>JAPVLO010000029.1:25932500-27246255 GCA_027257055.1 Cephalopachus bancanus | reverse complement strand
GCATGATTGGTTCCATGTTTTTGCTATTGTGAATAGAACTGCAAAAAACATGCGTGTGCAGGTATCTTTTTATAGAATGATTTGAGTTCCTTTGGGTATATTTCCAATAGGGGGATACCTGGGTCATATGGAAGGTCGATTTCTAGTTCTTTCAGAAATCGTCACAATGTCTTTCAAAGAGGTTGCACTAGTTTGCATTCCCACCAGCAGTGTAGAAGCATTGCTTTTTCCCTGCATCCTTGCCAGCATCTGTTGTTTGTTTTATTAATGATGGCCATTCTTACTGGCGTTGGGTGGTATCTCAGTGTGGTTTTGATTTGTATTTCTCTGATGATGAGTGAGGTTGAGCACTTTTTCATGTGTCTGTTGACTGCCCTATATCTTCTTTTGAGAAGTGTATATTCAAGTCTTTTACCCACTTTTTAAAGAGGCTGTTTGTTTTTTTCCCTTTGGCTCATTTGAGTTCCTTGTAGATCCTAGATGTTAGACCTTTGTTAGGTATACAGTTGGCAAATATTTTTTCCCATTCTGTGGGTTGTCTCCCTGCTCTCTTGATGGTTTCTTTTGCCTTGCAGAAGCTTGTCAGTGTGATGAGGTCCCACTTGTCTATCTTATTTCTTATGGTGTGGACACGTAGGGTTTTGATTTGGAATTGGTTGGCTTGTACCCTCAACTCTATCTTCACATTGTGTTCTCCGTGTGTGTGTGTGTGTGTGTGTGTGTGTGTGTCTGCAGTCACATTGGACTAGGGCCCACCCTAATTACTTCTTATGTTGGTTATCTGCAAAATTCTATTTCCAAATAAGATCTCTTTCACAGGTACTGAGGGTTAGGGCTTCTGTAATTTTGGGAAAACACAGTTGAACCCATAACAGGAGGCATCCCAGTGAAGTACACAATCATTATTAGTTTGGGCTTTAGTCCCAAATCCCTCTATCAACTGGGTTGGCCATGTGAGCTTAGCGAGGAACCTGTGCCCTTAGAATGTAAGACTTTGAGTGGAGACCAACGTCAACAATACCCCATGTCCCCTTCTGTCTCCACCCCTCTCTTGTTTGGCACAGCCATTTGAACGCTAGTGAGCGAAGAAAATGTAAGAGCACTTGAGACCTACCAGCACTGGGAGAAAGCAGAGGGAAGAGATCAGTGATAGTTTTACCTATAGTTATTTTCTCTTTCCTCAACAGTGCCATCTTCTTGCCTTCTGGACCCTTTGTGTGAGCTTAGAACTCCATTTTCTTTTTGGCCCACATTATGGCACCTTCTCTGTAAAACATAGGTTCCCCCCTCTTCTCCCTTCCCTCCATCCCTCCCTCCTTCCATTCCGTCTTTCCTTCCTTTCTTCCTTCTCTGTCTCTCTTTCTCCCTCCCTTTCTTCTCTCTCTCTCTTTTGTTTTGTGTTGAAGAATAGGAGACATAGGGAAAGGAAGAAAAAAGAAGCCCCATTCTTCTCCTAGGGAATAGCGCATAGAGGTGTCATTTAATAGGGAGCAGGTGGGAAGTCTAAACCTCCCTTCTTGCTTTGATCTTTGTCCTTCTCCCTTCACCTCATTCTCAACTGGAGGAACCGAGGGGGTCTGTCTAATCCTCAGGTGGGATCAAATCTAGAAATGGAATGTGGTGAGTACCACACAGAGACAAGGGCAAGGGTGAGGAGGCAGGCCTGATAATGAAGCATTTGTTCCCATCCAACCCAACTGGGTCAACAGGAAGTGAACTCTTTTAGATTAGCTTATGTAACCCTGCTGCCTAAATGTCAGATGATCCAATTGTGCCGGGAGGTTTGTATATTATAAACATGTTGTTACTAACTACTATCTTTGCTGGGTTCGGTGGCTCAGCCTGTCATCCCAGCACTTTGGGAGGATAAGGCAGGTGGTTTACCTGAGCCCATGGGTTCGAGACCAACCTGGGCAACTTGGCAAGACCTTGTCTCTACAATAAATTAAAAACTTAGCTGGGCATGGTAGTGCACGCCTGTAGTTCCATCTCCTTTGGAAGGCTGAGGTGGAAGGATCTCTGGAGCCCAGAAGGTCAATGCTGGAATAGTCCTGAGTGTGCCATGGTCCTCCAGCCTGGGTGACAGAGTGAGACTTCACCTCTAAAACAAAACAAAACAAACAAGCAAACAAAAACCATCTTTAATTAGCAAAATAGTGAGCTCAATGATAAAGGAAAGAAGGAAGTAACATTTTTTAGCATTTATTATGTAGTAGGCACTCCATTAAGGGCTTCTGCACATATTTTCTTGCTGCCTCACCAAAGCCAGGGAAGCAGGCTAGATTAGTCCCACTTTGCTGATAAGAGTGCATTGGCCCCACAAGATCAGATCATTTGCCTAGGGTTTGACACTATTTCTGAGTCACCCTAGGACTGTCAATCAAAGTCTTTATGTCATACAGCCTTACTGACCTCACTTATTAGTTCATATAGTTTTTGTGCGTGTATGTGTGTCGATTCTTTACAATTTTCTGTATATACAAATGTCATCTATGGCTGGAAATAGTTTTACTCCTTTTTTTCAGTCTGGTTGTCTCTGATTTCTGTTTCTTTCCTGATAGCTCTGAATAGAACCTCCAGTACAATGATGAAATGAAAGTGGAAACATGAATATCTTTGTGTTGTTCCTGATCTTAAGGGAAAAACCTTTCAGCCCTTCACCTTTAAATGTAATGTGACAGTAGCTATGATTTTTTTATAGATGTCTTTTTATCAGGTTGAGAACATTTTTTCTTTTTCTCAAAACATATTTTTTATTTTAAAATTGTGGGGTACAGTTAAGGGTTAGGTATACAAATATGCATTGTTCAGGCACCCTTGTTGATAAGCGGTGTCCCCCCATCCCCAGACAGATATTGACTACCGTTAATCCCACCACCCTTGCCTTCCCTGCCCCCCCATAGATTCCCACCACTGTCAATCCTTTTCTTACAGTATTACGCTAGATGTTCAAGGTCCACTTATGAGTGAGAACATGTGATACTCAGATCTTTGTTGCTGTGAAAGATCACTCAGTATTATAGACTCTAGTTCCATTCAGGTTTCTGCAAAATTCATGATTTTGTTCTTTTTTATAGCTGCGTAGTATTCCATCGTGTATATGTACTACATTTTTAAAATCCAGTCCTTTTTTGATGGACAGCATGATTGGTTCCAGGTTCTTGCTATTGTGAACAATGCTGCAATAAACATATGTGTGCAGTTATCTTTTTCATAGAGTGATTTGAGTTCTTCAGGGTATATTCCCAGTAGGGGGATTGTAGGGTCATATGGGAGGTTGCTATTTAGAGCTTTTAGGAATCGCCACACTGCTTTCCACAGAGGTTGCACTAGTTTTCCACTCCCAACAACAGTGTAGCAGCGTTCCCTTTTTACCACATCCTCTCCAGCATCTGTTATTTTTTTGAGTTATTGATAATGGCCATTCTGAATGGAGTTAGGTGGTATCTCGGTGTAGTTTTTCATTTGCATCTCCTTGATGATTAGCGAGTTTGAACATTTCTTCATGTGTCTGTTGGCCACTCATATGTCTTCTTTTGTGAATTGTCTGTTCATGTCTTTTGCCCACTTTGTAATGGGGTTGTTTGTTTTTTTCTTTTCAGCACGTCTGAGTTCCTTGTAGATCCAAGATGTTAGGCCTTTTTCGGACATGGAGTTGGCAAATACTTCTTCCCAATCTGTGGGCTGTCTCCCTGCTCTCTTGATGGTTTCTTTGGCTTTGCAGAAGCTTGTCAGTTTAATGAGGTCCCATTTGTCTATCTTATCTCTTATGGCTCGTTATGGGTTTTGTTCAGGAATTGAATGCCAGTTTCAATTTCCATAAGGGTGTGTCCTGCATTTTCTAAGGTTCTTGAGGTTTTATATTTGGGTCTCTGATCCATTTAGAGTTAATATTTGTGTATGGGGATAGATAGAGGTCTTGTTTGAGTCTTCTGCATGTGGTCAGCCAGTTTTCCCAGCACCATTTACTGAATAGGTTCTCCTCTCCCCAGTGGTGGGTGGTGGAGGCTTTGTCGAAGATGAGTTGTTTGAGAAATTGAGGTTTTGCTTCTGGAATCTCAATTCTATTCCATTGGTCTATATGCCTGTTCCTGTACCAATACCAAGTTGTTTTGATTATTGTAGCTTTACAGTAAAGTTTGAAGTCTGGTAATGTGATACTATCTGCTTTGTTTTTTTTTGCTGAGGATTGTTCTGGCTATTCTTGGTCATTTGTGTTTCCATATGAATTCCTGTATTGTTTTTTTCTAGGTCTGAGAAGAATGTTACTGGTAATTTGATGGGTATTGCATTAAATCTGTAGATTGCCTTAGGTAAGATGGACATCTTCACAATGTTGATTCTTCCAATCCATGAATATGGGATATTTTTCCACTTGTTTGTGTCATCTTTGATTTCTTTGAGCAGTGTTTTGTAGTTTTCATTGTAAAGGTCTTTCACATCCCTAGTTAGGAGGATGCCACTGTATTTCATTATTTTTTTGGCTATTGTGAAGGGGATTGTGCTTTTTATTTGGGCTTCTGTTTGTTTATTATTGGTGTAAAGAAATGCGATTGTCTTTTGCACATTTATTTTATACTCTAAGACTTTGCCAAAGTCCTTTATTAGTGCGAGTAGGCTTTTGACAGATTTTCTTGAGTTTTCAAGGTACACAATCATTCATCTGCAAAGAGAGATAACTTGACTTCCCTTTTCCTATTTGGATACCCCTGATCGCTTTCTCTTTTCTGATTGCTGTGGCCAGGACTTCCAATACTATATTGAACAGAAGGGGAGAAAGTGGGCATCCTTGTCTTGTTCCAGTTTTCAGGGGAAATGGTTCCAATTTTTGTCTGTTTAGAAGTATGCTAGCTGTGGGTTTCTTGTAGATGGCTTTTACTATTTTGAGGTATGTTCCAGGTATGCTAGAAGTTCAAGGGTTTTTATCAAGAAGGGGTGCTGGATTTTATCAAAAGCTTTTTCTCCATCTAATGATATAATCATGTCATTTTGTTCTGATGTCTGTGGATGTATTTAATTACATTTATTGTCTTGCGAATGTTGAACCAGGCTTTTGTCCCAGGGATGAAGCCTACTGGGTCATGATGGATGATTTTTGAGATGTATTGTTGAATCCGGTTTGCTAGGATCTTGTTGAGAATTTTAGCATCTATGTTCATCAAAGATATTGGCCTGTAATTCTCTTTCTTTGTTGGGTCTTTTCCTGGCTTGGGTATCAATGTGATGTTAGCATCATAAAATGATTTGGGGAGGGTTCCATCTTTTTCAATCACCTGGAATACTTTCAGTAGAATTGGTATCACCTCCTAGTTAAATGTCTTATAGAATTCTGCTGGAAAGCCGTCTGGTCCAGGGCGTTTTTTTGTAGGTAGTTTTCTTATTACATAGTCAATTTCCTTGATTGTTATTGGTTTATTTAGGTTTCGATTTCTTGTTTCAACCTAGGCAGGTTGTGTGATGTCAGAAAGTCCTCCATTTCCTTAAGGTTTTCAAGTTTGCTTCCATATAAATGTACATAGTAGTCTCTAACGATCTTTTGTATTTCTTTAGGATCAGATGTGACTTCATCTTTTGTGTTTCTGATTGTGTTTATTTGGGCTTTTTCTCTCTTTTTCTTGGTCAATCTAGCTAGGGGACCATCGATCTTATTTATCCTTTCAAAGAACCAGCTGTTTGTTTCATTGATTTTTCGTATTATCTTTTTGTCTTCTATGTCCTGGATTTGGGCTTTTATTTTGGTGATCTGGATTCTTCTGCTGAAGTTAGGATTTTGTTGGTCTTGCTTTTCCACCTTCCTTAGGTGACTTGTTAGGTTGTTAATTTGTGATCCTACCATTTTCTTCATGTGCGTTTGTAGAGATATGAGTTCCCCTCTTACTATAGCTTTCATGGCACCCCAGAGATTTTGGTAAGATGTTTCTTCATTTTTGTTTGTTTCCATGTATCTTTTAATCACTGTTTTGATTTCATCATTGACCCAGGAGTTGTTTAGCATCATGCTGTGTAGTGTCCATGTCTTTGTGGTTTGGGGGAAGCCTTGTTGGTGTTGATGTTTATTTTTATTCCACTGTGGTCCGAGAAGGTGCATGGCAAAATTTCCATCTTTTAGAATTTGCTTATGCTTGATTTATGACCAAGTATGTGGTCGATTTTAGAGTACGTTCCATGAGGCGATGAGTAGAATGTATATTCTGTGGTTGTTGGATGACGTGTTCTGTAGTTGTCAGTTAAGTCCATTTGGTCAAGAGTCACATTGAGGTGTCAGATCTCGTTGTTGATATTTTGTCCTGATGATCTGTCTAGGGTTGTGAGTAGGGTATTGAAGTCACCAGCTATGATAGTGTTGGAGTCAATATCTCTTTTTAGTTTACCTAGAAGCTGCTTTATGAAAGTTTGTGCTCCTATGTTGGGTGCATATATGTTTAGGATGAATATTTCTTGTTGATGGATTGAACCTTTTATCATTATGTGGTGGCCTTCTGTATCTTTTTAAATTTTTGATAGCTTAAAGGGTAGTTTGTCTGAGATTAAGATTGCGACTCCTCCTTTCTTTTGTGTTCTGTTTGCCTGAAAATTTGTTTCCCATCCTCTTACTTTGAGTCTGTGAGTATCCTTTCTAGTGAGGTGAGTCTCTTGAAGGCAACAAATTGTTGCCTGGTGATATTTTATCCATTTTGCCATTCTATGTCTTTTCAGTGGTACATTTAGTCCATTCACATTTAGGCTAATTATTGAAATGTGAGAGTTGATCCTTATCATAAGGTTCTTATGGAGTTGTTGTTGTTCCTGTTTGTTTGTTGTCTTTCTTTTGGTTTTGGAGTTGGTTCATGTGTGTTTTTAATCTTTTGCCTGTACTTTTGCGAAGAACGTTGTTCTTTTTTCCTTTTCTTCTGTGTTCAGTACTTTCTTAAGTGTTTCTTGTAGAGGTGGTCTGGTGGCAATGTAGGTTCTTAGGGATTGGATATCTGGAAAAGATTTCAATTCTCCCTCACTGATGAAGCTTAGCTTGGCTGGGTAGGTTATTCTTGGTTGAAATTGTTTATCTTTTAGAACTTTGAAGATACGGCTCCAAGCTCTCCTAGCCTGGAGTGTTTCTGTGGATAAATCTGCTGCTATTCTAATTGGTCTTCCCTGGTAGGTAGTCTGACCTTTTTCTCTTGTTGCCTTTAGGATTTTTTCTTTTATACCTACTTTGTTTAGGCTAATTTTTATGTGTCTGGGCGTTGGTCTTCTCATTTATGATCTTGCAAGTGTTCTCTGAATCCCTTGTGTTTGAATTTTTTGCATCACTAATGAGATGAGGGAAGTTTTCTTGAATGATTTCATGAAATGTTTGTTCCAGTGTGGCCTCTGTGTCTTTCTGCCTCAGGAAGGCCAATTACTCTTTGGTTTTTTTTCTCTTGAAGTAATCATTCATCTCTTGAAGGTTTTTTTTCTGTCTTTTTAAGTTTCTTTTCTATGTTTTTGACAGTTTGGGTTAGTTTTGTGTTTTGGTCTTCAAGCTCAGAGACTCTTTCTTCTGCTTGGCTAAATCTTCTTTCCATGCTTATCAGTTTGTTATTCATTTCCATCACAGTATTCTTTACTGCTGTTATTTCTGTCATCAGCTTGAGGACATTTTTTCTATTTCTAGTTTCTTGGGTACTTATATCATGAAAGAATGTTAGATTTTGTAAAATTTTGATATTGTTTATGAAAGATAAAGAATTGGTATTAATATCTAAACATTTGTCAAATTCATCAGTGAAGTTATCTAGTTATGTGATTTTCCTTTTTGAAGGAAGTTTTAAAATAATTAATCTAATTTGTTTGTTAAAGGTCTATTAAGGTTTTCTTTCTTTCTTTTCTTTTCTTTTTTTTTTTTTTTGAGTCAGAGTCTCACTCTGTCGCCCAGACTGGAGTTCAGTGGCCACTCCCAGCCACTGCAGCTCGACTTGCTGGGCTCCGGCAATCCTTCTGCCTCAGCCTTCTAAGTAGCCGGAATTACAGGCATGCGCTACCACGCCCAGCTAATTTTTTTATTTATTGTAGAGATGAGGTTTTGCCAAGTTGCCCAGGCAGGTCTTGAACCCGCAGGCTCAGGCAATTCACTCACCCCAGCCTCCCAAATAATGGGATTACAGGCTGAGCCACCGAGCCCAGCCTATTAAGGTTTTCTATTTCTTGAGTCAGTTTCAGTAATATTTATTTTGCTAGGATTTTGTCTGTTTTACTTGGTTGTCAAGTTTGCTGACATAATTGTTCATAGTCTCTTATTATTTTATTTTATGTATGTGTTTATTTTTTCTACTTCTGTAAGGTAAGTAGTAACGTCCCCTCTTTCATTTCTGAAATTAGAAATTTAAGTTCTCTCTCTCTCTCTCTGCCTTTTTCTCTCTCTCTGTTAGTCTAACTAATGATTTGTCAGTTTTGTTGATCTTTTTAAAGAAATAACTTTTGATATTTTTATTTTTCTCTATTGTTTTTCTATGCTTTATTTTATTGATATCTTTTCTACTCTATTTTATTTCCTTCCCCTCTTGCTTCAACTTGTTTGAGCTTCCTTTTTTATTTCTTAAGATCAAGAGCTAGGTTAGTTATTTATTTGAATTATTTTTTATGATTTTTTTCTTAAATATATATAATTGCAGCTATAAATTTTTCTCTAAGCATTAATATAGCTGCATTCCATAAGTTTTGGTATGTTGCATTTTTGTTTCCATTCATGTCAAAGAATTTTCTAATATTTCTTGTGATCTCTCTTTAATTAATTTAGTTACTTAGGAGTGTGTTAATTCATTTTCATATATTTGGTAACTTCTCAGGTTTTCTTTCTTTCTTTTTTTGAGTTGGAATCTCACTCTGTCACCCAGGCTAGAGTGCAGTGGCACACTGATGGCCATCCCCAGCATCAACCTGCTGGGCTCTGGTGATCCTTCCACCTCAGCCTTCCAAGTAATCAGAACTACAGACATGCTCTACCATGCCTGGCTAATTTTTTATTTATTGTAGAGATGAGATCTCACCAAGTTGCCCAGGCTGGTCTCTAACCCGTGGGCTCAAGCAATGCAGGTTTTCTTCTGTGATTGATTTCTAATCTTATTTTATTGTGGTCAGGGAACATGATTTATATGATTTTAATCTTTTCACATTTGTTATTTTTATGGGTTGATATACAGTCTATCCTGGAGATGTTTCATTTGAGAAGAGTATGTATTTTTCTATGTTGGCTGGATCATTCTATAGGTGTCAGTTAAAAAAAATAGACAAACTAAATTTAGCAGAATTTATTTGAGCAAAGAACAAGTCATGAATTAGGTAGCACTAAGAACCAGAAGAGGTTCAAAGAGCTCCACCCAACAGCGTGAGCAATGAGGTTTTATAGACTGAACATGTAAGCAGAGTAATCACTTGTTGGCTATAGCTAGACATCTGCCTTATTTGGGCATAGTGTGATGTGGTATTTGTTTTGTTAGGGCGTGATCTGATTAATTGACTGTCTGTGATTGCCTAAAGCGTGTCTGTTTGTGATTTGCTGAAACCAGGTTATTATGTTAGGTTTCAGTTTGTTTATGTACTGTGTTAGGTTGAGGTTTGTCACACTGAAACTCAAAGTAGGGTGATAGCTTCAGACCAATGACTTCCTGCTTAAGCAACGTAACGGGTGTAGTTAGGGTTGTTCAATTCTTCTATTTTATTGTTGATCTTCTGCCTGTTTCTCCTGCTCCTTATTGAAAGTGAGGTGTTAAAGGTGTTACCTGTGATTGTTAGATTGTTGATTTCTCTTCTTTAGTTCTGTCATTTTTTTCTTCATATATTTTGGAGCTCTATCATTAGGTTCATGTCATTGCAATTGTTATGTTTTTCTGATGGCTTAACCTTTTCATTATTATTAAATGTCCTTCTTTGTCTGCAGTGACAATTTTTGTCTTAAGGTCAAATTTTTTATGTTCTTAGGATAGCCACTCCAACTCTGCCTGCATGATATACCATTGTTTTCCTTATTTTTAAAACATTCCACCTACTTATGTCTTTTCTACATTTTTTGAAATATTTTTCTTCTTTATTTTGATTACATGGAGAATTGTGTTTATTGGTGTTTGAGTACTCTACTGATCTTGCATCCATCCCATTTGTTTATGTTGAATTATCTCTTCTGAGTATTGTTGGCTTCAATATGCTTATATTTTATAAAGATTTGCTGCATCTCTGTTCATGAAATAGTGGTTTTATAGTGTCAGAGTAACGCTTGCCTCATACAAATGAATTGAGCAGTAGCTTCCACTCCTCTGTTTTCTAAACATTATTTTCTAAGGCTGGAATTATTCCTTTTGTAAAGTCTTGATCTAATCCACCAGTGAAGCTGTCTGAACCTGGGGGTTCTCACCCTCCCTGGGAATGTTTTTAATTGAAAATTCAATGCCTTCAAGAGATGTATAGCTATCTCAAAATTTTTTTAATTGTTTCAGACTTGGTAAATTTTTTGTGTTAAGTTTGATCTTTTGATAAATTTGTCAGTTTCACCCAAGCTGTCAAGTTTGTTTTTATATGTTGTTCATAACATTCTATTAATGTTCAGAGAATGTTCAGTGCTATTTTACTTTTATGTACCACATTCTGTTTTAATCTAGTCCAGTTTTGATGGGTAGTATGGTTGACTCCATGTTTTTGCTATTGTAAACAGTGCTGCAGTAAACATACGTGTGCAGGTATTATTTTACTTTTGATATTAGAAATTTTGGTCTCTTTTTCTTGATCAGTGTAGCTGGAGGTTTATTATTTGTATTGACTTTTCTACACAAGCAGCTTATGGTTTTATTGATTTTTTTCTATTGTTTGTTTGCTTTTCATTTCATTGACTTACACTTTTTATTATTTCCTTCCTTGTACTTTGGGTTTCAATTTTTTTTTTTTAGCTTCTTAAGATGGAAGCTAGCTAACTGATTTTGGACATTTAAAAATTTGGCAATGTAAGCATTCAACACTATAAAATTTCTTCCAAGTACTGCTTTGTTTTAATGTTATAAATTTTGATGTGGTGTGTTTCATTCATTTTGAAATATTTTCTGATTTTCTTTTTCAATTTCTCTTTGAAAAATGTGCTACTTTGAAATGACTGTTTTTTATACATATTTTGGATTTTACTGATATCTTTGTTTTTGAAATTTATTTTCATTCTTTTGTAGTCAGAGAAAAATAGAGTGTATTATTTCCATCCTCTGAAGTGTGTTGAGACTTGTTTTATGACCCAGTATATGATACATCTCAGTGAATTTTTCATGTGCTCTTGAAAAATTTCTGTATTGTGTTGTTGTTTGGTCACTTTGTTATAAATGACAATTTGATCAAGTTGAAGGCAAGTGTTTAAATCTTCTATTATAAGCAGATAGGGAGGGTCTCCTGGGACTGTAGACCAGCTTGAGCAATCCACCAGGTTCGGAGCTTCCTATCTTACTTACAGCATGGTGTGTGTGTATGTGTGTGTGTTTGTGTGTGTGTGTGTGTGTTTGTGTGTGTGTGTTTCAAGCCCTGTGTGGTATACAGTCACTTGGTTGGCTGAAATCAACTTCTGACAGACCCTGGCAACTTATAGATGAACTCAAATGAATGTTCCTCATTACTATGCTAAAGTCTTCACTCCAGAAGGAGTTATCAAAACACGTGATCTATGTGCTGGCATTATAACATACTGTGTCTGTGCAACTGGGATCCCTTTTCTACATGTGGTGATACACCCTCTCTCCTCTCCATTATCACATAAAACCCTTCTGTTACTTTCCCTGGGGTAGATACTCCTTTGGAGAATACTCCCAATGCTCTCCTTACTTGTGCCAAGTAATAAAACTCCTGTTGATCAAAATCTGCATTTTCATGAAGAGTCATTTATTACTCACAAATGAATCCTTTTTTGGGGGATGGGAGTGGTAACACTATGACCCTATTCTAATTTATTAACTACTAGAAGAGGAGTTTTGAAATATCCAACTAAAATTGAGAGCTTATCAATTTCCCTTTTCATTTCTATTAGTTTTTAATTGATATATTTTGTTGCCTGTTACTACATGTCTAATCAGTATTGTTCAATCTTCTTGATAAGTAAAAAAGTTTTGTAAAATAACTTTGATAAGGAAAAAACTTTTTGGTAAAAAAATTTTCATATGGTATCATTTTCTTTTTGTCCAAAGAACTTTCTTTACATTTCTTGTTGTGAAGATCTCCTAACAATAAATTCTTTTATACTTTGCTTATCTGAAAACATTTGAAATTACTCTCCATTTTTGAAGGTGTTTTCACCATGTATAGTAGAATGACATGTTTTTTTTCCTTTCAATGCCTTACAGATTCTTTATCTTTGTCTTGCATTATTTGTGATACAAAATCAGCAATCACTCTTATCTTTGGGTTTTTGAATGTAGTGTGCCATTTTTACCTATGGCTTCCTTAAAGATTTTTCTCTTTATCACTAGTTTGTGACAAATTGCTAATTATGTGCTTTGGTATGGTTTTCATTTAAAAAATATATATATTTTGCCTTGTCGTTGAACTTTTTGGTTATGTGTGTTTATTGTCGTCAATCAAGTTTGAATAAAATTTCAAGAACTATTTATTTAAATATTTATTTCTACTCTTTCTTCTTTTTCAGACTCCAGCTATATTTATATTAAACTACTTAATACTTTCCTTCATGTTGTTGGAACTCTTAATTTTTTTTCTGTCTCTTTTCTCTTTGTGCTTAAGTTTGGGCAATACTAAAGCAGTGATTTTTTTTTCTTTTTATGTAATGTCTAATTTGTTATCAATCCCATGCAGTAAAAATTTCATTTCGTATATTGTATTTTTCAACTTTAGAAGGTTCTTTGACTTTTTTATTCATTAATTTCTCTCCTTATCATTTTCATGTTTTCTTGTAAATCCCTAATCATATTTATATTGTCTACTTTAAAATGTGTATCTGTTAATCACACTCTGTCATCTCTGGATCTATTTTTATTGGAAAGTAATTTCTGCCTGTGTATGGAAGCTTACCCACAGTTTGTGGAATACCTCCCTATATCAGTTGGTAGTACATCTGCCTTCAAGTAACAGAATAGCAGTAACTTAAAGAAATAAGGGGTTTATTTGTCTCATGAAAGTGTCCGGAGGTAGCCATTTCTAGTTCTGATTTAACAGCTCCATAAGGCAAAGCTCACTCTAATTCCTTTTGTTTTTCTCATCTTGGTATCCTCATTGCTGCAAGAAAATGGCAAACCTCCAGACATTAGAATCACAGTTGTATTTCAAGCAGGAAAAGTGTTATGGCTCAAATCTACTTTTTTTCCCTTGAAAGAGTGATTTATTGGAAGTTCAGCACTGTTGTTTTCTGTGTTATTAGCCAGGACTGGGTCGCATGACTTCCACTGGACTAAACACTCATTAAGTTGAACAAAATTATCATGACAGATTTAGACCAATGAAAAATCTTCTCCTTTAACTCCTGAATGGGTTAGGATTCTGATAGCAGGAGGATGGATGGTGGGGAAGGGACAGACAATGTTGCTTATACTTTGCAGCGGTAAAATGTCAGGTTCACCATCAGAATGGCATTTGATCGTCATCTTGTAAAAAACTTGGTGGGAGAGAGAAAAGTCAAGAACAATGTGTGTGATCTCTAAAATTATCTATATTTCAAACAAGAAGAGGTTTAGAAGCAAATTATAAGACTTAAAAAAATTTATTATAAAGATGTGAGGTACAATTCGGTGTAGGACTTTTGTAAACTCTAGTTTCTGTGGTCTTTTGGAAACCTAGAGGCAATTTAGTTACAGAGTTTTATATCTCCAGAAGTCTCTGGTGGCACAAAAGGAAGTCACAGTCAAATGATGATAATAATAATAATAATAATAATAAGACTGTGGGTCAATGACAGAGTTGGCAGACTTAATTCTTGAAAACTTTTATTGTAAGCTGTGTGGCCTTGAACAACTCACATAATATCTCTAAATCTCACATTCCTCATCAAAAACTAGAAATAATAATACAGATGTTGTGAAGGATTAACAATTACTCATCTGTTTTATTATTTCCAGTTTATTATTATCTTATTATCTTATTTATTATTTCTAGCTTGTTATCAATACTAGGAATAATAATACAGGTGTTTACTAGCTAAAAGAATAATTTCTTAAAGATTCGGGTGACAGGGCCACTTTAAACACTTAAAAATTATTGTGGCTAGTGATACTACATTTATTTACATTTGTTGTAGCTATTGATACTTATATTAAAAAAGAATACTGAGAATTTTAAAAGGTGTTCTTTAATTTACTAGAAGTAACAATAAAAATGCATTGGATGTTAAATGAATAATATTTTAAATAAAAATAATATGATTTCCAATACAAAAAAGGTGAAAAAAATTTTTGCACATTTTTTCTGGTTTAGTAAAAGGCAGTAAGATTTCTCTATGTATTTCTGCATTTAATTTGTTGCAATGCCACATGTCATTTAGGTTCTGGATAACCCTAGTGTATACTTGTGAGAAAATGAGAGAGAAAAAAGGGCAAACAATGCTTTAGTATTATTATGAAAGTGGTTTTGATTTCATATACTCCCTTGAAATCTTTCTGGAGATTCCTGGACCAGATATTGAGAGCTGTTGGTTAAGTAAATAGGCTTCTCCCCTCCTAACTGAGTAAACACAGGCAAGATATTAAATGTCTCAGCTTCTTCATCTGTAAAATGGAGATAATAATATTATCTGTCTCATAGGACTGCTCCAAGGATTACATAAGTTCTCTTGGGATAGTGGAATTTAGTAAATGATCAAAATCAATTACTATTACTACTTAGTGAATGCACCACAAAACTCCCTCCCTTTTTTGGAGCAGAAGGGACTTTTGGAATGTTTTGCTTGAGAAGTAGAAAAGGCAAACCTCTGGATTTATTGATAAGAGTTCAATATTGGGGTAAGTAATAATGAATGCTTATCATCCACATCATATTGTAAAACATTTTTTTTCAGCCATTATCTCACTTTTCTTGCAACAGACAGCAATATGAATGAGGCATATTTGTTACTCCCATTTTACACACTAGGCAACTGAGACTGAGAGGTTAAATAACTTGCCTGAAGGCAGAATTTCAACAGGGAATCTTTATCTTCTGACTTCACATCCTGTGCCTTTGAAGTCTCTTCCCTGCCTCCCACTTCTGATTTTTTTGCACATTAATGTGCATGCAGTGCACCTGCTCCCTGGGAGGCGGGTTTGCCTGCACCAGCTTTTGAAGTTTGGTGCCTGAAACTTGTTTTATTAAGGATGGAAAATTCTCTGAATAGACAGATGGACTTGAAGGCCTTAATATCACTTTGGAGATGAAAAGTGCTGGGTAAGTGTTACTATCTATGTGCCGGTAATTTGATCAAAAAGGCAATAACTATGCAGAACTGACCCTAAGAAAATGAGATCTGAAAAGGGGGCAGTGGCCATCAACTTTGAGTCAGAAGACCTCAGGCTTATTCAGATTTTGATTCTGGAACTTCCTATGGGCTAAGGAGGAAACATCTGCTTGAGACGCTAATAAATTCCACAGCTGACCTCAGTGTAGTGGGAGGCTGGCAAATATGTGCAAATTCAATATCATTAGCAGAGAAGTGAGATGAACCCCCTGTGACTTCTGGGAGAATCTTGCAGGCAGGAAACTGAGGGAGATAGGTAAAAATGCTAATCTTGGACATTAAAGTCTCCTTAGAAAGCCAGTGCCTGGTGTTGTTAATAGTTACAGCAGTGGTAATGCTAATAATGACACCTGACATGGATTGAGTGTGTCCTCTTGGTCAGCCTCTGTACTAGGGACTTTATGTGCTCTGTTTCATTTAGTGTTCACAAGAATGCTATGAAGGAGTTATTTTTATTATCTCCATTTTACAGGTAAGGAATTCTAAACTCAGGATATCACATAATTTTTATGTGGTCACAGAGCTAGTGAGTAATAGAGGAAAGATTCAAACCAGCTCTGATATCAGCGTCCAAGCTTCTTAACTTACTGCATCCCCAAGACTTTTCGATCCTACTGGGAGATAAAACAGACCTTTAGGGCAATATTTATTACTGGAGATAAGACCATTTGGTAACTAAAGCTACTCTGAGCTTTTCAAAGATTGCTGTAATTCTCTGGGTTTACCCAGTAGGGTCCCAAATATGGGTGGGATACTGTTACTTCTGACAATGTCTGCTGTTCCTCTTACTTCTGCAATAATGTTTAAATCCCTCAAGTAAAGCTGAAGTTCAGTATTCCCAGTGGGTGGCTCTGGAAGCCAACAAGAGGGAGACGGCTCTTGGAGCCCTTCCATGTCCATGGTCATTAACGAGAATCCACTATGTGCAAAACAGGTGGGTGATGTAGGGCAAATCCCACCTGGGTCTCATCCTGTTCCCTCTGAGAGCTCACAGTCTTGCATGTTAGATAATGCTTATATATAAATAACAAGTTAAAAAGTGGTGAGTGTCTTAAGAAAGGGGCTAAGCTAAATGTGACAAATGCAGATGCAGCGTAAGAGAAAACACTTAGAGGTGATGTTCTGTGAAGGTCAACCCGTGAGACCAGAGATGGATGGTTGAAGGGCATGTTGGAGAGAGAGAGAGAGACTAGAAGAGGGGCCAGCAACATCAACCAATGGGCCAAATCCAGCCCACTGCTTTACATGACTTTGCATTGAATCTGCTATGTGTAGTTATATATCATGTCTTTAGTCATCAAGAAAGATCACATGCATCATCAAAGCCCCACCATAACTCTATGTTTTTTAAGAGATCAGGAAACTGAGTTTTAAAGACTTAAAGGACAAGCCGGGCTCGGTGGCTCAGCCTGTAATCCCGTGCCTTTGGGAGGCTGAGGTGAGTGGATTGCCTGAGCCCGCGGGTTCGAGACCCGCCTGGGCAGCGAGACCTCATCTCTACAATAAAAATAAAAAAAAAATCAGCCGGGCATGGTAGCACATGCCTGTAATTCGGCTACTTGGAAGGCTGAGACGGAAGGATCGCCGGAGCCCAGCAGGTCGAGGCTGCGGTGGCCGGGAGCGGCCACTGCACTCCAGTCTGGGCGACAGAGTGAGACTCCAACTCAAAAAAAAAAAAAAAAAAAAAAGACTTAAAAGACACTTGTCCAAGATCATGTGGCTACTAAGTGGCATATCCAGTATTTAGATTTAGAACATCTGAATCTAAGCCCAGCTCTCCTTCCCCTGCAACAAGGCTAACTTCGATGGCAATTCGGTCCTTCCTTAGACCTTTGCCCTAGTTTTGGGGATTTCATTCTCAGGAGCTCCAAATTCTCATCAAAGCTCCTTCTCTGGGCTTTGTTTTTCCTTCTTTCTCCTCCCTTGATACAGATCCAGAAAGGAAAAATCCCAGGCAAGTTCTGGCTGTGGTTACAGTATCGGGTCCAAGACTGATAGGCATCTGGTTATATGAGCATAGCTTTTTCCAGTCTTCCCCTCTGCCCCTGAAGCACGTGACATCAATCAGTGGAAGTCCCTGGATTCCTGCCCCTTTCCTCTTTCCTTTCAGTCTGTCAGCCCCATCCATCTCCTGGCATGCTGGCTTCCACCTTATCATCCCATCACTTTATGAGGTTGGAGATGCTGTAGCTCTTGCAGCCTCCTCATGACCACGGAGGTCTTACATTGCTCCTTTCACAGAAACAGTCATTAGTTTGATCCAACAATGTGATACATGAGAATTTTTAATACCAAAGCAAGGCCAGAAAAGGAAGTATTTTTAGCTGGGAGAAAGGCTGACTGTGGCTCCTTTAGGCTCATGCCTAATATGCACATAATCTATCGGTATAGCACTTGTGGCAGATTTGGGAAATGTTCAGGTGAGCTCTGGACAGGAATGAAAAATTGGTTATGGCAGAAGCACAGCCCATGAGAAACTCTGTCCCAAAGGATCTGCAGAGGCTTCTCGGCTTGGGGATAACTTTTCAGCAACTTTCAATGGCATTAGTTCCCACAAGAGACATTTACTAGAGGTCTGTGTACCAGTTAGAGTGCTGACAACTGTAAATAGCAGCTGTAAGAAACTCAATGTGGTTTAAACAACAACACAGTATTATCTCACTGGACAGGAAGGCCAAAATTAAGGCAGTTGTTGGACATGGACATGAGAGATCTGCCTCTTCTCTGTGAGTCTCTTAGCTTCTTGCTCCTTGACTGGAATGGTGTTGGTTTGTTTGTTTGTTTTTCCCTAGCTGATTCCCTTCAAGGTCCATGCATTCTTCCACGGTCAAGTCTAGTGGGAGAGCAAAAGAGAGAAGGAGCAGGAAGGAGGGGGAGAGAGAAAGAGAGAAAGAGGAAAGAGACTAATTAGTTTCTGAGGCTGGTACTGGGGTGGGATACGTTTATAAAGTTTCAGTTCTGTGGGTATAAACGTGGGACCAGCAACACCTTGTATCAGCCACAGTCTATGTAAGAGTTCTACAAATTCTCAGGTCATTAGAAGCACTGGAAGTCATTGTCTAGGTCTGCAGATGACGATGGAGAAGACAAGGGGAGTAGAGCATTTCTTGTGTGTGTGTGTATTTCATTGTAATGTAACATGTAATATATGGTACGTATGTTAATGTACATAATACATTCTAGGTTCAGCAAGGAATTTACCAGTCTCTCAGAGTTACCAAGTTTTCTATTATGAATGAACTCTAAAGGACATTTCCATATGGGGCTTTACATGCAAAGCACATTTGAGTCACTGAATGGTAGAGCAAAACTTCCAATAAGACCCTTATATTTCACAAGAGCAGTGATGTCTCATTAGACTTCAAATGACATCTGTTGATAACTTCAAATGACATCTGTTGATAACCTCCTAGAGCATAGGATGAAAGCCTGGCTCAGAGTTGGTGATTCTGGTGGGATCAAAGACGGTGTGAACTTACAGGGCAGAGTGGGGTTTAAGGAGGGGTCTACATCAACTTTTGTTAAAGCATTTTTACTCAAGTCTGCTTACAACAGAGGGCAGAGACTTTATATGTAGTGTGGGTTTGGTAGAGTGGTAGGATAGGAAGGTCTGAGGTAATCGTGGAATCTTGTATTTTAAGCAGAAAATTCACGTACACTTTGCATTCTACTCCTTTGTAGATCCCTGAATGCTTTAATACAAAAAAAAAAAAAGGTTTTGCCATAAATCTCTGAGAAAAATAGGGAAAGTTCAGGAAAACGCATCATGCTTATGCTATGGCCTAATAGGGTCACAACAGATGCAGGTATTCTCTGGGCAATTTCCCTATAATTGGGTCATTCTAGAACTATCATCATGAGATTTTTCTTGGGTATGCAACACTTCTCCTTTTTGTAAAGTTTAATATCTTTGAAATTGACTGAATTTCAAAACTAAACACATCTTTTAGTTTCATATGAAGCTCTAATATCCATAAAGTAAAATGGCAAATTCCAAGACATGTTCAATTTCTTGTATTCATTAAGATGAACACAAAACGTTACAACAAGGGCTACAATGGGGACCTGTGTTTTCCTGTGGAAAATGCTTTGGTCTCCAGTTTGAGAAGCACAAAGTCAGAGTGGTAGTTCTCATGGAGGAAGCTTATAAATGGCATCATCCTGGGCTCTAAACTCAGTAGGCCTAAGGTGGGTCCAAAAATCTGTATTTTTTACTCCAGAAGATTTTGATGCAAGCACTTTTTAGAAAAAATATGAACACATACCTAAGGGAAAAGAAACGTATGTTGTCTTTTAGTGATTTTTCTAGAAATCTCTGTTCTTTTGGCCAGTTTTTAACAGGAGCTCAGTAGTAGACAACAACAACAATGGAAACATAGTTAACATTTCTTGAACAATTGTCATGTGTTAAGCACTCTGCTCATATTGTATTACCCCATATGTTGCCTCATTTAATCCCCAGAGCAGCTCTATGAGTTAAGTACTACTATTGTATCTATTTTTCAGATGAGAAAACTGAGGTTGACGTGTGATTATCAAAATTGTGAATCTAAAGCAAGGGTCAGCTCACTTTATCTGTAATGGGCCAGATAGCAATATCTTTGGTTTTGTGGGCCACTTAGTCTCTGTTGCAAATGCTCAACTCTGCTCTTATAGCAGAAGTAGCCATAGACAATACAGGAATGGATGGACAAGGCTCTGCTTCAATAAAACAGAGTATGCCTGGAGTTAAACTAACCAGGACTCTGAAGTTATGTTATTTGACTTTTCTGACTTTCACGATTCTCGGTTAAGGAAAACTTGTGGCAAACACTCCATTCCTTTCCTTCACTTCCGCCTCTGTGCTTATGACTCTGGTCATTTGAGAGATACTTCCTTCTGGGACATTCTGTGTGAGCTTCCCGCTCTGTGCATCTGGTTGGGTTCTCCCACTCACAGTCGTCAATCTGTATGCCTATCTCTCAACGCTCAGTGCCTATCTCACTTCCTCCCTGAAAGGTCTCTCTACCTGGGTTTTTAATTTCCTTGAGCTTCACCCTGCACACACAGTCAGCTGAGGGGGCTTCTAAAAGCAGAACTGATGCGGCTTTCCCTGGTTGACACCCATCAGCAGCTTTGCGTGACCTGCAAGATGAAGTCTGAGCTCTTTTACTGCAAGCTCTTGGGGAACTGGTGACCAGTGATACCAGTATTTTGAAACCATACCATGCTCAGGCCATGGGCTCTTTACCTGGATAGCTCTGCCTGGGGTGTCCAGCTTGCACTTCTCTGTGTGCAAGAATGTAGTTCTCTTTTCTCCAATTCTTCAGGGGCCCTCGTGTCTTTATTTCTAATTTTCTCCGAAATCCTTGTTCCTCCTCATGGTGAAAAAATGTTTCTTTTCATTTCATAGCAACTCAGTCACTTCTGGATTTAGGTATAGTCAAGTCAGAATGTCAGCTTGGTCCCCTAAGTTGCTACCTGCTACCCTCTCCTTCATGGTTGTCTGAGCTTCCAGGAGAGTGATGTGTCTCCTGGACACTAAGGCGGTCACCTGCTGATCTCTGGAACTTTCTGGTGGCTTCCTCCTTTTAAGGCGGCATCTGCTCCAGACGCCTGTGGTCTTGCCCTTGTTTCTGGTTTCAGGGTCTATGTGTGATGTATCTTCCTCCTGTCTCCAGTTAGTTGGACTTTTATTTTCTCTAGAGCAGAAAAGCTGTTCTGTCGTTATTCATTCTTCCCTAATCTATGGTTTTGGTATAAGGTCTGGAATAATGGCCCGCATTATTCAGTGTTTCTCTCGAGAAGTAAAAGTAAGCTCTTGAAATTTTCTCAAACGCAACCGGCCAACCAAAGTCTTAAAAGTTTTTTTTTTCCTAGAAAAATGGCTTTTCAAATCTGAGAATTTGACTCTTGTTATAAGTTCTGTCTCCTCCCTATGAAACTCCTGCCTGGAGGAGAAGAGACCACCAAAATCCAGAATTTATTTATAAATGAATGTGTATTTTTACATGTTTAAACTTGAGTCACCTTCAAAGTACTCTCTGTTTGATGTAATATACCTTTCTTTTCTTCTTTGTTCTTTTTCTAAATCTTTATTTTAAAGATTTGGGGTACATTTCAGGGTTAGGTATACAAATGTTCATTATGCAAGTACCCTTGTTGATGAGGTATGCCCCTCTCTCCCCTGGCAGTTTCCCACTACTGCCAATCCCTTTCTTATAGTAATATGATAATTGTTCAAGGTCTGCTTATGAGTGAGAACAAATGGTACTCTGTTCTTTGTTTCTGTGATAGATCACTGAGTAGGATCGACTCTAAATCCATCCAAGTTGCTGCAAAGTCTATATGTTTGCCCTTCTTTATGGCTCCAAAATATTCCATTGTGTATATGTACCACTTTTAAAAAAAAATCCAGTCTAGCTTCGATGGGCATGCTTTTGCTATTGTGAATAGAGCTGCAACAAACATGCCTGTGCAGGTATCGTTTTTGTAGAATGATTTGTGTTCCTATGGGTATATTCCCAATAGGGGTTTGCTGGATCATATGGAAGGTCAATTTCTAGTTCTTTCAGAAATCGCCACACTGTCTTCCAAAGAGGTTGCACTAGTTTGCATTTCCACCAGCAATGTAGGAGCATTCCTTTTTCTCTGCATCCTCACCAGGATCTGTTGTTGTTTGTTTTATTAATGATGGCCATTCTTACGGGGGTTAGGTGGCATCTCAATGTGGTTTGATTTGCTTTTCTCTGATGATTTGCAATACACCTTTCAGATCCTTTCTCCATTGCCCAGAACAGTTTTTAAACTTGTCAATTTTGATGCCTTTTAATACTTCTGCCATTTCTTGTTTCACTTCTTTCACATTGGCAAGATGTTTCCCTTTGAGGACTTTTTCATCTGGGGACACACAAAAAAGTAGCTCGGGAGAGATTGGATGAATAAGGAAGGGTAGTGTACAAGGTTCATGCCATTTTTGGTTACAGACTGCTGAACACTCAGTGAGGTGTAGGCAGGTGCATTCATAAATCACCCATCACAAAATGGGCAAACGCTTGAAAGAATCTCCAAAAATAAATAAATAAAATAATAATAATCACTGAAGTGGAACACAGCCTCTAACAACAACACGAGCTAGGATTCAGATGCTGATTGGTTCCTAGAACACTTACCTAGCCGGGAAAGCCTGTGCTACAAGGGACCCACCTTTCAAAAGATAATTTTTTTTATCCCCCTTGTAGAAGGCTCTTGCTCCTGCCTGAGATCTCTCAGAATGTAACTGCTCAGCATTTAATACGTCTCTTCTTCCATGAGACCCACTCTTATTGCCCTCTTCGGTGATAGGTACTCCTCTTCTGTGTGACTATAATGCCTTGTGCATATTTCTATCACTGTAGATTGAATCCTATTATAGTTGATCATTTGTTTGTCATCTTCCAACACAGTAAGATCATCTTGAAAACAGAGGCAATGTCTTTAACTTTTTATATTGCCAGAGCTTAATACAGTGCCTTGTATGCTATAGCTGCTAAAAAATATATTGTTTGAAGATTGAATAACCCATGCAGCCTCCCTTGCAATTCATTTCAATGACCATCTGTTTAGTGTCTACTGCATTGTTAACTAGCTTTCAAGGTTGTGTTTTATCTTTTCAACTAAGCATAAGGGCCTTGAAGTTACTGGCAATGCTATATAACTTTATTTTTCTTTTATTCTCCTACAACTCTCTGTCTAGAACTGCTAAACCTAAACATTTGTTTAGTTGATGATTAAAATTACTTCTCCCTTTAAAAAAAAAGTTAAGTACATATAATTTACAGTAATATTCTGATTTGGTACTTTGGGTAGGTCATGTCGACTTTGCTGCATCATTTATCCTTATTGGTGTTTTAGTTATTAGATATTTGTCAGCTCTCCCAGACTTATGACTATGTTTATTTTAAGCCACTCTGTTCAGCTCTCCAGCAGTGGTTTGTGCTGAAGGGAAATTTAATAAGCATTGAACGATGATCAGATATTGGCTCTTTTCCACCAAATAAGCCCTCTAATCATTCCCTGGTCTGTCCTGTGAACTTGCCTGAATTACAGAGGACATGCTATGCATTTCACAATATGTCCCCTTCATGAAGTTAGTCATGGAAATAATAGTGTTAAGAAATTATGCTAATTAGCTGAATCACATTGAACTAGTTATTTCATCATTTGGAACTCAGTTTTCTCATCAGTTAAAGAAAAGGGGAGAGAATAAAGACAGTGTGATCTGAGAATTCTCTGCGTGTTGTACAGGATTCTGTACTTCAAATGCAGGCACTTGGAGAAGGGAATGGAGCACAGGCAAAGGATAGACTACAGGAAGTACTACCTTACCGAACCAGCTGCTTCACGTTGAAACCAATTCAGAGGCCAGAGTTGACTGGGCAGTAGCATAGGGATGCAGAGAAGCTAAGGATTTGGGAACAATAGCAAGTAGTGCTGACTGGATGCCTTTTCCTAAAGTCCATTTGAAGACCTTTTCTTAGAAACAAGGTGTTGGCCAGGTGGGGTGGCTCAAACCTATAACCCCAGCACTTTGGGAGGCTGAGGCAAGAGGATTGCCTGAGCCCACGGGTTCGAATTCAGCCTGGACAACATGGTGAGACCTCGTCTCTACAATAAATCCAAAAATTAGCTGTTGTGGTAGCGCACATCTGTAGTTCCGGCTACTCGGAGGGCTGAGGCGGAAGGATTGCCTGAGCCCAGCAGGTCAAGGCTGAGGTGGCTGGGAGCACATGGCACTGCACTCCAGCCTAAGCAACAAGGTGAGACTCCAACTCAAAAAAAAAAAAAAAAGAAACAAGGTGTTGATTTTGATGCCAAATACTGACTACTTTCAGGTAAGAAGCTTTTGCAACAGTCCTAAGAGAGTTTTTATTATTTGTATCATTCTAACTTAGAAAAAAAAAAATATCGATTCCCAGGGATCAAATAATGTGCACAAGGATACACAGCTTGAATATAGCAGATCCGGGATTGGAACTCCAAATTCACTCACGAGCTTTCCCTCTGCCATGCTAATACTAGTCTTCTATCTTTATTTACATCACAGTGTGATTTTAGTGTTGTGCCATTAGAAGTGACTGGAAGCAATGTTAGTGCCTTGGGTCACAAGAGTACTGTTTAGTGCAATGAAGCAAACATCTTTTCATACGAATAATTTATTTGTACCAAAGTTTTCCACTTGAGCACCCAAAGTGAATTGGACTAATGTATTATTTTATACTAATGAGGTGGTTGGAACTTGGTGTGTTGAGGGTTTATGAAATTTCAGTCTAGCTTTCAAACTTTGTATTTATTTTCTGGTGGATTTCAAGTCAAATGTAATCTAAATGATTCTTATTCACTTACATGTTTATACTCATGAGAGATATTTGAATGAATTATTTAATGCCCACTGCTTATGACCCTTTTCTTAAAAAACATTTGAACTCCCTTTCTTAAAAGCAGAACATGTTGATTTTGATGCCAAGTGTAAATTATTTTGAATCATAGGCAAGTTTGGAATTTAGGATGAATCTTTGAACTCAGGAAGCTCCAGCAGGCTTCCAACCTTGGCAAATGCATTCTTTAACCCCTTAAGCAGTTATATCAGCGTAATCCAGAGGGATCACACGGCATTAATGGAAATTGTCAACAAAATTGAAAGTAAAGCATATATTAAAACCCAGAACTTGAGAGTTCCTTAACTACAAACAACTGAGGCATAAAACTCAAGAAGGCTTCAAACAGCTTTAATCTGCGGGTGAATCTGTTCTTTGATAGCATGTAAAATCTAAGCTGAGAAGTGTGTGCTGAAGGGTTTCAGTACACTAATTCCAAAATTGATTTTGCTAAAGGACCTGACTAGCATTCCAAGGAAGAAATGGCAAGGAAGGGAGGGAGGAATAAAGGGAAGAAGGGGTCGGAGAGAGGGAGGAGACTGCAAGACAGATACACACACACACACACACACACACACACACACACACACACACACACACAGACACACACTCAGAGAGAGAGATAAAAAATCAGAGACAGAGATAGAGAGATAGAAATACAGAGACGTTGGGAGAGAAAGAGAGAAGGAGGAGGAAAGGAAGAAGGGGAGGGAGGGAGAAAGCTGTGTTCAGAGACCAAAGACTCAGATCTGAATCTTAGTTCAGCTATCAACATTTTATAAGATTTCATGCAGATCACTTGAACAAGTTTAAATATCTGTTTTATTATATGCATGATGGGAGTAAGGGATTCAGACTTCACATTGTAGGATTAACTGGGTTGGTGAGCACTAACAATTCTGCAGATGTAAAGGGTGATGCAAATGGAAAGCCTACTGGCGGGCTTACATGTAATCCTCATCTCCAGATGTTCCAATCCTCTCCCTTAATGCTCCTCTGTTGCTCCTCTGATCACAGGCAAATCTCTCCAAGAGTGCTCTAGATCTCTTGCCTAGATCTCAACTCCTTCCACTGGTTTTCTTTTCTTTTTTTTATTTTAAGGTTGTGGGATACAAGTCAGGATTGGGTACATAAGTGCTTTAGGTACAGGTGACGCTTTGAGCCTCCCGTTGGATCTCACTTTGCCTGGGCTGGGATCGGGCACCCTTACTGATGTTATGTGCCCCACCCCTCCCCTGGCAATGTCCTGCTACTGCCAACCCCTCTTTTGTAGTGTTATGATAGATGTTCAGGGTCCACTTATGCGTGAGAACATGTGGTTCTCAGTTTTTTGTTTCTGTGATAGATTACTAAGTTTGATCATCTCCGAATCTATCCAAGGTTTTCATTGTATTATTCCCTTCTGACCTCTACTCTTTCAACCAGTCACTTATTTTTGATCCTTCCTGGGAACCTTCAAACATCTCTTGACCCTCCAGTTACTCTCTTGGTACTACCTAACTCTCTTCTCCATTTCATTTTCAGGATTCTTTAAAAATATGTCTACACAAGCAGCCTCCACTCATTTACCTCCAAAGCTCTTCTCTACCCATTTCAACATGGAATTTACCACCTCCCATACCTCTATCAGATCCCATTTTAAGAGACCAAATGGTTTCTATAGTACAGAACCCAATGGCAAGTTTTTAGTCTCATGTAATGTGGCTGTTTTTGCATTCAACATGCTTGGCTATTTCCTCCTTCTTGAAATGCTGTCCTGGGGCTTCTGTGACCTCAAACTCTCCAGGTGTTCTTGCTAGCTGTCTGGAAGCCCCTTCTGAATCTCTTCTGATGGTTCATTTCCCTCCTTCCAATCTCAGTATGTTGGAATGTCTCTGGAAACAGTCCTGAGTTCTTTCTCTTCTTGGTTCACACTCTCTGCTAAGAGATCCCGTGTACTCACTTGTCATCAGAAACCTCCAGCATGCCCAAGATTCCCCAATTTAGTCTATGTCCTCCAACCTTTCTATTGTCTTGAATCCAGGCTCACAGTTCAATAGAATCTCAGCAGCTCTACTTAACCATCTCCCAGGCAACTCAAAATGAACATGTTCAAAACAGAAGTTATGGTTCCCTCCCCCCACCCCCAAATGTGCTTCTTTCCGAGGCTTCCCCAGCTTAGGAAATGACCAGTTGCTCATGTCTGAAACCTAGGAGTGATTATTGACACCCTTATTCTTCACACTAAGTTTAATAACAGGTCCTCTCAATTCATCTTCCAAAGCATCTTTGTGTTTGCCCACTCCTGCTTAAGTTCACTGATGTTACTAGTCCAAGTCACCATCATTTCGCACCTGGGCTGTGGTGTTGATTTCTAAGCTGGGTTTTCCACTTCTAGTTCTGTTGTCTTTGGTTATAGTCTTCACACAGCAATAAGAGTGATACTCAAAAAAGGCAAACTGGCCGTGCCATTCCCCAACTGAAAACCCTTCACTTGGACTTCCAATGGTGCATAGTATAAAATCTAGAATTTTTATCACAGTCTGCAAGACACTACATGATCTGAGCTTTGCCTGTCTCGCTCCAGTCTCATCTCACTCACCCCTGAGCCTCTTATTCATTACCAATCATTTTTGCCAAGGTGTTCTAGAATTTAACATTTTCTTGTGTTACAAAAGCCAGACCATGACAAAGAATTTAGAATAGTAATGCCAGGAAGGCAGAGGTTCTTTTGCTTATGCCTGTTGTAGAAAGTGTTATTTTATATGGATCCCAAGAGAGTATTGGATAGAAGGGAGAATATTTAGCAAAATATGGACAAATAAGATGTTCAAGGTTTTTTTTTTTTTTCATTTGTGACAGAATAATAGGACTGAAAGGGAGTTTGGGGTCATCTAGTTCAACTTCTTACTTTGGAAGATGAGGAAACAGTAGTTCAGGGAAGTAAAATGCCTTTTTTTTATTAAAGTGAAATGACTTTTTAAGATCATAGAGCTTGCTAGTTTTCATGTATTGTAAATAGCTTTGAATTAGGTATAACTGTGGGTGGACCAAATTCACCTTTCTTATGCTAAAGTGTACTTTTGCTCTTCAAATGCTCCCCTGCTATTATGATGGGAAAAAAAAAACCCTGTCATTTGTGTGAGTCTATGAATAAATTTAAGAAAGGATATTATAAAAGTGGCCACTTATAGTTTAAACCTTATTCTTCAAAGAGAATAAAATAATCTTTCTTTCCCTTGAGAAACTTCAGGCATAGTGGAAGGCAGAAATATCCAAGTTGGAAGCATCCAGAAGCTTTTACCTCTTGTATATAAAATCAAGTCACTCAGAGTATCCATTTGCCAAGCTGACTGTGAATGCAAAAATTAGGACAGCTTTCTTGAGTCTCAGTTTCTCCATATGGGGAACAGAGATAATGTTCATGCTATAGGGTGTTTACATTGATAAGTTGTAGTGGAAAATAAGTTAAAAAATGAATTTGATGCCGGGCTCATGTGGCTCAGCCTGTAATCCCGCACCTTTGGGAGGCTGAGGTGAGTGGATTGCCTGAGCCCGCGGGTTCAAGACCTGCCTGGGCAGCGAGACCTCATCTCTACAATAAATCAAAAAATCAGCCGGGCGTGGCAGCGCGTGCCTGTAATTCCGGCTACTCGGAAGGCTGAGGCGGAAGGATCGCCGGAGCCCAGCAGGTGAGGCTGCGGTGGCCGGGAGCAGCCACTGCACTCCACTCTGGGCGACCGAGTGAGACTCCAACTCAAAAAAAAAAAAAAAGAATTTGATAATACCAGGCATTCTGCACATGCTCACTTCCATTTTTGCCTGTTTTGCCTTCTTGCCTCCTTGGTCAAATGATGTAACTGATTTTGTCTTGTCGATCTAAAAGGAATAGGCTAAGATACAAAATATAATTTAAAGGGTTTACTTGAGCCGAAGTGATGACAGCTGCCTAGAAGACTCAGACTCAAGTAAACTTGGACACGAGTTCTGTTAGGCCTTTGTTACAAGCAGGTTTGTAAAGGCATATATTCAGGAGTTCTCATTGGTTTACCAAAATAGCATTGATTAGTGATTAGTTATACGCTGTTAAGCTGTATGGTGTGGGTTATAGTGTCAGGTGCAGCATTATTAGGTAAATTTATGGTTACTTGCGTCAATATCAAGCAGTTTCAAGAGATGAATACATAGCTCAAAGGAGATGGTAGAATATAATTGTTGTCTCCTTTAATGTCTTGCTGGGCCTAATACTTTAAAGGAACTTGCATTCCTCAGACAAAATTTATTTTCTTTTACCAGCCTCCTCCCTTGAACTGAGGGGCTTGAGGGATATATACATATGCGTGTATTCATCCCCCACTCATCCAAGTATGGCAACATGTACGTACTGTTAGATGCTCTCCTTTGTAGCACTTACCACACTACTCATGTAGTAGTTTGTTTAAGCATTTAACTAATGCCTGATTTTCTACCCAAACTCTAAGCTTCATGTAAGCAAGGACCATTCTTGCTCTGTTCTCTGTTGCATGTGAGCACCTACAGATTTTTGAATATTCATTTTATATCTATTTCCTGGGTGTTAAGTGTCAAACACTTTTCTAGGCTCTGGGTATCTGAAAGTTAGAAAAAAGAAAGGTCTTGGCTATGGTGCTTTCTTCTAGTGGGAGAAGACAGATGGCCACACATCTCTGCTTCTTATTTACTAGCTGTGTGATTTTAGTCAATTAACTTGAAAGGACATAATAACATGGAGTCAATATGTCCAAAGAGCAGCCATTTTAACATTACCTAGAACTGTCATGTTTTCTAGCAGTTCACTTTAATCTGCCCTCTAGTCACTAGTCCAGGGCAGAACTGGTTTCTCAGAAGTAGTTATTGATAATTATTTTGCACCCTCCCTCCCCAGCTTGTTTTGTAAACAAACAGGCTAGCTAATCTAATCAGCCCTATGTGAACTTCATGACACAGATCCCTATCATGAAGCAATTATGCGACTAGCTCACGTATTTTCCTGCTGTCCATCACCTGATATCAATATCCATGCTTACTTGTCCTCCATGATGATGTGGAACAGACTACCAACCAATCACCTTAATGACCTGCCTCCATCAAAGGGAGGGTTTAAAAGACGTTCATTCAACTTCAAACAGCAGTTGTCATTGTTTTGCTAAGCACTGGCTAAGCTATATGCTCTTTGAGCTGTGGGCACCCTGATTTATTAGCTTTGTCCCTCTCCTTTACCTTGGAGAGGTGAAACTCCTCTCTCTTTCTAATTTACTTTAAAAATAAACTATATTTTCCAGTCTAATTTCTGTGCAATTCCTTGCAACACTCACAACCCCCAGCAGGCCTAACCTGACATTACTTAGCATACTTGTGCCTTAATTTTCTCATCTGCTTAATAAGAAATAATTTCTCCATAAATCTCTTGTATGTATGTCTATGTGTGTGTGAGTTTCTCTCTTGTGAACAGCTTTCATCCTGGACCAACTTTTCACTTACATTTGGATAGCAAACAGCCTTGAAAGGTACAATGTCTCCCTCCATGAAGAGGGCAGATTTGTTTCCTGACCAATACAATAAAGGTAACCTGAGGCAAAGGTTGGGCAGTTTTGCCAGTGGACTTTACATAAGATTAGGGCTTTCCTAGGCTCAGGCTTCTCAGCTGGGACACAATTCCACAGTATGCACAGCATCCTCACAAGGCCACCTGTATTGTCCTTAGAAGGCTTAGGGGGAGCAAAGGAGTTGATGTGGACAGGAAACTCATGCCCCCTGCTGTGACATGAGTAATAACGTCCTTTACTTCTGACCCAAGAGTCTTGCATCTTCTGCTGGCGTCTGTGTGTGGCAGGTTGATGTGTTAACTGGCAAGTAGAAAAAAACTCAGATTCTTCACCATTATTGGCAATAATATTAGTTTTGACAATACTACTAGCTTCATCATGTTGTTATGAGGATTATATGGAAGAATGCCCTTGAATTTGCTGTCACTTTGTCTGGAATTCCTCTCTCCACTATTCACATGATATTGACTCACCCATTCACTCATTTACTTTCCTGCTCTGAGTTTTTCCTCAGATAGTACCTTTTCAGTGAGGTCCATCTTGACTTTCCTATTTAAGATAACAGCTTCTCTCTATTAGTCAGGGTTCAACCAGAGAAACAGAAGCAGTAAGAAATTTATGTTAAATTTATTGTGCCTTGATTCTGTGTTAGCCCAGAAGTAATTCAGAGGCATGTTGTTTAATTTCCATGTATTGGTATGTTTTGGGGGGTTCCTGTGATGATGATATTTGTTTTTATTCCACTGTGGTTTGAGAAGATGTTTGGTATTATTTCAACCTCTTGAAATGTGTTCATGCTTGATTTATGCCTAAGAATGTGATCAATTTTGGATTATGGTCCATGTGCTGATGAGTCAAATGTATACTCTGTGGTTTTTGAGGGGAGTGTCCTGTTGATGTCCATTAGGTCCAATTGGTTGAGTGTTGAGCTAAGGTTCCCAATTTCCTTGTTAGTGTTTTTGCCTAGATGATCTTTCTAGTGCTGTTAGGGGGGTATTTAAGTCTCTGACTATGACTGTTTGGATGTCTATGTCCTCCCTTAGTTTAAATATCAATTTTTTTATGAATCTGGGTGCTCCTGTATTGGGGTGCATATGTATTTAAAAAGGGCATTTCTTGCTGATAGATTGAGCCTTTTATCATTATGTGGGGTCCTTCAGTGTCCTTTTTAACCTTTATTGGTTTGAAGTTTATTTTGTCTGATATAAGAAGAGCAAGCCTGCTTTTTTTTTTTGTTTTCTTTTGCCTGGAAGATCTTTCTCCAGTCCCTTACTTTGAATCTGTGGGTGTCCTTTGCAGTGAGATGGGCTGCCTAGAGGCAGCAGAATGTTGGATTGTGCTTCTTTATTCAGTTTGCTATTCCATGCCTTTTGAGTGGTGCATTCAGTCCATTCATGTTCAAGTTAATTATTGATATGCAAGGTTTTATCCCTGTCATAATGCTCTAAAGAGGTTGCTTTTTATTTATTTATTTTTTGGGGGTTTTGTGGTTGATCTATATGGTCTGTTAACACTGTGCTTGCCGGTGCTTTTGTGATGGGTGGAACTGTTCTTCTGTTACTGTGCTCAGAATTTAAGTATCTCCTGAACCACTGGTCTGGAAGTGGCATATTCTCTTAGCGATAGGATGTCTGGGAAGATTTTAATTCTCCTTCATTGATGAAACCTAGCTTGGCAGAGTATTCTTAGCTAGAATTGCTTTTCCTCAAGATTGTTAAGATGGGCTCCCATCTGGCTTGTAGGGTTCCTGCTGAGAAGTCTGCTGCAATTCTAATGGGTCTTCCCCTGCAGGTGGTCTGTTCCTTCGTTCTAGCTGCATTTGGGATTTTTTCTTTCATGCTTACCTTGTGGAAATGAATCACTATGTGTCTTGAAGATAGTCTTGCAGGAGTTCTCTGGATCTCTTGTGTTTGGAGGGTCACCTCCCTTGTGAGATAGGGAAAAATTTCTAGGATGACTTCTAGGCAGTTTCCCCTTCTGTCTCACAGATAGCAATCAATCGTAGATTTGATCTCTTTATATAATCCTAAACCTTGTGGAGACTTTGCTCATACTAAGTGAACTATTACAGAAACAAAGAACAAAATACCACATATTCTTATACATAAGTGGGCCCTGACCACTGGTCACATAAGCACAAGGGGAAGGGGAGCTGGCAGATGCTGGACACTGCTGGGGAGGGACGGATGGATGAAGGAGTGAGGACTCATGGCAACACATTGGTCACCAGATCCGTATCAGGTGGAGAGCAGCTGGAAACCCAAACTTTAACTTCATGTAACTTACTTTTGCAGTAAATCTTCACTCATACCCCACAACTCTAAAATTAAATGAAATTAAATTTAAAAGGATTTTTACTGCAATAAATCAGCTTGTGCAACTGTGGGAGCTGACTAGACTTGATCCATAAGGCATGCCCGTGGGGAAGAGTAGATTGGAACCCTTAGGTATGAGCTGACACTGCAGTCCACAGATGGAATTTCTTCCTTAGAGAAACCTCGGCTGCTCACAAGTTTTTTCAATTGATTAAATCAGTCCCACCTAGACTATCTCAGATAATCTGAATTTAAGGTCAATGAATTATGAACTTTAATCACATCCACCTTCACAATAATGCCTAGGTTAATGCTTGATAAAATAATAGAGGACTATAACCTCTACAAGTTGACACCTCAAAAGACCTAACACCCCAATATTATCTACACCCCCTATTCTCTTGATCTGTTTTATTATGGTCATCACACCTATCATCATCCAATCCACTATTTTAACTTATTTTGCCACCTTTTTTCTCTTTTACTAAAATGTACCACCCCATGAGGAGAGAGACTTTTGACTGTTCACTATCTGCCCATACAATGGTGTGTGGCCCATAGCAGCAGGTGGTCCAAAACACTTGTTGATTTCTAAATGAAGATGAAGTGCTCAGAAAAAGGCCTGATGCATGGTGTACACTAAGTGCTAGACATTGGTATAATAAATGTGCAAATAATATATATTTTGATTTATTTTCAATGTCTTTTTCATGCTTTCCTTCTTTAATTTCAGGCACTTTTTCATTAAGTGCTAAATCCAGTACTCTTTGCTAGATCTAGGCCCTGTGGAACTCCTCTGCCTGCCCTGGTCTTCAGCCTCACCTGTGGTCTTCCCAATGCGTCCAGAGCTTCCTCTGACCTGACTTTCTCAAGTCCCTCAGTGTGTTTACTGCACTTCCTGCCTCTCTTCTCTTGCTCAAGGTCTTCTCTCAGTTTCAAATGCTTTCCCCAAGCTTGTATTCACCTGGCTTAGTTTTATTCCCCCTTTTAACACTCAGATCAGATTCTGATCCTCAAGACTGGTGTCCCCTTTTGGGTCTCTGTGGTGTTCTGTACTCAGCTCTGTCCTAACACACAGCTGACATCAGCATTCCATTATAATTGCCTGTTTCACGATTTCATGCTAGAATCCCCGAGGACACTATTATGCCATTCATCTCTGCATCTGCAGAACACAGCACAGCTTCTGCCACAGAGATGTGCAATATCTTTTGACCAAATGAAGACCGTTGATGAGGGCTCCCAAATGGTGCCTCAGAACCCTCCACCATACATTGGAATCCCAGGGAAGAGTTTCAAATAAATAGTGGCCTCGACGTCAGTCTCAGACATTCTGATTCAACTGGTCTAACACGAGGCTTGGGTGTTGGTAGTTTTTTCTACAGATTCTTCAGGTGATATTGATGTGTAGCCATGACTGAGAAACACAACCTGGAGAATAACTCTGAGCTAAGTTTTTAGTTTCTGTGCTCCCTATATGGCCAGAGGAGGAAGGCTGTCCTTTTTTATTTAATTTGAGAACAGCTTGTTCTCCTAGGAAACTTTATACCTGGAATCCTTGCTCACTGCTCAGAGTTAATGGTGCACCTGTGTTTATGGCCTAGAGCAGCCGGCCAGGGAAGAATTTACATTTTTACTGCATTTTTATCATTTATTGAAAAGGATGTATTATGCAATCACAGGCAGATGCTTCGAAGGTAGTAAAAATGATCCAGAATTTGTCATTTAAGCTCTTATTGCTCTTTGGGAAGGAGAAGCAAGGCCTAGGTAGGTGGGCTGTGGAGGGTTTAAGCAAGATCAGCCTGTCGGGACACGTGAATTTCTTCCTTCATAGCTACATTAATCCCCGCAGGATGGTTAACAGAGAGGGCTCTGGAGTCAAACGCCTGATTTTAAGTCCCAGTTCAGGCATTTAGTTTCTTAGTGGCCTTGTAACATCTTGGTGCCTCAGTTTCCTCCATTGTCCCACAGGGCCATAGGACTACTGCATACAATTTTGAGGATTAAATGATATGAGGTATATAAATTACTTGGCACCAAGGCAGGTCCCCAGAAACAAAGCTATTATTATTGTCTTCTCCCCATGTCTTCCTCTTCCCTCCTGGACCCCAACCTTGGGGGAGCCTGTTCTATTGTTCACCTCTGCTATTGCAATTGCTTCCTAATAGGAGTTCTGGTCTTTGCTTGTCTCAGATCCATCCAGCACATGGCCTGCACTGCTGTCTTCTGGGTGCACTGTGTTCATCAGTACGTTCACTTATTCAGTCATCTTCAGTGGCTCTCTTTTGCCTTTTGGATTATACCCAACTTCTCTGCTTGCTTTCTCTGTCTTCTAAGACTTAGAGCCACCCTGTCCTTGGTTGCCTAAGTGTCTGTGTCACTGTTCACTCTCACCAGCTCCACCTTCACCACCTTTCCATTGGGTTGAGCTGTTTTCTTTATTTTTTCCTACCATGTGCTTTAAACTTTCTGGTCTCCCTGCCTTTTCTAGTCCTGCTCCTGAGCACAAGACCCTAGTCTTCTCCTCTGTAATTATGCAAATCTGAACTAAGCGATGCTGGTCTTTCCCCTTTGATTACTTTCATCCTTTGACTCCAGTCACACCATTGTCTCTTCTGTCAAGGCCACACTTTTTAAGGATATGCTCATTTATGTACAAAACAATCCCTCAATTCCAATGGCTTAGCCTTCAACCTGCCAACTCTGTGACAATTTAGTGTAGGCCTCCATGTACATTACTTTCTTACCCCTGTCACAACCCAGTGTGGGTCTGTTATGCTCCGGCAGTTACTGAAGGGCCCAGGCTTCTTCCATAGAGTGAACCCTGAGTCTTTCGATTCTCCACCATATTTTCTGCATTGATCAGAGACAAAGGGACATGGCAGCTTGCTTAGGGGATGGTTGAACTGGAATGAGGTATGTGTCAGATTCATCCACATTTCTTTGTCCAAACTCAGTGTCATAGACCCACTTAACAGAGATGGATGCTGGAAAATGTCTGTCTTCGTGTGCCAGGGCAAAGGTAATGGAGATGACAAACAAGCATTGTCTTTGCTATATCACTGCAACACATTTTAAACAGTTGGCATTTCTAATTACCCTAGAAATGGACTTTTAGTTTTCCCAGGTTTCACTTACTTGAGATACTTTTTAGAAACAGAATTCACCAATAGTTTCTTTCAGAGCAACATTGGCAAGGAGTGAGAGATGATCAACTTCTCTTTGCATTGCTTTTCACAGTGACTTTGGTTGACATTCTCTAAGGACACAGAGATATCATTGACACAGGAGAAGGTGTTGAGAGGAAGTAAGATGACAGATAAAATAAATAAAAATAGACCAAATGAAAAGCTTTATAGTTTAGAAGAATGTGAATATCAAAACATTTTCCAAATAATGTTCTTTCAAAAAAGTATCACATATGTTTTGTGCATGTACCTTTTTCTTCTGGCTAGTTGGAGAACATACCGTGGGGGAGTGTTTGTGTTCCCCTAAAAGATATGTTGAAGTCCTAACTCACAATATCGGTGAAGATGACCTTATTTGGAAATAGGGTCTTTGCAGATGTAATTGAGATTATATGAAGTCACATGAAATTAGAGTAGGCCAGAATGCAATGACTGCGGTGCTTATCAGAAGAGGGAAGTTTGGAGACAGACACACAGAGAGAAGAATGGCACGTGAAGTCACAGAGGCACAGACACATAGGGAAGAGGCCATGTGATGACAAAGGCGGAGATTGGGGTGATGCAGTTACAAGCCAAAGAGTGCCAAGGATTTCTCGACAACAACCACAGGCCAGGAGGAGGCAAGGGGGATTCTGCCCTAGAGCCTTCCGAGAAAAGACAGCCCCACTGATACTTTGATTTTTGACTTCTGGTCTCCAGAAATATAAGAGAAAAAAATGTCTGTGGTTTTCACCCGCCCCCACTCCCCATCTCCCCACCTCCCAAATTGTGGCATTTGGTTTTGGCAGCCCTTACAAGCAAATACAGAGGAGCTATGTCTATTTATGTCTCCTTGTCCTCCCTGAGCTCTGCCCAGTGCCTGGCTTATGGACCTCAAAAGATGTCACCCAAACAATGAGGGAAAATTTCTTAGGGCAGGGATTTCTCTTTCTGGCTTTCAGTTCTCTCTTGCAAAGCCCAGGGCAGTACTTGCTTCAGAGAACTGGTTCAGGGGTAAGAAGTTTCCATCGATTGTCGATTGTCGAGGGCTGAATTTAGGGAACTGGATCAGTCGCAAGATGAGATGGGGACTGAGAGTGAAGGGATTTGCAATAAGTAGCCAGTAAGATGGCTGCGAATCAAAGCTATCTTTGGGGCTCCTGATGACAGAAACAACCATAACTATGACTACAACTATTACAACTTACTTGTTCCAGGTGTTACAGACATTTTGTTTATTTCTCCCAACAATGCTATATACACATATATTATTGTGAAAGAAAAACATAATCTTGGGGCCCAAAACTCACTATGACAAAGGGAAAGTAAGCTTAGGAACTGAATCTCTCTCTCTCTCTCTCTCTCTCTGTCACACAAACACACATCTTCCTTTTGTTCTCATACAATAGCTGTAATTTCACATGTTTACTTTGCATTACATAAAATGTAGATTTGCTGAGCCTGAGGCAAATGCATTATTGACTTTGCCTCTACTTCTTTGCTATTACCTGTGAAATGTAACTTCACGGAGAGTCAATCAGAGCCCCACAAGAATGTAACCACTTGCCTCACTGGCTTGCTTCCCTTCTCTCCTCCCCTAACTTCCCCTCCTGCTTGCTCTTTCCCTTGAAATACTGAAGTTCCCAAAACCCTCTTGGGAAAAAGCACAGGTCATGAATCCCACTGTGATTTGTGCTGCTTTTCCCTGGGTGCACCCTCAACCTTGGCAAAGTGAACCTCCAATTCACAGATCTGCCTCCATCTTTTTAGGTATATAGCATGTATTCTTACTTTAAACTATAGATGAGGAAGCTGGAGGCTCGGAGAAGTTGTTAGGTAATGTAACCAAGATCACAGAGCTGGTCCAAGGCTGGTGGGAGGGTGGGTGTGCACAGCCAGCTCTGCTGCCAACGTGTTCCCGAAAGCTTTACTGAACAGTCAGGCTTGGACTGTAGTCCAGGTTATAGAAAGTAATATTATTCATTTTTTTTTTAATTCGAAGAAGGGCATCTTGTTTGAATTCATATAGAGATGCTGTATGAATAAGATAACCTTATTTGGAAATAGGGCCCTTGCAGATGAAATTGAGCTTATATGAGGTCACACTGAATTAGAGTGGGCCAGAAGGCAATGACTGGGGTGCTTATCAGAAGAGGGAAGCTTGGAGACAGACACAAACAACCTTCTGGAGTTTGTCCAGAAGTGGAGGCTGACAGTACCGTTTTGAAGAAGAAAACCTGACAAGTCCCTGGGGAACAACAGGAAGCCAGTTTGGGCCTCAGATCTGGGCTAGCATTGGCTCTGATCTGACTCTCAACATTCAGCTCTGAGTACATCTTGCTAAGATGTACTTGGTAAGAGGGAAGGTTTAATTTTCCTAGTGCAAATGTTCACTACAAATCCTCACCGTTCTGGTTACTGTATCCAGTTTTGGCTTTATCCTTCAAGATCTTCCCATCTAGTGGGGCCTCAGACAAGTTCTAGTCTGTGAAACCACACATACGCAGGACTAGAAAGAAGCAAGCGCAGAGCACTGTGAACACAGAGAAAAGCGTTTCACTTGGGACTGGTGAGGTGGTGAAGGGTTAGTCAAAGAAGGCTTTCTAGAGGAACCATCTGCTTTGCTACCACTCTCGGCTCTTTCTGAATGTAAATGATGTAGTAATATTTAAAGTATTGCTGCTCTCAGGGCGACCTCATAACTAAGACCAGCCCTTTTAGGATGCTTGCAAAAGCATGGGTTTTTTAAAAAAATCATGCCTCTTTATTTTGTATTTTTGATGTTTTGACGTCTTGGGGTCTTGTTGACTCTGGGGGATGGCCCCTCCCTAGATGAGCGAATCCCTGGAGATAACAAACAACTGACTCTGAGCAGGTCTTCCATATGCAACCCAATCAATCAGAGCCCATATCCCAAGTCACCTCCTTTACAGAGCTTTTATCCTCAGGCCATTATTTCCTGTACTTATCACCCCAGGGCCAGGTACTGGACAACTAGGAAGAGCCTCTGTGCCCCAGAGTCTACTGAAGTTATTAAAAATAGCCAGTCCTAAGCCTTCTTACCCTGTCTCACCCATTCCTGTGTTCAGCATGACAAAGGTGCTTGCCCATGGTTCCCCATGTCACCTCTGCCCAAGGGACAGACTCCGGAGCTTCCCCATGTGGCCCTGTCTGGAGTGGCATGGAGCTGGAGTAAATGTCTTCATTCCTGACAGCCATTTCCATGCCTACATGTCATACTATACCGATTAACACAAATCCCGGGTACCTACTAAAAAATACTTGATTGAAGGGCTTGGGGAACTGTTTGGAATTCAGAGAAAGTCTGAGGGGAGGGAGAGAGAGATGGATGAGAAAGAAGGCTGCAGAAACAAGCAGGGATCACATCTTGGGAGACTTGGCAGGGTGAGGGGAAAGTCAGAGGCCACCTGGTACCCAGCGGCTTCACAGACACAAGCCTTGGGTGACCGAGACCTGGACTGTTAATCAGTCCTCTGTAGTTATGACTGCTGCACGCTTCCTGCATTTCCTTACAGGAGGCAACAAAGGCCTTTGTGCATATCTTTTGTGGCAGTAATAATGAGGGGGTGGGTGGGACGAGGGCTGAGGAGCCCAGGTCCCTCGTCACAAGCAGGTTTTTGAGGAGATAACTCCGAGAAAACGTGGAGCCTGACAGTCCTGTTTTGAAGAAGAAAAGCATGACGAGTCCCTGGGGAAAAGCAGGAAGCCAGTTTGGGCCTCAGAAGTTGCCCTGACAGCCTTATCCGTCAAAAGGCTTCGCAGAAAAAGCATCCCCAGGGGCCCTGTGGGGCTAGCATGGCAACCTGCCCCCCTGTGGGCTCTGAACCCGCCCAAGCTCTGAATAAAGGACTGGGCTGGAACACCCTCAGTCAATGCCCCTTTATCTCCTCTCTTCTCTTCCTGAGGGAGGATAATCCCCTGTTTTGCAGTCTCTTCCCATCTAGCATGCAGCATCTATTGATTTTTATGGTTGTTTTTGCCAGTCGATACAGGCACTGAAGGAAAAAGACCAGCAGGTCTGAAGCCCTGAACTTGAGAAAGGAGTTCAGACTCTTGAAAACAACCACTTCTCTTTTTAAAAAGAGCTAGATCCTATAGGATTCAATACACAGGTGCTCTTTGAGGAATACATCATCATTCCTGGTTAATTTAGCTCTTCCCTTCATATCATTCCCGAAACAAAACTCTCTTCCTGATTAACTATTCATCAGACCACATGGTGGCACAATGTTCTGTCAGACACCTTTGCTTACTTACAGGTTCTTAGGAGAGGAAAGATATTGACATAACAGCAAGAAAAGGTCAAATCATAGCATCTCAGTTTTGGGATAACCATTGTTTAGGCATTTGTGGCTTATAAAAGGCTTTCTTGTTTATTATCCAGTTCAGTCTTCACATGGAGTTAGTGTTTTATGGATTAGAAATTTGAGCTGTGGAGAGGAGGTTATTTATTCAATCAGAAAGTATCCACTGAGCATTTTCTTTGTAACCCTGACCATTCTAGGTTCTGGGGAATCCAGTAGTACCAAAAGAGGAACTCACTATCTTCCTGGCACCTATAGAGTTTTGGAAATGAACTTAAACCCAAGTGTCCTGCTATAAGTGCAGTAAGAAGGGTTTCTAAGTCTATTTGGAGTGAAACTTTGCACTCCATACCTGTGACCTTGGGAAAATCACTGAACTTTTGAGGTTCTATGTAAGATAGAGATGATAATTGTATCTATCTTAAGAGGTTGCTGAGAAGTTGAAAGATTATGGAGGTTAGACGCTTGGCCCAGAGTAAAAGTTATATAAAGGCTGGTTGTCATCACTGTGCACTAACGGCTTGGATGTAGGAGTGATTTCTTGTCACTTAGGGAGGGGAACAGAGAAACCTTCTCAGAAGAGGTTACCTTGACCTGGGCATTGAGAAACAAGTCTCTATTTTGGGGGAAACTATCTTTCTCCATTGGTTAGAAAATACTTGACTGAAACCTGTCTAGCAAGTCTTTTGTGTAATGACATTAATTTCCTAGTAGAAAAGTTTTAGTTCAAAACTCGTGAGTCCAAGACAACACATTGAAAGTCTCAGTGAGTAATAAAAAAGAAGCTGAGTGACATGATGCGCAAATGCGATAAACATGAAATTGAGTTCAGTTGTTCTACACACTCTCCTCTACAGCAACAAATAAAGAGTGGGCTCTAAAGTCAGGCAACGAGCCTTTATTTGGCCCCTGATTCCTTCATGTACTAGGTGTGTGCCTCAAATGAGGGCCGTAACCCCTGGGGATCTCAGGCCCTCATCTATGAGTTGGGAAGAAAAATTTCCTGCTTTATGGGGATACTGCTTATAAGATACTCAACACTCTGCCTGGCTAACAAAAGGGAGCCAAAAACATAAAATTATTGTCCCCAAGACTAGTTTCTTCTTGCAAACTCACTTTGGTTAATGGTACAATGTGGAGGAAAGGAGCCCTGGGACTAGCCTAACTCAGGGATGGCCCATAAGCTAGTCCATTGCCCATTCTTGGTTTCCAATTTCTCCTCTGTTCAATGACTATTGCCACCAAACTTGGGTTTTTGGATCTTTTCTGAAGCCCAGATGTGGTTCTGGACTTTTCATTATTCTAAAAAGCCTGAAGGTAGGGTAAATAAAAGTATACAAGCTCGAACAAATGATACTTTACCAGGTCATTCTTTGGTTTAAACCCCCTCCCCCAAGGCTCTTCATTTTTCTGAGGGCAAAGGCCAGTGTCTTTCTAATGTCATACACAGTCCAACACCATCTTTCTTTTCCTTAGCCCTACCACCTTTCCAAAACATCTATGACTCTCTCCTAGAATTCTGTCCTGCTCCACTGAGTGACTGACTATTCCTCAAATACTCTAGGCATGCTTCAGCATTGCAGCCTTAGTTTGGAATGTTCACCTTAGAATGATATTTAATGGCTTACTCTTACCTCCTTTAACACTTTCCCTATGAATTCCTTGCTGACCATTATATTTTAAATTACAGCCTCTTCTCCCCATATCCATCTCCATCCCCTGGCATCTCCATGGTTCTGTTACCTTGCTTTACTTTTTCTAATAGCAACCATCATATAATATACAATATAATTTACCTTTTTTTGGTAAATTTTGTTTTGACTTTACTTTTACACTTGAATTTATGCTGCATGAGACCCTGGAATTTTTTTTTTACACATTTGCTCACTGTTGTATTCCAAGTATGGTAATCAATGCCTGGCTCATAGCAGGTACTTACTGTATACATGAGTATTGAATTAATGCAAATATTTTGGCTGAAATTCTGTTAACTCAGCAGAAGCACATAGGGGCTCCTTTGAATGAAACTCGTATTGAAAATTTTAAATACTAAATGGAGAAACAAGCCAATTATTTCTTAATTAATACAGTCTACTTAACATAAACACAGAAGACTGCTAGACAAAATCTTTCAGAAGAACATAGGTGAATATTAGTGAAATCATAGACTCTGGGTGGTGAATATTATAAATGAAGACAAACTTCGTTTGAGAACCAAGTTTTCTTTTTATTTATTTTTATTTTTTTTGAGTTGGAGTCTCACTCTGTCGCTCAGACTGGAGTGCAGTGTCCGCTCCCGGCCACTGCAGCCTCGACCACTGGGCTCCGGCGATCCTTCTGCCTCAGTCTTCCGAGTAGCTGGAATTACAGGCACGTACTACCACGCCTGGCTTTTTTTTTTTTAATTTATTGTAGAGATGAGGTCTCACCAAGTTGCCCAGGCAGGTCTCGAATCCGCGGGCTCAGGCAATCCACTCACCTCAACCCCCGCAAAGGGCAGGATTAAAGGCTGAGCCACCGAGCCCGGCTGAGAACGAAGTTTTCTTAAAAGTATGTGGATGTATTTTGGGGGAGTGTCAAGGGACAGTCAGAATCAGTGCTTTCTGAGCAAAGACCTTACTATTGAGCTTAGTTGTATTAAACACAGGGTCATAGTAGGTGCTCAGCAAATCTCCATGGACCTGTTTTGAACGAAGTTTAAGACAAATAGTGTCTAAAATCTTTCTTTTCCTTTTTAACCAAGACTTGGTACTTAAAGGGAAACATTTTTATTATTTCATTAAGTAAAAGGATCTAAGGAGACACAGTATTTTACGGCCTGATTGTCTCTCCTCACCAACTTACTCTTGTTCTTCATGGGGAAACTGGATAAAATAATTAAAGAATTAAACCTCCTTTACTTACTCATGCAGTGTACACTCTCACTTGCCATTTGGTATTTATTTCCCAGATGAAGCAGCTGAATCTGTTTTTTTTTTCTTCCCTCGGGTCACAACTGCCTGACCTGCAGCCTCCAGGTTTGGCTGGGAAGGCCTCCATTCTCATTTTCCCATGCGACTCATTCCCCTGTGCACAGGTGAAGAAATGTGTCGGATCCTTTAATGACATGTATCCTCCTCTGCCTTGGAGAGCAATGGATAGCAAAGCACTTTCCCCAAGTGCAGGGGAGGGCTCTTTCTTGCCCCTGAGGTACCTTTCCCCTTTTAACCTCTGATTATCGCCGCTTCTACAAAGCTGGCATCAGAAAATGCAGATCTTACTCTTGTACATGTCCACGGCGAACCTAGACCCACTCCTTCTTCCCCCAAGATACAACTGAAGGAGGAAAGCATGAATAACAGGGTTCGCAAATAACAACACAACTAGCCTCAGAGAGGACACTTGCTATTTTGTTTTATAAGATGACTGCTAACTAGCAGTAGTCTCACTCTCTCTACAGGCTGTCTCCCCATCTTGTCTCCCAACCCCAAACATCCTTGGGGTAGGGGACAATTTTCTACCACTGTCTTTTAAGTATGCTCAGAGGCATCAAAACCTTAACAAAGAGTGTGAGCTCAGACACCAGTGAACATTTCTTCTTCTTTCCCGTCTAAGCTGTGCCTGGCAAGGCTTGATTTCTATACCAGAATCTGTCTCCTACTCGATGTCCAAAACTAGGGGAGATCAGACCCTTTAGAGAAGATGTTTTTCTTTTCCCAAAGAACATGCAATATTCAGTTCTTTGTTTCTGTGATAGTTTTTTTAGTGTGATGGTCTCCAACACCATCTAATTTGCTGTGAAGTCCATAATTCTGTCCTTCTTCATGACTGTGTGCTATTCCATCATGCATATGTACCACACTTTCTTTATCCAGTCCACTTTTGATGGGCATTTGGGCTGGTTTCATGTTTTTGCTATTGTGAATAGTGCAACAATTAACAGGCGTGTTCAGGTGTCATTTCTGAATTTATGTTCCTCTGGGTATATTCCCAGAAAAGGGATTTCTGGATTGTATAAAGGTAATTTTTTAGTTATTTTAGGAATTGCCTTACTGCTTTCAATAGACGTTGAACTAGCTTGTACTCCCACTGACAGTGTGGAAGCATTCCATTTTCTCTACATACATGCTAGCATTTGTTGTTTTCTGACTTATTAATGATAGCCATCCTTACCAGAGTTAGGTGGTTTCTCATTGTAGCTTTGTTTTGGATTTCTCTGAGATTAGTGAGACTGAACATTTTTTCATGTGTCTGTGGGCTATTTTGGTGTCATCTTTTGAGAAGAGTTTGCTCATGTACTTTTGGGCCTCAACTTTTCACAAACAAAATAAAAATATACTGATACCTCATAGGTTGTTTTTGAGGAATAAATGTAAAATACTTAGAAAAGTGCCAAGTGTATGGTAAATGCCATTTACATTCTGCTATTGCATCTTTAGGATCAAGTACAAGTAACCCAAATATAAGCTGGGGCTTTGGGCCAGTCTTTGTGGGAAGACACATTCAAAGCAGGCTGGATTGACAACCTAAAAATAATTTTGGTCAACTGAGATCTTTACTCTTGATGTTGATAAGTGTTCAGAAGTAGGAAATAGGGTATCACCACAAGATAGAACCTGTGGTTGCCAAACACATTCTGAGTCTGCTCATGGGGTATTGAGTACACAGACAGCAAGTCTAGGTTTGAACTGAAGATGGATGTACTGGTAGGTAATATGGAAGGCAGGTACAGTGGCGGTATGAACAATACATCTTGAAGTGAGAACAATAGTGACAGCCAACATTTATTCAATGCTTACTAAGTGGCAAGTACTATGCTCGGATCTCATTTAATATTTGCGGCACCACAATGAGGTAGACATTTTTAATATTTTTATTCTACTTCTGTGACTGTTTTATAAGTAAGGAAGCTGAGGATCAGAGAGGTTGATTGACTAAACTGAGGTCATGCAACTTCTAAATGGCAAGACTGTAAACTCGCAATGAAAATATGTCTGATTCAATAACCTAACCAAACCATTAAGAGCTAGTCACTGTAGCAACAACAAGATGCCAAACTCCAAGAGCAAAGACTTGGTTCACAATGGGAAGTACTGGTCCAAGTGGAACGCTTCAGTTCTAATGTGTTCTCCAAATTTCATGTGTTGGAAATCTAATCCCCAAATCTATATATTGATTGGAGATGGGGCCTTTGAAAGGTAAAATTAGAATTAGTTAAATTCATCAGGGTGGAGTTCCCATGATGAGACTGATAGTTTTGTAAGGAGAAGGAAGAGAGACCTGATCTGGCACGCTCTTGCCTACTTGTCATGCAATGCCCTCCACCACTTTATGCTCTGCACGGAGACACTCAGCAGATGCTAGCACCATGCTCTTGAACTTCTCAGCCTCCAGAACTGTTAGCTAAGTAGATTTATTTTCTTTATACATTACCCAGTTTGTGTTTGTCTGTTACAGCAATAGAAGATAGACAAAGACATGGTGCAAAGTGCAGAATGATTCTTGAGCATGCTAAGTAACTTCTGTGTGTTTTCTCCTTTTATAATGGGGACATGCTCTGGTAAGTTAAGGTGCATGTCTTATTTTTTTTAAAATCTATTCATTCTGCAAACATTTACTTATGTGGTGCTAAGACTGAATTGTGTATTGTGACTACAGACTTAAAGAATCTCTGCCACCCAGGAGTTCAGAGGCAATACTACTTCTCAAAGGAGATGATGAATTAGGTCTCAGGATGTCTGTCATCAGGAGGAATGTGCATTGATAATATTTTCCTTAGACTTCCAACACACATGCTAGCAACGTGCTCCTTCCTCAATGGCTCTAACCCCTGCACAGAAGCAGTCTGACCCTCGTGTTTTTTTGCCTTGCTTTTGGCTGTGAGGATCCAGGATTTAGGGGATCCCTTTACTTCTCAGACATGCTCTTTGATGGAGTCGCTTTTTCCCTCCATTCAGCTGGTACCCAAGTCCTGTTCTCCCTGGACGGGGAGACTGAGCAGTGTTCTGCAAATTCTGCACCAGGCTCATGACATTTGGGACACCTGTGGATCCCTTTTTTCCTACATGGAGGTCGAGTATTTAGCAAAGGCAATATAAATGATTCAGAGAGCATGATGTCAAGTCTGGTTCTAGAATAGCCTGTCTGGGGAGATAGATGTAACTGACCCTGGTATATAGTAGACCCAGCTTTGGGGCAGAACTGGGCACATTCTGCCTATTCCCTCGATCCTGTGGGCTCCATGCCCTGCCCATCTTCAGATGCTATCTCACATTAATAATCATTGTAGTTTAAAAATCTCGGATTTCATCTGGTGCTTGCCTCATCTCTGCAGTGGGAGCTATTGAGAATATACCCGGAGGAACTCCAGTCATTCTACCAAGAAGATACCTGCACACGCAGGTTTATTGCAGCTCTATTCACAATAGCAAAAACATGGGACCAACCATGCTGTCCATCGAAGGTGGACTGGATTTAAAAAATGTGGTACATATACACAACGGAATATTATGCAGCCATCAAGAAGAACAAACATATGGACTTCACAGCAACTTGGATGGATTTAGAGTCAATCACGCTCAGTGATCTATCACAGAAACTAAGAACAGAGTACCACATGTTCTCACTCATAAGTGGGCCTAGAACGATTGTCATATTGCTATAGGAAAGGAATTGGCAGTAGTGGGAAACTGCTGGGGGGGAGTGGGATTGGCAGTTGAGGGAAACTGCCAGGAGAGGGAGGGGAACACCTCATCAACGGGGTACCTACATAATGAACACTTGTGGACCTAACCCTGAATTGCACCCCACATCCTTAAAATAAAGAAAACACAAAAACAAAAGACCACGTGGCCTAGTGAAGCAAGCTGGATCTGGACAGATCTGGATGTCAGTCCTGCTTTTCTCCCCTTCTGGACTTCAGCTTCCTTTTCTGTAACTTGGGGATAATAAAAGGAACTTCAGATTGCTAGCATCTCTATTTGAATATCTCATGGAAGGTAGCTGACCAAGACAGACTCTATAATATCCTATACTTCACACTGCCTGAAAACGTGCCCCAGTAGAGTCCTCATCCCGGGAAATGAGAGCCATATTCAGGTACTTGGAACTGAGCCCTGCGCGTCTTGTTTGATTCCCTTCTCTCCCGCAGCCCCCGCAGTTAATCTGTTTATGAATTCTGTCTGTCCTCCTTTTAAAATGCATAACCAATGGGCTCCTTTTTTAAAAAAATTTTGTGGCGAGAAGTGTCTCACCATGTTCTCCAGCCCCATCTCAACCTCCCGGCCTCGAGTGATCTTCCCGCCTTGACCTCTCAAAATGCTGGCATTACAGGTGTGACCCACGGCACCTTGCCTGGTGGGATCCTTCTCACCAGCTCCTCTGTTGCTCTCCCAGCCGAAGCCTCCATCAGGGCAGCTGTGCTGTTGAAATGCTTCCTCGTTCGCCTCCTTGTAGCTGCCTTCATCCCTCCAGCCCCATCTCGTCTGCATCGAGCAGTCAGGAAGTTCTTTTTTTTTTAAGTTGGAGTCTCACTCGGTCGCCCAGACTGGAGTGCAGTGGCCGCTCCCGGCCACCACAGCCTCAACCTTCTGGGCTCTGGCGATCCTTCCGCCTCAGCCTTCCCAATAGCCAGAATTACAGGCATGCGCTACCAAGCCCGCCTGATTTTTTTGATTTTTTATTGTAGAGATGAGGTCTCACTGCCCAGGCGGGTCTCGAACCCGTGGGCTCAGGCAATTCACTCACCTCAGCCTCCCAAAGGTGTGGGATTACAGGCTGAGCCACCGAGCCTGGCCTAGGAAGTTCTTTTAAAAATAAACAAAAAACGAATAAACTAGACCATAACTTTCCCTTGCTAACAACCCTGAAGTTCTCTTATTACTCTTAAAATAAAATGCATTGCCTTTCTATCACCTACAGACTCTACATGGCCCAGAACCTGCTCACCTCCACACTGACCCCATGGGCCTTGGAATTCTAGAACATTCTAAACATGTTTCTCTTGAGAGTCTTTGCTATTGTTGGCCCTTTGGACTGGACTGGTCCTCCACTGGCTTGGCGGGCTGGGCTGTTTCAACGTCTGGGTATCTGGAAAAATGTTACCTTCTCTGAGGATGTCCCTGACAATCTGGGAAGAGTCACCTCCCCATCACATAGTAGTGGCTTTGTTTCCTTCACACCACTCAGCCCCATTTTCTTTTTCTTTCTTTCTTTCTGAGTTGGAGTCTCACTCTGTCGCCCAGACTGGAGTACAATGGCCACTCCTGGCCACCACAGCCTCGACCTACCGGGTTCCTGCAGTCCTTCCGCCTCAGCCTTTCAAGTAGCCAGAACTACAGGTGCGCGCTACCACGCCCGGCTAATGTTTGATTTGTTGTAGAGACGAGGTCTCACCAAGTTGCCCACATGGGTCTCCAACCTGCAGCTCAGGCAATCCACTTGCCTTGGCCTCCCAAAGTGCTGGGATTACAGGCTGAGCCACCGAGCCTGGCCAGCCCATTTTCAGTTCTGATACTGAACTGCATGCTGGTTTGTTCACCATCACTTCCACACTAGGAAGGGAGCTCTTTGCGGGATGGACCCTTGTCAGTCTTATTTGTTGTGGTAGTTCCACTTATGGTCACCAGATAAAGTACAGGACATTCTGGTAAACTTGAATTCCAGATAAACAACAAATACATTTTTAACATTAACACATTTCATAGGGCATTCTTATACCTAAAAGAAGAATGACTTGTTGTCCCTGTATTTTGTATTTGCTAAATATAAAAACCCTAGCCCCAACGGGGCTGTCATCTCTGCTGGGGCTTAATAAATATTTGTTGAAAGAAAAAACAGGCATAGTGAGTGAGCAATGAATGATGATCATAAAACAAAACCTGCAGAGTGAATTTCTTTTATCTTTTTGCCTTCATATTCCTAGTGCCTTGTCAACGCTTGACATATGATGTTTCTCCCCTTCATATCCTATCGTTAGTCTCATTTTGCAGTTGAAGAACTAGGGTGAAAGAATAAGAGCCTTTTTCAAAGTTAAACAGCCAGGAATAACATCACTGAATCTAGCAGACAGTAACTCCTGAAAGGAGGCTTAAGTTAATAAAAGCTTTCTTCTCCCCTTGTCCTATAATACAAGCTGGTGTAAAGACAGAATGGGGCTGATGGGGTATCTTTAAGGCCATGCTTCAGTCTGTCCTTGGAGCCAGTTTTTAATCTTACCTTTAACTGCATGGTCCTAAAATGGCTGCTGGAAAGCCAGTCATCACATTCACATTACAGGCAGCCAACAAGCACAAGTGGATGAGGACAAAGACCATTACTTTTTTCCCTCCTCTTGAGGACTTTCCTGAAAGTCACTCCCACCTGACCTTTTGCATTTCATTGGTCAGAACTTTGTCTTATGACCACACCTAGCTGCAAGGGAGCTCAAATGCCATTATTTCAAGTGATCATGTGTTCTCTGCTGAAAATTGGGGTCTGTTTTTAAGAGAGGAGGAGAATGGTTGTTGGGGAGCAATGAGAAGCCTCTGCCCCAGCTAGACAGGGATAGAAATATTCCTGGTGTATCCTCAGATGGTGGGTGATGGCCTTTTAAGTTTGAAGACAGGACTAGACCCCAGCCTCCTGGCCACATGACCCAGGAATGTCCCGAATCTTCTTGCCTTCTTTTGCATGGACTAGTGCTTAAGCAGAGTAAGGGCAGAGCCTGGCATGTGGACTTTTGTGTGAGCCAGAGACCTTTTCTATGTGGAAGAGTGTGCAGCTTATGCCCAGTCTAGAAGACATTGGGGCGAACCCTGATGTGGTTTAGATCTCTGGAACTAAGATGCAGAGACAGTAAAAATAAAAACATACATACATACATACATACATACCACAAAAGACCCCCACACCTTTAACATAAAAATAAATAAAAACCACATGACTAAATAGATAAAATGTAAGAGACAGAAGTAGGGACAGGATGGTGCCAGAGAGTTAGACAAAAGTCGAGTCATGACAGGCTGTGTCTGATCCGTTGTTCCAGGGTCCCAGTAGATCTCAACAGGCTGCAGCAATGGTCTGAGCAAACTGAGGCAAAACTGAACAGGGATTACATACACAGCACTCGAGTTCAAAAGAAAACCAATACGATACACTGGTATGACTTAACATCAGCAGAAGAAAATATGATTGAAGTGCTTTCTTTGGCGTTGGAATGAGCTATAGTGTGGGCTATACTAGATTTCGCTGTCAGCCTACATCGACGGGAATGGAGAATTCCAGTGACAGAGGGGAGAGGTGTGCTCGCTCCTGCAGCAGACTAGACCACACCTGTCATGGTGTCTGCAGTTCTGGGCTCTATACCTTAAAGAAAAGAGGACAGGCCAAAGAGTTAAAAGGAGAGAAACGAGGTTGGGATTGAGGAACTCCTCAGACTGTCTGTTTAACATTTTTATCAGTCACTTGGGTCATACCTGCTTATCAAATTCGAGAATTACTCTAGTCTGACAGAGGTAGCAGTTGCCGTGACTGACGGAATCAGTCAAGAAGAACAATGGGCCGATGTCAGGCTATGAAATTGAAAACAAATTAAGGTGTTTCACCACAAAAAATGATAAGTAGAGGTAATGCATATGTTAATTAACCATTCCAAAAAGTATGCACATTTCAAAACAACATGCCGTACACGATAAATATATGCAATTATTTTTGTTAATTGAAAAATTTTAAAAAGAGAGAAAAAGAAAATGGATTAAGGTGAAGTCCTAAAGCTTGGAAGTGCAATCCATTGTTCAAGATGGAGATGAGACCTGGTACAACAACTGTTCAAACAACTCAGGATTTTAATGGGCGGCAGGTCCACAGAGGTACAGTGTGTCTGTGTATGTGTTCGGGGTGGTGGATGGTGGGCTGCCAGGAAGCCTCCAGACAGTACTGACATTCATGATTTCTTCCCAAGCTTGGGTTTGACCTTGGCTTTGTAGATTCAGATGCTCAAAATGTTGGCGTCCTCTAGACTTGGGGAGGCTGATTTATGCTAACAGTGCTGACAAGAAGATGGAGGAATAATAAGATGCCAAAAGTATTAATTTTTAGGATAAAATATACTTGGTGTGTACTCCATACCTGATCAGCACGTATATGTGTTTTTTTTCCTTGCAGGGAAGCAACATGGGGAAACCAAGTAATACCCCTAAGGAGTTTTGAGGGAGATAGAATTGAAAGAGAGATGTGTGTAGTAAGATTTGAATACTGTTAGAGAGTCTGATGTGTGCTTCTTTCCCAGGTGAATGTTTCCACGCTGGAAACAGCCAGATAACGTCCAGCTATGTCAGGTTACAGAAGATGTGTATAGGCTGGGAGCCCATTTCGTGTTTTTAAGATGATTTGGCAGAGCCATATTTTGTCCTTTTGTTTGTCGATAGGCACTCAGGAAGCTGCCTTGGTTCCCTTTTCCTCTAGCATTTGAAGAGTACCAGCCTGCTTTGAGGGCCCAGGGTGGCACGAAAGGAGAGACTAGCCTTGAAGAGTTAGGTTCAATGAAACTTTACTTCTGTCTGTTCCAAGAAAACTCAGTCACTGTCTCCTTGGCATGTCTCTGGTAGAAATAAATCCTTTCCTGTCTTCCAAATCTGCTATTCTTCAAGGGTCAATTCCTAGATACCCTCAATCAGTCCTTTGCCCTGTTCCAGGCTCCTGGACACAAATGCCAACAGTCCCAAACCATTTGTCTTTGACTTTTTCTCATGTCTTCCTTTCCCAGTGGTTGGCCATATGTATTTATTCACAGAACCGAAAGAATTCCTCCTTCTATCCTCTGTTTGTTGCTGCTCTTGTCACATCTTCCCTAGGAACTCATGGTGTCAGTCAGGGTCCCAGTAAGAAACAGATGGCACACTGATACTTGGACAATTTGAGAAGAATTTCATAAAGAATTATTCACAGAGCTGGGAGTATGGTTTAGGGGAATTGCAAGGAATAATCCAGTGCCAGAGGACTGTGAAATCTAGTGCCACTGTAGGACTGAAAGACTGATGAGAGAAGAAAGAAAACTAAGTGGCAAAGGGGGCTATGTGGGATGGAGCTCTTGATAGGACTCCTGACCTTAAACAAAAAAACTGCCTTATGGAAATCCCACAGCAATAGCAATAAATGCCACACCCTTGCTCACTTTTCTCCTTCCAGTCTCCTGCTGGTGCACAACATTGGAAGTTGGAAGTCACTGGGCAAAAGAGCTCAATGGTGTGACCCAAGAAGTTTGGCTTTCCAGGATATGGCAGAAAGAGCAAAGGTAGAGAGCGGGTCTGGAGGGGCAAATGGAAGAATTTAATGAACCCACCAAAGCCTTAACTTTGTTGTTAACACTTCTTTTCTTGATATTCCATCTTGCACATTGTAGGCTTATAGCAGTTTACTTGGCCAAGAGTTTCTCTAAGGTAAGGGTGTGATCTTTGACGCCTATATTCCAGGACCTATCTCAGTGCCCCCCCCCAAATGCTCCATAAATGTTTATGGAATGACTGGTGAATGAATGAAGTGAATTCAGTCGGGATTTTCCCTTAGTTTTTGCTCACTGCTGCACTCCCCGGAAGCAGCTCCTACCCTGTCTCACTTGTAGGTCTCTAGGACCAGCTCCAGTTGTCAAATTTCTATATTACCCTTCTGTACCCGAGACTGACCCACTGAGGAGTTCTTGAGAATCTTTGCTTGTGTCCCAGGAGCTCTCACCTCAGGCACAGCCTCTGCTCTCAGAGATGTCTCACTTCTCAGCAGGCAGATATCTTGTGTCAGATGTTTGGCTCGTGTCCTCCTACCAGGAAAGTTCTGTGAGGAAACCTTCTTTGTCCGCTTAGGCAGATGGTATCGCTGTCTCCTTGCTCTACTCCTATTTAGGTGAACTGGTAGACACAAAACTATTTACTCCTCTGTCGTGTTCTAGGCACTACACTAGGACCTAGGAATGTCCAGGTGGATGAGCTGCAGTTTGCTATAAGGGACAGGTAGCTGCAGTCCAGAGGGAGAGAAGACGAGTAACGAATAATTATTTCACAGTGTCATAAGTGCTATGTTCAGGTAAGCAGGGCACTGCGGGAGCACGGATGAGGAGTTCCCAATGAGGAGTTTAAGGAAAGCACTCTGGAGGAATTGACACCTGATCTCGTATGATGACAAAGAGCTAGGTAATAAAGAGGACTCTATCTCAAACCAAGAGAAGGCTCTGATCAAAATGACAAACTGCTGACACAACATGGTGTGTTCTGTTTGTCTTTATTTCTTGCTCCCTACCCACTGGCTGAGCAAATATGTGTCCTGGAGGGCTCCCCCTTCCCATCGGCACGAGGATATATGCCACCTTCTTTTCTCTGAGATCTGTAAGCAAAAAAATACTTCTTTATTTCATATGTTTTGTTGTGCTGCTTCCTCTGTGTTCTGTAGGACCAATACATACGAACTTAACTTCTTTCCTGGCCAGGGCTCTTCTATAGAGTGGGTATCCTGGCAGGAATAAACTGGACACAGGTCAGGCAAGAGCCACAAGGACATTCTTCAGTGTAAACAAGATTCTTGTACAAGGGACACCTGGTTATGGGTTGGACACTTGACATTAGGCTGTTTATCAGGATAAAGAAATATCCAGTGAATGGCATGTTGCACACATTCACAAACCACTTTCCCTGGAGCTCCTCCAGGGCAAGGCTAGAATTTATAGTCACTCTCCAGAAAGAAACCTCAAGACCAAATTAGAAAGAATTCTTACTTACAAAACACCATATTACCGATTCGTTTCTTTTACCTCAAGTGTCAGTATGACTCAGCGTGGCACTGTTACTGATTTTGCGTTGATTGCAGTGAAATATCATTTGTCCCTTCAATAAACAGTGCTGGGCAACTGCATGTCCGCATGCAAAAGAATGAAGTTGGGCCCCTACCTTACATCATACACAAACATTAACTCAAGGTGAATTATAGATCTAAATGTAAGTGCTAAAACTATTAATTGGTCTCCAACTTATGTTTCATTCAACTTATGATTTTTTGACTTTTCAATGTGTTTATAGGGACTTAACCCTACTGTAATTCGAGGAGCTCCTTACAACTTATAATGAGGTTGCAGTTTCGCCTGAACGTGTATCACTTTTGTACCATCATAAAGTAAAAAAAATCATAAGTTGAACTATAATAAATTGGTGACTGTTTGCTGTGCTGCCCGCATCAAATGCATTTTTGACTTAATATTTTCTACCTATGACAGGCACACTGGGAGGTAGCCCCATTGTAAGGTGAGGTGTGTCTGTACTTAGCCACTAGAATGACGGTCATCAAACACAGAGCACATGATAAGTGTTGGTGAGGACGTGGGAGCATTGGAACCCTCCTACGTTGCTGGTGAGAAGGTAAGATGGTGCAGCTACTTTGGAAAACAGTTTGGCAGTTCCCCAAAAAGTCAAACAGAGAGTTGTCATATAAATGCTAGTTGTCTAGCAAATTCTATTCCTAGGTGTCCTCTCAAAAGAAGTAAAAACATATGTTCACACAAATGTGTTTTCACTTGTGTACGTAAATGTTGATAGCAATGCTATTCATAATAACCAAAAGGTGGAAAGAAACCAAATGAACATAAACCGATGAATGAATAAACGAAATGCAATGTATCTATACAGTGGACTCATTTTTGGCCTAAAAAGGTGTGAAGTACTCATACGCACCACAATACAGAACCTTGAAAACATAAGCTAAGTGAAAAAAAGCCAAAGAGGACCACATGTTACATAATTCCATTTGTATGAAATGCCCAGCATAGTCACATCCTTGTAGACAGAATGTAGATTAGTGACTGTCTAGGCCTGGAGGGAGTAACTGTTAATAGGTTCAAGGTTTCCTTCTGAGATGACAAAATTTTTAAAAATCAGAATGCTGTAAATATAACATGTATTTACAACTTTGTAAATACACGAAACTACTGAGTTGTATACTTTAAACAAGTGAAATTTTTGACATCGCAATGAAGTTGTTATAATACATTACTTACCTTGATTATTAAGTGTTTTGGCATCCCCTTAGATTTTGTCCCTGGGGAAAGTGCATCACTTGTTTCGTGTCCTTGGTGCAGGCCTTTGGATTTAGACTCCATCATGTTTGCCGTAGGGAGTCTTTGAAGAGTTTTAAACAGGGGAGGTCAGGTTAGCCTTTGGGACGTGTGACTGGCTGTAGTGTGGAGGGTGGTGAGAGACGGGCAGTGATGGAGGCAGGGGCGCTGCTGGATGGTCATTCAGAGAGCTTCTCTCATAATGAACATGGCCATGAATGTGGCTAGTTAGAAGGGAAAGTGGACAGAGCTTGGACCTGGAGGGAGAAGTCTGGGATGCCTCTCAGGCTTCTGGGTGGGGTGACTTAGTGAACCTCAGTACCACTGAAGGGGCACAAGAGGTGATGGCTACAGTTTCTAACATGGTTGAGTCTGTGCTGCTTGTGAGGCATGCTGGAGATTACAAGCCACAATCTCATTATTAATCATCGTCTCCCTGCTTAAACATTATGTGGCAGTCTACTGCTCTTAAAACAAACTCCATTCCTCTTGCTGTGGCCGTCTAGACCTTGCCTGGGACTTCTGCTAACATCCAGCTCCATCTCATTCTCTTTCTCAGTCCATCAAGCTCAGCCACTCAGTTCTTTCTGCTCCTGGCGCATGCCGAGGAGTGTTCTCCCTCCGGAACTCAGTATCAGATCCTCTCTTCTTCTGCCCCAGATCATCTCTCTTTTAAGATTAGTTCCTATTTTTTTTAGCATTTCATTAGACTGTTGTATTTTAGTGAGACCTCTAAAGAAGTCTTCCCTACTTACTATTTACAGAATCACTCAGTGTGTTCATTTTCTAATGCTGCTGTGGCAAACTACTACACATTTGGTGGCTGAAAACTGCACAAACTGGCTGTGTGGCTCAGCCTGTAGTCCCAGCACTTTGGGAGGCTGAGGTGAGAGGATTGCCTGAGCTCGGGAGTTTGAGACCAGCCTGGACAACTTGGAGAGACCTCGTCTCTACAATAAACAAAAATAAGCCAGGTGTGATAGCGCACGCCTGTAGTTCCAGCTACTTGGAAGGCTGAGGCGGAAGGATCACCTAAGCCCAGCAGGGTGGGGGTTGCAGTGGCAGTGAGCATGCCACTGCACTACAACCTGGGAGAAAAAAGGAAACCACATAAACTTAGCTGTGCATGGTGACGTATGCTTGTAATACCAGTGACACTGGAAGCTGAGGTGGAGAATTGCTTGAGGCAGGAGTTCGAGAGCAGCTTGAGCAACATGGTGACATCCCTGTCGCTAAAGAAAAAAAATTTAAAAATTAGCTGGAGAGGCTGAGATGGGATGATTCTTAAGTCCAGGAGTTGGAGGCTGCAGTAAGCCATGATATGCCCCTACACGTCAACATAGAGGATGGAGTGAGACCCTGACTCAAAAACCAAAATTCTAAACCATAACCCCCATCTCCTGCCAAATGTATTGCCTTACAGTTCTATATGTTAGTCACCAACATAGGTCTCACTGTGCTAAAACTAAGATGTCTATCTCCTTGCCCTTTCCAACTTCTGGAGGCCACCTGCATTCCTTGGTCCATGACCCTTTCTTCCATCTTCTAAGCCAACAGTCTTGCATCTCTGACTATTCCTCTTATTCCCTTCACCTGAAGATGTCCCACTTCTGCTTCTCTCCTTCACTATCAGGACTCTTCTGATTACCTTGGGCCCACCTAGACAACCCAGAATCATCTCTCTATTGTAGGGTCCACTAATTAACAACCTTAATCCATCTCCAAATTTATTTCTCCTCTGTCATATAAACCAACATAGTTGCAGGTTCTCGGGATTAAGACTTGGACATCTTTGTGGGGAGGTGTTGCTTTGCTTATCATACTCTGCTTTAGTCCTTTCTTAGCCCTTTTACAGTCTGTTTTTTTTCTTTTAGATAATGACTCAGGAGGTACTAGTGCATGTTTGCTACATGGATGTATTGTGTAGTGGTGGGAATTGGGTCTCAGGTGGCCCATTCTCCAAATAGTGAACATTATCCAGTAGGTAATTTCTGAACCCTAAACCACATCCCCTCTTTTAGGGTCCCCAGAGTCTATTATTTTCATCTTTATGTCCATTTAGCTCCCACATGTTAGTAAGAACCCATGTTATTTGGTTTTTTGTTTCTGAGTTAGTTCGCTTAGAATTGTGGTCTCCAGTTCCACCTATGTTGCTGCAAAGGACATGATTTTGTTCTTTCTCATGGCTGCATAATATTCCACTGTGTGTGTGTGGTGTGTGTGTGTATGTGTGTCACATTTTCTTTATCCAGTCAATCATTTGTAGGTTGGGTTTATGATTCTGTCAATATAGGTAGTGCTGCCATGAACATATGAGTACAAGTATATATTTTTAAATATAATGATTTATTTTCCTTTGGGTAGATCCTTACTAGTGGGATTGGTGGGTTGAACTGTGATTCTATTTGTAGTTTTTTGAGAACTCTTTGTACAGTGTTCCATAGAGGCTGAACTAGTGTACAATCCTACCAGCAGTGTATGAGTGTTCCCTTTTCTCCTCAACCATGCCAACATCTGTTGTTCTTTGACTTTTTAATTTAGTAATAGCCATTCTGACTAGTGTAAGATGATGTCGCACTGTGGTTTTAATTTGCATTTCTCTGATAATTAGTGATGTTGAACATTTTTTCATATGTCTGTTAGCCGCTTGTGCCACTTTTGCAATTTTAATCATCCCGCTGATTTGTCTGTTTTTCTTACCTGGTAGGATGTGAGCAATGGGCATCTTCAACCTGCTGACATAGGTGAAATATTGAGTGTGCACAGGAATTTGAAACACAGTGGTTCTGGTGTGTCTCTCTATAAGAAGTTGTTCATTTGTTTATACACTTAACCAATATTTATTAAGCATCCACTTAGTACCAGGCACTATTCAGTGAACAAAATATACCCCAAACATTGCCCTCATGGTGGTTATGTCTTTTGTAGAGCTTTAAATAATATAGATGGTTGGACTCCACTAGCAACTCCAGAAGCCAAGCTGCCCTGGTGAAGATTGACTAATTATTAAGTGGCAAGTTAGAACTATTTGGATCTACATTTTCCCCATGCATTTGACTATCATTCCAGTGGAAGAGTTTTCTTGAAACAGTTTCTAAAATCATCTGTGGTGAAGGACACATTGTTTTCTAATTCCAGTCCATTGTGGATTGATATACTTGTAAAATACAGTAAAAATAATTACTAGAAAAATGTACTATTTCTTGGTTGTCACAGCAGTGTCAAATGCCTATAAAAGTCACTAAACACTCTCAATTTCTATGCTATTCTTATCATAGATGAATGACAAACAGTTATCAGAACAGCCCCAGCCCTGGGTCTTTGACTTAGTTTCAATTTTTTGATCCATAAAATGAAGATAATGTTACATAAGAGTTATTAGGAGAATACAACTGGATAATGTAAATAAATCAGCAAGGTCAGTGTCTGGTTTAGTAAGTGGTAATTATTCATGTCTATAGCTGTAATGCTTTAATATTTCTCAATAATACTGTAATATTCAATTTTTGGTGTTAAAAAAATAAAACTTGGGAGTCAGTTCTCCAATTCTTTGACAGAAAGAGGCATCTTGCTAGCTCATCATAAAAACTACGTAGATTTTTAATATCTGTGTCTGGGATTTGTTTTTGCTTTATAAACAACAACAGGAAAAATATGCTTTTGAGTTCTGTTGGTGAATAATAATCATGAAGAAACCTCATTTGTCTTTTAAACACCAGACAGATGTTACCCTTCCCCACTGCAAACCATGCCCACCCTCGGGCCCATTAAACAAAATGCTGGCTGTCACCAACTGACAAGGTCTGGGGATTGCCTCTTCTTAAATAGCCACAAGGTCATGGGGATTAAACGTTCTCCAGCGGGGATGCAGGAAAAGTGGAATGTCAGCATTGCCTTTTCTCTGTGAAGATGGCTCAGTGACATGTTCAGAAAGGAGAGACTGCTGCTACCTGTCAGCACTGAACGGAGAGCACAAGGTTAGATGCAAAGCGAGAAGGTTACTTACCACTGGGAGGTTGACAACGCAGCTGCAGTTTGCTTCTGAGAAGCAATGCTAACTTGAGAGACTGGAGAACTCTTTTGAGGACCGGGAAGTGGAGACAAAGCCTGACAATCAGAGGCAACTTGGCAGAAGAGAGCGAGAGCAAAAGCTTTGGTAGTAGTGGGCCCTGGGTTTGAATCTCAGCCCTCGGGTTTGCTGGTCTTGTGATCTTAGGCACTTTAACAACTTCTTGACAGCAGAAACTTCCTCGAAGGATCATCATGGGTGTTTGTGATATTGTGTGCAAGTGTCTTGCACATAGTGAGTGATCTGTGAGGTGTGGCTATTGCTCCTCTTATTTCAGCTGCCCACACAACAAGGTCCAGCAAAAATTCCTATAGCTTCCTTTGTCCATTTGCCACATCTTTTTGAACCTTTGTACATGAACAACTCTGGTTAATGCTCATAAGTTACAGATTACAGCTGTGTCCTTGGTCACGCACACTGATTGTTTTGTCTCCAGCTATCTAGTACAAAATTATTACACCGTTAACAAGAAATTCAGATATGTCAAGCACAATTGGGAGCTTTTACTAAAGATTTTTAGCATTGTTGAAGAAGATTCTCATTGTACCATGCTCCTTATTTTACTAAAGAGCTTGTATTGGACTTTTTGTCCCCGGAGTAACTGGTAGGCTAAAATGGAATTAGGAAGTTCAAGTCTTTTCTTCGAGATGAAAAACATGGAATAAAAATTATGTACGTTTTCTCTTTCTTCAGACTTAACTGAATGTTAAGAATGGTCAATGAGTCTTGCAGAGAAGAAATGATCTAATGGGACTTACAAATATTTGTTTATAGAGGTGCAGTGCTCTGAGTTGACTTTCTCTGTGGTGATAAGTGGGGGTAAGGAGTCAAAATATCTATGACCCAGTGAGTTAATCAAAGCACAATGTTAGCTGATTAATCAGTGTGTGGCAAAGTCATCAGGTAAAATTAAATTAGATTCTTATCTGTGTTACATCACGTTAGAAGTTAGATAAGGACTTCTTGAATTGGTAGTCCTTAGATACCAGTTTTATTTATTTATTTATTTATTTTTTAAACCTGCCAGAGCCTGTGTTTGCTGGCCTGGAGTCTGACCTAGGACTTCAATCCTAAGGACTGTCATAATGCCAGTAGTTGTGAAACATGATTTGCAGAGTTGAAGTCATTGGCACAGCACATCTATTGGAGACACATTCATAGATTCTGAGATGCCACTTGTAAAACATACCATTCGTTTCCTTATCTCTAAGTAAGAAAAAAAACCCAGAGCATTGTCAATTAATATTAACTCACCATCAGTCGTAAGGTGAATTCTGACTGAAGAGATACAAAATTGTAAAAAATACATACATCTTAGAATGGATGAATGACTGTAGTGTTTGCTTATAAATGGTTGTTGATCACTTAAACAGTCCCCACTTGACTTATTTTAATTTCTTTTTTAAAATTTAATTTTATTTTAAAGATGTGGGATATGACTTATTTTAATTTCACCTCACTATGTGTTTTGTAGATTTTACCTTAGTTCTTTAAATCTACTTTTTCTTCTCTCCGCAGCAAGCTGCAGGCAAATTGAAGCAGCGATTCTACCAGACTGTATCTAAATATTAGAGGAAGTCTCATTCATGCAATGCACATCTTCTGTAGGATTTCCTCTCTGCCATTTGGGCAAAGACTCGATACCTCTCCTTTCTGGATTCTCATTTTGGGGAACTCCAAATTCTTCAACTCTATATTAAGCAGAGCAAGTTAATCCTTTAAAGATTGTGTCTCTAGATTTCCAGAGCCAAGAACAACTAGCACTTCAACTAAACTATGTTCCCCAGTCAGAAAAACTTTCTTTTCTTCCTTCCTTCTTTCCTTCCTTCCTCTCCATCCTTTACTTTCTTCTTCATTTCCTCTTCCTTTCTTTTTCTCCTTTTTTTCTATAATCTTCCCTTATGTCTGTTGTCTTTCTATTTTTGATTTTATTTTTAAAATCTGTCTTCTTTGGAAGGCAGCACAGCATCTATTTTTAACTCTGCATGATCCTTGCAGCCTCACTCTTTAGCTGAAATGTCTGATCTGCTATTTCTTCTAAAACAAAAATGCAGCACGTCTCACAAGGAAGATTACTTCAGCTGCCAAGAAAACTTTTTCCCAATGCTATAGACTATGTATAGAAATGATATGGGTATAACACTATGATTATTGGAGAGGCACTCTATACTCTACTGGGGCTGCAAAACACTACTGGACACTCTACACTACTAGTGTAAGGGCGGCTTGTAACTGGGGAGTAAGACCTTTGGTTGTTTCAATCTCCTCTCCTAAACCAAATAGAAGAGACTTGCCCGGAAGACAGACTCTGGACCATTGTGAGATGTGCTTAAGACAGGTAGAAGTTTTGAATTCCGGTAATATTTGGCTTGACATCCTTCTATAATTAATGCCACTGATGGTTAATATAAATTGAGCACGTTCTGTGTGTGGCCTTGTGTTATGGAAGTAGAAGACATTCTAACTCACATGCCACAAATCAGAAAATGGAGGCTTCAGGCTGTAACTTTCTCAAGGACGCAGAATGTTGGAGAAAAACAATGATAATGCTGACGATAGTGATCATTTTGGTCTTTGGAGACGGTTCTTTCATAGTAGGGTTTGGGTAGACAAGAATGCCAGGGACCCCTGGCAGATCATTGTGAAACAAATTCTGGATCAATCTTGGAATAATAAACTGCCTAAGGAGACCTGAGTCTCTGCAACGATAGCTGAAGAACAGAGTGGACGTCCCAGTTTTCTCCTTATGGAGGGGACCAGAGTGGGAAAGAATAACATTGGCTTTCTCATGAAAATTTTTAGCACTTTAATTTTCACTTTCTGTTATACAGCCTAGCATAGAACACACACAAATCCTTTCTTTTCTTTCACAACCGTAGCATATCTTATAATTTAGCAACTGTAAAAATGAATAAGAACAATTAGCAATGTAGAGAAAGATAGTGAGCTTATAACTGGCTATAAGTCAATTGAATCTCATTATTAAGAAATATAATGATCCTAATTAATATCCTGGTTTTTTCGGTCTCTCCATAAATCAGTAGACCACTGCCTAGCTTGCTGCTTTGCATTCACAGTTTTAGCATCATGTCCCGGTTCAGGGCTGGTCAGAGTCTGCTTTATTCTTTCTTGACCTTTGTCTTCACACTGAGATTAGTCAAATATTTCTGTGGAGTGGGAGAAAAAGAGTAATGGGGCATGAATAAATGGGTTGTGAGTTTTGGCCTAGTCCCTGCTCCAGATGTCCCTGTGGCCTTGAACATCAGTCTCAGAAACCGACAGCACCTGATGGCTAGGTAACCTTGGGAGTAAGAATGAAGAGAAGTAGAGTTTGACTTTGACCTTGAGAAGTGGCTTGTAGGTGGACTTTTCAGATAGTCAATATAGGAAGAGGAGCAGATTTGAGGCAGAGAAAAACAAAAAACAAAAAACAAACAAACCTAGCAATAAAAATGATTTTAAATGTTTGGAATCTGAGGCTTCTGCATGATATTCATGTGCAAATGGATAATCGGCACTGGACCTTGGGAGAGGGACTTAGCAAGGGTCTTGGGGACAGATAAGGGAGAGAAAAAAAGTATCAAAGGTAAAAAGGAGAATGTTTCAGAGTGTCCTCCTTAAGATCTCATGGTGAAACCAGAGGCATCATTTAAAGGCTGAATAGTGTCACCTTCTGCAGCAACCTCTGTCCTCCAGAAAGGAATAAAATACACATTCAGCATAATGGCACAAATCTTGTCCCCAGGGATCTACGTTTTGTACTATCTCCTTGTCTCCTGTCAGGAAGATGGTGCTTTTGCTTAATAAGGGAATTTGTAGCATTCACTCATTTGCCTACAGACATTAAGCATCAGGTAAGATGTTGCTGGTTCTTTCTGATGCCTGTGTTGCTTTCTATATATACTCAGTTGTTTAATGTGTGCTTGTGGGGAAAATATGTGAACTAAGATGTGCTAGTGTTATAAAAAGTTAGCTTAAAGTCCAAAATGACTAAGACAAAGCTGGGCAGTTGACTTAGGGTTTGTCTGAATTGTGTGCTCAGGAATAAGAACTCCACATAGCTCAAAGGTGAAAGGGCCTTGGAACAGGATAAAGTCTATCTTCCCTCCCTGAGTACTGCGGGTATCAAGGCTGTCTCCCACTGACTTCTCTACCTTTGGTAGAAACTTCATCATCATCATCAATGTCAGTAATGCCTTACACTTATAAAGCATTTCGCATGATTTCCATGATAACACATGCTATGGTAAGGAGGCCTGGCAGGTTATTATTAATCTCATTCTCCAGAGGGGGAAACTGAGGCGCAGCGAGATTGCTGGCTTTGCCCAAGGATGTGCATCTAGTGAGTGGCAAAACTGAGATTAGAGTTGTTGCACTGCCCACTTCCACCCCAGTTCTGTTGTGCTAATTTGAGTCTTATTCTTTCTCATTTGGGCCATTATAATGGCTAACTAAATGGCGTCCCCCATCTAGTCTTTTGCCTGTTTAATTTTTGATTTATACTGCAGTAGAGTCCCCCCGCAACCCCCCGCCCAGCAAGGCTTCGTCATGTCTACTTTCATCTTTAAAAGTCTTTAAAGTCTCCCCTCATCCTATTCACCAAAGTCCAACATCCCCACAAGATCCTCAAGGCCTTTGACAATCTGTCCCAGATGGAGCGCCCTAGATAATCTAGAACTGTCTACTCTTCGTTGGTCAGGTCTGCCTTCTACATTCTCACCTTTTCGTGCATATGCTCAAGTTGGTCATCATGAATAACTTTTCCTTTGTTTATCCTGCTCATCCTTCAAGGCTGAGTGCAAATACTGTCTCTTTTACAGAATCTTCCTTGATCTCTGTGGTCAAAACCAGCAGCCCTTTTCTTCTTCATTGCTGTATATGCTTATAGTAATTGTTTTGCTCTGTTTTGTATTACAGTTCTTTGTGCCCAGTCTTTGTGCTCTACACTTTCAGTCCTTTGAAGGAAATCAGGAATTTTGCCTCATTCTTCCTTTACACTCATGATACATACCAAGGAAACACTTACTCAATGAATAAATTTGTTAATCAAAAATTCCAGGGAGCTTACATCCAAGGTTACTTGGGTCTGAGTCTTCCGAGGAAAAAAGTAATATTCAAGAAAAGAAAGAAAGAAAAAAAAAAAGAAGAGGTCAATGTTCCAGAAAAGTGAGCAGGCAAGAAAACATATTTAGTGCTGGATCTGTAGAAAAACTGGACTGTTTGGGTTCCATAGAACAGTAATTCCCCAAATTGCTTGTGTCCTATAGTTATCTCCTTATCTGGCTGCATAAAAATTATCCAGACCACTTGTTGAAAATTAGTGATGCCTGGGTGCTAACTCTAGAACTTTTAATCTAGGAATATGTAATTTAACAGGTTTCCTAGGTGATGGGTATGCAAAATGATGCTTAGGAGCCATTGGTGTAGAATATTGTGAATCTTTTATTTAAAACTTTTTAAAATTTGACAGATAGACTTGTATATATTTATCATGTAGAATATGATGTTTGGAAGTATTATACATTGTGAGACAGTTAAATCTAGCTAATTAACAAATGCATTATCTCACCCAGCTATCATTTTTGTGGTGAGAACACATTTACTATGTTTACGTCTTCAATAATACAATATGTTGTCATTAATGATACTCACCATGCTGAACAGTAGATCTCTTGAACTTATTTCTTCTATCTGGCTGTAATATGCATTTTTGGATCAACACCACCCCATCCCCCTCTTCCCCGAACCACCACAGATTCTCATAACCACCATTCTATTCTGACTTCCATAAGATCAATTTAAAAAAATTCCACCAGTGAGATCATGTAGTGTTTTTAATTCCATGTCTGATTTATTGCACTTAACATGATCTTTAAGAATATTTTGATCTACAAAATGAGTCAAGTTGGCTGAAGATGGGCTAAATTCATTCATGAGACAGGTACTGCTATTTTTGGAGACTTCCCTTCTTTAAGAATTTCTGAAGCTTACAAATGAATTCAGGAGTGTTTCGTGTCCCAGCAGGAAGCAAATAAGTGCCTTCCAGACTGGTGGCAGGAGGATGCTTTGATTTCAGTCTTCTTCCTGTTTTGACTTCTTTCTGATCTCTGATACTCATCTCACCCTTTTGATTGCGTCTTGTTGGTTTTTCACTGCCTGTCATGTTTGCGTCCCCCTCTTTAATCCTCAAGATGCCCCTAAACTACTTATTTGATAAACACACCTTTTTCCCCTGTATAAAGAACCCTTTTTTTCACTCTGGTTATATATTCCTGCCTCTTCTCTTTGATTCATTGCTGTTCCAGTTTTGTCATTTTTCTTGGTATCTAAACATAATGTAGCCAACTATATGGAAACTTATCTGGCTGCATTCAGAGTAAGTTTTGCTGAGAACGTTGGTTCATAATATTAAGTACGTCACCTCAGAGGTAGATAAGCAATCCATCAGGATAGGTATCTATGGGTGTTTTGCCTGTTCATCAAGATACCAGAATTATGCTTTGAGTTTTCCTCTTATTGAAGAAAAAATATCTTTTCTTTTATGTGTTTAATATGATTGACCATGAAGAATCATTTGAATTATAAAATGTGCCCAAATAATATCAAGTTCACCAGCTCCTTTTATTACTAATGCTGCCACTAGTGTTAGTACTAGTACTACTGCATCTACTATTCTAAGGGTGACAATTTGGCGGGTCCATGTGCCACTCTGATGTTGCCCCACTGCTTTTTGGCTTGCAATGGCTTGTCCTGAGCATCATTTCTCCTGAGTTGTAATCTCTTCTGCCTTAACTCCAGGAGTCCCAATTATCTTCTCTTGTTCCTTGGACTCTCACAATTTTTTTTTGTTTATTTGTTTTTGCTTTCTTTTTTTTTTTTGAGTTGGAGTCTCACTCTGTCGCCCAGACTGGAGTGCCGTGGCCGCTCCCAGCCACCGCAGCCTCGACCTGCTGGGCTACAGCGATCCTTCCGCCTCAGCCTTCCAAGTAGCTGGAACTACAGGCACCTGCTACCACACCCGGCTAATTATTTTTTGATTTATTGTAGAGATGAGGTCTCACCAAGTTGCCCAGGCGGGTCTCGAACCCACGGACTCAGGCAGTCCACTCACCTCAGCCTCCCAAAGCGTGGGATTACAGGCTGAACCACCGAGCCCGGCTTGTTTTTGCTTTCATAGAGACAAGGTGTTGCTATATTGCCTAGGCTGGTCTTGAACTCCTGGCTTCAAGTGCTCCTCCTGTCTCAGCCTCTCTGATTGCTAAGATTAGAGTCTAAGCACCTGGCCCAGACTCTCACTGTTCTTATACTGGTTTGACTTTCCTTTTTTTTATTTTGGGGGATTTCCAGTGCAGGGTTATGTACAGGGAGGGAGACAATCTTTGCTACTTTTCTATTTTGTCAGGTTGTAAACATCAGGATTTACTTTCTGCTTTTATAAAGAAGGAAATGGAGACAGCATGTTAGGGAAACTGATACTTACTACATTATGTGTGAGATGGAGTTTCTAACATCATAATGATGAAAATAATGATGATGGTGATAATGCCCTCCTCTCCCCAACCTGGTATGAAACACTGTATGTACTCAACGCCATGTCCTCACAATTCCTTAAGGGTGGTAACGTTATACTTTTCCAGCCATAAGGATGCTCTGAAAGTTTAGGTCATTGGCTCAAGGACATGGAGAAGAGAAGCAGCAGAAGCTAGATGGTAGAGACCTCATCTCTACAATAAATCCTCTCCTGTGACAACCAGATCCTGATCCCTTCTCCTGCTTTGCTGAGAGTTTTTGGGTATACAACGCCATGTTCAAGGCACAGTGCAAGCCAGTGACATCCCTGTCACCAGAACCCAGCTCGATGGCTTCAGATCCTCTGCTATTTTTGCCAACATGTTCCACTCACATTCCCTGTTCCATGTCCTAGGGTATCAACCAGTCCTTGAAGCATGGTCTAGAGGTTGCTGAGTGGAAAAATACCAGCGAGAAACTAGGAAGGAAAAAAGTGAAGAAGAGAGACAAATACCCTGTTTATCCCTCTTGACTTTGTTACAAAAGATCTGCAAAGCTCACACAAAAAAATCAACCTGCAAATTATGTTACGGTTAATAAAGCAGTAAATTAAGCCTCCCTGGCTCTACCTACAGTATCATGAAGGTACTCTGTGCCCTTTCGGTGTTTTATTTTAGGGCCCGGTACAAAAGGTTTTCACCTGAGCATAATTAACTTTTTATCATTAAGATTCCGAAAAATTGAATTGTGTCGGACACAGGTCACCATAATGAGAATTTAATGACGACGTATTACAATGCAAGCTAAGCTCTGAGTGCGTGCTAAAGGTGTCTCATTGCTACTGACCTATGCAAATTTCCATTTCAGCGGCCCTCATTCTTTTCCAGAGTGGCATGGGGCCCCCTCCTCACCTTCCCCTCATCTCCTTAAACAATGATTCCCTCATTTTCATATTAATTGCATCACTTAACTGAGATAATGCTCCCTCTGAAATGAGCAAAGGGATGAATCACGGAACCGGGCCATTATTCTTTTTGCTTAACCAATTTCACAGGCCCCGCACAAAGCACTGCCTTCATTTGGCTTCCTGTAATTGCTTATCATTAGGCCCAGCCGCCCCACGAAGTACCTTTTTATTTATTTAAGTCTCATCTCTGATGGATGGAAAATGAGTCACTTGCATATCTGAGGAGCCCAGACTGTTCTGTGGCCAGCACAGGGGGGAGGCTGGGGGGAGGAGAGGAGGTGGAAAATCCAGGAGAGCTTTAATGGCAGAACATCAAGGAGAAGCTGCCCGGGTGGGTGGCCCCACCTCTGCCCCTTTTCCATGGGTATTCTGGGGGCAGCCACTGACTTAGGGCCATCCAGCGGCAGCCCCCGTCAACTCTCCGTAATTGAGAGGGGAGAGGGCTTAACCCACGTGATGATGACAGTTCAGTACCCACAGTGGGGTGAGTGAGGCTGCCTCAGGCATCCATGTCACCAGAGATCACAGCATCACATCTGCAGGCAGATGACTGAGGCAGGTGAGAGGCTATACCTGGCCTTACTTAATATTCTGGATCTGTCAGCATGAGACAGTCAAAGGAACGTTGTAAAAAATTGTTATTCATTCTCCCTCTCTCCTTTAGGGGGCACAGAATGGTGAATGAGGAGAAGAAGAAAGGACATTTTCTATGGGAAATTATGCTGTTATCAGCCACAGCCACACTCAGAAAGGCACCGGGAGAGCATGGCTCCCTCGCCACGAAAAATAACAGCTCCTATGAGCCTGTCAGGAAATCCAGGCTAACGCATTCCCTGGAGGTTTACTCTGAGCATACTGCATGCTTTTGTTCCTGTGAATAAGACGGTCTGTCATGGAGCTGGCTATCCATGGCCTTGCGATCAGTCCCGTCACAATATTGTTTCCCGATATCGCTGCTGTGACACATGCCACCTCTCTGCTTGGTGCCTGCTGTAATTTCACCTGCGCATTTCATCCACCTTTGTGCTCAGTCTGCCCAGGGATCCTCAGTTGCGCACCCCACCCCCTGGTGCCCCCAAAGAGCCTGATGCATATGAATGACTTCTCAGAGAAGAAAGGGCGGTTTCCTGACTCGTTCCTTCTGTTAGTTGTGATGTTTCTGGGATGACTGATGAGGGCCGCAACCTATCTTATGCTGTCACCCTCCCTGACACAGTGGGAGTTGACTTTGGGAGTTTATCTGGGGCATGTTGATCAGGATAAGGGTTAGTATAGGGTGGTAGTTTTCAGACCGTTGTCCTAGAACCAGCAGCATCAGCATCACCTGAGAACTTGTTAGAATCTTAAGTTCTCAGGTCCCAGTCCAGGCAGAGAGCCTGGCAGTGGGCTCCAGCAATCTGGGTTTTCATAAGCCCTCTGGGTGATTCTGAGGCTTACTACATGGGAGACCACTGGCCTAAGGCATCAGACTTTGGGTTTTTGGCTGTGTTGTTTTTCCATAATGCTGTATTATGCAGCATCTCAACGATTCTGGGAAACTGTCGGGAAAAGGCAAAGCTGGTGGAGTTATGCCTGTTTGGAAGAAGAGAAGGTGAGAGTTATAGAGGTTACATGACTTGCTCAGGGTTCCCCAACCTGTTGGAGCTAGCAATTGTCTTCCCACTTCTGAGCCACACCCCAGTGTGCAAAAACAGAGATGAGTGTTCAAGAAAGAACAAAACCTCGGCATCAGTAGTGGAACATGAAAGTGTTTCATAATCCTCCGGGTATGATTTAAACCACATGAGAAACTCACATGATTGCCTTAGGAAAAAAGGGACTCAAGTGTGGGACTCAGTTTCCTAATGGGCCATTGAGAGTATAGGCTTAGGGTCTAAAGTCAGAAGACATGGGAGTAAAGTCTTTCTCGACTATCTCTTATTTAGTGTGAGGCCTTGGGCAAGGTCTCAGCCTCTCAGAACCTTGGCTTCTCAATCACACAATGGGGCCGATAATGGAAGCATTTACCTTGGAGGTTGTGTTGAGGGTCAAAGAGCATGCTATATATGAATCCATTAGCATGTACTTTGATCCTGGCAAGCAGTTAATACATGTTGATATTATTATTGTTAGGAATTTAACTGAAAGGAGGGTGAAGCCTGACACACTTCTCAACTCTTGACCGTTCAGAAGAATGCGACCAGCAGACAATTATCGAGTTCCTCCTGCATACCCTGATTTGAATGGTGGAGTCCCCTCACAGATACAGGATGGGTTATGGCTGAGATTTATAGCTGATGGGGCTTGGGTCAAAAAGGGGGGGTATTTTGTGGGATGACTGGGGGTAGCAGAGCTGGAGGGAGACTCTGAGCTGCATTCAAGAAAAGGCAGTAAACCTGGAGTTAGGAACATAGAACCCAACAGGGTGAGATCATGTGTTGGACATGTTATGGTGACAGAATTGGGCAGGTGGGGACATAGGTCACAGTGCCTCCTGTAAGATTTCAGGGTCTGAAACTCATGGATGGTAGTGGAGGTCCATTTTTATGTGGGGCTGATAGTCTGGCATGCAGGTGATCTTATAGTTTAAAGAGACCGGAAGGGTCCTCTGCGGTGCTAGATGCTACAAGAAGATTCAATCTTAATATTGTAATTTTGAAAGAATGTTGAGAACTACTGGAAATGACCACTTTTCCTGTGTTCCTCAACCATAAGGGACAAAGGACACCAGGGGCATTTGTGGTGTCCTACCCACTTTCCCCATATTGAAGGCATGGCTCTTGGGACTGGTGGTACCTTCCTCAAGCCACGTTTGGTGAGTGAAAGGAGTCCAGTCAACAGAAAGGTAGTTGGGTTTCTGTCTGTCTGCCTGCTCTGCCTCTGACTAGATGTCTCAGGCAAGCTAGGCCCTGTTCATGTAGCTGGTTGGAAATGACTACTCAGATTCTTTCTCCAGGCATACTTTGGACTTTGCACTGTACCCCCATCAACCTCCCTTAAGATCTATTTTCTAGGTAATAAGGAGGTGGCTTCAGGACTAGCCACATTCTCCAACCTAAATTGTACCAGAACGCTGCTGTGGAATAGCTGATGCCTGTATGGCTTTTAACTTTTTTTAACATAGGAAACTTTGTGTTTCCTATATGTATACTTATAATGAATACATGAATATAAATGTAATTAATTTTAATCAATTAATCAATATACTACAGACTGAATGCTTTTGTCCTCCAGAAATATGATGGTATTTGGAGGTGGGGGTCTTTGAGAGATAATTAGGTTTAGATGAGGTCAAGAGGATGGGCACCCATGATGGGAACTGTGTCCTCATAAGAAGCAGAAAGACCAAAGCTTTCTTTCTTACCACCACGTAAGGACACAGTGAGAAGCTGACTGTCTGCAAGCTGGGAAGTGAGCCCACACCAAGAAGCTAATCTCTTGGGATCTTGATCTGGGACTTCCCAATCTCCAGAATTGTGATAATTAAATATATATTTTTTAAGCACCTAGCCTAAGCACTTTGTGATAGCAGGCTGAGTTGACAAGCGATATATGGATCAATAGTTTGCTTCTTGTTTGACAGCTGACATCCATGACTATATCTTAATGGTCAGGACTCTAAAGGGTATGAGTGGCACCTTAAACTGCTAAACAGGATATCTGTTCCAGCCTCTACTGGCTATAGGAGTTCTTGCTACAATACTTCAGACTCCTCCCACAAATGCCTTTTCAGCTTTTGATTAATTACAACCATAACAGGGAACTTTCTACTTTCCAAAGCAAGCATCTTTAGACTGATACCATTTAGGGATGAAGGTAAATCATGAATGAATTTTCAGCACCTAAAATCGCATGTGGCATTTAGAGAGGCTCAGTGAGTTTTTGTTGAATTCGTGATTACTACATAAATGTATATTTACTCCAATGCTGGAGTTGGATAGCTCATTAGAATTTATTTCAAATGACATGGAAACTGAGGACAAGGGATCTCAGTTAACTTTCCAAGGTTCAGTCAGGAGGTGATCTAGAGCTAGACTCCCATTCCCTTAATATTCTAATACTGAGTTAAGTAATCAAAAGGCTGACATGGGCCAGAGTTTTCAGAATAAATATCCATCATGGTATAAGTATTTTAGACCTCCTAAGCAAGACTCTGATGGCAGAGAGCAGAGATGAGTGAATTTTAGGCATAAGAAAGGGTATTAACACAGTCAGATAGGTAAGTATGGAGGACAGTAGGAGATTGATGGGGAGAGGTAGAAAATATGGTGGAGGGCAAAGTAGAGCCAGATCATGGGGTGGATTCGTGAAGACAGAGTAGAAAACAACAGGAAGCCATTATAAATTCTTGAGATTGGGAACAACAGAATGAAGTGGTATTTTACAAAGAATAAATTGAAAGTGATATTTGGAATGGATTAGAGTAGGAAAGGCTAGAAACCTTTATCATACCCATTGACAATCCAAATTACCACACTTTTAAAATTTCAATAGGTCTCTCTTTTTTTTTTTTTTTCCAGCAATGTTCTTTAAATACAGATAAGCTAACAGGGGTGTGGATCTCTGGTGGTCCTAAATCACACCATATTAGTTACCTCTCTGGGTCTCAATTTACTGGACTCTAAAAGGAAATTAACCAGTTCTGTAAACTGTTTTTGTCCTAGGGACATGACTAGTTTGTTTCTTGGATCAGATTATGCTAAACTTGGTATAGTTGGTGTTTGGAACCATTGAATTTCCTTGATTTATAATTGATGTAATGAAAGCTATAGTTTAAGAGAAATTATAGACTGGTAGCACAGAGATATTTTCATGACTGTGAATAACATATTATTAAAATAAACAGGTTGATGTTAAAGTTGACATATGTCATAAAAATTAGACTGCTGAGGGAGCTGAGTTTAGAATAGTGATACTTAAGAAAAATGATCCTTTACAGTTGCTGAGTACCTTATCATTTGTATTAGTTTATGTGGACTGAATTGCTGCAAAAAAAAAAAAAAAGCTAAAAATGTGGTGGCTCAAGCACAATGGAGATTTGTTTCCTTTTCATCTAAGAGACTATCAGGGATATTTCTGGTCACCTGAGACAGTTGATGGTTAGGGGTAAGGAGAAAATTTCTGTTTTAAACAGTCTTTCAGGGTCTTAGGTTGATAATGGATCTGCCATCTTCAAAGAATGGCTACCATGGCTATCTCTCTTGTTATTGGCTTCTAGCCATAGGAAGGAGAAGAATATTAAGGAGTCTGAACGTTTTTATAGGCCAGGTCTTAATGTGGCACACATAACTCTACTTACGATCCGATGGCTTAAACCCAGCCATATTGTCATACCAATCCAATTTGTAAAAAGGCTGGGAAATTCAGATATGATTTGCACTCAGGAAGAAAGGACTAATAGACTTCAGCTGACAGCTGGAATTGTTTTTGTAGAATCTCTATTTGACTGATGAAGACCATGAAACTCTGGTAAGATGAATTTTTTGGAAAACATTGGCTATCAATACATGGATAAGGGAAAGATTCAAGGTAATTTTATTACCTCCTTATGTATATTTCAGTCAAAAAGTTAATTATTTATAAAGTCAAGGATTTAGAGAATATCTACAATGTGCCTAGGTGTGTATCTGAGTTAGTTGTATGCTTAGAATTCAGTAGTGGTCATAGTTCTGTTGGATTTTTGATCAAAGAGTAATTTTTGCATATGTTGAATGGAGAAGAGGATTCCTTTACCTTTGATCTTTAAATACTGTTTGAAACCCATAATCATATACCTTATTTCCAAGGTGGATTAAATTTTCTAGGTAACACACATCATGTATTAAAAAGCCCTACATGTTCATAAGGCTATACATTTTTCAAGAAGAGAAGGAATAAAATTTCTTGGTGTTTTATAAAATTCTTGTAACATCTAGCATAATATTTTAAAATCAGATCATGACTGGGCTTGGTGGCTCAGCCTGTAATCCCAGCACTTTGAGAAACTGAAGTAAGTGGATTGCCTGATCCCGTGGGTTCGAGACCAGCTTGGACAACTCGGTGAGACCTCGTCTCTACAATAAATTTAAAAATTAGCTGGGTGTGGTTGCGTGTGCGTGTAGTTCCAGCTACTTGGAAGGCTGAGGCAGAAGGATCACTGGAGCCCAGCGGGTCGGCACTGGGGTGGCCGTGAGGCCACCGCACTCCAGCCTGGGCAGTGGAATAAGACTCCAACTAAAAAAAAATCAGATCACGAGTTTTACTCTCAATTTCTCACCTTTAGGCAGTTCACTTAAGTCATGGTTTTCTTATTTCAAAAGAAAAAAAGTCTACTGATATCTTTCTTCTATCATCTATCTACTCACCTACCTACATACCTATCTACTTATCTATAGCTCCACTCCATCCATCTTGCAAGATAGTTGATGTAAACAAAAAGAGATAATAAATGTGAAAGAGATACAAAATTACATTTTTTTTTTTTTTTTTGTCAGAGACTCACTCTGTTGCCCAGGCTAGAGTGCAGACTCTAGAGTGCAGTCAACACAGCCTCGACTTATTGGGCTCAGGGGATCCTTCCACCTCAGCCTTCCAAGTAGCTGGAACTATAGGTGCACACCACAACATCTGGTTCATTTTTTGATTTACTATAGAGATGAGGTCTCACTAAGTTGCCCAGGCTGGTTTTGAACCCTGGGCTCAGGCAATCCTCTCACTTTCACCTTTCAAAGTGCTGGGAGTACAGGTGTGAGTCATTGTGCCCAGCAAAATGACAAAATTTGAAGCACACATATAGACTCATTACTGTGAACATCCATCAGTACTTTGAATTTAGCAGAGTATAGAAGGCACACTTGCTATCATGAAAGATTCAGAAAGTTGTATGTAAGGTAAGTGCTATAGTCTGAATGGGTCCCCCACCAGAAATCTATAGGCCAAAATTTTAATCTCTAAATACCCAGATATATGATGGTATTTAGAGGTTGGACCTTTGCTGATCAGGTCATAAAGGTAGAGCCCTCATGAATGGGATTAGTGCCCTTATGAATGAGACCCCAGAAAGGTTCTTTTTAGTCTCAGCCATGTGAAGGCACAGTAAGAAGATGCTAGTCTACAACCCAGGAAGTGGGCCCTCACCTGGCACCAAATCTGCCAGTTCCTTGATCTTGAATGTTTGTTTCCAGAATTGTGAGAAGTAATTTTTGTTTTTATAAGCCACCCAACCTATATAACACAAAAATTTTTACTGGGAGTGGGGTGCTGCTGAAACAAATACTTAAAATGTGAAAGCCACTTTGGAGCTTGATGATGAGTAGGATCAGAAAGAGTTTTGAAGCACATGCTAAATAAAGCTTACATTGTGATGAATGCACTGTTAAGGGTAATTTTGGGAAGGGCTCAGAAGGAGAGGAGTAAAGCTGTAGAGAAAGCCTCAACCTTTTTAGATAATATCTAAGTGATCATGAACAGAATGTTGGTGGGAATACAGACTGTGAAGGTCATTCTGATGAGGTCTCAGATAGAAATAAGGAACATGTTATTGGACAAAGGAGGAAAGGCAATTCTTGTTATAAAGTGGCAAAAAATATGGTTGAACTGTGTTTATGTCCTACTGTTTTACGGAAGGTAGAACTTGCAGGCAATGAGATTGACATTTAGCTGAGAAATACCTTAGCAACGTTTTGAAGCAGTTGCCTGGTTTCCCTTGACTACTTATTATAGAATATGAGATGAGAAAAATGATTCAATGATTAAATTGTTAATAAAAAAGAAAGAGCTTAAAGATTTGGAACACTTTCAGTCTATCCAAATTGAAAAGAGTGATAAAACCTGTTCAGAAAAAAAGACTACTTGAAAGATTAGTCTAGATCAGCCATCTTAACAAGAGCTAGGAGCTATTCTCTGAGACAATAAAAAAAATGACCCTGAAGGCAATTTATAAATAATCAGGGCTGCCATTCTCAACACAGGCGCTGAGTGCAAGAGCCCTAGGGGCACTACAGTTTTAAAGAAGAATTCTCTGGTTCCTGCAGCACCCTATGCTGCCTCTCATTCCAGACTCCTTGGTTACCCAAGTGTGACTCTGGCAGGTACTGGTGTGGTATGATCATTATGTGTAATACTGAGGAAAGAACATTGACTTTGGAGGCCAAAGACTTGTATTTGAAGCCCACTTCTGACAGATATTAATTATTTGAGTTTGGAAAATTATTTTTCCTCTCTATTTCCTAGAAGATAGAATAATAGCTTCTCCCTCTTATAATCTCACAGGGATATCATTAGGATCAGAAACATCAATATATCTAAAATATTCCAGGTTTTTGCTTTTTTAATGATTTGGGTAAGAATAAATCATTTTTGACTCTGTGTCTCATGTCCCTCTGCAGTAGCTGGAACCATGTCAATAAAGTTTTATGTTGTCATAGTTTGCTTAGCTTTTAACTGAGATTGAGGTCCCAGGTGAGGCTAGGATGCCTGAGATTCAAGCTTTTAAAATGGATTATCATGTTATGGAATTTGAATCCTGGAGGCCTTGAGAATTTAAACTAGTACAAGCTCTCATCAAGCCTGGACTCCTACTAGATGGCATCTCTTTCTTCCAGCTTCATTTATAGTAATTTCAGTGGTGGGAACTAATTACTCACAAAAAGGCACATTCTATCTGAGTATTTGGTTGAATCAGTATTTATTGAGGCAGGCATGGTGCTAGTGAGCTAACATTAGATGGCCAAATCAGACTTAATTGACTTGAAGATCTTACCTAGTGTCAATGTTTATTAATAATTTCATGAACACACACAGGTGGCATAGGTGAAGCAGACAATAATCTGAGGCATTCTGTGTGGCTCACCAGGTCCTTCCTTCCAGGATTAGATATGGAATCTCTTGCCCAACATAATAGAGGAAGTCTCTCTCCATCTGAGGGGTGTGAGTTATTGCCCACAGTGGAAAGTATGAATTGAGAAACATCTCCATTTTATGCCCCAGATACTTGTATAACATATATAACATGTTCTGGGAAACCATGCCACATAAATTCTGAGATTTTGGGCTTGACTACAAGTGATTTTAAACCAGGGACATCTTTTTTTTTTTTTTTTTTTTGAATTGGAGTCTCACTCTGTCGCCCAGACTGGAGTGCAGGGGCCACTCCCGGCCACTGCAGCCTCGACCTGCTGAGCTCCGGTGATCCTTCCTCCTCAGCCTTCCAAGTAGCCGGAATTACAGGCATGCGCTACCACGCCCGGCTGATTTTTTGATTTATTGTAGAGATGAGGTCTCGCTGCCCAGGCGGGTCTCGAACCCGCGTATTCAGGCAATTCACTCATCTCAGAAGATTTTATAAGTAGTTACCCTTTTCTCGGAAACATCATGAGCTCATTTACCAGGAGGTCCAGTTATCAGCATGTGTACAGGAGATTAGGTTGGGTTATCTTCCATTTTTTTTCACCTAGAGTGTTCTCCTGATAACTAGGAGAGAAATAGACCACAGGCTAGTTACTTGAATTTATTCCTCCCTAGCTAAGTAGGAGAAATACAATGGTGAACACAGAATACAAGGTCAAGGCCATTTTCTTTGATAAATTCACTGCTTAGGGGAAAAAAAAGTATTCAGATAGATTTAATAGGACCAGCTAGTCTACTGAGTGCTGATTAAGAACATTTCTCATCTATGGTCAAAATGAACACTTGTGAAAAGCAACTGAATTTTAAAGCAACAGTTGCGATCTGGAGTGTCCATCCATGTGAATTTTGATTTAGGACTCATTTCTGAAGCCATTATTGCTTTTCTTTAGCCACAGTACTTAAATGCATTTGACAGGGCTGTCACAACTTGCAGCTCAGTGTGCCATTCCTTGTATCTCAGCCTTAGTTTCTCTGGAAGGTAACTATTTGGAAGTGTCACCAAACCCACCTAAGTGAATTTTATGTTTGCCAAATAATCTATACTCTAATATAGGCAATTCCATAAAGAACCCAAATTAGATGAAAATCTACTAAGCTTTTTTCAACCACTGCAGTAATAGTGCACTTTCAGACATTTATTTATATGCACTCAAGAGGCCAACGATGGAAATGTGTATGGAATGTTATGGCAGCTAATGTTGCTCATTCCACGAGGGGCATGCCCAGTCAGAGTTGCATGAGTAGAGTCTTAAGGCATAAGCAGAACACAGCCAAATCAAGAAGAGGGGACAGTCCATTTCAGGCAGAAGCAAGGCACTGAGGGAATAAACAGTTTGACACATATGTCAAACTGCAAGCAGTTTGATCTTTGTTGAGCATTAAATGTGAGGCAGGAATGGAAAGGTGTTAGAGAGTGCAGCAAGTAGGAACCAGACAGGTCATGAGAAAACTCTAGGAACCATTAAAGAACTTGGATTTTCTCTTGTTGACATGGTGGAGTAGGAATGCAACACAGCCATTCTAATGATGGTAAGCTGTGACTGCTACAATGTTTTATTTTTTTTTTCCTTGTTGAGATTAAATCTGCCACCCTGTTATTTCTGTCCATTGTTTTTAGTTCTACCCTGAGAACCAGTGAGGAAATATCGAATTCCTCTTTAACCTAACAACCTGATGGCATTTGAAGATATTCTATGTTTTCTGAGCTTTTCAAGAGCAGTATCTTTATGTTACGTGGCCTCCAGACTTTCACCATTTTGCTGTTCCTTTGAGACCAACACACCCCAAGTGCCAGGGTTAAGGGATTGGCAAAAGGATACAGTTTTCAGGATTGAGGGAAGGGAAGCAATTAAGCCCCAGATACAAGGGAATTGGATATTTCACCCCTAGGTCTCCATGGAATTATGATTTTCTTAAAGTTTCATTGATTCAAAAAAATGTTCAACACTCTATAAAGTTTCTATGTATTCTCTGAAAATATGAGACAGATTCTCCTCTGTCTCATATTTCTACAATTATATGTATTGTCTTAAATTATTTTTGAATAGCTATGTTAACTTAGTGCCTGGAACAGGATTTGACATTTTGTAGGTATCCAGTAAATATTTGTTGAATGAATGAATAGACCTGTATTAGGTAAAATCCAGTCTCTTCACTGGTTTTCCTCTGGCTTCAATCATTTTTTATATAAGAGGAATTTATTGAAGATTTGATGATCTCAACAGAGCAAGGGTACCATTTTCTACTTTTAATTCCTTTTCTCTGTACTTGTTCTCAAGTTCTTATTTCTCCATTGTGTCTCAGGAGCTGTGAATTCTTTTCTCTCCATAAGAGGTAATAATTCAGGTCTCCCTAGCTCCTATGGATGTAACTTATTTAGACATATCTATTAACAGCGGTATACTGGAGTATGCCTAACAACTGGCTCTCCAAAAATTCTCACCATGGCCGATTACCAACTACCTAAGTGAGGTAACTGGACATAAGTTGTGAAGACAGTTGGCATGAGCGGGCTCTAGCAGGCCACCGAAGGACTCACAAAGCAAAGGTCCACCCTCTTTAGAGGATGGTTGAGATTTTTAAAAAAGCCTCTTTTACTGCTGTATCATTAAACAAAACTATTTAGCATAACTAGACTTTGAAAGCTAGACTTTCTAAACTTGGAAGTGAGCGCTCAACCTTTTTAAGCCAGTGGTAATAAAAAGTGCCGCCCCTCAGAGGACATTTGGAAATGTGTGGGGCTATTGTAGCAGTAACTGGGGTGCTGCAGACATTTAGCGGGCAAAGGCCAGGAATATGAGATATTCTGCCATGTGACAGATGGTCCTGCACAACAAAGAATTGTCCTGCCCAGAAAGTCTACGGCACAATCCTTCAAAAATGCTGCCTTAAATCAAGCCTCCCGCAGGTTGGCTTTCTGCCAGACCGTAGTCCTTTATATTCTGCAAAACTTTTGTGAGGGAAATAATCATACCCTGCTGCTTACAGGAAAAGGAAGTCCTATGCTTAGTGGCAGATGCTCCTTTTATTCCTAAATGATTGAAACCAAATGCATTGGAATGAAACTTTTTTCCCTATTAACCTTTAGCAGCGTTTATAATGACCATGTTAAATCAAACCTCATTACAATGTAATGGGGCCTGACTGAAATACTGCAGGTATGATGCTGAGTAATTTCATAAATTATTAAGTGGTAATTGGAAGTAATATGGCAGAATACATTTTACTCCTGAGGGGGAAAATATAGAAGACTTTGGAGGGAAATAAAGTTGGTTAAAATATAGCATATAGGAAAGGGATGGAAGCTGGGCAGAGAGGAAGGGTGAGAGAAGACCTGGAGATATCTTTTAATTTTGGGCACCGGGCTAAAATATACTATTGAACACCAGGGTTTCATTGGCTGGTGGTTGAGTGGTTATGGCCTCTCCTTGAGACATTTCAGACTTCTGACTCCTCTCTTATTTTCTGTGCCCAGGAGGTTACTTGGACGAAAGGATCCAATTCAAATTATTTTTTATACCAAACAGTCTGTTTTTACTTCAGGTACAATTCACTTCAAAACCTCACTTTTCCAAAAGCTTTTCAGAAGATTTATTCTAAAAAATGATCCCTTCAGTGAAGCAATTAATGTTCGTTGTGAACAAGTAAAGTAATAAGGAATATGCACTTACAGGGAGGGAAAGTCTCTTACTATCACACACAGTCTTCACTAGGGGCAGTGTATCTTCCAGATCCACACACATGATACTTGGTACGCATAATTTTCCAACATAGACTCATTCTATATGGACTTCTACAACTTGTTCTTTTCATTTAATATTGTAACTTGAGTATATTTCCACGTTGACAATTACAGATCTAAACTGTAACATTTTTTGAATTAAGATACATTGTAAAGCATATAAAATTTTAGTGTAGATTTTTGTTTCTTTATCTCAAGTGAACATATCCATGAAACTTCTACTTAAATTAAGACAGAGCAATTGCCAGTACCCTTGCATTCTACCTCACATCCCTCTAGTCATTGAGACATCCTCCCTGAATGTAAAACACATTCTGAATTTTATCACTGTGAATTAGTTTTGTCTTTCCTTGAGATTATTAACAAAAAAATCACTTAGTATTTACTATTTTGTTACTGGATTTCTTTGCTTGTCATGGCTATGAAATTATTCTACACTGTGGCATAAAATAGTATTAGTTCATTTTTATTGCTATTTAGTATTCCATTGTATCGCTATACCATAATTTATTTATTAATTCTGCTTCTGATGAACTTTCAGATTGTAGTTTTGGGCAACTTTACACATATGTGTCTTTTCATGAAAAGATACACATATATGTACATATACACATACACATTTTTCTGGGACACATACCTAAGGGCATAATTGTGAAATAAGTAATGTGCATATTTAACATTAGTTGTGACTGTTAGCAATTTTTCCAAAGTAATTGCATGCCATTTGTATGTCCTCAAGCTGTGTGTGAGGGTTCCAGCCTCTCTTTATCTTTGTCAATACTTGATACAGTAATTTTTAAAATTTACATTTCAGCCAGTTTTGTGATTGTTTAATTGTGGCTTCAGTTTGCATTTCCCTTATGACTAAGGATGTTGAACATTTTTTCATAAATTCATTAGCTACTTGGTTAGATTTTTTTTGAAAAGTGTCTGGACAAGTCTTTTGCCTAACTTTTATTGATTCTCTTTCTCTTTTTCTTTGTGGGAAAACTTTTACTTTTGAGACGTAATTCTTTTACTATATGAAAAAATATTCAGACTTATTTGTTTTAGTGCCAGCTTTGGTAAACTCTACTTTTAAATCATTTTACTTTATGTTTATCCTAAGATACAAAACTTGTTAACAAAAATTTTTGCTGTTGTTTTCTTATTATCTCTCTAATGATTGTAGAAACTGTGATAATGTTCTCTTTTTTTTTTCTTGATATTAGTAATTTGTGTCCTTTCATTTTTACTTTTTCTTAGAATTGCCTGGACTTTATACATTTTATTAATCTTTTATAATAATCAAATTTTTACTTTGCTGAATTTTTACTTGGTACTTTTGCTTTTAGTTTACGTGATTTTTTCTTTTAATTTTATGATTTTATTTCTTTTGAATTCTATTTACTCTTCTTTTTCATGCTGTCTCAGAAAAGTGCTTCTTGGATCATGGCTCTTTAGCCATTATTATTTTTTTAAATATGTATTTAAGGCTATATATCTTTATTTAAGCATTTATTTATCTGTCTCTCACAAATTTTACCATATCAGTTTTATTATAAGTCAGGTAAAAACATTAAAAAATTTTTATTATGCTTACAAAAAAATCTCTGTGTTAAGTAAAAATGTATTTATTGCTTAATTCTCCAACATTTGAGAACTTTTCTACTTCTGTTTTTGTTTTTTTTGATGCTTAAAACATTGTTGTCATAGAACATATCTTGTGATGACTATTCTTTGATTTTTTTCTGAGATATACTTTACATATAACCATATGATCGGTTTGATGATTATTCCAAGTGTATTTAGGAAAAAAAATGTGTATTGCAACTGTTAGGTGTAGGGTTCTATATTATGTATGATCTTTTAGTTAAGTTGATTAATCTTGATTTCAAACCTTTGAAATTCTTGCTTTTTTTTCCTGCTTATTCTACCAGTTACTAAGAAAGCTATATTAACATTTCTAACTACATTTATAGATTTTTTTTCTTTCAATTTTGTCAATTTTGGGCATAAGTATATTAATGTTTTGTTCTAAATGTTTAGAAATTTAGAAATTTTATATATTTTTAAAGTTTGCCTTTGCATTCTATTGCAAACATCCCATCTTATTTATACTAATCCTTTTTACCTTCAAGGTATATACAAGGTTAGTGTGTGAGTGTGTGTGTGTGTGTGTACATTTTCTTTCAATTAGTTTTTGCCTGGTATATATATTTCTGTTCCTTGATTTTTCAATTATTTTGTATACTAATATTTAAGGTATGTTTCTTGATTATCCTGATGTGACAATCTCTTTTCAATTACAATTTTGTTTACTTACATTTAATGCAAATTACTAGCATTTTATGTTAAGTTTACCTTATCATTTGCTTGCTAATTTTCCATTTGTTCTATTTTTCTGTCTTGCTTCCCTCAGGGTTGTTTAAATATCTTTTGTAAATTATATCTCCTTCCTAGAGGTTACAATATGAATCCTTGACTTACTAAAGTCTAATACAATTAGTACTTTTACCACTTTGATAATAATAAACGGACTGGAGATTATTTTAATTCATTTTACCTCTCTACCAACTTATGTGTTATTGTTAGGATATATTTTGATTTTTCTCTCTATCTTAAACACCAAACCATTTTATTGCATTGTTTCTCACAGTCAATATTCTTTAAGCTTTTCACATGTTCCTTTACTGTTGTTTTTTATTCTTTTTGCAGTACTATACTTTCATCTGAGTTCACTTTCCTCCTGCCTAAGTAATTACCTTTGGTATTTCCTTTCTGCTGGTGAGAAATTATCATTTTTATTTTTTCTGAAAATGCATTAGGTTTTCATTTTGAAAAATATTTTAATTTTACTAAAGAAAGCATTCTAGACTGGTAAGTTGTTTTTGTTCAGCATTCAAACATTTAATATATTGTCTTTGGTTTCCATAATTCCTACTAAGAAGCCAGAGACGATTTTTTTCTTTCTCTTTTTAAGATTTTCACTTGGTTACGTTTTTCAACAGTTTTTCTATGATCCTCTTGTGAGTTTTTTCTTTGTTTTTATGGTCAGAGATAGTCAATCTGTGGCTTTTTGCCTTTTACCAGTTTGAAAAATTCTGAACCAGTCTGGCTTTACATATTTTTCTGATCAATTCTCTCTCTTTTCTTCTCTGGGACTCTAATAACACATACACTAGATATTGCTTTCATATTCCCTACATATCTCTTTCACTTTTTTCTTCTATATTAATTATATCACTTCATGAAACAATGTAAACCCTTTTTTACACTGAATTGTGGTACAGTTTACTAATCTCTCTTTTTGCTTTCTTTAATCCTTGAATTCTTATTTCAGCTATATTTTTCAATTTTAGAATTGAATCTATGTTTTTTATAAATATCATTTTTTAGATCACAATACTCTCCATCCTGTTATATATTATATTCAATTCATTAATCCTAGTTTATTAAAGTTTGTCTAAAAATTCAATTGTGTAATCACCTCTGAGTACATTTGTATGGTTTATTTTTTTTCTTTTGGCTTTTGATTATTTATCCTTTTCTGTTGGTATGACTTGTGCTTTTTAAAATTAAATGTCCAACAGTGAAATTTTAGAGGTTCCATATGACATTATTTTCTTAGAGAAGAACTGAGAACTTCTTGATCCAATTAAGCCTGGGTTTCTGTTTTATAAGGACATCTTTTTATGTGTTCTTTTACTTCTGGCAATAGCCTCTAAGTGTTCTCAACAGAAGGCCTGGGTTTTCTACCAGGGTCTTTCTTTCATGATGTACTATGGACTCCAGTTGTCCTCTCTCCACCACCATGAGGCTGCCTAAATCTCTTCTGAGCTTTTTAGCCTCTTAGCAGCAACTTACTGCTTGATTTTTCATTATTTAGCTCTATTACTACACAGCTTAGGAATCAGGAAGTAATTTGATGAAAAATCATATGTAATTTTGGACTTATTTTTCTGTGGTGTTCATTTCCCTGAGATCTAAGTTTCTCTAGTCCTGGCTTTCTTAATTATTTTTAATTCCAATTTTTATCTCTCTAGTTCAGTGAGACTTCTGCAAAGTCTATGCCATTGCTTTCTATTTGTGTCTGTGCTCCTTACTACAGATTTAGTATAGTCCCAGGGGAAAAAAGTGGCATCAACAGTAGAGCTCATTTTAGTATGTTTCCTTTCTTTCTGGGATTCAAAACTTTCAATTCTTATCTACCTTGGTTGTTCTCTGATGTCTTTTAAAAGTATTGCTTTTTACCCTTTCTTACACTTAAAAAATAAACTTTTTTTAGAGTAGTTTTACGTTCATAGCAAAATTGAGCAGGAGGTACAGAGATTTCCCACATATCTCTTGCTTCCACCCATGCATAGCCTCCCCCATTATCCACATTCCCCACAAGAGTGGTACATTTTTTACAACGGATGAATCTACATTGGTACATCACCACCCAGGTTCCATAGTTTACATAAGTTTCCCTCTTGGCATTGCACATTTTATGGGTTTTGACAAATACCTAATGACATGTATCAACTATAGTATCATTTAGATTATCACGTGTAGTATCACATAGAGTATTTTTACTGCCACAGAAATTCTCTGTTCATGCTCTGCCTACACATTCCTCCCCCAAGTCTCAGGCATCTATTGTTTTTATTGTCTCCATAGTTTTCCCTTTTCCAGAATGCTATATAGTTGGAATCCTATAGCATGTAGCCTTTTCAGATTGATTTTTTTCCCATAGCAATATATATTTAAATTTCCTTCATGTCTTTTCATAAATTGATAGCTCATTTCTTTTTAGCACTGAATAATATTCCACTGTATGGATATATCACAGTTCATTTACCAATTAACCTACTGAAGGACATCCTGATTGCTTCCAAGTTTTGGTAATTATGAACAAGCTGCTATAAACATCCATGTGCAGGCTTTTGTGTAGACATACATTTTCAGCTAATTTGGGTACACACTCAGGATCATGGATCATAAAAAGTTGTCTTTTAAAAATATTTTATCCAAGAGAGGAAGATGGCAGCCAAGCCGGTCAGACTATGAAAGTCCCAGTGTGAGGGAGTGAGTGTATGGAAAATTTTGCGTATGTGTCAGTGAGTAAGTGGGTGTGTGAGTGGCTGATTGAGTGGGACTCAGGGGCAAGTGGCCAGGGTTCTCCTGGTGAAGCTGTTGGTGCTGCAACTGCTCTGCTTGGACCCTAATTCTTCCTGGGGCACAAAAGCTGAATACCATTTAAAAAAAATCAACAAAGCCCTTCCTGGGAAGAAACTGCAGGAGAGACTGACTGAGTGGGGACTCAAGAGCAAGTGGCCACCAGGGCTCTCCTGGTGAAGCAGCAGGTGCCACAGTGGCTCTGCTTGGTCCTTAGTACTTTCTGGGATGCAGAAGCTGAGCGCCATTTTTTAAAACCAACAAAGGCCTTCCCAGGAAGAAGCTTCTGGGAGGGACCACTGTCCCTAGGCTCTGCTTCACTACTACAGCAGGAGAAACTGCAGGCTCTGTGCTCTGCCTCACCACTGCAGTGCCTGGCCAGACACTGACAGAAAGGGCCGTGGAGGGGACATAGTGAGGGAGTCCAGAGGCAGAGCCCCAGTGGAGAAGACAAAAGATGAACCTTGCCACCAACTTGAAAACTGAGCAGGAAAGTGCTCTGACTTGCCCACCACAGAGCAACAGACCCGATCTCTGTGACTGGTGAATTAACTACTCAGGAGTTGATCGTGATCCAGAGGGAATATCCTGAAAGCACAAATTCCAGAGGTACAGGATGAGTGCTGAGTCTCAGATGCCCCACCCCCTACCCTGATTCATCCACAGGATAAAAGGTGTGGCCAGAAAAGGATGAGGAAGACCACCAAAGAGATCAGTGATTAGTCCAGGACTGACTCAACCACCTCCTCCCCAGCAATCCTCCAATGTCAGACTCACACGACTGGGGCATGACTGAGAGGAATGAACCTAGTGGAGCCTGGACGTCAGCCACAATAGGAGGACTCTACTTCAGAATAATCCAGGCTGGGGTGTCCCCCCACCCTGCCAACACCTGGGGAAGAGACAATCACCCACCATCCCATTGGAGGGCATCTCCCTGGCCAAATGAGAGTGGGAAGCAAGGACAGAAGCCCCACTCACCCCCACCATCCCCTCCTCCTTCCCTTGGCTGGACAATGGGGGGATTGAGAATGAGGACAAAACTCTGCAGGAGACAGCAGAGAAGCAGCTGAGAGGAATAATTGCAGAAACTACCACAAGAAGAAAGATTTTTGTGTGTATGTGTTAGTCTATTCATTTTTTTTTTGAGTTGGAGTCTCACTCTGTTGCCCAGACTGGAGTGCAGTGGCTGCTCCCAGCCACTGCAGCCTCAACCTGCTGGGTTCTGGCAATCCTTACACCTCAGCCTTCCAAGTAGCTGGAATTACAGCATGCACTACCATGCCCGACTGATTTTTTGATTTATTGTAGAGATGAGGTCTTGCCAAGTTGCCCAGGTGGGTCTCGAACCCACAGGCTCAGGCAATCCACTCACTGCAGCCTCCCATAGCACGGGATTACAGGTTGAGCCACCGAGCCCGGCTGTCTGTTCATTTTTAAATTTTTAAAATATTCCTTTGTGCATGAATGTGTTTGTGAAGGTTCGATCTGCATCCTACCTTTTCTTTTCTTTCTTCTTTTGTTTTCTGTTTATGTGTGTCTGTGACTGATTGAGTGTTCACCTTTCAGGTTTTTTAAGGTTGATTTTTGCTTTTTGTTCTTCTCCTTTTTTAGTTTAATGTATGTGTGAATATATGAGTGAGGGTTTGATTTGAATTCCTATTTTTTCCCTCTTTTCGTTTTCTTCTTTCTTTCCCTTTTTCTTCTCCTTTCATTTTGTTTTGGGTGTGTGTGTGTGTGTGTGTGTGTGTGTGTGTGTGTGTGTATGTTTGGTTTTCCTGGGGTTTTTTTGTTTTGCTTTACTTCATTGTTTTTTGGGGGCTGTGTGTGTGTGTGTATCTGTATGTGTGTGTGTTCAATTGTTTTAGCTTTGGTTTCTACTTTCATTGTTCTTTTTTTCATTTTTTATTTAAACAAATTTTTGTCCATCTAATTTCATTCTACTATTCTCTATTCTTCTCATTGCTGTTACTGTATCTTGGACTAAAGACGTACACATGCATACAATTTTGCATCATCATATAGAGTGGTGTCAGGAAGTGAGTCTCAGGAAACCCATACCACAATTAGAGAACAATGTAATTTGCAATTAGTTTCTGAATCCTAGCTCCATGTTCTCCACCTTACTTCACTCTAAAAAGTACAAGAGACAGCAAAGTTTCCCACTCATAACCCTGTTTTGAAATTAAAAAAATCCACAATCATGATCAGGGAAGAATAGAGGACTGAGCAAGCATCAGAAGTGAAAGCCTTTCCCATTGACACTGAATAATGGAAATAAAGGGAAGAAAGAGTGATCTGTCCCTAATGAGGCAAAATCAGTGGAAGACCACAGATAATTTCCAGTGTAACAAAGAGAAAACACCTGAAAACTCAGACCTAAGAGCCCAAACAATGGAAGTCACCAATGACTGGCCCCAGAATACTACAGGGATTAGGGAATAGATGGAAAGAGTGAATAAGACTCAAGAAAGACTAGATACAACACTGAAAGAACTTGTAGCAGAGGTTTTGGCCATAAAAATTTTATCTAGGAAATAAATAACAAGATGACAAGCATGAAGAGCTGAAGAAAGCATCTCAGAACTTGAAGACCAAAACATGGAATTAAACTGATCTGTAAAAAACATAGAAAGAAAACTCAGAAATAAAGAACAAAGCCTATAAGAGATATGTGATTATATCAAGAGGCCAAACCTATGCCTGATTGGTATCCCAGAAGAAGAAAAGGAAATGGAGAATACCTTGGAGCAAGTAATCCAGGAGATTATCCAAGAAAAGTTTCCCCATCTCACCAGAGATGTGACTATCCAAACACAAGAGATATAAGAACCCCTGCAAGACATAAAATAAGATCAACCCCTAGAATTACATAGTATTTCACCTAACAAAGTAGGCACAAAAGAAAAAAATCCTATAGGCAGCAAGAGAGAAAGGTCAGACTACCTACCAAGGAAAACCAATCAGAATAGCAGCAGAACTATTGACAAAAACACCACAAGCTAGAATGGACTGGAATCTATTATTCAAAGTCCTCAAAGATAAACAATTTCAACCAGAAATTTCCTACCTAGCCAAGTTAAACTTCATCAGTGATGGAGAATTAAAATCCTTCCCAGATATCCAATCTCTAAGAGATTATGCAGCTTCCAGATCAACTCTACAGAGATGTTTAAAAACATATTAAGCATAGAAGAAAGAAAAAAGGAGCCAGGTTCAATGGCTCAGCCTGTAATCCTGCGCTTTGGGAGGCTGAGGTGAGTGGATTGCCTGAGTCCGTGGTTTCGAGACCTGCCTGGCAACTTGGTGAGACCTCATTTACAATAAATCAAAAAATTAGCTGGGCATGGTAGTGCGCGCCTATAGTTCCAGCTACTTGGAAGGCTGAGGCGGAATGATTGCCCGAGCCAGCAGGTTGAGGCTGCGGTGACTGGCAGCAGTCACTGCACTCCAGTCTGGGTGACAGAGTGAGACTCTAACTCAAAAAAAAAAAAAAAAAAGAAAGAAAAAAGAATGACCACACACTTCCCAAGAAGAGCAGAACACAGAATCAACAGATAATGCATCACAACAGCAAACTTGAAAAAAAATACATACATCAACCCAAAAGATAAAAGAAAACAAACAAAGAAAAAACTGTCAGTACCTCATGACGGGGATAAACAATCACATTTCAATAATCAGCCTAAATGTTAATGGACTAAATGCACCACTGAAAAGACACAGATTGACAAACTGGGCAAAAAAACCACGATTCAATTATTAGCTGCATCCAGGAAACCTATCTCACCACAAGAGATGCACACAAACTCAAAGTTAGAGGATGGAAAGGGAGTTTCCAGGCAAACAGATCACAAAAGAAGGCAGGAGTCATAATCTTAATATTAGAAAAAACAACTTTAAGCTATCAAAAATTTAAAAAGATATAAAAGGACACTACATAAGGATAATAGGTTCAATCCATCAAGAAGAAATACGCTTGCCTGAGCCCATGGGTTCGAGACCCACCTGGGCAACTTGACGAGACCTCACCTCTACAATAAAAATCAAAAATTAGCTGGGCGTGGTAGCGCATGCCTATAGTTCCAGCTACTTGGAAGGCTGAGGCAGAAGGATTGCCGGAACCCAGCAGGTCAAGGCTGCGGTGGCCGGGAGCGGCCACTGCACTCCAATCTGGGTGACAGAGTAAGACTCCAACTCAAAAAAAAAAAAAAAGAAGAAGAAGAAGAAATATGCATCCTAAACATATATACACCCATGCAGTAGCACTAGAATTTCTAAAGCAACTGCTAAGTAAATTAAAATAAGATGTTGACTCTAACACTTTTATAGCTGGGGACTTAAATACCCCACTAACAACCCTAGATAGATCTTGAGGCAAAAAATCAACAAAGAGATCCAGAACCTCAACTTGAAGCTTCACCTACATAATAGCTACCTTAATAGCTACCTACAGAGTATTCCACCCAACAACCACAGAATACACATTCTACTTACCTCCACATGGAACATAATCAAGATTGATCACATCCTAGGCCATAAATCCATAATAAACAAATTCCACAAGATTGAAATACTGTAATGCACCTTCTTAGGCCACAGTGGAAGAAAAATAAATATCAACACCAACACAATTTCCCCTAAACTCACAAAAACATGAACACTAAATGGCATGATGCTGAACGACTACTAGGTCAATACAGAAATCAAAACAGAAATTAACAGATTTCTGGAAACAAGTGAAAATGAATAAACATCCTACTCTGGGCTGCCATGAATTCAGTTCTTTTTTTTTCTGAGTTGGCGTCTCACTCTGTCACCCAGACTGGAGTGCAGTGGCTGCTCCCGGCCACCGCAGCCTCGACCTGCAGGGCTCCAGCGATCCTTCCGCCTCAGCCTTCCAAGTAGCTGGAACTGCAGGTGCGTGCTACCACACCTGGATAATTTTTTGATTTGGATGAGGTCTTGCCAAGTTGCCCAGGTGGATCTGGAACTGGCGGGCTCAGGCAATCCACTCACCTCAGTCTCCCAAAGCACGGGATTACAGGCTGAGCCACCGAGCCCAGCTGAATTCACTTCTAAGAGGGGAATTTATATCTCTATGAACACTCATCAAGAAAATGGAAAGATCACAAGTTAACAGCCTAACAAATCACCTAAGGAAACTGGGAAGATAAGAATACCAAAACCCTAACTTAGCAGGAGAATCCAGATCACCAAAGTAAAAGTCCAAATATAGGACATAGAAGCCAAAAATGTCATAGAAAAAATCAACACAACAAAAAGCTGGTACTTTGAAAGACTAAACAAGATTGATGCACCCCTAGCCAGAATGACCAAGAAAAAGAGAAAAAGCCCAAATAAATACAATCAGAAATGCAATATGAAATGTCAAATCACAACTGACCCCGAAGAAATACAAAAGACTATTAGAGATTACTATGCACACCTGTATGGAAACAAACTTGATAACCTAAATGAAATGGAGGCCTTTATGACATCACACAACCTCCCAAGGTTGAAACAAGAAGACACTGAGACACTAAACAGTCAAATAACAGCCCAGGAAATTGACTCTGTCATAAGAAAACTACATACAACAAAAAGCCCTGGACTAGATGGCTTTTCAGCAGAATTCTACAAAACATACAAAGAGTAGCTGATAGCAATCCTTCCAATTCTTGAAAGTATTCCAGGCAATTGAGAAAGATGGAATTCTCTCCACATCATTTTACAAAGCTAACATCACATTGTACACAAACTGGGTAAAGATCCAATAAAAAAAGAGGACTACAGACCAATATCCCTAATGAACATAGATGCAAAAATTCTCAAGAAGATTCTAGCAAATCGGTTCCAAAAATACATCTCAAAAATCATTCACCATGACCAAGTAGGTCATCCCCAGGATGCAGGACTGGTTCAACATCTGCAAGACCATAAATGTAATAAAATACATCACCAGATGTAAAAACAAGAACCTCATGATTATATCATTAGATGCAGAAAAAGCCTTTGATAAAATTCAGCATCCTTTCTTGATAAAACCCTCAAACATCTTGGAATAGCAGGAACATACCTCAAAATAGTAAGCATCATCTATGATAAACTCATAGCCAGCATATTGCTAAACAGACAGAAACTGGAATTTTTTCCCCTGAAAACCTGAACAAGACAAGGCTGCCCACTCTCACCCCTCTTTTTCAACATTGTATTGGAAGTCCTAGCTAGAACAACAAGAAAAGAGAAGGAAATCAGGGTATCCAGATAGGAAAGAGGAAGTTAAATTATCCCCTCTGCTGATGATATGATCCTACACCTTGAAAATCCAAGAGAATCTGTCAAAAACCTGCTTTCACTTCTAAAGGACTTTGGCAAACTCTTGGGGTACAAAATAAATGTGCAAAAAACAGTTGCATTCTTATACACCAACAAGAAGCAGGCGAAGAACCAAAAAAGCACAATTCCATTCACAATAGCCACATGGAAAATGAAATACCTTGGCATCTTCTTAACCAGAGAAGTGAAAGCCTTTTTACAATGAAAACTACAAAACACTGCTAAAAGAAATCCAAGTAGGCACAAACAAATGGAAAAATATTCCATGCTCATGGAAAGGAAGAATCAACATTGTTAAGATGTCCATCTTACCAAAGGCAATCTACAGATTCAACACAATACCCATTAAATTACCAACACCATTCTTACACCTGGAAATGACAGTACAGAAATTCATATGGAAACATCGTCATAAACAACCATGAATAACCAAAACAATCCTTAACACAAGAAGCAAAACAAGAGGCATCACACTTCCAGACTTCAAACTTCAAACTTTACTATAAGGCTACAATAAACAATACAGCCTGGTATTGGTATAAGAATAGGCATACGGATCAATGGAACAGGATAGTGATTCCAGAAGGAAAACCTTAATTTCTCAAACAACTCATTTTCAACTAAGTATTTACCAACAATCACTGGGGAGAGAAGAACGTATTCTGTAAATGGTGCTGGGAAAACTGGCTGACCACATGCAAAAGATTAAAGCAAGACCCCTACCCATCACCATACACAAAAATTAGCTCTAAATAGATCAAAGATCTAAGCGTAAAACCTCAAACTATAAGAACCTAAGAAAATGTAGGAGACTCCCTTATAGAAATTGGAACTGTCAGTCAATTCCTTATCAAAACCCCAAGTGTCCATACCGTAAGAGATAAGATAGACAAATAGGACCTCATCAAACTGAAAATCTTCTGAAAAGCAAAAGAAACCACCAAGAGAGCAAGGAGACAGCCCACAGAATGGGAAAAAAATATTTGCCAGTTGTATATTTGACAAAGGGCTAACATCCAGGATCTATAAGGAACTCAAACATGCAAAAATGAGAAAAACAAACAGCCCCATTAAAAAATGGGCAAAAGACATGAATAGATACTTCTCAAATAAAGATATACAGACAGCCAACAGACACATGAAAAAATGCCCAACCTCACTAATCATCAGAGAAATGCAAATCAAAACCACTTTGAGATAATACCTAGCCCCAGTAGGAATGGCCAACCTTAATAAAACAAACAACAACAGATGCTAGCGAGTATGTGGAGAAAACGGAATGCTTCTACACTGCTGGTGGGAATGCAGACTAGTGCAACCTCTTCGGCAGTGTGGCAATTTCTGAGAAATAGATATTGACTTTCCATGTGATCCAGCAATCCCCCTGCTGGGAATATACCCGGAGAAACACAAATCATTTCACAAAAAAGATACCTGCACATGCATGTTTATTGCAGCACTATTCACAGTAGCAAAAACATGGAACCAACTGTGCTGCCTATCAAAAATTGACTGAATAAAAAACTGTGGTGCATATACACAATGGAATATTACACGGCCATAAAGAAGGAGAAGCATATGGACTTTGCAGCAACTTGCATGGATTTAGAACCTATCATGATCAGTGATCTATCACAGAAACAAAGAAAAGAATACCACATGTTCTCACTCATAAGTGCACCCTGAATATTTACCATACTATAAGAAAGGGACTGGCAGTAGTGGGATACTGCTGGGTTGAGGGTGGGGAGACACAACATCAATAAGAGAAGCTGATCTCAAGCCAAAAAAGAGAGAACCAAAGGGAGGCCAAATTTTACCTGTACAATGACCACTTATGCACTTAACCCTGAATTGTACCCCACATCTTTAAAATAAAAAATTAATAAAATAAGTAAAAATATATTTTATCCAACTTTATGTTTTTAATAGGAAGATTAGTATGACACAAGCTACTCATAATAACTAACTGTGACTTTTATTCATTTGGAAGACTACATAGAATTCCAAACCTAATTATATCCAGTCATATACATACTGTATGTAATATATAGATATAATATATATTTATAAACAATATAATATTTATATATAATATACTATGTTATTTATTTAGTCTCCTATTAGATTTCTGGATTTTTCACTATTATGCACTGTGTGTTGTGGGAACATTCTTGTAATATAATTTAGTGCAACTGTACAAGTATTTCTCTTGTATCAGTTGCTGATAGTGGGATGGCTGGACATGGCCTACATCACTTTTATCCATCATCTATTGGCTGGAACTCAGTTTCATGGCTTCAACCTAATTTCAGGGTAGACTGGGAAACGTAGACTTTTGCATGTACCGGATGAGTGTGTGTTGAATGTAGCATTGTCTTTGCTACTGACTCCTTTTTGACTGGTTCTCCATATTCTATTATCATTTGACTTACTATCCAATAATATCACTTGGAAAGAGTCACTAATAGATCAGAGTCTTTTAGCATCTTCCCTCTGAATCGGCTTTTGACTTATGAATGTGTTAAGTGACAGAACCGCAAAGGAAGGCAGTTTTGTTTTATATTTCAGACTCTAGTTTTCTTATCCTCTACCTTCTTTTTTCTTGACATAGATGATCAGTGGCTTCAGAAGGGGGTTGTAGTTCACAGTTAGGTAGAGATGATCACATTTGCCAAGGCAAGTTTTCCCAAACGATTGCAGCTCAGAAAGTAGAGGCAAGAGAGGCAGAAAAATAAGGATGGATATTTGTTCTCCAACATCTTAGTGATATGACCTTGGTTCGAACATGAAACCTTGTGCCTCTGTGTTCTCGGCAGTATTATACAGTTTTGGTAATTGGAAGAAACTGAATCTCTGATATTGTAATTCATCAGTCTCTATCTTAAACAAATCACAGAAAGCACAGGGCTTTACTCTGCAACAAGACAAAAGTCTGAGCCTTAGGGCTGCTTAGGCTGAGTGTGTGTGTGTGTGTGTGTGTGTGTGTTGTGTGTGTGTGTGTGTGTGAAAGAGAGAGAACAAGAGAGCGAGAGAGTGAGAGAGAAAGAGAGAGAGATTGACGTGCTCACACTCCACATCTCAGGCTGAGAGGCTGAGGAAAGCTTCATTTCCAAATAATTTTATTTATTTGAAGCCATTCAGATCAATCTTTGTAAAAGCAGCAAACACTTCAGGGACATGACGTTAAGTGCCTCCTCAGCTTCCTGCTAGAAGATCTAGTTCAGGGCCTCACAAGTGGTTCTCTTAAGAGTCATTTGTTTTTAATCTGCAGTGAGAGGAGCAGCCTGAGAGGGAACCCTGCATCCCCAGGATTTCAGCTTTCCTCTTTAGGAAGTGAGAGTCCTAAGGTCCAGAATCTCGTTCTGTTTGGGCCATTAGGTAGTCCTCTCAAAGACAGGGGGTTAATGAGCCCAGTGATGAAACCCTCCTGCATAATTCCCAAGGACCTTCTCTGAAATAACACATCAGCCACAATAAAAATCATTGTTGTTCTTGGCAATCAGACTATTCTTGGTTTAAAAGTGGATGTCAAGAAGCAAACTGCCCAATTGGGATCCCACTTCTGCTGTTTATTAGCTCTGTGTGCTAAAGAAAGTTGCCTAAACTACTGTATCAGTCTCTTTGTGCATAAACTGAAAAGAATAATAGTACTATCCCTACTAGCCACACTAATGTGAGGATTAAGTGAGATAATTTATGAAAAGCAGTTTGAATAGTGCCTGGTACATAGCAATCCCTATAGACAGGTTAGCTAACCTAGCTATAATAAATAAGTATTCTATTATTTAATTCACACAATTAAGGTGGATATTTTCATTATTCCTCTTATACAGATGAGAAAATTAAGACAGAATGGTTGAGTGACTCCCAAGTTAACCACATTTAATAAGTGGTTGAATTGGAATTTAAAAGCAGGCAGTTTGGATAGACGGATCAAATAAATAATGAAGGAAATATGACACTATGTTTCAAGGCAAGTAATATTACAAAGTAATTGCACATTCCAATGCCACATTCATGTGATTGTGGTTACTTCCTAACTTCAGCTTCATCAAAATATGGGGGATTGATAATTGATAAAAGCTGCATGATTTTGGGTTGAGGGTACAGGTCTAGAGTCAGATAATTTTTTATTCAAACTCAGATTCTAACTTCTTATTAGTTGTGTGACTTTTAGTAAGTTACTTAAGGGGTCTGAGCCCAAGTTTCTTCATCTGCAAAATCCTACTAACACCATTGCATGTGAATGTGTACAAACTATTTAGCAAAGTTTCTAGCGAATTATACATTCTTAGAAAGTGTTGGCTATTGTGGAATTCCAAAATGGCCCCACTTCTTCTCTCTCACTGTTTTGACATCCTTTACCAAATAACTTTTTTGTTTGTTTGTTTGTTTTTGTTGTTGTTTTCTTTTTTTTTTGAGTTGGAGTCTCACTCTGTCGCCCAGACTGGAGTGCAGTGGCCGCTCCCGGCCACCGCAGCCTCGGCCTGCTGGGCTCCGGCGATCCTTACGCCTCAGCCTTCCGAGTAGCCGGAATTACAGGCATGCGCCACCACGCCCAGCTGATTTTTTGATTTATTGTAGAGTTGAGGTCTCGCTGCCCAGGCGGGTCTCGAACCCGCGGGCTCAGGCAATTCACTCACCTCAGCCTCCCAAAGGCACGGGATTACAGGCTGAGCCACCGAGCCCGGCCCAAATAACTTTGTAGTGCCTTTCACTCTGCCTTTAGACTCAGCTCTGGCCAAGACAATGGGGTGGACCTAGCAGTGTGCCAGTTGCAAGTCTCTTGTGTGTTGGCTATCTCCATGGGAACATGTACAGACTCGCTTACTGGGGAGAAAAGAGATGTGTGGAGATGAGTCATAGAGTTTGACACAAAGCTGGGATTTGAGCCCAGTTCTATCTGACTTGAGAAGCAAAGGTCTTGTTCACTCTGCTAGTCTTCATAGTATTACTGTTGCTTTAAGAAAAAAAATTTGAGGCAGATATAAAGCAATCCTTTTTTGGCATTAAATTGGATTACCAAGAAAGATCACAGAGTCAGCTTGTATTTAATCAAGGTGTAATTATAACAAAGGGTAAAGATGAGAGAAATAGAGAAAAAAGATATAATGTTCACATATGAGAGTAAACTAAGTTTTCCACAATGTACACAATAAAGCAGATCATTTCCTCCATGGTCATGTCTAATGTGTAACTTATTTTTGTAGCATATGAGCCCAAATTTTGTAGGTTGTGTCTTCTTGCTATGATTGACACCTTATAGATCCGTAGGCTGAAATGAGTTAGGTGCAGTTCCTCTTGTCACCAGAGGATTGGTACTGCGTAATAAAGAATTTGACTGGCTTTTGTCCTCGGTTTCTGGGAGGAGGGCTCTAAATCCTTGGAATTTCCTTAGTAATAGGATTGTCTGTCATTCATGAGCCCTCAGACCATACCTGAGTTTATACTGATGAGACGATGCAGGACGTGGCTGGTCCTATTGGAAACACAAACAATCTGATTATAGGGTTGGGGCTTTGGGCCACATGATATCATCTGACCCCATTACCTCTGGGGAGCGAAGAAGACCAGAGATTGAGTTGCTGAGGCCAATGATTCAGTCAATTATGCCTACATAATAAATCCCCAATAAGGACCTAGACATAGACGTTTTTTAGAACTTTGTGGTTGTTGAACACACTCATGTACCAGAACAACATGCCCTGATGCCACAAGGAAGCAGAAAGTCTTTGCGTTCAGGACCCTCCCATATGTTGCTTTGTGACCTTTCACTGATTTACATCTTTCATGAGGATAGCACTTTCCTGGGGCCTGTGAGTTGTTCTAACAAGTTACTAAACCCGAGGGGTGTTGTGAGAACCCCCTGAATTTTTAGCCAGTTAATCAGAGGGAAGGAGGCCTGAAGATCCTCTAATTTGCTGCCTGAAGTAAGGGCAGTCTCCTTGGGGACTGTGTCTTTATTTGTAGAGACTGACACTACTTCCAGGTAGTATTGAAATTGCATTGTGGTATTGTAATTGGTCTAGATGACCTCTCATACTTTGTTTTTCAAAAATTAATATTTTAATTATGTGATAGTTATATTTTAATATCACTATTTAAATTGAAATTTTGTAGATGTCAAAATCTCAGGCCCAGCACAGTGACTTATTCTTGTAATCCTGATACTTTGGGAGGTGTAGGTAAGAGGATTGCCTGAGCTCAGGGGTTTGAGACCAGCTAGGACAGCTTGTGAAGACCTTGTCTCTACAATAAATCAAAAAATTAGCTGGGTGTGCTGGTGCAGGCCTGTAATTCCAGCAGCTTGGAAGGATGAGATGGAAGATCACCTGAGCCCAGTTGGTCAAGGCTGCGGTAGCTGTGTGCATGTCACTGCACTCCAGGCTGGGTGACATAGTGAGACTCCAATGCAATAAATAAATAAATAAATAAATATCTCCTTTGTCCATCCCATCCCTGATCTAATTTCTCTTCCTCTCAAAATAAATCATTTTGCTTACTTTGTTATACATTTACAGTCTTTATTAAATACATATATGTCTCTGTAGACAATGCAAAGTGGTATTTTGTGTTTGGGTTTTATGCAATACACAAAGAAAACATTACGTTGATGTATTTATTTGAAACTTGCTTTCAGTCGATTATACTTTTTGGAGATCTAATATTTATAGAGCTACTTTATTTAAAAAAAAAAAACAAAGCACTTCTTTCTATTCATCCATTCCCCCTGTTGATCAACCCATGCAAGTTTCTTTTTAGCAAGCTATTGTTTCACATGAGGATGTAATAAGCACTCTTCTACATGCTCTTTGGACCCACATGAGAATATTTCTCTAGGAAAGGTGTCCTTGAACAGATATGCTTTTGAAAATTCCAGAGTCCTCTCAATGACTTTTGACCATGTTGGGGACTTTGTTGATTTAGAATCAGTGCCACAAAGTTCTTGGAATTGTGTGCTAGATGATAATGAAGAACAATTTGGTGGCAGGTGGACGGGTTATCAATTGACCACCAGAGACACAGAGGCTTTATTTTTGGCAAGAGAAAACCGTTTTATATATTTTCTAAATTTTAGACTAATTTATTTTTTGTTTGATTTTATTTTTTTACATTGTATTTATTTACTTAATTTTTATTTCAATTGCTTTGGAGGGAAACAAATAGTTTTTGGTATGGGCTTTAAACGTACCCACCACTCCCACCTGTGCACATTGTACCAAACTCTTCAGGGAATGATCTCAGAATCTCCTCCCACAATACCTATACACATTTTCTTCTACATCATAAACTTGCAGTCAATGACTTATTGCCAAAGTTTTATCCTTTCTCCTCTCTAATCCATAATAGTCATAAAACCACCCATCTTTAAATAACTGACATCATTCTTCTCAGCTCTGGAAACAACAATACAGAAATTCATATGTAAATAAAAATGACCACGAATAACCAAAACAATCCTTAGCAAAAGAAACAAAGTGGGAAGCAGCACACTCTCAGGCTTTAAAATTTACTATAAGGCCACAGTGATCAAAAGAGCTTGGTGTTTCATTTCTATATACGAATAGACATGTGGTCCAATGGAACAGAATAGAGATTCTGGAAGCAAAACTTCAGTTTCTCAGCCAACTCATGTTTGACAAAGTCTCTACTAACAACCGCTAACAACCACTGGGGAGAAGAGAACCTGTTCAGTAAATGGTGCTGGTAATACAGGCTGACCACATGCAAAAGATTGAAACAGGACCCCTACCTATCACCACACACAAAAAAATCAACTCTAAATGGATCAAAGACTTAAACGTAAAACCTCAAACTATAAGAATCTTAGAAAATGCAGGAGACACCCTTATGGTGATTGGAATAGGCATCCAGTTCCTGATCAAAACCCCAAGTGTGCATGCCATAAGAGATAAGTTAGATAAGTGGGACCTTATCAAACTGAAATCTTCTGCAAAGCAAAATAAACCATTAAGAGAACAGGGAGACAGCCTGCAGAATGGGAAAAAACTATTTGCCAACTGTATATCTGACAAAGGCCTAACATCATCCAGGATCTACAAGGAACTTGAGTGTGTCAAAAGGAAAAAAAAAAAAACAACAAAAGAATGAAATAATGTCTTCTGCAGCAATTTGGATGGAATTAGATAGCAGCATCCTAAGTGAACTAATGCAAAAACAAAACCAAACATGCATGTTCTCACTGATACATGGGAGCTAAACTAAGGATCAGTGAAGGCATAGAGAACGGGATAATGGACACTGAAGATTTGGAAGGAGGAGAGGGAGAAGGGCTGGGGATGCAAAAAATCACTTATTATGTACAATGCACACAGGCGGGAGCGGTGGGCACACTTAAAGTCTAGATTTCTTCATCACCATGAAATGCAACCATGTAATCAAAAACTGTGTGTACCCTCTAAAGCTATTGAAATAAAGGAAAAAAAGTGGGCAAAAGATGTGAATAGACACTTCTCAAAAGAAGATATACAGACAGCCAACAGACACATGAAAAAGTGCTCAGCCTCACTCATCATCAGAGAAATGCAAATCAGAACCACATTGAGATACCAAATAACCCCACTGAGAATGGCTATCATGAATAAAACAAACAAAAACAGATGCTGGCTAGGATGTCGAGAAAAAGGAGTGCTTCTATACTGCTGGTGGGAATGCAAACTAGTGCAACCTCTTTGGAAGACAGTGTGGTGATTTCTGAAAGAAACAGATATTGACCTTCTATATGACCCAGCAATCCCCCTACTGGGAATATACCCGGAGGAACTCAAATCATTCTGCAGAAAAGATACTTGCACACACATGTTTATTGCAGCGCTAATCACAATAGCAAAGACCTGGAACCAACTGTGCTGCCCATCGAAACTGGACTGGATAAAAAAGTATGGTATATATATACAATAGAATATTACATAGCCATAAAGAAGGACAAACATATGAATTTGCAGCAACTTGGATGGATTTATATTATATCATAGTCAGTGATCTATCACAGAAACAACGAACAGAGTACCACATGTTCTCACTCTCAAGCAATTACCCTGAACAATTACCATAATAGGAAAGGGATTGGCAGTTGCAGGACACTGCTGGCGTGGGAGTTGGGAGGACACAACACCAGTAAGAGAAACTGATCTCAAACCAGGCAAAGTGGGGACCAAAGGGAGGCCCAAGTTTTACCTGTACGATGACCACTTGTATATCTAATCCTGAATTGTACCCCACATCTTTAAAATCAAATTTAAAAAATTACAAAAAAAACCAAAAACAAAACCTGCCGTCTTTGGATTTCCTTTTAAGACTTCGACATCATGTGATCTAAACAGTCTGATTTGGTCCCAGGACATTGGCATTTTAATTTCTAAACAGCTGCAAGTAAGAATAACAGCTTTATAACAGCTTTATAACAGCTGATAACACGAGGGCAAGTTTTCTCACCTCATCTTTAGGCTTATCAGAGAATATACTTTTTTTTGCGCAGGGCCCATTCTCAGGAGAGGAAGCTCAGAGCTCTCCTAGCCCCTAATTTTTTTATCTTAGGAAGTAATGCTCAGTTTCTTGCCTTCAAGTAATCCTCAGTAGAGGTCATTTTCTAACCTTGTACGTAAGAAAAAAAATGATCAAGCGTAAATCTTGCATTAGTAGGAGAGAGGCTGTGTGTAGTTAGAAATGTCTTCCTTGCATGAGGGAGGAAGGAGCTGGGGCCTAGGCGTTTATTTGCCTGCCCACAGTTACTCTCTCCCTTCTCTTCTTGATTCCCTGGCCACATGTTCTCTTTTCAATTGACGTGTTCGTCAGAGTTCCTCCATCTTCCCTTTCTTTATTCTTAAGCCAGTTTCAAAACATCACCATACAGAAATCAAGATAGCACTAGTGATAATAATTCATATTAATAACTAGCATTTTAAGTGAAAGAACTGTATGGTTGCATTTAATCCTCACACCAATTCTAAGAAATTGGCCTCATTTTCTCCCCATTCTTTAAGTAAGAAAATTGAGGTTCAGAGTAGCGAGTAGTTTGCCCAAAGCCTCATAGCTAGCAGGTGGCAATGCTCAGATTTGTACCTAGGCAGTTGGACTTTATTCCTTTAAATAATAGCCTGACATTTATGAACTTAGATTTTCTTTTTTTATTATTATTATAAAGATGTGGGATACAATTCAGGGTTAGGTATACAAACATTGATTATGCGATTTTCAATTTACATTCGATGCTATTTGGTTCTCGTAACACTACTTCCAGGTTGGAATGGTAGAGCCCATGCTTCAAATAAAACCAAAAGCTTCAGCAAAGTTACTTTGTCCAAGATCACCAACAAGTAAGTGGAAGAACCTGTCGAAACCTTTCCTCTTCATCAAACTGCCTTAATTTAATTCCTGCTTGCTTCACTGAATTGAATTGAAGTCCCAAGGTCCTCTGTCTCAAGCCAGAAAATGAACTGAATTGTAGAACGTGCCTGTTTCATTGACTTGCTCTTGCTCTTTTTGTGTTTTTGTGACCTTGCAGGTCCTGTTGCCATCACCCCTTCACAGAATGTTGTTCAACATCGCCCTCTGGTATCCCTGTCCCCTGATTCTGCCCCCAAGCTACAGCCAGACCAATCTACATTTTAAAGTTGTCTCAAAGTTACATTCAAATCCCCAGAGTCCTTGCAGCCTTAAAGAGCACTGGGTCTAATTTTAAAGTGATTTATCGTTGCAATTTGTGCTAATATCATTATAAATCATCAATTTACATAGACTGAAGTTCTGATTAATTCAAATGTATTCATTTATTTTGGATTAATATGCACCCACTGACGAACCTCTGTATTCATTTACACACAAGATTAAAAACAGATTATTACATTCAAACAACTGCCTACACCAGGCAACTTGAGTAGAACTGTACATTTCCAATACTGTCAGGATAGCTTGAGGATCGTTTTGGCAACCCTGAAAGAATGAAGGGAAGAAGCATCGCATTTGGTGTGTTGTTACAGCCACAGGCCTCCAGCTTTTGCCTCTTATAGTATCATCACTGCCTCTGGGCTCACTGACACTTGTCATCCTTAGTTTTCAATCTGTGGAGACATAATGAGCACTCGTCTATAGAATACTTACTGTATGCCTTATCCTGGTCCTAGGATTTCACATATGCTAACTCATTTAATTTTTACAGCAGCCCTATGAGGTAGGTACTAATATTACCCCATCTTTCAGGGGTCAGGGAAATTGAGGCTCAGAGAAATTACTTGCCAAGGTCAAGCTAGCAAGCTAGCTAGTGTCAGAGATAGGTAGGATATGAACCCCAAAGGTCTGGCTTCTGAGTCCATGTTTTTAACTTTTCCTCTATATAGCTTTAGGATTTATAGATCCTACAATCTAGAATCATATGAAGACTGAACTTGGTGGCTCAGCCTGTAATCCTAGCACTTTGGGAGGCCGAGGTGAGTGGATTGCCTGAGCCCATGGGTTTGAGACCAGCCCAGGCAGCTTGGCAAGACCTCGTCTCTATAATAAAATAAAAAAAAAAAAAAATTAGTTGGATGTGGTAGCATACGCCTGTAGTTCCAGCTACTTGGAAGGCTGAGGTGGACGGATCGTCGGAGCCCAGCAGGTCGACACAGGGGTGGCCACAAGAATGCCACTGCACTCCAGCCTGGGTGACGGAGTGAGACTCCAACTCAAACAAAACGAAACAAAACAACCAAAGAAATAGAATCATATGAGAAATAAAATAATACTTAGAGATTTATTTATTTATCACATTTATTACGCCAATTGGTGTTCTAGACACTCTTAGTGGCTGAAGTCATGTCCAATACTTTCTACAAAATCCAAATACTTTCTACAAAATCCCAAGACATGCAGTTTAATTCTGGACAAAAGGAAGTTGTTTCAGATGTGTGAGTTTGAAATCACTATTGTAATGGAATTATTATATCTTTAGGATGCAGTTATTTGAATAACGTTCTAGAATTTTGGAGTTGTAAGATGTGAGTTGGGTTTCTGCTTCCTTCAATTCTTAGTTCGGTTACTGTGCAGAGGCCCTCGGGAGCCTTAGCTTCCTGTTTTGTAAAGTGGCAATCTTGTTTCCCCGACTGACTTCTTCAGTCTGAGTCACGCACTCCCATGATGCATCTGCCCAATTCCACGGTGCACTTTCATAGGCATCGCAGGCTCTCATTAGCCTGGACCAGAGTAGCTAATCTACTGCAATTTTCCCCAAGTGCTTCTCTACTGAAAGAGAGTCCAGGAAGCAGGTCACCTGTTTCTAATACATTAGAAGTTTACAGGGAAAGGCATTGGGCTGACCTTAACCACAAAATATGATTAATGATTTGAAGTACTAATGGAATGTTGGTCCTGCAAAAAACGCCTTTTATATATATTTTCAAAAAGGCCTTATCTACCTAGGACCTTAAGTTTTAAATTATATCCCTGGGTTCACTTTTTATAGCCTAAGCATATCTGTTAGCCACTTATGTGAAAAATGTATTGTGCCTGGTGAGTTAGGAATGGTGTTAACAATAATAACAGTATCATAAACTAGTAGAGCAGATTGTTTTCAAAGTCATTTCTTATACTGCATATCATTGAAACAGCAGTGAAATGAGAAACCAAGGTTTAAATTCAGTCTTTGCCAGGACCAAGTGACCTTAGATAGCTCACTGTCCCTCCTTAGGCATTAATTTTCCTATATGATTTGAAAGCTTGATTAGCTGTCCTGAATTCTGATTTTCTATGGTACTTCGATACTCTGCCTTAAAGTAGAAGATGTAGCTTCTCACAGGTAAAGATGCACATGCAAGGGGCTCAATAAAGACTTTGACCTGAACTAAAAATAGACCATCTGCTTTGAATTATAGGCTCTGGCATTAGGATGCCAGCATTCAAACTCTGGTTTATGTACTACCTGGCAAGCTCCTTGACCTCCGTTTCTTCATCTATAAAATGGGAATGATCATAGGACCTGTCTCACAGAGTAAAGCAAAGGGTAAAATAGTTAATAAATGTAAATTGCTAGGGCAGGTACCAATAAATGCCAGTTGTTTCCAGTTGGATAAAAATTTTGGAAATCGCTTGCACATGGAGTGTGGAACCCTAGTGTATATCCATGATTTCAATTAATCCAAATAGAATGCTGGGGCCTGACATAAAACTTAACAGAGAACTGGACAGGATTTAGGGATTAGAAAATAAAGCCTCTGGATCACTAGAAGAGGTTGCAGATTTATCTGGGAGATGAGTGAGTTTAAAGTGCAGAGAAAGAGAGGTTAAGTGAAAAAAAAATAGTTAAAGACTTTGGAACTTGGAATCTGGGTCTCTGGAAAGAATCTTCTTACAGGTTACTCATTCAGACGACTCCAATGGTCAAATTTATTTTTATGAAAGTTGATGGTGTTTGTTTTTTAAATACCTTCATTTTCTTGTCCAATGACTTGATTTTCCAGCATTTCACAAATTTGTAGGAAACTTAGTGTCACCCTGATGAACACTGGCCTGCCTATTCCCTTCCTCAGAGAAAGTTTCCATCCACACATCTAAGTCTCAAGTCTTATGAATCCTATCTTCCTAAAGTATTCCCATCCATCTGCTTCTCTTCTTCTCCACTTTTAGGTCAAGGTCTGTTTGCTCTCCCTGGGATTGTTACTTTACAATAATCTCTTGCCCATCTCTGGGCCTTTGGGATGGGCGTCCTTCTTGGCTGGCTTCAAGTCTGCACTCTGAACACCTCCACGATGTGGTGGAAAAGAGCGCAGTCTGGGGTGGGTTTGCCCTGATTATTTACAGTTCATCCATATGTTTCTGAGGAAGTTATTTAATATGTCTGGCTCAGTTGTCTTCTCTGTCAAATGTATATTGGAATAACAATACCTACCTCGCAACATTGCCGTTAAGATTAAATGCAATTATCTATGCTAACTACTTAATATCGTGCCTGATGCTTGGTCATACTAAAAAACCTATACTATTGTGATTACTTATCATCCTACCACATCACCATCAATATCATCATCATCATTACTGAGAGTGAGGCTGGGGTGATGGACACATTCTAGATATCATTTACATTGCAGTTTCTGGGCTCTGCCCATCACAGGCACGTCAAACTGTCTCTGTTGAATCATAAGACCACAAGTTACTTGAAATCTCACGGGAGCCTGGTAAAGCAACATGAGCCATGTACATAAATTTACAAGTCTGTCAAAGAGGATTTAGGAATAATTATATTACTAAAAAATGGTATAACTTAGTTGTGCAACTAATACTATTGCTACAACTACAGCTGTTACCACTGTGGGAGGTCCTGTGAGAAGTTATCAATCATCAGTTCACCCCCAGAGAGAAAGAAGCAGGATCAGTGGAAGGGAATGGCATGAAGCATATCACATTGCATCTCTGTCTGGCTTGGTCTTCCCAACAACCCTACACTGTAGTTTTATTATTCGTATTTTATGTTTTACAAAGTTGAAAACGATAGAGCTCCAAACTCTTCTAAGATAACCACGTTCCTGCCCTGGATTTTTGCTTGCCACTGGAAGTTATTTCTAACAAACTCACATATCCAGTGTAAAATGAAATGAGCTGCCTTAGGATGCATGGAGACACTCCATTGCAGGGGTCACCCAAGCTGAAATCAACATGTTGGGAGGATTTAGTCATGAGAGGAGACAGGGATGAGATGACCTTTAAGGCTCTTCCCAGGCTGAGAGTCTTTAACTTTGTGAGATACTGCCTGTGTCTGACAACTTTGGAGCAATATAGTTTTGTTTTATATGATATTCTATTCAAAGAGCTCTCCTTTGCCCCTTGAGAGCCCCATGCCATGCCTTGAACAGAGCCTCGTTCTTGAGCACATGTTTGAAAATACAGTTTGTAGTTAGTTAGTAACCTTTATCTGTAAATCCCCTCAATGAAATTCCAGGGCATTAATCGGCCATAAAACTCCACAGAGAGGCATTTTCCTTAGCTAAAGTCAGCATTTTCTAACTTCCTGTAAATATTCGCTCACATGAAGCAGTTAACAGGTTTCCTCATGCAGAACATTCTTGGCCACCAACAGAAAAGTTCTCTGAAAGATGGATTGCTTTCCTATGGCCTCAGGACAAGTGCTGATCAGAATCCTTATGCCGCCCGACAACCCCAGTTAATATCAGAGCACTGATTCTAGGACCAAATGAAGGTGGATCCATAGGGGGTTCCACTTTTTGTCTTACCGAGCCCTGGCTCAGTGCCAGGCACAGGCTAGGGGCACGGATTATATGTTAAGATGCTTTACATGCATAATAACTTCCAAGTCTCAAAACAACCCTGTTCAGAATGTATTTTACAGATGCTATTTTTACAGCACCATCTTACAGATGAGAGAACTGAGGCTGCAACAGGCTATGCCTGTGCTATCTAATACAATAGCCACTAGCTACAGGTGGCTATTTAAATTTACATTTGCATGAATTACAATTATATCCAATTAAAAATTCAGTTCCTCAGTCTCACCCTGACCACATTTCAAGAGCTCATTAGCCACACATGGCTCGTGGCTACCATATTGGACGGTCCAGATGAGAATATTCCCATTTATCTCAGGAAGCTCTTCTTTTTGGACCACATTGACCAGGAAGTTCAGTTACATGTTAGAACCGCTGTTGAAAAATAGGCCTTTCTTTGAGCAGCATCATGTTCTTTGGGCAGCATCGTGCTCCAGAGAAAGTAGTGTGTGATCTATGGCAGATGCTCTCGAACTCTTTAAGTAGTTGATAAATAAAAGAAGCAGGAGCATCAGGGCGGAGACGTGAGTTTTGCGGGATGGTGTGGGATGAGCTCTTGCAGTATGCCTTCTGCGTGTCCCCAGATATTACCCAAGCTCAAAGTGTCAGAGCTCAGACTGGGGTCCAACTGAGAATACTACTGCTTCTCCATGTGCCTTTAAAACAGTGAGATCCGAGCAGATTTTGATTTATTGTAGAGATAAGGTCTCGCCAAGTTGCCCAGGTGGGTCTCGAACCTGCGGGCTCAGGCAATTCACTCACCTCAGCCTCCCAAAGCACGGAATTACAGGCTGAGCCACTAAGTGATGTTCTCAATTTTGTAAATTGATCAGTGATCACACCGACACCTAGCAGGGCGATCCCTGGGGGTGGTTCTCGGAACTTCTCGCTGCCAGGGTCTCCTCTGAGGCCACAGCACGCGGTTCTGTTGGAACCTTCCTTGTAACACTTCTGAAGTTCAGAGCAGCCTCCAAACTGCATCAGAAAAGCAGACGGAATATTTAGTGCAGTTGCTGGAGCCATAAAAGAAAAAAATTAACCAAGCTTATTAGGCTCCCTGTTTCCTTTCTCCCATAAAGCGAGCAATTGGCAATAAATGCCATTCTGTTTTTTAACAGATGAACAGCCCAGTTGTGATAAATCCACCGGCATTTTCTGGAGGAATTATATTTTACTCCAGACAGTTTTAGTAGTGGACCCATATTTTTCAAAGGGGTGATGATGACACTTTAGTGAGGGTTGAACTTTTCAAACCAGTGTGAGGGCTGGACCGTGGGAGATCCAGCACCTGTGGTTGGATTCCAAAATCTGAGTAGAGGTCTATTTGTCCATGGCTCCTTCCTCTCTTGTCAACTTCCTAGCAGAATCTCTGTCTCTTAAAGCCTCTATGTTTTTATTTGACCCTATATTTCATCCTGGGATTAGGGAATATACAAGGGGACCCCCCAAAAGGGCCTGGAATTTATTTATTAAAAAATGTGTATCTATTCTTACATGTTTAAACTTTAGTCACTTTCAAAGTACTCTTCATTTGATGTACCTTGTAGACACTTTTCCCACTGCTCAAAACAGTTTTTGTACTTGTCAATTTTGATGCTTTTTAGTGCATCTACCATTTTTTGTTTCACCTCTGCCACACTGGCAAAACATGTTCCTTTGAGGACTTTTTTACGTCAGGGAAACAAAAAGCTGCTTGGGGAAAGATCAGGTGAATAGGGAGGGTGGGGCTCAAGGGTCATGCTGTTTTTGGTAAAAAAAACTACTGAACACTCAGCACTGTGTGGGCGGATTCACTTATAAATCAACCATCATGAAATGGGCAAACTCATTGAAAGACCCCCCTCCCCCCAAAAAATTCATTGAAGTCCAACGCAGCCTCTCACAACACTAGCTTGTACACTGATGCTGAAGGATTCCTAAAATACTTACCTAGTGGGGAAGTCTGTACTACAAGGGTCCTGTCCTCCATAAAATAAGTCTTTCCTTCCTTCCTACCCCATACATCTAGTATTTTTGTTTTTTAGGTAAGGAAAGTTAAGCTTAAAGGGAATAACTGGTTTTCCACAGGTCATATACATTGTGAATCCAGAATCTAGAAATTGAACCCTAATACTTGCTTTTCTATTTATTTTGCTCAGTTTAACTCCCGTCTGGCAGAGTGTGAAGAAAATACCATGGCCTAGCAGTTAAGGAGTCTGGGTTCCATCCATGGTTTTGCAATCAACCAGCTAAATGTCTTTGAGCAAATCCCCTCTCTCTCTTTCATTCTTTTTAAAAAGTTTTTTATTTTAAAGATGTGGGGTACAATTCAGGATTAGGTATACAAGTGGTCATCGTACAGGTAAAGTCTGGGCCTCCATTTGGCCCCTACTTTGCCTGGTTTGAGATCAGGTACCCTTACTGATATTATGTCTGCACCCCCACCCTGGCAGTATCCTGCTACTGCCAACCCTTTTCTTTTAGGATTATGGAAAATGCTCAGGGCCCGCTTAACACTCTCCCTTTCATGTTCTTTCTTTCTTCTTCTTTTTCTTCTTACCTCTGAATTTTTACTGGCCTCCTGCTCCCCGAAAAAAGTATCTCACTCCCACTATCTCACTGTCTCAGAACTTTGGTGTCGCTGGTTTCAGATACCACTTTGCTGTTCACTGTCCCTTGGGTCTTTTGGATGGTCTGAATGGAGCTGCCTCCATCCAGGATGTCAGAGACTAATGTCCTCCCTGCCCTCCAGCAGGTGGCGGTAGGTGGCGATGTTTGCAGGGCCTCCCGCTCCTGGGTCTGGCGCTGGGCCTCTGCCCGCGTCTGTGCCAGCTGGGACTCCAGGTGCAGCAGGGCCCCACGAGTTGCCCCCCCTGCATGGCGTAGCGGGCCTCCACCTCCCTCAGGCTGTCCTCCAGGCTGGCCTTCAGATTCCTCATCGAGTCCAGGTCGATCTCCAAGGACCGCACTGTCTCAGCTCCATGCATGTCATCTCCACAGCTCCGATCTCAGCGGACCTCGTGGTGACCACTGTGGTGTCCTCCTCAAGCTGCTGGGACCAGTACTTGTCCAACTCCTCTCAGTTCTTCTGAGCCAGCTCCTCACACAGGGCCCATATGTCTGCCATGCTCCTGCAGAGGTTCTCAGATTCGGGGGTGTCTACCTCCACAGTCAACCTGGGCCTGGCACGGTGATGGCATTCTGGCCTTGTAGACATTTTATTTCTGTCTCGTATTTCTTTTTCATGAAGAGGAGCTCCTCCTTGAGAGCATTAACTTCTGCCTCCAGCTGCAGCCGGGTGACACTGGTGTCACCAATGACCTTGTGGAGCCCATAGATGTTGTTCTTTACAGACTGTTGCCTGGCCAGCCCTGTCTAGACTTGACTCTAAAGTCATCAACAGCAAGATGGGCATTGTCAATCTGCAGAATGATGAGGGCATTGTCCACAGAAATTGCAAATATCTGAGCCCTCAGGTCCTCGATGGTCTTGAAGTAATGCCTCCAATTCTGACTTGAGGTCTCTTCTCCAGGCGTTCCAGATTTTGCTCTCCAGTCTCTGATTCTCTATCTCCAGGCTTCTCATCCTGTCCAGGTAGGAGGCCAGGCAGTCATTCAGGTCTTGCATGATCTCCTTCTCGCTCTGGATGTTCCCCAGATTCCTGGCCACCCACGGCCAGCCCCCAGGACCCCCAGCCGCATCAGAAGCTGGTGGAGCAGAATGGAGATCTGGGAACCCTAGGGCCTGCATAGTCGCTGACCACACTGCTGGTGGACCAGACACTGGGCAACTGGATGGAGCCCAGGGACGAGTAGTTGGTGGAGCAGGTGGGGGAGCGAGTGGTGAAGCGTGTGGTGCCCATGGAGGAGAGTGAGATGGCAGGATTCACGTTCTCCTTTTCATGTTATTTCTTACTCCCTACACAATGGGTTCTGACTGGGACCGAGAGATTTTTTATAATGTCCTAAAACTGAGAAAATATCAACTAAACTGAGATGAGTTGGTCATCCTGGTTCTGGCCTTAATACATTTTTATTCTCTGCACTCTCTCCTTCGGCAGCCTCATGTATTCCATTGGCTTCAAACACCAGCATGCTCTTAGACGCTCATTCTGAGTTCCTTCCCAACATCTCCCCTGAGCTTCAGTCCATCTGCTTTTTACACCTTCACGTGTCTCAAATGGCTCTCAACCCCTCCCTCTGCCATCCTTCTCTATCCCTGCTTCTCCACCTGTGTTCACCGTTGCAGTCAGTGACACAGTCATGTGTCCCATTATCCAACTAGCCTCTAGGAGTGGTCTTAGAATGCTTCTGTTCTGTCATGGCCATCTAATAGTCTGCAGGTGTTATCAATCCTCCATTCCAGGTGTTTCTTGAATCTGTCCACCTAGCTCCATCTCAGCAACGTCTGCTTTAATGCAGACCATTGTCATCTCTCTCTTGGACTGTCATACTTGGTCCTTAGGATTCCGGTATTGTCTGCTTCCCCATTGTTTCCACCCTCCACTCTATTTGATCACATCGCTCCAAGATTTTTTTGAGTCTACTTTTCTTGGACTTAGCTCTTGACTGTGCAGCTCCAGCCATTTCTAGAATTGACCAGTCTGCCCTAAAATTCTATTAGCTGTCAATATCCTTTAATGAGTTCCTTTTCTGTCTAAAGTTCCCAATGTCTGTTCCTGTTGCTGGTATCTGAATACAGCAGGCCATGATGAATAGTGAGGTCAGCTCAAATAAGATTCAAAGAAGGATAAGGCCAAGGTGGAAGACTAAGGTGGGAGTTTGCCATCTGCATGAACATCTCAAGACCAGGAAGAGACACTTGCTTGGCCCAGTAGAGCTGAGAGTACTTAGCTGTTTCAGAAAGGAAAGCATCTACACATTTTCAGCCCCACATTACTGAAAGTGCTGAGTGGTCACACCTGAGTTCTGAATCAGGTGAGCCACTATCCTGATTTTGCTCCAAGTTGGCTGACACTTCATGTTTATACAATCAAATAGCTCTTTGGCAAGTCACCTAACTTCTCTAGCCTTAGTACATGAGAAGCTGATAGGCATTAAGGACCTACTTTGTGCAATGTGAAGGAAGAATTCTTATGTAGAATCAGGCTGCAGTCATTTCTATATTCTGAGAGTAGCAGGGAACAGTGGTAGAATTCATGCTTTTTAAAAATTATTATTCAGTGGGCCTTTGACTACAAAAGATAAGGTTGCAGGGTTTACTTTGGAAAGGAGAAACTGATCAAAGGGATCTAAAACTTTCTATAATAAAATAATAAAGTTTTTTAAAGATTCTCCTGGAGGATCTTAGAAACTTAGAGGTAGGAGTCAGAGAGTTGGGTAAGAAAATGGTTAGAACCAGGTGGTGGGTGAGATAATCTGTTGAGAGAATGCAGGCCACAGCAACACAGCAGCAAATGTGTACCCTGGGAGAGAAATGGTCTGGGAGGGCTTGACTGATGAACTTTAGAAGCAGCAATGTCTAAGAGTAAATTTCTTTCTATCTCCCGCTGTAATTTTTTTCCTCTTCCTGAGTCTTTCAATAAAATCTGTCTCACATAGTGACATTGTATCTGGGTGCTTTGAGGAATGAAGGAGAAAGGGTTCTGTTCATGCTTGAGGTTAAAAGATGTAGAGCCAGAGCAGGGATCAGGCAGCAGGAGCACACATGAGCTGTCCAGATAGGACCTGGAGAGGAGGCATTTTGAGCGGGAGGTGAAAGGCCGCAACCAGGAGGCTACACACACCAGACATTACTTCTCATCCAATACAGTCAGTCCATAGGCATATTCAGGAGGAGCCTGTCTTTCCTGCAGAAACTTGTAGGGTGAGAACTTGGGTCATCGTTTTATAAAGTAGAAGACTCTATGAATTTGGAAGGAAGTAAGTTACATTCATGTCAGGCAATTTACTAATCTGTTTACAAACTATTTATTGAGTTCTCATCATGCAACAGACATACTAAATCATGAGAGACTAGCCTTGCAAGTGAGGGTTAGTGTGACAATGAACACCTGACAGATAAGGAAGCTGAACCTTTGTGAAATAGAGTGATAGTAATGGTCCTGCCTCCTTACAGTTAATGATGCATCACTTTTTATGACGTATGTATGAGAAGATGCTTGGTTGCTGCAAGGCCTTGGAAAAATACAAGTTTATTGCTATTTCTAAAATTTCCCCCAAACTTTACCTGTATGATGACCCCTTATCTACCTAACCCTGAAATGAACCCTGCATCTTTAAAACGAACAAACAAGCCGGGCTTGGTGGCTCAGCCTGTAATCTGGCGCCCTTTGGGAGGCTGAGGTGAGTGGACTGTCTGAGTCCGAAGGTTCGAGATCCTCCTGGGCAAGCAAGACCTCATCTCCACAATAAATCAAAAATCAGCTGGGCATGGTTAGCGCGCGCCTGTAGTTCCAGCTGCTTGGAAAGCTGAGACGAAAGGATCGCTGGAGCCCAGCAGGTCAAGGCTTTGGTGGCCGGGAGCAGCCACTGCGCTCCAGTCTGGGCGACAGAGTGAGACTCCAACTCAAAAAAAAAAAAAAAAAAAAATAGAAAAGAAAACGAGCAAACAAAAAAATCAAGAGGGGAATAAATTTGTTTGGAGTGTTAGAACCACAGAACCCAAAGCTCTGGTGCAACTCCCTCGCTGTTGCTTGCTTTAATTTTTTTTTTGAATTTTATTTTATTTTAAAGTTGTAAGGCACAAGTCAGGATTGTGTACATAAGTGGTTTAGGTACAGGCGAGGTTTTGGGCCTCCCATTGGACCTCACTTCGTCTGGGTTAGAATCAGTCACCCTTATTAATGTTATTTACCCCCTTTCCCTCCTGGCAGTGTCCCACTACTGCCAATCCCTTCTTTGCAGTATTATGATAGGAGTTTGGGGTCCACTTATGTGTGAAAACTTATGGTACTTAGTTCTTTGTTTCTGTGATAGATCACTGAGTATGATAGAACCAAAATCCATCCAGTTGCTGTGAAGTTCATAATTTTGTCCTTATTTATGGCTGCATAATCTTCCACTGTGTATATGTAGTACATTTTAAAATCTGGTCTGGTTTCGATGGGCTGCATAGTTGGTTCCATGTTTTTTTTTATTGTGAATATTGCTGCAATAAACATGTAAGCACAGGCATCTTTTTTGTAGAATAATTTGAGTTCCTCCGGGTATATACCCAGAAGGGGGATTGCTGGGTCATATGGAAGGTCAATTTCTAGTTCTTTTAGAAATACACTGTTTTCCAAAGAGGTTGTACTAATTTACATTCCCACCAACCGTGTGGAGGTATTCCCTTTACGTTGCATCCTTACCAGCATCTGTTGCTTTTGTTTTGTTAATGATGGTCATTCTTACTGGAGTTAGGTGGTATCTCAATGTGGTTTTGATTTGCATTTCTTTGATGACTAGTGAGGCTGAGCATGTTTTCATGTGTCTGTTGGCTGCTTGTGTATTTTCTTTTTTTAAATTTATTTTAATTTATTTATAAGATATGGGGTGCAACTCAGGGCTTGGTATACAAATTTTGATTATGCAGGTACTCTTGTTGATGAGGTGTGCCCCTCACTCCCTTAGCAGTTTCCCTCAACTGCCAATCCCCCCTCCTCCCTGGACAGTTTCCCACTACTGCCAATCCCTTTCTTACAGTATTATGATAATTATTCAAGGTCCTTCTTTATGGCTGCATAATATTTTGTTGTGTATATGTACCACATTTTTTTAATCCAGTCCAGCTTCAATGGGCAGCATTGTTGGTTTTGTGTTTTTGCTATAGTGAATAGAGCTGCAACAAACATACATGTGCAGGTATCTTTTTTGTAGAATGATTTGAATTCCTCTAGGTGTATTCCCAATTGGGGAATTGCTGGGTCATCTGGAAGGTCAATTTCTAGTTCTTTCAGAAGTCACCACACTGTCTTCCAAAAAGGTTGCACTAGTTTGCATTCCCACCAGCAGCGTAGAAGCATTCCTTTTTCTCTGCATTCTCACCAACATCTGTTGTTGTTTGTTTTATTAATGATATGGTCATTCTTACTGGGGTTAGGTGGTATATCAGCATGGTTTTGATTTGCATTTCTCTGATGATTAGTGAGACTGAGCGTGTTTTCATGTGTCCGTTGACTGCTTGTATATTTTCTTTTGAGAAATGTCTATTCATGTATTTTGCCCATTTTTTAATGGGACTGTTTTTTTTTTTTCTTTTCAGCACATTTGAATTCCTTGTAGATCCTGGATGTTAGTCCTTAGTCAGATATACAATTGGCAAATATTTTTTCCCATTCTGTGTGCTGACTCTCCACTCTTTTGATGGTTTCTCTGGCTTTGCAGAAGGTTTTCAGTTTGATGAGGTCCCACTTGTCTATCTTATATTTTATGGCATGGCATGTGAGGTTTTGATCTGGAATTGGTTGCCTATACCAATTTCCATAAAGGTGTCTCCTGCATTTTCTAAGATTCTTATAGTTTGAGAGTTTACATTTAGGTCTTTGATCCATTTGGAGTGGATTTTTGTGTGTGGTGATAGGTAGGGGTCCTATTTTAAACTTTGCATGTGGTCAGCCAGTTTCCCAGCACCAATTACTGAGTAGGTTCTCCTCTTCCCTGTGGTTGTTAGTGAAGGTTTTGTTGAAGATGAGCTGATTGAGAAATTGAGGTATTGCTTCCAGAATCTCTATTCTGTTCCATTGGTCTATATGCCTGTTCTTGTACCATTACCAGGCTGTTTTGATTATCGTAGCCTTATAATAAAGTTTAAAGTCTGGGAATGTGATACCTCCTGCTTTGTTTCTTTTGCTGAGGATTGTTTTGGCTATTCACGGTTGTTTTTGTGTCCATATGAATTTCTGTGTTGTTTCTAGATCTGAGAAGAAGGATGATGGTAATTTAGTGGGTATTGCATTAAATCTGTAGATTGCTGGCTTTAATTTTACTAACTGCTTCACTGCCACTCTTGCTGGAGTGAGGAAGGGCTTGGCTAGTGGCTCTCATTTACAGCTGAAGCATTTTAGGCCTAGTTGTTAGTGTTTGCTCCATTCCAGTCTTTCTACCTGGTATAGGCTGAATTGCGTCCTCTGAAAAAGATATGTTGAAGTTGTAACCCCTGATAGCTATGAATATGACCTAATTTGAAAACTGGGTCTTTGCAGATGCAACCAGACTAAGTTTAGATGGATCCCAACTTTAGGGTGTGCCCCAATCCAACATGATTGACATCCCTATAAAAGGAGATAGCGACACATGGGGAGAATGCCATGTAACAACAGAGGCAGATATTGGAGTGCTACAGCCATGAGCCAAGGAGAGCCAAGGATTGCCAGCCACAGCCAGAAGCTGGAAGAGGCAAGGCAGGATACTTTTTTTTTCCTGAGTTGGAGTCTCACTCCATCGTCCAGGCTAGAGTGCAGTGGCATGCACACTCACGGCCACCTGTGTCAATCTGCTGGGCTCAGACAATCCTTCCGCCTTAGCCTTCCAAGTAGCCTGAACTATAGGTGCGTACTACCACGCCTGGCTAATTTATTTATTTATGTATTGTAGAGATGAGGTCTTGCCAAGTTGCCCAGGCTGTTCTCGAACCCATGGGCACAGGAAATTCCCTCACCTCAGCCTCCCAAAGTGCTGGGATTACAGGCTTGAGTCACTGCATCTGGCCAGGATTCTATCCAGAGATTCCAAAGGAGTATGACCCTGCTGATACCTTGATTTTGGACTTCTGCCTTCCAGATCTGTGAAAGAATAATATCTGTCATTTTAAACCACAAGTTTGTAGTACTTTATTACATACTCCTAGGAAACAAATATACTACCCTAAGTCACCTTATGCTGGCTCCTGTATTTCTCATCCATGCCCTGCAAAGATCATTCATTCTAATTCATCCATTCATGTGCATGGATATGCTGGGCATTTTACAAGAAATGCAAACCTAAACCATATTCTCAAGTTCACTTGACTTTGCGGGAACAAGAAATTCATATCAAGAGAGCGGTTAAATAAGATAGTTACTAGAATGAGTCTCTGACTGGTATTTAGCACTTGGTAAGGTATTCAGTATCAGAAAGTGTTATTGTGAATAACATGAGGTGAAACAGTGGACCTACCACGGACTCTAGAACCATCCTGGTTGTGTTAGTGTCTCTAGTCACTACTCACTGTCTATCTAGAGAAACATTCCTCCTCTTTCATCCTAGTCCTCTATAGCTTTCTCTTATTTATTTTCTTCACTGCTCTTAACAGTCCCTGAGATGATCTTACTTATTTGTTTATTTAGGCTAGGCTATTTCAGCCTTGGCACTGTTGGCATTTTGGGCCAGATAACTCTCTGTCATAAGGGTTGTCCTGTGAGTTGTAGAAAGTCTCACAGCACCTTTGGCTTCTACCCACTAGATGCCAGCAGCACTCCTCCCAGGCATGACAATAAACTATGTTTCCAGACATCAGGCATGTCTCTTGAAGCAGAGATTGTCGGTCTTGTTCTCTGTTGTCTTCCCAGCTCCTGGAATGGTGTGCTCACACAGTGTCACTAAGTAAATATGGGTTGCCAAGTAGACCAAAGAGCTACCGCAGAGTTGAGTTTGCTGTTTTGTGGGAACTCCGAGGAAAATATCCCATTTCTGGTTAGAAAACACCCTGAGAGAGAGGTGAGTCGAGAGATGTGAGTGGAAATGTGTAGCACGAGCAAGTTTTATCCTGGCCAGGAACAGGCAGTGGGCATTCCAGGCACTGGGAGTGGCCCTGGAAAAGGGGAGTAAGTAAGATGGGGTATGGGATGTTGGTGCAACAGTGTGTTCGTGAGGCTGGAGTGGGTAGAAGAACCAGATCACAGAGGCTGCGAGGGATGGAGTCACAGCCATTGGGATGGAGTCCTAAGTGCCTGGACTAAGGCAGTGGCAAAGGGATGGAATTCCACTTTAAGATGTCTGATGAGTAAGAGAAAGCTACTCTGAAGTCATTAACATGCCTGATCATTCCCTTGATTTGTGCTCTGTACCGACCGATTAGTGTTTCATGAAATGCCATTACCTCTATAGCTCATATTTTTCTCATTTTACTTTTACTCAGCAACTATCACTTCTGATCATTCTTACATTAATTGTACTAAACACTGCTTTGCTTTAAATATATTATTTTAAGTCATTTTGTTTTACAGTTTACTTTATGGCTAGAAATACTGTAGACAGTGGTCATAAATCTCCCTTGAAAGAAAATGGAAGCTGTCTGTTTTAGTTTCCTATCAATTCTCTACTGCTTGGGGGAAAAAAAAGATGGGAGACAGACTAAAAATAACCACCTTTTTCAAGCACTTGCAATTGTCCATATCTTACTTCTACTGGTGGGTTGCTGTTTCTAAGCTGAATAGATTACTTTCAAAATGCATGTGCTTGAGGTTAGGATTTGAAGTTGTGTTTTGAAATAAGTTGCACGATTTTGAATAGAAATAGCAATTTGATTTTGGGATGTGACCAAAAAGGTGGCTGTCATAACGTTTGAGAAATAGCATACGTTCTGGACCAGATAGATTTAGCTCGAATTCTGGCCTCGGTGCTCACTAGCTCAGTGACCCTGAGCAAATTACATTAATCTCTCAGTCTTCATTTTTTCACCAATACAATGGTGGGGGGAGTGTAACCAGTCACCCTCCAAGCTTAGAATCATCAAAGATCAACAACCATCCATTATTTTGTTCACATTTTTTTTTTTTAATTTTGGGCGAGGCTCAGCAGGGACGGCTTGTTTCTGTTTCTCATGGCAACAGATGGAGAGACAAGATTAGAGGTGGAGGATGCATAGCCAGGGTGGCTCAATCATCTTGGCTGATGAGTTGGCATTGACCGTTGGCAGGAAACTCTGCGCAGAGTCTGACAACCAGAGTGCCTGCAGGTGCCTTCCCAGCTTAGGGGAATCACTTACACAATCTGGCTTTCATTGGAATGAGTGTTCTAAGACAACTTATCAGAATTCATGAGATGGCTTTCTATGATTTAGCCGCAGAAGTCAAATAACATCAAAAATCTTTCTTATTTTTATCTTTGTTTTAAAAATGAAATTGAAGCCGGGCTCGGTGGCTCAGCCTGTAATCCCGCACCTTTGGGAGGCTGAGGTGAGTGAATTGCCTGAGCCCGCGGGTTCGAGACCCGCCTGGGCAGCGAGACCTCATCTCTACAATAAATCAAAAAATCAGCTGGGCGTGGTGGCGCATGCCTGTAATTCCGGCTACTCGGAAGGCTGAGGCGTAAGGATCGCCGGAGCCCAGCAGGCCGAGGCTGCGGTGGCCGGGAGCGGCCACTGCACTCCAGTCTGGGCGACAGAGTGAGACTCCAACTCAAAAAAAAAATAAAATAAAAAAGGAAATTGACATATTCTATTGATAGAAGCAGTTACAAGTCTGCTCAGAATTAAGGGGGTGAAGGATAGATATAGATACCACCTCTTTTTAAATACTTTAATTAAATTTAACTTAATTTTAGAGTTTGGGGTATATGTGAGGATTTACTACAAATGTCAGTTACATGCCTGTGAAGTTTGTTTTTTTAGCAGGCCCTCTCTCCCCCTGAGAGTGAACCTGGTACCCAGTGTGGGAATGTGTGCCCCTTATGCCTCCTCTCTCCCTCACTGCGTTAGCAGTGCTCGGCACTTGTAGTTCTCACGTTTGTGCTCTTGTGATCAGTGATGAGGGCCCGCTAATGAGTGAGAATATGCAGCATTCAATTTTGTGTTTCTATGATAGTTCACTTTGTATAGTCTCTAGCTGGATCCATGTTGCTACAAAGAACGTGATTTTGTTCTTCTTTATGGCTATGTAGTATTCCATCATGCATATGCACCACATTTAAAAATCCAGTCCACTTTCAATGGGCATCTAGGTTGGCCCTATGTTTTTACTATTGTGAATAGCATCGCGATGAACATATGTGCGCAGGTGTCTTTTTAGTAGAGTGATTTATGTTCTTCTGGATACATTCTCAGAAGTGGAATTGCTGGATCAAATAGAAGCTCAGTTTTTAGTTCTTTGAGAAATTGCCATACTACAAAGGTTAAACGAGCTTTCACTCCCACTCACAGTGTAGAAGCATTCCCTTTTCTGTGCAACACACCAACATGTGTTGGGTTTTTTTTTTTTGACTTTTTAATGGTAGCCATCCTTACCGGTGCTAGATGGGGTCTAATTGTAGTTCTGTTTTGCATTTTAGATATCATCTCTTGATGGGAGCCAAAGTGAGGTCACATTTTAGGAGAGCATGTGGGATGAGAGATGTTGCTGGGATCCTTTTATGAAAATACAGCCGGGCTCAGTGGCTCAGCCTGTAATCCCACACCTTTGGGAGGCTGAGGTGAGTGGATTGCCTGAGCCCGCGGGTTCGAGACCCGCCTGGGCAACTTGGTGAGACCTCATCTCTACAATAAATAAAAAAAAAAAAATTAGTCGGGCATGGTAGCACGCGCCTGTAGTTCCAGCTACTTGGAAGGCTGAGGTGGAAGGATCGCTGGAGCCCAGCAGGTCGAGGCTGCGGTGGCCGGGAGCGGCCACTGCACTCTAGTCTGGGTGACAGAGTGAGACTCTAACTCAAAAAAAAAAAAGAAAAGAAAATACAGTATGCTGCAATGATGATTATACAGGGTAGTGCATGGTATAGATTATTTCTTATAATAAATGTTTAGTAGATGGCAACTTTTGCAATTTTTATTAACTATGATTAAGAATGCTACTAAAATCAAGTTTAAGTTGGGTATTGGTTCCATCCTTGCTTACAGTTCAAGATTTTTCTTTCTAAATCTTTCAGCGTCCCTTATGGTACAGAAAGACTCCTCATTCATGGTGCTACATCCAGATGCTCAGAAGTCATTCCTGATATCTCCCTCACCCTCCCACCCTCTTGTTCCACAACATATATTTGATCCAGCACCAAGTTCCATTGCTCCTGCCTTTCAGAACGCTCACCAATCTATCTACTTGACTCCATCTCCCCGGCCATCATCTTAGTCTAAACCGCCATCATCTTTTGCCTGAAATATTTGTTTCTTTACCTCCATCTTGGCCTTTCTCCAATCAATTTTCCACATTGAAGCATCTACTTAAAAGTAAGTCTGGTCATGTAATCACAATGTTATGAAACACTCCAATGGCTTCTGACTCTCACTAGGATTAAAAGCCAAATCCTAGGACACGTGGGTATGGCTCTCCTGATCATTCAGTCTCATCTTGTATCAACCCCCTCGAAATTTCTTTAACTTCCTGGAACTCCTTGACAGAACTCCATTTCCGTTCGCCATAGAGCCTCTTTCACATGCTGTTCCTTTAGCCTGGATGCTATTTGTCCTAAGTTCTACAACTAAGCCAGTTATTCCTATTCATTGCCCCTTTGGTCTTATGATTGGATCAGCATAGTTCATGTACCAAACCACTCCTCAGACCAATACGTTGTGAGGGGAATATCATGTTGTGATCGGCCTGGACTAATCAAGTTTTCCCAGTAGAGGTGGAAAATGTATTAGTATATTGAGTCCAATATTCCCTTCAGCACATAACCTTTCACTCAGACAAATTTTTTTTTTCCAGTTTCTTCATCTTCAGATTTTGGCACTGTCACATTACTATCCAACTTTTGTGATTTCCAGTGACTTCTATGTCTGTTTACACTTTACCAAACAGTTGAAAACTGTGCCCACTTGTTGGTGTTGCCATTAAAGTGCTGGTGAATAACCTTCAGGAGCAGGTTGGCATCCACAGAGAAAAACATTCACACTGTTCCCTTCTCAACTTCTTTCGGTCAATTTGAGCGACCACAATGTCTGGACATTGAGCTGCTTCAATCTGGGTCTACTCCAGGTATTCCTAAGGCATCCTAAAATCTTTCATCAAGTTGCAGGACTCCTCCATCAACAACCAGGGCACCAACTCTTCTACTACAGACTCCACTGGTACCAATGCAGTGGCTTTAAAATCCATAATTAAAAAAAAATTAATTGTGGTAAAATGCACATAAGATAAACTTTGCTATCTTAATTATTTTTAAGTCTACAGTGCAGTCACATTAAGTACATTTACATTGTTGTGTCACCATGACCACCACCATACATCTACAGAACTCTTTGCATCTTGCAAAACTGAAATTCTGTATCTATTAAACAATGTTTTTACTTCTCTCTCTCCCTAGCCCTTGGTGCCCCCCATTCTATTACCTGTTTCTATGAGCTTGACTACTCTAAATATTTCATATAAGTGGAAATCATACAGTATTTGTCCTCTTGTGACTGTCTTATTTCACATAGGATAATGTCTTCAAGGTCCATCTATGTTGTAGCATGTGTCAAAATGTCCTTCCCTTTTAAGGCTGAATAATATTCCTTTGTATGCCTGTACCACAGTTTGTTTATCCATTCATCTGTGGATGAAAACTTGGGGTGCCTCTACTTTTTGGCTATTGAGATTAATGTTGTTATGAGTGCAGGTTATAATTGACTACTATTCTTTCTATTTTACACATTAAATTTTTTCCCATTATTCATGGGTATCAATGGCATATACTCTGTCTTCCTTTGCTGCGATCTCCACCAAAGAGAAACTTCACCTTTTGCTGTCCTCAACACAGTCTTCATGTAGACACTCAAATATTTGTTGACCGAGTGAATGGACACATTTAATTTGAGATATCTTGCAAATTATCTTACTTCTCCACAATCACATTTACTTTTCTTAAAAAAAGCAAAACCTTATAATTATTTGAAAACATATGTGCATGTGTAACTGGGAGCATACTTGAAGAGAAAAAAAGAAAGTTTTTCTAAATTAAAAACTCTAACAACGAGGCTATTTACTTGCTTCTGATCACTTGCAGCAATAATGAATTGAATTTTATGGTAAAGTAGGATCATGCATTTAAGTATTTATAATAAAACTTAAGGATTTTTTTTAAATTCAAAATTTTGTGAAGATGACACAAGAACTTGAGTGGAAATTCTACATTTTGTTAAACTGTAACTTTCAGCATAAGGGCTCTTTGGTTCTGAAATCAACTCCAGACCCACTATTTCCACTAGGATACTGGGAATAAATCTTAGCCAGTTTGATAAAGCGAATGATTGACTCAGAATGGTGTCTTCTTCACTTTGGGCTAAATTTAATGATACTTTTATCTAATGCTATTCAATCTGAGGTGGGTTGGTGATTTAAAAATCATAATGAAAAAATTTTAATGTGTAAAATAGAAAGAATAGTAATAAACTTCCATGTATTCATGATCCAATTTCAACAATCACAAACCCATGGCCAAAATTATATTATCTGTGTCTCTATTCACTTCCTTCTTCCCTCTGAATTATTTTGGAGCAAATCCCAGACATCATACAATTTAATCCATACAGATCTCACCATGTAATTTATAGGCAAGTCCTCTTTAAGGAAATATAAAAACACTACTCTTTTTACCTCTAAATAATTAAAAAGTATTACTCATAATGATGAACTATGGAGTCAGTGTTCAAATATTCCCAATAATTGTATACTTCTTGTAGTTTTTTTCTATTAGTAGTCAAATGTTTTAATTGTTGGGTGTGCCTCCCATCTTTTAGAATCTCTTTTCCCTTCCCTCCATCCCCTTTTTCCCCCTTGCAATTTATTTGTTGAAAAAAACTACTAATTTGGCCTGTAAACTTTTCTACTTTCTGTGTTTTGCTGATTGTATCTTTGTAGCATCGTTTAACTGCCCTTCTATTTTCTGTAAATTGGTGATTAGATCTCAAAGCCTGATAGATTAAGATTGACATTCTTAGCAAGAATACCACACTCTTTAGATGACAGTATATTTTTCTTTAGTGTCTAATAAACGATTTCTATGATGTTAGTAGCCATTCACAGTCTTTCCTCAATCCGTTGTCTCATTACAGTTTACAAGATGTGTTTCTAATTTTATTATTCTTTATTTTTAAAAAAATATTTTATTTTTATTTCTTAGAGAAAAAGTCTCACTCTGTTGCCGAAGTACAGTGGCACAATCATAACTCACTACAACCTCCAACTCCTGGGCTCAAGTGATCCTCCTGTCTCAGCCTCCTGAGTAGCTGGGACTATAGGATGCACTACCATGCCCATCTAATTTATTTTATTTTATTATTTTTTCATAGAGATAGAGTCTTACAATGTTGCCTAGGCAGGTCTCAAACTCCTGGTCTTAAGTAATCCTCCTGTCTTTGTTTCCCAAAGTGCTAGGATTACAGGAGTAAGACACCATGCCTGGACATTCTTCATTTTTTTTTTTAAGTTGAAATACTTCTGTAAAAAGAACCACCCTCATTAACCCTTGAAATACCCACAGATACATTTTTCACAGAAAAGGAAGAATGAATACTTGGCTATTTTTTGCCTTTATTTACCAGTTTTCAAATCTTCATAAGTTACCACTGAGATTTTTTTTCTGTACATTTCTCCCTTCATTTCTTCTTCGTTTTCTCTCTTCCCTTTCTTCTTTATTTCTTTCCTTTCATCCCTGCCCTTCTTTATTCTCTCCATGTTTCTCTTTCGTTCTAGTTATTAACTCGTTTAAACATTTTAGTATGTTTATTTTAAAAGCTTAACTATTTTAAATGCACTTGATGGTCTTCAATAAGATTCATTACCCTTACATTTTAGAGTGCTTGTTTCTACTTAAAGAAAATCTTTATGTGCCTGCACTTGATTAATACTTTCTTAAAATGTCTATTCTTTGTCAATTAATTTTTACCCAGACTTTTGCTGCTATAAGCTAATGAAGATACATAAATAGAAATCTTCTGAATTAGGATTCCAAGTAAGCACATGTTTTCTTATAAGAGAGAGATTCAGTGGGTGCATGCTCTCTGTTCCTTTTTCTCCTTATTTTTTGCACCTGGAATATGGATGCAATGGCTGGAGGGATAACAGTGATGATACCGCAAAGAGGATGAATACTTGTATACTCAGATGGTGGAATTGAAATTGAGGTAGAACCCCATTCCTTAATGATGTTTCACAGAAATTGTCCTATCTTGAGATTACTATACCTGACTTCTTGTTACATATATTTAAACACACACACATATATAAATTTAGCTAAAAGAGTTATTCTTTATTTAAAAGGAAAGGAAAAAATACATCCTTGCATCTTATCACCAGATAGCACATAGCAATTTTTATCTTTATTTTTTAAATTTTTTAAATTTTTTATTTTTTTGAGTTGGAGTCTCACTCTGTCGCCCAGACTGGAGTTCAGTGGCTGCTCCCGGCCATCGCAGCCTCGACTTGCTGGGCTCCGGTGATCCTTCCGCCTCAGCCTTTCTAGTAGCTGGAACTACAGGCGCGCGCTACCACACCCGGCTAATTTTTTATTTATTGTAGAGAGATGAGGTCTTGCCAAGTTGCCCAGGCGGGTCTCAAACTCGTGGGCTCAGGCAATCTACTCACCTCAGCCTCCCAAAGCGTTGGGATTACAGACTGAGCCACCGAGCCTGGCCACATAGTAATTTTAAAAATGACACCTATACAAAGTTTAGTAAATTCATAATATGTGATAACAATTATCTTTTCTTAAGACAACATTTAAGTCTTTTTTTTTTTGAGACAAGATCTTGCTCTGTTGCCGAGGCTGGAGTGCAGTATCACAATCATAGCTCACCACACCCTCAAACTCCTGTTCTCAAGTGATCCTCCTCCTTCAGCCTCCTGAATTGCTAGGACTATAGGCACATACCTGGCTAATTTTTTGAAAAACCCTATTTTTAAGTCACTTAAAATTAAGTTTTTAAAAATAGAGATGTAGAGTCCAAGTAAGAGTTAACTACATAAGTAGACCGTATAAAGGCGAAGTTTGGGATTCCAACTGGCCCTCAATGCCCCTGGTATAGGACCAGGTACCCTTTGTGTTGTTATGGGTTCCCCTTCCCTTCCTCCCTTCCCTCGCAGTGCCCAGTGACTGCTGATCCCTCATTTGGGCTAATGTGATTCATGTTCAGATTCCTCTTATGAGAACATGCAACGTTCAGTTTTTTTGTCTCTGACAGCTCACTAAGTACGGTGGTCTCCATCTCCATCCAATTCGGTGAAGTCTGTGGTTTTGCTCTTTTTTATGGTTTTGTAACACTCCAGTGTGTATATGTACCACATTTTCTTTATCTAGTCCACTTTCAATGAAAAGTAGGGTTGGTTCTATGTTTTTGCTATTGTAAATAATGTGTCAACAACCATGCATGTACAGGTGTCTTTTTTGTGGGATGATTTATGTTCCTCTGGGTATATTCTCAGGAGAGGGATTGCTGGATCATATGAAAGGTAAATTTTTAGTTCTTTTAGGAATCACCACACTGTTTTCCATAGAGGTTGAGCTATCTTTCATTCCTACCAACAGTATAGAAATGTTCCCTTTTCTCCCCACCCAAGCCAGAATCTGTTTTTTTTCCTCTTTGTGTGTATGTGTGTGTGTGTGAGTGTGTGTGTGTGTGTGTGTGTGTGTGTGTGTGTGTGTGAGTTGGAGGCTCACTCTGTTTCCTGGGTTGAAGTGCAGTGGCATGCTCATGGCCACTGCAGCCTAATCCCACTGGGCCCAGGTGATCCTTTCATCTCACTCTTCCAAGTAGCTGGAACTACAGGCGTGTGTCACTACACCCAGCTAATTTTTTTGATTTATTGTAGAGATGAGGTCTCATTAAGTTGCCTAGGCTGGTCTCGAACTCCTGGGCTCAGTCAGTGCTCTTGCTTCTGCCTCCCAAAGTGCTGGGATACAGGTGTGAGCCACCATGCTTGGCAGTTGGTTTTTGATTTATTAATAATGATCATTTTTACTGGAGTTAGGTGGTATCTCATTGTAGTTTTGATTTGCATTTCTCTGATGATTAATGAGGTGAGCCTTTTTTTCATGTATCTGTTGGCTGTATGTATGTCTTCTTTTGAAAAGTGTCTCTTCATGTCCTTTGCCCACTTTTTAATTTTTTTTTCTTTTTCCTTTCACTTTTTTTTTTGTAGCTCTTGGGTGTTAGACTTTTGACACATACATAATTTGCAAATATTTTTCCCATTCTGTGGCTTGTCTCCCACTCTCTTGATAGTTTCTTTTCCAGAGCAATCAGGCAAGAGAAAGAAATCAGGGGTATCCAAATAAGAAAAGAAGAAATTAACCTATCCCTCTTTGTGGATGACATAATTCTACATATTCAAAACCCTAGGGAGTCTGTCGAAAACCTCCTTGCTCGGATACTTGATTTTGGTAAAGTCTTGGGGTACAAAATCAATGTGCAAAAGACAATTGCATTTATATACATCAGCAACAATCAGGTGGGGAATCAGATAAAAAGCATAGTCCCACTCATGATATCAAAAAAAAAAAAAATTAAATACTTCGACATCTACCTAACTAGAGAAGTGAGAGATCTTTACAACAAGAACTACAAAATGCAGCTCAAAGAAATCAAGGGTGACACACACAAAAAATGGAAAACATTCCATGCTTGTGAATTGGAAGAATCAGCATTGTCAAGATGTCCATCCTACCCAAGGCAATCTACAGATTCAATGCAATACCCGTCAAATTACCAGAGTCATTTTTCTTAGATCTAGGATTGACAACACAAAAACTCATATGGAAACAAAAAAGAGCATGAGTAACCAAAACAATCCTCAGCAAAAGGAAAAAAGTGGGAGGTATCACACTTCAGGGTTTTAAACTTTACTACAAGGCCATAGTAACCCAAACAGCTGGCATTGGTACAAGAATAGGCACACAGACCAATGGAACAGGACAGAGATTCCAGAACTCAATCTCTCAACCAACCCATCTTTGACAAAGTCACCAATAAAAACAACTGGGGAACAGAGACCATATTTAGTAGACGGTGCTGGGAAAACTTTCTGACAACATGCAGAAAAATGAAACTGGACCCCTACCTATCACCATACACAAAAGTCAACTTTAAATGGACCACAGACGTAAAATCTCAAAATTAAGAATCCTGGATGAAAACATAGGCAACTCCCTCCCTTATGCACATCAGAGTAGACAACAAATTCTTGACCAAGTCCCCAAAAGTGAATGCCATAAAAGCTAAGATGGACAAGTGGGATCTCATCAAACTGGAAAGCTTTTGAACAGCAAATAAGCCATTGTTTGTTGTCATTTTTTATCCTTGTAGTCACATGTCTTCACTAATGTATTTATCTGAAGTCATGTGCATAATATGCAAGAGAGCTGGGTTTCAGATTCAGGCTTGTCAGTGTCCAAAGCTTGTGTTCTCTCATTAAATAATATAAAGAGCCATAGGCAAGGATACAATCGAATACTTCTGTATAGAAAACCTTGTTGTCAACTCTTTAACCTCAGATGTGCTTTGTATAGAAAAGGCAGCATTTTAGCTCGATTTATAAACCAGCCTCTCAATGTCCAAGGCCATGTAGTTTCCTGGGTAAGAGTCCAGGATTAACCCATGTTATCAGCATCTCCTCAGGCAGGGGATGAGATGCTTTTTTCTCCATGCAATGAGCTGATGAAATATACAAGCTGTTTCTTGCTTCCTGTCAAATGATTTTCTTTACCAAACAGGCCTTTTTTATTAACTCCTTTCAAAGTACAATATGTTTGAAAGATTTTTGCCAAGCAAACTACACTTAATAATAAATATTTAATTCACATCCCCATCTAAATCTAATCAAAATGCACATGGAACCTCTAATTACAGTTTCTGATCCACATGATCAATGTTAGCACACAGAGTTGGTCCTAATTTCAGTAAGAAAGGAGGGTACTTTGGTTAGCCTGTTCATCCTTAAATTCTGCTAGTATTTTAGGGATAACAGAAACATGAATTCCCTGGTCACCTCTGAAGACTTCTGTCAGTCCAGGGACTCTGCTGGGGGCCCAAACTGGACATCCCTGGTGGACCATCGTCCAGGAAGCTGAGTGGTTCCTCCATTAAAAAGGTGTGGAAGAGTCTTCCAGGCAGGAGATTGGTTTTATTCTGCTGTAGGTTCCTCTTGGCATCACATACTACTTTTTAGCCAGGCTGACCCTGTGTTCGCTCTGGTGGCCCTGAGCCCATCAGCTACTAATGCTCATCACCAGAGTCTTAGCCAGACCTGGACTCTGAAAATAAAATTGTGGAGTATTTCAGGAGCCCCTTCCACCAAGGCAAGTGGGATCTAGAATTGGTCCTGCTTAGGCAACCAGCCTGCCTGCTCTGTGCCTTGCGGCTGGTTCTGCAGCATTTCCCTCCTGCCCTTATTATGCTGATCATGTTCATGACGGTTGAGTTCTGTTTGAAAAACACTTTCTGAGCTCCTGCCAAGAGCCAGCATAGCATTAGATGCCAGGCTATAAAGATGAATAAAATCTGCCTTGCTTTCTGGTTGATAATCAGGGTTTTGTTCTTATTTAAAACTTAACCTAGTCTGGGTGCATGGCTCATGCCTGTAATCCCAGCACTTTGGGAGGCGGACATGGAAGACTGCTTGAGGATAGGAGCTCAAGACCATAGTGAGAAACCATCTTTACAAAACAACAACAACAACAACAACAAAAACCAGTTAGCTGGATATGGTGGTGCATGTGCCTTTAGTCCCAGTTACTTGGGAGACTGAGGTGGGAGGATTGCTTGCACATAGGAGGTCGCGGCCACAGTGAGCTATGATTGCACCATGGCATTAAAATCTGGGTAACAGAGCAAGACCCTGTTTAAAAACAGAAACAAAAAAGCACAAAAACTTAAGCCAAACCTCAACAGAATTTGTGAGAAGCTAAATAGCTCACACTAGCTCCTCCTACCTTCTACTGGAAATGGATCCTGCTTGCTTCACCCCCAGTCACTGATGGAATTATGCTTAGCCTAGATAGATTATCCACAGTCTCAACATTGTAGGTCCTGCTGCTCTGCTGAGTGGGTCCCTGCCCCACACCCTTTCTTCCAGATTGAGCTCCTGTGTGTCCCTCTCCTCTCTGAGTCTCTCTCTCATTAGACTGTGAGTTTCTGGAGGGAAGAGACAGTGTCCCAGCATCATGCCCAAAGTATGATGAATGGTAGATTCTGGTAACTATTTGTTGAAAGATGAATATAAATGAGTGCTGAGTGGAGAGGGGAGGAGAGACTTTGAGACAAGGGACAAGAAATCTGGCAATGGTGTAGACTGGTCATCATGGATGCTGAAGTCACCTGGGGTGATATAAGATGAAGGAACCACTGTGAAACAGATACTGCTGTCATTATCAGGCCATCAGACCCAGAATTAGTATTACCCAGATGGTGATTAAGAACAACAATGGTAGGGGAAGAGGCTGGTGCCGCTGTATGACCTGAGTGAGCCTCAATAGGAGAGGATTTGATATGCGGGCATAGGCACTTGGGAGTGCCACTGGGAAGCCACAAGCTTAGCACAACTCCAAGGAACACAGAGGGACATGTTGAGAATGGCAGATTCCATTTGAGGCGATTGTAAGAGAATCCGTGTTATCAGGGAAGAAACATTTCCTGGTTAAGGCAGGAAAGTGGTGGGAGACTCAGGGAGGAGGCTGGGGGCCTATGGCATTGGTTAACCATACTGCAAAGATTGCATGGATGAGCTCTTAGCTAGCTGCGACCCCTTGATCGCTGCCTGTCTGTCTCCTGCACTCTCCTCCCTCTGCCCCAGCCTCAGCTTGCCTCATGGGAGCACTGATGGCTTTGGCTTTGCCCTAACTTCCTGCATCCTCTCAGACTTACATCTGGCTTTGACCAAGAGCTTTGTTCTTGACAACTTCCTCTTCTCACTGATCCTAGTCTCCTGTCAGTTCTCCCTCCTCCGGTAAACCAGACCTGAAAAGGCAGCTCCTGCAGTTTTCCACCTCGACTTATCTCCCCAGCCAGAACTTTTGCTTAATTTGCTTACTGACATTTCACACTGATATGCTGGGAATCATCAGTCAGTTCCAAGTGTACACATGACTCACATGCTTTTGAAGAGTGTGTGGAGGAGGGAGGAAAAAAATACAAGAAAAAAATAAGAGAGAGAGAGAATTTTAGTCATGTAAGTCATGAAAGAGCCTACCAGGCTTGCTTTGGTTTTGTTTGCTTTAGAAAATGACTGGAGGCCATAATGTTTGAACTTTTCCATTGTCAAGTCTGCTGAGAATTCAAGCAGGGCCAATACCCAGAGACTTCTCTTTCTTCAGTTCCTGAGATGGAAAGAATGAAAGTCTGAATTTTATTAAGCAGATCCACAGGACTTGGACTGAAACAAATATGAAAACGCAATTTTGCATTCAAGACTGGGAAGGAAAAATAGCTTCAGAGTGAGGCAGACATACTTTGGAAATTCTTCAGCAACTGCACAGCAAGACTGATACAGCATATGTGTGTGAGTATGTGTAGTATGTGTACGTGTGTGTGGTCACCTGCCTGGCAGACTGGTTCCAAAATGTGCACAAGGAGACAATTTCTTTGCTACCAAAGTGACCGGGAAAATGCATCAAATGACCTTTAAAGACGAAACTTTTAATTAACTGTTTGTGACACATATGCTTACTCTGAGTCCTTGCCAAGAAAGTGCTCTTCTCTTAGATTCCCAGTTCCACACATTTTCAGGATGTGTGGCCAGGAGGTTTTCCCTGTTCTCTTCAGGTCACAGAGCATCCTTTCCCTTTTCAGAAACTCCATAGACATTGTTGTTTGTAGCATTAATCAGACACAGTTTATCTTCATCAATTTGGGCTGCTAAAACCCAAATTATGGGTTATAAAAGTACCATAGGTGGAGTGACATATAAACAACAGAAATTTATTTCTCATGGCTCTGGAGGTTGAAAGTCTGAGATCAGGGTCCCAGTATGGTCGAGTTATGGTGAAGACCTTTTTCCAAGTTGCAGACAGCAGTTTCCTCATTGTGTCCTCACGTGCAGGAAGATAGCCAGAAAACTCTCTGAAGTCCCTTTTTTTTATTTATAAGGTTACTAATCCAGTTCATGAGAGTTCTACCTTCATGGCCTAATCACCTCCTAATAACTCTACCTCCTAATACCATTACCTTGGGGGTAAGGCTCTCAACATACAAATTTTGAACAGAAGTCACACGCCCAGTGCAGGATGCTCTGTTTTTTTGGGTTTTGAGTATCCTTGGGTTGCCTCTGGCTTCCTTAAGTCTGACTTTGCTTGTAGTAGTGGTTCCTTCCATACTGCTTTTCTTTAAACACAAGCCGGGGCTGTTCTTTAATTCCCTGTAGTGCAATTTATAAAACACTGTTGAGGGCTTGTGCAATGAGAAAGGAACTACAATGCAAGTGGATATTATTAGATATGGTTGCTCTTAACATCCTCAGCCCTGGCCTGTCTCCCAGTGTGACGCCCAGCTTAGCCCCCTTAGAGGAAATGCTTGATTAGGTGGATTTCTCCTACTCTAGGTCCAGGCTCTTGATCTTCTGGAGATGTTGAAAGAGAATAAACAAGCTTCCCTGTAAACCCTGGGTGCAGTTTAGCCATTCAGTAACAGATCTCACAGACTTGATACATCATTGTTTTGGGTCTCTCTGTTCCAGAGGAGGATCTCACTTTACCGTTGTATAATCAAAATGCCCTGTAAGTGTTTTTTCCTAAACAAAGGCTCAGTATTCCCTCATAAAGGAATTTGAACCTCTTCCACAGAAGAAACAGAAGAATTTTTGGCAACTTTCAAATGTCAGGGGCGTGTTTCTAACTGTCAAGATTTCAAAACATGTATGCATGCAGTTGCAGCTAGAGCATCCCAGAGCGTGTTACTTATCTTCTTCTCCCATCCTTAAATAGTTATTCACATCTTGCAGTAGTGTGGTACATTTCTTAAAACTGTATGAACCACTATTGATATAATTATTAACTGAAACCTATAGTTTATGTGAGAGTTTGCTCTTTGTGTTGTACAGTTTTACGGGCTTTGATAAGTGCATATATCATACTTCCATCTATACAGTATTGTATAGAATAGTTCCCCTGCCCGAAATATTCCCTGTGCTCTACTTCTTCCTTGCCCTTGAACTTCTGAACCCCTGGCAACCATTGACTTATTTACTGTCTGCATAGTTTTTCCTTTGCCAGAATGTCACAGAGTTGGAATCATATAGACTCTCCTGGTTGACTTCTTTTACTTAACTGTGTGCTTCTGAGGTTCTGTCATGTCTTTTCATGGCTTGATAGCTCATTTATCTTTATCATTGACGAGCATTCCATTGTATGGATGTACCACAGTTTATTCATTTGTCTGTTGAAGACAACTTGGTTACTTCCAATTCCTGGCAATTATAAGTGAAGCTGCTATAATCATTCATGTACAGATTTTTGCATGAACATACATTTTTCAACTCATTTGGGTAAATACCTAGAAGTATAATTGCTGTGTTGTACAGTAAGAGTCTTCAGTTTTATAAAACACTGTCAAATTGTCTTCCAAAATGACTATAACATTTTGCATTTCCACCAACAATAAATGAGAGTTCATATTGCTCTACACATTTGTTGGGGTGTTGTCAGTCTTAAAATTTAGCCATTCTAGCTGGGCTTGGTGGCTCAGCCTGTAATCCCGCGCCTTTGGGAGGCTGAGGTGAGTGGATTGCCTGAGCCTGCGGGTTCGAGACCCGCCTGGGCAGCGAGACCTCATCTCTACAGTAAATCAAAAAATCATCCGGGCGTGGTAGTGCATGCCTGTAATTCCAGCTGCTCGGAAGGCTGAGGCGGAAGGATCGCCGGAGCCCAGCGGGTCGAGGCTGCGGTGGCCGGGAGCGGCCACTGCACTCCAGTCTGGGCGACAGAGTGAGACTCCAACTCAAAAAAAAAAAAAAAAAAAAAATTTAGCCATTCTTATGAATGTGTAGTTATTCACATCTTGCATTAGTGTGGTACATTTCTTAAAACTGTATGAACTTATATAATTGCTCCTGTTGTTTTAATTTGTATTTCCCTAACACACGTATTAAATATATGCTTATTTGCCATTTGTATACTATCTTTGGTGAGGTTTCTGTTATCCATGTATAAGTTGGGTAGTTATTTTTTTCTCCTCACTTTTAAAATTTAAGAATTCTTTGTATATTATTGGCTGCAAGTCTTTTACCAGATATGTGTTTTGCAAATACTTTCAACTTGTGACTCGTCTTTCCATTCTCTTAATAACATTTCAAAAAGCAGAAGTTTTTAATTTTAGTAAAGTCCAATTTGTCAATTTTTTTATGGATTGTGCTGTTGGTGTGTTTTACAGGTCATCATCAAACTCAAGGTCACCTAGTTTTCACCTATGTCATCTTCTATAATTTTGAATTTTAATTTATATCTATGATATATTTTGAGTTTATGTCTGTAAAAGGTATACGATCTATATTTATATACTTACTTTTTGCACATAGATGCTTGGTTGCTCCAGTGCCACTTGTTCAAAAGTTTGCCTTTCTTCACTGAATTGTCTCTACTCCTTTGTCAAAGACCAGATGTCTGTATCTGTTTGGGCCTATTTCTAGGCTATCTATTCTGTTCCATTCACCTATTTGTCAATTTTTTGTTTCTAAAACTGTACTGTCTTGATTGCTGTGGCCTTCAGGTAAGTCTTAAAGTTGGATAGTACCAGACCTCTGTCTTTGCTCTTCATTGATATTTTGTGAGCTATTCTGAGATTTTTGCCTTGCCATATAAATTTTGATAATATCTACAAAATAACTTGCTAGGATTCTGATCACAATTGTGCGGGATCTATTGAGCAAGTTGAGAAAAATTGATAGCCTAACAATATTGAATCTTCCTATCAATGAAAATGGAAGCCAGGCTCGGTGGCTCAGCCTGTAATCCCGCGCCTTTGGGAGGCTGAGGTGAATGGATTGCCTGAGCCCGTGGGTTCGAGACCCGCCTGGGCAGCGAGACCTCATCTCTACAATAAATCAAAAAATCAGCCGGGCGTGGTAGCACATGCCTGTAATTCCGGCTACTCGGAAGGCTGAGGCGGAAGGATTGGCGTAGCCCAGCAGGTCGAGGCTGTGGTGGCCAGGAGCGGCCACTGCACTCCAGTCTGGGCGACAGAGTGAGACTCCAACTCAAAAAAAAAAAAAAAAAAAGAAAATGGAATGTCTCTTTGTTTATTTATATTTTCTTTGATTTCTTTTGACAGAATTTTGTACTTTTCCTCATACAGATCTTGCACTTATTTGTTAGATTTGTACCCAAGCATTCAGGTTTTGGGTGCTAACATAAATGTTTTTGTGTGTTTAATCTCAAATTCCAGTTGTTCATTGCTGGTATATAGATTTTTTTTTTGGTCAGAAAAAAGCTTCTCCACACAGGTTCAATTTGCCTCACTGTAAATAACATCTCACTGGATACTGAAGACTAATTCTTATCCAAAGTGTGTTCCTCCAGTCCCATATGGAGTTCATTTATCCTGTGCTTGAATAGTGTCTATGATGAATGACTCACTATTTCTCAACTAACTCATTGTCTTTTGGACAACTTTGGTTTTATGTGGTTTTTCCTTATACTATTTTTTTGTGTGGATGAGTTATAGCTTAATTGGAAAATAACAAAGTCATCTGTGATCCAAGTTAACAATTTTATCTGCATTCTTTTATCTCCTTTGGATAAACATTAAGTCTGGGCTTTCCCAGCACTGGTGAGATCCTGTGAGCTGTGAGGTCCTGAGTGCTGAGCAATCAGACTCTTGAGTACTAACTGGAAGCTAAACACTTGACTTCAGTTCTGGATTTATCACATGTCAGCTGAGTAAATTTGAGCAAACTCCATTATTTTCCAATTTTTCCATGTTTAAAAATGGGAAAACTAATACCCTCACAAGACTATTGCAAGAAAGAATCAGGATAGTGAATATGAAGCCATTTTAAACCAAACTGTTCAATGGCAACATAATTTTAACTTGTTAATATCTACTTTATTACCAGAGCCATAAATTATCATATGTATATAGGAAGAAAGGCAGAGAGGGAAGTAGAGTTGACATACTCACAGTAAACCAAGGGGGACAAGATTGACAAGCTTTGAATGCCTTGACTGAAAAGAACATAAGCAAGCATGATCTAGTACAGCCTCTTTGTTTCATAAATGAGGAAACAGAGTCCTGAAGAGGGAAACAAGTTGCCAAAGTTCACAAGACTTGTTGTTTAGTTACTGTACTAAGAAAAAAATCTGACTCAGATCAGTGCTTTTTCTCCCTAACTTGCTTGTCAAAGGAAGTATCTGGATGAGCCCCAGGCAGTGTGCCTCATTGTGCCTTTCTGCTTCTTCCTTGATCACGGAACACATGACTCTTCCATCAGACCATTCATTGTAAGGCATTGGGAGAATGGACTACGTGGTGTGCATTTCTTCTTTAAGAAAAACAACTGGCTGCTCATCTCTGAGAGATGAGGAAAATTTTTAAGGCTCAAACAAGCCAAGAGGAGCAAAGAACCTGGCCTTGTACTTTAATTTCTTTTTTGAGCTGGAGTCTCACTCTGTCACCCAGACTGGAGTGCAGTGGCCGCTCCCGGCCACCGCAGCCTTGACCTGCCGGGCTCCGGCGATCCTTCCACCTCAGCCTTCCAAGTAGCCGGAATTACAGGCATGCGCTACCACGCCCGGCTAATTTTTGATTTATTGTAGTGATGAGGGCTCGCCAAGTTGCCCAGGTGGGTCTCGAACCCACGGGCTCAGGCAATCCACTCACCTCAGTCTCCCAAAAAGTGGGATTACAGGCCGAGCCACTGAGCCCAGCTGCACTTTAATTTCTACTGATCAAAATAACAGTTCCATTTAGGTGGTAAAAGAGGAGGATTTTTTTAGTCATGATGGAATACCTGATAAGATATACAAATGCTTAGCAGAAACTAGAATTCAAATGTCTTATTAAAAATGGACAAAAAGGATTTTCTGGAAGGGAATGGTCTTCATGTAGCAAACATTTTCTAAACTTTTTTTTTCAGGCATGATACTGGGTTCTGGGTTCACAAAAATGGCATTGATGTAGCCTCTGGCCTTGAGTTGCTCACAGCCTGTTATTGCAGGCTGTTATATTTTATAAGCATCTATGTTCAAGAATTGTGCAACCTTGGGTTTGATGCCTCAGTTTTTATCATTTCTAAAATACGGGTGATAACGATCTGTACTTCTTTGTATTGTGATGTGAATTAAATGAGAAGATACCTATAAAGACTGCAGCACAGTGACTTATAAAACATAAGAAATAGGACCATAGTCTATCTTCAAATGGAGATGTGAGAGTTCATAGACTTCAGGCTCTGGAATCAGCCATCCATGTCAAACTATGGGCAAGTATAGCAGACACTGTTGGTTACCTTCCTAGGAGCATTAGTTTCTCCCCACTTCCTTCTTTCTTAAAGATATTCAGGTATCTCCTCTCCTCTCCTAGCCATATGATGCTGCATGGTAGATTGTGCCCTTTTCCCAGGTCCTGGGATGGGTCCTTACTGGTCTAAACTATTTATGGTGGTTCCAATTCCTTTGGACGGTGATTAGCTTAGATTTGGGGCATGTGATGAATTTCTGACACATGAGATATAAGAACTTGGCTTGGGGGCTTTCAAAAAAGGTTTTCTAGCTCTTAAAATAAGACATTGCTGCAGATGGAATTTTACTTCCCTCTAAAATATGTTCCATCTTAATCCCTGGTACTTGCAAATGTGACCTTATTTGGAAATAGGGCCTTTGCAGATGCAATTGAGTTAAGATGAGGTCATACTAGAGTAGTGTGGGTCCTATATACAATATCCAATATGACTAGTATCCTTATAAGAAATGGAGAAGAGACAGGTACACACACATGAGAGAGAGAGAGAGAGAGAGAGAGAGAGAGAGAGAGAGAGAGAGAGAGAGAATGCAAGCAATTGGAAAAAGATCCAAGATGAGACTATAAGGCAAGAATTATCAAGGACAGCTGGCAACCACTAGAGGTTAAGAAGAGACAAGAGGCAAAGACGTATCCTTCCCTAGAGTCATCAGAGAGAACATGGCCCTGCTGACATCTTGATTTCAGACTTCTAGTCTTGGCCTCCAGAACTGTGAGAAAATAAATTCCTGTTGTTTTGGGTCTTCCAGTTTGGGATACTTTGTTATGGCAGCCCTAGAAAACTAATATAGGCACAAAGACCATGTGTGTCCTTGGTCTCTTCCAATGGATTATTATGTCTGGATGAACCTCCTGAAACTTCTGTAGCCTTGTTGCAGCTCTGAGGAACAAACTTGAAAAATATGGTGACCAGCTGGGGCTGGCAGAGTCAATGACTGAAAACAGCCTGGATAGGAAGTCACTGAATCCATAGATCCTGGAGTTGCTTCCCTCTGTTGTTCCTGTTGTGTTAGGTGAGGGATTTTCCTCATTGTTTAAGCCATGCTGAGTCAATTGTTCTGTTGCTTGCAGACAAAATAATACAAATTGATTCAGAAAGTTATTCACTCTCTTGTTATTTTCTCATCTGTAAGGTGACAATGCTATAGCACCTACCACATGGGATTTTTGTGAGTATTAAATAAAATAGAAAATGATCCAGATTTTAAAAAATTTCTATCTAGTTTTTGTTATAGTATACAGCAAATCCAATACATATCGGCTACTGTTACTATTACTATTTATATGTCTTGATTTAACACATAGTAAACACTCAGTAAATATCTTCTTTTAAATGAATGAATGCATGAGTGAGGTCAGTCTAATGCAAAAGGGAGTATAGAAACGTTCACAGGAACAAAGTAAATTGCAGTGACAAACAGAAAGATTCATCCTGAACCCTGGCTTTAAATCCAAACCTGGGGCCACATATGGCCTGGGTCAGATTGGTGAGGATGGATTCATCGTCGTGAGTCTGGCATTTTTACGCAGAGAGCTTTGCATTAAAGAATATCTATTGGGGTTTGCAGATAATCTGGGATGCAGGTAGGCAGGAGGAAGTGAAGCTCAGAAACTGCCTTCCAAAGTTCCCCAGGGTGAGGCCTCAACCCGGGTGCACAAGGATTAAGGCAAAAGAAGTTAGGAGCTTTGTTACATCTCAGAGTTAAGGAAAGGGGCTTTCGTTTTGCCTGAGGGAGAGTGACTGACTGTTTCTACCAAAGACCTTGTTTGAAATTAAGGTCTTGGAACACTGGATTCAATTAACTACCAGTTTAGAAACCTTGGGGAATCTAACTTGCCGTGTGCTTCATTTTCCCTTACAAATCACCTCCTGATTTCTTGCTTTTACTTCTCCCACCTACAGAGAATTCTGTACTCAGGACTGGGTAAAAACAAGCTTCCTTTCCCTAAGTTAAAAATGGGGAACACTGGGCATGCTTTGCCTTCAAAGTCAATTTTGTTGTCAACTTGGTCTTTAATCAAGAACTTGAGAAAATATATGCTTGTGTATATATACAAACACACACATTTGTATATGTACGTGGCTATCTAAATAGCAATTCAATTTAGTACAATGTTTAGAAATCAGACTTTATTTCTCCATTTTGTATTATGCAGAGTCAGGGATGAATTAGACAAAATCTTTGTCCTACGGAACTCACAGTCTAGTTTGGGGAAGAGAGACAGGTAAATTGATAAACGCTTCAATATTGGTCAATGCCATAAAGTGATCATACAACTGAAGTCCACATGAAAGTTGGAGAGCATTGAAGGAAGGTGGCTGGTGATTTGGGATAGGAAAGAGTGGGGGTAGGCTTTGCAGAGAGGTAGTGCTTCATTCAACTAAATCTTGTAGTGAGAGTAGGAGTAAAGATACAGATCATCTGGGAGTTAACTGAGGCTCTACTCTGTGAGGGCACAAAATATCTCTGTGGCAAGTTGGCATAAGGTGCCAGTTGACTGAAGTTTTTACATGTGGCTTCTATTGTGTTTGGAGGAATGCGGCTTACTTTCCCTATTATTTAATGCATATTGCAAAATATTTATTTTTTTAATTGAATTTAATTATTATTTTAGAGTTGTGGGGTACCTGTGAGGATTTACTACATACATAAGTGCAGGTGAGGTTTGGGTTTGTAGCAGGCTGTCTCTCCCTCGATAGTGGACCTGGTACCCAGTGTGTAGTTGTGTACCCCTTATCCCTACTCTCTCCCTTCCTCCTTTGTCAGTGTCCAGCATCTGTTGTTCTTACCTTTGTGCTCATGAGACAAGGGATGAGGGCCTACTTATAAGTGAGAACATATAGTATTCAGTTTTTTGTTTTCATGGTAGCTCACTTAGTATGATGGTCTCTAGCTGGATCCATGTTGCTACCAAGGACATGGTTTTGTTCTCTATGGCTATGTAGTATTCCATCGTGTATATGTACCCCATTTTCTTTATTCAGTCCACTTTCAGTGGGCATCTGGTTGGCTCCATGTTTTTGCTATTGTGGATAGTGCTGCAATGAGCATATGTGTGCAGGTGTCTTTTTGGAAGAGCAATTTATGTTCCTCTGGGTATATTCCCAGAAGTGGGATTGCTGGATAGTATGGAAGTTCAGATTTCAGTTCTTTGAGAAATCACCTCATGCTTTCTACAAAGATTGAACATGCTTTTATTCCTACCAAGCAGTATAGATGGGTTCCCTTTTCTACATCAACACCTGTTATTTTTTGACTTTTTAATGATAGTCATCCTTATCTGTGTTAGATGATATCTCATTGTAGTTTTTTTTAAAGACATGCAATAACATGGATGGATACCAAAAACATTTCATTGTAGTTTTGATGTGCATTTCTCTGATGATTAGTGAGGCAGAGCATTTTGTCATGTTTGTCAGTTGTTTGAATGTCTTCCTTTGAGAAGTGTCTGTTTATGTCCTCTGCCCACTTTTTAATGAGGTTGTTTAGTCTTGTCAATTTATTTGAGTTCCTTGTAGATCCTGGATGCTAGGCCTTTGTCAGGTGCATGGCTTGCAAGTATTTTTTCCCATTCTATAGGTTGTCTCTTTACTCTTTCAATGGTTTCTTTTGCTGTGCAAAAATTTTTAGGTCCTAGCTATCAATCGTAGCTTTTACTACATTTGCTTTTGAGGATTTGGCCATGAATTTATTGCCTACTCTAATGTCCAAAAGGGTGTTCTCTGTGTTTTCTCTAAAATTTTTATAGTGTGAGGTTTCACATTTATGTTCTTGATCTATTTTTGCATATAGTGACAGGTAGGTGATTTCTCAAAGAACTAAAATCTGAGCTTCCATACAATCCAGCAATCTCTCTTCTGGGAATATACCTAGAGGAGCATAAATCACCCTACCAAAAAGATACCTGCATGCATATGTCCAGTGCAGCACTGTTCACAATGAAAAAAACATGGAACCAACTCAGACTAAATTTTGAATTTAATATGCTATAAAAATTAGAAGGTCTCTTTTCTCATTATAAACATAATTTTTATCCTTGGTGTACTATAGTAGTTTTGACTCTTGAAAACTGTGTTAAAAAGTAGGAGGCAAACATATTCGGGTAGAAAGTGGACAGAGTTTATTGTTGTCACTGAAAAGGAGAGACAGCCAGGGGAGCTGTTTTAGAAGGAATGAGGGCTAGGAAGAGCTATGAGAAGATCCAGCAGTGCTCCATCTCAGAAAAGATGGCTTTGAGGAAGACTCATGGAAGGAAACTATTATCTGTATCATGGTATGCTCTATGTGATATAAACACTCTCTTCTATCATTCTCTGTGAGATGTTGAGTGGCTTCTCCTTGGTCAGTGGTATGCTTATAAGAGTGACATTTGTTTCAAAGGAGCTTAAAGAAGAAGGTGAAGTGGTAACTGGTACCTTATTTACTAACATAAAAATGAATGTATATACTTAGCATTTTAAAAAATATGAGTATTTTCTCTTCATTGGTACCAAGTAAATAAAGATATTGAAAAACGTCAGCTTATAGAAATGTCAATCACCCAGTTTTATACAAGTAGAGAAAATAAGATGTGTGAAGCCTGAGTGGTATGGCCTGCCTGTCAGAGCTAGCAAGAGAGCTTGGAAGAGCTTGGTAGAGCTAGAAGAAAGGAAGGGAATTCAGGTGAGTAGAAGTTGACGGAAGAGGGATCCAGCAGGATCTGGATCATGAAGGGGCATGAATGCCTTGTGGAGAGGTCTCTATTCAGTAGAGTCTTAGAGATTATGGAGAGCTACAACTAAAAACAGTATAATGGGATCATTTGTACTACTCAAGTTTTGGAAGGGGAATCTGAAGTCTGAGAGTAGACACATTCCCACCCAAAGTCATTCAGCAGAGTGTGGCAGAGTTCCTTATGTAAAGATAAAATTTGCTTCCCTGTAGTTCTTTATCTGATCCCCCTAGTAATGAACAAACAAGAACCTTAATGCATATTATAGTGAAGATACAGCCGGGGGAACTAAAAGATAGAGTTAGGTTGACACAGGTTGGAGTTCCAACCCATCACTTCTTAGCTGTGGGATCTCAAGCAAGTTTCCCAGTCTTCCTGAGACTCCTAAGAGATAGGGATTCTTAGCTGAAAAATGAGTTTATTAGTGCTTATAATTATGTAGAGTTTTTGTGAAGAGTAGAGAACGTGTAATTATTTATCTCAATGCTAATACACAATACATATGGATTTCAGTCCATCTCTTAGTGTAAGTTCTATCCTTTGGGATTAGAGTCTTTTTTCTTTCTTTCTTTCTTTTTTTTTGAGTTGGAGTCTCACTCTGTTGCCCAGGTTGGAGTGCAGTGGCATGCTTACGGCCACCACAGCCTAGACCTGCTGGGCTTAGGAAACCTTTCTGCTTCAGCCTTCCAAGTAGAGGCAACTACAGAAGCACACCACCACTCCCGGCTAATTTTTGTGATTTATTGTAGAGATGAGGTCTCACCAAGTTGTCCAGGCTGGTCTCAAACCCCCGAGCTCAGGCAATCTTCTCACTTCGGCCTTCCAAAGTGCTGGGATTATAGGCTGAGCCACGGTGCCTGGCCAGGGATTAGTGCCTTTCTTTACATATGATCATATTTTAAACATCTGAACACACCTCTTACCATCCTCACCCCTTAGTCTTCACTTATTGAGGCCGAACATCAATAATTGATCAAATAACTGGGTGTGCATCCCCTTGCCATTTAAAGTTCCCTTCCCTTGAAGTGTGGCACAGATTAGATAGCATGGTTCTTGTTGGGGACTGACCCATGTTGAAAAAACCCAAAGGTCAATTTATTCATGCATGTTGATAAATAAAACACCGATTCTCGGATCAGTGTTTCTTCTATTAATGGCATAGAGGCTCCAGCAGGGTCAAATAGATCTCAGAATGTTGCCCCGTGGACACAAAACAAGAACGCAATAGTAGGATGGAAACCCAGGATGAAAACAGCACTATTGCTCTTCTCTGCTCTGGAAATAAATTCAAAAGGCACTTCTGTGGTCAGACCCTATAGACAAATCTTCCCTGAAAGAAACCTTTTCTAAAATTTCTTGTTCAGATTTAGAGTTATTATCATCTGAACAGTTTCAGAAGATGGGCAGGATTACTTAGGCTCCTGACCAACTGCGTTGCTTGAATCTGTTACTGGTGTTTAACATAGAGGCTTTATTCATGGGTCTTTTAGGTAATGCCTTGTCAATCACTCTGATGAAGCAGATACCTTCATTAGGTGTCAGTTACTGCTTGCACTATATATTTTAGCAGAAAAAAATGTTACCTGGGAAGGTACTCAGGAAAATTCAATATATACACACTCATTTCAACATCTCATTTCAGTTTTTCCCCTTTCTATCACTCTCCATATGCGTTAATACTCAAACCAAACTGAGTTACCGACTCCCTTCCACACCCTTTGCCTTTCTTCTTTTGTAATTTACTGAGTTTCCTTAGCTTTGAATGCCTTTTCTGCCCAGTGATGCCCATTCAGTTCTACTTGTCCACCATAAGTCATTTCAAATTTGACTATTTCCAAGGAGCTTTCTCTGTTTCTCCAATAAAGAAGAAATCATTTCTTCTTTCTCCATATGTCTCTGATACTTTTTTGAACCTCTCTTAATGCACTTACATGCCTCAACTCTCCTAAATCTAAGCTCCTTGAGGTCAGGACTTCCATTTCAATATCTGGGTGACTTCATCTTTGCGAGGAAGTCAAAGGCATGAATTCTGGAGGTCAGGCTCCAGGATACAATCTTTCCTAATAGTCAGTTGTATAATCTTAGACAATTCCTGGCATAGCATAATCACTCAACAAATATAAGCATTTACTATTTATATCCTTCAAAACACACAGGACGGTGCATGGTGTATCCATTCTGTGCTCAGTAAATGTTTATTGAATGAATAAATGAAAAGGCAAATGAAAAGTAGATCATCCCTGAATGTTTGTTGAATGAATCAATTAATGAATAATGGATTTGAGAGAAAATTTTTCAAGCATACTTCTTTTCAGTGAACCAGTGTTCTAAAATGTTATTCTCATACTTCTCTTTGGTCTCTCCTGAACTCTCTGTCTCCTTAAATACTCCTTCCTTAGAACTATTTACCAACAAGATGATATGACTTGTACAATATTTTATTTTTATTTGTTGAAAGAGTGACCACTTTATGCTGAGGAACTGCTTCAAACTTCTGCAAATTGAAGCAGGAGGATGACTTATTTTGCTTGCCTGTGAATCAGAGCCAAGCTGAAGGATCTTTGCCACTCTGTAATGATGGCATTTCTGCATAGACAAGATGGAGTTCATTAAAGTCCTCAAGCATCATGGATCCCCTTTCAAAATGAACTTTGAGGCTGCTAGCCCTGCATGATGTGGACTACAGGACACTCCTCTCCCTCCCTGTTCTCATCAAGCAGGAGAACAAACTGAAGGGGCAGCTGGATCACAGTTTATGCTGCCCCCAGGACACAGCTTTCATCCTGATGGTGCTTATTCAGCTGTGGGGATGCATTGGTCTCTAGCTGATTTTTGAAAAAGTGCAAAAGCCCATTTAAAAACAACCAAATCCTCCTTTTGAGATAAGGGCCTGGTGTGGGGGTGGGGAATAAAAGGATGAGAAAACTTTTCATCTTATTTTCTGATATTTTTTGCTTTGTGTGTGAATACTTACAGAGATGCCTGCAGGCGGGTTTCCAAAGCTTCTTTCTGATCAAAGTCGATAAAGCTCTTTTGCTATGTAGGGAGGAAGATTTCTTTTAGACTACCTTCTTACTTTGAGCTTTCTTATGTAGATAAGTCATCTGAAATCATGCAGCCACGGGTTCTTATCTGCCAGGGTCTGGTAGCATCACCAGTGCCATCTATTAATCCAATAAACATGAATTGAGTGATTTCTATGCGCCAGGCACTGAGCCAGCTGCAAGTAAGTGACAGAGGAATTAGGAGGAAAAATTAAAAATAATAGCTCCCATTTATATTTTTCATGTGTACCCACTATGTGCCAGGCACAGTAACTTTTGTGTAAGGTTAATAAGAAAAACAAGTCAGAAATCATCTCTGTTGTATAGAAATGTAGAAACAGAGACTCTGAGAAGTGAAACCATTTGCCAAAAACCAATCAAGAAGGTTTGTACTGTTTGGGCTGAGCCTTTTGATACTGGTTGCCAGAGAGGGGTGGTATAAAGAAGAAAGGGCATGTTGGGAAGAACAGTTGGTATAACAAAAGCAGGGCTGGGGCTGAGGGATGGAAGGACAGGAGAGACAGTTTAGGTTCTGCAAAGAGTTGCATGTGTTGTCTTTTGACCATAAGGAAAGAGGAAATTGGACTGGGAGGTAGCTTGGTAAGATAAAGAAAGGTTTGGAAAACCAATTGCCAATGGGGTTTCTTCTTAAACACCTGGAATTATTGCTGTCAACAACTGTAATATGGATTAATAATAGGTAGGACTCAATTTAAAAGGATTATCAATCAAATACTCCATCACTAATTTTTATTGTGTTTCTCCATTGTAAAAGGAATGCATACTCATTATAAACATTTCAGGAAATCCACTCCCCCCTCCCCCCCAAAAAAATCGAAAGGAAAAAAATTAACCGTTAGTCACTTCCCAAATCAACTACTATGCACTGTTGGGTTTCTTTCATTTCATCTTTTTTCCTTATCTTCTAAATGACTGCATTTCTTAATTTACATAATTATCATTATACTGTAAATAAAATTTAGTATTGCTTCTCATTTAATATTTTAAGATAAACCTTTTATACACATGCAATAAGATTGTTAAAAGCATACTTTAATGGTTATAATCCACTAATTGAATATACCACACTTTACATAAACAAGATCCTAGAGTTGAATATTTAGATGTTTTGTATTTTTCAAGCTGATCAGTAACATTTTGATGAGAATATTTGTGCTTAAAGATTTTCTGATAATTTAAATGACTTCTATTGAATGAATTTTTAGGAGTGCTGCTACCAAATGAAAGGTCAAATACACTTTTCAATCTTCAATCATAAAGCCAACTTTAGTGTTTTGTTTTTGATTTTTGAATGCCAGCAGTTTGTTTAGTTATTTGGTAGGCTGACTCAAAAATCTACATTCTTGTGGGACTGTTAAAAACAAACAAAAGGTGGACTATCATGGAGTGTTGATGACAAGGAGCATGGTGAATCTGCATTATGTATATAGAAAAAAAAGCAAGTAGACATGACTTTCAGAGCTGAAAGGACCTTCAGAAAAGCATCTGGTCTTGCCCCAAAGCTGTCGATGGACAAGCCATCTCACAGGGGAAACAGCAAAGGCAGGGACAAAGTATGTATTTAGTAAATGGCAGAACAATTTCCAGATCCCCAAAACCATCCCCTTTACGTCATTTCTAGCACAAATATGCTATGGTACCAAGACCGGTACTCTGGCTTCATCTGCTTAGAGCTAGAACTCTTAGCATTTTGCTATAACTTCATTCAGAGGAACATGACATACTCTCCTAAATAACATTCAATTCACTGACAGCATTGTACCAGAATTTCCAATGAGAAGAGTTCAGTTTGCACAATATTTGATAGGTTTTTTTTTCCTCTTATCTCCCACTCCCAATGTATCAATAAAGTTAGTTACCTACTCAATAAATGTTTCTCTCTCTTCATGCTTTCCAGGCCTTTCTTTGAAGGGGGAGGTCATAAACTCCCTCTATTCAAGTCTTACTAATCCAATCATTGTGCCCCAATTATGACCAGCAAGGTATGTGGGGAAATCTGCTAGGAAACTAAAAAATACTTTCCTTTTCGTAAAAAGAGCCATGTGGGAAGAGATACCTTCTTTTGTTGGATATTGTTGCAAACTAGAGAGGAGTTATGAAAATCTATTGGAAATTTCAGAGTAGAATGATGAAAAAACTGGTCCTGGATGATGTCTTTGACTTGATACATTGACTCTGAAGCTTCCCTGTACTTTTTTGTTATGTGATAAATTTTCCTCATTGTTTAAATAAGTTAATATGGAGTTTTCTCTCCTTGAAGCTCAAAGCTTCTTTACAAATACAATATATATGAATGACAGTCTTGAACTGGGGCCAGCTTGGGCCCCATTGGCAGCTGGCACTTTGCACTGCTCACTTTGCAACCACCCCTCAGGGAGGTCTTCCCAATCATCTACTTATCCCTGCCATGCCATTTGGGCTAGAGGTTTCTTCTCTGAGCTCTCATAATAACAGCCTGTGAGGTTTTATTGTATAAACATTGTTTCTGTCTTTCCAATAGCTGTGAGTTTCTTGAAAACAGCAACTATGTCTTAATGACGATGTAGCTCCACACTTAGAACTCAGAATGGAAGCCCAAATGAATGACTAACTCATGAGCTTGCTGTAACTCAGCAGTTCCCACCTTTTGGTTTTATGGAAGACAATTTTCCTGTGGACCAGGGATGGGGGTGGGGGATGATTTGGGGATGATTCAAGCACATTACATTTATCGTGCACTTTATTCCTACTATTAGTACATTGTAATATGTAATTAAATAATTATACAACTCACCATTATGCAGAATCAGTGGGAGCCCTGAGTTTGCTTTCCTGCAACTAAATAGTCCCATCTGGGAGTGATGAGAGACAGCACCAGCATCACCACCTCGGCTTTACCACAGATCCTCAAGCATTAGATTCTCATAAGGAACACGCAGCCTAGATCCCTTGCACATGCAGTTCACAATAGGGTTCGTGCATCTATGAGAATCTAACACCTTGGTTGATCTGACAGGAGCTGTAGCTCAGGCGGCAATATGAGTGATGGGCAGCGGCTGTAAATAAGGATGATGCTTCTCTTGCTCACCTGCCATTCATCTCCTGCTGTGCGGCCCGATTCCTAACGGGACATGGACTGGTACTGGTCTGTGACCCGGGAGTCGGGACTTTTTATCCATGAAGGTATTTAAGTGATGTGTGTTTGTGTTCATGCTGTTTTGTTCAAATATCGTATCTTTACTTACTTACATGTCTGTTGTATTTTCTTTTCCTATCTCTTTCACATGTATAGCAACTCTTATAGATGCCAGCCAAATAAAGGAGATGAAACTCTTGTGCCCTAAGGGAAACTTAAAACTGCTTGGAGTATGTTGTCTTTCTGGAAAGACAATCTGAAAAACATGAGGGTTATGAAAGCGGAAGAGGCATGCCCGTACATTTTGCTGAATGCCTTTTAATAATGCTCTTGGCCACAAGGTGTCCATCTCTTAATAATAAGAAGGCATGTCTTCTGGAGAATGTGTCTGCAGCCACCTTCAATCCCAGGGAGTTTGAAAAGTTGTTTAAGGATTCTGTAGGTGGCTTGAGGCTCTGCCCAAAGGCTTAGGAATGCGTGATCTATAATAGTTTTCAAATGACTAAGCTACCAGAATCACAAGGCTCACAGATGACTAATAATTATTCTCTTCTACAGTGTATGATTTGAAAAACAAAGTAAACAAGACCTCTACCCTATTGTCCTGTGACTCATATCTGAAAAATACTCAGTGGAAAGACTGAGAGAACACCAGGAATATCAGTTGGCATGCCTCACTTTTCTCCTTGCTTACTACTCTATCTACCTATTTCTCCCACACTTCCGCTCTCCTTGGGGCTGTCTCCACTGGAAAGACTTGAGAAGAGGCTGTGCTGTGCAGCAATTAAGAATCTGACTTTGGATTCAAATATTGAGGTTCACATCCAGGTTCCATCATTTCCCAGGTGTGTGGCGTTGGGCAAAGGACTTAGCTTCTCTGAGTTCTAGTGGTTGTCATCTCTTAGGTGGAGATAATGAAACAAGTTATAGAATTGTTATGGAAACTAATAGATATAAAGTGCTTAGTATATTACCTTGGCATAGACTGAGAGCTCAAGAAGTGGTCATTATTATTAAGATTAGCTCCAAGTTTTCTTCAGGTTATTTCCGAAGAGTGAAATACCTGTAAAATTGGGGGACTTTTAAAAACACTTTTCTAAGCTTTTGTTTACTCATTTTAAAAACCAGTGGTAATAATCTCTACCCTGCGGTTTTGCTGGGGAAGCAGGGCAGGATACAGCTGGCAGGGTATAGCTGGCAGGATATAGGGCAGGCTATGTCTGCCACAATGTCACTGCTTAGCGCACTCTTTTTCTCTTTTCTCTCTTCATGGTAGACAGAAGATTCCTTGGTGTGTTTAACTTCCTGAAACATCTCTTTCAGATCCTCATGATAGGAGGCATTCGTTCTGAAGCATCAACCCAAGACTCATGATTCCTCAACACTAGCTTAAACACGGGTGCTAGAGAGTTCTCTGACTTGGAGAATCAAAGGGTTTTGGGGATTCTGAAAATGACAGAAGCTTGGGTGCTGTTTACATGTCTTATCCTGGGTAAGGTGTGACCTGTTAAGAACACATAGAACCCAGGCACTGGACAGTACAATGTAGGGATAACATAGACAAAGTGATGGCTAGAAGGCCAATCCCCACTTGGTCTAGACCAGGAAGTATGATGGAATACTTGTTCAACACTAGAGAGGAGTCCCTTCAAAAAAGACAGCTATTGGTCTTCCTGTCATTCTATCCATTGGGGGCTCACAGGTAGACTTCACTTGATTTAGACAACAAAAGTATGTCTTTTGTGTTGGTTGCTAGTGTACAATAACTACACTTTGAGTATTTCTATAAGCAACAAGAAAGGTTAGGCTTAATCAGTAACGCTTAATAAATGATAGTTGATATTGTCCTTACTCTTTCTGAGAGAGAGATAGGGTTTGAGGCACAAAATTTTAGAGTTCAGAGTTGGATCCTGGAATTGGGGCAAGAACGGACTTGTCAGCTTCATCACTTATTATCTTGGCACTCTTAAGCAAGTCTTTAAACCCTCTCTCTTTCTTCATCTGTAAAGTTCAGATACTAGGAGTATCTTTCACAGAGTGCTACTGGTCATAAGAGTTAAATGACAGAACCATGTCTAGCGTGTATGATTAATCAACTCATAGTTGTTATTATTATCATTATAGTGATTGTATAGTAGCTGTTGAAGGAAGCTTTGCGCTTCCCCATCATAGTTCTTAAAGATTAGTGTAGGAAGGTAAGCATGCAAGACCATCAGTTCCATCCACATTGTGCTTATTAACATTCATTCTAGAGGGTTCTGGGATGCTTTATGGTCAAATTTATGTAGGCTTAGAAAAAATCCTATGAGACTAGCCCTGCATTTTAATGTAGACTAACCTAAGCACAAAGAGCCCTGCATCGCTGGAAAAGCCCAAAGACTGAAGTAGAGAGATAGGATATTTGGGGAAGATTTTAAAGCAAATATTTATCTCTGGGAAAGAGAGTACAAATTTTGGGAAAGTAGAAGTATTGTGACTTCATTTATAATGCTCTTTAGAGATCTAAATTAACCTTATTCTTTTAGCAAAATAAATCATTTGTCATAAATTATTTTATTTATTTATTTTTCTTTGAAGACCTAAAATCCTGGCGTGGGATGAGGAGAAAAACCACAAAATATTTGGGGACGTTTTTCTTTACTGCTTTTCTCATTTTGTGGAGAGAGAGAGAGAGAGAGAGAGAGAGAGAGAAAGTCTTCTTTAAAAACATTTCCTGCTATATTTTGTTTTAAGTGAGCTTCCATGCAAGATTCAGTGTGGGCTAACATAACACCTCTTTTTTTGTTTCCTCTTCAGTTCAGCTCAATTAAATATATTTTATTTGAATTGTATTTAATATAGCTTAAACAATTTCTTTTTCATTGAGTATGTGTTTGTGTCTAGTCTTAGCCAAACAAGGACACAAAAGAAATAAGTGGCACAACCTCATACTTGCTAGATTTACAGCTAATTGAGTAGCTCTGAGGTTCTATTGGTTTACATGAGCATTCAGAATCAGTGTGGGAAACCATACAGATGCAAGTGGGAAGAGCCCACATGCATCATTCTGCAGCTCTTGCTACTCCATTTGGTGTTCTTCTTTACTCTCTGATACTTTTTTAAAGAAAAATAATTGGAGACTTAAAACTGAGCAACATTAAAAAACGTTAAAATCTACTTTTAAGTAAGAGAAAGAGGTTGAAAATTTACGTGTACAAGATGATCCAAATTTCTTACGCATAAAGTAGAAAGCAAATATGATTTGTTCTACCATCTGAGATTTTACTCTAGTCCCCAAACTAGACAATAAGTGCCCATAGATGCTCAACTTCTAAAATGACGTGCTATCATCAATTAAACATATGCATCGCAGAGCTAGTTCTTTCAGCATTAGTTCATCACCTATCTCCATCTAAAGGATGTTAATAATTGTTAGGTGGTTGAATATCTGAGAAGGTGCTTTGGAGAGAATTGCTGGAGGCAAATCCTTTTTTCTTACTATGGTTTAAGCAAAGCACACCTGTCAGCTATCACCATAATAATGCTGTGTAACAAAGGATCTCATAATCTTATTAAATTATGACACACATTTATTTTTATGGATTTTCAGGTTCACTGCAATTTGGAATATCCAAGCTAAGCTTTTCTGGGTACTTTAGCTTGATCAAGCTTGGTCCTAGCTGCATATTGGGTTTAAGACTGTCCTATGTGTTTTATCATTTTAGAGCTAGTGTTTGCTCAGGGCATGGTTTTGTAATGATGGCGTAAGGGTAACAATTAGCTGAAAGATGTAATGTCTTTCAAGATCTTGGCCTAGAATTGGTATATTGCTACTTCTTCACATAATTGATTGACCAAAACAAGTCCTGTAGCCAAGCCCAACATCAACTGGAGTGGAAAAATAAATTCTACCTTGTGGGAGGGTATTTGTTAAACAATAGTTTGCCAAAGAAAACTAACTGGAGAAATGAATATATTTCCCCTAGTGTTCGGGGAACATAAGCACTAGTACCTGATCCAGAATTGAAAATCTTTATAGAAGACTACATTGAGAAGTTATTACAGTTGCAGAATTTGGTGGGTGCAAGATGTCTGTGTGGGGCCAGGCGTCATGGCTCTGGCTTGTAATCCCAACACTCTGGGAGGCTCATGTGAGGGAATTGCCTGAGCCCTTGGGTTCAAGACCATCCTGGGCAACTTAGCGAGCCCTCATCTCTACAATAAATCAAAAAATTAGCCAGGCATGGTAGTACACACCTGTAGTTCCAGCAACTTGGAAGGCTGAGGCGAAGGGATCTCCTGAGCCTAGCAGGTCAATGCTGGGGTGGGCGTGAGAATGCCACTGCACTCTAGCCTGGGCAACAGAGTGAGACTCCAACTGAAAAAAAAAAAAACGGTATCTGTGTGTTCTTTGTTCTTGGTACTTCGGCAGTGGATTCCATGAAAAGGAGCTAGTCATGGCCTGTCTTGTAAATGTTTATCAGAAAAGGTGACTGCCATGAGATGACCAAAAGAGATAATGTATAGTAAAGGGGAAATTAGAGACTGCAAGACAGTCACACATGACCAGATAGTGGGGTACTGAGGCACCAAGAATTGATTCTTTTTTTTTCCGGTCTCAATTAGTGCTCAGTCTGAGAAGCAGAACCTCCATGAGTAAAGCAGAATAAGATGACTGATCTTATACCTAGTGGGAGCTCGTAGAGAAGTATGCAGGGACAGTAGTTTTGCCTGATGTTGGGTCTAAAATCATTGTAGGTCAGCAGGGTCAGTATTTGGGAGGAAAGAAGGATAGGGAGGGGGCAGAACAAGGACAAACTGGAACTGCAAGGAAGCACTGGACACTGTAAAAATGAGCTGGCACATTTGTCTGTTTCCCGCAACCCCCAACCTTGGTGATTCAACGACTTGCAGGAGAAGCGGGTGCCCTGCACATGGAGCTGCACATGCACCTGACCCAGGACTTGGAGGAGCAGAAGGAAGAAATCCAGAGGATGCTGGAGGAACTGCAAATTTAAGCGCTGCCGCCCTACACCAACAGTGTGTCTGGGAGCCGCACCCCGAGGTGCTGTCCTAGACCAGCAATGCTTTCGTGGAGCTGGGGGCCTGGTGCCACTCCACACCAACAGTGCAGTCAGCAACTACAGGCATGAGCTGCCACTGTTTATGGTACCCTACACCAAACCTGAAGGTGTGAAAAGTGACTTCCACGTCTCAGTGGTCTTTTGTATGCATTTGTCTTATAGCCTCTCCAACATGGAACCTCACAGAGATGAAACTTTGGGAATTGAGTTCCTCCTTAGCTAAGCTGACACATTACAGAGCCACCACACCCTCTAATCTCTGGAAAGTCCTAAACCACTATGAGAAAGTGAGGGAGAAAGAAAAAATAAAATAATTGGAAAAGAGGAAGTCAAATGATCTCTGTTTGCTAATGATATAATCTTACAGCCAGAAAACCTTAAACACTGCTCCAAAAGACCCCTAGACTTAATAAATGACTTCAGTGAAGTTTCAGTATACAAAATCAGTGTGTAAATACTGGTAGTATTTCTATGTATCCAAAATATTCAAACTGAGAACCAAATCAAGAACTCAATTCCATTTATAATAGCTACACACACACACACACACACACACACACACACACACACACACACACACACACTACAAAGAAAAACATTAAACCAAGGAGGTAAATGATCTCTACAAGGAGAACTATAGAACACTGATGAAAGAAATCACAGATGACACAAGAAAATGGAAAAATATTCCATGCTCATGGGTTAGAAAACTCAATATTATTAAAATGACCATATGTCTCAAAGAAATTTACATATTTAATGTAATTCCTATCAAATTACCATTGTCATTATTCACAAATCTAGAAAAAACAATTCTAAAATTTATATGGATTAAAAAGAACCTAAATAGCCAAAGCAATTTTAAGCAACAAAACAACAAAAGCAAAACTAAATAACCCCACAAGAAAACCACACCACACCAAAACAAACTGGAAGCATTGCATTACCTGATTTCAAATTATACTACAAAGCTATAGTAACCAAAACAGCATGATATTGGTACCAAGACAGACTCAGAGATCAATGAAACAGAACAGAGAACCCAGAAATAAAGCCATATGCCTACAACCAACTGATCTTTGACAAAGTTTACAAAAATTAACACAGGGGAAAGGTCACCCTAGTCAACAGATAAATGGTACTAGAAAAACAGGCTAGCTCTATGCAGAAAAGGAAACTGGACACGTATCTCTCACCATATACACAATTTTATTCAAGATTAATTAAAGAGTTAAATGTAAGACCAGAAACTATGAGTATCTCAAAAGAAAACCTAAGAAAAACTCTTCTGACCATTGACCTAGGCAGATGATTTATGACTAAACCCTCAAAAGCAAATGCGGTAAAAACAAAAGTAGCCAAATAGAACTTAATTAAACTAAAAATCTTCTACACAGAAAAAGAAAGAAACAATAGAAACAGAAAGCCTGCTGAATGAGAAAAGGAGAAGCCTATACACTGTTGGTAGGGATGTAATTTAGTACAGCCTCTATGAAAAACAGTATGGAGATTTCTCAAATAACTAACACCAGAACTATTGTTTGATGCAGTGATCTCACGATTGGGTGTCTACCCAAAGGAAAAGAAATTATTATATCAAAAAGACACCTTTACTTGTATGTTTATTGCAGCACCATTACAATAGCAAAGACAGGGAATCAACTTAAGTGGCCATCAAAGGATGACTGGATAAAGAAAAAGTGGGATATTATGCAGCCATAAAATGTATAAAATAAACTAAAGAAAAATAAATCAATATCAGAGTAAGCAGAAAGCCCACAGAACAAGAAAAAACATTTGCCCATTATCTATCTGGCAAAGGATTAGTATCTAGAATCCACAAGGAACTCAACAGGCAACCTGGGTAAGCTGGAGGTCATCATCTTAAGTGAAATCACTCAGAAACAGAAAATCAAATGTCGCATGTTCTCCCTTATAAGTGGGAGCCAAACAATGAGTACACACGAACACAAAGACGAAGATAATACACACTGGAGACTCCAAAAGGTGGGACATTGAAGAGGGCATGGGGTTGCAAAATCACCTCCTGAGTACAGTGTTCACTACTTGGGTGATGGGTATACTAGAAGCCCAAACCTCGCTGATGCACAACATATCCGTTTAACAAACCTGCATGTGCTCCCTCTGAATCTATGATAATAGTTAAAAAGAGAGTGAGAAGGGCCATGTGGATCAGGGAAACAAGGTAGAGAGAAAAAATTTACCTCGAAACCGCTATGCCCTTCCTCATGCAGGTTCCCCAGCCTGCGGCAGGTGTGAGCTATGGGGAGGAGATGAGCCTTGAATTGAATAAGAGCTCGGAGGGGGCTAGATTGGGCTTTGTCATGTGTGAGAACGAATAGAGAAATGATAGACACGGCATGAGATTCCCAGCAGGTGCTGAGAAGAGCGGGTCCCAAGATCAGGGAAGAAAGGCAGAAGTATGAAAAAGTAAAGTTGCTTTTGTATTATTTCACTTTGGATTAAAATTTGCCCTTGGCGGCTACCATTCTACTCTCTGTTTCTATGAGTTTGGCTATTTCAAACTTCACATGTAAGTGAGAGTGTGCAGTATTTGTCTCTCTGTGTCTGGTTTATATTACTTAGCACAATGTCCTACAGTTCCATCCATGTAGTCACAAATGGCAGGATTTTCTTCTTTTTTAAGGCTGAAAAATATTCCCTTGCATGTATATACCACAATTTCTTCATCCATTCACCCATCAGTGAGCATTTAAATTGTTTCCATATCATGGCTGGTGGTGAATAATGCTCCAATGAAGGTGGCAGTGCAGACATTTTTTCATGGTTCTGATTTCAATTTGATTGGATACGTATGCCAAAGTAGGATTGCTGGGTCATGGCAAGACTCGAGGAAAGTGTTTGGCTTTATTTAGAATGTGTACTGCTTAATGTCTTTTTGCTCACAGTTTTGTCTGTCAGTTCTGGAGGAACAGGAAAAGTCCCACTTGTATTTTTGCAAGACACAACACACACACGCACACACACACGCACACACACACACACACCCTATCTGCACCTCACAGTGAGAGACAGAGAGCGCAGTTGGTGCTCCACTGAAATGTTAGTGGTGGCCATCATGGGGTGGTAAGATTAGAAACCTTTCCTTCCTTCTGTGTGCTTTGCTGCTTGCTCCACCTTTTCTCGAAGTGTATCCAGTGTATCTTTCTTAAAATAAGAAGATGGAGTACAATAACACGGTTTTAAAATTACTTTGGATCTGCGATACCATTCAACCAACAGACCAGATGTGAGAGGCAGGGGCTTGGGTTTTCTGACCTCCCGGGGCTCTCGGCAGGCTCAGGACTTTATGGAACATCAGCTGTTCTGAATTCCTGCAGCACCTGCCACAACAAAAGGAGGCTCTTTGCCGGGCATACTAATGCAGTCGTACACGTCTTTGTAGAACAAAGAAACCTGAACGAGGCGGCCATTAAGCCTCCCACGGACACTGTCGATCCTACCCAACTCTGAGCCCTCTGGGGAGGCAGATGTCCACCTGCAAGGGAAGATGGCCCGTGTTGAGTGAGTCCCACCACCTCCCTTTTGTCCTCTCTCGTGGCCTCCTCCCTCCCCTTTCCAGGCGCCTGCCTCTCATTTGGCTCACACCTCAGCTACCGCCTCATCTGCGTACCCCTTTGGCATCTGTTCCTCTGGCGAGGCTTCCGAATTCTCTCATGGACCAAGTCTGCCCCACACATCACAGTGGTGCTTAAAAGACAGTTGGCTTCCCAGGAGGCAAGAGCAACGATGAACGAGCTGCCCTTCAAAGCTTTTAGTCTCCTCTTGTCTCCCTTTTCACATTCCTTGCTGTTTGTTGTTGTTGTTGTTGTTAGTCTTCAAATTTAGCAGCCCTCCGCTTGGCTTCACGAACGAAGACATGCTGAAGTTCGTTTCCTCATATTATTGCTTCTTCTCAGTGTTTAGGTGATTTCTGCCTATCCTCCCCATGGGTTAAGTGCAAAAGAGGGCAAGTGTGTTCCTCTTCCTCTTCCTCACTCACTGTCTCCAGAAGGAGAAAAGCGTCTGATTGATTCACGTTTCGTGGTGCTTGAACATAGTGGGCTCGATTCCACCTTTTTCTTTGATGCAGAGCACATCCCTTAGTGAGGACTCCATCACTCCCCAAAGTTTGTTAGTGCCCACTGAACTCTCTGTTTCTCCTTCAGCCAGTGGAATAAAGCAGGCCTGCCATTCTTACCTGCAGAGGTCCCTGGCTGAATGCACCAAAGAGACTTGCTATCTATCTTTCTTCTGCAGCGTGCCCAAGCTAGCTCCTCTCAGGATTTCAAACCGAAGTCATATATCTTGAATCCAGCTTTCCTCAGCGTTCTGCACTGGAGCTGTTTCAAGTCTGGGAACCCGTGGACCAAGTGGTAGGTTCCGCTTAGCCCTTATTCTTTGGGAACAAGCCAAGGGAGGTGAATAGGGAAGTTGGCCACTATCTTGCCGAGGCTGGGGAATGAACCAACAACCTGCTTGTGGGAAATTCATGCCTTTCCGCACCTCAACCACATAATGAGCTACCACTTACTCCTCTGGGCACATTCTCCCATTGGTTCACATCCAGGTGTTGTTGTAGGAACTCGATGCCTTTGCAATAATGTGGATAGGATTCTCAGACTTTCTCTCTGATCCCAAACCAGCTTCCTTCCCAACCAACAGGAATTACACGAAGACTTACTGGTATAACATGCAGTCTGTTGACTACAGCTGGCACAAAGAGGAATGAAATATATGGTCTCATTTGCACTCACTCCTCCTGGAAAAAGCTGGTGGAAATTATACAAGATTGAGCTTAATAACCCACCTTTCCTTTCCTACAACTCCTATCTCCAGGGGAAAATAATTTAAGATGCTGTGGGAACTTGTATCTTTCCTTTCCGATGTCTAGTAAGAAGAGGCTAGGCAAAAAATCACGATCTTTTTGCTTTAGGAAAGCGGCAATTCTCTACCAAGGTGGGTGTCATGGTTTAGTGAAGTAGCACCCCCCACCCGCCAGGTTTTAAGGAGGGGAGCATAGCATAGCAATTAAGAACACAGGCTCGGCCAGGCTCAGTGACTCAGCCTGTAATCCCAGCCCTTTGGGAGGCAGAGGTGAGTGGATTACCTGAGCCTGAGGGTTCGACACCAGCCCTGGTAACTTGATGAGACCTCATCTCTACAATAAAAAAAAAATTGCTGGGCGAGGTAGCGCGCGCCTGTAGTTCTGGCTGCTTGGAAGGCTGAGGAGGAAGGATCGCCGAAGGTCAGCAGGTTGAGGCTGTGGTGGCCGGGAGCATGCCACTGCACTCCAGTCTGGGTGACAGAGTGAGACTCCAACTCAAAAACAAACCAACCAACCAACCAACCAACAAACAAACAAACGAACACAGGCTCTAGATTCAGACAAACTAAGTCTAAAACCTGGCTTGATGACTTGCTAGCTGTAAAACCTTGGACAAGTGACTTTGACTCTCTTAGTACTAATCACATTCCTTTTCAGTGGTAAAATGAGGGATAATTATAACTAACTCATAGGGGCCATTGTAAGAATTAAATGAGATAATGTGTGCAAAGTTTTTCCGCATAGGCCTTGACATATGGTAAATCCTCAATGTATAGTAGCTACAATTCTGTCTCATTATTTTATAATAAGCACATTGTCTCCTAAGGTGTTCGGTTAAATTTAGAAGGAAGCAGCAAGAACTAGTTGAAACAAGAATAATGGGTCAGAGTCCAGTGTCAACTCTAGGTAGGGCCTCAGGGTTAGAGGTGGGAGAACATTCAGGACACACTGAACCATTTACAGAGAGAAACCTATATCCTTCTTCAACTTTTCAGGGCTCTCCGTTCAGGGCCTGGGTGGAGATATGCCCGGATACAGGAAAAGGCAGTAGACTTCACTAGAGAGGTTAATTTCAGGCACAACTTCTTCTCTAATCGGGTGCCTGTGGCAGATTGCAATGTGGCTTCCACTCTTAACCCCTGCAGCCTTGTTCTTTGCTATGTAACGTTGCAGATCTTCCCACTGAAGGTGGAATCTTTTACACATGCCTTGAATCTGAGCTGGCCTTGTAAATTGTGTCAGCAAACGGAATCCACTGGAAGCAATGATTTTCTAGATCCAAGTCTAGACCTCAGGAAGCCCATGTACTTCTACCTACATTCTGTTCTTCTGCCATGGCCATAAGGACGCGCAGGGCTGTCGCTTCCTGAAGGATAAAAGACACGTGGAGTGGAGCCAAGTGTCCCGTTGGACTCAGCAAGATCCTGAACTGATCTGTGGACAGCGAGCAATCTCTGAGCTATGGGAGTGAGCCAAACAGTGAACAGAGCCATCCAGCCAAAATCCTAGATACATGAGCCATAAATGCTGATTGTTACCTGAGACCTTTGTGTGGCTTTTCTTATATAGTATTGCCATGAAGACAGATAACTGGACAGTGAGCTTGGCTACATGACCTTCTTAATTCTCACCTCGAATTCATAGGCACTTCAACAAGCATTGGATGTCAACAATATGACAGCCCTGTGCTAAGTATTGTTGGTGAGACTTCATTTGGTGGTAGCATCATTTTCACCAGGAACATGTTGGTAGGAATAAGAATATCTTATGAGAGCAGGAACTCTGTCTAGTTTATTCACCAATGTATCCTCATGACCTAGCAGAGTAAGCTGGCACTTAGTAGTTGTTCAATAAACACTTGCTGTCTTATGCAGACTTAACAATATGATAAACCTACATTAGTGTGTTCCAGATAACTAATTAAATATTTCATTAGGTATGTAGTCTCCTTTTTCTTGCTCTCCTCTGGACTGGCAGAAATGACGAATCCTATTCTTTTTTTTCTTCTTCTTTCTCCTCCTACAATGTCAGCAGTAGAAACCGCAGTGTGCTATTAAACTTACCTCCATAATACAATGTAGATGCATAAATCAAAACAGCTTCTAACAGGCTGTCTGCAGTAATAAATGCTACAGAGGCTGCCCGACTGGCAGTGTAAGAGAGATTATACAAACCACTGCCTGGAGAAAACACAGCATCATGAATAAACTCAGCCTTGAATTATTTATACATTTTAGGCACTATTTTCTCTCCTCAATCCTGGGAGGCTGGGGAGTGCCTGCATTTGGCTAAAACAAACAAACAAAGAAACAAATAGTTGCAGTATGTCTTAGGTCAAGTTGCAGGGTGAGGATGGAATTACATTGAAGGGGGAGTTGACCAGGCTGGCCGTATCACGCGGCGAGAAGGCCCTGCTTAGATCTCAGGAGTGGACAGTTCTAACTGTAGCCATCTGTGTCCCCAGAGACCCATGGGCTTTGTGAGCCACCCGGGGGCCAAGAGCTGGAAGGAGAGCCCCAAAGCCCACCTCTGTCACTTCTAATACAGGAGTGTTGCTTCATTCTCTTTTATGTAGCAGATTTCCACCTGAGATTTTGTGGTGGGAAATAAAATGATTTTCCAGTAAAGAAAAAAATTTGGTAAGTCACTGTCTTTGCTCATCGCTGAGGCTCTAGGGTCCCTGTGGATCCTTTAAAAACTGTTACTGCCAGGGCCTCAATCTTGATCAAGTAAATCAGGATTTCGGGAGACAGAGCTGGATAACAATGTCTTGAGTGCTATCCAAGTGTCTCTGATGTGCAGCCAGAGTTGAGAACCACTACTTTAAACTCTTCTTTCATCCAGCAAGACGGGCTCTGAGTACCTGCTGTGAGGAGGGTGTTCAGCAGAGGACTGAGGATAGAGTGAAGCATGGGACAGGCCCCGTCCTTGCCTTTGTGGAACTCTCCCATCAGTGAGAGACTCTGGAAAAGAAATACACAGCTGCATTCTGGTGGGATGTGTCCTGACTTGGGAATATAAAATATCGTGAGAATAATAGAGTAATAGCAGCAATGATAATAACAATCGTGATCATGGTTATTGCAGAGAAAACAAAGTTTTCGCTCTTTTAAAGACTCAGGCACTGTGCTAAGTGATTTACATACAGTATCTTATTGCATTCTCATCTCAAACCTGTAAATAGGCAATAACCTTCTTTACTTTAACAAATAAAGAAATGGAGGCCCTGAAAAGATAACCTGCTCGTTTACACAGTCCATAGAGGTGGAGTATGGGGAGGGAGAGGTGCCTCACCCACCTTTAGGGAATCAGGATGATGCCTCCGTGCTTACTGACTCTTTGAGTATGTGTTGGGGCTGCAGAGATTGGGGTTAATGAAGGAATGTCAGAGTATGTGTTGTAGAAGGAAAGGTAATGAATAGTACCACCAGAAAGTGGATTCTGGCACACACACATGTGCGCGCGCGCGCACACACACACACACACACACACACACACACACACACACACACCAGGTATTACAGATAGAAAAGTCTAAGAGATGACACTTTTCTTTTGCAAGTAAGAAGACAGGCCCAGAGACAGTTGATGACACATGCTTTGCCACACCTGGGATAAGAATCCAGTTCTGGTTTTCTACACGTGAGGCTTTCTGACCCTAGCACAGCATGACTCAGCTTTTACCATAAGCTCTTCTTGTCTACAATCCCAAGATTTAAGGGGAATTCCACTCAATTTCACTGAATACATTTTCACCTGAAACGGCGTAACAAGGCCACTTGATCTAGATGTGATTCACTCTGCAAGTACCTTGGTTCATCCACCCCACACTTCACATTTTCGGTGTCCCATTTCCTCCCATATGTAAGTTCTGTGCCTTCAATAGTTGAGGGAGAGCCTGACATGAGAATATTATGATCCTTCCCACATGTTTGGAATTGGTAATTTTCAAAGTTCCTTAGCAACCACTATGTCATAGAACCCCACCAAGTGTCCCCTTGGCTAACAGGAAAGTTGCCATTATGAATGCATTTTGAAGCTAAAACTGACTTGGGCTCAGATTAGAATGACCTGCCCTGGGCTTCTCCTGGGAACCTGATGTCATCATCATGTTAAGAGGATGATGGTCACTGCTGGCGAACACTACAGACCCTCTCACTTGGCTTTATGCGACATCTTCATCAAGTCTGCCTGCATCTGCTCCAGCTGTGTTCCTTTTGCCAGCCTCAGCATGCTTCCCTCCTTTCCAAGTCTTTTAGGCTGACTTCCACCTTCTGTGTCCCAGGGATCGAAACCACCTGGGTGCTTGAATTAGGAAACACTGTGTGTGTGTGTGTGGTGTGTGTGCACATGTATGAGGCAATTCTTTTTTTTTTTTGTTTTTGAGTTGGAGTCTCACTCTGTTGCCCAGACTGGAGTGCAGTGACCGCTCCCGGCCACCGCAGCCTCGACCTGCTAGGCTCCGGCGATCCTTCCGCCTCAGCCTTCCAAGTAGCCAGAATTACAGGCAGGCGCTACCATAGCCCAGCTGATTTTTTGATTTATTGTAGAGATGAGGTCTCACTGCCCAGGCGGGTCTCGAACCCGCGGCTCAGGCAATCCACTCACCTCAGCCTCCAAAGGCACGGGATTACAGGCTGAGCCACCGAGCCCGGTTTGAGGCAATTCTTATTCACTTCTCATCAGAACACCTCAGAATATTTGAACCAGCCTGGCCTTCCTGCTGGTGTCTAAATTTCCCTCTTCCTACAGATGGAAATGCAATTCCTTGCTCTTTCCCAAGGTTGGTTTGCAAAAGCTGCTGCTCCTATATTCCCACTAGTTTTCGTTTTCTCTCTCTTTTCATTTCCTGATTCCACATTCTTCTAACCATCACCAACGGTTTAGCTAAGATAACGTGAACATTTCTCTAGAGTCTAGCGCAGTCAGTTCTCTTGGAGATGTATTCTCCTGTAAGATGAAATGAGGCAAGGTGGCCCTGTTCCCGAACTGTTCCTTGAACCTCACTACTCATGTGACTGGCGGATGACTTCATCCAAGGAGGACCTTTGCAGAACCGAACCTGCTCTCTTGGGTCCCCTTCCCTTCTCAGCCAAGGCCAAGGCTTCAGTGGCCAGAGACAATGCGGGTAGAGCAGGCAGCCCACGCAGCAGATATCAGATTCAGTGGGATGAATGCCGAAAGAACTGATCACAGGGAATTTGGGGACTTGGGCCAAATGGGGGCTTTCCAGAAGCTCTGCTGGGAAGAAAACATACCGGGCTGTCCAGAGAGTCAGCAAATAGTTCATCAGAGACTGGGCTGTCTAGAGAGTCAGCAAATAGTTCACCAGAGACACAAGGTCAATGCCTGATCAGAGATTGCAAGGAGTTAGGTTGATTGGCGGCAATTGTCCCAGAATGGGGTAGGTTTGTACAGGGTTCTGTGCTCACCTTACTTCATGTCCTTAAATACAGGATTTTTAAGCATGTGGGTTTGAGCAGCACAGCCGGCTTGGTAGAAGGCTAGGCATTGTGTGAATGGAGTATGAAAGATTTAACCCTTGATTCATGTTAAGGGATAAAGGAAAGCCGGAGAAAGCTTCTCCCCATGTCTTTTCACACTTTGGTAGGAAGAAGATAAAGCAGACAACCTTTGAGTTTTCAGATTCTGCCAGCCAGGAGGAACCTTTTGGTCTTTATCCCTCTCATCCCCAGATTTTTTTCAGAGTACCTACAAGACATCAATACTGGGCATTACTGGGATATAAAGACCAAAATGGGCCCTTCCTTTCTCATACACCTCCAATCTTGCCTCAATAAGACAAGTTCTTGACACAAATCCCCCCCTTTTTTGGGAAGCAAGGTGTTAAGATCCTCTGTTACTTGCATATGGTGATTCTCCCTTCCCCTGGGAAGCACATAAGATTGCCAGACCATGTTTTAAAACTGCATATCTTTACAAAAAAGGTGTAGGGAGGGAGAAAGCTGTTGCTCAGTGCCTCACATGAGAGGGTTGAGGTGTACTCATAATTTCTGCCTCCTTTCTTCTCTCATCTATTGCTTGAAACAGAAGCCCTGCGGGGCCATGTCTTCCAATTCTGAAGCCCAGAACTGTTTGCAAGATTGAAAAGTCTCATCTTCAGGCAGAGAACTGGGTGAGGTTCAAATAACAACTGGGTGTTGTTTGACTCATTTGAAAGAGAATAAGGGTGTTAAACCTTCTCTGTAGGTGCCCTGAAGTTTTCATTTTGCTGTGCTGAGGAAGGAATAAAGTGCTGTATTAGTTTGCCAGGGCTGCCTTAACAAGTTACCATAAACTGGATGATTTAAGAAAGCAAGCAAACAAAAATGTCCCCAAACCAAGGTATCAGCAGAGCCACGCTCCTGCTGAAAACTCTAAAAAAGGATCCTTCCATGTCTTTCTCCTGGCTTCTGGTGGTTGATAGTAATCCTTGGCATCCCTTGGCGTGTAGAAGAATCATTCCAGTCTCTGCCTTCATCACCACTTGGAGTTCTCTCTGTGTGTCTCTGTGCATTTATGTCCAAATTTACCTCTTCCGTTTTTTTTTTCAAAACTTTGTTTTCTTATAAGAACACCTATCACTGGCTTAGGGGTTACCCTAATCCAGTATGACCGTCTCTTAATTTGATTACATCTACAAAGATCTTATTTCCAAATAAGACACAGGTAACAGGGAGTTAAGGATGGAAGGTAGTTTTTTGGGGGACACAATTCTGGTCATAACAAGTTCACTCACTACTAGACAGGGTGAGCAGCCTCTGGCTGGGCAGGCTCTAGACACCTATGTTAAATGTGTACTAATTCAACATTATTCTAAACATTATCCCAAATATTTCCCATGAGCAGGCTGGGCACAGAGGCAGAGAATGCAGCCAGTGGATCTCTAGCCACCAGTCTGCTTTATGCTGTGGTTGGGATTTTGATTGTCTGAGCAAGCAACCCTTGTTCACCTGCAGGACTTGGCACTGGGCAGGCTACCACCTTGGGGGCAGTCACTGGTCAGTGCTGTGCCAGAGGAAGCAACTTTCCCTCCCCTTTCCTGTCTCTGGAGGCAGATAGGGCCTCCAATCTCACAGCCAGGGGCTTGCTGGCCCATTTACTGCTTCCTGGCTTTCTGCAGAGGCTCAGAAGGCTTTGGGTTCCAAAGTTACCTTGTCTTCTCACTGGAGAGAGTGGACATCTAGCCCATGCATTTGAAGGGGTTGTTGTGATTTCCATTTTGGCCCTTGTTTACTTTTCCAGGGGAGCACAGGCTGATTTGAATCCACTCTTTCAGGGCACTTGGCACACACTGTTGAAAGAGGCACAGCCCCGGCCCCTTTCCCTTCCCTTGTGTCAGGAGTAGGTAAGGGTGCTAGGTGTGGGTCACATCACTGCAGCCCCTAGGGGGAGCTCAAGGCCTTTTTCCATCTCCCACTGTGGCTTTCCAAGGAGAAAAAGTGTTCTTAGGAATTAAGGATTAAATGACGAACACAAAAAAGCCACAAGGATAGACAAATGGGACTGTTTAGTGGGAAGGACAAAAGCAGGGCTTGGATCTGGAGGGAGAGGACAGAGATCAGCAGCTCACCCTTTATCCATGAGTCAAGTTCAGTGGGGGATATGATAGAGCCTAGGAGTCTTTCCTGCTTGGAGTGTGGTTTTGTCCCAGGACACCTACAGGAAGGGTGCTGTCCACCGAAAAGAGAGTCCAGTGAGTGCATCTGAGGCCAGCTCTCTCTAAGATTGGTGGTGATGGTGGGCGAAGATTTTCTACCTTGTTCTTCCTTCAAAGCGGGCAGATCTGAGGGCCAATGTGGGGCTAAAGCCTAAACCAGTAGTATGAATGAGAATTCAGTCGACCAGCCTGCCCCTGTGTCGCAAATCCCTTTGGAAGTTGCAGGAGTTGGATGGGATTTAGGATCCTGACCACACCTCACCCTAATTAGGATAGAAGGCAAGAATACATGAACAAGGGAGCGGCTCCCTCTGCCACAGAAGCCACCTCTACAATTGTGTGACTTATAAATGTAAGTCGCTTAACCTCCTGGAAATCTAGTTTCTCCAGCTGTACGGTGAGGATATACCTTCCTGAAGAGTTATTATGAGATTTAAAAGTGAAATTAAATGATCTAGAAACAACTGGCATGGTGTATAGCACAGAGTAAGTGTTCAACCACTGGTAGCTATTAGGTCAGATGTGGCTCTGGCTACTTCATCATAATAGTGACCACTAATGAGCACTAAGTGTCAGGTGGCGCTGAACACCAGCTCATTCCATCATACCAACAACTCCATTAGGTATGTTCTTATCATCCTCTTTCTCCAAATGATGACACTGAAGCTTAAGAGGCTAAGGAACTTGCCCAGGCCACACGGCCAGTAACTGTCAGGGCTGGGATTTGATGTGGGTTGCTCTACCCAGGCTGGATCAGTTCTTTATTTGTCTCTCAAAGGTTGGTCTCGATTCAATAAGTGCCAATTTCAAGGCACTTTATCAAGGCTTCAATTTTGCTTTACATATCAGTACGCTACAGGTCTTGCGTGGTCAGATCTGGATGGAGGATGGTTAACCTCCCCTGGTCGCAGGAATGCATGTCTCTGAAGTGAGTGCTAGCTGTGAAACAGCCCTCTCCTCCTTGGATTCAGAGGAAGCTGAATGTATCTGAGAGCCGCTTTTTAATCAAGAAGACCATCTATCTCCCGTTGTCATTTGATCTTTCTTGAAACAACAGCCACAAATCTCCAGGCAACAGAGACATGACGCAGACAAAATGAAAATGGAGGAAGTAGCATCTTGCTCTCATTAACGGTAAAGGAGAAAACACACGACTCTGCCTTGAGTGTTTTGGGGATGAGCTATTTTTAGAAAAGAACATTTTGTGATTGTAGTTTGATTTCTGAGAAGGTTTTCTTTTTTGAAATTTTTTCAGCAAGCTGCAGAATGAAAAAGAAAAAGTAGATTGAGCAGTAACCTCAATCAGCAAAAGTATATCGTTCAAGGCAGGGAGGTAGAGACAAAGAGACCTTAACGCTTTGTCCCTGATCTTTGGATGCTTAGAACCTAATAGGAGAGACTGTACTGTGATAGAGAGAGAGAGAGAGCTCAGAAAATAAGGCAATCTGATCTATTGTAATTTATAGGAGGAAGAACAACTTGGAGAGGTGAAAACTGTAGGGCCCTGAAGAATGGATGGAGTTGTTTATTTATTTGTTCATTCAGTGAATACGTATGTATGTAGGGGTCAATGGAAAAAGAAAGCTGAATAAGACTTAGTCCCTACCTTTGAAAAGTTTATAGACCAGTGGCAGGCACAGAATTATACACCAAGAAATGGCACAAAATAAATAAAAGAAATTTGTGCAGGTAACAAGGGACCACAGGGAAAGAAGTGACCAATTCTAACTTGAAGAGAAAGGGATCAGAACGACTCCATAGAAGAGAGAGTACTCAATATGAACAGTGAAGGATGGAGACTAATTGACAGAAGGACGAGGAGGAAGGTGATCCAGGTGCCACATAGTTGAGGCTCTGTTTATGGCTGGGAAGGGTAAGAGCTTTGGGTCTGTGGAGAGATGAAGCTAATGAAGTGGCTAGATAAACTGGAATGACTTATAAAATCTTTATTTCAGAAACTAGAGTCATGCAGTTAGGGGACTGGCAACTAAACAAGCCAGTGTAATAAGTAAGTACCATGATGGGAGTAGTTTGGGTTCCCATAGGAATTCAAAGGAAAACCACTTTATCTAGACTGAGTCTGTCTACAGAAGACATCTTAGAAAAAGTGACATCAGCAGGGATTAGCATAACGAAAGTAGAGGTGACTTAAAGGAGGACCGCTATTCAGTGCAGATAGATTTGGGGCACAGCAAACTGTTCCATGTGGCTGGAAGATATGGGAAGATGTGTATGCAGTGAAGGGTGGACACGTGGCAGGGGTGGGTGGGTTTGCACAGCAGGTTCTCAAGGGCCCTCTCAAAAAGTGACTGAGAACTCAAGGGCTTCAAGCAGTGTGCAACCTGATCAAATTTGCTTTTGAGAAGGGACATCTGGCTGCTAGGTGAGGAATACGAGAAGGACACGAACATGGAGAAAGAGAGACCTATAAAGAGAATGTTTTGCATTGGTCAAGCAGAGCTTAGAACAGAGTGGGACTAGTAGAAATGGAGAAAAGTGTGTTCAATGAGCAAGTATTTAGGAAGTGAGAAGGAGAGACTTGGTGGTTGTTTGGATGTCCCAAAATGCTGTGGGGAGGTAGAAGACTGGTGATGGAGAATGAAAACTAGTGGAAAGTGGTGGGGACATTCAGCGATATAGGATGCAGGAGGAGGGAGGAGCTGCTTGGGGTAAAGTAAATTGCATCGTTGAAGACAGATAAGGATGCAACTTGTGTTGCCGGGGTGTGTGAGGAAATCAGGGTATGAGGGATGGAGGGAGGAAGGAGGAAATGGAATCTCATTTAGCAGCATTAATTGAGCTACTGCTGTGCCCTAGGCTTTAGGATATATGCTGGAACCCAACCTCCCAAGTAGCCTGTTTTCAAGAAATTCTAGTGAGAGGCAAAGATGGGCACACAGAAAATTTGAATGTAGTGTATCCATGTGGTGATAGACCTATGTACGCGGTCGTGGGAGAAGATTACTCACTTGGAAGAATATTGACAAGCACCCACTTTATGTCAAGATGGTGCCAGGTGCTGTGGACTTGGCAGTGAGTGAGCCTAATAAGAGCCTTTCTGTCAAGAAGATAGTATTTTATTGGGAGACAAAGACATAAAAAAAATAGACAAAGATCCGGGTTCTGAGAGATCAGAAGTAAGGCACCAGCCAATGGGGGCACATGAGGAGAATGTGCCAAGGGTCCAGGGAGCCATCGGACTTCGAGGCTGGATTGACTCCATGGAGGAGAGAGAGAAAGAAAGGGGGTTGTATGGGGGAAGTCTCAGACTGCTGTGCTTAGTAGAGCCTCTGTGGAAAACAGTGTGGCGACTCCTGAAAGATCTAAAAATCGACCTCCCATATGACCCAGCGATCCCCCTACTGGGAATGTACCCGGAGAAATGCAAAACACTCTATGAAAAAGACACCTGCACATGCATGTTTATCGCAGCATAATTCACAATAGCAAAAACATGGAACCAACCGTGCTGCCCATTGCAAGTGGACTGGATAAAGAAAATGTGGTGCATTTACATGATGGAATATTATGCAGTCATAAAGAAGAACAAAATTATGAACTTTGCAGCAACCTGGAGGGAATTAGAGGCTATAATACTGAGTGACTTATCGCAGAAACAAATAACCAAGTATCACATGTTCTCATTCATAAGCAGATCTTGAATAGCTATCATAATACTATAAGAAAGGGATGGGCAGCTGTGGAAAACTGCCAGGGGAGGCGGTGCACATCTCATCCACAAGGGTACCTGCATAATGAACATTTGTATACCCAACCCTGAATTATACCTCACATATTTAAAAAAAATTTTTTTTGAGTTGGGAGTCTCACTCTGTCACTCAGACTGGAGTGCAGTGGCCACTCGACCTGCTGGGCTCTGGCGATACTTATGCCTCAGCCTTCCAAGTAGCTGGAACTACAGGTGCGCGCAACCACGCCTGGCTAATTTTTTGATTTATTGTAGAGATGAGGTCTCGCCAAGTTGCCCAGGCAGGTCTCAAACCCTTGGGCTCAGGCAATCCACTCACTTCAGCCTTCCAAAGCGCTGGGACTACAGGCTGAGCCACTGAGCCTGGCTCATACTTAAAATTAAAAAAAAAAAGAAAAAAAATGTTTGAACAGAGCTGATTGGGGGTCCCCAAGCCAAAGTTGCCAAAGAAGTCCCACGTCTTCTGGAATGGGCTGCCTTAGCGTCTTACCCTACAGTCATTGGGTGGGAGCAGCCCTTGGGAAGTACAGCTTAACCCCACACATGTGGATGGATTATAGAGACCAAGAGCTGGGGCCTTTGGTCACTAACACCCCAGCCTTTGGAGATCTGCAAAGTGTTTTTTTGTAGCTTCCACAGTATAAAGTAAGTAATCCAGTTGCCAAAAGAGAATAACCTGAGAGACTGAGCATTTGCATGGGGGATGGATGTTCCCTCTGGGTAGGTGACATTTAACCTAAGATCAGAGGATGAGAAACATATAGCTATGTGAAAAAAGTAGGGGAGCACTATTAAGTGAAGCAAACAGCAAGTGCAAAGGCCCCTTGGTGATGTCTGAGAGTCCCTCAGGAGGTCAGTGTTGCTTGAATGTAATCAGCAAAGGAGAGGCGTGGAGGGAGTTGTAAATAGGATCACGTGATGCAAGGTTCTGTCATCATTCAGAAGAATTTAGGTTTTAATCTGACTGTAAAGAGAAACCAGTGGAGAATGAAATTGGGCAGTGATAGGATCTGATTTAGATTTTAAGCAGCCCACTCTGGCTGCTGTGTGAAGCACGGCTGTCGGGTTTTCAGAAGTGAAAGTAAGTTAGATGGTGATAAGATAAAAGGTGCCCTAGCTCAGTCTGGGGTTGCCCTGGAGGTGCTGCTGTGGTGGGAAAAGGCTTCCGGGAAAGAGGCCAGGTGAGCTGGGTCTTAAAGGGGTGGGGTTTTAGGGCAAATTGTAGAATGAAGATGACATTTGTGGTAAATTTTCCTGGCTCTGTGAAGGGAGGAGCACCTTTCAAAAATCACTAAAATGTAGAGACAAAGCATCTTTAATGTAATGCCTTTTATGGAACAGAATATGATTCAGGAGTAACGAAAGACATTCACAGGTGAAAAGGACTTAAAACAGACCAATGGCATAGTTAGGAAAAGGAGGCCAACCTTTTCTTTTTTTACGGTAGGGAACGTTAACGGAATACCTCAGAAAACGAAGTGGAGACACAGAGAAAACTAGTCGCCCTTCTCATTCTAGCTCTGCATCCAGCCTGGAGCCACTGTGCACCATTTTGGATTGGGAGGGCTCAGGGGAGGTCAGTTTTGGATGGTACCGGAAGCTTATATTTCAGAACCTGCTCTTTGTTTGTCTTTGAAATAAAAGTGTAAAGCCTAAATCTGGAGTCACAACGATGCCACCAAGAGCTAACTTGCAGACCAGAGTCCAAACCTTCATCAGGTTGCTCCATCTGCCACCTGCTGACTCTCCTCTTGATTGAATACTCTGACAGTAAGTCATCTCCCTTCTTTTCCTTCCTCACTGGCTCTGCTCTTGATTTATAGCTTTGAAATAGATTCCTACCTGGTCTCCAGACTCCTGTATTGAAAACAAGTCAAGTGACAAAATGATGGTATGGTGGGTAAATGCTGTGACTTAGGGAAAGCCATTTTTCCTCTCTATACCTCAGTTTTCATGGCTGAGCTTATTCATTTTAAGGCATTCGGTCTCTCTTGCATTTATTTTACTCCAGTTTTTCTAGGAATAAGACATTTTTCTTGTTTTAAAGACTTGCATTCTTCCGCATTTGGTATGTTGTATTAGCCATGATATAATAATGAATATGCAGTAATTAGTTTTTTCATTAAATATATGAATCAATAATGATAACTGTTGTGTGGTGCTAATTACTAGCATTTTCCTAACCTGGAATTGTTTTCGTTATTTGATCAACATTAGCAAATGAAAAGTTCAGAGTTTAGGATTGAAAGATCTCAGCAGCTGTATTATGATGTCTCTCTAAGTCTCATCTAGTCCCTTACTCTATACTCACATGGAAACTCCATTTTTCTTCCCATGTCACTCTAAAGTCACCAGTGTCATTGATGATTTGGGAGATGAGAGTTGGGAGTGGAGTAGTGGGAAGGAAGTGAGGAGTTTACTTGGAGGGAGAAATGCTTCTTCCTTTCCTTGTCTTCTAAAATGCAGCTTATAAAGTTGATTCACTGACTGCTGATTTGAAGTGGAGTCTGCTAACAGTGCCTGGTACAGCCTTTCTGTAATGTGTAGTAAAGTATCCATAAAGGCTTAGAAGAAGATGTAAACTCAAAGCACAATCATAAACTCGAGCCAAGAATTCACTGAAGGTCGGATCTGGGAAGACTTTTTGCCAACAGTAATTCCAATGGAATTGGAAAGAAGAGAACACTTCATGGGTGTGAATATGTTGCTGAGGGAATGTTCTGTGGGCAAGGCGTGCATTCCCTGAATGGGAATCTCCTGGCTTATGTATGCTTGAATGGGTCTTCTGGTGAAAATTTATGTCCATTCAGAACCTTGGTATTTGACCTTATTTGTAAATAGGTTCTCTGCAGATCTAATGAAGTCAGGTTCCAAAATGAGTCTCTACTGAATGAGCCTGGACCCTAAATCAATATGGAATAGAAATGCTCAGGCAGAGATGCATGGAGAGAAGGTAATCATGTCAAGAGAGAGGCAGAGATTATCATGGTGGGGCAACAAGCCAAAGAACACCAGAAACTTAGAAAGGCAAGGCAAGACCGCTCTACAGACTTCAAAGAAATCATAACCCTGATGACATCTTCCTTTTGGATGTTTCAGCACTGTGAGAAAATATATTTCTTTTGTGTTACGGGCAACTCGAGGACGTTAATATAACAGGAAACTCAAGTAGCAGGGGTTGACACTTCAAACATTTAAGGCAACAAAAATCAGTGGGTTGACCAATGAGTCAACAGAGACAAGCTTGAGAGAAGTTATACCTTATATGAAGACATTCCACTGTTGTCTTGTAAGAAAGCATACATGGACTTGCCAAATCTTTCTGTAGTTCAAAAGGAGCTGAAAATCTGAATCTTATTTGTATGCTCTTATTTATTTATTTTTACTATTGTCCCAATTTTATGTTATACATGACACTAATCATGTCAAACATGTCTGAGAGAGTCAGATTTCTCCCATGGGCAGTCAGTTTGGTGCCTCCTGTATGTGTTCTTCGAAGCCATCCATGTCCTGTGTGATTTCCCCATTTTCAAGAGGCAGAGTTGTGTCTCTCACCCTTTTCATTATTTATTTACTACTCCAGAGATGACCATTCTTCAAAGAACACTTGGTAGAGAATGGAGTCAGGAGCAGGAGTGTCTTTATGGCAGTGATGCTTAGAATTCTGAGTGGACATGTAGTCCCTGTACCTTTAATGGGGGAAATAAAAAGGCAGACTCTGGTAGCAGACCATGTGGGGGGCTGAAGATTATTTCTATATTCACCAACTGTTCTTCTAATAAACAATCCAGAAAGAACTTGGACAGAATTCCATTTTAGTCTACTGGAGCCACCATTAGTAAAGCCTGCTGGAATGTGAAGCTGATCTAGTAGCAGTGGGTACTCAATTTTGGAAAAGAGGAACGGATGGGAAAGAAGTAGGGTTAAGAAACATTCATCCTCAAGGTCTTATGGCAAAAACTGGGCTTTGGCACATTTTCTTTTCTTTGAGGATGAGAAAACTACCAAACATAAGGAATATAAGCCCCTGCAAGGATAACAGTCATAACAGAGGAACTTCGAGCAATAGTTGTCCAAGTTCATAATGAAAACTCCCAGGAAGAGCAAACCCTTGACACCTGCTGAAGGAAATCGATTTTTGTTTTAAGGAAATGATTTGGCATGTTAAGATGAGATATAAGAAATGATAATCCTCTTGGAAATAAGACAAATGTCCCAAAGAAAGATCAACAGAATGACATGTGAAAGGATCTAGATGAGATAAGGAACAATTTCTGGGAAGCTAAAAGTGCAACAGCAGAGTTATGTTAGCATTAAAAAGCAGTTGAGAACGTAACTGAGATGAGGAAAAATCAAACTGTGCTATGAGGGACAAATTGTAGCACTCTCCCAGAAAGTATAGGACACAGATGAAAATTATGAGAAAGCATGTGTACTTAAAAGGCTGATGCAGTAGCTTTAACTTAAGAATTGTAGTTTTTCTACTTCGCTGATAAAAGACAAATAAAAACCACTTTTAGAGAAAATTCTCTATCTAAAAAGTCCCCCATATATGTTAGAATTGGTTAAGTTACAAGAAATGTCAGTGAAATAAGCAGCAAACAAAAACATATAAACAAATAATGTAACTGCAATCATGTTTTGTTTTTAATTATAAAAATCAGAAAATATGCAAATATAGCAGAAAGGTATAATGTAAGTAATAAAAGCTTCTCTTTGCCTCTTCTATTTTGTTCTACAGCGATAAGGGTGTTAATAATTTGCTGAACAGTCTTGCAGATTTTCGTTCTGCATCTACTAGCACCTACAGTTATTCATTAGTTTTTTAGATAAAAAAGATTATCACAGTACATATAGCTCTGTACCTATCTTTTTTTTTCATTTAGCAATACATTGTGGATGTTTCTTCTTTTCAGGATATGAGACTATATTTAATATTTAAAACCAATAAAGAGAGCTTTTCTATAAAGGTACTGTAATTTATGTCATTTTTAATAACACTTATTTCCTTTATATTTTTGACTACAAATAGTGATGCTGTGAATAGTCTTACCTTTACACATTATTTGCAAGTAGTTTTTGTTAAACTATTTATTATTTATTTAATTCTACATTATTCTACTGTAATATAGAATTACTCTGCTGAAAAGTCTGTCCTAAAGATGAAGGCTAAAGAATCCTACAAGGATGCGGGCAGACACAAATGAAACAAACAAAACAAAACCCTCACATCCATTATTTACAAAGAAACAGAAATCAAGAAGGCTCTGGAATTTCCTTCTATGGCATTGAATGCTAATGCGTCTTTGAATACAATTGTATCTGCAGAATTTTTAAGTGGAAAAGCAACATTATGAACCAAGAATTTTGTTCTCCTCCAGGTAATCATTTGTGTAAAAAAGTCACTCTCCGATGAACTGAAGCTCAGACAATTTACCTCCTGACTACTGGTTGAGTGGCAGTGGGGATTGGAAAGGATCTGAAGACACATTCCATATTACCAGGAACTGACTGCAGGAGAAGGGACCACAAGCGGGGAAGGCAGGCTGAAGAGCTTAGTGGATCTTGCTTTCTTCAGGTTATACCCCACGCTCAGCAATCCAGTTGTAGCATAGAGTTGTGTATCCATGGGCACAGCTTGGCCTTGTTGTGACTCCCTCACTGGCTCTTCTATTCCTCCAAATTTCTGGGGGATGAGCTTCCAGAATCCTTTATTCTACTCTTCAGTGGAAAATTGTGTTTATGACTGATGCCTTTATTTATCTCTCTATCTACTATTCATCTGTCATCTATCTGTCATCATCTATCTATCATCTTTCTAGCTAGCTAGCTAGTTATTTTAGAGTTGTGGGGACAGGTGAGGATTTGCTACATAAATAGGCTGCATGCAAGTGAGGTTTGGGTTTCTAGCTGGCCCTCACTCCCCCTGGTAGTAGACCAGGTACCCACTGTGTTGTCACGCATCCCTCTTCCTCCTCCATCTCTCCCTCCCCTAGCAGTACCCAGTGACTGACAATCTAACACTTGTGTTAGTGTGACTCATGTTCAGGGCCCACTTACGAGTGAGAACATGTATTCAGGTATTCAGTTCTCTGTTTTTGTGATAGTTTACTTAGTGTGATGGTCTTCAGCTGCATCCAAGTTGTTGTGAGGCAATGGTTGTATCCTTCTTTATGACTGAGTGTCACTCCATCATGTATAAGTACCTTATTTTTTTATCCAGTCCACTTTCGATGGGCAACAAGATTGCTTTCATGTTTCTGCTATTGTGAAAAATGCTGCAATAAGCATTCCTGAGCAGGTGTCTCTTTGGTAGAACAATTTATGTTCCTCCAGATATATTCCCAGGAGAGGGATTTATGGATTGTATGCAAGTTTAATTTTTTGTTCTTTAAAAAAATCACCACACTGCTTTGTATAGAGGTTGAACTAGCTTACATTCCCACCAACAATGTAGAAGGGTGCCATTTTCTCCACAGCTGCACCAGCCCCTGTTGTCTTTTGACTTATTAATGATAGCCATCCTTACTGGAGTTAGGTGGTATCTCAATGTAGTTTTGATTTGCATTGATTTGATGATTAGTGAGGCTGAGCATTTTTTCATGTGCTTGTTGGTCGCTTGAATGTCATCCTTTGAGACATTCATGACTTTTGCCCACTTTTTAATGGGGTGGTTTGTTTCTTCCTTTCAGTACATCTGAGTTCCTCGTAGATTCTGGATGTTAGTCCTTTTTCAGATGCATAATTTGCAAATATTCTTTCTCATTCTGTGGGTTGTCACTTTGCTCACTTGATGGTTTCCTTTGCCGTGCAAAAGCTTGATGAGGTCCCATCTGTCTGTCTTTGTAGTGTTTGCTTTTGGAGACTTGGCCATGAATTGATTGCCTGTTCCAATGTCCAGAAAGGTGTTTTTCATATTTTCTTCTTGAATTCTTACAGTTTGAGATTGTACATTTAGATCCTTGATTCATTTTGAGTTTATTGATGCCCATTTTTAATAATAATTCCAATGATTCTGTTAAAGTGCTTGGTAATCATTGCTAAAATACTGAAGTGTTTAATACATCACTGAGAAAATTAATAATGAAGACAATACATTTCTTCTCTATAAAGTAGTGCTGCAGAGAGAAACATATGACAGTTTTCAGTGCCACAGAACACAAATAATAATGATTTTTGGCATCTTTATGATTTATATTAAACTCAGGAAGAGCCTGAGTTTTTGGAAAATAAATAAACCACCCACTGGTAGATATTATCTTTCTTTAAGCCACTTTTTATTTTATCTTTCATCTAGAAACTATGAACATAGGTATTTATGCTTCAAAGCAGTATGCATGTCATTATTTCAAGTACGTTAAAATGCATAGAAAACATGGAGGACATAAACAAAAGTAGCTATATCTGTTTATCATTAGTTATATACTTAATTCATATACTTGATTGTATATAATTTATTATAGTTGATCATTAATTTTAAAGTCACATTATGTGTTTACTTTTTTCTTTGTGCTTTTTCATTTTAGATTTTATATAGAAAATTTGCTCTGTTATAATGAAAAGTAAGTGGACAGTTTTAAAAATAACTATGTTTAATTTTATCATATCATAGTATTGCCATTATAACATACAATCTTTTAGATTTGAAGAAGTATTTCAAAATATTAACAGTATTTATCTGGATAGTAAAATTAAGGTCTTTTTAAACTTTCCTCACATATTATAAAGATACATTATTTTTAATTATGAAAAGCAGTTTAAAATTCTAGATATAAAGAATGCATTTAACACAATTTTCTGATAATCTGTTGTATGCCTAGATCTCTATGCTTAGACAGATAAATTAGGAATAGTCCTTTATTCCAGAAGTTCAAATTCACGTGAGCTATTGTTTTCTTAAAGTAAAGTAACTGATGGAGAACATTCGTATGATGGGCTTTTTGGTCAATTTGGTAAATTGGCTTGTTATAATTTTTGATTTGTTAAGTTTATGTTGGTGAAAAGCATGATGAATTTCAAAAAAACATGGTCTGTAGAGTCAGATCCATTTGGATTTAAATTCTCTTTCATTGCAAGTTTGTTGCATGAATCCAAGTATTCAATTATATGGGCCTCAGTTTCCCTGTTTTAAAAATGTGAACACTAATAGTGAGCTGGACAGGTCATTTGGAATAAAGTATAGAAAAGTGCACACCACAATGACTATACATATGGAAAATTCTTCTCTCTTTGTCTTTATCTGCAGGATTTAAAACTTACATTTAAATCCATGTTTCTTAAATTTGAAGTAGTACTTTGAATTTTGCAACCTAATTTCACATAGCCTCTTCTTATTTTCCACAAAAGCCCACGGTATCAGGAATCATGTCAGGAAGTCTGAAGGAATCAAATAGCAACCCAGCAGACTGCAGGCTGAGCACCCAAGAAGGGAGACCAGCAGGCTCATTCTCAGGTTTAAAGGGCCATGTTGAACTTCGGACAGAGCTGGGTTGGATTGATGGCCAAAGATCAACCAGGGGAGCAGGACACAGTAGTCTGCATTTCCAAAAGTTAGGAGAAGGAAGGGACCTCACATTTGTCAAATGCCTTCTCTATGTTGGAACTGTATTGTGAGATATTTCCTTTTATCGCCTATGTTAATCCTCACAACCACCCTGAGATCTGGATAACACTTCCATTCACAAATGAAAATACAAAGACCAGAGGGAGCAACTTGTTCAAAACAACCCTAATGGGAAAGGAAAAGGCTGAAATTCAGACTAAGGGGCATCTGACTCCACACCACATCCCATTTCCTTCTAAGTATAGAGTGGCATCTAGGTCCCCTTGAGATTGAAGTTGTCAAGTAACTGGACTTGCAGGAGCAGGATTTAATCTCTAAGTTGAGGAATTTGATAATTAAGTGTGTTTTTAGGACTTGTGCTGCACTGGGCCTCAGGTCTATTTACCATGACAGATGCCAAATCCTACAGCTGAGTATGTGCAAAGCCTTCAACTTAGGAGCTCCTGGCAACTCCGTTCAGCCAGTTTGTCACTCTCCTAGTGGCTGCCAAACCAAGTGTAGACTCTAGCTGCTGGGAAGATCCCACTCTAAGATTCAGAGCTCGTGCAGAATCTGGGTTGCAGAATTGTTAATTAAGGTAGGTAGAACTGGAGGTGTTTCCAGTTTACTGAGGGGAAATTGCAACTTAAAAAGGTTCCAGAGGCCCAACTTGAGAACGACAAAATCCAGCAGGCCTGGGTTTCTCTGGACTTTGATATCTGCTATTCTTTTTTTACTTCTCTATGCTTTTGCTGTTGATGATGACTAAGAACAGTAAAGGCAGATACTTTTTTGCTCAGCAAATGTTGTGTATTTACAACCAGGAACTCTTCTCTACTCTGGGATTCATCAGTAAATATAGCTGACAAAAATCCCAGCCTCATGGAGTTTACATTCTAAAGGAGGAAGATGGAAAACATATAATATAATAAAGTGTGATAGAAGGTGATAATTGCTATGAAAAAAATGAAAAGGGAAGAGTATGGGAAAGGCCTCACTGAAAAAAAGTGGCATTTGAGAAAGACTAGATAGAGGTGAAAGAGCCAGACATACGGGTTTATTGGGGAAAGAATGTTCCAAGTTCAGGGAACAGCCAGTTCAAGACTCCTGAGATGGGAGCATGCTAGAGAGTTTCTGGAATAGCAAGAGGACATTACGGCGGGAACAGAAGGGGATGTTGGCGAGGTAGCAGAGTGTCAGATCATGTATGTCTTTATGGGTTATTTTGAGGACTTTGGTTTTTTTTCTGGGTGGGATGGAGAGCCATGGGAAGATTTTAAGCACGAGATTGATAAGATTGAACTTATGCATTAATAGGATGATTCTGGTAGATGTTTTTTAGGCTGTTGTGTGGTCTTTGTTAGACATGTAGATATAGGAAGGTCTCTCATTCCTCAGCTTCAGGCTGACCAAGTCAGAGAACACTGGACTTGGGACTTAAGATGGACCATAAACTTCACATGGCAGGGGAGTAAGGGCTGCAGGAATTCAATAAGAGATCATTGTTCATGGAGGAAGCTTCTCTTAGGAAAATCAAGTTGTATTTTTGGATGGTAGCTGCCATGTTAACTTGGCTGCATTCCATGAAGCACACCTGGATGCTGTTAACACAGATGCGTCAGCTAAAAGCTGTATCTGGTGGCCTTGAATGGATCCTTTTACAGAGAATCCCTCAAAGTAGTGCTGTCTTTGCCAGGCTAATTGGCATAAATCTCTAAGACCACCTGTTTTTCCATGGAATGGTACCAAGAAAATTGTAGTAACGCTCCATTGTGACTTTGAAGGATCTTTCTAGGTAACGTCTCTCAATTATCCTTGGTTCTTTAAAAAAAAACATAATCTGAGATTTCTTTTCTGAACATGTCTAAGGAATTAACAGATTTTACTAATTTTTTTTAATGCAAATTCCATTTAACCAGACATTTAAACAAACATTTATTGAACGCCTACCATTGTTCATGGGAAGAGATAAATAACAACAACAAATTACTCTCTGCTATTGAGAAACTTAGTCTAGTAGAGCAGGGTGACTCAATAATAATAGCAAAACCATGTGCATCTTTTATGGGTATATGTTTGTGATGCTATAAAAGTTCAGATGCAGAAATATTTAACTCCATCAAGAAGGGTTAGGAATGGATTTCCAGAGAAATTTAGAAGTAGAAAAGTTTTACGTCACGGAGAATATAAGTTGGTCGTGTTTAAAGGTAGTTTTCTTTCCCCCAATTCACCATTTCTTTTTCCTTTTCTCCTTCCCTTTCTTCCTTCTCTCTCTTCCTTCATTAATTACTTATTAAGTATCTGTATCAACAATGTGCAAAGCATTTGAAATTGAGTATATCTTTCTGCTCTTCCAAAACTTATAATTAAGCAAGATAGAAGAATATGTTTTTAAAAACTACAAAAATATTTGATTTGATTGGATAATAAGATCGAGGTAAGTAAGTTTGCCAGATATAATACAGAGCACCTAATTAAATTTAAAATTTAAAATTTAAAATAAATAACAAGATAAGTTTTTCAGTCCAAGTATGTCCAAATATTGCCATGGGGCATACATATACGAAACATTATTAACTAGGTATCCTGTCTTTCTTTCCTCATTGCTAAGTCTGGCAACCCTACATGTAATGAAATATTAGGAAATGAGATAGAAATATAGTCAGAGATAATGAAATTAAAAACAAAAGTCATCCTAAGGAGTTTGAATGTCTTATTGCCTATAACAAGGAGACATTTAAGTAGGCTATAGAAAGAAACAAGAGCGGATTTGAAATTTATAAAGATAATTTTGGGCATAGTGAAAACAATGCATGAGGAAAAAAATGGGATTAGAGGTAGCAGGACCAGAGGGTGATGCTTTGTTGAGATCCACTCTTCCTCAGCCTCTTAATCCCGCTTGGGATATTAATCATTTCTAAGAGTTCAGTGGACTCTTGAAGCACACTCGGACGTTTTTAAGCACCTGTGTGAATCCTCAGGTATTAAAAATTGAATGTTCAATCAACGAATCTCACATTCCAGCTGAGGGATTCTTTTTTGCACACCAGTCCTTCAGTCCAGTGAGCTTAAATTTATGCTTGTAGATGACATCAACGTAGAAGATGAAATCCACGGACAATGTGCTTTTATCATTAACTGTAAATGAAGAAGAAAAATTAAAAAGTGCTAAAAACAAGACTTATTTCATCTGCTTTAATGCATAGGTAAGAAGCAATTGAAATTTAAAATAGCAAAAGATTGCAGATGCTATTAAAGATTATTTTTACCATGCCTGAAAAGTTCACATTTTCTTATATATATATATAAATGCATTTCTCTCAAATTGTCTTTGCTAATAATTTACATATTGCCAAACAATAATTTATTTATAAAAAAACTCAGAAAATTAGATAAAAGGGTATGTGTGTATAAGTATGCACAAAAACATTTAGACACACAAATAAACACATATAGCACTAGCTTTTAAATGGATGAACACAACTGGATAAAAAAGGAAGCAATTGTAAACAGATAACTAGATTACTTTTAAAAAGTGAAATATAATGAGTGAGGGCGATTGAGATGTTCTTGTGAGAGACAACTATTATTAGAACAATAATATTTGAAAAGGATTGACTCATGACTTTGCAGCAAGGTGGGAGAGGAGTAGGAGGAACAGAACACTATGTAACACTTCAAGGTAAAACGGTACATTAGCGAAGGAATTAGGATCCAGTAGGCGTGATACCAATAGTATAATTCCACATCTGAGAAGGAGCTATAAAACTCTCATTTATTAGCAGGGGAAATGGATGGTCTGGCTGAGAGCTGTGGAAAGGTCTTATTTTATGTGTTGTTGGGGAAAGGAGATGGGAAGCAACGACATGAACATTTATGGAGCCCACAGTGTGTATCATCGACTGTACTCAGAACATACATGAACTCATGTCCAGCTCATTGAAATCTTTCAACCAACCATGATTTCTAAGAATACATTTTATCATCTTTATAGATAAAAGGTGAAGAAACTGAGGCTTAAAGGGATAAAATAACTTTGTTCTTCATTATAAATTAACTGACAAAACGCAGGTTTATCTGCATTTTTGTCTCCAGGGACACTACATCCTTTCAGGGAAATTAAAACCACTGTTTTTTGTCCCGTAATAGTATTTCTACCCTTGCTGTCTGAGGTCCCAAAAAAAAAACACTTCTTATTTTACTACTGTTATCAGCTTCCCTTTGAAACAATGGGTTGGTGACTTAACCAAGGTCATCTCTGAGCCAAGAGTAGTTTGCTTGATTATCTGTCTTTCCTAGTCATTAGACAACAGTCCCACATGCTGAAGGCTATAGGCTTCAAAACTGTATAGAAACAGTCCTGTGACTTCACTGTAGGCATTGATAAAGTCAATGAAAAATGTACTGGGATGAAGTTTATTTAAAGAGAGAAGCCTGAATATCATGTCTTATATATGGAAAATGCTGTCACCTTTGTGTTACCAATATGCAGCAATCACCTACTGTGTGTTTGGATTGTGCTTTATGTTTTTCATTTATTTTAGGCTTATGTTAATTTCACCTGATGTCTTAATCTTAGAAATTAAAAACTGCAATTTAAACATATCTGATACAATTTCCAAGTTTTAACATTTGAGTAGTCTATACAGGAAATCATATAGTCTATAAGGCCTGGGGGACAAACCGAAATTGTCACTTATTTTCTGTAAATAAAGTTTTATTGGAACACGGCTACCTAAATACATGGTTAGCATCTATTACTATTTTAGTGATATACAGGGGAGCTGAGTGGTTGCAACAAAGACAGTATAGTCCTTAGTGCTGAAAATATTTACTATGTGACACTTTTCAGTAAATGTTTGTTAACCCCTGGTCAGTGACAACATAAGATACTGCCCTCTTACATTTCTGATTTGGTTCTATACATGGCATTTTATTCTTTGTCTTGCAAGAGAAATCATAAAATATTTGTCTTATTTTATAGCATCTAATTTTGCTTAGGCATTATTTCCCCCATCACAAAGTACTTATTTGCTTCTACAGGGAAATTCTTATGTTTAAAAGAAAAAAAGTCATTAAAAAATGCTCACGAAAACACTGCAATGTTATTATCTTCATTTTAGAAAGTAAAAACTATTCAGGCATAGAGATAGTTTTATTTTTAAAGCATCATACATTAATAGATAGCAGTCGAGTTTTTAACTCAGGTTTGAATGGCTCCAAAGCTCTCTTTCCATTGACTTGTGCTTTTCAAGCTGAGGGACGTGTGGCCTGCCCCTAACACTCACATCACGAGCCAAGGCAGACAAAAACACAGAATAATACGGCTTCAGTTTTACTAGTTGGTATATGACTTTAAACACATTTCTACATTAAAATTAGCCTAGCTATTTTAAAGAGACGAATGCAAACTTCAAATAAATATTTAAGATAAAACAAAGACTTCAGATAAATTAAAGCTTTCAGTGCCCCAGCCCCTAGGGGTGAAATATTCTGCCTGGCATACTCTTACTAAAAGTAAGAAGAAAATAAATAAAATCTTTGGGGAAAAATGTACAAAGGGAAACATCATGACAGCTAGGATTTAAACAGAAATAAGAAAAATGGAGAAAGTTTGAAAAAGAAGAAAGGCCTGAGATGCAACCTTGAAAATGACTATCAAGAGTGTGTTTGGTGAATCTGCCACTGAGGAGTCTAATTAAGACATCTGCTAAGAGTTACCAATTGATGGTGGTCTCACTGTCACACCCTTTTAATTGACACACTGTGATTTAGTTCCAGATTAACTTCATAAGTGGTCCTCCTAATAGAAAGATCACTTAAATTAAAAGTGGGTTGTAAATGGGGATTTGTGATGTTAATAGGCCAGTGTAACCTCTGCATCATTTACATTCATTTACATTTTTCTCAATTCATATTTGCATATATTGGAGGATGTCACTGAAAGCGTTACATGGGCACCATTAGTATGGTAATGAGCATTCAACTGGCACAGTGTCCAAAAAGTCATTTCTTTGACTTCTCCTCAGCACTAATTTTGCAGATATCGTTGAATCTCCAACATTAACAACATAAAACTTATGTTCCAGAAGAATAAGATTTCACTTTATTTACCCAGGTGCAATACATGTTTGAAAGACTGAATTAAAGCATGGAGACTTTGTAACATTTAAGAAGCTACTTAGTACTTGAAAAGCTCAGTAAGTTAATGATGCTAAAAAACTTTAAAAATCTTGGCACAATTTGGTAACTCATTGCTGTTCATCGACATAGTCTAATACAACATGCCTGCCAATCTGAGAAGTTTAGGGCAGAGACCACTTTCAAAGAGAGTTTAGAGTGGAAACTTCAGGAAAAGGGCACTAAAACTGGAGTCTTCCAGCAGATTCTAGCTGTGAGTTTGCCCCCATCCAATCTTCATTTCTCTGAGTCTCAGCACTGTATCTGTAAATTCTGCATTATGGCACTTGTTTGTGGTGATTCAGATAATGAATGTTAAAGCACTTGTATGTAAAATTTAATAATTGGGGACAAAACTTAGCTTCCTACTTGCCAAAACAAAAAGTGGACCATATACTATTCAGTTTTCTGTAACTGGTTCTGCGACTTTCTTTGTTTGATGGGACCATCTATGAAGGAATCACACTTTCAGAGGGTGTCCAATATGTACTTTGAAAAACTAAGTTGAGCAAAGTAAGTGTGACAGTGCAGTTAAGTCTCCCCTTGATATTCTCTTCCAATTGTATCATATAAGGGCAGATTGGAAAGTACCAGAGAAGCGTGAGTTGAAATACTGCTCTCTCTGGGCACATAGCAATGAGTTGGATGATTATTTTTGCACAATTTTATTAACCACCATGTCTTTCTTAGAAAAGCAGGAGCAACTCTCCCTAGTTATCTCCATAATAGACTTTCTTCTTCATCACCTCACTCCAGTTCCCATGTCCTGCAGATTGAAATAACTCTTACTAGTGTATCCCCACCAGAACCATCTCTAAAGGAATCAGGTTCACACCACAATGTGTCTTCAGTTTGTGTCGTTTATCGCTGAAAACCAACTCAACTTGTTCTGAGCAAAGGATTGCAGATTCATCTTTCATGATTACTTTAAACCAGAGAACTGAATAGGGGCCGGACCAAAGAGAGACTTTGTTTTGTCTCATTATCAAGAAAGTCTTCTATGAAGAGGAAGACTTATGGGGAGAATCTTACAGTGGATGAGGTCAAGCAGATTGAGACACAAAGAAGGTTTCCTGAGTATGAGTAAGCAGCAGCATCTCATAAAATCCAAATCGTACAGACTGACATCTGGCCACAGGATGGGACAGATAAAACAAGGAGTAAGCGATATCTTGCCTACGGACTTTGGGGATGAAGGATGGGAGTGTGTGTTCCCAGGCTTCCAAATGTTCACAGATAGCAGGGAGAATGGGTAGGGGCAGGAAGGACAGACAGTGGACAAAGTGGCTTCAGTTTACCATGAAGACAACTTTGTAGTATAGAGGAAACAGTCTGTGTCTCACCAGTAGCAATACCTTGAGAGCTTTAGGGAACTTAGGCAAAGTGCAAAGATCTTGAAATTGTCCTAGTTTGTTATTATACCAGACGATGTTGGTCACATTTTTGGTATATCTATCCAGCATAATTTTCCATCTTTTTTCTTCATTCCTTAGGGGAACCACTTCCTCAATTCATATAGCCTCGAGGAGGTATGGGAATTGTTCTTCTACTATACCTAACTAAAGAGAGGGCATGTAATCCTCACTGGGCAGAGTATTCTATCCCTCTGGGTAGGGTGATTGGCTACAGGTATGCACACGTGACCCAGGCAGGCATAGCTAGTGTCTTTCGTGGAATTAATATGAGAACTTTGGGAACAGAATTCTGTTTTCACTGGCATTGAAAAACTAGGAAGATGTGAGCCTAGAGATGCAGGTAGGCCTATGAGGAGAGTCTTTTAGCAGATGAAACCAAGGAAGGGTGAAACATAAAGAGAAAGATAGACTCTGGGACCTATCCATGCCTGAGCTTCCTAGTCATGTGAGCCAAATAATTGTCCATTCACTTCAACAAATCTGACTTTGGTATCTGATACTGCTTGCCATTTAAAGCCAATTAAATCTTGGAAAGGGAGGAAAAGAGAGATGTACAACCAAAGAAATAAAGCATTTTGGCAAGAAAATAGAACTCATCTGCTTTTGAATTGACATATTCTAATCTTTCTTTTGTAAACCTTGTGCTTGTAATGTCTTAAAAAAAGAGCCCTAATTATTTTGGGGCAGGCATCCTAATGCTTAACATCAAATTCTCTACCTAGCAGGCGACAAAGTTCATCCTATTATGCCATGCAGGATGCTCCACTTTCAAACCCTGTTAAAACAATGTGAAAAAGATTTGAGAGAAACAAATTGAAAAGCAATGTGATATTACAGAAAAAAAATTGGATTTTAAATGAGGTCCAGAGATTGGAATAAACATTTTGACACTCCCTTGGGTATATTTACTGTGTTTTCTGAGCCTTAGTTATTTAAATATGGAAATTGGGATGAGAATGATAATAATAATCCCTACCTCACATGGTTTTCATGTAAATTACGTGATCTACTATAAATGATGCAGACTGGCCAACACTGAAAGTAGTAGGTTCTCTATTGTTTTAGTTCTTGCTTCAGACAGAACAATGTTAATGGTATTCAGAAGAGAGAAAACAAGTATCTCCACCTTCACCTCAAAGCAGAGGCAGAATCTTTCCAGGAAGGAGCCAGAAAGAAGAGGAACTATTTACTGATTGACTGTGATTGCGGTGTGTGTGTGTGTGTGTGTGTGTGTGTGTGTGTGTGTGTGATATTTTAGAAGGTGGTTTCAGAGTCACTATGGGGGCTTTTTGGATAGAATCTCTGTGTACTTCTTTTTTTTTTTTTGAGTTGGAGTCTCACTCTGTCACCCAGACTGGAGTACAGTGGCCGCTCCCGGCCACCGCAGCCTCGACCTGCTGGGCTCTGGTGATCCTTCCGCCTCAGCCTTCCAAGTAGCTGGAATTACAGGCATGCGCTACCACGCCCGGCTGATTTTTTGATTTATTGTAGAGATGAGGTCTCGCTGCCCAGGCGGGTCTCGAACCCGCGGGCTCAGGCAATCCACTCACCTCAGCCTCCCAAAGGCGCGGGATTACAGGCTGAGCCACCGAGCCCGGCTTCTGTATACTTCTTGAAGTACTTTCTTCTTGGGAAATTTCTCTAATTTTGTAGGGTCTTCCCAGGCAAGAGGGAGTAGAGAACCAGATCGCTAGGGCTGACTCAAAAGGAAAACTCTAATTCCAAGAGGCAGAGCTCATAGGTAAATTGCCTTCTAAGCTGGCCTAGAGCCCCAGAATAAAAAAAAAAAAAAGATTCAGAGATGCAGGGCAGACTCTGTCCAAAGGCGAAGGGATCATTAACATTTCTATGTCATTTTAACACCAGCACCGTCACCTCCATTCCCAGCAGCGATCAGTCGATAAGAAACTTATAGGCGCTTTGCATGCGTTAACTTATTTCATCTTTTCAATGGCACATGAGAAAACTCCAGATGTAATGGTCTTTCAACATATAGAAAGAGAGAAGTTAAGAAACTTGCTGAGTACCCACAGCAGAAATGAAACAAAGTCTATGTGATTGCAAAGTGCGGTCTTCCTATCACCAGACACCATACACCTGAGGTGTAAGTGCCAATGAAGGAAAAATGGATAGGCTGCATCATTAAATCCAGGATGGTATCTTCTCAAAAGTCACACCGTGAGAGAGTTGGGGTTGAAATGTTACTTTTCCTTCCTGATCCTCTAGTTGAGGGAACTGAGGTAGAAAGAAGGGGCTGGGCTTAGGGAGTAGCTTGATTGCCAAGAGGAATAGGTGGCCTGCAGCCCTGGGAACTGAGCCCTGGGACTTTCATTTTCAGGCTCTGTTGGAGGTAGATTGCCAGCTCTGCCAGTCTGAAAGATGTGCCAATGAGCCATTTGCATGATCCTGTGAAGAGTTAAGCCTATTACTTGGTCCTTCATACTGGTTTTCTTAAAAAGTCCCTGACAGACACAGTAGGAATATATAGAAATGTCTACTTGCTGGGTGCTGTCTTAAAATGAAAAGTTGAAGTCTGAGAAACTTTACAGTCAAACATTAGTGAGTTTGGCCAAGGAGTGCAAAGTATTAAAGGAAGGTGGCCTACATTTAGGCTCATGTTTCTCTGAGAGTGAGGCTGGCTGGAATTTCCAACCACTGGCACTAGATAGGAGGCACCAGTTAAAATGGAGGGCTGGCTTGAACACAGTAACTCACTATTTCCTTAGGAGTCACGACCCCCTTGGCTTATTTTTTGGATATCAAAAGGCCAACTTCCCGAGGAAAATGCTGAGAGGGACAATCTCACAAGGCAATAGAAGCTGGAATGGGAGGGCTGAGACATCAGACTGAAGTAAAATGTGGTAAAAAAGTGGGGAAAATGTCCAGTCGGGGTGAAGACCTTGGAGAGTGAGTCCACCCTGGTTGATTTTACCTCTCCTAAGGGGCTTTTGGACATTACTGAGAATGTTGTTGATTGCTAAGACATGGGGAGGGGAATGGGTGTGCAACCGGCATCTCTCTGGTAAATAAAAACCAGGGATGCTATTAACCCTTTGTAATTCAAAAGACAGCTCCCCAACACGAATATAGTCCCAAAATGTCAATGGGGCTGAGGTTAAGAAATCCTGTTTTAAGTGTACCAGGTACTAATACTAAAAAGCCAGTTTGGGTTTGGAATTATTAAGAAGAGAGGCAAGTGAGAAGGTCACTGTCCTCTGTGGGCAGAATTTATACAGGATGGCTTATCCTAAAGCAGAGATACTATGGTGGCCTGTTGACTGGGATGGCTTCTGTCAACTGCCTCTCCCACCTCTGTGTTCTTGGCTGCAGATTATAACTGCTCATTTGTACTCTGGAGAGACTTTCACATTATTTACAGAAACTGACCTGACAGAGAAATGAGAACTGGATTGAAGGCTTTTGTTGGCATACTAGCTCCTTGGTTTGAGCTTCCATCCTAAAGGCTTATGTTCAAATCCCAGCTCTACGACTTACTAGGTGTTACTTGATTAAGCATCTCTCTTTTCCAAACATATATCCTGGGGATAATAATATCTATATCATGAGGTTACTTTGAACATTCAATAAGATAATCTATGAGTAGAATCTAGAAAGCTTGGCAATTATTTTTAAAATAATATACTTGCCAGCCCAGTCCTGAGAGATATTAGAACTGAAGGAGAGTCCAGAGGTTCCTAGTCCCAGTTTCATGTCAGGGAAGCTTTTACAAAATCCCTTCAGGGATTCTGATTTAACTTTCTGGGTTTCTGTATGTTGTGAGAGCTCCGCAGGGGATCCTAACATGTGGTCCAGATTGAGAACACTGATCCAGTGCAGTTCCTCATTTTGTAGATAAGGCAATTGAGACTTGAGGCAGAAAAGTGAGTTTTCCAAAGACTCATAGCTATTGTTTGAAGAGCTAGAGCTAAAATCAGGACTCTTGACCATGGTTTGGAATATTTCTCTCTGCCTCACTGTCTTCTTTGTTTGAAGAGGAATAAAGTAGTAGGTAACCTGGCCAAAACACCAGGCTTAGATTTTATTTTGAGTTTGTCCAGTGGCAGGTATTTATTGTCTCTGAGTAATCTACTACCAAATAACTCCTTGGTTTTAAGACTAATCTAGCATGGGGTCCTATTAATAAATAGTAGAAGGGAAAGGAAAACCCAACACATACCCAGTAGCTTTGATAAGCCAACATTGTTCTAGGTGCTTTATTGTGGTTGCTTAGTTTATTTTCCTAATAAGCCTAGGAGGTTGGCATTTTTAGCTCCATTTCAAAGCTATAAAAGAGGCTCAGGTGGATTTAGTCAGGTTCCCAGGGTCTCTCAGTTGATACGTGATTTGTGCTCAGTTCATAACTTCCCAAAGCCAATGTTCTGTCAGAATCCACTGGACTGTAAGTTCCACAAAGGCAGAGATTTTAAACATCTGTTTTTTTTTTCCCTGCAACTCACTATACTGACAGTACATAGTAGATACTCAATAAAAAATCTGTGTGTTCAATGAGTGAGGGACACTGAATTACACAGGCCTTAAGACTAGAGATTTTTGAGTTCAACAACATATAGAACATAGACTAAAAATCTTTTAAATTTTGTAATCTAGTAGTTGTCAAAACATCTGCGAGGAAACACAGTGTATTTAAAACACCTTCCCCTAGTTATCTGATGCTAAGTCTGAAGTGAAAGTACCAAGTGAAAGTAGCATCCTAAGTGTATTGGAAAGTGTGTGTGTGTGTGTGTGTGTGTGTGTGTGTGTGTGTGTATGCTGTCAATATTCTGTGTGTGTTGCTGGGCGAAGTAAGTGTTGTTCTGATGACTTCCCTGAGAGAGGACATCTGGACACTTGCACCTGGAACTCTCCAAGACCCTTCCCTATGCACCTTATTCTGTTGCTGATTTTAATCTGTAATCCTTGTAATAAATCATAACTGAGTCTAAAACCTTTGCTGAGTTTCGTGAGTCATTCTAGTTCATTGTCAACCCTAAGGGTAGTCATGGAGACCTCCTGAACTCCCAAGTTTCTCCAGTATTTCTCTGCAACAGTGAGGTGGAGTTCAACAAAAAGGATTAAGGACGGGGGAGGGGGGTCATTACCGTCTGAAGGATAAAGGAGATGCTATGGTTTGGATGTCTGAGCCCTCCAAATCTCAGTATTAGAGGTGGGGCCTATAGGAGGCCTCAGACCCCTCATGAATAGCTAGGTGCTGTCTTTTTGATGAGGGAGTTAAGTCTAGCACCTCCCTCCTCTCTCTTTTGTGTTCTGTCTTGCTATATAAGCTGCCTGCCCTTCACCTCCCACCAGGATCGGAAGCAGCCCAAAACCCTCACCAGAAGCAGATGCTGGCACCATGCTGCTTGTACGACCTGCAGAACCGTGAACCAAACAACTCCTTTTTTTTTCTAATGCCCACTTTTGTTTATTTGCTTATAACCAGTTCTGGCATCTTAAACGATCACTAAAACAATCAAAAACTTTTTTTCTCTCTCTTTTTATTTTTATTTTGAAATTGTGGGTTACAATTCAGGGTTAGGTATACAACTGCTCCGTGTGCAGGTACCCATTACAAAGTGGGTTAAAGATATGAATAGACGTTTCTCAAAAGAAGACATACAAGCAGCCAACAGACACATGAAAAAATGTGCAGCCTCACTAGTCATCAAGGGGATGCAAATTAAAACTACACTGAGATACCGCCTAACTCCAGTCAGAATGGCCATCATTAATATCTCAAAAAATAGCAGATGCTGGAGAGGATGTAGAGAAAAGGGAACACTTCTACGCTGTTGGTGGGAGTGTTAACTAGAACAGCCTCTGTGGAAATCAGTGTGACGATTCCTAAAAGTTCAAAAAAATTGACCTTCCATATGACCCCGCAGTCCCCCTACTGGGAATATACCCGAAAGAACTCAAGTCACTCTATAAAATAGATACCTGCACATGTATGTTTATTGCAGCATTGTTCACAATAGCAAGAACATGGAACCAATCGTGCTACCCATCAAGAGGACTGGATCAAAAAAAAGTGGTACATAACTCCTCTTGTTTATAAATTACCCAGTCTTGAGTATGCCCTTATAGCAACACAAATAGACTGAGAAGGGGCAAGACTGAGGGTTGCAGGTTGTGATCAGGGTATGAGTATGAGGTGGAAATGGCTTTACACATGGAAAGGGGCTTCGGTCCAGTGACCATCGTGTCTAGCTCCCTTTCTTTGCCGTATCAGTAGGAGGGTACAACCCAAGACCCTCCCTGGAAATCAATCCTAACACATCGATACTGAGATGCTTTCTGTTGTGGTACGTGCTGTAAAACTGAAGTGGATTTTCTGTCAAATTAGCAGTCTTCACAGTGTGTCCTGGTCTTCTCCCCATTCCTCCTCCTTTTTCTTTCTCTTCCACCTTACTCTTCTCTTCAGCTCTCCTTGCCCCAAGCTTTTATTATCATGTGCCTCAAAGACAATTAAACACAGAAGAGGCAGCATAGTGGTTAAGAGTAGAAGCTCTGAATTTGATTCCCTGGCTTTGACTCTTGCCTTCCCACCTTTTTGCTCTTGGTCCTTCTCTAGGTGGGGCTAAGGGTAGGGTGAGGCAAGTGAGAACTTCCAGTATCAGTCCTGTCTCCATGTTTCAAATTCTTTAGCTGAGATATGGGAATCATTCTAGTATTCACCTCCTGAGGTCATGCACATTAGAGTTACTCCATCCTCCATACTCAGTCATGTCCAACACAGAGAAGCGTTCTCACAGAAGAGCTAGCTATTCATTTTATTGGTTCCTTTTTTTTTGAGTGGTAGTCTCACTCCATCACCCAGGCTGGAATGCAGTGACATGCTCATGGTCACCCCAGAGTCAAACCACTGGGCTTCGGAGATCCTTCTGCTTCAGTCTTCCAAGTAGCTGGAAGCACAGGCGCACGCTACTGCACCTGGCTAATTTTTTTTTTTCATTGTACAGACGAGGTCTCACCAAATTCCCGGACTGGTCTTGAACCCACAGGTTCAGGCAATCCACTCACTTAGGCCTCCTAAAGTGATGGGATTACTGGCTGAGCCACTGAGCCCAGTCCATTTTAATGGTTATTACCCACAAAGAATTCTCCTTAGGCGAGAGTAAGTTATTGATAATGATACAAGAAAAAAAATACATATTTTAGGCCAGTCTAATGAACTTTTCTATAATTAAGGCACAGTTTCACAAAACTGGAACAAGGAAAACTTGGTTCTGTCTATAAACAAGATACCTGAATTTTCTAATTTTTTGGTTACTCATCTACTGCTTCCAGACAGCATGGCATTTACACAACCTTACACAGGTGTTTATCAATGAAAATCTGCAGATGAGGAAGGCAATACTGACTAGGATTCCCATGGCCTAGAGGCCAGCATCATTCCTCAGGGCAGTATTCAGAGCCCTTATGGATCTTGGTTTTTACTGTTTTATTTTCTCCTCAGCTTTATTGAAGGATAGCTTACAAATAAAAATTGTATATATTTGAGGCATACAATGTGATGGCATTGACACATGTATACACTGTGCACAGTCAAGTTAATTAATCAATCACCTTGCATAGTTTCTACCTAGGACATGCATGCCATTATGCTAAGTGAAATAAGCCAGAAACAGAAAGGCAAACATTGCATAAGCTCAATGATATGTGGAATCTAAGAACTTTGAACTCATAAAAGCAGAGAGTAGAATGGTGTTTGCCAGGAGTTGAGGGAAAGGGAAGTGGGGAGACGTTCGTCAAAGGGTAGAAAGTTTCAGTTATAAGATGAACAAGTTCTGGAGGTCTAATGTACAGCATAGTGACTATAGTTAATAATATTATATCATATACTTGAAATTTGCTAAAAGAGTAGATCTTAAGTGTTTTACACACACACACACACACACACACACACGCACACACACACTGATCTTGGTTTTAACATTGACTGTACATTAGTGTTCTCTGGAGGAAGCTTTACAAAGTCCTGATGCCTAGCTCCACCTACAGAAATTTGATTTAATATTCTTGGTAGTTACTGGCACAGTAGTTTCTAAAAGCCCTTGGGGGTTCTTTATACACCAGTGTTTGAGAACCATATCTTGCAGCTTCATTGCCTGTTGCTGTGCTCCCCTAGACACTGTACTTTTACCTGTCTGCATAGTCCATGCCTCTGTCTTCCTGATGTGCTCGCCCTTCTTTGTCCTCCTGGTGATCACCGATTCACTCTTTATGACCTGGCTCAGGTATTGTTAACTATTTGAATCTCTCCAGGTCTCTGCTGTCATGTAGATGTGATTGCCACCTCATCTGTGTTCCCATAACACTTTCTAAACATTTCCTATTATGGTAATTCCACAGAATTGCAGACATTTTTGCTTATAAATCTGTTCATCTGAGAATCGGAAACTTGTCTTAGTCATTCCTGTCTCCCTTTCACCTGGCAGAGTCTGTCTCTAGTGTGGAATAAGCACTTGGTAAATTTTTAAGTTGCTTAAATAAGGTGCTCAAAACAGTATCATGTTGTTGTGGCTGAAATATCCAGTCTTCATGATGCCGGCTTCTTGGGTTTGCTATTTCAGTTACTGCTTGGCATACCAACGTGCCTCATTTGTGCACACACTGTTTTCCCACTTGAGTATTGAAGTATTTTGCTAATTGCAGGATTGCTTATAGCCAGAGTGTACTGTTTCACGGGGTTTCAAGCCAGAATTTAAAAGTAGAATTGCAAGGGCTATAGTCAGTGGTCTATGACAAGTCTGAGTATATACAAATGTTAAAGCAAATCTGGGGACTCCCTAGGTATATACAAAACCCAGAAGACAGATTCTGTCTTGCAGTCCTCTCTAAGGTCACACAGCTTTAGATTTTTAATTGAGGACAACATTCATCATCTAGTGTTATGCCTCTGTTTTTCTGTTTATAACAACTCTCTATTACAGTGGTGTGCTCTGATGCAGAATGGATGCTGTGGCCCTGAGCTGACCAAGAGTCAGGAGAGACCATCGGTAGGAATCAGCATGTGTACACCAATGTCTGGGCTCCTGTCAAGGGCAGGGGCTCGGGTAGATGCTTTTGGTGGGGTCCATTCTGATTGCTCATTGCCTGGAAACTTTTAACTGTAAATATTTTCACATCTGTTCCTGTTTCAACAGGTTCTTTAAGGATGCATAAGAGACACAAGAAGACTAGAAGTAAAGTGTTAGTGAACAGAGATAATTTTTAAGATACTTCCCTCTGGGAAATCTGAGAAGTTTGGTAGCAGACACAGATCAGATGGGGTGTAAACCATGCAGGCAATAGCTGTGGGGTAGCCTCTGACTTTGTGGAGGCAGAAAGGTGAGTCACAGTTCAAGAAATGAAGGTAGGGTCAATTCTGGGGCCTAAGAGGTGACCGTGGACCTATCTGAGAGGATAAATCAGTTTGGGTGCTATAGCACAGTCAAGCAAGATAAGAGCTTTTTTTCTTTTATCTGAGTATATGAGCAGTCTAGCATGTCACGGCAGGCTGATATGGACTTTCTTATTGCTCAGCCATTCTCAACATGCATTTTTTTCCACCCCGTGGTCTAATATAGTCTCTACCCTTTTGTCCACATTCCAGTCAGTAGGAAGTTGAGCAGAGAAAGGGAGGGTATGCTCATTTGTATATCAAGGGCCTGACTCAGAAGTTGCAACCCAGTATTTTCACTAACATACAATTGACCAGAATGTAGTCACATACCCAGTTCCAAGAGAAATTGATATAGAAACTCTTTTGCTGAATGGTCTTTGTCTACCTAAAATCTTCATTATTGGGAGAATAAGAGAAGCGATATTGGAGGAAATAACCAGCCATCTTTGTCTCATAGAAGATGTTTTCCTGGTTACTGCCCAAATTCCAGCAAAACACAGTGAAATTCCAGAAGTACTTGGAAAGTGAATACAGAAAGAGACATATCTTAAATGCCATCCCAGAACAAGGAATCAATGGTCGAAGTTGAACATATTAGTATTCTGAGGTTGCCTAGAAAATCTCAGCGTCTGTAAATAATATTTCCTGTGTGATGTACATGTCATACAATGCTTAATATTAATTTAACTTCCTAATACAATTTTGTGGTAAGACTGTTTACCCAATATTCCCAAGAGTACTAGGAATATAGAGTGTTGGGGGGGTTATAAACAGGAGGAAGGTTGTAAATTTCCATAAAATTAATCACCTAGAAGAAGATAGAAAAATTGCATGAATAGAGTTGTTTTATGTATAATTAACAGTTTCTATTTTTAAAAAGACTTCATAATTTTATATGTATGTCTAAATTGTGTATACACACACACACGCATATATACCAACATATACTTAACATGATCATTAGGGAGGTCATGTGATGTAGTCAGGGAAAGTGTCATTTCCATTTTGTAGAAACGTTGTGATTAGATCCTGAGCCTGGAGCTTAAGCCTAATGCAATAATAAATAAAACTCCGTGGCAACGGGTGGTGTCTTATGAGAGCTGGAAGGTGATTTTTATGTGAGAGGAATTTAAAGTGTGCAGCTAGAGATGGACTGTGGTGGTTTTAAAATAGGTTTGCAATTTATTTGGCATTTCTCTCATGGAGGGATGCAGTCTGATGCTTTTCCCCTTGAATATGGGCTGGTCTTAGTGACATCTTAATGAATAGAATATGGTGGGTATAACCTATGGAGATTTCCAATATTAGATCATACGCAGTCTCCGTCTGGTTGTTTCTTAAGAAGCTTTCTCTTGGAACCAGCCATCATGCTGTGAGGAAGCCCAGACCAGATGAAGAGGCTCCAGTATGCATTTTGACTACAGCTTCGGGAGAGCTGTATGAACCTCAGACATGTGAACCAGCTTTACGAAGTGAATGAACCAATGCTCAGTGTACCCTTGGTTCATGAATTGTCCAAAGCCTGATTATCCAATTAAAAAGAATTCTCTGAGCTCCAGAAATACTGCTGCTTGCCAAATTGATTTTACCTGGTACAGGCAGTGTACTCTAAGTGATAAAAGTAGATGTCATTGACTTCTCTTAGTGAGGGAGCATTTCCTTTTAATGGAAAATGAAGTATAGGTATGCCTATGCATTGACTCTTGACCAACATAGATTTGAACTGCATTAGTCTACTTATGTGTACAATTCTTCTGCCTCTGCCACTCCTGAGACAGCAAGACTAACCCCTCCCCTTCCTCCTTCTTCTCAGTCCACTTAATGAGAAGATGGCAATGGTAATGAAAATCTCTGAGATGATCTACTTCCACTTAATGAATAGCAAATATATTTTCTCCTCCTTATGACTTTCCTAATAATATTTTCTTTTTTTCTAGATTTTTAGGAATGTAGTATGTCATACATATAACATGCAACATATGTGCTAATTGACTATATTATCAGTAAAGCTTCTGGTTAACAGTAGGGTATCTGTAGTTTAGATTTTAGGGAGTCAAATATTATATGCAGGTTGTCAACTGTGAATGGAGTCAATGCCTAGCCCCTACATTGTTCAAGGGTCAGCTGTATTTACTATTTGTTAGAGTCTTTTTGCTACTTGTCTATATTATACTTTACCTCATTTGTCCATCTCTGTTGAATGTTCCATAATTATAGCCTGTCACATATGTATGTTGCAAATAAAATCATCCTTGGGGTATCATGATCAACAAAAAGATGAAAAAAATCAGTCAGCCAGTTTTTAGAATGTGTTAGCCTGGAAGCACACTGCTTGACTTGACATTTTCAGTGGGGAGCCATGAGGTCGGTCAATATTGGCATTTGAGCTTGCTATTTATACCCTAGAAATAGAGATGGAAACTGAACTCCACTGGACTACTAGTGTAGCAATAGGATGGTCTCATTAACAATTAGTAAATAGCTAAGTACTTATTCTAAATATGAAACCTGCACTGGGGCTCAATCTAGAGCAGATGGGGACAAATGGAAGCAACAGAGTGATTGAAATGATTGCAGGGAGGGATGCAGAGGCAGGGGCTGGGAATTCTTCGAGGAGGAAATCTTTTTTTTTTTTTTTTTTTGAGTTGGAGTCTCACTCTGTCACCCAGACTGGAGTATAGTGCCTGCTCCCGGCCACCGCGGCCTCTACCTGCTGGGCTCCAGCGATCCTTCCTCCTCAGCCTTCCAAGTAGCCTGAACTACAGGCATGTGCTACCACGCCCGGCTGAATTTTTGATTTATTGTAGAGATGAGGTCTAGCTGCCCAGGTGGGTCTTGAACCTACGGGCTCAGGCAATCCACTCACCTCAGTCTCCCAAAGCCGCGGGATTACAGGCTGAGCCACTGGGCCCAGCTCAAGGAGGAAATCTTTAGAAGTTCTGTGTCCACCTGGTCTCTTGGAGGTTTGAACTAAAAATGTTGCTAGAATTCCTGGTAATTATCAGCCCATTACCAAACATATTTTATTCTAGAGTTCTCCAAAGATATTTATTCATAATTTCTTTATGCTGTGACCTCCTCCTGAACTAGCTTTCTTCATACTCTTTCCCTCTCTGGGTCTTTCAGACCCAAATACTTTGTCAAAGGTTCCATCTTATCTGATTTTTAAGGAGGCAAGCTGCACAGTACAGGGCAGTAGACAAAGTCATTGGCTTCAGATAGACGTTATGGTGAGCCAGTGATCAGGTAATTTATTCATTGTGAGCATGTTAATGAACTGTCTTTCGTTTCAGTTATCCCTTCTTCAAAATTCGGAAGATGATGATGATAAAATTACCTTGAAGAGTGATTATTAGAATTAGAGAAAAGATATGTCTATCAGCTGCCACATCATGGGACATTGACAACTGACAGCACACATTTTGTATTTATTTATTTATGAGACATGGGGTACAATTGAGGATTAACCACCTAAGTAGGTGGCATGCAGGTGAAGTTTGGGCTTCTTACTGGCCCTCATTCCCCCTGGTAGTGAACCAGATAGACTTTGCATCGTCAGGTGCCTCCTGGCCTCCTCCCTTCCTCTCTTCCCTAGCAATGTCCAACAAGTGCCAATGCTTGTTGCTAATGTGACTAATATTCGGGGTTTGCTTATGAGAGCATGTGATATTCAGTTCTTTGTTTCTGTGATAGTTTACTTAGTGTTATGGATTCCAATGTTGGGAGCTGGCCACGGAGGCCCACTGAGCATTAGGGATCAGGGAGGGCCATGGACCCGGAGACCACTAGGATGTGTTCGGGAGCTGTTGACCCCATTCCCTTCTCCCTTTTCTATTTGGCACACTTTGCCAAAAGGAACTCTGCTGACCTAAGCTGAAGGCTCTGTGACTGTGACAGGCATGGCTAACTCTAGAAACTCATTGTTCCTGTTTCCCATGAACTGTGGTTTCGGCTTAGGTATTAGATATAATTAAAACTCGGGTCACATTGGGAGCCTTTAATACAGTACAAGCTTCTTTATAAGATTTAAAAGTATATTTGTAGAATTAGTATATACATATGGAGAGCTGTTTTCAGCTTTAGATGGTATAGATGATTATCTAGAGTTACCAAAAATGGTCCAGCACGAACTTTGGACTGGGCCACATTCCTCAGGGCCCAGCATGTACTTTGGACTGGGCTGCATTCTTTTAAACTGGTTTTAGCCACAGTTAGTGTAGGGTTTTTCTACTTATTATAGAAATTGAATTTATTTTACTCATAGAAAGTATTGTAGAATAGGTCATGCTAACATCAGGAAATTATGTTAGTTCAAGCATGATCAAACATGATATTTTGAGGTTTAATAAGAATACAGCTAACTTTAGAAATTTCATTGTTCCCATTTTTTACTATTGCAGTTTTGGCCTTAGTACAATTTACAGTTTATATTTGGGCTTTAGTTTTAGAAGCTTTATTGTTATCAGCTTTTTATATTAGGATTAGGAATTAGAAACTTTTATAGAAGTTAAAATGGACATATAGGATTTTAGAATAGCCATTTTGTTAAGAGATTGTAATCAATTGTTCCTAGAAACGGCCCAGTGTGATCTTTGGATGGGGTCACATTCTTTAAGAACAGGTTTGAGCTATAATTAAGAGTTTTTATAGTGTAGGTAGAATTAGCACAGAATAGAAAGGTATTAGGATTTAAGTTAGTCATTAGGTGTTCTGTATGCATAAGCTTTAGACGTTATTGATTATTAGAATATTATGATGTTAGAATTGTTGTATTGCTTTTGAGGAATATTAACCAAGCATAAGGAACAGTGAGATAATTTTGGGATTGTCCTGCCTCATGCTTGGGAAAATGCCTGGTGGGTGGGGGATGCCCCTCATCCACCTGGCTTTGTGTTCACGTAAAAGTCTTGTGATTTAACTGGGACTGTCCTTCCTCATGCTTGAGGAAACACCTGGTGGGTGGGGGATGCCTCTCATCCACCTGGCTTTGTGTTCACGTGAAAGTCTTGTGATTTAACCCGTGAAAATTTAGGATAAAAAGCTTACGATTTGTCCCATTAAATGTCTTCTGCACTAGACAGAGTCCAGTCTCTTTCTTTCTCCCTCTTTTCTTTCTTTCTCTTTATATCTATCGCTCCATCTTTCTTTCTTTTAATATCTATCCCTCCAGTTTAATTGCTGATGCCATCTTTCCTACCAGGGACCCCCAATATCTGTAGGGGCTGGGCCCCCACATTCCAACTCCATCCAATTGCAAAAAAGTCCATGATTTTCTTCTTCTTTATGGCTGCATATTACTACATCATGTAAATGTGCCACATTTTCTTTGTCAAATCTATTTCCAATGGGCAGTAAAGTTGGTTCTATGTTTTTAATATTGTGAAGTGTGTGGCAAGTGTCTCTTTTGCAAAAGGAAGTATGTTCCTCCAGGTATATTCCCAAGTAGATGGATTGCTAGATCATATGAAAGGTCAATTTTTAGTTCTTTTATTTATTGCCACACTGCTTTCCATAAAGGTTGAATTAGCTTGCACTGCTACCACCACTGAAGAAGTGTTCCCTTTTCTTTGCACCCATGCCAGCATCTGTAATTTTTTTTTTTTTTTGAGTTAGAGTCTCACTTTGTCGCCCAGACTGGAGGGCAGTGGCCGCTCCCGGCCACCACAGCCTCGACCAGCTGGGTTCCGGTGATCCTTCCACCTCAGCCTTCCAAGTAACTGGAACTACAGGCGTGTGCTACCACACCCGGCTAATTTTTTGATTTTATTGTAGAGATGCGGTCTCCCCAAGTTGCCCAGGCAGGTCTCGAACCCACGGACTCAGGCAATTCACTCACGTCAGCCTCCCAGAGTGTGGGATTACAGGCTGAGCCACCGAGCCTGGCCGTAATTTTTTTTAACTTTTTAATAATAGCCATTCTTAATGGAGTTAGGTGGTAACTCATCATTGCTTTGATTTGCGTTTCTCTGATGATTAGTGAGGCTGAGCAATTTTTCATGTGTCTGTTGATTGTTTGTATGTCATCTTTTGAGAAGTGTCTGTTCATATCTTTTGCCCACTTTTAATAAGGTTATTTGTTTTTCCTTTCGCTTCGTTTGAATTCCCTGTAGACCCTGGATGCTAGACTTTTGTCAGATGCATAATTTGCAAATATTTTTTCCCATTCTGTGGTTGAGGTTCCACTTGTCCATCTTAGTTTTTTTGCCACTCGCTTTTGAGGACTTGGTCAAGAATTAGTTGCCTACTCCAATGTGCCTAAGAATGCTTCCTATGTAGTCTTCTGGGAGTCTTAGAGTTTGAGGATTTGTGTTTAGGTTGTTAATCCATTTTGAGTTGATATTTTTATATGGTAACAGGTATGGGTGCAGTTTCATTCTTCTGCATGTGAACAGCAATTTGCTAAATATAGTCTCCTTTCTTCAATGATTGTTATTGGTGTCTTTGTCAAAGATGAGTTGGTTGAGAGACCATAATTTTGCTTCTGAAATCTATGTCCTGTTCCTTCAATCTATATACTTATTCCTGTACCAATATCTGACTGTTTTGGTTACTGCAGCCTTGAAACAAAGTTTATGTTTAGAAGTGTGATATATCCTGCTTTGTTCCTTTTGCTGAGGATTGTTTTCGCTACCCATGCTCTTTTTTTGTTTGTTTCTATATTAATTTCTATATTGTTGCTTCCAAATCTGAGAAAAATGATGCTGGTAATTTGATGGGTGTTGCATTGAATCTGTAAATTGCCGTGGGTGGGATGGACATCCTGACAATACTGATCCTTCTAATCCATGAACATAGATTGACTTTCCATTTGTTTGTGTCATCATTGATTTCTTTGAGCAGCATTTTGTAGTTCTTGTTGTAAAGGTCTTTCACTTCTCAGGTTAGGTGGATGCCAAGTTATTTCTTTTTTGTATGTGGCTATTGTGAATGGGACTGTGCTTTTTATTTGGTCTTCTGTCTGCTTGTTGCTGATGTATAGAAATGCAGCTGTCTTTTGCCATTTATTTTATATCCTGAGACTTTGCCGAAGTCATTTATCAGTGCCAGGAGGCTTTTGATAGACTCTCTAGGGTTTTCAAGGTATAGAATCATGTCATCCACAAATAAAGATAGCCCAACTTTCTCTTTTCCTGTTTGGATGCCTCAACTTCCTTCTCTTGCCTGGTTGCCCTGGCTAGGATTTCCAACACTATGATGAATAGGAGGGGTGAGAGTGATCATCCTTGTCTTATTCTTGTTATCAGAGTGAATGCTTCCAGCTTCTGCTCAATAAGCAAAATGTTGGTTGTGGGTTTATCATAGGTGGTTCTTACTGTTTTGAGGAATGTTCCTTCTATGCCTAGGTGCTCAAGGGTTTTTATCAAGAAGGGATGCTGGATTTTGTTGATTACCATTTTGTGTCTATTGAGATAATTATGTAGTTCTTGGTTTTGCATCTGTTAATGTGCTGAATTACATTTATGGTCTTGTGAATGTTGAAACAGCCCTGCATCCTAGGAATGAAGCCTACCTGGTCATAGTGGATGATCCTTGATATGTATTGTTGAATCCAAATTGCTAGAATCTTGTTGAGAATTTCTGAATCTATGTTCATGAAGGAGATTGGCCTGTAATTCTCTTTCCTTGTTGGAGTTTGCCAGGTTTGTTAGCTTCCTCAAATGTGTTGGGGAAAATTCCATCATTCTTGATTGCCTGAAATACTTTTGGTAAGATGGTTACCAGCTCCTACTTGTATGTCTTGTAGAAGTCATCTGGGAAGATATCTGGTCCAAGACTTCTTTTTTTGGCCAGGAAATTTTTTATGAATGAGTTGATTTTCTGGGTTGTTATTGGTCTGTTTAGAGTTTCAATTTCTTCTTGTTTCAAACTTGGGAGGTTGTGTGATGTCAGAAAATCCCCCATTTCCTTTAGGATTTCTAGTTTATTTGCATACAGCTGTTCATAGTAATCTCTGACAATCTTTTGAATTTCTTCAGTGTTAGTTGTCACTTCGCCTTTTGCATTTCCAATTATGTTTATTTGAACTCTTTCTCTTCTTTTTTAGACAATCTGGCCAGAGGTCTCTCAGTCTTAGCTTTCCTTTTAAAGAACCAGATTTTTGTCTTATTAATTATTTCTATGATAGTTTTTTTTTCTATATCCTACAATTTTGACTTTATCTTTGTATTCCGGATTCTTCCTGCTGACGTTAAGATTTAGATAATCATGCCTTTCCATACCCTTTATGTATAATGTTAGGGTGTTTACTTGTGATCTTTCTTTTTTCTTGATGTGTATGCGTGTAATGCTATAATTTTTCCTCGTAACACTGCTTTCATGGGATCCCAGAGATTCTGATAAGAAATGTCTTTGCTTTAGTTTGTTTCCAGGACTCTTTTTATTTCTGTCTTGAATTCTGTGTTGACCCAGAAGTCGTTCAGTAGCATGTTGTTTAGTATTCACGTATTTGTGTATTTTGTGGGGATCTTGTTGGTGGTAATATTCATTTTTATTCCATTGTGATATGAGAAGATGTATGGTATTATTTGATCTTTTGAAATTTGTTTGCACTTGATTTATGTCTGAGAATGTGATCGATGGAGTATATTCCATGTGCTGATGTGTAAAATATATACTCTGTTGATTTTGGGTGAAGTGTTCTATAGATGTCTACTAAATTCATTTGATTGAGTATTAAGGTAAGGTTCTGTATCTCTGTTGGTTTTTTACCTCAATGATCAATCTAAAGCTGTTAGTGGAGCATTTAGGTCTTCAACTATAATTACATAAGAGTTGATGTCCTCTCTTAGTTTACATAGTAGATATCTTATAAAACCTGGTTCTCCTGTGTTGTGTGCATACATATTTAGGATGGATATTTCTTGCTGGAGGATCGAGCCTTTTATTATTATGTAGTGTCCTTTTTTTTCACTTTTGATGATTTGAAGTCTGCTTTGTTTGCTATCAGAATAGCTATACCTGCTCTCTTCTGTTTTTCATTTGCCTGAAAGACCTTTTCCCAACCACCAATTTTGAGCCTATGGATGTCATTTACAGTGAGATGAGTTTTTTGGAGGCCACAGACTGTTGGATCATGCTTCCTCATCCAATTTGCCACTCTCTGTCTCTTCAGTGGAGCATTTAGTCCATTCATGTTCATATTGATTATTGAAATGTGAAAGTTTATTCTTGTCATAGGGCTCTTATGGGGTTGCTTTGTTTCCTTTTTACTTTTGTATTTATATATGTATGTATTTTCATTTTTATGAGTGCTCTGTATGCTCTGTTAACTCTTTAATTGACTCTACTTTTGTGATGGGTATAATTATCCTTTTGTGTGTGTGTGTGTGTGTGTGTGTGTGTGTGTGTGTTCAAAACCTTTTAAATCATCTCCTGAAGGACTGATCAGGAGGTAGAATATTCTCTTAGGGATTGAATATCTGGGAATGATTTTAATTCCTCATGAATGGTGAAGCTTTGCTTGAAGGGGTAGGAAATAATCGGCTGGAATTGCTTATCTTCAAGGACATTAGAGATTGGAATACAGTCCCTTCTGGCTTTATTGTAGATAAATCTGAGGTGATTCTGATGGGTCTTCCCAGGTAGGTAGTCTGGCCTTTCATTCTTGCTGCTTTTAATATTTTTTCTTTTATGATTATTTTGTGGAGGTGGATAATTATGTGTTGTGGGAATGGTCTTATTACGTGCCACCTTGTGGGAGTTCTCTGAATCTCTTGCGCTTAATTGCTGTCTCTCTAGTGAGATATGGGAAGTTTTCTTGAATGACCTTGTGGAATTTTTGTTCTACAGTATTCTCATTTTCTCCTTTTTTCAGGGACAACAATCAGGTGTAGATTTGACTTCTTAACAAAATCTCACATCACTTGGAGGCTCTGCTCCTTCTTTTTCACTTTTTTTTTAGACAGACTGGGTTTATTCCATGTTTTAGTCTTCAAGCTCTGAGAATATTTTTCTCTGCTTGGTTGATCGTGCTTTCTATGCTTGTTACTGTTTTTAATTTTCAGGATGGAGGTCTTAATTTCCATTATTTCAGAATGAACTTTTATGAAATTGACCAACTCCACTTTTACTGCCTGAGCAATTTGGTGACATATACTTCTAATTTCTCTTGGTTCTCTCTGTTTATTTTAGCCATCCAATCTCTGATTTATGTGGCTGTCATCTGGGGCAGGTTATTCTGGGGGGCTGCCATTGTTTGTGCTCTGATAACTATTTTTTGGGTGCTGTCTCTTTAGGGATCTGAGGGATGCTTATGTTTTTTAGTTGACTTTTTCCTCATTTGTGACAGGCCTTTCTGTAATTTCTCTTTGTTTTTGTTTCTCTGAAACTATCGATGACTCTTTGATCTAGGGCTCTTTCTGTGTTTCAATATAGGTCACTCAATGAGAGAGGGAGGACCATTCACTTCTGCTCCTTGTTCCACCCTGTGGCAGGCTTTCTCTCCTCTAGATTTTATCTTCTCTTGTTAATCTAGTCAGGTTAGTTTCCAGCCTCTGTTGCTAGCACTCTGTAGAGAATGAGTGGGGCATGGGATCCTTGTCTGTTCTCTGTGCTTTACAGCCCAGAAGTCTTCCCATAGAGAAAGCCATCTGATATATTTTGTGCTGCTTCTTCCCTGTTCAAGCCTGTACTCTGCTCTTGAAAAAGAGTGATTTCCCTGCCCTATAGGCATGCAGGTTTTGGAGGTAATTCTTTCTCCTCTAAGATGGTCACCTATTACTAGTGATAGGTGCCTGCTGGATTTACTCTGCAGGTGGAACTTTCCTGCCTGGGAGCTGGCTGCTGGGCTCCACTGGCAGAGACTACACTCATTGCAGTTGAGCAGTTGTGGGTTTTTTTCCCTATTACTCTTGGTCTCTGATTGCCCACCACTGTGCCCTTACCAGAACTCTTCCTGCTTGGGACCAATGACTCACACACAACTGGAAGGTGGTGAATTGATCTAAAGTGTCTCATCCACTCTCCTTCATTGGACAGGGCTTCAGTTTCTGTATAAGCCTGGTTCATGGCAGGGGAAGGGGTGCCTGGATTCCTTCGTCCACCATCACTTTCTGGTCTCTAGGTGCTCAAAGAGACCTCTGCTGCTTGTAGGGTGCTTCTCCCAACCAAAACTGTCCAGGGTGTCTCTCTGTCTATTGATATCTGGATCCCTACTCTCTGTCTTGCTCAATAAGAGAAGCACTGGTCTGCTGCTCCATAGTGGTCATTCTGGACCCATCCAGGTCTCTTGTTGTATCAATGCTGCAGTCCAGTATAATCTAATTCCTCAGGATTTCTTTAGTCACATCATATCATTTTCAGTCATTGCCATCTAGCCTTTGTTAGACTGATCTCTCTTCTCCATGTCTGCTCTCTACCTTAGGTCATAGCTGTAGTTACACCTCTTTATATCTTAATTTCCCATGCTTCTGGGTGACAGAGATTGAGTTTTAACAAGGATTATGGAAAGGTACCCAATAAATTTCTTTAAATAAAGGAATATATAACACTGGTTTTAGCTTTACTAGTTTTGTGTGTTTTAGTAGGTAAATTAGAGCCTATTTTCATTATTTTTCATTTTGCTTCTATAGATGACTTTTTTTTTTTTGTTTGAGTTAGGGTCTCACTCTGTCTCCCAGACTGGAGTGCAGTGGCCGCTCCTGGCTACCGCAGCCTCAACCTGTGGGTTCCAGCGATCCTTCTGCCTCAGCCTTTCGAGTAGCTGGAACTACAGGCATGTGCTACCACACCCGGCTAATTTTTGATTTATTGTAGAGATGAGATCTCACCAAGTTGCCCAGGTGGATCTTGAACCCGTGGGCTCAGGCAATTCACTCACCTCAGTCTCCCAAGGCGTGGGATTACAGGCTGAGCCACCGAGCCTGGCTTAGATAACTTTTAATAAGTTCTTTTCCAGAATATTTTTTAAAATTATGCATAAGTATCATCTCACTTGATCTCCTTGTTTCTTTTACAAGGTGGATATTATTGACTTTCCTGAACATAGTTGGTGAACTGAGATTCCAAGAGACAGCATGACTTCCCCATAACAGAGTGGTATAGTGTGAGACACATATTGTAGTCCATGTCCAGCTGTCTTCTCTCCTGGGCTGCGCTGACTCCCCTGAGAAAGTTCTAAGACATAATAGACGTGAAAATCCTCCATAGACTCCAGAGTGGAATATGAATATAAGGAATTATTGCTATTCCTTCCAGGGCAGGCGAGCTATAACCTCTTGTGGAATCATTTATCAGCAGGAAATCCTGTTGCTGTTCACTGAATTGTACCCTGGTGACCCAAAAGATAATGTATTTCCTGATGTACTTAACTTAATACTATGGGCTGACCTGTACCTTGAACTGAGCTGGGCGAGTAATATTTAAATGCAGGCCCCGACAGCTTATAGCCCTCTGCAGCTTTCTTCTCCTCCGCTTGGCAAGTTGCCAAGCCAGGGAGGGAAGAGCAGTGGAATGTGGGGATGAATGAGATTAGGGTTGGATGATGTTCCTCCCAAAACAACCCATGGCTTAGATTTATTTTTGATAGCTTGATGAAGGAACATCTTTGTTCATTTTGACTATCAAGAGTGCTCCTTGGGCCACCTCCCATGGATACCCTTGGATTGTCTGTTTCAGCTGCTTTCACACTGGGTCAGAGCTATTCCATGTTGATTTAAAGACCTGGTGGGGGATCATCTGACTGGAATTTGATGTTATGGTTCAACAGCCTGCTGGATCCTTCATACGCCTGCAAAAATGAAAATGCTTGTTGGACATTTTTGCAAGCCACAGTCAATGGGAGGGAAAGGGTAGGTTGTTTCTGCTTTAATCTCTTAAATAATGAGCTGAAAGTACAATTGAACCACACAATTAAGAGTGTGTTTGAAACAGAAGGGAGCTTTAGGCATCAATGCAAAGACCCTAATTTTATAGACAAGAAAATAGAGACTTAGAAGGGTGAGTGATTTACCACACAATTTGATGCCTACATTCATCAAATTTAGATGAATGACTCATTTAAGTCAGTTAGATGACACTTTTAAAATCCAAATCCCCCATTCTTTTTGCCTTGTCATGCTACCAACCACTGAAGGTGATATTTGCCCAAGTCAAGGATGCTGCAAAAGGGCAGTGTTTAGAGAATCACTTCCCTTTTGTGTTTTAATGACCATCAGTCAACACACAGGAATGAGCCTCATTCTGCACTTGAGTTTGGAGTCATGAGGGGACCTAAAATACTCTCTGTGAGGAGACAACTTCAAATCATGCTGAGATAGTGGCTAAGAACCTGTATGATTGTTAAATAATGAGTAGAACACACTATGTATTATTCCAGAGTCAATTTGGGCCATTGCTCTTCATGTTATTAAGGTATGACACAAAATGAACCAAGAAATAGTCTGTCCCTGGAATTTTAGTTTGAATCTGAGGGTGATGGTTAATTATAGCCCTCCCCTGTGGCTCTGAATCAATTGAAAAATAGCCTCAGTAGCCAGATAATGATTATAAATAAGTCAGTTTTATTGTGGGTAAACTTGAATTGGACGATAGAGCTTGACACCATGTCCGAAATGGACCAAGCAAACTCCCTAATGCAGGACCTGGAAAAGTAATATCCCATGGGGCAAGATGTAGGGAATAGTTTCCATGTGACCCTGAAGAAGTCAGAGAAGTCACAGAAGAAGGGAGTTAGAAAAGACAGAGATAGAGTGAAAAATCTGGAAAGGATGAGGAGGAAGAAGGAAGAGACACATTGCCCTATGCCTTTTGTAAGATAAGTCTTGCCACCTGGTGAGAAGTGGAGAGAAAGAAAAGACGAGGATGAAGCTTCCTATTTCAAAGACCAAGGAAAGATCAGAGAGGAAAAAGAAGTAGGGAGGAAAAAGATTCTTATATACCTTTCAGAAATAGGAGTAGGCATAAGCAGAGACATAAAACCATTGAGGAAGTGGTGGAATCCATGCTGCAAAGAAGGAGAGAGGACATGGGACCCTCAGTTCTCTTTTTTAATTTTATTTTTAATTTTGGGGAAATATAAAATATGTCATCTTTACCATTTTTCAAGTGTGTAGTTCACTAGTGTTAAGTATATTCCCATTGTTGTGCAATCAATCTCCAGAATTTTTCATCTTGCAAAACTGAAACTCTATATCCATTAAATACTAAATCTGCATTTCTCATTTACCTTAGCCCTGGCAATCATCATTCTACTTTCTGTCTCTATAAATTTGAACACTCTAGGTACCTTGTATGAGCAAATTCATACAGTATTTGTCTTTTTGTGAATTATTTCACTTTGTATAATGCCCTTAAGCTTCATACATATTGTAGCATTTGTCATTATTTTCTCCTTTTTAAAGTCAGAATAAAATTACACTGTATGCATACCACATTTTGCTTATCAACTAATTCATCAATGAGCACGTGGATTGCTTCCACCTTTTGGCTATTGTGAATAATGATGCCATGAACATAGGTATACAAATATGTCTTTAAGATTCTACTTTCAATTTTTTTGAATATGTACACAGAAATGGAATTGGTGGATCAGTGCCCTTCAATTTTGATAAAGAAACAAAGGAGGCATTAATGAAGTTACAAAGATGAAGCAGAAGTTGAAGACCAGAAATCTATGTCTACAGAATAAGGATGTCTGCTGGATCTGGGGAAATTAAAGAGCTACCTTCCCAGAAGATGAGAGACAAGGTTCTAAAAAGCAATAAGGAAGAATCTGAGGAAGCAGTAAGGTCATTACTATAGGGTTATCTCCAGAGGCTACTAAAAGAACCTGGGTCCTGGTTGCTGTGGGAGTGAGAGGGAGAAGGATTCCTGCTTCTCCTCAGAAGGCAAGATGTGAAAATGTGGTGAGGACTCAGTTTGAACCCAAGAGTGTGTTTTGCCTCTCATTCTCATTTTTAACTGGGGTATACATTTGCTTGTAAGTGAAAGATAGGGATAAAGAATGTACACGAATTTTTTGTTTAACACAAAAAGAGGAATCAAGTCATATGACTTATTCTTAAAAAGCAGAGTGTATCTCACACACACATTAGAAGTAAGATTAATCTGTGTTAAACTACACCTGGAAGGGATTTAAAGAGAAGGCATGCATGGTTCAAGTAGGAGTTTTACTTATTATTCACAAGGTCAGTTATATACTCCCTTATGCTAATTCTATGTTAAATAAAAGCCAATAATAATGCCTGCTCTCTGTCTAACTCAGTGGTTCTCAACGAGGGGCATTCTGACCCCATCTTCTCAAAGTATGTTTGACCATGTCTAAGGACATTTTTTGGGTTTCATCACTGGGAGGAACAGTGCTACCGGTATCTAGTGTGGAAAGGCCAAGGATGGTTCTAAATATCCTTCAATGCACAGAGTATCCCCCACAGTAAGTCTGAGAAACGGAATTTGCTGTATCTTCTACTGAAGGTATAGTCTAATTGCCTTTTCACAAACACATGCTAAAATTCCTCTTCCTGTCTTATTTTATTGGCTAGGAATGTGAGATGAGGCGATTCAACTGACTGCCAAGAGATTCAGTACTAAATTTAGGTGTCCTCACTCCTAACGCTATTTCCTGTTGTTAGCACCTTGAAAGGTCAGCTAAGAAGTGGTCACTGAGGATCAAAGTTTCCAATAAGAAAGTGGAAATAAGGAAATGAGCATTTATCCATTGCTACTTTCAGGGCAAGCACTGTGCCGGGAGGTTTTGCTGCATTTGTAATCCTCATCACATGACTAAACCTTTACCACAGTTCAGTAAGTTGAGGTTCAGAAAACCAAATAGCTTGGGAAAGGATCCATTTGAACCCAGGTAATACTAAACTTGGCTCTCACCTTTAAAACTCACTGCTCCTTTTAAAAAAATATGTGATTAAAAATAATTTGTGCAACCATTTTAATAATAAGACAGTAATTCTAGACACTCCAGGCTTCTAGTCATTCACTCAAAACAGTATTTTAAGCGCATACAATGTCCCTGTGTTATGCTAAGACTACAGACATGCTGACCCTTTAGACACACTCTCAGATTAGTTGGATAGGGTGTGGCAGATTGTTAAAACGAGACTGTCTTGAAATCCAAAGATCCTATGGAGTGTGTGTGTGTGTGTGTGTGTGTGTGTGTGTGTGTGTGTGTGTGACAGATCCCTCGTGTTTTGATAACTGAGCACTGTTTGCCTGTTTTGTTCAATTGTTTACCTGCAAACTCTTTATTCCAGGAATTTTTGAGTCAGAGCAGAAATCCCTCTTAGAGGTTGGCTAGCCATGCCTCCACTCCACGCATAAAAATAGAGAAAATCTCGAGATCTTTCAAGGATAATTCCAGGCACCTAGTTAGTCTTGAGAAATAAATGAACAAACCGTTAAGCACGAAGGTAATAATAGCTTAAAACAACAGTCACAAAATTAGAAGCCAAAAACGGTTTGCTTCTCTATAGAAACTACATTTAGCATCCTGATACATGTACTTGAGCTTTCAGAAAATGGGATTCCCACCAAATGGAAAATGCTGTCTGCTGTCTTGTAGACCTCAAATAAGGTGAGACTGAGGACTGAACTCTGAACTCTGTTCTAAATTTCTTCCTAAAGGGCCTGAAGAAAGTCATGTCCACAGGCAAGAGTTCAACATTTTTTTTCTCCTTACCCCAAGTTTTTAAACAAAGCTTTACTAATTTCAAATCAGAAATTTTTGAATCCATCTATAACCTGTGGGCCCCCACTTCTAGGATCTTGCTTTTTGGGGCCAGGCCAAGGTATAGCCTGCATGTATTGATTTATAACTTTGCTTGTTAGCTCTGCCTCTTCACCTTTAAACACCCTTACATGTAGGCCATCAGGGAGTTCAGTTCTTAAGCATTAGCTGCCCAATTTTTCTTGCTTGGAGCCCCACAATAAATGCCTGACTTTGTCTTGCTGCAAATCCTGATGTCAGTGTTGACTTTGCTTTGCTGAAAAGTTTGCCTTGGTAGCATTTTGACATGAGTCTTTAAGGATGGGCAAGGGAAAAGTCTGAGTGATGTGCTCTATTTGATAGTGAAAGTTTTGTTGCTGGACAAAGCCTGTGAGGGTAGGGGAGTAAAAAAGAAAGCAAACAGTTTCTTATTTATACTCACAACACATTACTTCTAGTCACCAAAATGTGTGTGTTTCTTTTCCATACCGAGGAATTTTCTTCTCAGTGGACACTAACTGGGCACCCTACAGTTTGACTCAATTCGTACATTATCATTCTGGAGATAGTGAAGATCCTGCAGTTTAAGGGCTCAGTCCTATAAGACTGCACCCCACTTCAGGCACTGATCTCAAGTGGTAGGTCCCCAGATCACCTAAAACTTCTATTTGACTTGTTTGTAAAGGAAACTCAGGCATTTTACCCTGAAATATACTTCTTTGACATATTTTGAGGTGGTCAGAGGATCTGCAAACAGAAGTAGCCCTGAAGCTGTTTTCTGTGGAGAGATTTACATCTTTAGAGAAAATCTACAATGATGCAGCAGGCTTTCTTGAGGTCTTTTTTTTCTAGATCTAGAAAAGATGAACTGAGAGTCTGATACTTTCAAATGTTTGAAAGAAACACCTACCATATATTCCCTCTAAGGGAGGATTCATCTACATAACAAGCATGACAACTTTTGCTGGCCAGGCCTCTTCTTTTCTCTCTTCCATAACCTATCTTGCCATTATAACCTTATTTTCTACCATAACCTGCTTTTGGCTGTGCTTTGAGCCCTCATTCTTTCTGTAACCTTAAGAGAGAAGATGAGCTTCTGAAACTCAATGGGGGTTGGTACAATCACTCTGAGATTCTCCCCTGTGTACATTCGTAAATGTGTGTGCCATTTGTTCTACTGACCTGCCCTTTGCCAACCGATTTCCAGTGAACCTTCAGAGGGCAAAGGGGAAATTTTCCCTTGACCCCTAGAGCTACCAACTGGAGGTTTTTATGATGCTCTCCTCATGTTTAATCACTTGGGAGAACGGCTCGCAGAACTCACAAAAATACTACTTACTAAATTACCAGTTTATTTTTCAAGGATACAACTCAGGGACAGCCAAATGGAAGACACATATATAGTGCAAGATATAGGAAGGTGGCTGGAGCTTCCATGTCCTCTGAAAGCAAAGCAAGACCACTCTCCTAGCACTTCCGTGTGTACCCCACCCCAGAAGCTCCTGAACCCCTTTTGGGGGTTATTATGAAGACTTCATCACACAGGCATAATTGATGAAATCATTGAACATTAGTGATTAATTCAACCTGCAGCACCTCTCTCCTCCCAGGGGTCAGAAAGTTCTAATCTTCTAATTATGTGACTGGTTTTCCTAAACAACCAGTCTCCATCTCGTGGTTGTCTAGGGGCTCTCCAAAAGTCGCTCCTTGACACAAATCAGGTGTGATAGAAGGGAGTTTGTGATGAATAATAAAATGCTCTCCTGGCACTTTTAGGCTCTCATCACTTAAGGAATTCCAATGGTTTTAGGAGCTCTGTGATAGGAACTGGAAAAAGACCCCAAACATCCTTTCTTTTACTATTATTGTTATCTTACCTTTTTATTTTCTTTTTTTGAGTCAGGGTTGAACTCTGTCACCCAGGTTGGAGTGTAGTGGCAGCAGGGTCTCGGCTTGCCATAGCCTCAAACCCCTGGGCTCAAGCGATCAACCTGTTTCAGCCTTCTGAATAGCTGGAACTACAGGTGTGCACCACCACACTTTTTAATTTTAATTTTGTAGAGATGAGGTTTCACTATAGTGCCCCAGCTGGTCTCAAACTCCTGGACTCAACCAGAGACTCAAGCCTCACAGAGTTCTGGGGTAACAGGTGTGAACCACTATACTCTGCCACATATTTCTTATTATACATCACAATATCACATGGAGTATATGGGTGATACACGTGGGCTCTGTGGTCATATATGCCTGGGTTTAAATCCCCCATTTATCACCTATTTGGATTTGAACGGATGTCTTAACTTCCCTGAGTCTCTGCTTCTTCATCTGTAACACAGAGATGCTAAGAGTAAAACCATGTCAGAGAGCTCATGGGAGACCCAAATGAAGTGATATAAAAAGGAGAAGAATTCCCTCCACTCCAGGGTAATTTGCATTGACACCATGGGGCCTGAGGTGGGCAAAGGATATGAATTTTCTTTTCTTAATTTTATTTTAAAGATGTATGTTTCAACTCAGGATTAGGTATACAAGTGGACATCATACAGAAAAAGTTTGGGCCTTCCTTTGGTCCCTCCCTTTGGTCCCTTTGGTGCCTGGTTTGAGATCAGGTACCCTCATTGACATTGTGTTCACACTCCCACCCTAGCAGTATCCCTCTATTGCCAACCAGTTTCTTATAGTATTATGGCAAATGTTCAGGGTTGGTTTATGAGTAAAGGAAGTTTCAACAGAATTGGTACCACTTCCAGTGGGATGGCTGTACCCTTACCAGTTATTGCATTCTCTAGGTCAGCAGGAGGAGGGACAGACAGAGCAAATTTTTGGGCATGGAGGGCAAGAGTAAAGCATCTGAAGGATCTTCAAGGACAGCAAAAGCACTGGACAGAAGTAGCCTGAGCAAGTCCACATTATATATCCTCTTGAGATGGCAGAGAGAGTCTAGGAGACACATTTTGCTGAGTCTTGTCTTTCAGTATGATGAGTGAATTGGAAAAACAATTATATCTTTTTTTACCCCTAAGGTGGACAAACCACAGGAAACAAGGGCAATGTAAGTTATGGCTAAATAAAAGCCAGCGGTTGTAATTTGGACAGACCTAGAGTCTTAAACTGACCTAAGACAACTTAAGAAACCCTGGGATTACTGTGGTAGAAAATGAACCCAAAGACAGATGGACAATGGCTTCAAATCTTAGGTTCATCACTTACAAATTACATATTTAGAAAGTCACATGACTTCTCTGAGCCTCAATTTCCTCATCTGTAAATTTGGAGAAGACATTATTTCATACAGTGGCTGTGGGTCTTAAATATGATCAAGTCTACAAAAGCACTTTGCAAGCTGTCAATCTTTGTGCAGATTTGAAGGGTTGTTGTTATTTCCAACTAGTCAGTACTACTGTGAATTTTAGTCTAGTGGAAAAAAATTCTTCTAGTTCATGCTCTGTATGGTAGAATCTTTGAACCTCATGTTCTCACTCATCAAACACATTAAAGTGTGGAGGCACCTAGAGTGGCAGAAAAGGAAAAATATCTATCATCTAATTCAAAGCAGTCTCTTCTCTGTAGCTCATTGGAAAGGGGGCAGGGAGCATTTCTTTTGTTGGATTTGCTTAATTTGAGAGGGGAAAAGAGAGTTGCAAATGAGAAATGCAAATCTACGAAGATAGCCAGCAACGTGCCTGGCTTTAATAATTGCTCAAATGAGAAAATCCAGTCACTATCCCCACCCCTTCACACATTCACTCACAGTTTTAGGGTCAAAGTTTCAGTTAAGTGCCACTGAGTCAATGTTCCACCTCCAACTTACCCTATCTACTCTCTCTGTTTATTTATTTTTTCATCACGTTCCACACCATTTATCTTAGTCATTTGGGCTGTATTATCACACTGTCTTAGAATGGGTGACTCATAAGCAACAGAAATTTATTGCTCACAGTTCGGGAAGCTGGGAAGACCAAGATCTAGGTGCCTGCAGATTCGATGCCTGATGGGGACACATTTCCTGGTTCTCAGAGAACTGTCTTCTCACTGCAATTTCACATGGTGGAAGAGAAAGGGAGATCCCTGGGGTCTTTTTTTTTAATAAAGGTATTAATCCCTTCCATGAGGGTAGAGCCTAACCCACCTCCAAAGCCTACCACCAAACATTATCATATTTAGGATTATGTTTTAACATATGAATTTTTGGGGTACACGAACATGCAGACTTTAGAACTATTTGAAATTATCTTATTTCTTTATTTGTTTGATTAATTATTATATTTTTGCCTAGCAAGAAGACCATGAGATGATGCCTGCAGTAGAGCGGAGGGCTGCCAAGAGAGAAGAAAGGCAGGAGGATTCCTGGAGCCTGCTCTATTACCATCCTGGAGGAAATGACAAAGACTATGTTGATAGGCTTTTCTTACACTGGTTGCTTGGAAAACAACTCTCAGTTCAAAAATAGACAAATCTTAAAACACAAACTAATGAAATCCTTTCCCCCAAAGTCCCTTAAAAACATCTAACACATTAAAACATGCTTGGACTTGTCAGGCATTGCACTAAACACTTTACCTACATTATCTCATTTATTGTTCACAGCAGATTCCTCCTATTATATTCCCATTTTACATATGGAAAAACTGAGGTTCAGAGAATTGAATTGACTTGTCTAGGCTGATAAGTAATGGATATGGTATTGAAGACTAGTCAGTCTGACTTAAGATGCAGTGCTTTAAACTATTATTGACATGACACACCCATTGTCTACCTCTGACAACTTTTTAAAAGCATGTAAAAATATTGAAGCTTTTCAGAATTCTGTTTTGAGTCTACTTTTATTAGTCTCACCTTACACCATTACTGGGTGATTGATCTTTTACCTTCTCTCCATCAAATCTCACATCTGTATTTTTAAACTTCAGACTTCTATATCATTTACCTGCTGACATCCTTACTTGCTGCTTCATTGAAACTCCAATTCAACAAGTCCACAACCTAAAACACCAATTTTCTCCAAATCTTCTTTCCCTCAAATGGTCTCGGTCTTAAATAATATACTGAATCAGCCAGTTGCCCAGTGGGATATTATTCCTAGTCTCCCCCCTTTCTCATATCTTAACTATGTTCCTCCTTAGTCTTGCTCCCATATATTTTTGTCTATCCCAAATGAAATGACCTGTTTACTATTATTGACTATTGCAGCTGTTTTAAAACTGATCCCCTTCTGTCTAGTATCAGCCACACACTAGAGCTTTTTAAAACATTATTACTAAAATGCAAACCTAATTTTATGACTTCTTTTTTTTAAGCATAACGATGTGGGGTACAATTCAGGGTTAGGTATACAAACGTTGATTATGCAGGTACCCTTGTTGACGAGGTGTGCCACTCCCCCCCAGCAGTTTCCCTCAACTGCCAATCTCACACCCCCACCCCTGACAGGTTCCCACTACTGCCAATCCCTTTCTTATAGCATTATGATAATTATTCAAGGTCCGCTTATGAGTGAGAACATGTGGTACTCTGTTCTTTGTTTCTGTGATAGATCACTGAGTATAATAGACTCTAAGTTATCTCTCCCTTCTCTGACTTCCTGTAGCTTCTCAACCCTCGGCAAATATCGTTCTATTTTATAGTTCTTAAAAATGTCACCTATGAATCTTGACTCTGTCTTCCTTACCTTCCTTTCTAACGTTTTTTCTTCATCCCTTCCATGAATTTTTTCATAGGGTCTTCTTTATGTCACGTTCTGAAACTCACATTCTAAGAAGATTTCCAATCTAAAAAATATTTTATGCACACTGTCTCATTAATTTCTCACAACACTGTCGATAGACAGATAGAATTACTCCATCTGTACAAGCGGCAACATGGGCTTAAATAAGCCAAGCACATTGCCCCAATTTACAGAACCAGGGAATGCCATGACTTGCACTGTGTCCCCTGCTTTGTAGCCCTATCGTTGCTCTGCTCTGCGGCACTGCTCTTTGAAGGTGGGCATCCCTTATACTTTAAAAAACCCGCTTTCACCATTTCAATGCATCATAATTCATCGTCAATACTTAGAAATCTCTAATTCATTCCAATTAGGACAAGTGGTGTTCAATCAAAGGCTGGCGGGGGCACATGCACACAATGTAATAGAGAGGCATTTACTTGCTGCAAATATCCAACATTTCTGGGAATTAGGCAGTATGCTTTACCCAGTGAAGGCAGCCCTTCCATTATCCTGGCTACTTTGCTAAATGGAGGTCAGTGACCAGTGCCTCTCTTGTGGTTGTTTGCGGGTCTGCCTGACTCAGTAGACATGAGAACCACAAAAACAAACACTGCTTTTCACTCTTCTGTGTGTCTCTATTACCCAATACAGACGTTGCTCCTCGATAATTAGTTATCTATTATAGGGATTTAAAGGTGGATGGAAACTTTGTATCCCAAACCCCCAGTCATCTGTGTAATAGATGTACACAATAGATCTGTGTCATATATCGCACATGTTCTGGAACATGCAAGTTCTACTTACAGTCTCATTTATTATTTATTTACTTTTTATTATTATTCATTGGCTATTATTTCCATCCCTGGTTTTACAGGTAAAAAAAATTGAAGCTTAATCTGATTAGGAAACTTACCTTGGTCCCTTAGGACTGGAATTAGTTAAGAATTAGTGTTAGAGCCGTATTTGAACATAAGCAGTCAGATTTTAGATTCAGGGGCATGGAGCCAGCTCTTCCTACCTCTATAACTAAGGCTTTTTCTGCTCCTTGGAGTCGTAATGCAAGGAAACTGTGGATGGGGAGATAACCAGGTGCCTGCAGCCCTCCGTGAGGCGAATGCAAGAAGCCTTGCCGGAGATGTTTCTGCAGTGCCTCCTGGATAGAAGGAGGGAGTTCAGGAGAGAGAGAAATTAGGGGACTTTCCCTGGAGCTGACCTCGGAAGATCATGGTGCTCAGGACAGACAGGAAAGCCAGGCACGCTTCTCTCTGAACTGAGCTAAAAGCACTGGCTATACATTTCGAGTCCATGTTTTGGAAGGAAAACATATCATGCCCTCTTAAAACTCTTCTTCCTGTCACTCCAAAATGAAGGTCAGCAGGAGAGAAGTGGCATCCAAGATGCTAATGAAAGAAAACCCCAATGACTGCAGAAGCAATTTAAAGATTTGCCTGGATTCCTTTAGGCCCCCGTGGCTGTGGCTTCTACTTGCAATTTCTCCTCCACAGTCTGGATGGGGAGATAAATACATTTTTTAAAAGTCCAATATCCAGGCACTTTTGAAGCTAAGGAAAGTGGAAACCTGGGAGGCTTAAAATATTAATCATGTATCCAGGCTTGCCAGAGAAAAGAGGATGGCGTTCTGCAGGTGTAATACAGAAAGAAAATCCCCTCCAGGAATGAGTGTAATGGGGGTGAATTTCACTCATGTGTGCACCAGACACAGAACAGACAGAAAGCTTGATTCATACTTAATGCAGACCTAGATTCAAAGGGCCTCTCCTTAAAGGAAAAGTGACTGGCCAGAAGCATTCCTTCAGGACACTCTGTCACCCTGAGACCTCATTAGACTATCATTAAACAGCCAATGAGTCTCCATTACAGCATTAGCTGAGTCCAGAAACATAGATGAAAGGCTTCAGGAATGTTGGGTTATAAAACAAGCAAGAGAGTTCAGAGGTAAGAGTTTAATGGCAGGATTCCCAAGTCCTCAGTCCAGAACCTAGAAAAGAACATCAGAACACCCGGTCTCCTTTGAACCATAAGAGGCAGAAGTTATTTTTTTTTTAACCAGGAGTCCCTGGGCCTATCGTCTGCTCCTCCCCAGAGTTCCCTCTCAAGCCAGATCTACTTCCTGTGCTCATTGTGGTTTCTTATCACGAGCCACAGAAATTGTTTTTTCCTGTTCTTCAAAATGTCCTCCACACACCAGTCTTCTTTCTTTCAAATCATTGAGACTTTATTCAGCTTCTTGTGTTTGTGCTGCTAAAGATGAACTCACTAGAACTTTTTGAATTAAGGATGTTAAAGGGATAAAAATAATGACAATTCCAACAGAAAGAAAGCAACAAAGGTTCTAGAAGTCTAGGGTTCTTATAGGTTGGTTCTTGGTCTTTAGATCCTTTCATTTTTCTGGAATGTTTGTGGAAGTCTCAAGGACTCAACATTCTGTTTTTATTCCTGAAGTTGTTCATAATCTCAACACTTTCCTCTTGAAATGTGCACCTTACCCTTTAAATAGAATAAGCAGCTTGTTTTTCCTTGATCTTGCCCACATCCTGTTTCAAACGTCTACACTCTTATTTAGTTAGTTTGCTCTCTCTGTTTTGAATATTTTTGCCTGAAATGTAGAGACATTCTTCTCTTCACGAAACATTCTCTTTCCTCACTCCTTTCCCATCCTGCAGGAAAAACCCATAAGTGCCTACCATGAGAAAGCCCTGGGCAGGTGTTTACTTCTATCTCAGAACATTACATGCTGGGAATTTAATCACCAGAACCTCACATAATATTTATTGCACAATAGTTGTCTACTTCTGAAATAGTAAATAGATTATGCCTTTGTGTAATATTCAAGTTCTCTCATGACCGCAAAGTGACTTGGTCTTGTTGAAATGGCTTTATACTTGGATACTGAGGTTTAAGTTTCAGATCAGTCATCTACTGGCTGGTGATGGTGGATGCTTTTCTTAAAATTTCTGAGCCTCATCTTGTTCTCATAGTAAACCTACTTCACGATTGCTTTGTTTTTGCAATAGATGACTCCAGCAAAAACATTTACAGAGCAAATAATGAGTAAATTTTGGAAGCCATTTCTGGAAACTCCTTATTTTTGTAAGTTCTAATCGTGGCCCTGGTTTTTGGTTGAAGTTTCAAAGAAGAGACTACCAAGGAGTGGGATGCTAGCTCCAGAAGCTGGATAGCAGTTAGCAAAATGACCTCTCAGTGCTGGGAATGTGCCAAGTAGCAGATCCTGGTTTGTCTGCATGCTGAATGAAGGCAGAGAAGTACATATAAGACTTAATTTCATTTGTAACAGGTATGAAGGTCTTTAAGTTCTTAGGATGCTTGCATCACCACACCACCTGCTTTGCATCTTTAAATTGTTAGAATTGACTCAGGCATCTCCTACTAGATGGTTTTACTTGTCCAGTTCCCTGATTATGCTCTTATTGCCCTTTATAGGATGATGGCTTTGTTCCCCTGCACTAAGTTTGACCACAAGTCTCCTGGACCTTGGATCTCAAGACTCTGGCTCTCAGGATCATTCTTCTACAAAAAACAAACAAAAAACAATACTTCTTCACAGAAGAAGTGAAGCATGGATGCTATTTTTTCACCAAATTTCAAGGGATGTAGAGTCCATGCTCGTTTTCCGTTTCTGTCTTGCCACAGAAAGCTCTGAACAACAACAACAACAACAACAACAGCGCGCGCGCACACACACACACACACACACACACACCACACACACACACACACACACTCTCTACATTCTTCACACTTTTCCCACATTAGAACCTGATGGTCATTAGGAAATGCCTAGAAGTTGGCAACCAAAAAGTCCTTATCCTACTCTTTCCTTCCATTCTTCCCTGATGTAAAAACACAAAGACCTATCTCTTCTAGACCTACCAGGGCCCTCAAGGAAGCTTCTTGGTGTGGCACTAAAGAGACAAACAGGAGAGCACAAGTTAACGGGTCAATGTGCTATACATTGATCAACAATGAGAAATACAAAAAAGAAAGAAAGTCCAGGTTCACATTTCTAGGTCTTTCTTTCCTTTTCAGACCTATGTATAAAAGCCAAATTATAATCAAAGCCTTTCTTGGTGGGAATAAAATCAAAGAAAATGACAATTGTTGGATTTGGATTTGGGAGTGTGGTGACATGATGGAATAGTCTGATATCTCCATCTTTTATTTGGAATGCTTTTGCCAAATGAGAATGAAACAGAGTTATTTCTTTCCTTCTTCAGAGAGCTATCATTTCATAAGCCTCAGTTGGTGAGATCAAGGTCTCAGAAAATAAGGAATTAGGGGGAAAACAATTAAAACATTTCTCTAAATAAGTTTAAAAGACAGAATGGATTGGTATTCTAACAAAGTATTCAGTTACTTTGCAAGCTAGATTCATGACTATGAAACCCTGTTTCAATAAGTGAGTTTCCTCTAAAAGACTTTCTTCCCTGCTCAGGAAATATTACTGCAACATTGCAATCTGCCAAGACCAAATATTTCACCAGCTTTATGTTGTGCACAGTGTACCTCTCTTTCAACTTTTTAAACCGACTTTTCCTGGCATGGCATTTGTTGGTGTGTGTGTGTGTGTGTGTGTGTGTGTGTGTGTGTGTGTGTGTGTGTGTGTGACCTTATCATAGGTCTCAGGAATATATCCAGCTGTTTCACAAGTTACTAACATGTTGCCTGGCTTTGGTTCTCTGTTGGATGGATTTTAGATAAGCTAGTCAGGGATGACTGAGTTAAATTTGAGCAATGAAGTGAGGGAAGGAGCCATTCAAAATTTAGCAAAAGAGAATTCCAGGCAAGGGAATAACCATTGTAAAAGCAGAAACAAGGCCAGGACTAGAGTGGAATTGAGTGATTTGGATACAGGTGGGAGATGAGTTGTGCTAGGGCTCAATCATGTTGGGTTTCTCTCTCTCTTTTTTTTTTCATGCTGGTCAGCTTCTTTCTGGCCAAAATAATTTCTCTCTAGATAGCTTAATATCTTCACTGAAGTTATCCTTCATCCTGCTGGCTTGTGGCCCACTCTGTTTCTGTCTTTAGGAGGTGACTCTGCATATCTCTTTCTAACTGTACTACTAAAAATCTAGTAAAACTACTAAAAGTATAGTAAAACTAGATTTTTTAGTTTTACTCTTGGAAGTGAAATCTCTTTACCACATTTCCTAGTTCTTGAGAGGACTATCACTATTGCCTTCCTACCCCTGTACTAAGAACATAATTGTGTACACAGTTGCTTCGGAAATCCAGGCCAACAACACATTTGAAAAAAAATGCTGTTTGGAGTCCAGGTGTGTTGGGAACTCTAGAGCAAAAGCCAGACTGAAAACACTCAGCATTCTCAGAGAGGGAGAGTTAGAAATAAACACTTACGTCATCCTTTCATTCCCCTGCATTGATGCAGTCCAGACGGATGATGGCCCAGCATTTTGGATTTGTCTGCTTTCCTCATTAATTCTCCTCTCAATTCCGCTTTTATTATCTACAATGACAATGACACACTATCCCTAGGCAGCTTCTAAAGTCATCTAACTATCATTAAAGCAATAAAGACTAACATTTTTCTGCATGGTAAACAAATTAAAGTGTTCTTTGATATCTGAACATCTTGATGAAAGTATCATTGTCATTGTTATGATTGCTACTGTCCTTTGCACCTACTGTGCACCAGCCATAGTTAATTGCTTTATGTATAATATTTCACTTGACCTTTGCAACAGCACTTTCAAGCTGAGGGTCATTGTCTCAATGTGCAGAAGAGGAAAGGAATCTCCAAGCGGTGAAGTATGTGTACCTAAGTGAAATCCATTTCTAAACCAGATCTAGACATTCATGTATCCCAAGCTCCATCCACCATACTTCATGCTTTCCTGCTACTCTAGTCTGCTCTCAGCATATTTCTTTTCAAAGGTTTTCCCTCCTCCCTAAGGCTTATGTTCACCTTCGCTTCCTCTTCTCAGAGCATGTCTTCAAAATCTTTCCAGGATCTAACTTCTCCCCCTTTTTGGTCATTTTAATCTCTAATATCACAGAATATAATTGTTTCAGGGGAAGTTGGAGGTTATTTTCTCTGGATGCTTCCAATTTTGAGTCCCCAAATGGTCGACTTCGAGCTATTTTCAAAGTTCAAAAATATCTAAAGTAAATGGCAGTACTGCTGTTTCATTTGTACAATTCAAATATTAAGTTAAACAATTATTTGATAAATATGATTTATCTAGTAGATAGAAAGACCTGGCCCATGGTGGGGTAAGTAGAGTAGAATAAAAATAAATATTATTTTAAATTTTTTTCTTACTTTATTTTTTACTTTGGTGTATTTTAAAATTATTTTAAAGATGTAGAGTACAATTCAGGGTTAGGTACATAAGTGGTCATTGTACAAGTGAAATTTGGGCCTCCCATGCATCATCACTTCACCTGGTTTGGGATCAGTCATCCTTATTAGTGTCAGGTGCCCACTGCACCCTCCCCCGGCAGTGACTCGCTACTGCCAATACCTTTCATGTAGTATTATGATAAATGTTCAGGGTCCACTTATGAGTTGAGAACACGTGATACTCAGTTCTTTGTGTCTGTGACAGATCACTGAGTATGATGGACTCTAAGTTCATCCAAGTTGCTGCAAAGTCCATAATTTTCTCCTTCTTTATGGCTATGTAATATTCCATCATGTTTATGTACCACATTTTAAAAAATCCAGTCTACTTTCTATGGGCAGCATGGTTGGTTCCATGTTTTTGCTATTGTGGATATTGCTGCAATAAACATGCATACACAGATACCTTTTTTTGTAGAATAATTTGAGTTCCTCAAGGTATATTCACAGAAGGAGGATTGCTGGGAAGTATGAAAGGTCAATTTCTAGTTCTTTTAGAAGTCACTACACTGTTTTTCACAGAGGTTGAGTTAGTTTGCACTCCCACCAACTGTGTAGAAGCATTCCCATTTCTTCACATCCTCACCAGTATCTGTTTTTTGTTCTATTAATGATGACCATTCTTATTGAAGTTAGGAGGTATCTCAATGTGGTTTTGACCTGTATTTCTCTGATGATTAGTTAGGCTGGGCATATTTTCATGTGTTTGTTGGCTGTTCATATGTCTTCTTTTGAGTAGTGTCTATTTATGTCTTTTTCCCACTTTTTAATGGGGATGTTTGTTTTTTCCTTTTGGCACATTTGAATTCCTTATAGATTCTGGATATTAGGCTTTTGTCAGATATACAGTTGGCAAATATTTTTTCCTATTCTGTGGACTGTCTCCCTGTTCTCTTGATGGTTTTTTTTGTTTTTTTGCTTTGCAGAAGATTTTCAGTTTGTTGAGGTCTCACGTGTCAATCGTATCTCTTATGGCATGGGCTATGGTGTTTTTTTTAAAAATCAGGAATTGGTTGCCTAACCCAATTTCCATAAAATGTTTTTCATGACCTAAATGGACTAGATAAGTCCCTTTGATACCTGAGTCCATTGCACCTTGCGTGTTGCCTTGTATGTGACATTCAATTGTTATTAACCATTTATTTCTCTCTTGCCTTACCAGGACTATGGGTGCCAACAGCCAGGGATGATATTTTACCTTCTTATCCACAAAGTCTAGTTCTTTACTGAAACACATAGTGAGTGTCCAGTGAAATGAATGGATAGATGAATAAATGAATGAGTTTGGCAACAGCCAAATCTCAACCGCCTTGTCTTTTCACTCCTTTATTCTTCATGGCATTGTATAAGCCCTTCCTGTGTCTTGTCCAAGCCTAGACACCATCCCCTAAACTTACATTCTCTCTTCTTCATGAAAGTAGGAAGTAGGGAGTTGAGAAGGGGAGGAAACGAGGTGAGGGAGGGAGTACAGACTAGAGAAACCAGGGAAAAGGTAACTGCATCAGAATCAAAAATTTCATTTCACTGATGAGGAAACTGAGAATGAGAGAGGAATGTGACTTACTTAAGTCACACAGTAGAGATTGGAACCTCATTTTTTGGCACCTGCCCCTATGCCTTTGTACTGTATCATGATGATTCTGGCAAGTACATCTTTAGCGCATAGACAGAAACATACTGGTTTATTTTTGAAGACAACAATCTCATTGTCAGAGCCATTGACTGAAATTAAAAAAAAATAGTTTCTGATTTAAACCCACCCTCTCACTTGGAGCAATGACTCAGGCTAATTTTGCAGGCAGCATGTTTTCCTTTGAGATTTCTCATCCAATCTGTTCCCTGTCTCCTAGATTGCATAAGGGTAATGATGAATTCCGTGACTGGCTCCCAACTTCTTGAGGCCCAAAATAATCACTTTCTGTTTTCCATGGAAGATGAAGACATATATTAGGATTTTAACGTTCTTTGAATATCCATTTTAAAAACAGGCGACATCCGCGGCAGGTGGGGCTTGCAAATGATATTTCTAATCAGATGTTCATCCAGAAAGTAATTAACTTTAGGAAAGTAAAGGCCCCAGAGGCTTCTGAAAAACACTTCCTCACTCTCAACTGTCTCCGAGCATGGCTTTGTCTTTGTCTCCCTCTGTGCTACAGAGCCCAAAGGGAAGATGAGAAGCCAGTCCTGCTGATAAAAATGCAGATCACATTTTGTGACTCAGAGCTGTGGGGCAAGAAGTCTTTCAGCAGCCTGTCCTCTCACCACCCCAATGCCAGAACCAGCAAGGTTGTGTTTCCTCATGTTTGTAATTGCTCAGAGCTCTGCCAGGTTTTTCAGTTTTATCTGGCCTTCTGCCTCTGCTTCCTTGCTATTCCTTTGAGGAAATCCAAGGGATCAGAAACTAAGAACCTGTCTTCGAGGTCAGGGAGGCATGAGTTTCAGCTCTAGGTCTGTTACCTGTGGGCAAGCTGAAGCGTCTTTCTGAATCTCAGTTTCCTCCCTATGACCTGGATTATTAGAAGACCACTGAGATAATTTGCTGGAAAAGTCCTAAGGCTCTCAGCTTGGTGTCTGCTTGCTAGAAGTTTCTCAGCAGAGTATTTACATGATGCCCTATCTCTATTCTGTCTCTTTTTGATAAAACCAAGTTTGGATATAGTTTGGCTGGTGCATTGGTTTTCTAGGGCTGTTGTAACAAAGTGTCATAAAATGGGTGCCTTAAGACAACAAAAATGTCTCACAGATTTGAAGGCCAGAAATGTTAAATCAAGGTCTTGGCAGAACTATGCTCCCTCTGCAGCCCTTGTGGCATGTTGTCTTGCCTCTTCCTAACTTCTCATAGTTTGTCAGCAATCTTTGGCATCCTTTGGCCTGAAACCCCAATTTCTTCCTTTATTGTCACATGGAATCCTCCCTGTGTGTCTCTGTCTTTACATGGCCATCTTCTAGTAAGGACACTAGTCATAAAATCATCTTAACTAATTGCATTTGCAATGACCCTTCTTCCAAAAAATGGTCACATTCTGAGGTACTGGGGATTAGGACTTCAACATATATATATTTTTTTTGAGTGAGGGACGATATCATACAACTTATAACAGATAGAGTCTGAATGACATGTTAGCACTGTCTAGTTAGTGTGTTTAGTAAAATACATGTAGATGTCTGTGTTGGTTTGGTTTTGCTTGAGGAATCTAATCTTAGAATGACAGTCTTAGAGCTGAAAGAAAACATATTTATTTCACTTTCTTCCTCTTTAATCCCCCTTTCCAGGCATTTCCCTTTATTACAAGCTTCCCAGCCACCGTTATCAGTATCCAATTCACTCTTTCACTCAACAGCCGCAGCTCTTTTCTCACTATTTTCATCTTTCTAGAATAATCATCAGTCATTTTGCTCTTCAAAGAACAAAGGACAAACTCTTCACCTTTGCACAAATTATTTTCTAGGACACATCCCCCATTTACCTCTGGGGTGACTGACTGTCCCAGTTTGACCCGGATTGTCCCAGTTTTAGCATTAACATTTTTGCATCCTGGGAAACCCCTCTGTTCTGGACGAGCAACAAGCGCAGGCAGTTGTCACTCTTACTTTCCTGTATCTTTTGGGTGCAGGTGCTCTTGGGCTATTACAAATTTAATTCTGTTTTGTTAAATGTGTGTTGGTTTGACATTCACTGTTTGCTCATTGGGCTCTCCTGCTAAATTGCATGTTTCTTAGGGATTTAAATCCAGATAAATCTGGGTATGAATTTCAACTCTGGAGACTTTATAGATACATACCTTATTAAGCATCAATTTTCTCAAAAGCAAAATGGGCATAGTATTATATATGACATAATTGACATGAGGGTAAATTAGATGTGATGAATAAATCACCTGAAAGAGTAACCGACAGATACTATGTATTGCAGAAACGGTAGATGCTTTTTCACTGGTGGGTTTGTGTATATATTTTGGCATACCTGTGTTAGTAATTGTTTTGAAAGAAAGCGCAAAGCTCCAGAGCTCAAATCTCTGGAGTGATGATCCTTCTGTCCTGTCATTTTCTCTCTCTGATTTAAAAATGAATCCATTTTTTTCAGGGGTTAGTCTTCCTCAGAACTTGGCTCAAAGCCTTGCCAAGAAATGTGGAATATGACAGATATATTTTCTATGGGCCTTTTACTACTGGAATTTTCCATGTGTCAGTAATTTTCTACTCTCCAGTGGATTTTGATCTTGCCAGATTCAGTGCCTGGTCCTTGAAGAGAAAGCAGAAAACTGAAAGACCTTGAACTCTCTCTTGTGTTCCAGTTCTCAGGAACTCAAAACACAATCTCATTTAAAACTGGGATGACATCATCCACTAAGTCACTTAAAGCCTTTTCTTTCTTAACAGTGCCCCCTCCCTCTCCAGTGTTTTAACATGATTTCTCTTGAGAGATTTGTGTACGAAGGTGCTGTGAATGAATGCGATTGTTCCCCAACCCAGAGAAAAGCAGGGAAAATCCTTACTGTGGTTAAAAGAATATCACTGACTCTTGATTTCCCCTAAGATTCTCACTGTGGGGGCTACTTGTTATTTTTACCTAGTGGGTATTTGATGTCATGATGAGATGAATAATTCACAGAGTCTGGGCAGTACTTTTCCACTGAGGTCTGTGCACAGAGGAAAGCAGAGTGCTGGCAAAAGCCCAAGGGCTCCTGACAAGGTCAGATGCCTTATGCTTCAGCAAGTGCTCAGAATCTTCAGTAACCTCTTCCTTGCTGAAATTGACACATAGAAAGGCAATGGTTCTTGAAGGAGTTTTAACTTTCTTGGCTGGAGTTAAAATGAGTTCAATTAAACAGACCTCTAGAGATGGCATATCAACAACAACAACAACAGTGACAATATGTAAATATACTTTTAATTGTAGATAATTTAAGAGATGTAATGAAATCATACATGGTTAATTGCTATACGTGGTGAGAAGGTTAGTATGGATGGCAAGCAGGGAAACAGGAGGTGGTCATTGATGACATTATTATTACTAGTGCTTATTTTGATCATTTTTATCTGCTAGTTCTTTGAGTTCCAGGAACTCTGCATTGCATACAATATCTCCTCTGATTTTTACACTAATTCTGTGACATAGAAAACCTTATTCTCACCTTATAAATGAGAAAACTGAGGCTCAGAAAATCGACCAGGCTTTTCCAAGGCCACCAAGGCAGTAAGAGGTGGAGGCCATGTCTGATCCTGAGGTGATATATCTCTGAAGATTGGTTTTTTTTTTTTGAGTTGGAGTCTCACTCTGTCGCCCAGACTGGAGTGCAGTGGCTGCTCCCAGACACCTCAGCCTCGACTTGCTGGGCTCCGGCGATCCTTCCGCCTCAGCCTTCCAAGTAGCTGGAACTACAGGCGCACGCTACCACTCCCAGCTAAAATTTTTTTTTTAAATTTATTGTAGAGATGAGGTCTCGCCAAGTTGCCCAGGCAGGTCTTGAACCTGCGGGCTCAAGCAGTCCACTCACCTCAGCCTCCCAAAGGCACGGGATTACAGGCTGAGCCACCGAGGCCAGCTGGAGATTGTTTTTTATATGTGCTATTCACCTTTCAGTAATAGTTGAAAATCAATTGTCACAAAGAGGGTTCTTAGCATTTTGTAAAGATATGTGAGTTTTCAAAAGCATTTATACACCCTTCCTCCTTGCTTCTGGGCAGAAACAGATTGGGAATTAATATCTGTAATTGGTAATGCAGTACTTACTCTAGAGGGAGGGTAGGGGATTGCCAAGTCAACTGGTTAGTGACTGAGATGCTCCTGGAACTCAGGATTTCTGATTCCACATTTGGAGGTTTATGCTGTGAGCTTTCAAGGATGAAAAACCTTATACCAGTGATAGCTGGCATTTTTTACTCCAACCTTTGCCAAAAGAGATGAAGCCGGAGACTGGTCTATATTTTACCTTCACTAATCTCTAAATCTCCCCTACTAAGCCCACATGATTTCTTGGGAGCAGGGTTCTCAGACTCACTTATCAGACTTCCAATGGTCTTGATGAAGTCTGCCATTTTTTGTTCCTCTTTATTTTCAAACTATGGTATTCCAAACTCTTGCTGATTCTATGATTTTCTAAATAACTTTTTAACAAATTCACTTTTCACTTTAAGTCTCCAGAATCAGATTCTGTTCTTTGTAGCTGAGAACTCAGATTGACATAGCATTTCACCAATGTTGTGTGAAAAGCAAAGACACAGTACTGCTACACAGCTTCTCTTCAAATAACCCTAATTAATGCCTATCCACCCCCTTTTTAAGCCCATATTTTGTCAAAGTATGATCGGTGTGTTTCATACTTTTTTTTCTTTCATACTTTTGCTAACCCATCATCTCAACCACGTTTTATTGAACTATTTCATGCAATTATCTAGTAAATGGCTCTTAGAACTCCCTAGGAAGCTGGTTTCACATTCACTCCAAGAAGGAGAATGAATATGGAGAAAGAGAGCGACAGGTTTTAGGATACTTTGGCTGGTCAGCACATTCTAGGCCAGTGAACTTAATTTTTCTCTTTCCCGTTCTCTTGTTATTTTTCTTACGGCCTATTCTCTTCCTCCTTCTTGTCTTTTTACTCCCAGTCTTTTTTTCTTTCTTCACATAGAAGACAAATGATGACTATGTGGATCTACTGATACCTAACCATCAGTTTGAGTTCCTTTTGCTATGAATTTGTTCATGCCGTTTACCAGGCTAATGCACACATCGGCTTACTTGGTCTTCCCAGACCTTTTGATAGAGAAATTGTTATTTTTACAGATCAAGTGTGTGTGTGTGTGTGTGTGTGTGTGTGTGTGTGTGTGTGTGTGTGTGAGAGTGGGTGTAAAAACCAAGGTTTGAGGCATGATGGGATTTGCTTATAGCAGTGTTACTACAAAGCCACCATCTTATCATTCCCATGAGGTTGCAAGTGTCAGCTGAGAGACAGCACAATGCAAGCATTAGAACAGACTAGGAAACAGAAGCCTTTCTGAAGTACCTGCTTTGCTACTTACCAACCATGTATCCTGAACAAATTACTCAAACTCAAAAAGTCTTAATCAACACCATGGGAGTGCAGGAGTGTGAAGGTTGGACACTCAGTGAAAGATAAATAGAATTCAGGCGTTTCATTCCAGATGTTTCCTTTGCCCTACATTCAGTTTGCTTCTCTATGACGTGCCTCCTGAGATATCCCTTGGAGGCATGAGATCTAGTTTTCTTTCCCAGAAAGGAAAGATGCCCAAGTCCCAAAGGGTTTGTGCTATTGGACAGCAGATTCTCATGGCCACTTCACATTGGAAAGAAAGATGTGCTGTCAGAGCACAAAGGTTTTTTTGGTTGTTTTTTTGTTTGTTTGTTGTTTTATTTTTGTGAGGCTTTTTTTAGAGCTCAAACTATCCAATCTTCTATGGCTGCTCCTAACAGACCACATTTACTGCTGCTGTTATTACTACCACTGCTGCTGCTGCTACTACACATTTACATTTAATGCTTATAACGAAATAGGCTAGAGAGTAGAACATAGCACATCTGTAGTAGTCCTCAATTCCCCCTGCAACTGATGAGGTCTAGGAAGTCAATGGTCACACCTCTGCTCCAGAATAATTATTATTTATATCGTGGAGCTTTCAGGCTGAGCCTCTGTGGTGATAGATACAGTTGGGATAACTTCTTGGTTTTGCTACTTACCCATCGGTGTTCTTGGCCAGACTAGTTCTTGGCCAAACTGAGGATAATAAATCTAAAATCCTCTTCATGGAGAGGCTGCAAAGATTAAATGAGAAGATCTCTGTAAAGCAGTTAGCTTAGTGTCTGACACAGAAAGAACCTTCAGTTAATGTTCAGCATTATCATGTTCTGTGTTTCAGGTACCATAGTTGATGATAAATAGCAATCCTATTTTCCTCTGCTAAGTATTGTTCTGTCATTGCTTAAGATGACATAGCACATGGATAAGGTGCCCCAATAATTTTTCTTTAGAGAAAAATTGGTAAATCTGTTCACCTGAATCAGGCTTATATAAAGGGACTTGACTGGCAGGAATAAGGGTTTATATACTATCTTCACTAAAATATATAAAATCTACCATTGGGTTTTCAAACTAATAAATATTGAGGAGTAGGCAAATTTTTTATTTCTTACTTTTCAAAGTGAGCTGCCAAGTTCTATAGAAGTGGAAGAGTGCAGAAACATACAGGAGGAGGTGAGATGTTTGAAAAGCATTTTACAATGTGTCAAGAGATAAGTTCTGCTATTCATTTTTAAATCAGCAGCTTTGTGTGTGGAAGTCTTCTTGGCTAGATTGTATGTTCTATAAAGGTATACAAATTGTGACTGGACTTTCCCAGTATTTCTCACATGTAGATGAACTTATGCAAAGTGTCTTTTTACTCTATCCATATTGCTCTATATGCAGTTCTTCCCATTTGTATATGTTGTCTTCTCTGCCATGAAAACACTTACCTGGTTGTTTAACTGATCTTTTAAAACTATCCTTAAATGTCACATCCTCTGGAAGGGCACTGCGGGCACACAAGGAAGACTTGTTAAACTTGCCCTCTTGAACCCTTGGGATTTCTTGGACAGGAGGCCGAACTGTGCCCTTGAACATCAGCTAACGAACAGCAAGTGCTTAGGTAATTCTGACACAGCCAAGACAAACAATACCATTCACTCTCACAGACAAAAGATCTCTGGATATCTTTATTCACTTGGCCAAATTACCTTGATCTTCTCTTTAAAGATGTTAGACTTGTAATGTCTTGGGATTTCTATGACAGGAAAAAGGACTTGTGTGGTTTGGAGAAAGAATAGTCAGATCTAGGCTTTTGGTTGCCATTGTTTACTAGTTGTAGGGAAATTAAATCTCAACTCTCCGTCTTTAAAAATGGGTATAATGATAAACATTTGAAGGTTTTACATGATATTAATTATGATAATGTAGGCCAAGTGTCAAACATGTCTCTGGAATTCAGCAGACAGTCACTCAACAACAGCTATCATAAGGTTGCCTGTCCTTGTGGAACATTCTGAGACTCTTTTCTGAGAAATGGCAGTTCACTTCCCACTCTGCACACTTAGAACCTCATCATACAAAGTGGTCCTATATGTCACTTACCATAGAAACAGTCCATCTGCATATGCAACTCCACCTTTCTGAAAATCATAACTTTTTCCCAACCATGAGGATCATATTCCTAAAAAATATCATTGTTAGTAAAGATTGTTGCCAGTGGGATTGAGGTATAATTAAAAAAATGATTTAAGGGAAGGACAAAATGGCATTATGGTTTTTTTTTTTTTTTTTGAGTTGTAGTATCACTTCATTGCCCAGGCTGGAGTGCAGTGGCACAGTCACGGCCACCCCAGCGTCAACCTGCTGGACTCAGGGGATCCTTCCGCCTCAGTATTCCAAGTAGCCAGAACTACAGGTGCGCACTCCCGTGCCTGGTTAATTTTTTTTTTAAATTGTGGAGACGAGGTCTCACCAAGTTGTCTAGGCTGGTCTCGAACCCGCGGGCTAAGGCAATTCATCCGCCTTGGCCTCCCAAAGCTCTGGGATTACAGGCTGAGTCACTGAGCTCGGCCCTTTTATGGGTATTTTTAAAGAGTAAATAAACATTATAGAGGACATCTAATTCCAAAACACAACTCATTTGTCAAAATTAAATTCCTGCTCTTTATTTATCATGTACAGGTAGCATTGGTATTACAATTGCCTTGGCTGGATTTGAAAGGGCAATAGGAAAACTGATCAGAAATGCAGGCTAGGCTTAAGGCCTCAGCCTTTCTCTCCATTATAAGTTGAAATATTTATATTTATATTTATATCAGCATGTGAAGATCTGCGTGTGAACATAGAGATAGAACATGGAAATATGAAAGAGAAGGGAAAAAGAAAGAACCATATGAAGGGCCGTATGAATCCAAGTAGGAGAGAGAACTGAGTTAGGATCTTTCTAGAACTGCTTAGTGAGTAGGGGCAGGCATCCACAATTTCTTTATACTATTCTGGAGTAAGTAGGACAAGAAATTATCTATTCATCTTAAGAAAGAATGCATACATCTTTAGCAAAACTGGTAACATAAAAAAAATTGAGCAATGATAGATCAAATTTTTGATTAGATGTATCTATGACCAAGTAGATTTTCTGTGGATTTTGTCTTATTTTAAAATAGATGCAATATAAGGCTAGCAACATTGACTGAATCTTTTCGTGAGCCTTTAAGGGAGGAATTAAAGAAAATAAGGGACATGCACTGCTCTGGAAAGACTTGCATGTTATTTGGAATAATGAGTAGGAAAAAAAAAAAAACAACAAAACTCAAAGGCATCATGAGAGACCAGAACTTCAAGTTCTAGTCCTGAGTTTGTGTCCTAGCCGCTTACTATCTTCATTTGAAACATGAAGCGATTGTATTTAATGGTCTCTGAAATCCCTCCCTTTCAGCTCTCACATTCTTCTCTTTTCTATTTGTTTAATGTTGGCAAGGTGAATGTGTTGTATTAATTTATAAGAGATTCCTAGAGAGAGTAAAGCATTCTAGTCCTAGGGTCTGTGGACTGAAAAGTGCCCCAAAGAGGGCCAAGGCAAGCTGGCAGGATTTACAAGGCTTAGAAAGGTTCTGGGAATTCCTGAAGACAAACGCACCAAGCCATTCTGCATTTGATGTTTCAGTGTAATTGTTCGAATTCAGTTGCTGTGGGGCACATATGCTAGAAAGTTTGGTTTCAAGCCTAGCATATGGCAGCTTTGGAATAAAGTTTGGATTCTTTTTAAGATCCTTGGCTCATGCGTCTCCTCAGTTCTGGCAAATGACAGAAGAGAGAGTAGAATAAGGGGACTATTCTTGTTAGGGGTATTATGTAAGTGAAGGCAGCTTTCCTCCACCCACTGAGGGGGCTGACATTTAGCGTTTGAAACCTTACATCATGTTATTTCCTTGTCTTCCTTTGTGTCGCTTTGTCTCTATGTCTGTCCTTCCTTCTTTTCTTCTCTCTTTCTCTTTCCCCCTTCTCTCCCCCACTCCTTTCTTGCTAATGAGTTCTTTGGGGGGAAATCTGTAACCCAGAAGATGAAAAGAGATTTTTCTTTGTGACGAGTTTCAATTTTATCAGAAAGCTATGGAAAGAAGAGAAGCCACAGGCAACACGGGTCTCTTTGTAAGAAGGTCAGAGCCTGATCTCAGCTGAGAAGCTGCCCCTCCTGGGGCCTACGTCCAGGTAAAGAGGAGGACTGAATCATTTCCCTCAGCAAGCTCAAGTCCTCAGAGCTTTGCCTTGGTGAATCTGTCCATATAGAAATAAGAGTCAGAGGAACCTTGCAGTCCTTTTAGGTCAGTAGTTTTGCAAATCGTGCTCCAAGATGAGCTAGACGTTTGGAGGTACTTCAAGGTTGTCGAAGTCAGATTAGCGAGTCTCTGAGTTCCCTAGTCTTTAGCTGATGTCACTGCCAATTTAGAGCACGCATGGTGGAGTGAGGATTGTAAGTACAACGTGGTTATCAGCTGTGAGAGCCAGGGCATGTTACTTAACCTCTGTGCCCCAAGTCTTCATCTGTCAAATAGGAATAATAATCATAGTACTTACCTTGCTGGATTGTGTACAAATTAAATGAGTCAGTATTTCCAAGTGCTTAGAAAGTGAGTGGCATATAGCAAGTTTTATGTAAGTCTTTTCTGTTGTTATTAAGCATATATAACATTATCACTGAAATTCTATACATCAGCTCATTGGATGAAAGGGTTTAGCTGTTAAGAAAATACTTAAACACTTTCTCTCACATACACACTAGTATTTTTCTAATTTTATCCAGGACAAAGCAACCTTGTTATGTAGTCAGCTAAACTCTGTTTGAACAAACCTGATAATAAAGAGCTCTTTCATCAACTCATGTGGCTGCCTGCTTTGTTGGCAATAAGCTCTTTCTATTTTTGTTTGTATTGCTTTTAAGAGACAGGGTCTTGCTATACTGTCTAGGCCAGTCTTAAATTCCTGGCCTTAAGTGATCCTCCTACCTTAGCTTCCGACTAGCTGGAATTACAGGTGCATTAGCACACCCACTTCCAAGCTTTTTCTCATGCCCTAAAATGTATTCCTTTGAGGCTTCAACCAGTCAGTCTTATTTCTTCTCTCTGGAACTATATGGAGTTAACTTCTTTTACTTTCATTTGTCGAGTTAGTCTTTCTCTTATCCCAAGGATTAATTCAACGTTATTGATGGGATATTGTCTCTTTGCTTACGCACTTCCAGTGAGTGTGAGCTCACTGCTGCCTGAGGCAGCTTGTCTGCTTATTGGTCAACTATGATGATTAGAAATTCTTCCTGACTAGATTTTCCTTATGACTTGCACTTACTGTCTCCCCTGCAGTTGCTTAAAATTCCAACTGTCTTTCTCCAAGTGAGTTTTAAGATAATAAAAGAGAGTCTCCTTTTGTCTTTTCCAGGACATCGATTTATTCAACTGCTCCTTAGATGAAGAATTTCTCCAGGATTTGGTCTGTATCTGTACAAATAAAGCTGAGGTTTTGGTAATGAACTTTTCCTTGGCTCTCTCCCACTTCTGCATTCTTGGAGCTTCAGAGTTTTGTGTCACATAAGCCCCCAAGTTCTTCCTTTCTTGTTCATCCATTTTTGTTTCTTCTTGTTGGTATCCACCGTAGGGAAAAAGCTTCATTCTGCCACACCTGGGAACTGAACACTGATGTCTTTGCAAAGGCTGCTGACTCTGGGAGCTGTAAGCTTTGGGAAAGCCCATTGTGGAACATTTGCTACCACTTCTAGGCATCAGATATTTTGAACTTCGTGGGGAGGTCTCAACCTCCCATGCAGTCTCCACTGAACATCTAAGTGGTGATAAATTGAGGCAGCCTCACCTTTTTATTGCTGAAACAAATCCGTAGAACTGGAAGATGAATAACTGCAACAGATAGTCCCTCCTGTCCTTGCCCCCAAATGCATATGCATGTGTATAACAACTAAATCTGTTCTGTACATGGAAGTGGCTTTCTATTGTCCTACCCAACTAATCAAACGTATTTGACCCAGTCTGAGCTCAAGTTGGGACCCCGATACACAGGATAAGGCCTATCATCATATTGCTGCACCTTGTCTTGAACCAGGAATTAATTCACACGAAACAAATGATGACGCATATACAGCTACTGAGTCCAATATGTAATAGTTTCAGGAGACATTCCATAAGAAAACATGAATATGGATGTATAAGGTGTTTTTGAGAGAAGATGGGATTTGACTTGAATAAAAAGAATGATGAGCTGCAAACTCTGTCTTTGAGATTCTAGTGTAATGTGTATGTATATAGGCTCAGTATACTTTCCTGGAATATATGAATAAAATATAATGTGATTGCTTTGGGGAATAATTAAAATAATTAGGTTTTAAATGAGAACAATTGACTTGGAAGGCTACTTTCTAATGGTGATTTACTCTAATGCAAACAAAAAAAGTCAATACTATTTATGTGGTGCAATCTCATTCAAATTGCTATATTTAGTCAGCATTTACACCTTTACCAAGGCTTACAGTAATTGTTTATTTGTCCATAATGGTCAAGTTGCAACCAGACAATCTAAAAAGAAAATTAAATTCCTTGTTTTATTATCATTTATCATTATTTAAATGCATTTATTTTTCTTTAATTGGATTAGGTGCAAGAACTATACTTTAACTTTTTAAAAATAAATTTGAAATTGCTTAATTTATGACTTCAAACTTTTCATCTCAAAACACAAAACTATTTTTCGTTTGTGGACTTTGTCTTCAAATCCATGTATTATGTATTCACTTATCAATTTATATAATAAAATTTTCTCTCTTTTTTTTGACTAGGATTCTCACTCTGTCACCCAGGCTGGAGTGCAGTGGCATGCTCACGGCCACCATAGCCTTGACCTGCTGAGCTCAGGAGATCCTTCCACCTCCACCTTCCAAGTAGCTGGAAATACAGGCACATGCCACCACACCCTGTTAATTTTTTGATTTATTGTAGAGAGGAGGGCTTGCTAAGTTGTCCAGGCTGGTCTTGAATTTCTTGTCTCAAGCGATCCTCTCGCCTCTGCCTCCCAAATTGCTGTGATTACAGATGTGAACTACCACTCCTGGCTGAAATATTTGTTAAACACATAATAGGTGCAAGACAATATGCTAACTGCAATAGAGAGTTCAAAATTAAATAGAATGTTATCCTTTCTCTCAAAGAGTCAAAATTGATGAGGAGAAGAGGAGTTTCTCTTGCATTTAGACAAGCTGGGGAGAAGCTTCCCTTGAATTTTAATCCCAGATATAGTTTAATTCATATTAGAATGGTGGCACAAGCCAAGTACGACAGGAGTGAATAGGAGAGAGTTACCATCTTTTAAATGTGACATTGGAAAGTCAGATGGGAAGTTTTCAACTGGAAAAAAATATATTAAGGCAGAGTCTTTAAGGAATAAAGCAAGGCATGGACATGGAAGCTTGAAGTTCAGCAAACATTCAGAAAATAGCAGCTATTTTGGTGGTAATGGTGAATGCGGTTTTTGGGAAGAGCTAGAGTTGACAACGTGGCTTTTTTGGATTGTGCAAAACTCCAGCAGACAGACTTTAAGTCACCTGTTCCTTGCCCTTACCCAATGGGGAGACTCTGAGGAGTTTGGAGTAGAGAAATGGTATGACCAGAATTTGGCTTCTATATACCCCTTTTGCACTGATTTTTAATAATGTGCTATCAATCAAATTCATCCAAAAGACCTGTATTATGGGTCTTATTGGAACTCTCATTGTATAGACAAACAAACTCAGGTACAGAGAGACCAAATGGTTAAACTATGGCTTTGCTCTAAAAATAGATGCTTTGGAGAGAATGAATGTCTTAGTCTTTTTGCAGCATCTAAGTCTCTGCTCTGGTTAAGCCTTAAGCCTCCTAAGGCAGGGAAAGGAAAAGAAGAGAAGCAAATATTTGCAAACCTTTCTTTTTTTATATAAAGAACGTTTCACATGTGGATATATATATTCTTGTTTGATCCTCATGTAAGATTAATAGGAATAGACTTTCCCTGGTTGTGAGGCCAAGAGGTTTCCAGGCTTGGGTGATTAGGGGAAGAAACAGAAAAGAGAAGAAAAGAGGGAGGAAAAAATGATTAAAATCTCTTGTGAGCTGGACTTTGTTCTAAGACCTTTTGCACATATTTTCTCTGCAATTTTTATAGCTCTAGGAGATTGGTGTAATGACTGTCATTTTTAAAGATATAAAACTTGAGGCAGAAGATTGTTATATAAATTAAACTATGCATGATTATTGAATACTTACCACATGCCAGAAGCTATTCTAAACAATCCTCACAAAAAACTTTAGAGATGGGTAAATGATTACCCTAATTTTACAGACAAATAAATGGACCAGAAGAGGCAGAAGCTTGTTCGATGTAAAATGAACAGTAAATGTATGAACTGGAAGCAATACCTAAACAATCTGGCTTTATAGTATACTTGTTAATCACTATACCATATTTGGTATGAATTTAATAGTTGGCACAGAGTTGATACATGATGAAATACCCTAAATCCAAAACTCATACTTTCCACTAGCCCATGGGGGTGAAAAGTTTTAAAGCAACTAATTCAACTCAATTTAATTTAAAACTTTTTTTGACTGCCTGATGTAAGCATGACTTTGTGATAAGTGTTAGAGATTCACCAACATACACACAAGTATACACACACACACACACACACACACACACACACACACACACACATGCTCACATATATTGCCCAATATGAGCCATCACTTAGCTAGTGGAAAAAAGATACTTTAAGATTTATAGTACCCATAAATAAATCTAGTTATCTAGCTCTGAAGCACAATATTTAACTATATACACAGTTGACCTTTGAACAAGGTAAGGGTTAGAGATGCTTAATACAGTGAGAAATCTGTATTAAACTCTGATTTCCCAAAATCTTGACTCCTAATAGCCTACTGTTGACTGGAAGCTTTATTAATAACATACACAGTCAATTGAAACATATTTTTATGATATATTTATTATAAATTACATTCTTAAAATAAAGTAAACTAGAGAAAAGAAAATGTTAAGAAAATCATAGGAAAAAAATTATTTGTAATTCATTAAGTGGAAGTGGATTATCATAAAGGGATTCATTTTTGTCATCTTCATGTTGAGTAGACCGAGGAGGAGAAGAAAGAGGAGTTGGTCTTGCTGACTCAGGGGTGGCAGAGGCAAAGAGGTAGACTACTGAAAGGAGAAGCAGAAGAAGTAGATACTGTCAACAGAACTATCTGTAAATGAACTCACACAGTAAATTCATGTTGTTCAAGGGTCGGTTGTATTTAAACATTTATTTCATCTATTTGAAATATCTGTTGACTAACATGTGTCATTATTTATACCAAGCATATTACTTATCTATTGCATAGCAAACCACCCCCAAACTTAGTGGTTTCTACATTAAAACAGATTATTTTCATTTGTTCATAATGTCATGGATCTATAATTTGGTCTGGTTTCATATAGATGATTCTTTTGCTACTCTCACCTGGGGCCACACAAAAAATGGCAGTTATCTGGATAATTTGTGCTAGATGGTTTAAGATGGCATCAAATTATCTGGCAACTGGTGCTGTTAGTTGAACCAGGAATCGGGAAGAGAAGAGAATGAGCACAACGTGCAACCCTCTACTATCTCTGCATCTGTCACTGTATCTGAACACAGCGTCTCAAAATTAATGACCTTCTAAATCTCATAAAAATCTCATAAAATTCCTCACTTAGGTAATTCTAACCTAGTGCCACACAGGGAAGGTGATTTGGGGGAACCTAGTTCCAGCTTGGTTGATGGAGCAAAATGTGGCACAGTCTATCTGTTGTTCATGTGGCATTCGTACAACCCAACTTTTTAAAAACGTTGAACTTTGAAATTAAGTAGAGCAAAATTATGTTTTAAATGTACATAATGCAGTTATCTCTTTTACAGTAAAAAAATATGTTAAGCCTATCCCCAAAATAAGATGCACGATCTCAGAGGTCACTTTGTGTAGTGCCCATCCTTCTAGCTGAGTCAGTCTCCTTTTGGCATCTGATATCTAAATATTGAGATACAAAGTTAATCACTATCAAAACATGTGTATCAAATAGTGGAAAAATACTTATCATATATATAAATAAAAATATTTATATCAAAGCAAAGATGAAACTGCACAGTCCTCAGATACGTAAATGGTCAATGGTTGAGGGTGGTATTTGTAACTTTTTCTACTACCTCATTTCACAGTTCTTTTGCCCTCAGTAAGCGTTTCAGTATTCATGGTCTCTTGCCTTCTTTGTTCAACCCTTTATTCTTGAGGGTCTATACTATTTGCTATTCTAAATATACTAGGTTGCTGTAGCTTTCCATTAGCTTTTATCATAGGACATGGGAGTACAGAAAGTACCTCACAGAAGTTTCTCAATTCCAGGCATACTCCTCCCTGACCCTTAGGTTACTGTTTGCTAACAGCTCTTTGATAGTTAGAATCAGTCACCCTAGTCTTCAGCACCCTCTTTTTGTCTGCAGTTCTGTTATTTGAGGAACCCAAAGTGGTCAGGTGCTGGCCTCAGCTCGCTTTTTAGTGGTTATAGCTTTAGTATCTGGTGAAGACATTTTCCCTTGAGAATAGAGAGGTTTAAAATAGCTGAACTCAAAGTGGAGGTACAGAAAGACACAATTTTTACTGGTTCATAAGCAGTTATGTTGAGTGAAGCCTCTCTCACTCACTGAAAAAGCAGATTCAAGAGTTGAAAAAAACCAGAGGATACAGAATTACTCCTAGGTTGCAAAACTGAGTCCTAATAAAAAATTTCCTGATCCTAGAATAGGAGAGCTGACCTGTACCTAGCTAGATTTCAGAATTGCTATATGCCAGTAACTCTATAGAAACTCCTTTTAGTCCTTTTTAAAATGTCTATTTTGTTTTTGATTTTGTTTCTGTTTCATTATTGCATGTTTTGAGTTTGGGGAACAGATCATTTGTTTTTTTAGTTGATAGTTTTCTGCTTCAAGAAGATCCTCATGCAAAGAACTGCACTCAAATAACAACATCCATATCTGGATTTAATATGGATCATGGATCTCAAGCCAAATGGCATGATTGATGGTATTTGGGGGTTCTTGAAAAAGAAAAGTGTAGTTTGTACATCAATGAATGTGAATTACTAAGGCAAAAGGACAGATTTGGTCTATCTCAGTGCTTCTTATGCTTTAAGAAGCTGAGATCGACTCATGGCAGCACCACAGCTTCTTTGTCTTTTGTCTTTCTTTAAGTTTGGCCAATGGGAGATGACAACAGAAGATTAAAGTGTAGGAAGAAAGCAAGTCTAAGGCTTTATTCTTTCTACCTTCCCTCTTGCTGCTTTGGAGTGATTTTAGCATGAGTTGTGTTTTTTTTTTTTTGTGAAAACAGCTCTTGTTGGGTAGACCTTTTGTATCATAACCCCCCTTTTTTCTCTTTTAAGACTAGGGACTAATCCTAGCTAGAGCAATCAGTCAAGAGAAGGAAATCAGGGGTATTCAAATAGGAAAAGAGGAAGTTAAGTTATCCCTCTTTGTTGATGATATGATCCTATACTTCAAAAATCCAAGAGAATTTGTCAAAAACCTGATTGCACTGATAAAGGACTTTGACAAAGTCTTGGGGCACAAAATAATTGTGCAAAAGTAGTCACATTCTTATACATCAACAACCAGGCAGAGAACCAAATAAATAGCACAATCTCATTCACAATAGTTGCAAGAAAAATGAAATACCTAGGCATCTTCCTAACCAGAGAAGTGAAAGACTTTTACAATGAAAACTACAAAACACTGCTTAAATAAATCCAAGAAGACACAAACAAGTGGAAAAATATTCTATGTTCATGGATAGGATGAATCAACATTGTTAAGATGTTCATCCTACCCAAGGCTATCTACTGATTTAATGCAATACCCATTAATTACCAATATCATTCTTCTCAGACCTGGAAATGACAATACAGAAATTCATATGGAAACATAAACAACCACAAATAACCAAAAAAATCCTTAGCAAAGGAAACAAAGCAAGAGGTATCACACTTCCAGGCTTCAAAATTTACTATAAGGCTACAGTAATCAAAACAGCCTGGTATTGGTGCAAGAGTAGGCATACGAACCAATGCAACAGAAAAGAGATTCCAGAAGCAAAAACCTCAATTTCTCAACCAACTCATCTTTGACAAAACCTCCACCACAACCACTGGGGAAGGGGGAACCTATTCAGTAAATGGTGCTGGGAAAACTGACTAGTCACATGCAGAAGATTGAAACAGGACCACTACCTGTCACCCTACACAAAAATCAACTCTAAATGGATCAAAGACTTAAATGTAAAACCTCAAGCTATAAGAACCTTAGAAAATACAAGAGAAATCCTTATGGAAATTGGAAATGGCAAACGATTCCTGATCAAAACCCCAAGTGAGCATGCCATAGGAGATAAGATACACAAGTGGGACCTCATTAAACTGAAAAGCTTCTGCAAAGCAAAAGAAACCATAAAGAGAGCAGGGAGACAGTCTGGAAAAAATATTGCCAACTGTATGTCTGACAAAGGTCTGCTATCTAGGTTCTACAAGGAATTCAAATGTGCCTAAAGAAAAAAAAACAAGCAACCCATTAAAAAGTGGGGAAAAGACATGAAGAGACACTTCTCAAAAGAAGATATACGGGTGGCCAACAGACATATGAAAAAGTGCTCAGCCTCACTAATCCTTAGAGAAATGCAAATCAAAACCACATTGAGATACCACCTAACCCCAGTAAGAATGGTCACCATTAATAAAACAAATCACAGATGCTGGAGAGGATGCAAAGAAAAGGGAATGCTTCTACAGTGCCGGTGGGAATGCAAACTGGTACAACATCTTTGAAAAACAGTGTGGCGATTTCTGAAAGAACTAGACATTGACCCTCCATTAGGGACTATTAATAACTAGACATTGATCCTCCAGCAACCCCCCTTTTCCAAATACAGCTGGAGTAACTCAAATCATTCTACAAAAAAGATACTTGCACATGCATGTTTATTGCAGCACTATTCACAATAGCAAAAACATGGAACCAACCATGTTGCCCATCAAAACTGGACTGAATTAAAAAAATGTGGTACATGGACACAATGGAATATTATGAAACCATGAGGAAGGACAAGCATATGGACTTTGCAGCAACTTGGATAAATTTAGAGTCTATCATACTCAGTGATCTATCGCAAAAATAGAAAACTGAGTACCACTTGTTCTCACTCATAAGCAGACTTTGAACAATTATCATAATATAATAAGAAAGGGATTGGCAATAATGGGAAACTGCCAGGGAAGTGGACATGGGATAGGCAGTAGTGGGAAACTATTATGGGACGGGGGCATGCCTCATCTACAAGGGTACCTGCATAATGAACATTTGTATGCCTAACCCTGAATTGTACCCTACATCTTTAAAGTAAAAATAAAAGATTAGGGACTATTAATGATGTTTGGGCTGTTGTTAGTCACTGGTTAACTCAAAATTTCATTTAACCTCCTTTAACTTGACTGAAACTTCTATAAATAGTTATCATTTAAAAAAATTCTTCAAAAATCCTTGCTGAAGTTTCAGTTTCTTGCCAGGACCTTGAACGATATGTCTAGTTTTAAATGCAGCTTTTTTGTCATTTGCTAGATATGTGACCAAGGACAAAGTATATAACAATTCAGAATTTAATATTTTTACCTATAAAATAGAATTGTAGGGGATCATCACATTTAACGGGCCTATATTATGTACTAGGCACTTCATGTAGGATAATCTATTTACTCTTTATATTAATTTTTGTATTTAGAAATTTGATGCAAACATAGATTGGCATTATTATTTTAATTATAAAGAAACTGATTCTGGGATATGTCATGCCACCAGATAAAGATCATATAGCTAATGAATAGCACTGTTGGAATTGGACTCTAGGTGTCTAATTTAAAAACCTTTGCTCATTTTTAGCCACCGAACCATCCTTAAAGAGATTTTGTGAGAGTTAAAGGAATGAAAATTTGAAAGCATGCTATGAATTCTGAAACCTACTGAAATACATTGCATCATCATTATTTTTATGAATGTCGTTTAGAACCTCTTTTCCACTCTCCTGCTCCATAGTGCCATGCAGTCATTAAATAGAAACTCATTATCATGTGTTAGTCAAACATAAATATAAAGGTTGCTTGCTAGAAAAAAAAGTGTTATTTGGGAGTTTTCTGCCCTTTTATGTTATTTTCTCAGATGTATTCATCTAATAAGATAGCTAATTAGGAAATAACTTTTCAAGTTTCAAAACTTGACATTAAAAAATAATAATTTTGAAAAAGTATTTGGGCTTTAGATTCGAATGTGTCAGGGAAATTTTCTGAGAGTATGTTTAGAAAGAGTTTGAACTTGGTTTTCTGATTCCCAAGTCACAAGTAAATGGAAGTCATGGGAGTCACAAGAAATTGTTCCTGGGACCTTGTGTATAGATTGAGGTTTTGAACCTTGGGATACATTATTGACTGTTTCCATGATGAAACTTAAGTCTCCCGGGGAGTCTGAAAGATTGGCTAGACCCAAAAGGAAATGGACTCTTTGATGAGAAAATAGTTGAAAGAGTTTTATAGAAGTTATATATGACATGGTATTTAAGCCAACCCCCCCCATGTTACTCATGCATCACTTTAGAAAGTTCAAAGTGTGTAAGGGCACAAAAATAGTGATACGATAGATAAATCATTTTGGGCAATGTCCTTGGCTATGGAATTTTCTTCCTTTGCTTGTTTGAATCCATCCTTAATGAAATATGGTCCTATAATTTTGGAAATATCGAACCCCATTTACTATCTGGATAGTAGTTGAAACAAAACAAACTCACAGAGAAGAAAGTGTTACTCTAAATAATGAAACTGATTTTTAGCAAACACAAGCATCCAAGCAGTTGCCTTGAGAAACTGAGGCCTTATGTCAGCGGTGACAACATTGATGAACTGCATTCAATCTGAAATACATGAAGTAATAATGAAAACAATACTGAAGATTGTTAGAACCTTTCCCTACAATTGTAGAATGAAAGATTTTAGGAACTCAGCCTTGGTAACACTTCATGTATTCTTCATTTAGACACCCAAAAATGTATTGATTCAGCACTTACAAATACATTAGACATTATTCCCAACACTGTGATTTGTCCAGGCCCTCGAGCAGCTCACAGCCTAGTGGGATAGACAAGCAAACATCAATAAGTGAGAATGAAAAATGTGAGAGAAGGGTTAAGTCCAAGGTGCTCTGGAAGGGACACGTCAGATTCTGGAGGATCAGGGAAGCACAACCAGAAAAAAAAAAAAAAAAAAACAAAACTCTCTGGCTGACTTTTGAAGGACACTCAGAGTGGGAAGCTTTAAAAATCAAGGAGAGCATCAGCAAAGGAAATTTGGAGAGAGAAGAAAGCCATTCATCAAGCATAAATCAGGTGCCAAGGGAAGGGGCAAGGAAAGTAGGTCAAGTGCATCACCATACAAGGGGCACCTGTGGTCCAGCATTCCTTAAATTTGGTCTCCTCAGACTAGAGTCAGAAACTACAAAGGATTGATGGCCAGGACTGCTTTTCTGCTCACCTACAACCAGGTTTGAGAAAGGTCTTTTAGTGTCCCAGATTTTAATTTTATAGAGCCTATGATGGGAATTCAAGAACACTTTGCTTTCCTAGCTCCTGTGCTTCTTGAAATACATTTGTATTTTCCACCTGCATTGCCTCTTAGAATGAGTTTGAATAATGAGTTTTATTTGTTGAGTAATGAGTAATGTCTTGCTAACAGCTGCATGGTATCTGATTCTGTACTCTCATCTCCATGTTGAGTACCACTGCTGCTACAAGTAACCCTCTTTCTTTTTTTTTTTTTTTTTTTTTGAGTTGGAGTCTCACTCTGTCGCTCAGACTGGAGTGCAGTGGCCGCTCCCGGCCACCGCAGCCTCGACCTGCTGGGCTCCGGCGATCCTTCCGCCTCAGCCTTCCGAGTAGCTGGAATTACAGGCACGTGCTACCACGCCCGGCTGATTTTTTTGATTTATTGTAGAGATGAGGTCTCGCTGCCCAGGCGGGTCTCGAACCCGCGGGCTCAGGCAATCCACTCACCTCAGCCTCCCAAAGGCGCGGGATTACAGGCTGAGCCACCGAGCCCGGCTAAGTAACCCTCTTTCATCCCAAGCCTCACCTTCAGATAATTGCCCTAAGGTACCAATGCTGGTTTAGATGGGACTTGAGGTTACTATACCGCTCTAGGAGTTTATAGTTCTAATAAGTGACATTTCTATCACCCAGATTTACTCATGCTGGACTTCAATTCATTCTTCTTTCTTGCCCAGACATACCAGGTCATATGACCTAGAGCTTCACAAAAAAAAAAATATTGACTTCTCAGTAAAGAGGAGATAACTTGAATTTTGGGCCAAAGGGCCAGTATCAGATGAGGATGTGAATACTCCTATCAGTGTTAGTAATTAACCACCCCCCACTCAAGCCCACTGGGGCCTTTGATAACCGAGAACAAGAGAAGCCTTGCACAACCTGTTTGGGTTAAGATGATGTTTTTTCCAGGAAAGAAGAGTGGAGGGAGATTCTTTCTTCTCATTATCATGGATCTCTTTCTCCAAAAGTAATCCTTTGTGAAATTACCACCAGAACTGTATAACCCATTTGACTGCTTGCTTAAATTCTTGCTGGGCCACAGTGACTCCATCATCCTCTTGACTCAAGTGGTTGTTGCTCTTCTAAGGTTTTCTCACTTGTGAATCCAGCCATGGTGGGAACATACTTTCCTTCTTTGGGACGTGCAGCCTCAGATGCCTCATCAAGAGCCCGTCAGCATCGCCCTCCAGCCTGGGTAACAAAGTGAGATCCAACTCAAAAAAAAAAAAAGGAAAAGAAAAAGAAACTTGTGTTTATATCCTCTTGTCTTTACAACAGGGTTACTGATCTTGCTGACAATTGCCAAGTGGTTCCTGCCTCCCTCTGGAGAAGCAGAAAGAGCTCCATTGAAATGGTTTCCCTACTGCTTTCTGTGCCAAGGGGATCCAGCAGCTAATGCTATAGAATCATGCTGTCTGGTATACTTTTGGCCTGCAAGCTCCTTGAGGGCAAAGACTGGTTATGATATCACTAAAAAAAAGGAAAAAAAAATATTGAGAGCCTGCCTTACTCAAGAGAACTCCCACAGCATCCTTGCACTTCCAATTTCTCATTACCCACATTATGCTCCCTTGTTCTTTGTGGGGCTACAGTGGTCTAGCCTCAGACCTTATGGTGTTTATACCTGTTCATTGTTTCCTGCACACGTATTATAAACTGCACTTTAAGGCAAAAAAGGGTAAAGCATTTCTGAGTCTTAGATGGGGCACCAAGGGGAAATGTATTGTTTCAGGAAATTGGTCTAGACGTCCTTCCATCTGGATCCTAGTTCCTATGGCATACGTGCTTATCATTCCTCTTAGCATTAACCCTGGGTCTCTATGTCATTTCTGTTTATCTTCTTTCTCTACAACTTGACAACCTTCCCTGTTTCTCTCAAGTTGCTGAACCCTAATCCCATGCTGGTTTATTCTTGCTCCCATGGTCAGTCAGTTGTATTCTGCCCACATCTGGCAGTTGGATTCTCCAACCTGTCTACATATGGTTTGGTCTCATCATATGGAGTATTAAGTGATCGCCTACCTTAGGCCTTTTATGTGTAGCTCATACAAGTCTGGATTGGTGTTACCCAACTAGATATCTTGCTTTTTATTGACCAGGGTCATTTTTCCCTGGTCTTCTTAGCCTGGCCCTGAGATCTCTACATCTTTGAGACTGAATGCTTGAGGTACCTTGTTCTGGTGCCATCTGGAGCTTTAAGTAATGACACTGTCTTCTGTAGCCTCAGTACCAAGAGTGTGGCACTAGCTAGTCATGTGTTCTTGTCAATCTCTTAACCCTTATTTATATCTTCATGCCTACTATCCCTTTTATGGGACAGAATTTGGACTTGTCTGATGACAGTGTGACTCTTGGCTGTTGGTACTAGATGAGACTACCTTTCCCGTATCCACTTAACTGTTATTCCATTTTGTCCATCTCTACAGGGTGTTAAAACTCATTAATTTGATAATTAAGTCTAAAGTTTACAACTATAAAGGAAGAATCAAGATGAAGTCACCAAAGAGGATTCTTTAGACACATTTGATGGTGGACAAAATGTTGGACTAACTAAAGTGTTATATTTTAAATCAGTGTTTTGGGAAAAGGCTGATATAGCTTCAGCCTGCTCATTGTTCATCCCAAATGCACCATTCTAACACTCTGGCTGCTAGAATGAACCGCTTGTGTATTGCTGCTCTGAAGTTTATCTGTATCACACTGACAACAAGATTAAAAATACTACAATGTAGGGAATGTTCTGAATTTGCTTCTTCAAGGGCACTTTGTACAAAAATAATGAAAATGGTTGCTATGAATATTTAATTCATACTACATCTAATTCTAATTCTTTTTTAACATTTTAGGTTTACAGGAAGAGTATCTACCCTCAGCATGTGAGCAAATGGAAAGTCCTCTGCAGACCCCCTAGGGAAAAAAAAGGATCACATACATAGTAGAGAGTTATGGTTTCACTTAGACATAATAACATTGAAATGGTTTTTGATTTCTAAACTATGGAATTTGCTCTTTGATTATTGCTTTTAGATATGTTCTTTGATTTCGAATCTATGGAATTTTAAAAAATTTCAATAACATTATTTTTTGTGACAATAGTAAATAGAAAACAAGAAAACACAGTTGAATGAATTGTCATTTGCTGAATTTCAAGATGGTAGAAGAAATAAGGAAAAGAAGGTTAATGGAAATATTTTCTCTTGCTGTCTACATTAATTGACAGCCTTTCAATCACTGAGTAAGTACTAGGGATCCAGAAACAAAAAACAAAATCTTTATCCTTCTTAATAGTGGTTGTCAAATATTTCCAGCTGTCCACCTTCTGGGCACTTCCTGGCCACCCTGTGATCGAGCAGCTCACATTTATAGTTCTGGCCAACGAGTTGTGAGCAAAAGTGCTCGTGTCACTGCTAGGCCAGAGAATTTTATTATTATTAAATTATTAAAATCATTTAATTAGTTATTAATTTATTATTATTTAATTATTAAAACTCTCCATTTCCTCTGCTGTGATGACTGACTGTACTGGAGACAGAGGCTGTTCTTCTGGTGAGTGGAATCTGTGAATATGATGGGATATCACTCCTGTGACTGAGCTGCAATCAGTCACCTTTGAATTAATCAAAAGGGAGTTTATCCTGGGTTGACTTGAACTAATTAGGAAAGTCCTTTGAAAGAAGATGAAGTGTCATTAACACACTCTTCTGCTTTCCTAGAAGAAAGTGAACAGCCAGCAAGATAGTGGAACATCAATCAGACTACATCATGGAACTGAATTTCTGTCCCTAGAAGCAAAAAACAAACATGAATAGGCTTGCAAGAGGATCCTAAGACTTGGATGACATCACAATCCTGGCCAGTACCTTGATTTTTGAACTCATGAAGCTCTGAGAGAGTCAATTTGTGTTGTTTTGTGTTTGTGGTATTTTATTACACAGCAATACAACTCTAATACAATTGTGAAAGGCTTCTTAGGACTGATAGAATTAGACTACCAAGTGTTTCTGAACAAAAGTGTAGATTAATCCAGGTGAATAATGATGACAGGAGAATGTATACAATAAAAGAACAGCAGGTGCTAAGGTTTAGAGGCTCGAGGTAATACGGGGTGCCTTGGAAATAAAAACAACTTCGTTTACATAAGCAGAACTGATAGTAAAAAAACATCTAACAACTCATAAAACCTGTACTTTGGAGGTTGAGTTATTTGAAAGCAGGTGCGAGGGTGAAATTTGGTGTCCCAAAGACTTATTAGGTGTTGACTTTTGACAGGAAGAGAGTGGAAAGAAGACTGGACGGTGGGAGATGCTGCACCAAGATCCAGACCCAACAAGCTTTGGCCCATCAAGGGCAGTTCAGAGAAAATCCTGCCTATCAAGAGTACCTGTCGAGCTGAAATAACCAGGCCCTCCAACCCCATCTTGCTGATTTATTTGAAATTGTTGTGCCAAGAAAAGCATGACCCTAGCTCTCCACAGCCAAACCAAATATTGGATAGTTTCTGCTGACTGGATTCCTTGCAATGAAATGTTAAACCCTTCATTGAAGGAGGACCTGGGCAGCTCATCTCTGTCAGCCATAAACTCCAAACAACAGAAACAGGGGATGCTGGCAGGGCCAGACATCACTCTAGCTGGTGAATCTTGGGAAATACTGAGGAGTTTAAGAGAAAAACCAGGAAAGTGGGGGGGGGTGCACTAGTAACATGAGCTGAGACTATTTAGCAGCCAGTATAAAACAATTTTAACTGAAATGGCTGAATCAGGGCATGTTAGTGGAATATTAGTCCCATATATAGACACGACCAAAGGAGCAAGCAAGGACCAGATAAAGAAAGGTTTATTGTGTGACCAGAAACTTCACATTTCATATCCTATCTACACTGAATAAGAGTTGCCAGTGAATGATATTTCTACCATGAGCAAAGTTGTTGCTGACCAAAAAACTTACCCTCACCTCACACAGTCGCACTGTGCAAATGAACAGACTCAAACCCATCGGGAACACAGTCGCTGAGAATTATTTGCTGTGAAAGTGGTAAAATAGACTTCAGCATGCCGTGCTTGTGAGCTTAGGGTTAATTTAATCCTTTGCACAACTACGTCTTCATCTGCAACTGCGTATTCCTTTAAGTCTCTGCCTGCCAATCCCATGCTTTTCACCAGGCTGTGGCTAGAATCGTCCCTCAGGTCGACAACATCAAAGGCACTCTGTTTCTTTCATGCCCTCATTTATAAAGCTCATCCCAAGGCAGATCCATTTTTTGGGGGATGTGATTTTCCATTAATAGATTCATATTGCTCGCTGCCCCGGAGTCCATTGTCTGAGAGCTACTGAAGTTCCCTTAAGCGCCTCTGGTTGCCGAATCAAACTTGCTCATCAGTCACTGTTGCAACCATTTAGCTGGCTTGCTCACCTGCCAGGAAGAGGTCTCAGGCATTTATCTCTTCTTCTCCCAGGTAGAAAGGAGGCCCTCAGCAGTCCTGAGAAATCTCCCATCTTCTACAGAAGCAGGTGGAAGCTCCAAGAGAAGGTAACATTGGGGAGGAGGGGCAGGAATGCAGGGTTGCCATCCATGACCCTCTGGCTCCTCTGGGGAGAAAAGCATGCTCAAGCTGTATAGGATCTAAGAGATCATCTGGCCCAAACATCTTATTTTACTGATGTGGTTGAGAGGCATAGAAAGGTTCATGGCTTGTTCTAGGTTACTGTCATGATTTGAACTGTGTCCTCTCTAAATTTATATGTTGAAGTCCCAGTCCCCAATGTGACTGATGACACTTCGACATAAGGCCTAAAAGTAGGTAATAAAGATTAAGTAAGATGATAAGGGTGTGACCCTTATCTGATGAGAGTGGTATCCTTACAAAAGAGGAAGAGATACCAGAAAGCTAACGCTATTCTCTCTGTCTCAGTACACAGAGGCAGGGCCATGTGAGAAGGCAGTTGTCTACAAGCCAGTAAGAGAGGACTTACAAGAAATCAACTCTGATGGCACTTTGATCTTGAACTTCCAGCCTCCAGAACTGTGGAAAAATAGATTTCTTTTGTTTAAGCCGCCCACCCTGTAGTATTTTGTTACAGCAGCCCAAGCTGATAAACATAATCACTGAGTATACTTGTGACATTTGTCCAAGTAGTTCTGCCCAAGTAGCTATCTGAGGGGAAGTGAGCTGTGGAAGATGGTTGCAAAGGAGAGAGAATAGAGAATAGAAGGACAAGAATAGACGAGAAAGCGATAGAAAAAGAAAGCGAGAGAACAACAGAGAGACAGAAAAGCAGAAAAAAATGAGGAGGAATTAAACTCTATTTTAAGTCTGCAAAAACTTTTTTTTTTTTTTTTTTTTGAGTTGGAGTCTCACTCTGTCACCCAGACTGGAGTGCAGCGGCCGCTCCCGGCCACTGCAACCTCGACTTGCTGGGCTCCGGCCATCCTTCCGCCTCAGCCTTCCAAGTAGCTGGAACTACAGGCATGCGCTACCACGCTCGGCTAATTTTTGATTTATTGTGGAGATGAGGTCTCACCACGTTGCCCAGGTGGGTCTCGAACCTGCGGGCTCAGGCAATCCACTCACCTCAGCCTCCCAATGGCGTGGGATTACAGGCTGAGCCACAGAGCCCGGCTTGCAAAAACTTTTTAAGAAAATCAATACATTTAGAAGATCTTCTGACTATGAAGTCTATAAGGATGAATGGAGATGAATGTTTTTAATGAATCATAATTTCAGAAAGGAAAAGGAAAGTAAGGGAAAGGGAGTTTGATGTTCAAACTGAACAAAGGAATTGATCAAGTTTACGTAGTGAGTTCAGCATACCAACCTGATTGTGAATGATGGGAGCCTTGCCGCAGGTTCGGTCTTCTAGAGACACCCCTCCATAACTGTCCTCTGACCTACCTCATGCACACATGTGACCAGGCAACAAAGAACACAGACTTTGAAACAAGAGTGGTCCAAGGCAGATCCCCAGTCTTGTACCTTTCTAGCTGCATATTTTCTTTTCTGATAATTGACTCCTCCGATTTCTAGATTGCTTTTGTCTCCAGATTCAACACTCTTAGTTCTAGAGATATGCTGATATTTAAATATTCAAGCTCAAATGCAATGAACATGCAGAAAGGAGTGCTGAGACCTAATTCAAAACATAAAAGTACTTATGTTTCCATAGCAATTAGATTTGAACTTCCCCATCTTATTTGCAATCATATCCAGACAATGGATGTGAAATCCTAAATGGTAACGTCTTTTTTTCCTTGATTGCAACTTCACATACAATTTCTTTTCATAAAAAACCTGATGATGGCTTGCAACCAAAATCTGTGCCATTAGTCAATGACAAGTAGAAGAGAAAATTGGCCTCAGCCCTTGCCCATGGTGTGCTCAGCGCTGTATAAACTGTGCCAAGTGATGTGGACTTTACCTAAGATCAATGCCCCTACGGAGGATGCCACAAGGGGTGTAAAATGCTCAGATCTGGACTTTACTGCAGTGACTCTGTGCAGCCAGGAGCACAGGTTTTAGGATGAGGGAGGCCTTGCAGATGGAGGGCTCCCTGATTTTATAACCAGACATGTGTGGGGACCCTGATCTTCCTACTTCTCCAGAGTGGGATGGGGATCTCAGAATCTCAGAGAGGTGTAGGCTTTGAACACATATCTGGGATTTCCTTATAATTCTCTTCTTATTTATACTTTGATAAATGTTAGCTTGTGCATTTCAGCTTCTATATTGTTGCAAGTACTTTGGTCAGAGTCTCTTCGAGGTAGGGAGGCAAGTGTGGGCCACTCTTTTGAAGCTCACTTTAATTTGACAAAAAATAAAGAAATGTGACAAAGGGTCACAAAGACTCGTACTTTGCTATAAGTTTCATGTTGAAACATTGACATATTTCTTTTTCAATTAAACTTTTCTCGGGTGCTAAGATATAATGACAACAATGTGTTAAATTAATTGAAAAATGAGCTCATAGACTATCACAGGGAATATATACAAGTGTAAAATAAAATGATCAGTATCTTCCTTCAAACCCTGATGGGCTCACTATGGCTATGTGAGTCACCTGTAAAACCCTCTCTGGGGTAGACAAAAGTCTTGGTGAAGCTGAGGACCTGGCCTTGATTGAGGGACCCTTCTCGCCTTTCACTCCTGCCCCACGTCCCTCATTCCCATCATGAGCAATGGACCTTGATCCTGGTATTGGGAAGAGTCTGGCTCTATCCAGCTAACTGGATTCCAGTTGAGGCTTGGCTTTCAGGTCAGGAGGTAGAGTAGGGATTAGCTCATGAGATGAGTTCTTACTTTAAAAGTGTCTTATCTGCTATATGCCAAATGTAGTGATAAATGAGAGGAGCCTAGCACTAACCCCTGGGATGATTCTGGGCAGGACATTCCCTCCTTCCACTGTTCTTGACAATTCTGTAATGACTTGTCTATAAAATAGGCATAATCAATATCTTACCTATCTGAGAGCAGAGACATGAATCAAATAGCCTCTTGGCATCTTTTCTAACTCTAAATTCTAAGAGTTGGATGAAAAGATAGTATGTTACAGAGCAGTGATTTTCATATCTAGAAACTCCTTATAAAGGCACACTTTTGGGCTCTACCTGGAGACCTACTGAAGCACAAACTTGGATGGGCCTGTAATCTGTGATTTAACAAGCTTTCCAAGGGATTCTAATATGTGCCTAAGTTTGAGAGGTTCTGATGTAGAGCAGAGAGCTGAATTAAGGTCTTTGAGCCTCAGTTTCTTCATCCACAACAATTGGATAATTCAGCTGTTTTCAAATGATTGCCATGAATTTCAAATAATATAAGAACCTTGAAGACACACTAGGTACTTGATAAATGTCATCTGAAGTTGGAGGACCAGAAAGGTTGAAAAGGAGAATTAAAAGGAAAAAAATAGGATAAGAACGCAGTCTTCATTTTTTCCTTAAATAACATCTTTAACATTATATAATTTGTAATTTGCATGCAAAACACCACACCCCAGGGCATCATAGAAGCCTTGAAAAATCCAATATTATGCAGACAGCCAGAGATTCTGGCTGCTAAACCAGGCTTAAAAACTAATTTTCCCTCTTTAAGGAAGTGACATTTGCGCATTCAACACAGCAGCAATAAGTTTAGGCTTCCTTACCACCCCCTGCTGTACATGAGGTTATTATTTTTATCAATAGCAAAGCTATTTCTTTTTGAGTATTTGGAGCTGTTTTTGAATCTCCCCTTTCGTCCACACTGTGGTTATCAGCAAAGTAAACAGCTCATTAGAAACAACAAAACCCTAAAACCATTTTTAATGGTAGAAATGTGATTAGAGCATTTAATTAGACTCCTAAAATACACTTTCTATTAATAATTGAGAATACATTCCATGTCAATTAAAAAGGAATTAACAGCGAAGATTTAGAAATTTGGACTTAAATGTAGCCTGAATTTCAAAGCTGTTTTTATTCATAGTGTATGCCTGAGAAAGTTCTCAGAGAAAACAAAAGCAATGCTACTTCTCCTTAGGAATTTCTTTATATTAATGTAGAAGGCCTCTTTATCCCCACAGGGGGTATTGCTTCTCTCCTTTCACAGTGTTAGGGACTGACCCCTGAGCCCCAGGTGTGGGTTTAAAAGGACTGGAGGGGACACTATTTAGGTAGGGTGAAGATTGATCAAGTGGCTTCAACTGTATCTCTTCTTTTTTTTAAATTTTAAAGATGTGGGGTATAATTCAGAGTTAGGCATACAAATGTTCATTATGCAGGTACCCTTGTTGAGGAGGTGTGCCCCCCCACCCCTTGGCAGTTTCCCTCAACTGCCAATCCCACCCCACCTCCCCTGGCAGTTCCCCACTACTGCCAATCCCTAACTCCATCTGTTCCTCCCTCTCTAAGACTCCAAGGCAGAATGTTTCCCTTTAAATCTCTGATGGCAACATGGGTTATTCTTTCTTCTTTCATACCTGATGCACATAGACTTTTTTTTTCTTTTTGGTTATTGATTTGATATAAAAATGTGAGTTTGAAGAAAGGAAGGTATTGTGGTCAAAATCCCCAAGAGTTTGAGTCCTAGAAGCAGTGATATTTGTGCAATCAGAGGTTCATATCATCTGTGTCCAATGGAGCAATGAAGGTCATGAGACAATTCTTCCTTATATACCAAGGACACAAGGGTCTGGCTTGAAAAAGAAGACCAAGCTTAACAGTAAGAAGCTAGGTAGGCATTAGAACAGAGAGAGTAAACAAGAAACAACCAAGAAAGAAAACCAAGACCATTCCCCCACTCAATAAAGATTATGTACTTACTATGTAGCCAGACACTGTTCTTTTTCTTTGTGAAGCTTAAAATGAACTCTCTCCCTTTCTCTTTTTTAAGTCAGTGTTTGGATTAATAGCAGTATAGATAACCTAAAATAAGGGTAAAGTATTAAATTCCTGCCACTTGCAAAAAATCTTTGCAAGTTTTAGCTCATTTGACTCTCATGAGAGGTAAGCAAGATAGGTTTCATTTTCTTTTTTTCCTTAGAGTCAGGGTCTCATTCTGTCACCCAGACTGTAGTGCAGTGGCACAACCATGGCTCACTGCAGTATTGATCTCCTGGACTCAGATGATCCTTCTGCCTCAGCCTCCTAAGTAGTTGGGACTATAGGCACGTGCCACCACACCCGGCTACTGTTTTGAGTTTTTTTTGTAGAGGCAAGGTCTTGCTCTGTTGCCTAGGCTGGTCTCAAACTACTAGTCTCAAACAATATTCCTGCCTCCTACCTAAAGTGCTGGTATTCCAAGGTGAGGCCCCATGCCTAGCTTATTTCTTATATTTTAGAAATGATTCAATTGAGATTCCTCAAGTAGCAAATGTGTAGACCCAAAGATCCTAACTCAGATCTTCAGATTTCAATTCCCATGGTATTCCATTTTATCATGGTAGTTCTCAGGACTATTGAAGGCTTCCTTGAGTATGCTCAGATAGTCTGAGGGGGACTTTGTACCTTCTCACTTATTGTAGAAAGCACTGAAGCTCTCTCTGTGTGTGAACCTTACTTGTTGGTCATATGTTGTTGCAAGAAAGGGTAATAAAATAGAAGTCAAAACTCATGACTTTGCCTAAAATATTTGTGGAGTACCTCCCAAGAGACGGCACCATGTTGGGTAATTTTACTACAGATATGCATCGACTACAATGTAGAATGGAAGACAGATCACAATCACTGAAGTAGGAATATAACAGCACAGACAGAACGGTGCAACCCATGTTCACAAAGTCACACATATGAAAGTTAGCGTATGGAGAGTGAATTGAAGACACACACTAAACATGAGAGTGGATGCCTGAATTCCTAAAGAGAAAGAAAAGACTGGGGAAGGACGTAGGGATTAAAAAAAGCTAACAAAGAAAAACAGGATCACGTGTTAACCGACGTGGATGTCGAAACACAACTTTAGGCAATTCACGGAAGGTGCCATTCCAATTGCGAGAGCCCGAAGTCCAGAACTGGGATAAATATAGAAATCCCCCTGCTCTCAAGGAGCTCACAGGCTCCCTGAAGGGATTCCAAGAATCAACAAATATCTGCAGCACGCAGAATCTTCACCGGGCTTCGTGTCTCATATTTTAAGGAAGTGCTTTTTTAGGAGATCGGCATGGGGGTGGGATTGCTTCTGGGCCAGGGGTGGATTTGTTTGGTGTTGGCCCTGCGAGGTCTATTAAAATGAAGTTGCAAACTCATGAAGTTGAAGTGTGAACGTGCTCCCACTCTGGGCTGTGCTGTGGTTTCAGGACTGCTGGCAGCCCCTGCTATTCTTGGCTGCGGGGACTCTCTCCTACACGAAATCTCCCGAGGAACATCATGTCCTAGCACATTGTAAATGAAAGCAAGAAAGCATTTAACGGCACCCAGGAATCAAATAACTTTGTCTTGGAGCAGACGCAGAGTCTTAGAGTGGGAGAGAGACAAGTGGGATCTGACGCCTCTGCCCAACCCAAGGTACCCGAGAGGGAAAAAAAAAAAAAAAAATCTGGCAATGATGTTCATTTGAAAAGGTTATAAAAATGTCTCATTTTGTCTTTTTTCCTCCTTGAAAATCGCTGGCTATGTCTCCTCCTAAGTTCTTTTCTTGTTTGTCTCTCTCTCTTTCTGAGACTCTCTTTTGCTTCTGTTTTATTGTAGTTCCATCTTTTTGTCTTTTCTTATTCTCTCCCTTCCCTCTGTGTCTGTATATGTCTCTGTCTTTGTTTATTTCTCTCAGGTTCGATTCTCTCTATTCCCCTGTTTCAATCTCTGAATCTCTCCATCTCTGTTTTTGTCTTTCTCTGTTTGTCTGTTCCTGGGTTACCATACTCCTTGTGACTCTGTCTTTCTCTATCCAGCTCCCTGTTCACTGTCTCGTTTTCTGTCCCTCCCTCCTTCCCTCTTTCATTCATTATTTTTTCTCCCACCTTATTCTCTTCTCTTAGTTGCTCTAGAATTCCTCGGAAAAGTTGAACAGCTGCCACCTAGGTCCCAAGAGCTCGAGAAACAGCAGTATTGCTCCAATAATTATGGTTCAGGACCACAAGCATATTAATATTATGAAATTTTCTTTTTCACCTATTACCCTATCTCTTTAAATATTTCAGTAGTATCACATCTCTACATCTGTGTCCCAGCATCCTAGAATGGCAGACCTGAGAGGACCTTCAGAGCACACAGATTAAACTGTTCTTCATCCTTCATACGAAGAAACTGAGGGCCAGAGAAGAAGTGACGTATTCAAGGGCACACAGATAATTTATTTTAGAGTCAAGATTGGAACAAACATTTTAAAATGACAGTTCAAATTAATATTAAATTAATTAGGTTATCTATCAAACATCCAACAAATATTTAACAAACCGTACTATTTGCAATATCGAATCCGAGGTTCTAAAACAATGGCTGAAACCCCTGGTGTGTATTCTTGGAGACCTACAATATAAAGAAGCTATGACTATGAATTAGAGTGTTAGGGATCATATAAATAACCTCGTTTTCCCTTTCAGGATTTAAAACCAAGTGAGAAAAAGAGCATAGAAAAGATGAAGATCACATTGTCAGTTTTGCTACTGGTAAGTAATTGGCTAAAGTGGCTTTAGAAATGCAACCCAATGAGTTTGCTAATATTCTCTGCCTCAAGTCTAGACTTTGGTCATTCCACTTGAGGGAAGTTTGGGATTACTTGGCAGATCTGGGCAGAAAGAAAATGGGTGAATAAATTTCTAAGGCTTAAAGGCTCTTAGCAGATTAACTACACCAAGAAAGAAATGTGAACCAGCGGCTAAACCCTCCCATTGACCTGCGGAAGGATAAACCAGGGAACAGCTCCTATATGGAATCTTGAGACTGGGGGAAAAGTGGCAGAAAACAAAGACTCCACCACACCTCCTGACACCGCCCTGATTTTTTAGTTCTCCTAACCTTTTGAACTTAACGACTAGGCCTGTGTTCAACCAAAAGTGAGTCTGGCTCCCTTGTGGAAGGAGAACCACAACACACAGAGTCTGGTTACAGTCTTTCTGGGCCTACTTTCTAATACATGCATTTTGGATAGGGGCAATATCACTCCCAAGGGTGACTTTTGGGGTACTGTGGGTGAAAACAATCTTAAATATTACTGTAGCTTTTAGTACTTCCAAGTTTCAACTCTACCTGACAACATCAACAGATAAAGCATATCTGTGGTATTAAAATTCCATGGGGGCTGGGTGTGCTGGCTCAAGTCTGTAATCCCAGCACTTTGGGAGGCTGAGGTGAAAGGATTGCTTGAGCCCATGGGTTCGAGACTAGCCTGGGCAACTTCATGAGACCTCATCGCTACAGTAAATCAAAACATTAGCTGGGAGTGGTAGCGATCACCAGTAGTTCCAACTACTTGGAAGACTGAGGCGGAGGGATCGAATGAGCCCAGCAGGCCGACGCTGGGGTGGCTGTGAGCCTAGGCGATAGAGTGAGACTCCAATTCAAAAAAAAAAAAAATTCCGTGAGTAAAGTAGGACCAAAAAAAGAAAAAAAAGACTGTAAATCTCCCATGGGATATTGCCACCATTGAGAATACATGTGTTAGGAAGCTGGTCCAGAAGATGGTCGTAATGATAATGAGAAAAAATTGAGAAAAATCACTCTCATACTAAACTTGACTCATGTATATCTTCCTGGGCAGTTCAGTTCTTACCTCAGAGAGCTCTGAAGTCAGTAGCCAAAAGGAAGAAAGACACTCCTATCCAGTAAATAGCTCCAACCTTAGTAATATAACCGAAGAAAAAGGACTTGCTTAAAATGTGGGTTAAACTGCTGGAACCTTAGTGGAGGGACACTGTGGAGGGAACTGATATGCCAGTAGCATGTCCCCTCAGAGCAATAAGAGATGCTGCAGCAAGAATTATGACTTAAGAACTGAAACATTCAAAACTTGGAGAAAAAACAAGGCTAGTACTAGGGTAAAGTGAATGATGCACCCAGGGTACAAAATGTAAGGACTGGAAACTGGCATGACCTGAAAGTGGCTACCTCCTTAATGTCCTACTCAAGGCACTGCACTCGACTCACCATAGTCCAATTCAAGAGAACAACAGAGGCTTGAGATGTCCATATTAGAGCTCTTGGTCTTCGTCAGCTCCTTGAGGCTCAAGATCTGGCAGCTTTGCCAGATGCTTTGGTTCAGGAATGGGCTGAGCTAAACAAATGTGCCAACCAGAAGGAAATTCTCTCTAGGGCAGTTGTTCTAGCCCAGGAAATTCCACAGCAAGGAGACATAGGCTTTTCATTTATAACAGCTGTTAGATGCTTCACTGGGAAAGTCTCCGTGCCTAAGGTAAGGGTAGCTGCAAAGCTTAAATTTTTGCCCCTTTCCATATTGCCATTTAAACTGTAATATGAGGGAATTGAAGATAAAGGAAAGCATAGATCCTTTTGATGTAGCCAGGACTAGCATCCATGTCTATCTAAATCACTTGCTATATGGATTCCAAATAAAGCAACTTGCTAATAACACAAAATGGTGGTGGGTGTGGATTGAAAGAAACTATAGTTCTTTCCATGTACAACTAAATTTTTTCTTTTGCATCGATGCTCTTCTAATGTGAGTGGTTGTGAATAAAGACACAGGAGTCTGTGTGTGTGTGTGTGTGTGTGCGCGCGTGCGTGTTTGTATTTGAGTGTGTGTGCATGAACACACGTGCTTGCGTACGTGTGAGTGGGTAAAGGTGATTTGATTCAATTATATGCCTCATTCACTCACACTGAGGAAAATAGAAATTAGCTTCTATTATTTCACTAATTCTACCCCTTCATCTGAATTTTCATGATGACATCTTTGAATATGCATCCTTTCTCTACAGTAGCCATAATTGCAGGGGCTGCACCCCTGACAGTCCTGTTTGGAGCAGCATTCACAAAGTGCTCCTTTGCCAATTATCATGTTTCAAAAACAGCAATCTGGACTACTGCCACTAAATTTTATTTTCACAAATGTGAGTTCAGCCTTTTTAAATTAGAATACATAAGCATACAGTTTTTTCGGAAGTTAGTTTCAAGTTGGCTCATCTTTCTCCTTATCTTATTAGTGAACTTCTTTTTCCAGGTACTTTAAAAGGAGATAAGCAGAAATTTATTTTTGGCACATGACACGTGAATCTCCTGAAGAAGTTTAACTGCTGAGTTTGGATCTCATCACTGATGATCTGGTTATTTCATACCTGCCTACAAAACCCGGACTGTGTGCTTTGTGCCTCCTAATCGTGACAGCCCTGCTCATTGCCTTTCCCCAGCCAGCAGTGCCCTCCTAATTTCAGGCTGGGTCCCTGAAACTTAGTTGTCCCTTGAGTCTTTAGAATTCCATTTCTGGCAGGATTATCTGGCTGATATTGCTTGAGTCACTTAATTTCTCTGTTGCTCCGTTTTCTGAGCTCTAAAACTAAGATAATAGTGGTGCCTATCTTTTTGGCTGGCTTCAGGATTAAAAGATTAACACATTGTGTCTTTACTCTGTTGATTGTTTCCTTGGCCATGCAGAAACTTCGTTGTTTAATGTAACCTCATTTGTCTATTTTCTTTTGTTGCCTATGCTTTTGGGAGCATATCAACAAAAAATTACCCAGACCATCATCGTGGAGCTTTTCTCCTATGCTTTCTTCTAGTGGTTTTAGGTCTTATGTTTAAGTCTTGAATTCATTTTGAGTTGATTTTTATATGTGATAAGATTCTAATTTCATTCTCCTGAATGTGGATATCCAGTTCTTCCAACACCATTTATTGAAGAGATTGTTGTTACCCCATTGTGTGTTCTTGGCACCTTTGTCGAAAATCAATCGACCATAAATGCATATAATTATTTCTGGGCTCTCTTTTTTTTGTTACATTGGTCAGTGTTTTTAGGCTAGTACTGTACTATTTCAATTTGTACAACTTTGTAGTATATTTTGAAGTCAGAAACAACCAGTAGAGCAAAGAGACAAGATACAGAAAGACAAAAAGTATTTGTAAATCATACCTGTGATAAGGGGGTTAATATCTAATATATGTAAGGAACACAGATAACTTAATAGTGAGAAGATCAATAATCTGATTTAAATTGGACAAAGTATCTAGATAAAAATGTCTCAAAAGACTATAAATAGTCAATAACTATATGAAAAAATGCTAAACACTACTAATCATCAAAAGAGGCAAATTAAAGCCACAATGAGATGTTAACTCACACTTGTTAGAATGAATATTATTTAAAAAGATGAAAGATAACAAATGCTGGTGAGAATGTGGAGAAAAGGGAATACTTGTACACTATACAGTAGTTATGAAAAATAATATAGAGGCTCTTCATTAAATGTATAATAAAAATATGATAAGATCCAGAAATTCCACTATTATATATGCACTTAAAGGAAATAAAATCAATATGTCAAAGAGATATCTGCACGTCCATGTTTATTGCAGCATTATTTACAATAGCCTAGATACAGAATCAAACTGAATGTCCATCGGTGATTGAATGAATTAAAAAAATGTGGAATATATACACAGTGGAATACTATTCAGCCATTAAAAAGAAAGAAATCTTATCACACTGTGACAACATGGATAAATCTGGAGGACATAATGTTAAGCGAAATAAATTTGGTACAGAAAGACAAAGCTGCATGATATTACTTATATGTGGAATCTAAAAAAGCTGAACTCATAGAAACAGAGAGTAGAACGTTGCTTTCCAGGGGTGGTGGAGGGGGTACCAGGGAGATGTTAGTCAAAGGGTACAAAAATTCAGTTAGTAGGAATATGTTTAAAAATTATATTGTAAAACATGGTGGCTATAGTTAATAACAATTATTAACAGTGTGCTTTATTCTTGAAAATTGCTGAGAGTGGATTTTTAAATGTTTTCACCACAAAAAATAAGTACATGAAATAAAACATATGTAAATTGGCTCAATTAGCTATTCTACAATGCATACAGATTTCTTTTTTTCCCTCAATTTTTATTTTAAAGATGTGGAGTACCATTCAGTGTTATATATACAAAAGTTCATTATGCAGGTGCCCTTGATGATGAGGTGTCTCCCACATCCCCCGGGAGTTTCCCTCAACTGCCAATCCCAACCCCTCTTCCCTGACAGTTTCCCACTACTACCAAAAACATCTACCCCAGCAGTTTCCCACTACTGCCAATCCCTACTAATAGTATGATAATTGTTCAATGTCCGCTTATGAGTGAGAATGCGTGATACTCAGTTCTTTGTTTCTGTGATACATCACTCAGTATTATAGACTCTAATTCCATCCAACTTGCTGCAAAGTTTATAATTTGTCCTCCTTTATGGCTGCATAATATTCTATTGTGTATATATACCACATTTTAAAAATCCAGTCCTCTTTCAATGGGCAGCATGGTTGATTGCACGTTTTTGCTATTGTAAATAATGCTGCAATAAACATGTGTGTGCAGGTATCTTTTTCACAGAATGATTTGAGTTCCTCAGGGTATATTCCCAGAAGAAGGACTGCAGGGTTGTATGGATGGTCGATTTTTAGGAATTGCCTAAATTGATGGTCTTTTAGTAATTGCCAAACTGTTTTCCAAACAGGTTGTACTAGTTTACACTTCCACCAACAGGGAAGAGGTGTTCTCTTTTCCTTGCATCCTCTCTAGGGTCTGCTGCTTTTTGAGGTATTGATGATGGCCATCCTGACTGGAGTTAGGTGATATCTCAGTGTGGTTTTAATTTGCGTTTCTTTGATAACTAGTGAGGCTGAGCATTTTTTCATGTATCTGTTGGCTGCTCGTATGTCTTCTTTTGAGAACTGTCTATTCATATCTTTTGCCCACTTTGTAATGGGACTGTTTATTTTTTTTTCTTTTGGCACATTTGAGTTCCTTGTAGACACTAGATGTTAGGCCTTTGTCAGATATACAGTTGGCAAATATTTTTCCCAGTCTGTGGGCTGTTTCCCTACTCTTTTGATGGTTTTTTTGGTTTTGCAAAAAGCTTTCCAATTTGATGAGGTCCCACTTGTCTATTTTATAACTTATGGCATGGGCACTAGGGGTTTTGTTTAGGAATTGGTTGCCAGTTCCAATTTCCATAGGGTGTCTCCTGCGTTTTCCAAGGTTCTTATAGCTTGAGGTTTTACACTTAGGTCTTTGATCCATTTAGAGTTGATTTTTGTGTATGGTGATAGGTAGGAGTCTTGTTTTAACCTTTTGCATGTGACCAGTCAGTTTTCCCAGCACCATTTACTGAATAGGTTTTCCTCTCCCCAGTGGTTATTATTGGTTTATTTAGGCTCTCAAATTCTTCTTGTTCCAACCTGGGGAGGTTGTGTGATGTCAGAAAGGCCTCCATTTCCTTTAAGTTTTCAATTTTGTTTCCATACAAGTTTACATAGTAGTCTATGATAATCTTTTATTTCTTTGGGGTCAGTTGTGACTTGATCTTTTCCATTTCTGATTGTGTTTATTTGGGCTTTTTCTCTTTTTTACTTGATCAGTCTAGCTAGGAGTTCATCAATCTTGTTTATCTTTTCAAATAAACAGCTTTGTTTCATTGATTTTTTTCTATTATATTTTTGTCTTCTATGTTCTATATTTGGGCTTTTTATTTTGGTAATCTGGATTCTTCTGCTGAAGTTAGAATTTTGGTAGTGTTGCTTTTCCAGTTTCCTTAGGTAATTTGTCCAGTGGCTAACTTGTTATCTTTTCATTTTCTTCACGTGTGTTCATAGAGACATGAATTCTCCTCTTAGTCTGTTTTCATGGCATCCCACAGATTTTGGTAAGATGTTTCGTCATTTTCATTTGTTTCCAGGAATCTTTTAACTTCTGTGTTGACCCAGGAGTTGTTCAGCATCCTACCATTTAGTGTCCATGTCTTTGTGGGTTTTGGGGGAACTTTATTGGTGTTGATTTTTATTTATATTCCACTGTGGTCTGAGAAGGTGCATGACAGTACTTTAGTCTTATGAAATTTGTTTTTACTAGAATTATGGCCGAGGGTGTGGTCGATCTTAGAGTATGTTCCACGTGGTGATGAGTAGAATACATCTTCCATGGTTGTTGGGTGGAGTGTTCTATAGGCATATAGTCCATTTGGTCAAGTGTCACATTGAGGTTCCATATCTCCTTGTTGATTTTTTTTTGTCTTAATGTTCTCTCTAGGGTTGTTAGTTGGGTATTTAAGTTCCCAGCTATGATAGTGTTAGAGTCAATATCCTTTTTTAGTTTCTCTAAAAGCTGCTTTATGAAAGTTGATGCTCCTATGTTGGGGGTATGTATGTTTAGGATGGATGTTTCTTGTTGATAGATTGAATCTTTTATCATTATGTAGTGACCTTCTGTATTTTTTCTTTCATTTTTGATAGTTTGAATGGTATTTTCTATGATATTAAGATTACAACTCCTACTTACTTTATTGTTCTGTTCACCTGAAAATTTGTTTTCCATCCTCTTTGAGTCTGTGAGTGTCCTTTCTGGTGAGATGAGTCTCCTGGAGACAGCATATTGTTGCATCATGATATTTTATCCAGTTTGCCATTCTATGTCTTTTCAGTGGTGCATTTAGTCTATTCACATTCAGGCTAATTTTTGAGATGTGAGAATCTATCCCTGCCATGAGGTTCTTATAGAGTTTGTTGTTGTTGTTACTATTTGTTTATTTGTTTGTTGTCTTTCTTTTGATTTTTCAATTGATTGATGTGTGTTTTCAAACTTTTTCCTGCATTCTGGGAAGGGCGTGGTTGTTCTTTTTTTTTCTTTGTTCTGTGTTGAATATTTTCTTAAGTGTTTCTTGTAGAGCTTGTCTGGATGCAGTGTAAATTCTTAGGGATTGCATGTCTGGGAAGAATTTTAATTCTATATCACTAATGAAACTTAGTTTAGCTGGGTAGATAATTCTTGGTTGAAATTGTTTATCTTTGAGAACTTTGAAGATTGGATTCCAGTATCTTCTAGCCTGAAATTTTTCTGCTGCTATGCTAATTGGTCTTCCCCTGTAGGTAGTCTGACCTTTCTCTCTTGTGGCCTTTAGGATTTTTTTCTTTTACATCTACTTTGTGTATGCAAATTACCATGTGTCTAGGAGTTGGTTTTCTCATTTGTTGTCTTGCAGGGATTCTCTAAATCCTTTGTGTTTGAATGGTCATGTCTCTGATGAGATGAGGGGAGTTTTCTTGGATAATTTCATGGAATGTTTGTTCCAGGGTGATCTCTGTCTCTCTATCTGCCTCTGAGATTCCAATTAATCTTAGGTTAGGCCTCCTGCTATAATCACTCATTTCTTGGAGGCTTTGTTCTGTCATTTTAAGCTTCTTTTCTTTGTTTCTAACAGCTTGGGTGAGTTCCATATTTTGATCCTCAAGCTCTGAGATTCTTTCTTCTGCTTGGTTAATTATGCTTATCAGTTTATTATTTATTTCATTCACTGTATTCTTTATTGCTGTTATCTCAGTTACCAATTCCTTCATTCTTTCCTCTTGTCTTTCCTCATTTCTATTTATTCTCTCTATGAATATGTTGATATCTGGCATTGTAGTTTGAGACTAGTCATTCTGGGGGCTTCATTGTTTGAATTCCAAAGTCTGTATTCTCAGTTGTCTTTCCAGGGGTCTGAATGAGACCCATATTCTTTTTTTTTTAAATTTGTGAAAGTTTTGCTTGCCCTTTTTTTCACCTCTTTTTTAATTCTGTTATTCAGTGATAGAGAGGATAGCTTTTACTTCTGTTTGCTCAATCTCCTATTCTTCCTTATGTAGAGCCTATGGCTTTGTTTAATTTTGAAGCTAGACTGGAAGTAAGGGCTGTTCTTTTTGCAGTTTTGAGATTTTATTAAAGGGGAAACTGTGATTCAGAAGCTATCTGCAGATCCCAGCATCCACTGACAGGTGTGTGGGCCAACTGGAACCCATCTCTCACCACCTTACAGTCTATCCATGCAGTGAAGGCATATGTTTGCCCCCTGAAAGCAAAATGAGATAAGAAAAAGGAAAAGAATGGAAAAGTAAGAAGGAAGACAAAAGGAAGGTGAAGAGAGGGACGAAGAGGGAAATCATATATGCATACCAATCAATGAATAAACAGAGAAACAAACAAAGACAGAAAGAACAAAAAACAAAAACAATCATACAAACAAACAAAAACCATCTGTTGATGTACTTGCCCTCAAAAACGCCTATACACAAAGAGAAACTCTAAAAAATAAAATAAAATAAAATAACAGAAACAAAGCAAGTACAAAAGCGCTAAAAAAAAAAAAAAACGGAGAAAAACAAAATCAAAACAAACACACACACAAAATAAACTCTCTCTGTGGCCATTTCTGTAACTCCAGGTTCCTGTGCCAAGCACTGGCGCTGCTTTTAGCAGCTGCTGCATTTGGCTGCCACTGCATTAGGGAGCAGATCTGATCTCCAGCCCATCCCCTCTGCTCTCAGCGCAAGCTCATAGGGTTGTTCTCAGCATGGGACAAATGCCCTGCAGACGACTGTGTGAGGAGGATGAATCAAATCTAGACTCACTTGACTTGTCTTCTGCTGCCACTGCTGTCAAGTCTCCCACTCAGATCAGACATGTCTGTACCTGATCCAGCATGGGGGAGGGGCATCTGCCTCTCAGAGGAGTGCAGGAATAGCCTTTGGGTCTCAGGTTGGAGGCTGGACAGAGCTGGGTGGGGCAATGCAGATCTCTGCTGGGTCATAAAACAGATAAGATGGCACCAGTCACCAGTCGGCATCTAGTCACCAGTGGCGAGGATCTGGTCCAGATTTCCATGCCCTGCCTTTACCATAGTTCCTGGTGTTGATGCCAGGCCTGCTGCCACAGGTGATAGACGGTATGGGCCAAGTGACAGGTGGTGCGGAGCAGCTGGTCTCTGCTGCCTCCTCTCAAAAGAGCCCCAAGAACAGCAGACAATCCTGTGTGCCCGGGGCTCCAATTTCAGGGTGGTGGTGGGTTGCAGTCACCTCTGCAGGAAAGCCCCAGGTGCATGAGCCTCCTCTCAGATGGACTGACCCTCATCCACCTCCTCATGTAGAGAGTCTTTGTGGACTTTTGCTTTTGGGGAGACTCTCACACTCCAACCAGTTTTGTTACCATCTTGCTTCTTTCCCTGCTGTATACAGATCTCTAAACATCATATTCTACATGATAAGTATATGAGGAAAGTTCCCAAAAAACCAAAATTTATTTGTAAAAAATTGTGTATTTACTCTTACATTCTTAAACTCCAGTCCCCTTTAAAGCACTCTGTCTGATGCAATACACCTATCAGGATGTTTTTTTCACTACTCTTTTACATCAGCAAAACATTTTCCTTTGAGGATTTTTTTCATCTGGGGAAACAAAAAACTCACTCAGGGAGAGATTGAGCGAACAGGGAGAGTGGGGCAAGGGGGTCATGCTGCTTGTGGTCAAAAACTGCTGAACACTCAGCATGGTGTGGGCAGGTGTGTTTGTAAATCAAGAAATGCAAACTCATTGAAAGAATCTTTCCCTAAAAATTCACTGAAGCCAAATGCAGCCTCTCATAACAACACTAGCTGGTACACGGATGCTGATGGCTTCCTAGAGCACTTTGCAGAAAAAGCCTGTACGAGAAGGAAACCACTGCTGAAAGAATTCTGTTTGCTTTTGTTTTGGTCACCCTCATATACAATTTCTGTCTATTAAATAATAAATTAATTAGAGGAAAAAATAGATAAAGGAAGAGAAAAAGAGTTAACACAAATCAAATTCCTCAAATAGTATCTGAAACCCAGGGCTTTATAACTGTAAGGGATTGTTGTTGCTGTTGATTTTGTTGCTCATGGAAGCTTTTGGGAAGAAAAGAAATGGGAAGAGACAGAGAGCTTTCGAGAAAGTCAGAGTCAGTAGGGTAGACACCGAGTTTCTTGGCATTTCGGAGTTTTCCCAAAAGCTGACTTTTTGTTGGGAGGAGAGTTGCTTCTGTTCTATACGCCACCTCATCTGCTCCTCATTTTAGGATTAGCCAATAGGAGTGAAAATATAAGAAGTCGCTCCAGTCCTTGTATGTATAATCCCTCTCTCCACAGAGCTCGGAAACTGTACCTGAGAAGCTTAGGATCCATGGGATCTTGTAAAGCCCACTGTCATGCCTTTGCTCTTTTGCTTTTGATGTCCCCCTGTTACACATACAATCTAGGCCTTTTGGGGCTTCTGGCCTTTCTCATCTCTGGGTGGGTTAGGTAAGTAGACTTCCCAGACACTCTCGACTCATCTAGAAGCGAAAGAGCGGCTTTTTAGCATCTCATTAAGAGGCCTTAGGATCCATGACCATTTTTTCCCGAAAAACCTGAATGGACCACTGCACTGGGCAATGGAGTGAGACTCCAACTCAAAAACAAACAAACAAACAAACAAACAAACAAACAAACCCTGGATGGGATAAAAATGCGGTTGGCATTGGCAATTTGTGCAACTATGAAGAAAGCAGCACACGATCTTGTTTAAAATGGCAATTGAGCCTTGTGTGAATGCAGCACCCTTGTTCAGGTGATTCTACCTGTTCATGCAGAGTTGTGGATGGACACACTAGACTCCAGTGACTAGAGTATATCACTTGCAGGTCCCGAATGAGACACACTCTTTCTCCTTCCCTGTGGCTGGAATGATTTGTCTTAGCCCTCCCTCAGCTGACTCCTGCTCATCCTTCAGTTCAGATGTTTCTTCCTCTGGAAGTTTTTCCCAGATCTTGCAAGTGTCCGTTCTGCCATTCCAGTTTCTCAGTGCAGGTCTTCCCTGTTTCCTCAGTACCACAGCACATGTCACAGGGAATTGCCCTTGCTTGTTTACTTCCTAAGGGCGCCACCCACTAAACCTTGAGCTTTTTGGATGCTGTGACTCATCACTAACATGGAACACAAAGTCTGAAACATCCCAAGAGTTTAGTAGTTCAATGCTCATTTGTAGCTGAGATCTTCTAATTCATCTACCTTCTCTGTCTGGATGCTGAAAGATGAGAAGGACCAAGTTGTGAAAAAAATATAAGGGGAAACATGTTTAAGGCAAGGAAGAACAAGCACAAGGCCCTGAGGAAGAAACAAAAGACAAGTTTGAGAAAGAAGAATGAGAACATGCAGGACCCAAGGGCGGATGGAAAGAGAGGAGTCGGGAAGAGGTTTGAGGACTCCATCAGGTAGGACAGCATGGGTCACTGTAAGGAGCCTAGATTGTCTTATAAGCGTAGTGAGAAGCCTTCGACAACATTTTGTCAGGAAAGTGGCACAGTCTAATTTATGTTTCGAAAAGATCACTCTGGCTTCTGAGTAGAATTATTTGCAGGAGGACAAGCGTGGAGGCTGACAGGCTGTTGCGATTCTCAATTTCTATTTGGAGTTTTCAAATTGGTGTGCTTCTATTAGTTTAAAAAGTAACAATATCAGAAAGAATGTTTAATATAAAATGGTTTATTTTCAATAATTCGTTTATCAGGCATTTTTGGAAGCCGAAAAGTCCCTTGGTTATACTCTTTCAGACTGGAAATTATGGTGTCTTATTGCAAATTTATTTTTGAAGTAGAGTATGATTTTTTTTATCACAAAACCAATATCAAAGAAACAAGAAACTGAATAAAGAAAACAGTTCACCTCTCTGTCTCAGAAAATCAAGTTTTTTTCTTGTTTTCATTTCTCCTGTAGTCCCTGGCTATGAACATAAACAGTTGGTTAAAGTAGTAATGATGACAGACATACAATGTATCGAATTCTGTCCTTTTCACATAATGAATATCACAAGTGCTTTTCATGTTTCATATAAGTGCTCAGCTCAATGTTTGACATGTAATCAACAACAAATGTTATCATGTTAGTTTTCCTTCCACTCCTCCTCCATCTATTTCTATTGTTGTGTTAGATAAAGTCTTTATAGCAATCATTTTTAAAATTCCCTGGAGATTTTTTCAGTTGAACTATCCATTTTTAAAAATCTTTTTTTTTTTTTAATTTTTTTATTTTTTATTTTTAAGAAATCATTTATTAAGCTCTCTGTCTTTCAAAATTGGAGGGTATTATGTATTTTAGAAAAGTCAAACTTTGCGGTGTGATTGAAAACTCAGACAGGATCCAATTAGTAGATCCCTTCATTGAAATCGTTTTGTAGGGTACAGTTAAGGGTTAGGTGTACAATTACGTTTCATTCAGGCACCCTATTGATAAGAGGTGTTTTCCCAGTCCCAGATAGATATTAGCTCAGTAGGATATTTAGGCTACTTATATTTTCAGTCTTATGTAAGTTATCATTTAATTAAAATTTGTTGTATCTATAACATTTTCTCTTTTGGATTCTTGTCTTGGGACACTGGTTTCCAAGGAATACATTTTTTAGGAAGGGAAGTCCCCACTTCCCCAGCAAAATACTACACAGACTTACTTTATCTACAAGGGGCAAAAATGAGGTTTACATGTCCTCCAACTCTGAGAGGAAACCCCAGAGTTTCTGAGGAAACCCAGAAATTCCTGCTTTAGGATCAGTAACCAGGGAGGTAAAATTCTGAGAGAAGGGTTATCACAACTTCTTGAATTCTCCATATGACTCTCAGTCTGTTTTAAGAGTTAAAACCATTTGTCCTGCTTTCAGAAATGTGTAATCACCGATCAGATTACCAATCACACTGCCAGCAATGGGTGTTACCACTTTAATAAATGTTGTTAATGTAGTAGGCATAAATTGCATCTCACTATTATTTTAATTTACCTGTCTGTATTACTCAGAGTTCTCCAGAAAAAAAAAAACCCAGAATATATATGGATATATAAGAGGAGATGTATTATGAAAATTGGCTCACAAGATTAAAAAGTCCTAAAAGTCTTAGCTTGTGGGGTGTGCACACCCCCACAAGCTAAAGCACCAGAAAGATGGTGGTATAATTCAGTCCTAGAAAGAAGGTCTGAGAACCAGAAACTCTGATGTCCAAGGGTAGGAGAAGAAGAAAGTCGAATGTCTGAGCTCAAGAAGATAGAGTGGGCTGGGTGTGGTGGCTCACACCTGTAATTCTAGCACTTTGGGAGGACGAGGAGGGAGGATTGCTTGAATCTAGGAGTTCAAGATCAGCCTGGGGGAAAAAAATGCAAAAAATAGTTGGTCATGGTAGCACACACATGCAGTGCCAGCTGCTTGGGAGGCTGAGGTAGGGAATTACTTGAGTCAAGGAGGTCGAGATTGTGGTGAGCCAGGATGGTGCCACTGTACTCCTGCCTGGGTAACAGAGAGAGATCCTGTCTCAAATTAAAAGAAAAAAAGAGATTGAATTCACTCTTCCTCCACCTTTTTCTATTTGGGTTGTCCAAGTGTTGGATGACGCCTACCTGCACTGGTGAGTGAGAAAATCTGCTTTACTCAGTTTACTGATTCAGAAGCTAATCTCCTGGAAACACCTTCATAGACACATCTGAAAATAATGGTGTAAAAGTTACCTAGTAACCAGACAAGTTGACACATAAAATTAACTATCATAACTATCTTTGACTATGAGGCAAGTTGATCATTTTTATGAAAAACAAAATACTAAAATCTACAGGGCATCAACTATGACCCGTTGTCTAGATCATAGTAAATGCTTCATAAATTATGGCTTTTTATTTTTCATAAAAATGCAATTGTTGGTCACGGGTGTAGTGTGACTTCTTTAATCCTTTCCCCAGCTATCTTATTATTTAATCTATTTTATGAGTGGAAAAACAGAGCCTGAAAGAAACTGGATAACTTTCTAAATGTTGGAGAATGAGAGGAGGTGGAGCCCAGTCTGGAAAACAGGTCTGTTGGACCTCACTGTTGATTACCTGTCCTCTTGCAGGATTTGACTCTGCATTGCCTACTTATTTATTGTGAAGCTGATGTTTTTCTCACTAATTTGAATTTACTCTTGTTGTGTTGTAGGTATGTATTTATTTCCTTGGCATATTTAATGCAAATATTTTTCCCAAGGACTTTTAAAAGATCCATTTAGCAGGAAATATTAAATCCAAGGTAATCATAAGTTGAACAAAGTGCAGGTCTAATTTTATTAGTGCACTAGGTGTATGATTACAAGAAACAGAAGGAGACATTTTTACAATGTTTACTTATAAAACTTCCTTGGGTTTTCAAAAAATGAATGAAATTGAGAAGAACCTCATAATAACTCCAAAAGTTGAGAGATCCCCTGGTGACTGCTTTGGGCCCTAATAAAACTCTCTGAAATTCAAGCATTCCTTATGTCCTTTTACTCTCACCTTCAAGAAGGGTATAATAAATGCTATTTTAACAAATGAGGAAAATGAGGCCAAGATGTAAAATAACTTTACTAACATCAGAGCGATTTTAAGAGTCAGGCAGGGATTAGACAGATGCCTGCAGGAGTCCGAAACACATGCTCTGTCTGCAATATGCATCAGAAGGTGTCTACAGAGGTCCTTGTTTAGAGCAAATTACAGACTAGAGAAAGCTTCTGTGGACTGGCACCAATTAACTAGACGTAGATCATTTCAATAAGAAGAGACAGACTGGAAAATTAGATCTGTCCAACATAGTGGTATGTGGTAGGAGAGAGGGAAGGTTTGGGAGATAGATTCATGCTTCAGTTTTTTCTTTTTTTCCTCCCTAGCTCCTCCTACCTGCCCTGTCTACTTCCTTCATTTCCTTCTTTTCCTTTTCCCTTTTCTTCCCTCTCTTTCTCTTCTCTCCCTCCCTCCCTCCTTTCTTCCTTCCTTTTTCCTTCTCTCTCTCCTCCTTCTCTCCCTCCCTTCATTTCTTTCTCCCCTCCATCTTGCCATCCCTTCATCCATCAACAAAACTATACTAAATGCATTATACTAGGCACTGAGGTCCCTGCCATTAATGAAAACACATTTCAATGAGGAGGGCAGATAAATACATGATTGTAAAACAATGTGATGTTATTTGATAGATAATAACCACAGAGTACCACAGGCATGAAGGGCTTGTCAGCCAACAGGTGATCATTCAATATTAGTTGAATGAATACGAAACTCAGAGATGGGACTGGAGTGGCCAAGGACACTTCCTGGAGGAGAGATGAAGTTGAGCTGAGTGCTTTTGGAAAGCTATAGAGAAGTTAATTAGCTCAAGGGATGAACAGAGGGAGGTTTCCCATGCCAAGGGCATCTCAAGTGCAGACATTTGGGGGTGGAAATAGAAGCAAATGTATGAGGATCTGAATGTGGGTTGAAAAGGATAGTGTGAAGGGAAGAATTAGGAGATGGAACCAAAAAGATTGCAAGATTCAGACAAGACTGGGCTAACGAAGACTGCAAGGTCCAGACACGACTACGCGAAGGTTGCTGGAATTTCCATACTGGAGTTGAAAACTGGGACTCTGGAGGCTCTATTTATTTATTTACTTATTTGTGGCTTCTGTCCTGCATCTTGCCAGGTAATTTCTCTCATGAATGTACATTCCTCTCCAAACCAGTGGCCCCAACTGTGTGAACAGTCATAGCAGCTGGCCCCATACCAACTGAAATCAATAACTTATTGCCATGTCCAGGGATAATCTGGTTGAAGAGGGAAGAAAATCCTTCTAGGCTCCTAACAAACAAGTGCTCAGTGGAGGGAACTGATGTATGGCTCTGGATCTGCTGTGGTAGTGGAAGACCCACAACACCCTTTGCTGATCTTCTGCAGCCTTCCTTTGCTTTTCACCACCACAGCCAGAGGTCTGCCTTATCACCTTCACGTCAGTTGTGATTCTGATGTCCATGGATGTGTCATAATGCTTAACCAGGAGTCTTGTCAGATGCATATTTTGAGAGGAAGACATAGTCATCATGATAGCTAATACTGAGTAGACAGTTTCATTTAGTTTCCATTATGACCTTATAAAGTAGAAATAGTGATTCCCATTTTATCGATGAGGAGGGTAAATTTTAGAAAGAACATGCGACTCATCTTAGAGTACATGGTCACCACTCAAGGTGGGAAACTTCATTCAGTCTGTGGCATGTCACCCTTCAGTCCTCATGGCACAAAGCTGAAATTGCCCTTTGATGTTTCAATCATTTGCACTGACTGATCTTTCTCCCTGGAGTAAAAATTTTGTTCCTTTTGGTGAAATCCTAGGCTCATTAGAGAACTTCTGCTGATGTTACACCCTTACATGAGAACTTTTTGACCCTTGTTTCTCATGTCCAAATCAGAATTATTTATTCTTGTTCTTTTTGTACTTTGTAAAACTTCTACTACTGGTCACATCCCACAGTGATTTCTGGGTTTACCCACAGGGCCGTGAGCTCCTCAAAGGTAGTTCTTCTTTCTATTTCCTTTGCTGATCCAGGGCCTCACAAATATTTTATGAACAACTGAATAAAAAATTGTTTTCGGTGTTTCAACCAGGAACATTACTTCACCTATTCATGACAGCTCTCAAGTCTGAACATGTGAGCCTTTTATTTATTCATCTTTTTGCAAGCTTGTGGAATTTAACAGATGCTTTCAACTGACTACAGGAGCGTAGCCTGACTACCAGAGAGGGAAGGAGGACTTTTGTTTTGCTCTTCTCTTGAAAAGTCAGAGAGAGATATGAAAAGGGTCTTTCCTTAGATTCTTTTCTCTTTTTTTCATCATTTTCTTCTCATTTTTTGAATCTCAACTCCCAACTCTGATTGTCCACTCCAAGGATGAGATCAGACCTAAGAGGACTGGTTAGAAAGATGAAGACAGTTTTAAATTCACTATGTTTGTACCACTATTTCACCATTTTTGGCTTTATGCCTTTCTCATTGAAAAGCCACCTAGTATGAAGGCTGAGGCTGAATACATATCTCAGACACCTATTGCCACTTGTTAGCTGTGTATCTGTGGGCACATTATACCCGCTCTCTAGGCTTCCATTTCATAATTCACAAAATCGAGGTAATAATAGCATAGGAGTCAGAATTGTCACAAGGAAAACTTAAATTCAACTGTGTGAAATATGCTTGTTAAAAATAATCATTTAATGCATGTTTCCTCTGAATAGTTTCTATCTAAAGTGACAGTTCACAACCTTGGTTGAACACTGTATTCATGCATAGAGCTTTTCTAGAAATGCAAATAATCAGTTCCCACCCCTGATCTTCCAATATATACAGCTTGGGCTTATATTATTCCTTTTATTTTGATTACAGAATTGGTTAATTTTGAAAGATTAGAAAACACACAATATTATAATTAATAGTGAAAGCTTTTTTTTTTGTTGGACAAAACTTACTGTTTTGAAAAAGCAAATATACATTTGTATCATTCTTGATGACTGCAGGGTATTTTATGTCCTGCTCACCCTGTCTTTGACTGAGATTCTCAGCATGTCTAAGGAGAGATACCTCCATCAGATATATGTGATGAATATCAGATAAGTTTAGAAGATACTCTGGCGCTTGGTCTTGGGCAGAAAACAACGTGGGCTTTCAACATGCCCCTTGGGGAGATGGGTGCTATTTATATAAATCATCATTACAACAATGACCTGTATATATTAATACTTTTCATCAGACTTTGAGTGTTTTTATGTATAATATTTCAGTTTTTCCTCACAACAACCCTACTGGATACATTTAGTATTTCCACCAAACATAGAGTGAAACTGGTATGGCTTCCCCATTTTGACACATCTAGTATGTGTCAAAATTCAGGAGATCTGTCAAAATTCAGAGGCTGATATGCCACTTAGCTGGCTGCCTTACTCTTCTTGGACCTTATAAGTGATTATTTTTGTTCTAACTCTATGCTTACCAGGCAGTCTTAAGTATGATTTAGCTTCCCACATAGCACGTCTATAGGGAGAGAAAGTGCTGATTGGCATATGTGAGTTTGAGCTACTTGAAGGTTTTATATTTCTCATTGTAAGTTAACAAATGGGCATCAGGTTGATACATTGACTTCATAAGCTTGGTTAATGTGATCCCAGTCCTGGGAGCTGACAAATCAAGAATTTGAGCTTGTATGTATGAAGGTCAGACTGTGGTAAATTCAGTAGGGTGTTGCCCCTGTGTGGACTTTCTGGGAGGCTATCTGGCCTTTTGCACACTATACTTCTGCTCTTTGCAGACTTTCTTGCAACTTAATTTCATATTTGGCAGAATAATGCTTCATGTATATTATTTACCTCATCATGGAGACAAGATGTGTTTACCGATTTTGATTTACATCCCAAGACTGTGTTTCTTCTAAATCCAATTATCTCCAGTTGATGCTTTTTACAAGTTAGGTTAATACTAGTTGAAGGAACAAAAAAATCTCAAATCTTATTACAGAAGTTTAGTTCTCACTCACAAGTTTAGAATCACGCATCTCTGATTGAAGAATGACTCTTCTCCAAGTGGTGATTCAGGGATCAAGATCTTCCATCTTAGGTTTCTACTGTCTTCAGCATAGTGCCTTTAAATCCACCCAGAAAGTGTGTGGAGGATTTTATGAGGGAGATTGTGTATGCATCAGCTCTGGAATGGTATCTGTCTCACTGGTTCATATTCCAATGACTAGAATTCAGTCACGTGGCCACATATGAATGCAAAGGAGGCTTGGAAACATAGTTTAGAGTCTGTCCAGGAAGAAAGGACAGGGTTTATGAGTAGCTAGTCAATTTCCGCCATGCTCATTCATTACTATTTTTGGCTGTTATCCCTCCAGACCCCTAGTTTTGTACGGCAAACTTCATTTTCTGCAACTCTACCTGAAGGTCTTACAGAATACTCAATTTTAAAAACTAAATTTATTATTTTCTTCTCCTTCCCCTAGCAACATCTCTTTTTTTACTATATTCTCTCTTTCAGGTAATGACACTATAATTCTCCAAGACATTTAATCGAGACATCTGGGACTCAACAAAGATCCCCTTTCCTTCCCTCACTATCTTCAATGGTCTCTAAGTCCTGCTCAATTTTTTTCAACGCTACTAGAACTTAACACAGCTTAGTGACTACCAGTGTTGTTTCAGGAGATAGGCTGCCTGGCTTGAAATTTTGGATCTATTTTCTATAGCCTTGTTACTGGAGCAATCTACTTAATTTTGGTGATTCTTCTTCTCATCTATATAATGGAAAGACTATAATAACAGAACCTACTTCATAGCGTTATTACAAGTTAAGTAAATCAATATACAAGAAAACTTCATCTTGTCTGGAACATAGCACGTACTCTTCTTTCTTCTCATACTAATCAAAGGAAAAGCCTCCTGATTGAGCCTCTAGTCTCATTCATTTCCCTCTTATTATTCCCTCATTATTTCAGAAGGCTCAAATCCTGCAATGATACCCTGTTGTCACCTAAATAAATTTCAATTTTGTTTACATGGCAATTGGCAAGTTTTAATTCTTTAGATTTGTTTCACACGAACTCTTTCATTTTATGTCCCATAAAATCCAAACAATGATTTGGGTTCATAATAGCTTTTGAATTATGCTTTATTAAGTTATTTTAAAATGTTCAATTCCTTGATTTTTAGAAAGCACTCTTGATGGTTTCTTTTGCTTTGCAGAAGATTTTCAATTTCATGAGGTCTCTTAGGGTTTTGATAAGGAATTGGTTGCCAATTCCAATTTCCATATGAGAAGTAGAGAAGGCCAGTGTAGCTAAAGCCAGTCAGATACTCTGCACTGTCTGTTGCAAGAGTGTGTCTATAATTTCTCTCTCACTTATCTTAATATTTACTTTGTTAATGCTAGGTACTGTTCTCTGTGTGTGTGTTACTTTTGACATGCCATTGAATTCTTACAACATGCCGGATAGGTAGACTCTTGAAAACTGTTCGTAATTAACATACAGTCCTGTTACAGTGGAGACTCTGACAGGAATGGAACCTTGTTTCCAAAGTGTGTTCCTCCCTGTATTTTAGCATCCCTTCTGTCAGTCTTTTCTAACTGGGAAAATAATATTTTAAACTATGGATACTCAGTCCAATACTGCTTCTAAAAATGACTCTTAAACTTCCTTCCACAATTCTCTGTGTCACCACAACCTCTGCATTTTTGTTTCTTAAAATGAATAGAAAGAAAAAGTGAAGATGAATCTGGAGATGGTAGATTTAGGGAATATAACATACAGTTGTAGTTTTTGAAAATAAGAATAGTTGAAGGTGCTACGTTAGTTAAAGGAAGATAAGCAAGAAGATAAAGTCATTAAGAACAATGTTGATTCATTAAATTACCATTTGCAATGCAGTTTTGTGGGTCAAGAGAACAGATATAAGAAAACATTACAGAAAATCAGGTTTGTATTCCAAATAAAGGTTTTTAATAACTAACTTTACCTAGTACAGGCCAGAGATGGCTCCTGGGTGGGATGACCTTACATTAATTTAGCAAGAGTCAAAAAACTGTCTATGACACAGGTAGGTAGGATTTCCGTGTTGGGTGAAAGATTTCACTTGATCATATCTAAGGCTCATTAATAGTTTCAATTTTTTTGAAGGATTTTACCTCAGTTGAGAGAGCATCTTACTCCTGATATAAATATTGCCTTGAGAGAAGCATCTACTTACAGTAAGTTAATTTTGCCTAATATATGCCCTTTGAGCCTATCAGACTGGTCTTGAGAAGGATAGAGATGAAATTTGTCCTTTTCCATGCCAAGCATGCACACACACATACACATACTTTCTTAAATCCTATATTTGCTTTCCATATACCCTTTTTAATCGTACTTAAAACTGTAGAATCTTCCACTTGGCTGGTTTTTATTACAAGCCCTTGTGATGATTAATTTTATATGTTAACTTGGTTGGACCACAAGTTGCCCAGATAGTAAGCCAAATGTTATTCAGAGTGTTTTGTTTTCTAGACCGTATTAGCATTTAAGTTTTAACTTGAGTAAAGCAGATGCCCTCCATAATATGGGTATCCAATTCGATTTAGGCCTGAATAGAACAAAACACTCAGCTTCTGTGTGCAAAAGAGAATTCTCCATCAAATGGTCTTTAAACTTTATCCATATAATTTGCTTTCCTTGATCCCCACCTGCTATTCCTCAGACTGAAACTACACCAGTTCTCTTCAGAGTACTGCAGCCAAACTGCAGATTTGGATTTTATGGTCTCTGTGATTCTGTGAGTCAGTTTTTAAATAATCATCTATCTATCTATCTATCTATCTATCTATCTATCTATCTATCTATCTATCTATCTATCCATCCATCCTTCCTTCCTTCCTTCCTTCCTTCCTTCCTTCCATCCATCCATCCATCCATCCATCCATCCATCCATCCATCCATCCATCTTCTACCATGTATCTATCCTTTATCTACCCAGATCCTCTTGGTTCTAGAGAATTCTTACTAATATACTCCCAATAAATTTTTTTTTACATAATGGGTTAGCTCATTAATTTGTTTTGGAATTATTTCCTCTTTTTAAAATTTGTATAAATTTAGGGAGTATACATGAAGTTTTCTTTCTTGGATATATTGCATAGTGATGAGGTCTGGGCTTCTGGTGTAACCATTACCTGAATAGTGTACATTTTATCCATTGAGGAATTTCTCATTTTCACCACTTTCCCCCTCACCCACACTTCTGAGTCTCCAGTGTCTAATACCCCACACTCTATGTTCATGTGCACATTATTGAGATCCTGCTTATAAGTGAGAACATACAGTATTTTACTTAAGGTTTCTGAGTTATTTCACTTAAGATAATATCCTCAAGTTCCATCTTTGTTGCTGCAAAACACATGATTTAATTCTTTTTTATGACTGAGTAATATTCCATTGTATGTGAGTGTGTGTGTGTGTGTGTGTGTGTGTGTGTGTGTGTGTGTGTGTATACAGGGGTGCCCCAAAATTTTAAGAAATGCTAAGAGCTGTTCTCCATAATCAGAAGTGTCTGGATGCTGATGGTAAACACTTTGAGCACCTCTTGCAATTGCAGAAGTCAAATGTGACTGGTCGTCATCTTACTGAGTATTACAATTTTAATATAGTTTTTTTTTCTTTTTTAAAAAATGCGTATACATTTTGGGTACCACTGTACATATGTGTCACATTTTCTTTATCCAACCATCCACTGTTAGGTTGATTCCAGATCTTTGCTATTATGAATAGTGCTGCAATAAACATTCAAGAGATATACACAAAATGTATATATAATGTCATACACATATATATTCCATTTATTTGGGTCATCTATAATTTTTTTCATCAGTGTTTTTTAGTTTTCCTTGTAGAGGTATTTCTCATCCTTGGTTTTATATATATATGCTTTATATATATATATATATATATATATATATATATATATATATGCTTTGAGTATATACAAAGTGGTGAGATTGCTGGAGCAAATGGTAGTTCTAATTTTAGTGACTTGAGAAATCTTCATAATGTGTTCCATAGAAGTTGTACTAATTTACATTCCCACCAACAGTCTATAAGCATCTCCCTTTCTCTGCATCTTCACCAACATCTGTTATTTTTTTACTTTTTAGTAATAGCCCTTCTGACTAGTATAAGGTAATATCTCATTGTGGTTTTAATTTGCAACTTTAAAATAATTGGTGATGTTGAGCATTTTTTCATGTTTTTTGGACATTTTTATGTCTTCTTTTGAAAAATGTTTATTCATGTCCTTTGCCTACTATTTATTCGGGTTATTTTTAAATCTTTCCTTTTTGGTGTTGAGTTGTTTGAGTTCCTTGTAGATTCTGAATATTAGTTTCTTGTTGGATCTGTAGTTTGCAAATTTTTTTCTCCCATGCTTCAGGATGTCTGTTCATGCTGCTTATATATGTTACTGTGTAAAAGCTTTTCAGTTTAATTAAGTCTGATTTGTCAACTTTTGGTTTTGTTGTCTGTACTCTTGAGAAATTATTCATCAATCTTTATCTAGACCAATGTCCAAAAGAGGTTTTTCTAGGTTTTATTTTAGTATTTGTCTAGTTTCAGGTCTTACATTTAAGCCTTTAATCTGTTTTGAGCAAATTTTTGTATACAGTGAGAGAGAAAAATCCAGTTTCATTCTTCCATATATGGCAATATCATTTCCCCAGCATCATTTATTGAGGAGACTGTCCTTTTCCTAGTGTATGTTTTTGTCTACTTTGGATATAGGTATGTGAATTTATTTCTGGATTTTTTATTCTGTTCCATTTATCTATGTGTCTATTTTTATATGCCAGTGTCATGTTGCTTTGGTTACTTTAGCCTTGCAAATATAATTTGAAGAGAGGTAATGAGAAGCCTGTACCTTTCTTCTTTTTGCTTAGGATTGCTTTGGTGATTTAGATTCTTTTTTGTTTCTTGGTTTCATATGAATTTTAGAATAGTTTTTAATTCTAACAGTGAAAATGACATAGATATTTTGACAAATGGGTTGCATTTTTATACTGCTTTCAGTGGTGTGGTCATTTTAACAATATTAATTATTTTAATCCATGAGCATAAAACTTTTTCCATTTGTTCGAGTCATCTATAATTTTTTTCAAGTCAGTGTTTTTTAATTTTCCTTGTAGAGGTCTTTCTCATCCTTGGTTAAACATATTGTAGGTGTTTTTTGCAACTATTGTAAATGAGATAGAAGTAATTGTATTTCAATATTCTCTAAAGCCTTTAACACCAGCCTGCAGTTCATTTATGTCTCCTCTTGAGACAGTAGTAGAAGCCCTTTAGTTATCAAGAGATCTAGGTCTGAATTCTTCTTACCCCACTACCAAATTTGTAACTTCTCTATTATTTCTGTTCTTCTCTAACTCTCTTTAACACTTGTTTTAGAAAGGATTACTGTCAAGTTAATAAATTAACATATATTAAAGGACTTTGTGAACCATATTAGCCTTCTGTTGTTTTGTTAAAACATTGTACTATTTGCTTTCTTTTCTCTCTTTTTTCTTCTTGAAGAATTTCCAATCCTTAGAAGACTGTGAAGGGGTGCCAATTCTTTGGAAGTGTGAAATCACCTAAGACAATTTCAATAAAATCTTCCTGGTCAGGTCATAGGATTTTTTTTGCTCGATCTTACTTTTTGCCTTCATTCTGAGTGACCCACTTGAGGCTGTCTTAGATAAAAATAAGTAAAGGTTAGATCACATCTTCTGGCCTAACTTATGCTCATGGTCTTTGAAGCTATTGTCAAGGAAGAGAAAATCTCATTTACTGAAGATCATCTTTAAAGATTTAAAGAAACAAAACTGAAGTGAGTAAAGAACAGGTAATACAATTGATATTTGGGAGCAGAAAGTCAGATGTTATAATTCTCTTCTAATTATAGTATCTTTTCATGGCCATAAATGAGTTACTTCTGGTACTGGATATATCATCTCTCTTTGTTCTTGTATGAAAAGAAGACTTCTGTTTTGTCTTATGTTTTTCATCAATAAGTATGGCCTTTGAAACAGCATCTTGCAAATTTATGCACACACTTTAGCTTAAGAAGTTAATTGTAATTAATTGACAACAACATCCCTAAAAGTTCCCTATTTTTTTTCAACCACAAAATGATCTAAGAGACACAAAAGGGTAAAAACAGAGAAGGGAGAGAGCAAGCTGAAAAATCTGTGTCTGGAATATTTCAGATGAATAGTCCCTTCAAGTAAGTCACAGAAGAGAAATACAAGACAAGCACTTTCCTTTCAAATAGCTCATTGTCAGAACCCAACCAAAAAGCAAAGCTGTTAGATCTTAGAGTGATAAGTAGGAAGGTGTATTTATAATAAATGGATGATTCTCTTTTTTCTCCAGCACCCTTTATTTCAGCAAATGACATTATTATCCATCTAATAGCAGTAGCTTACCCTAAAAACCTGGGAGAAATACTCATTTCTCTTTTTACCTTCATCACTCAAAACTTATCTTCCCTTAATCTGGCACCAGTTGATTTGAGAGTTTAATATGTCTAATGGAAAACGTCCAATCAACTTGGGTGCCTTTTCAGCTGTGGAAGGATACATTCTCGAGAAGACTAACTCAATATAACACAACTTGTTCAGCCACCATAGGGAAAAGACTTATTATTTTCCATGAATTATATCTTCATCAAACTTCAGGGTTTAAAAAAAAATCTGTTTATGATCAATAAGAATAAGTATTGCTGATTGTATCTGGATTTTAGAATGGAATCATTGTTGGAGACGTCTCAGTTCCTTTGACTTCCTCTGCCTTGGTATTTGGATTTGAAAAGTAGCTGTGGTGATGAGAATTCATCTCTTTGTTTTTGCAATGCAACACAGTAATCTTCACGTTGTCACTTGTACTCTGCAGTGATGAATCATGTGTTTGGACCTTGACACACATCTCCTAAAGCTCATTCAAAGATAGCATTAAATCTCATGTATAAAAATCTGTTTGATTTCTTTCAATTATGTCATTGCCATGTACTTAGTAATGGCTGACATCCATTTGTCCCCTCTCTGCAAAAACATAAAAATTCATTTCAGGCAATGAAATTCAATTTGTCTTGAAAGCAAGTCTGTAAAAAATAATAATCTGTACAGCATTCTAATCTCTTTCTACAATGTTATGTTGAGCCTAGGTAGCTTTAGCTGGCATTTTCCTAGTATTATAAAAGGATAAATGGGAAATTAATGCTTCTGGTAAGACACCTATTAATGATAATGGGAAGTAATTAAAAGTCCAAAGTAGAACCTGGAGGAAATTTGCTCAAATCCACAATATATCAAAATGATTTTTCTCTTTTTTAGGTTTAACTTGTTATGATAGATGGTAACATTAGTTCCCAATTATCCATTCTTACCCTGCCCTTGCTTTGAGTCTTGAGACCTGGTGACTGTATTTGCCCAATTACAATAAAACTGGGCAGGAAGATACCAGTAGAGTTTCTAATATTTTTATCCTTTCTTCCTTTCTGTGGCAGCAATCTCACCTCCCTATAATGTTTAGAATCCATTACCTTTGCAAGTGTGGAAATTCCTTTCTTTGCCTGTCAGGTGCCAGCATGAGGAGACCAACGTGACAAGAGGCTTTAAGTTGGGTGGGAAATTCCCTGTCTGTCCTGTGAAAGTGTTCCCCTTATGGGAACCAGAAACTTTACACTTTTGGAGCCAAGATTTTTGAGGAGAGGAAGCATACATTTCTGAACTGGCTCACTGAGAATGATAGTGAAGCCACTTCTTGCATACTTTACTTCCTGGACCTGTATGTTCTACCTACTGGAGAACGCAGCATCATGTACTGTTGATTTAGGGCCTATACTGGGTCTTCTCAGAGTCCTTGTAATCTGTCATGTGACTGTCGTCTTTACGAAGCTATCCCATCATTTCATCAGGTTAACAGCTTCTACGAAAAGACCTGTGGACCATGTACCCAGGGATTCATCCCATCTAAGTGGGTTGCTTGGCCAGAAGAGACGTCACATGCCAGTTTATCCGAAACTCTGTGAACTTCCATCCACACAGTCATGAAGGATTTATGTAAATGAATTTTCTGCCATGGTGTCTAATAGCATGTGCTGTGAAAAAAGTGTCTCCTGAACACATTTTCGAGTGACAACAAATGATAGCCTGTCTCTATTTTCCTGAGCCTTCCTAACAAAATAACACCTCCCCTTTAAGGACAGCATGTAGAGCATTTGTCAGTGATGTAAGATATTTGGGTGTGAATATTGGTAGGGATAGATCATTTGTTCTGCTCTTCAGTGGGGGTGGGAGGAGTGTTTCCTGCTGCTTCCCTTGCCAGTCACTTGATTCATATCAGTCAGCAGGATCAGTGAGGAACAAGAGGAATTACAGGCCAGGTATTCCTGAAATACCTGCAGCTGTGGTGATTGAACATTACTGTCCAAGAGCGTCTGGAGAGGGGTAGAACTTGCCTAAAATATCTGTTGACATTTAACCATCTACCCTGAGGGCCACAGTGATATCACTGACTACAGGCTCTGCCCAAACATGACAAATTAACATTGCCAATTGCAGAAGGTGTGAAACGTGTTTTTTTTAATTTAGATAAATTGAATATTCTTCTAAAGTCATTTTTCTTGTTTTCAATTTAATTGTTCTTGTGCATGCACCAAAGATAAATAAACAAACAAAAGCATAGTTGCTAATGCACTGGTTCCACCAGAAGAAAAAGACCTTTGCAAACAGCTAAATGATACCATCTGATCTTTTAAATAATAACAAACAATCAGTTAGGATCATTCCAACAATTGTTTCAGTTGTTTTTATCATTTGGTAAAGCAACCAGAGTAAAACTTTGGGAGTTTTTATTCTGTCAGAGATGACATATTTGACATTATTATAAATGCCACTGTAAATACAATTAAAATTTAAATATTGAAGGCAAATTATGTTTGTGATGATAATCTAAATATGAATATTGATGGAGCAACCATAGCATTATAGCATGCTCAGTGTTTTTAGGGATGTAAGAAATCTAAGAAGCAACTATAAACATAACATTGTCTTTGGGCACACATAATCCTAATTGCATCCAAACAAGCTTAAATATTTACCAATAAAAATAGAAGCAATGACTGCTAAAGACCACAGGAAGATTAAACATTTCACTTAAAATAAATAGACTAAAGCTTTGTTTTGAGGACAAATTTGATGTGGAATACAAAAAGACTTCAGCATTGCAGTACATACTTCGCTCTATCCTGCCCACCATCAGCTAGATTTTAGAAGTGTTTGAGCTTTAGAAGAACTTTTGAAAATCATCCTAAGTGTCCTAAGTGAATTTGCTCATTATCCTGTCATTTCTGTTGCCTTTGTTCCTCTTATAGGGCAAGTAACTCACTTATAACAACTATAATTCTAAGATGATGATGATTATTATTCTTACTATTTTGGTTAAACATGTCCTCTAAGTAAGCCAACTACTTTATTTGGTGCCTGTTCAAGGTTACTTGGGATCATATCTGATTTTTACCTTACTCAGTGATTTTGGTATAAAGCCCCTATAAAAATATAATCATTATGTGATAAGTCAACAAATGATAAGGCTTTGCCACAAAATGGGCATGTTTGGCATTATAAATGAAGGTTTATTGAATGAAAACTCAGGTGGATACTCAGGTTGATTGGTGTTTTGTGCAAGTGCTTGTCTGCATTTCAGAATGATAACCCTGAGAAAAGGGAGGAATTGCCGAAGATGGGCAAGGGCAGCAAAGCGATATTTGTGCTGAGATCAAAGGCCAGGCTATCCATCCTAGGGAATGCATGACGGTGTGGTGGTGAATCATGAACTGAGACAACAACGGAAACAGATGAGGATCTTTGATAGAAAAGCATGGTTAGAAAAAGACTGGGATGCGGTCCCCTTGAGATGAAGATCCCTGAGTTTGTCCCGAAGGAGAATTGTTTCTACAATAGTAAAAAAGAAAAAATAAAAACAACTCTAAGTAACCTGAATGCTGTAAGCAAGATGTGGATGGAATCAACATGCATGGAACTTGCCATCTGACTAGGGGCCACGTATCATTTACTAGTTGTGTGTAAGTAGTTTGAAAACGAAGCCAGACTTTGCTTTGTCTGCTCTCTCATGTAGTGAAAAGTACATAGATTTTGGAGTTGAGAGGCTTGGGTGGGTTTTTTGAAGATGGTTCATCATTAACCAGCATCTCTTTCTCTGTTTATAGTTTTTCAACACACACACACACACACACACACACACACACACACCACGCACATACACACACACACACGCACGCGCACGCACACACACACACAGAATAGGTGTACCATTCACATTTGTGCGCTTTGCTTTAGTCATTTGACATTGAATAAATACCTTTGCAATATTTCTATATCAGCCAGCATAAAATCATCCCCTCTGATAGTAGAATTCCTTTGTAGGAATCAACTTTAATCAGTCTTCTATGGACAGAAGTTAAAATAGTTACCATCTTCTTGTTGAAGTAGACATTCTAGTTGGTACATTTTGTCACACTTGTGTGTTGTGTGTGTGTGTGTGTGTGTGTGTGTGTGTGTGTGTGTGTATGTAGGATAAGTTTCTAGAAATGGAATTATTGGGTAAACAGAAATGCTTTTGGGAACATATGGCACAATTACCCTTCAAGTGCACACATCTAAGGGTGTTGATTAGTTAGACTTTTTTTATACACTGATAGTGGGATTGTAAATTAGTGTGGAATTCAAGGGGTTCACTTTGAAATGTAATAAATGATAATTTCCTTTAATAAATTTCCTTGTGAGTTTATCTGTTTCTATATATCCTGAACAGTTTATCTGGAAGGATCCTTCTTATAAGTAAAATAACCCAAATTTTGATGCTAAATGTTTGTAAAAGTTTGCTTTTGTCCTACGTGGGTATCTATTTAGCCTTTTTTGTTTGTAGAAATGCAGATAGAAAGGGATTTGGAGGTCTCAATTAGCCAGCCATGTGTCCTTTGTTGTTGTTATTATTATTATTATTTTAAAGATGTGGGGTACAATTCAGGGTTAGGTACATAAGTGGTCATTGTACAGATAATGTTTGGACCTTCCTCTGGTCCCCATTTCACCTGGTTTGAGATCAGGTACCCCCATTGATGTCATATCCCCTCTCTAGGCAGTTTACGACTACTGCCAATCCCTTTCTTACAGTATTATGGTAAAAATGCTCAGAGTCTGCTTATGAGTGAGAACATGTGATATTCAGTTCTTAGTTTCTGTGATAAATCACTGTGTATTATAAACTCCAAATCCATCTAAGTTGCTGTGAAGTCCATAATTTTGTCCATTTTTATGGTTGCATAATGGAACTGACTGTGCTGCCCATCAAAACAGGACTGGATAAAACAAATATGGGACATAGCCACGTGTTCTTAATGAGCAGATTGGAAACCATCTCCTGAGTGAATCTCACCCTAGGAAAGTTCTTTCTCATCTTACTTCTGGGTGGGAATGGGGCATGTTAGCATCCAGAACCTAGTTCTAATCTGGTTCCTTGGTTGTCACAAAAACTTCTTTCCCCTGAACTTTTTCCTAGACACACTGGTTTGTTTTGGAAATCACAAATGTGCTAGACTCTAGGCATTTCATGGGGAGAAAAAAATACCAAACTTACAACTGCTCCATATCTATGAAAATCAGCTGAGGGGAATAGTATTCAGGAAGGATTGCTTGAGATACATCAGCCAGCTCCCTCTTTCAGGCAGCCTTGAACATACACAAGGATCACATAGATTAACCAGATAACTTTGTTCAAGTCCTTGTCCAGAAGAAGATTTTAAAACTAAATTTCATTTTTCTATAATATATCTATTCAGCCTATTTTTATGTTATGAGAAATAGCCTTATAAAAATCTTAGTGGAGTTTAAAGCAAGGACGTTGGACGGGTCACTATGTTCATCATATAGCAAGATTTCTTCCTCTCTAACTCTCTTTTTTATGACAAACAATAGGAGAAATTCCTAATGGATCTTAGTATCAAGGAAAGTTATAATCTTTCAATTCACTGGCTTATTTTTATCTCATGGATATTTTGAATCTTGTGAGATATAAGTTTTCTATTGTGTTGCTTACCAGAAAGCTTTGAACTAACTTTGTGATTAACCCACAGTAGGCTTTAATTATAGAGTCAATTCAACCAGTGTAGGAGAAGAAGTCTCCACCTTGTTCTGTCCAATAAAGTTTACTAACTATAAAGCAAGTTATGTTGGACATATCTGCACACAACCAAATCTTTAACTCCTGACCTATCCCAGGGTCTTGGGAGTCTATGCCTAACAATTCATGTCCCCATGTTAAAATATGCACATTTGTTTCCAATCTCAAACCCATTGTTTTTGATGCCTCTTTTGGGTCCACTCAGCTTTCTTCAGGGTGATTTGTGGTGGTACCTCAACAGTTCCAAAACTGTTCATTTCAGTATTTTAAAATGTCCATGTCTTTGCAAAATGAGAAGTGCTTTGGCTTATCAGCCTGTTCTTACTGAAAATTAACTCTATTAGATTTTTTTTCCAAATGTGATAAAGCCAAGTTAGACCCATGTAATAAAAGTTGTACAATCAGAAATTAATATTTCTTGTAGACAGTGGTTTTTATTGTTATTGCTTTTTCAGCATGTCTTCTTACCCCAGATCATAATAATATTCCAACTTGCTCAACAAATATGTTTTATCACTAGTTTTACTCCAGTAGTTACATAAGCCATTAGAATATACCTTTCTGTGATTTAACTGGCTTTACTTTGTCCATGCCCTTGTTTGCAACAATTTTGTTTTTACTTTTAATGCTTTTAATCTTTTCAGCTCTTAAGATATCTTATAAGTTACCTAAATACTTCCTGGAAATTTGTAGGAGTAGATAAACACACAACTAATGCTTATTTGGATTCATTGGAAATCACTTTGTGAAGAATTGGCGTTTTTTAGAAATATATTGTCTTACTTTTAACAAACATTAAGTTTAAATTTCTCACATACATTTTCTACAGATTCTGAACGATTCCGGTTTTCTGTAATGTGAGATATATGATGAGTAAATGCAATACAACTTTAGGTCCTTCAGGGAGGAAACAATTTTCAAGTCAAATGTTATACAATTAAACGAGGAAACATTTTGGCAAGAGTCTTTTAATCTTGTCTGGTTCCATATGGAACATAATCAACTAATTAGGAAAGAAAATAATATCGATGTAATGTTCATATTAAACGTGTAAACAGGCATTTCATTTTTAGCTGTGAGTTATACACTGATGATAAGAAACTTTGGCTAGGTCAAAAGTAACACCATAACTGGTGAAAGTTACAGATATTTATTTTAGTTATGATCTGCAAGTTAAATTTGCATTGTTAAACATATAAAACAAAGATAGAAGCCCTGGTTCTAGTGCAAGTTTAGAAACACACACACACACACACACACACACACACACACACACACACACACACGCAAATGGAATACTGTTTAACCATAGAAAAGAATAAAATCCTGTCATTCATGGCAATATGGATGAAACTGGAGAACATTGTAAGTGAAATAAACCAGGAATAGAAAGTGAAACAGTATATGTTCTCACTCAAATGTTTAAATAATATGGGAAAAGTACAGGGAAGGGAGAGATCTGTCAAAAAATTACCACTAGATAGAGAAATACATTCTAGTATTCTGTACCACTTTAGGATGACCATAATTGTCAATAATATATTATATAGCTTCAAATAGCTATAAGGAGGATATCAAATGCTCCTAGTACAAGGAAACAATACATGTTTGAGGTAATGAATACACTAATTACCCTGATCAAATCACTAGCCATTATATGTATTGAAACATCACTATGTACCTCATAAATATATACAATTACTATCTGTCAATAAAAGACTTTTTAAAAGTCTAACAATCTTTTAAAAAGAAATCTTCATTTGCCATAGTAATATTTAAAGTAGTCCTCTAGGAAAACTTGAATATTCATGACCAATTGTGATTTACAACACAAGAAAGTTTTTTGGTGAAAGGAAGTCTCTATCAAGTGAAGAAAGGAGATGAATAAATAACTCTTGCTTGTCACATTGATCAAAGATCACACAAATTCCAGGAATTCCTTTGTAGACCAGCTAATTGTAAACCAGAAGATGTAGTCAATAAAATGATCATTTTTATAGACGTGTAAGATGGAAAGATATAATATAGTGGAACAGAGAGCAAATCAACACCTTCACTTGAGTGAAGACTTTGTACATGTGCTCAAGAGAGCTAATCACTTTAATATTTGTTAATTGGTATAGGAAACCTATTCTTGTGCAGAGTGTCTGAAACTCATCATTACACCTCTCTGATCACATGTTTGTTTCCCACTAGACTCTGAGTTCTTGATGGCTCTAAAGCAGGGATCCCCAGCCCCCAGGTCACAGACTTGTACCGGTTTGTGACCTGTTTAAAACAAGACCAACAAGCAGGAGATGAGTGGTGGGCGAGTAAGCAAAGCTTTGTCTGTATTTACAGCTGCCCCCCATCGCTTGCATGACCGCCTAAGCTTCCCCTCCTTTCTGATCAGCAGCAGCATTCGATTCTCAAGGAGTGCAAACCCTACTGTGAACTGTGCATGTGAGAGATCTCAGCTGCACACTCCTTCTGAGAATCTATGCCTGCTATCTGAGGTGGACCTGAGGTGGTGATGCTAGTGCTGGGGAATGGCTGCCATTACAGATTAACATTGCCAGCAAGGTCTGACTGTACAGAGACATTAATAAATCAGTTGCTTGCAGACTCCTATCAAAACCCTATCATTGAGTGGAAAGTGAGTTGATGTACCTCAATTGTACAGCTGCATCTGGTGAAAGGCTTCAAGTCAGAATCCAATCCTTATTTTAGTTCATGTGCGGCCTTTTCACTATTTTATTACCATTTCCATCCACACCTCTTTTTTATGGTGAGTTGTATAATAGTTTTATTATATATTACAGTGTGATAATAATATAAATAAAGGGCACAATAAACGTTATCCATCATCCTGAAACCATCCCCATCGTTTCGTCCACAGAGGGATTGTCTTTCACGAAACTGGTTCCTGATACCCAAAAGTTTGGGGACCACTGCTCTGAGGAATCTTTGTGCTGTTCTGCTCAGATATACTTAGATCCTTCAAACTCTTTCTCTGTATTTGTGCTTATGCTTCTAAGGACTTATACCTGAGATTCTAGGTTGCTAGAACTGGCTTGTCTGCAGCTCCGAGATCCGAAGGTCCCTGGGACTGTACAACCCCTCAGGAAGACTTCTGCAATGACTGTACTGTGTGGGAGTATGAAGGCCTGACTTTCTTGCTCTACATTTGGTCAGTTTTGGAACTTGACTTACACTTCAGAGATATGCAGGGTCAGGCAGTCGCTCGCTCCTGTCGGACTTTGCCTGAAATCATCTGCTTGACTTCATTCCCTTCTCTCCTCTTTGTTTTACTTCTTTACTAAATTCTCCTGAGAGCACTTCCTCAAGAACCACACACATGGGAATCCTGTCTTACAGTCTGCTCCTGGAAAATTTGGCCGAGCCTGGGGTTTTTATTCCTCTTGGTTTTCTGTGGCATAAGGGAGGCTTAACAGATGCTTAGGGAATACATGAAGGCCCAAATCAGAACATAATCAGATGTAGAAACGTGGTAAGTGTCCAAGCATCTGACTTTACTGCTGGTGTATCTAATACATCTACATCAAATCCTGAGCTGGATTCCGCATGAGCAGTCTGATAGAAAGGAACTTTGCTTTGTTCTGCTACAGGCTTAAGAAAGAAGCTCTACATAGTCTTTTTGTGGTGAGGCGGCACCGGATACTAGTCTACTCAGAATAAAATGACTCTGGTTGAAGGTGAGAAGCTGAGACTTACCACAAAGGGGTGCTGAGAAAGTGAATCCTAAAAAATACTTTTCCTGGAACTAAATCCTCTGCACACAAAGAGAGTTCTGCTTTGTTTGGGTCAGTCTTCTGCTTACCTTTATTTGAGGGCTGCACAGTCCCTGTGGGTTGAACTCTAGAACCTTTGCATGACACTCAAGATCTCCAGTAATTTGGGACTAATATCGCGATCCTTGTTGTCCAGCACTATTTCGTTCATGCTTAATCCTATCACATCTAATGCTAGGTATAATCTCAACCCACATTATACTCTTTCTCAAATCTCTGTCTTTATTCATGCTGTTCTTTTCCTTTTTAGAGCAGATGCACTTAACAAAGCCACCTTTAGAGTACACCTTTGTCACAATTTTGTTTATGTATTAGGTACCCTCATTTATGATCTTAACAGCCCTCTGTGCATACTTCTATCATTGGACTTCCAAATTTTGAAAATCATTAACTGTGTATGGGTCTTTTCTTTCTAGATTGAGAGCTCCTTTATACTTGATTTTATTCCTCCTTAAACTCCCACTACCAAACCTAAGTCTAGGAATGGAACAGTCTCTATATATATTGGCTGAATGGATGACTTAATCACATTTATATTTAACTCTGCAATCATATTTCTTTTCTAAACTCCCATAAATTAAGTTATGCAATGCTACCATTTCTACACTGTATCAAAAGTGGCTGGGAGGAATAAGATCATGTTTATGGTCTGTGATTTTTTTTTTTAAATGAGTGCCAAAGCAATGCTCATCTTCAGGCACTGTAAGCTAATTTAGTATACTTACTATAAGTATACTAACTAGCTAATATACCTTTAATTATGCTATAGTAAGTTTTCTCACTGAATTTCCTATCTTATTGCTGTGATAAGAATAGGAAGTGATAAAGGTCAAGACTGAAATGGCAACAGCAACAACAAAAGCAGGAGAGAGCTTAGGTGGCCATCAGACCTTGCTTGTGAGGAAGCAGAAGGTCCATCGTAGGCTATTTCAGTCTCATAAGAAAATTAGTGTTTGAGAATTTGAGTGTTTGAGAGAATTAAGAGATTGAGAAGACATAATGGAGAAACTAGGAGTATTTAGTACAATAAATAGAATTACCTTAGGTTACATTCTAAGTTATGCTATCTAAGACATCTCATTCTGAGATGGGATAGCCACTAAAGGTCTGTATTGACTTGGGTACAAATTAGAGACAATGATCTACAGTAGTGTTGAAAGAAGCTCTACGTGTTGTGTGATGATAAGAAATAATTCAGAAGTAAAGTATGTGTAGATTTTAAGAACTGGAGTAAAAAATAGGACCATTTGTTGATACCATTTGTTTCTTAGCATAGACACAAGATAGAAGAAACCTGGGTCTCTGAGATATTAGATAGAGGAGGGATTCTGTTGATATAAATAAGAAATTTATTTTTTATTTCTGTTAAGTCACTGAGACAGGTTAATTTGTTTCCACTGCAAGCATGTCTTGTTCTGATTAATATAAGAAGTGTTGCAGCTCTAAAATAAACTAAAATATTTATAATTGGTTATAGTTAAGGTAGAAGCAAGATATCTTCACCATCATTATTGAAAGGATATTTCTAATGTCTGCTGAGTTGGGTTTCAAAAGTGTTATGGGCAGTGACTACTTACTTTGTCTTTTTTTATCATACAAATAATATTGTTTATTGCAGTTTCCCTGTTCCTTTTTTACTCATTATGTGAGAGAATTATTTTAAGAAGATTATCTATGGTTTGGTTTATAGGACTAAGAGGATGAATATCTGGACCTGAGAGAAATTATTGAACCTAACCTGGATACCCTGGGCTTTGCCTGGATACTGTGACTGGATAGGGTGTAGGAGGACTATATTTTGTAAAGACGACAATATTTCTGTCTTCTTTACAATTAGGTTACAATTGTGTGTGTGTGTGTGTGTGTGTGTGTGTGTAGAATTTATGTAAATTGCTCCTAGAATTAGTCATTGACAATATCCTATGCAGTTCTCCAAACTCTCTCTTTTCCTGATATTGCAACCAAGGAGGTCATATGCTGAGATGAGAACCTGCCAAAAATGATCTAACTGATATTAAATTTATAAATCACATTATTTGATGCAAAAGGATGATGAAATAAAAATTTTAACGTAGTGAAGCAAAAACTTTTATATTTAGAGATTTGTAGCTAAACATGATGTCATTTAATCAGACATGCAAAGTTTTTAAAATTTTGTAATTTGAATATATACTTTCAAACTCATTTATAAGAAGTACTCAATATAGAAATAAATCCAGAGGGATGCCTTGGGAGTTACAGAAAGTAATAATCATGAAAACACCTAGTAAAGTTTGCTATTTTAAAAGAGATGAAAATTTTTAAACAGTAAAGAAAAATAGACTTATGAAATTCTGAAATTAAAGTTTTTGGTAATGTTAATACTATAGGCATATAGACATTCAAAGATCTTTCGCATTGTTGGTACTTGTACTGCTTCAGGAAAATAATAGATAATTGTAATCTTATGAACTCAAGAGAGGCAATTCAATCTTAGTAAATGCTGTCAGTTTAAGGTAACCTGTCATAATAAAAAATAATCAATGGGAAGTAGAAAAGAAAGAAGCAAAAATACAGTGAATGAAAAATATAAAATATAATGCATAAATTAAAAATTATGATTAATGTAAATGATTCAAACTTACAAAGTTTACTTACTTTACCTCCAAAGCGTTCACTCATTCATTCACTCATTCAGCAAACACTTGTAAAGATTCCTTTATATTCCAGACATCGGTGATACATTTTCTGCTCTAGAAGGTTGCATTTTAATTGTATTTTTGTGTGGAGCAAGGTTTAGTAAGAAAGTATAAACTAACAAAGGCAAAAATTTGTAGATAAGTAAAAGAGAAAGACCCAGGAATCTTTCTTCTAACAAAAGACATTCTTAATACATAAAGACATAAAGTGTTTGAAAAAACAAAATTGAACAAATATATCAGGCGATTATAAACAATAACATAAAAATATGCTAAGGCAGCAATCTTAATCTCAAAAATATAAATTGACAAAAATTTTTATAGGATTATAGGATGTTTTATAAAGATTAAAAGATAGCCTTAGAAGATAGAACCATCATGAACATGTGTGCAGTATTAATATAGGCTTAATTATATAAATAAACAAAAGCAAAACATCAGGAGAGATGGATAACTCAATATTATATATATAGTTAGATATATAGTTAGATATATATAGTTAGATAATTTAGCACAGTTCACTCAGAGAATGACAGATTTAAAAAGTTATAACAATTTAAACTGTATAATTAATAAACCAGGACTATTAAATATATATATGAGCTCTCGCTGTTCAGGGAATGCACATTATTTTTACTTTTTATTTTATTTTATTTTAAAGATGTGGGGTACAATTCAGGTTCAGGTATACAAATGTTCATTTGTATACAGGCACCCTTGTTGATGAGGTGTGTCCCTCTCTCCCCTGGCAGTTTCCCTCAACTGTCAATCTCACCACCCCCTCACCTGGCAGTTTCCCACCACTGCCAATCCCTTTCTTATAGTATTATGATAATCGTTCAAGATCCATTTGTAAGTGAGAACATGTGGTTCTGTGTTCTTTGTTTCTGTGATAGATCACTGAGTATAATAGACTCTAAATCCTTCCAAGTTTCTGCAAAGTCCATATGTTTGTCTTTATTTATGGCTGCATAATAGTCCATTGTGTATATGTACCACATTTTTTATATCCAGTCCAGCTTCGATGGGTAGCATGGTTGGTTCCATGTTTTTGCTATTGTGAATAGAGTTGCAACAAACATGCGTGTGCAGGTAATTTTTTTGTAGAATGACTTGAGTTCCTCTGAGTATATTCCCAATAGTGGATATACCAATTGCTGGATCATATGGAAGGTCAATTTCTAGTTCTTTCAGAAATTGCTACACTGTCTTCCAAAGAGGTTGCACTGAGTGGGTAATACACATTATTATTATTATTATTATTATTTTTAATCAATATTTTTTATTATGGTTTTGTGGGGTACAGTTAAGGGTTAGGTGTACAATTGCGTTTCATTCAGGCACCCTGTTGATAAGAGGTGTTTTCCATCCCCAGACAGATATTTGCTACTGTTAATCCCATCCCCCCCCCATAGTTTCCCAGTACCGTCAGTCATTTTCTTATAGTATTACATTGGATGTTCAAGGTCCATTATATGAGTGAGAATATGTGATACTCAGATCTTTGTTTCTGTGAGAGGTCACTCAGTATCATAGACTCTAGTTCCATCCAGGTTGCTGCGAAATTCATGATTTTGTTCTTTTTTATGGCTGCGTAGTATTCCATCGTGTATATGTACCACATTTTTTTAATCCAGTTCTCTTTTGATTGGCAGCATGGTTGTTTCCAGGTTCTTGCTATTGTGAACAATGCTGCGATAAACATACGTGTGCAAGTATCTTTTTTATAGAGTGATTTGAGTTCTTCAGGGTATATTCCCAGTAGGGGGATTGTGGGGTCATACGGAAGGTAGATTTTTAGAGCTTTTAGGAATCGCCACACTGCTTTCCACAGAGGTTGCACTAGTTTACACTCCCACCAACAGTGTAGAAGTGTTCCCTTTTCACCACACCCTCTTCAGCACCTGCTATTTTTTGAGTTGTTGATAATTGCCATTCTGACTGGAGTTAGGTGGTATCTCAGTGTGGTTTTGAATTTGACTTGCATCTCCCTGATGATTAGTGAGGTTGAACATTTCTTCATGTGTTTGTTGGCTGCTCGGATGTCTTCTTTTGCGAAGTGTCTGTTCATATCTTTTGCCCATTTTATAATGGGGTTGTTTGTTTTCTTCTTTTAAGTATGTTTCAGTTCCTTGTAGATCCAGGATGTTAAGCCTTTGTCAGACCTAGAGTGGCAAATACTTTTTCCCAGTCTGTGGGTTGTCTCCCTGCTCTCTTGATGGTTTCTTTGGCTTTGCAGAAGCTTGTCAGTTTAATAAGGTCCCACTTGTCTATCTTCTCTCTTATGACCTGTGGGTTTCGGGTTTTGTTCGGGAATTGGATGCCAGTTCCAATTTCCGTGAGGGCATTTCCTTCCTTTTCTAAGGTTCTTATGGTTTGAGGTTTTACATTTAGGTCTCTGATGCATTTGGTGTTAACCTTTGTGCATGGGGATAGATAGGGGTCCTGTTTCAATCTTTTGCATGTGGTCAGCCAGTTTTCCCAGCACCATTTACTGAATAGGTTCTCTTCTCCCCAGTGGTAGGTGGTGGGGGGTTTGTTGAAGATGAGTTGGTTGAGAAATTTTGCTTCTGGAATCTCAATTCTATTCCATTGATCTATATGCCTGTTCCTGTATCAATACCAAGCTGTTTTGATGATTGTAGCCTTATAGTAAAGTTTTAAGTCTGGTATTGTGATACCAACTGCTTTGTTTTTTTTTTTTTTTTTTTTGCTGAGGATTGTTCTGGCTATTCTTGGACGTTTGAATACACATTATTTTTAAACATATGTGGAACGTTTACAAAAATTGACCAAGTACTAGGCCACTAATCAAATTTCAGCATTATAAAGACTATGTTCTATGACCACAATGCAGTAAAGTTAGAAATGAGAAGTGTAAATGTAGTAACTAGTAAATGTATTGCTAGTTTTGAATTATAAATAAAATAATAGTACGCACAATATTTTAAGTAACTGACAATGGAGACAGCAAGTATCCAAAGTTGTGAGACACAGCTGTAGCATATATAAATACTTTATAATATAGCTTTTAACATATTTATCAGAATACTACAAAGATAATACATAAGCCAAGTTTAAAACTAAAAAGTTTAGAAGTTAGATGCATTTCCTCTAAAATGTAGAACAAGCTAACACAATGAGAGTTTATGTATAATCGGGTCTTGTGCCCGATTGTAAGAAAATGAATCAGAAAAATTAGAATTTTAAGAGAAGAGATGAGTGTTATTCTACTAACTTAGAAAAAAATAAGAAAATAAACAGATAATACAGAAACTAAGCAAACTTATTATTAAGTTGTGCTGCACTTAGGTGTTCACTTACTCTTTATCTCCAAAGAGTTCATTCATTCACTCATTCATTCATTCAGCAAATATTTATCAAGATTCCATTATATACCAGACATTGGTGATACATTTTCTGCTTTAGAAGGCTGCATGAAGATAACAAACGTCTCTGGACGTAAGGTAATCAGACTGACCAAAGGAAGAAAAAAAAGAAACAGCTGGAATTGCCAGGTGTACAGGGAAACTGAGCATTCAGAAACCCAAATAAATGCATGTCATCAAGTTGAACTTAGTCAAATTAAGCATAAAAATGTCCTATGAGCTTTAAATCTTGTTCTTGGATAAATATCCTAGAGAAATTCCCACTCAGATTCAGAATGAGAGATTCGTGAGGAGCTTTGCCACAGGGCTTTTCTTGGAAACTGGGAGTTACCCAGCACAGGAGAATGGCAATGTGAGGCATTGTGGGCACATGTTCTGGAGTGCCATGTAGCTGCTAGAAATCACGAGCTAAATATGAAATTACAGACAAGACTATATCTAAGAACGCTTAATGGAAGTAAGAATTATAATAAAACACCAGCAAGGGAGAAATGCTTTTTAATCTTTTTTTTTTTTTTCAAATCAGCATGCACACTAGTTCTAAGAAGGATTTTGATTTCAATTTGTGTGGGGTTGTGCTGCACTTAGGTGTTCACTTACTTTATCTCCAAAGAGTCCATTCATTCACTCACTCATTCATTCAGCAAATATTTATCAAGATTCCATTATATACCAGGCATTGGTGATACATTTTCTGCTCTAGGAGGCTGCATGTTAATTGTATCTTTGTGTGGAGCAAGGATTAGTAAGAAAATACAAGCAAGAATATATCAGATAGCATTAAATCCAATGCAAAGAATTACTACCAAACAAAGAGTGATGGGGAGGAGCACTTTACATAGAGTGGACAGCGTAGGTCAATTTGAGGAGGAAACAATTGAAATTAGAACTGAATCACCAGTTCTAAGAAAAGGAGCTGACCACGCCAAGTTCAGGGAGAATATCTTCCCAGGCTGATGAAGTAGCTATAAACAGAGCCCTGCAGTAGGAGGGTTGGTTGTCTAGTCGGTGAGGGTCCCAAATCTTGTAGACTTTGTAGACCGTGGAAAGGAGTTGAGACCATATTCTAGGAAGCAAAAAGATAATTTAATTATTTTAAAATTCATAATCATCGTTGGGATTCCCTAAATGCTAGAATGAATAGAAACTGCTAGACTAGTCTCCTAAGTTCCCTAGCAGGTATGACCTAATGCTTTGGAAAACCAATGTGTTATACTAAATAATTGTCCTAAAACATGGCTGTGCATGGATTCTATCATGCATTCCCTTAAGACACTTTCAAAATGTCCCAAGACCTACAAGTTATGGCCCACCTCCAATAGTCTGAATTTTGTTTTTTTTGCTGCTGTTGATCTTGAGTGAGTCACTTCAATTATTCATGTTTCAGTTTCTTCATTGGTAAACAGTGTCTGACTTTATCTGTCTTACCTCTCCTGTTATATGGCTGTGTGCCCTTGTTTTTAGTCATACTGCCTTCTGTTACTTTGCCAGGTGGCACCTGTTCTTGCTATAAAATCTCAAGTTACAGCCAGAGAAGGGATGCTGAGGTTCGGGTTTGCTTTGAACCATCTCTATCCTTCAATAATATAACTTTATCACTCATATATGAGTTCGGGAAATAATCTGTGTGCATATGTCTTACTTCACAAAAACATTAATCAGTCCTAGTCTTGTCAGATGGCTGTGGGAAAATTAGTGTTTTTGTCCCTTGCATTTTCCAATTTGATGAGAAGAAAACTTTCTATGCTTCAAGAGTTGTTTCCCAAACGAAATGTTCTCTTCTCTATCGCCTTTGACATTTGTTGCCATCAGATATCTCTTTCTTATGTGCATAAACTGCTTATTTGATTGGACCTGGTTCTGAATCAAGAAATTGATTCAGAAGGGCCTCTGCCTTTGGAAATGGTATTTAATGAAAGCATTATGCTAACATATGCTGAAACCTAAAACTGCAAATGCAGGGAAGAAAATGGTCTTGTAGCTATTTCCCTCATTTAGAGGGTTGAAGACATGAGATTTTATTCTAATAAAATGTAGTGTGTTTGCAACTGGAGATGGAGAAACATCAAGATACATTAGGATAAATTGACATTAAAAGTGCAATAGAACAGATGGATGGAAAAATGAATTTTTATCAAAATGATCCATTAGCATTCTACAGTCAGGCAGAGGAGAACAATGACCTGGAACAAATCAAGAAGAATGATGCTTGACTTGTGTTTGCTTGTTCTGAAGGGTGACCTATATTCATAATCTTTAATTAGAAATGCATTTGCTTCTGGTTGATTAGATACATTTTTCAACTATTGTTTTCTTTTCTGTGGGTTTGGGGAGATGGGTGATGGTGGTGGTTTGGTGCGAAGATTTAGTTTCATCAAATTCGATTAAACAAAAAGAGAGAAGGCAAGTCCAGTAGAGTGGAGCCCTGACTGAATGGTGGAGTTCTTTGCAAAGAGATAGGTTAATCTCCAGGCTGGGGAGTGCTGAGCTGCTATTAACCTCAAATAACCTTGGGTAACTTTGGCATCGATATTTTAAAACAGGTCTAGTACACATTCTGATGGTAACTTCAAATTCTCTTTATTTCCTAGTAGTCTTCCTTTCTTCTCTCTCATTGATCTCTGAAACTAGGAAGTACTTATTTTTTTAATGGGAAGAAAGAAGAAATAGAAAAAAAGAAATTATGAACAGAATGCCACCCCCCACTTTTTTTTTTTGAGTTGGAGTTTCTCTCTGTCGCCCAGACTAGAGGGTAGTGGCACGCTCCCGGCCACCACAGCCTCAACCTGCTGGGCTCTGGCGATCCTTCCACCTCAGTCTTCCAAGTAGCTGGAACTACAGGTGTGTACTACCACGCCCAGCTAATTTTTTGATTTATTGTAGAGATGAGGTCTCGCCAATTTGCCCAGGCAGGTCTTGAACCCACGGACTCAAGCAATCCACTCACCTTGGCCTCCCAAAGTGCTGGGATTACAGGCTGAGCCACCAAGCCTGGCCTTCACCTTTTTTTAAAAAAGTATGAACTAGGTTGACTATGCAAACCAGTAAAGACACTATGACAACTCATTCAGAAACCAACCAAACAAACAAAAAACTTTGAGTTTAACTGCAGATAAATTGCTAGGTTGCTTGCCTCACTGCCAAGGAATAAGTCACATGAAATAATTCATTTGCTATGTCTGTTGCTTATATCTATTATTTCCTTGTCTGTAGCTGATGTTAATAATATTAGCCTGTGAAGTGGAGGTGGAGGAGGAGAGGGAAGTTCCTTTTGAAGTCACTTAGGCTCATCTAGAATCATCATCATTGCAGTCTACAGACGTATATGTGGATTAAAATCCAGTTTGTCCATCTTTATCAAGCTTTCTGCAGAACTTATCTGTGAACAAAATAGCATGGTCACATGGCCGCAAGGAGGAAGGCAATGAAAAATGGCTAGAGGTGTTTGCATAAAATGTTAAACCTAGAAAAAAACTAGAGGAAACCTAATTCAATCTAGGCTACTATGGAAATAAGACAGATGAAAAGGGAGTTGAACTCAATTGGGCTACTATCTATGCCAGGAAATGTGTTTAACTTCCATTCTAACTCATTCTATTTGCCAACATTTCAAAGGAGGGTTATTAATGCTCCATGCTTCTTTTTAGACAAGGAAATCGTGTCTCTGGTGTTATAAATTATTGCCAAGGTTTTTTCAGTCAGTGGTAGATTGGAATTCATGTATAGATATTCTGATGTCATTTTTATATAGCTGTGGTGGTGATAGCAAAATGACATTCCTAAAAATACGTATTTCTCACAGAACTCTAGAGTGCAAAATATAATTCCACCAATTTTTAATACAGAGGAAAGAATATGGACTTTGGATTTAGGATTACTAAACATTTCAGCTATTCACTATAAATGTGAATACTACATACAAATCACTTATATTCTTTAAGCTTCACTTTTCTCATCTCTAAGATGAATATAATATGTTTATATGCATGATTCATCTTGCAGTGTTAGTAAACCACATCTGTGGTTCAGATGTTGGAAATTAGGTATGTGAGGTGGGGCTGATAAATGGAGGGGGAGAGAGATCAAATGGTGCACTATTAGAAGAAAATAACCAACTGCACTGATGTCTCTGAGTGACAGTGGTACAGTGGTGCTATGAGAGAAGAGACGCCTTGCTTTCTATGAGACATCTCACTTTCTACAACTTGTGTCCCTAGAGGGATACTAGAGGCTAATAGTATACATCAGGGTGCCAGATCAACATGTCTTGCTTGGAAATAAGTGTCAGCTCTTAGATGGTTGTGTCGTTTTAGGTTAGGGCTCAGTCTGAATCCAAGGTGGAGTCAGTGTAAGCACCTGAGAGACAGTGGACATATATGCTTAGCCTTCTCTGACATAAAGGTGCTCTAGTTTGTTATTGAGTATCAGGGAGGAGAGGAGATGAGGCACTGAGGTCATAAACTGGAAGGAAGCAAAAGGCAAGGGGAAGATCTCTAACATGCACTTGACTCCTTTTCAGGAGTTTTTTTCAAAGGTGCTCCTCAGAATCTCTTAGTTTAGATGCATGTGTTTGGGACTGGAAATATATAATATCTCCTATTAGGTGTTAGCTCAGTCAACCCAGCCTTGCTCAACATAATGAAAGTATTGCCAGTGAAGGAATGATACTTATTATTATGCTGAGAAGTTAGTAATTGAACTCTGAGACCTCTAAAGAATGCTTATAATCCTCTTATCTGAGAAGGCAGGATTCTTAATATTTGTAACTAATCTCGATTCAAAACACAGAAGAGAATATTCAATTCAGATGTGTGAACAGGTAGCTTGAAAATGTTTTAAGCAAAACCTTTAGAACTTTTGGCATGAGACTATCTGGACTCAAATGGGAAAGGCTTTCTCATTTCGTCTCTCTAGCGCATCTATGCAGTCTGGAGAATCACTTTGAATACACAAGTTTAAGCAACTTAAAGCAAGAATCACACCTCACTCATCTTTGTGTGTCCCACAGAACCTATAAGGCACTCAACAAATGCTCTTTATAGAAAGATTTTACCACAGACTCAACAATATTTACCTTTTAGATAAAGAGAAATACAACCAGTTTCCAAATGGGGACTGGGAGTTGCAAGAAACAATTATTAATAGATTTATAGTTTCCCTGTCCTCGAAATCTTCCTCTATGAATTAAATTCTCTCCAGATTGCTGTCATTGAAGAGTTTTAAAAGAATTTTTCTTATCATGTGGCATTTCAGACCTTTTGTTCCTCTCTACAGTCCCAGCTCAGTTTGATACAAATGCTAAGCTTCTGAAGAGAGGGAGGCATTCACAGCCTCAGAACGGATGGAGAACGCACTGCAATTAAAAGCAAACACATTTCCACTTCAGTCACAGCCTGTGGGTGTTTTAAGAAGGAGAAAAAATCTATTAAAAATATAAATGTCAAAATCCTCAGGGTTTTGATCTATACATTTCATGGAGAGCAAGTTCCTGGCAGAGTTTGGATCTTGAGGAGTTGATAAAGATGCTTTGCTCCTAAATCTTGTAACAGAGGATGTCCAGCTGGGCTGTAAATAAGAATGGCTAGGATCTGGCAGGTGCTCAGGCTGGGAGTGGAAGGGGAGGCTGAAGGAGAATGTGAATGCCCTTGGGGCCCATGGGTGCTGTACAGGAACCAAGAGCAGAGCAGTACCAATTGCTGGGAGAGGGTGATTTCTGCTCTGCTCTTCACATTAATTCAGCCTCTGACCATAGACAAAGAGAACTTCTACTTCAGTTTCTTTTCCTTTCTTTTGGTTCTCAGTCTACTGTTAGCCTCCAATTATTTCTTCTTGGGGACTGAATTGCTAATCAGACTGTTCAGAACAGGAGATTTATGTATTTCCTTTTACTAGTGGGTGGAACATTGCTTCCCATTTTAACTTCCTGGGCATATTTGCACTGGGCAAGATCTTAGATTCTGGCTTCCAGATCAGGTAAGACTTGTCCTGGTGGCCAGAAGCAAACTTCCAACTTTCCCTGTGACAGCTCTGGGTCCCTGTGGCTGGAGAGAGAATTTGGAGTTGGTTAAGCAGATCCAGCCACTGAGATGCAGAGATGGAGCTTCCAGGAGTCCCACTTTGATATGCAAACTCAATCCTGTGTTAAAAGCTGAGCTGTGTTCCCCCAAATAGTCTTGATCTCTAGGACCTCAAAATATGACTGTATTTAGAGGTAGCACCTTTAAAGAGAGAACTAATCCACAAAGAGGTCATTATCGTGGGCCCCAATCAAATAAACTGATATCTTTATATAAAGAGGATATTAGGACTCAGACAGATACAGAGGAAAGATTATGTGAATACATAAGAAGATAGCCATCTGTAAGTGAAGAAGAGAGGCCTCAAGTGAAATCAAACCTGTTGCTACGTGGTTTCAGACACCTAGCTTTCAGAACTCTGAAGAATTCATTTCCTTGTTTAAACCACGCAATCTTCAGTCCTTCTTTAAGGCAGCCGCAGCAAACCTTGATTTGGGGGTTTCTACTTACTCAAAGAAACCTGTAGCAAGCTGTAAATATTAAGTACTTTTTCAGTTCTGAGAAAAAGTGATATTTTGTTTGCCACTCCCAGCTTTTGAACATACCTCCTGTAAATGAAACCTGGAAGTGAAAAAAAAAAAGAAAAGAAAAATGATGGCATTGGAGCTCCGAAGCTCTACTCCAAACCCTGCCTATCACCTGCTATTGCATACGACACTAGATCATGCAGAAATATTAGTCCAGTCCTGAAAACAGATACAGGCAAAGGAATATGTCAATGTTTTCAAGAAATAGCTTAACCTTGGGAAAGAGTAAGTTACTAAGCGACAGGTAGGATAGTCACTCTGAAGGAAAATAATTTGGGACCAAGTCACATGACTTTTCTCCAACGGTTGCTCCGTTATTGGTGTCTAAACCTTTGTGAACGCTGACCTCATGCCCTCCTTGAGGTGACACTGCCTTGACTGTGAACTCCTGTAATGAATGAATGGTCTGGCATATTTCTCACCTGGCACTTAGCTGATTATCAGAATATTTTTAAATGTCTCCCCAACCCACTAGAATGTGGAATTCTCTTAGGCCACAACCATGAATTAATTCATTTTTATATCCCCCAGCACTTAAATCTTCCATTACTGTTTGTTGTACTACATTGATGAATTGAGAAAGGAGATATTGACAGAGGACAGGTATATAGTAATGGAGAGGAGCAACTTTGCAACTGTTGGATATTTTTGGATCTAGAAACTGCTTCTTTGGGAACAGTTAGGGTTTGTCACACAGAGCTGCTGTCTCCAAGGTTGCCTCTGGGAACATTCTCCTAAGTACTCTCATATCAGTAAGAAAACTTGAGTCTTAATTTAAGGACTTAAAACAGTGAATCAAACCACTGTGGAAGGGCTCCATTTCCATAAAGAGTAATATGGTGTCAAACCTGAGTTGAATTTGTGACTCAGAAACTTGCCAGCTGAGTCATTATAACAAGATTCTGGCATTGACCGAGGTTTGGTTTAACTTTGTCATGAAATTAAAAGACAATCCCTAATTCATAGAGTGGATGTGAGAATGAAGTGAGAAAGCTTATGCAGAGACCCTGACTATACCAACAGACAATGGCCAGACCATATGAAATAGAACTCTGACACACAACCTGCAACAAATCACAGCTTTCCACCCCTTCCCAAACGACCTCCAATCAGAGCACACCTGAAGCATTCCTTTCTGTCCACTGTGACACTCTCCCCCTCCTCGGCCTGCCTTTGAATCTCTGCCAAAATGGGACAGTGGTTGACTCCCTCGCTGTAACAAACAGAATAAGCAGCCTTTGCTTATTCTCATTTGAATGATCTTTCTTTCTTTAATATTAAATGTTATTGTAGAAAACCAGCCCAGGAAACCAACCCACATTTACAGGAAGCCAGCTTGCTATAAGTCAGATTTGTAGGGAAGTCAAATCCCTCGCCCCAGGAACAATCCAGGAAGTCAATTTCTCTAAAAATCAGTCCCAAATGACCAGGGCTTGATTAATGACTGACAGTTTCCTTAATTTTTGTTTTTATAGATTCAGGCAGTACATGAGCAGGTTTGTTATATGGGTAAATTGCTTAATGGTGAGGTCTGGGCTTCTAGTGTACTCATTACCCAGATAGTGAGCGTTGTACCCAATAGGCAATTTTTCAACATTCGCCCCTTCTTCCCCCTCCCCATTTTTAGAGCTCCCAGTGTATATTGTTTCTCTCCTATGTTAATGTGTCCCATTGATTGCATCCCTGCTTCCAACTTTGAACCAACCAGAGAAAGCCAAATCTTCACTCTCTAGCCAATCGCACAGGATGCCCTGCTCCTAGTAAGCCACCCACAGCCTCCTACCCCTTCCCAAACGACCTCCGATTAGAGCACACCTGAAGCTTTCCCTCTGTCCACTAAGATACTTTCCCCTTCCTTGGCCTGCGTTTGGGTCTCTGCCAAAATGTGAGTGACAGCGGTTGACTCCCTTGCTGTAGCAAACGGAATAAGTAGACTTTACTTATTCTCATTAGAACACTCTTTCTTTTTTGCAATATTAAATTTTATTATAGAGATATGGGGTACAAGGAAGGATTAACTGCACAAGTAGACTGCATGTAGGTGAAGTCTGAGCCTCCAACTGGCCCTCAATCCCTCAAGATAAGACTAGGTACCCTTTGTGTTGTTCTGTGCCTGTCCTCCCTTCCTTCCTCCGCCAGCAGTTGAATAGTTTTTCTTTCCACAATGTAAACATACCTATAAAATTGACTGTTACATGGTAGATACTCAAATTATTATCATGTTCATTTTGTTTCAGTCTGCTACCCTTTTGGCTTTTTTGCTTAAAAAGTTGATCAGCTTTGTCTGATTTTTATCCTTTTCACATCCTGATTTTTGAGAAGGTCAGAGAGATTTTACTTATCTTTTTGTGTTTTCTGAGAGGTTGCTAGAGGCAGGAAGAGTGAGTGGGCAGTGTACACTTGGAGCAAAGCTTCTTGGGGTCTCTGAAACGACCAGCAAATTGGTTCAGATAGCGGTTCCTGCTATTGGAAAATAATTTACTCTTCCATCTTGTTAGAGAGATAAAAAATGATATTCATAAGTCCTACTGTAAAAGTCAATCTGAAACTAAGCTGCTCTGGTTATAATCGACTTTTCATTTGGCTTATAAAGAAACAGAATAAATTTCAATCTGATAACATTCTTCCCTGTGATATTTGCTCCCCAAACATTTTTCTCAGTTTTGTTTTAGCCCAAGCAATGGAAAAAAGAATTGCTTTTATATTAAAATGCTGACATGGCCTCTTAAAAGAAAATGGTAGCTTTTTTTCTTTTTAATTTTTTTTTCCTGTGTGATGCAAAATTTCCTTGGAAGTTTAAAAAGTGTTTGTATTTGTGAAGCTTTCCTAAAAATTCCACTGGAACAGGAAACTAATGTATTTCCTATTTATTCTTTGAGTTGAAGAATGGCAAAATTTCTTATTACATTAGTCTGAATATTGGTTTTCAAAGAAGATTTTTTGAAAATGTGGTCAGTTCTAATGAAAATAATAAAAACTTGTGTGTCTAATAAATGAAAAACCTCATTCAGGTATAAATGTAGTGACTGCTGGTAGCCCTATCTCAATTGGTCTTTTCAGAGCCACAAAGGATTCTTTTTGATTGTTGTCTCAGAGGCTCCTCTACAAAGTGGATATGTCCTTGGGCCACAGCAGGAGAAAGCCATTACACATTCCTATCCTTTGCTGCCTCCTCTCCTTTCCCTTACTCTCCTCTCTCTTTCTCTCTCTCTTTTTTTGGGAAAAATTTCAGCTAGTGGAGAATGTAGGAGTAATGTTATATGTCTCCCCAGGCAACAGTGCCTCATTTACAAAGTTGAGAGAGGAAAGAAACTGCAAAAATGTTTACTTGACTCTATCAAAAAAGGATGGTTATTGCTAAAGGAACTTGACTTTGCATTTCTCAGAACAAGTCTAATAACCAAACCCCATCAACTCTGTGAGATCACAGGAATGCGAACATTGGAAGCGACAAGGCTCAGATAACTTACCACTCAGAGGCAAGTGAAAAATCAGAGGGGGCCCAGACTCAAGCAGAGCCCATGTGGATGTCAGCTGACCAAGGGCTTCAGCTACAGGAAAATAATGCTGGCGTGGTGGGTCACGGTGTTCATTATGCAAAATGCTCCCCCTCAGAGCCCTGCCCCAGGAGGCACTAGACTTACTCTTTGACCCTTCTGGTCCCAAATCTTTCGTTTCAGGTAAAAAAAAAATCATAAACTTGAAACTAGGCTGTCTCAACTCCACCATGTTTTAATGATCTCAAATGCCAGTAACTTTTGCTGACTAAAAATGAAACTGGGAGGAGAGCTCTCTCTTGGAACACTTGGTGGACCAAAACAAGTGTGAGTTAATGACAACTTACTACTTGACCCATGAGGATGACAAAATATGGAAAGACAAATTATGCCTGACATTGAACTCTATCTCACATTTTTCATTCAGATTTTGCTAGTTCATCCATTTGTACAGGTATAACTGGAATTTGAACCCCCCCAAAAGACGTGAGTGAGAATAGATGGGAAATCTCGCCATATCCCAAGAGTTCCAAGCCAAAAATGAGCTGTTTAGTAAATTGAAGTGACATGCTGGCATGTCTCTTTCTTCTGGCCGGCGAGCTGCTTCAGTTGTGGACTGTGTCTTCTTATTGTTGTCTTCCTAGTGACCAGCCCAGGACCTAATCCATATCCGGTTCCTATGAAATATTTGTTTATTTGAAATAAGCCAAATTATTTAGGTCATTTTTTGATGGAAATGATTGATAAGATGTTCTATTTCTATAGCATTCTCATACATATATAGGCATATATATGTGTGTGTGTATAAATACATATACATATATATACACACACAAGTGTGGATACAAATATATATTTCCTAGAGCTCACACATATATTTATTTATAAGTGTGGCTTATATAAATGTTGGCATTTTTACTCCCTCTACATAACCTCTGAGAGATACACATTATTTCCAACCTTCCCAAGAGCTTGAAGCACGTGAGAGAAACTAGGTTAGGCTTAGAGATGAAAGGACTTTTAGGTAACAGTGAAATGGGTTCATCTGGGGCAGAGACAGAATTCACATTTGGTGATAGATTTGTAAATACTATTGAATGGGAAGTTTCAAATATTTTCTGGTAAATAGGTCCTTCAAGAAGCAGACCCTGAGATGGAGCTAGGAGCGCACAAGGTTATTGCTTTGTGAGGAAATTGGGAGGAAGCAGAGCTGGACAGAAGTTGTCAGACTGACACACTCCTGACAAAGTCTCTACCAGTCCAAAGGAGCACTCAGAAACAGAGACCGCTGGTTACGGGGATCCCGAATTTGAGGAACATGGCGAGGCCTTAGTACTACTGTCCTTCTTAGTCATTAGCAAATGACCCCCCACAAGAGTGTGACCTTGACTGGGAAGGAGGCTGAGGGCCTAATAGCTGAAGGTACCTGGGCAGCTTGTTTATTCTTGAAGGGAATCTGGCACGTTCATCTCTGTGTCTGTCAGAGACCAACCCTTGCACCACGCAGACACATTTCTTACTCCGTGTGTGAAGACCACCTCTTCAAGAGTCCTAGTGGTCCTCTGCTTTTCGAGGGGAAGCATGATAGGGAGCCCAGCGGGGTGAACTGCAGACCTTTTTGCTGAGGTTGTTAGAGAGACCATAACAGATATCCACCAACTGTCTTTTCCACTATCCATCCTAAATATATCGCACCTTCAGTTATCACTGCTTCTTGTCTTGTGGCTTTCCTTTCCTTACTCCTGAGGGGGTCTCAGATCCTGAAAACTATTCCCTTCTTGGGTCATGATTGCTCCACTTGTCCAGTTGCAGTCATCGTTTGACAAGTACATGCACAAGAAAACTGCTCAAGATACACAAGTCATCCTTTCTGCCTTTACTGTGTGACAGCAGACCTACTTCCTCTTGTAGAACAGAGCCAATTACCAGTGACAAGATGGTGAAAAGATAGTGAGGGTGTTTTGCCTGATGATCTCTGTACACAAGGAGCCCAAAGTGTGCAAGAGACAGCTGTAAGTTGGAGTTCATGGGGTTCCTCACCCTTCTTTGGTGAATGCAGGAGTCATGCTATGTGCCCAACCCTGCAGAGCCCAGAGCTGTGGATCAAGAAAGCATAGTTTTCTCCAGTGGGTCATTGAGGATGATAATTGAGATCATTCCTTCTTCCACCCTTTGTTTTCTGGATTCATGTATTCTTCCAACTGGGGGTACAGAGCCATATTAACAGCTTCTGATTTAATGTGTGTTCCAAAAACAGAAGAATAAGGGGGATGTCATCCTCACCTCTCAGGGCGTTGTCTCTGAGCTGGCCCTCAGCTGTGCCCTTAGTACACTATTCCACCATTCCATCAGGACACCTACTTTCAGTGATACAATAATAGATCTTGTGGTCCTAGACCTTCTTCTGCATCTTCTTCGCTGTAAAGAGATAAAGTGAGTTTCCTGGCTAGATGCCTCATTATGTAGGATTCTATGTCTGTGAATCAGGTGTTCCATGAGCCCATGAGTATTGCTATAGGCTGAGTATATGCAGACAAGAAAAAGAAAAATTCTATACCTTAAATAGGTATCTGTTCCTGGGAGGATAAACCACTGGTCCTTCCCAGGTACAAAAACCACAATGTCACTGACTGACTACCAACTGACTAGTTAGTCTCTTCGAGGACTATTCCAGGAGCTCACCCTTGGTCTCTTCTCTTCCACCATGTCTTCTTGGTGTGTGTGGTCATCATGTCAGTACTGGAATGGCTGCTGACAAAGGCTGACTAGTGACAACTGGATGAATCAATTTGCTTAGTTGTGAGTACAGGGGACTTTCTATGATTGATAGATGCCCATTTGTAATTCACACGTCTCTATTTCAGAATTCCTTGTATTCAGTCTTCTAATCATCTTCTTTTTAATTTCCTGACCAGGTGACCAAACCACATTCCTAATTTTTGGACACAACTCTTTGCATACAAAATAAATGATCAGTTTTGTTCCCCAAATCTCTGCTCAGTGGGAAGATCTTCCTTTACTACTGTTTTTAAGGACATCCCCTGAGTGAGAATGTAATGCTGCCATCAACTATTTTAAGCCTGCCTCTACATTCTGGGCTAGCCTATCTGTAAACTAAGCTCAGTAGTTTCCATACTTCTTCAGTTGGTAATATGGGACCCTTCCCTATATGGCTATGAGTGTGTGATGAGGGAGAAGCTTTGATGCCAACATGGTGGACTACAGGGGGGTTATTTGCTCATGCAAGTTGATTATACTCCTGGTTTCACTTATACTTTGTTCTGGATGTACCATTTCCACTTTATGATGAATTGCTGCTGGACTCTTCAAATTCTATAACTTTGTAAGTTCAGTGAATCACAACTCATGCTCAGTTCCAGATGTGTGACCATTTTGGGCACCAAGGGTAAGAGCTTCATTTATATCAGCACTGAGAAGCACACCAAGAACTGTTTGCAAAAAATGTGTAATTCTCCCCTATCTATGGTATAGCTTGCTTGGGAACCCAGGAGACATCGTTGTGATTTTTTCATTGGGGCATGCTATAAATTCCCCATTGCACATTTTTTACCACTGGCTCTCCAACATCATAGGATCTGCGACCTCATATGGTACAATTACCAGGGCTGCTTGCACTTCAACTTGAACCTGATGAAGAGCGTTTTCTTGCTCTAGACTCCACTCAAAGATAACAGCCCTTCATGGCATCCAGTATATAGGCTGCAGTGGTGCCCTAGATGTGAAATGTGTTTCCTTGAGAATCCAAAATGGCCTACCGGCTTCGTGTTTCCTTTTTGTTGTCAGGGCTGCAAGAGAAAGCAATTTTTATTTTATATTGGAATACATATCCTGGCATATTAAAAAAAAACTGTTGAAAATTCCTGAAAGTTGATACAAGTGACATATTCCTAAATTATCACTTTTGGTACATGTGTGTAGAATCAAGGGATCTAGCATGCCAGATACTTTCTGCTAGTGTGGGTGATCTGCAAGATACCCTCAATATAATGGGTTGGTATGATGTTCTGTGATCCTTCTCAAGGCTCTAGATCTCTTCAGACTGCATTATGGCCAAGGGTGAGAATTAGCCTAACACAATGGCAGAATTATAATTGTAGGTTGTTTTTCATTATCTGTGAATGGAAACGGTTTATATTAGAACAACAGAAAGAGTTCGCCAAAGCGCTTTCCACATACCAAAGACCCGAGACTGTATTAATCTGCTTAACCACATCCAGCAGTTATGATCAGGGCTACCACTTGGTTAAGTTTACCATAGTCCTTGGTTATTCATCATGATTTATCTCATAGCTGCAGGTGCCAGATTACTGAATTAAATGGAGATAAGCCTGCACCCCTTAGATTCCTAAGAAGTGGCATTCATTTCTACCATCCTCGTGAGATGGAATTTGTTCACCATCTTGTCTAGGGTAGAGGACAGTTTCTGAAACTTCCTTAGCACACTATTCCACCATTCTATTAGGACAACCACTTTCAGTGATACAACCAACAGATCACATGGTCCCACTTTATTGTACTTCACTCTAAAGAGATAAAGTCAGTTTCCTGGCTAGATGCCACGTTGTGTGGGATTCTGTGCCTGTGAATCAGACTTTTCTCACTGTGATAGCTCTTACTCCACAGTTCAAGGACCCAAGTATATAAGTCACAATTACTCATTTGGGGGTTGGAGAAATGACCTCCATCTAGGTCCACAGACACAGCTAATGCTGCTAAACTGAATTTGGTCAAGGAATCCATTTATTATCTGAATTCAATATATTATTTCTCTATCAGCTGGGCTGGGCTGAAGCTTTGGGGCTCTGTCAGCTCTGTCCTTGAGGTATCTGAGTGTTTCTGTTTCCACAGTGTATTATCACTTGAATGAGGGGCAATAGGTCCCTTAGGGCAAAGGTCTGGGACACATTTACATATACTTGTAGTGATACTTGTTGCAGGTTCATTTCTCCTGGTGATCATCCCCATTTTGCAGTCAACTGGTTCTGTGTCTAGACGCTAGGTGAGGTCAGAAAGTTAGGCAAGGGATTATGACACTTTATTCATGCACCTTCCTCAGTCTCTTTATTTATTTCTTGATTTTTTATGATTACATATGTTAAACAATGCTCTTTCAAAGGATTTTGCCCTTAAAGACAATCTATTTCATTTACTATCTTCATAACTTTCTATGGCTTCTGGATTGCTGCTCCGACCTTGTTAATTATCATAATAATTGTGACCTCTGGTTTCTGACTGTTCAAGTCAGTTGCTACCTTGTTCCATTACCCCCTTGATATCAGCAGTACAATTCTGGGGCAGCGTCTCCTGCTGTTAACCCACAGAAGAGGTCACGTCTGAAGGATTTTTTGATGGCTGCGTTCCTCACAGTTAGTGATACACCTTCTGGACCCTTTCATGGACTATCTGGAAGGTGCTCTGCTCCCCTATGATATATCTATTTCAGCATATTCACTTTCCTGAAATTTTGAATTCTTTCCTCTGGCAATTTAGTCATTTCAGACTCACTCAGTTTGAGCTATTGCTTTTCTATGTTTCTAGAAGCTACCTCAAAAGTAGTTTTGTATCACCCCCGGGAGTTCTTATCCAAGCATTAAGAATGTATCTGAATCCAGCCGGGCTCAGTGGCTCAGCCTGTAATCCCGCGCCTTTGGGAGGCTGAGGTGAGTGGATTGCCTGAGCCCGCAGGTTCAAGACACGCCTGGGCAACTTGGAGAGACCTCATCTCTACAATAAATCAAAAAAAATTAGCTGGGTGTGGTCACGCGTGCCTGTAGTTCCAGCTACTTGGAAGGCTGAGGCAGAAGGATCGCCAGAACCCAGCAGGTCGAGGCTGCAGTGGCCAGGAGCAGCCGCTGCACTCCAGTCTGGGTGACAGAGTGAGACTCCAACTCAAAAAAAAAAAAAAAGAATGTGTCCGAATCCTAAAAACTCACCCTTATTCCGTCTTATTTTCCAGTAACGCCTAATCAGACTTCCTTAGAATACAGCTCCTTGTATATTTCTCTAGTCCCTGCTGGTTCATGCTGACTGGACTTTGCAGCTACTTTGGGATATAGTTTTTTTGCTTCTGTATCTGACCCAGTTTATAAGGCTGGTGCCCAGGAAAAGATGAGGACTAGCTCCTGAAAGGGGAACTTCTTATCTTGTGGGGAAACTTTTGGAGCAGAGTGTTGGTTCTAAAGGGAGAGTACTTGTCACTTATGTAGATTCAGAAAGTTCAGAAAGGTCTGTAGAATAAAAGCCTTCGTGGGCATATCCTCAGATGTCCCCATTGCATGTGCCAGAGTTTCAGTTGTTCCAACTAGGACCCTGACCTTGCATGCCAGGTATTCCTGGGTAGAGAACTCAGTATTCATTAGCAATAAGCTATTTTGACTATTCAGTTCTGGACCTGTGATTTGCTCCTTGGGCATTCTTTTCTCCCCATTGTATGAGATGAGGAGATGCCTCTGATCCTCATACTTAGTTTTCAATTTGTATTAATTACCCTCATCTTTTAATTATTTGTCTGTAGGACATCAATGGAATTTGACAATTGATCAGCTTCATTTTTCTTACAGCTGCATTTCCCCAATAGAGTTATACAGCGAAATCCCTGTATGCGTCAGTGCACCCCCCTCTACCAGCAAGCCTCCAGCTCACTTAGAAAACTTTAGTCGTGGACCACCACCTGGTACCTTTGCACCACCTCAGATGGGGGCCATTTACCAGCTGGGTAGTGAGTGGTTCAGGACAAAACTCCATCTCACCACTTGCTTTCTCAGACCTCTCCTGAAACTAACTATTGCAGGATAGGTTCTCTGAGATGGAGTTTAGACTGCAAAGGTTTTATTAGGAGTGACACCTATGAAAGGAAAAGGCGAGGAAGCAGAATTGGACGAGGGAGACAGCTGACAGACAAACTCCATACCAACCCGATGGGAATCTTCAGAGTAGAGATGGCCTGTTAAAGAAGACCCACATTTGGCCAAGATGGCAAGGTCTTTGTAACACCATGACCTCGCTTTGTTCCCACCTGGGGGCAACCCTGAGAAAAGCATATTTGACATTGGCTCAAAAGTTGAGGCAGACTCTGTAGGAGATAATAACTGGAGGTAGTGAGCCTCGCCTGGGTCCTGAGTAGGAGCGGTGCATCTTAGTGCCAGTCTCAACTATAATCCATTCAGGAAATGTGACAGACCTGCAATAAATAGAGCATCTCCCATCGTTTTCATAGTTTAACTCTGTATTTTATTTTTATCAGGGTTAAATATCAAGACTGATTTCCACAACAATAAAAAATAGCAAATTCAATACAGTGATCCTACTTACTCATATTTATAATAATTTTAATATTAGGTCCATTTATTACATGCATGCCATCAACCATGGCCTGGGCATAGAGCATCATTCTCATTTTCTCAATGGAGGTATTACATAGGAAGAGATTTCACCTATTCACAGTTTGATTTGGGGCAAGTTAAGTAATCACTCTGAACCTTGATTTCTGTACTATTCATGAATTGTCACCTTTTCTATGCCCAGGACTAGACCCACAACTTATTCTCGGCTGGGAGGTTAGAGGCTTGGACCCTACTGTCAACCTTAACACCTACTCGCTTGTGATCTTGGGAAAAAGAAATCTTACAGTACTTATATTGAGCTCATTAATTTCTTAAGGTCCCTTTGAGCTTTAAGCTTTTATGACCTTCTTTGATAGGAAGTGTCTTAAATCTTTTCTTTAGGATGAGAAATTTCATCATTAAAATTATGTATTTTGTTTGTCAGAATCAAATTGATTCTCAAATGATATCTAAAATGTTTCTGGAGCACATCTCTGTTCCAAATGGATATGGAAATATGGAATTTCCTAACTGATGACCAAAAATCTTGTTGTTTTTTTTATAGCAGTTATAAATTCCTCTTACTCACTAAGAAACAAATTGTTTAGGACTCTGTTTCAGCAAGACAAGGTCGAATTATATAGTCACACGTGAGGTTGAAGTCATCAGTCAGGAGATGGACTTTACCCTAAAATCAAGGAGACTCTAATTCAGACTAATGGTGTGCCTGACTTATCCATCTTGGTAGGCTTGCTTGATTCCCTGCAGATGTTTCTTATTTCAGTTTCCAGAAACATTGCTGGTGATTTATTTGCTGAAATGCATGACCACTCGCTTGTTTTTCTCCTGATGAATGATTTATTCATGATTTATTACCATCTATTATGCACAGGAGACAGAGTTGTTTTACGCTTTTATTATTTTTGTTTTTATTTGCTGCTATTGGGCACACAGCAGACAGTTAGAAAACAGATCTCAATTGTGATGAATGTGTGATTGTACTCTGGGTTTGTGCCAAGTCAAAAAAATCATTCTTTTTTCACCCATGATAGTGAAGTTTGTTGGCCTCTTCCTGGGCCTTTTTATAGACACAGTGATATAGAGGTTGAATATGAGGATTCCTGGATGCATAATCAACATTTTCACTTTTTAGTGTGGGTTTACAAACAGGGATGGTCATTTAGGGCTCACTTTGTGCCAACTTCTTCTAAGCACTTAACTTTTATTAGCTCATTTGATACACATGTTAACCCTATGAGGTAGGTAGTACTATGAGTCTCATTTCAGGGATTAAAAAAATAAGATATAGAATTTAAAGTAGTTGTTCTAAAGTTGCACAGAAGAAAAAAGAAGTCAATCTAGTCTTCTGACTCCCAAACCTAGATTCTTGCCCATTGCTAAATTGCATACAATATCAATATGGGAAGCTGCTTAGATTCTTGAATGCTCCCCCATTCATTGACCTTAATCCTTTTTCTTGACAGGCATTTTCCCATCCTCTCAGCTTCTCTAAGTACTATGCCTTCATTTAGTCTGTAGTTGTGTGCAAAGCTTGCTATCACACACGTGTGCATATGCACACGCACACATATATACTACATTTTGCCAGTTGCTGTAATAAGTACATAGAGAACATATCCTTTCTGCTCTTTGCTCTAACAAGTAGACTAGTATGTGCTTTGTAATGTTATGTAATAAATTACCAAAACATAGCTGCTTTAAACAGCATACATTTTTTTATCTCACAGTTTCTGTGGGTCTGGGGTCCAGGCACACCTGAGCTGCATATTCTGCCCCTCAGTCTCATCAGCCTACAATCAAAGTGTCAGCCCAGGATGTGTTTCCATCTGGAGACTTGACTGAGAAAAAATTCATCTCCTTGAGGCTGTCTGACTAAAGGCCCCAGGTTCTTACTGGCTGTTAACTGAAGGTCACCTTCAGATCCTAGGGGCTTTCCACAATTCCCTGACATATGGTCCTCTCCCATTCACAAAATGAATGCTTCTATAAGGCCATCGGAGGTATCTTTATAACTCTGCTCGGCTGAGGTGGAGTCACAAACAGCCAACATTATCACAAGAGTGACATCTATTATTTTTGCTATAGTCCATTGGCTATAAGCAAGCCATAGGTTCTACTTGTACCAAAGGGAAGAAGACATCCTAACACATGTCTAACTGGGGGTCATCTTCAGTTGTGTCTGCTATGCATGATTTCACTGAGTAGCCAGGAAAAAACCCTACTGGATAGTCTACATGGGAATCCAAATGATACTCAGATTGTTATTTGATAAATCATTATAACATGCAAGAAATGGGAAAGAGATGGTTATGACCAATGTCTCTAGCCTATAAAGTTTAAAACATCCTTCTCTTTCTTTGCTGAAGGTGACCTCCAGGAAACAGCCAGTAAGAATCCAGGGTCTTTGGTCTGTCAGTCTAAAAGAGATTGATTCTGCCAACAGCCTGTGTGAGGTTAGAAACAGATGCTTCCCCAGTCAAGTCTCCAGATGAAAACACTGTCTGGGCTGATATCTTGACTGCAGGCTGACGAGACAAATAGACAGAAAATTCAGATCAGCTGTGCCTGGACCTCAGACGCTCCCCCTCCCAGAAACTGAGAGATAATAAATATGTATTGTTTCAAGCTGCTATGTCTGCCATGGGCACCTAATTGTCAAATATTCTCATCTGGATGTTGGATGTTGTTTCTTTTGCATGATAAATTCCTGTCCAACACTTACTTTGTGTCATTGTTTTGAAATTCAGTTTTCCCAATTAGGATATTTGTGATCTTAAGCTAGTGCCTTAAATTTCATAATTTTCTGCTGTCTATAAAATGTGAACATATCTTCCACCTCACAAATGCTAGGTGATTTGTTAAACCCCAGCACATAATAGGCACTTTATCAGTGTTAATTCTTCCTCTCATCTCTTTGTTTCTTTTCTTTGTGCTGAATACAGTTTCTCTATGGGCTTGTTTGTTATTCAAAAACAGAATTTTTCACTCTGTGAAGCACAAGTTTTCGCAGGGATAATCACATTCCAGGCATGTTTTTCCAAGTCTCCATTTGAGACTTCTTAGATCTCCTGGGGAACTTGGCTGTTAATAGCTAGTTACTTCTAGAGATAGCCTAATCTATTGCAGTCTTCCTAATTTAATCCTCTGAGGGTGACCTAAACATTTGGAAGGGTGACATAACTGTTGCCCCTTTGTGCAGGGTAAATTAGTTTGTGTTTTCTGTGTGTTTCTGTACACAATGTACTTTGCAAATATTTGTTGTTGTCTGCGTTCCTCACATATTTGTGAAAAGACTGATTTAAACAAAGCTACTTGTTCTGCTTCTCCTTCCTGGAGAGATTTAGTAATGTTATGCATGTGTTTTTTTCACAACACAGTTCTCCTTACTTAATACAGTAGGGACACAACACCTACTGAATTTTTCTGCGACCAGTGCAGAAATTTGAAGTATACAGTGATCAGGGGAAATTCCCTGCCTTTTTTTCTTCTCAGGCAATAGCTTGCATCAAGTAGATGATACAATCTCAGAGGATCTGAGGTGAACACATAATTGTGTGTGAATCACTTCTAGTTTGCACCTGGTTAATTTTTATCAGGATAGACCTAAGCAAGAGGCTTGTGCAGGCCCTGGAAACAGACTCGGGGTCATTGGAAAATGAAATTCCAGGTTCCTAGAATCCAGACTGTTTTCTAGAAGGAAGTGTACAGACAGGATTCCCTCATGCCCAGGGGAGTAACAGCGATTTAAACTTTGTTAAGGTCATTTACTTACAGTATCTACCTTCTTGATATTTTCTCCTCTTGAGAGGTTTCTAGCTGACCCAAGGCAAGGGCCCAGCCAAATACTCCAGGATCACTCTGTGGTATGATGTGCTAGTAATCTCATCTTCCGGTTGACCCAAAGTCTCCAAATAAAGGAGTAGGGTAAAGGCAATTTCCTCTACTTCTACTTTCCTTCTGTTGAGTGTCTATTTTCTTGGGGTTCCCTGCAGCTTTTATGAGACATTGTTCTCTGCTTCTTGATCTGGGCATCATACTTGGACTGGAAACTTCCTGCTGTAACCTTCTGAATCTAATTCAATTATTGTTACACTGATCTATTTTCTGTTCCAGTATTAAGTAGATAAACTCCAAAAAATGATGCAATTTACACAGAGCATCAAATATCATTCCTTCTCGCTGATAATTGTTTTAAGGAGTTAAATTTCCCAACTCAAAAAGAATCATCTCTTTTAAGCACTCTTTGAGCTGTACTTTTTCCATTCAAAACAAAACAAAATCAAGTTTGTATTTCTCAACCACTTTATGCATTATCCACTGCTTCCCTCAATCCTTTTTGAATTGTAAAAACCATCTTTTCTTCCAAAATGTAATTTTTTTCACTCTCAGTAATGATTCAAATAACTCTTTTTTAATGGTACATTCATCAAGTTGTCTCCTTCCTAAAATTTAAAACCAACTGTACAGTTCATTCAGCTCATGTCTGAAAAATTCATTTTAGATTTCTTAGATTTGTCAAATCACAATAATGGACCCGGAATAGACATATACACCTCATACACTCATGTTGATTCCCAATTCAGCCAGTTCTTTCTTCTCTCAGACCTCATGCTTTCTCCTAGCTTTGAACTCTTAGACATGTTTCTTCTTCCTCTTAAATATCCTCTTTCTGACCCACCCTTCTTCTTTCCCTTTGTTAACTCCCTGCATTGTTGGTGTCAATCTAGATTCTATTTACTTATCACCTCCCCACCAATGCCAGGAGTGAATCTAACACTCTTCCAACCCCTCCCATGTATTCTATCATTTGCTTTACTTAGGGCCATAAGAGAACTGATAGCCCTCCTCTGTCAATTTCTGGCCTCTTGCCTTATTTCCTAAAACAGGCTATAAATTCCCCAAAGACAGAGACTGAAGCTTATTCACCATGCTCCCTCCAGGCTCTCAATGCAGTTGTATTGAATGATTGATCTATCACACAGATGAAAACACTGAGAATAAGAAAATTTAAGGGAGCTTCCCATCAGCACATTGTTGTAAGAAGTCAAGGCAGGATATAAATCCATATTTAATGGCTCTGCAGCTATACATTCTACTGCAACACAATATCCATGTTTTGTTGATTTACTGCTGCCTAATAAACAATGATAAAATTGAGTAGTTTAAAACAACCACTTACTTTGTTCACAAGTTTTTGAATCAAGTTGTTGGGAAGGACTAGGCTGGAGAGCTTGCCTCTGTTCCCCATGACACCATCTGGAACAGCCAAAGCTGGAATATCCACTTCCAAAATGGTATCTCACTTCCATACCTGGTGTCTAGGCGCTCTCTCTCTTCATGTGTCACTTCATCCTCCAGGGTTTCCCCACGTGACTTGGGTTTACCAAGACTTGGAAGTTCACTTCTTCTACCGCGACTGGCTCTCAAGAACACTAAGCATGCTAAGAACTGTGCTTAGACCCGGCACAGTGTCATTCCTGCTGTATTTTATTGGCCAAAACAGTCATAGGGTTTATTCAGACTCTACCTTTTGATGGGGGTGTGGCACAACCATGTTGCAGAATGTGAGACACAAAATACTGTTGTTTGCAATTTGGAAAATATAATCTCTCACAAACCATATAGGAAGAGCTAAGTATATGAGGAAAACAATTCCTTTATTCATTCAATACAATTTTTTTCACAAATCTACTCTAATGTGTACATTACAGACATGACAAAGTCACACCTCCTGCTTCCAAGGTGCTGGCTTATAAGCAGGAGAGGCAAGAGAATGGTTTATTGGTTAGTTTTGTTAGGGAGCAAATCTCCTCAAAACTTGATGGCTTACAAACAAGTGTTTATTTGGCTCATAATGCTGTACTTTGGTAATTTAGGCTGGTTTCTGCTGAGTTGTTCAGAAGAAAGCCAAAGGGAATGAGTTGTCTCAATTGTACTCGCTCATCATGAGTCAGTGGTCAGTTTTGATCAACCAGGTGATTTTGCTGATCTAGGCTGGGCTGTCTCATTAGTTTTGGGGTTGGCTACCTAAAGACTAGTCTACAATAACCTTGGCTGGGGCATCTGGGCTCTCCTTTATGTGTTATCTTATTCACCAGAAGGCTGGCCTTAGCTTGTCTTAATAGGAGAAATGGAAACCTAAGAGAACAAGAGAAGCTGTGCAAGATTGCTGAGGCATAGGGTTGGAACTGGGGCAAAGTCACTTCTGCTTTTTTTTTTTTTTTTTTGAGTCAGAGTCTTACTCGGTCGCCAGACTGGGGTGCAGCGGCACGCTCCCGGCCACCACAGCCGCGACCTGCTGGGCTCTGATGATCCTTCCGCCTCAGCCTTCCAAGTAGCTGGAACTACAGGCACGCACTACCATACCCAGCTAATTTTTTATGTATTGTAGAGACGAGGTCTCTCCAAGTTGCCCAGGTGAGTCTCAAACCCACGGGCTCAGGCAATCCACTAGCCTCGGCCTCTCAAAGTGCTGCGATGACAGGTTGAGCCACCCAGCCTGGCCCACTTCTGCTTTCTATCAGGCAAAGCAAGTTATAGAGTCAGCCCAGATTGGGAAATAGACTAAGTTTTGATGGCAGAAGTGCAAAGCCATGCTGCAAAGAACAAGGACATAAAATGACCATTATTTTTGGCCATTAATGCAATTCATCTATCAAAGGTGCCAAGCAATGTCCTTATAGTGTGGTAAATGTGGTGGGCTATGGAATACAGAGAGAGAATACTTTATGAACCTGGGTCAGTCAGAGGGAAGGAGGAGTTGGAAGTAGCATGAGGAGAGGTGGGAGAAAGCTTCTCTTAAGTGTGAGCTGCTGAACCTGCCTGGGGAACAGAAGGAAATGGCTATTCCTTTACTAAAGAAGTCCTGTTTTGATGTCTACAAAGTATTCAAATATTTATCTCTTATTCCTGGTTAGGTTTCAAAGGATGATCAAACAAGCTGGACACTCTGAGAATCCAGCTAATGAAGTCAGAACCAGAAGGGATTCTGGAGATCAACTCTATTAGTCTTCTATTTTACAGACGTGAAGACTGGGAGTAAAATAGGTCTACCCAAGAGTATTAGGTTACTAGGGCTGCCATAACAACAGCACCACAGACTGGGTGACTTAAACAACAGAAATGTATTTCTTCTCAGTTCTAGAGTTTCAGAGTTCAAGGTTTCAGCAGGGCTCGCTTCTTCTAAAGCTCCTCTCCTTGGCTTGTAGATGGCCTGTGTCTTTACATGGTCTCTCCCCACCACACTGCCATGTGTGTCTGTGTCCTAATCGCCTCTTCTTATAAGGGCGTCAGTCAGGCTGGTTTGAGACCTACAACTAATAACTTCATTTTAAGTTTATTGCCTCTTTAAACATGCTATCTCCAAATAGTGTCTGTCGCATTCTGAGGTACTAGGTGTTAAGTCTACAACCTATGAATGGGGGAGGGTGCAATTCAGCTTGCATCTCCATGGTCACTTCATGTCAGCATTAAGTCTGGAAGCTCATACTCTTCTCTGTGAAATATGTGGTCTCTTAGCTTTTAGCTGAAAAAGGTTTCCATTTGACTCCTCAGATTATTGTCCTTCCTAACAAGGATGCTTTGTATTTAGTACCTCCCTTGCCCTGTACTCTGCATGTCTCTTTTCTTGGTGATGCCTCCAAAGTCAACAAAAGGATAGAGGCAACTCAGACAGAGCTCCAGGGCAAAGGATGGCTGGTGTACCGACAGACTTAGAGCCACTGGCACTTGCGAGGAATATTATCTTTAAATTAGTTGGGGAAAATTAAAATTACTCACTTGCTACGCTCGCCCTTATTGTCTGCTCTGAGATACAGCAGGGCCAGAGCCACTGTTGATAATATTTTTTAATTAAAAGGAAAATAACTTCTTGTGATTAATCTGCTTCTTTGGAGACTTGATCCAGAATCTCATAAATCGAAAAGGGAGGCATCTGCGCCTTCACCTGCAGACTCCCTCCTCCTCAGCCAGTTGTTGGAATGAGATGAACCTCGGTCAGGGCAGACCTGAGCCAGAAGATGAGATGTCAGACTCGGAGGAAGCATCACCGGGAACCCAGCTGGGGAAGGATTCCTGGCAAGGACATCTTCTCCCATAGCGTTCAAGAGAGCAGGTGTGGGTGCCAGAAGGCCTTGGCTGCAAGCCCTAGGTCTGCCATATGTCTGAGGCACTTGCAAAATGTCTATGTCTGAGACTTACTTATTTTCATCTGTAAAATGGGGCTAGATTGACATCTATCCCAAAAGGAACATTTATTTCAATGGGGAGGGGGCTTGAGCTTTGGAGCCACTTTACCTGGTTTTGAATTTTTAAATCTCCATTTTCTTGATATTGAACTGGTTATTCAATCTCTCTGGGCTTCCGATCCCACCTCTGAGAAATAGGGATGGTAAGTGGGCCTGTCTCACAGGGCTATGGTGAGGACTAAAGAAATTTAAACACACTAAGAGCTAGGAAAAGGTGCATTGAAAACCAACTAAACATTTGCTCTCACAAGTCCAGTGTTAGCATAAGCAGTGGTTTCTGTGGTTGTAACAAAGAAAAGGGATCTCAGCAGGAAAATCATCCAGCCTCTGTTTCTAGAGACTGAGAAATGGAGGCTCAGAGAGAGGATGGGACTTGCTGAAAGCACAGAGGAAGTTATGGGTGAGGCTGGGTCCAGAGTGCAGGTTTTGAACCCAGGACCAAAATTACACACACACATGTGCAGTGTTGAAACTCCTCCCTGGTTTCAGTCCTCCAACAATTTAGAAATAAGGACATTTGTTGCTGTTCAGTTAGCCCCCAGCAGCAATGCATGAGAGTCAAGAGTTATGGCACACCAGCAACTCTCCATGCCAAGCACATGGCAGCTATCCATATCCAGGGACTCATGTTATCTGCCCAACAGTCCTGTTTTACAGATGAGGACTTTGAGGTTCAGAGGAGTTGCATAATGAATTAAATGCATACTCTACAAGACTGGAGCTGGTATCTCGCACCAGGTTTGGTCTAACTCCAAAATGCTATGATTCCAGGCTGCCTCTTGAAGAAAGAGGGTCTTGGTCCCCATCTTGTCTGCATTTATTGTCCCTTGCCTCCCTTAAAGCTCCCAGTGGCTGATGTAACCTCATCTTTATGTATCTACTTTCCAAACCTGCTTTGGGAAGCATCAGATACTTATTCTAACTAAGGTATTAATGACTGATAAATACTGATATTTGATAAATGACTGATAAATAAATTCCAAATACTGATTCTTCTTCTTTTCCATCAATCCTTCTACACATTTATGCAAGCTAATGTAATTTTCAATTGAACACAGGCTAAAAGGGACCTGTGGAAAGCCTTCTCCTAAAGGGCTTCTGTGCACTCAGTTCAGGTTGATGGCTGTTTCATTTGCATTATGACTATAAAGCACAAAGTAAAACTGGGTCAACTATTCTCACCCTTCTGTCAGGGTCATGGTCCCATTTCACAGATGAAAAAATTGAAGCCCAGGGAGGTAAATCTAGCACCTACCATGTTTCAATCTTGCTTGTCATTGCTTGCCAATCTTATGTTATGGTCAGGAAGAAAGCTCAGATTAGACTAGACCATATTCAAAACATCCATATGTTGGTTTCTGGCTCATTTCTGACTTTCATGGAGCAGAAGTTCCATCAATCATATCAAAGCACCCAGCAGCCCTCCAAACAAGTGTTGAAATCTATTGCCCTCTGACTGGTAATGAACCTGCCTCTCAAGCTACAGAAGTCACTTGTGTCTGATGATCCCGATTAATACTGGGCACTAGACTGGTGCAAACAATGTCATTCAAAGGAAACATTTTCCCTTTTTTCCTCCTCACACAGAGCTGATAGGACGCTTGGAGGATATCTAAGCAAATTTTTGTTGTATACATAAAGATATATAAAGGCATAGAAAGGCTAAATGATATTCCAAATATGACACAGCTAATTATGTTTAAACACAAATAAGAAAAATCGAGAGGGTGGGGATGCAGATGACAAAAAGAGATGACCACATCAACAGCATTGGAATCTCCTTGACAACACTAAGCTCTTCCTCAGTGAAATGAATGATTTCAGGAGGGAATAAGGTCTTCAAGAACAAGGGTGAAACTGTGCCAGGTATATTGTAGAAGAGACTCATACATTAGAACCAGGAGAGTGGTGTGTGTGTGTGCTGGGAAAGAGACAAAATTAAACAAATGATATTTTCCACCTGTATCATCATATTTGAATAGAATCTTACTATTCGCAGGGCAGATCAGTACAACTTCACTGTAAGTTAAAGCAGATATTATAGTTGCCATGCTGCAGATAAAGAAACAATGGCTTAGAGAACTTACGTCACTTTTCCACTGTCGTACAGGGGTCGTTGGAGGCATTTGGACTAGAACCCTTGTTGCCTCACTTCTAGTTCTGCTCTCTGACATCTCTGGACCTGTCTTTGCACCTATATGCCCAATGCTTACATACTGTTTCAAGCCTATGCAGCCATAATAGTCTTTTCAGCTGCAACTTTTGTTTTCAGTGTCATACTCTATGTGTTTGACATCTGGGGTCAAGCTCATTGGCTTGTAATCTTGGGCTCTGCTATTGGTATTTTAAGCTCTTGAGCAAGTAACTTGACATCTCTGTGTTATTACTTCCTTTTCTTAAAACTGTGAGTGACTAAAGAAGGTATATAAAGTACCAACAGCATTGTCAGACTCACACATAGGCTATCACAAAATGTTAATTCGCTTCTATCCTTCATTGTATATCTATACAGTAAATCTTCATGGCCTCTTTCCAAGCTGTGTTCAGGAAGCCTATGCAAAATACTGCCATTGTTAGAGGGTTACAATACAGGATAGGAAGAGAAAGAACTAGAGGAGGTAGAGAACAGATATTTGGAACTTTATTGGGCATAAGTGTGGCATCAAGAAATGGAAAGTAAACTAGAATTGCTGGTTCTAACTTGCTCATTCATTCATGCATCAATCAACATCTCTGAGCACCCAGTGTACAACCATGTTAGGTGTTAGAGCAGATGCCTAGAAAGATAAGTCATGGCTTAGTTTCTCAAAAATTGCCTGACTTTTAGATTATTTACCTTGGATACATTACTTCTACAAGGGGGATTCCCCCCAAAACTGGAATTATCTTTTGGAGGATGGCCCCTTGTTGCATAGGCTTTCCCCACTAGGTAAGTGTTCTAGGAACCCATGGGCATCAGCCAACCAGGCTGTGGTACTTTGTCGTGCCAGCCCTAGGAAATGAATGCATACCCTGTTATAGCCATTTGTCTGGCATCTATCATGAAGAACAAATGAAGGGGGTTGGAAGGAGTGGAGATCTGAGCAGAGGTCCTTGAAGGTCATGATACCATGGGTGGCCTGCCTCACATTCATTTGCCCCAACTCTGTTATAGCATTGTTGTGAGAGGCTGCCTTTAGCTTCAGTTAATTTTTTTTTTTTTTAGAGAGCCTTTCAACATTTTTGGCCATTTAATGACAAATGACAGGTGATTCATGAGAGCACCTGCTCACACTACCCTTGAGTATTCAGCAGTTTTTGACCCCAAACGGCATAACCCCCAACCTCCACTCTCCCTATTTGCCCAATCTGGCACCAAGTGACTTTTTTTCCCCTCCGATGGAAAAAGTCCTCAAAGGAAGACATTTTGCTGATGTGGAAGAGGTGAAACAAAAAATGACCAGAACACTAAAAGGCATTAAAATTGACAAGTTCAAAGACTATTTTGAGCAGTAGAAAAAGTGTCTTGATAGACATATTGCATCAAATGGAGAGTCCTTTGAAGGTGACTGAAGTTTAAACATGTAAGAATAAACACATTTTTAAATAAATGAATTCCAGGTTTTTTTGAGTCTCCCTCGTATTTTTGAAGACTCAGTTTCATCATCTGTAAATTAGGAATAACACATCTCTTGATAATTGCTAGTTTGCTTGTATTTGTTTGCTTGTTTTTAACCCTAGGGACTGAATCTGATACCAGATATCAGTTCTAAGTGTTGCTACTAGAAACAAGGGAGAGTATTGGTTACGGGAAGAGGTGACACTAACACCCATACATAAATGTGATTTCCTCAGGCATACTCACTGGAATTAGATCTGATCAGTCTTAAGGTAAACCTGCCTTTGATCTTCAAGGAATTTTTCTAAGTGCTGAATTCTTATGAATGAGTTCCCTAAAAATCTTACTCATTTTTCAAGCTTCAACTCAACTGCCTATCTCTCCAAAAAGCAACCAGAATTATTCTTAAATAATAAAAAAATGTTGCTTTCCAAAATTCTCCCACAACAAACATTTTGAAAGAAAATCCAAAATGGCATCCTAGTTTGGGATATTTTCAAAGTAGACTGTGAGACAAGAGATTGAATTCAAATAGTTTATTGCAATGAAAGTGAGGCAGGGAAGGGAGAAAGTAAAGAGTGTCCTGATGAATAATAGGTTATCACTGTGGAGCACAGGGACTAAATTTATGTCAGGAACTCTGAGGAACCTCATGGAATGTGCCTCGGAATTGTTCCACCTAGATGAGGATTCTGGGCACTTGGGCACATTAAACCTCCTGATATGAAATCTGCCCTGGCTGTGGAATAAACATTTTTATTTTTTAGTTGGAGTCTCACTTTTGTCACCCAGGCTGGAGCGCAGTAGCATGTTCACAGCTACCACAGCCTTGTCCTACTGGGCTTAGGGGATCCTTCCAGCTCAGCCTTCCAAGTAGCTGGAACTTCAGATGCATGCCACCACACCTGGCTAACTTTTGTGATTTATTGTAGAGACAAGGTCCACCAAGTTGCCCAGGCTGATCTCAAATCCCTGGGCTCAGGCAATCCTCTCGCCTTGGCCTCCTAAGGGACTGAGATTACAGGCTTAGCCACCATGCCCTGCCAACATGTTTTTATGTGGTAGGAGAAAACCATCAGGCAGCCAAGTGGAGACATGCAGGCTTTTAGGCTGAGACTCTATCAGCATGGATGGTAAATGCTCCTATAGCTGCAGATGGACACAGAGTTGGGGCAAGCAAATGTGAGATAGGGCAACCATAGTGTCCTCATGGCCTTCAGGGACCTCCACTCTGACCTCCACTCCTTACACCCCCCTCCCCCATTTGTTCTCCATTGTAGATGCCAAACAAATGGCTATATCAGAGTCTGCATTCATTTCCTAGGGCTGAAATGACAAAGTGGCTCAAACTGGGTGGCTTAAACAATGGAAATTTATGTTTCACAATCTGAAGGCCAAAAACCCAAGATCCAGGGTTCGGGGGATGGTTTTTCCTGGGGTCTCTCTCCTTGGCAGGCAGATGTCCATCCTCTCTGAGTATCTTCACATGTTCTTCCTCCTTGTGCAAATTGGCATCCTAATATCCTCTTCTTATAAGGACACTAATCATATTGAATGAGGTCTCACGTTAATGACATCATTATAAGTGAATTACTTTTTTAAAGACTCTGTTTCCTACTACAATCACATTCTAAAGCACTGGAAGTTACCCATTCAAAGTATACATTTTTGAAGACACAACCCAGCCTATAACAGGGCCTTTGCAATTTCTGATCCCTTTGCCTGAAGCATTTATTCCTTTTTTTTTTTTTTGAGTTGTAGTCTCACTCCGTCACCTAGGCTGAAGTGCAGTGGCACGCATGCTCATGGCCATCCCAGCGTTGACCTGCTGGGCTCAGGCAATCCTTCCACCTCAGCCTTCCAAATAGCCAGAAATACAGGCACACACTACCATGCCTGGCTAATTTTTGGTTTATTGTAGAGATGAGGTCTCATCAAGTTTCCTGGACTGGTCTTGAACCTGCAGGCTCAGGCAATCCACTCACATTGGCCTCCTAAAGTGCTGGGATTACAGGCTGAGCCACTAAGTCCGGCCATTCCTCAGATATTTACATGCCTTGCCCCTCATTTTATTCTGGCCTCTGTTCACATCTTCTTCCTTGGAGGCAGTTTGTTGAACATCATTGTCAAAATAACAGCTCTGGTCTCTTTTTTCTCTCCCTTTCCTTCTCCTTCTCTTGCTTTGTTTTCCTTGATTTAAAAAAATCATTGACTTCAAAGACTTGTACACACTCATGTGCGTGCGTGTGCACGTGCGCGCGCGCGCGCACACACACACACACACACACACACACACACACACACACACACTAATTGTTTTGTTTTCTGTCTTCTCCACTGTAAGTTACACTCCCAAAGTTGAAGACTTTGTATATCTTGTTCACTAATATATTCTAAAAACTTCCAGCATTACTTGGCTCATACATTTGGAAGACAGAATGTATTGTGTAAATAGCTCACTAACTGAATGAGCGAATGAAAGAATAAAATGTACTATACTTTGTGGGATCTTCCTCAACTTCTCTTCTTTGCACTTCCCATTGCTCTTATCTTACCGTTCTGGAATTGACTGGTTTATGATCAGTATCCTGCATGAATTCCACAGAGGTCTGGAGCCTCTTGTTTTCCCTTTAGATCCCAGGCCCGAGTGTCTTGTTGGGTCCTCAATATATGTCCAGGAAGTGCGTATGCATATAATTGTTAATATTCCAACAATGTTTCTTATTATACCATGCTGTTATTTTCAAAAGGACTCACATGAGACATCTCTTTCAGAATTTAGCAGCAGAATTAAAAATGCAATTTTTGTCCCACAAGGAATATGTTTGTTTCTATCTTTCCTACATGAAAAACATTGATAGATTTTCTTTTGTGTCCTGACTGTAAAAAATCACAGACAGATTTGATGCATAGTAAAAACGTCTTAAGTTTGTTTTTCCTTGTTTAGAATATTGTTAGAATTTTCTCCATTATAAGTCACGCTCAATATATTTGGGAATTGATAAGAAGTAAGCCAAATGCATAAATTAAAAAGTGGGACTCCACTTTCACAGTTGATTTGTAGCAGTAACAGTGATAAAAACAAAGGGAGTTTAGTGAGGTCAAGCTCTGGAAAGCTTTTGAGGAGAGATGGAGCAGACCTGCTAGGCTCCCAAGTGGTATGGTGTGCAGAAGAGGGAAGGGATACTGCAGGACTTGCAGAGAGTTGCAGGTGGACACAGGGAAGATTTCTTTCCATTGAATCACTTAGAATCTATACTATAAAACACCATTGGAAATTAAATGCAAATTAAAGCCAACCATCCTGCTCAGAAATTAGAAACTCTTGAAACATTAGATGGTGTTGTCGGCTTCTTAGGGGTTTTCTGCACATTTTATGACATAATTTTACATTTTTCCCCCTTAGAGTCATAGAATTTTACTGCCAGATGGGAGTCTAGCTTACAGATTTTGTACCTGGATGCCTGGAGTAGATATGGAATTAGTGGATGGGCTTCAGGAAATCTGTTCGTCAGAGATAGACTAGGCAAAATGCATTTTCTTGAGTCTACAGTTTTCTTCAGATTCTCAAAAGGGTCTGTGATAAAGAGCCTTCCTCCCCCCCCATAAGAAAAGGTTGGATAGAGTACACTGTATTTAGAAGTGAGGAAAGTGACTTTCCCAAGGGTGTACTTCACAGCTGGGTCACAGCTGGAACCTATATCCTGATTCTAAGACTATGGCTGTTGCTATTGGTGTAAGACTACGTGTAGGTCAGAGAACTAGTGCCCTCTGTGCTGAGGTGATTTGGACACTTACAGACACCCTTAGGTGTTTAGGCCTCTTCATGAGCCTATAGGCATCCAAGAAGACCTTCAGCACCTAGAAACTTCTAAGCATTGCCTTTGTGGCAGATATTTTGGGCCTTCGCTGACTTTCTAGAAAGTAGCCCTCATTTGCACATAGTACTTGTGAAACAAAATGCTTTCTGCACCGTTGAAGTTCTTATTTACTGTATAAGAAAGTAGGCTTCCTAAGGAGCACAGAAAAGCTAAAATATCAGCACCTGGGACAGCCGAGTTGTATTGACCTTACTCTTTTACAGTTATAACTTGGACACATTCAGCAGAGGCAGATTTTAACAGTGAACTTCTGTCTAAAAGAGAAACTCCTCTTCTCTTTCACATGAAGGAGGAGAGCTGGGCCACTGTTCGAACTGCATATGGTTGGCCAATTTCTATTTTGTACCTAAGGTGAGGGCTTGTCAAGGATCAGGAAATAGGGAGGATATTCAAACAAAAAGTAGGTTGAGTTGTAGGAATCTTCTAACATCCGCATCAAGTATCAATGGAAGCAAAATGCAGGCAGAGTCATATGTCATCCTCTATCATAATTTCACAGTTGGAAAAATCCAGAGATGTTATTTGAGCTTAATTTACATACTTACCTTGGGGAATGATGAACTGCCTCGAGTAGCTCTTAAGATTTTATTTGCATTTGTGCCTCTGAGCCACTGGATTTACCAAATGAACATGAATTTGGGGATATTGCCAAGTTCTTGCATATCTTGGTTTGAACACTGCTAAGATAGTGTGACGATGTCTAACTTAAAATACCCTCTGCTTATGCTCTCAGGACTGGAAGGTAAAAGCTTAGGAACCATGAGCTTAGTTCAGCTTGGTTGAGGCTCTACTTTGTTAAAGGGACTCTCCTAAGAACTAGGACTTTAACAATTACTCATCCATATTTTGTTCTGCAGAAGTGCATGGTCTTTTGGGGTAGATGGGTACACAGCAGGGAAACATTATATAATATAGTGACTACAATTATAGGCATTCAAACAGAATTATATGGTCAGAGAGGCAGCAGCAAGAGATAGGTTGCGGGAGAGGAGACCTAACCTATTCTAAGTGGACCAGAAAGGGCTTCCTTGAGAAATGACACCAAGCTGAACATAAAAGAAAATAGACAAAAACATCACAAGTTGGGGAGCAAGTAAGGTAAGCACAGTCATGGATGTGAGAAACCAGAGGGTGGGGCAATGACTGTGAGAAGTTCCATGCTATGGGGAGGCAGGGATGTGAGGCAGGAGATGAGGGAGTTGAAACCTTGGTAAGGGAATAATGTTCCTCACCTCCTCTAGTAACATGGTACATAAGCAGTATTGAGCCTGTCAATGACATTGAGAGATTCTGGTTTCAAACGTATAATTCTCATAACTTGAGTGGAGGATGGATAGGAAGGGGAGTGACCCCAGAGTAGGAGATCAGTTAGGAAACCACTGGGAGATGAAGGTCTTAATGAGGGCAGAGACCTCAGTGATGAAGAAGAAAAGGAAAATTGATTTATATTGCTGTAACAGTATCAGCTCATCTCAGGATGAGAGATTAGGGTGAACTAGAGGATCAGTCCTCTTCTCCAAGGTATAGGAAGAGGGAAGTGAGGAGGGCAGCAGGCATATGACTCTGAAGTAATTGAGAAAGAGAGAAAAATGCAACTCTAAGACCTTTTATGTAAGTTGTTTAAAAGGCTCCAAGAGGCTGTTCTCTAGGGTTAAAGCTTCTCAGATGGCTAGATGAACTGGCTGGTCCCTGGAGTACCTGAACATTTTTTTAAAGAGCCTAGCCACAGAAAAGCCACATCCAAAAAGACCCTTCAACTACGGGAGGCAGGGGAAATTAGGCCAGCACGATGCTCTGCCTGGGAGGCTTATAAGCAGGAGTAGAGAAGCAACTGAAGGCTGTTAGTGGTGTGCAGAGAGCTAGGCATGGAAGGATGGAATCTGCTCTTGGGAATGCTCACTGACTGGACCGATGTGCTGTTATGTTAAAGTGTAGGGGCTTTTTCATCAAGATCCTAGGCTTGAACCTAGATTATGAAATATATTCTGACTGCAATCTCAATTTCTTTCTTTGTTGGATGCAGTATGTTATGGGTTGAATTGTGTCCTCTAAAAATTTATGTGTAGAAGTGTGACTTAGCTCATTTAGTGTTGATGTAACCGGAAGCCTGAAAATGGGCAATTTATAGAGAACTGACATTTACTTAGCTCATAATTCTTCAGGTTGGTAAGTTCAAGGGAATAGCCCTGGCTTCTGGCAAGGAATTTCAGGTCGCATCATAACATTAAGGACAAGGTGAAGGGGAAAGTGGACACATGCAAAGAAGCTGAACCCGAGGGACATTCTAGCATTATGTCAACCCAATCTCACTGGAGTGAATCCATGCCATTCCTATGGGAACAAATTCAGTCTTATTAGAATGAATCTAGTCTCACCAGAACAAAAACTCACTCCCTCCATCAAGAACAGCACCAAGGCATTTATGAGGAATCTGTCCTATGACCCAAACACTTCTTACTAGACCCCACCTCCCAATATACCCACACTGGGGATCAAAAGCAACCTGAGCTTTGGTGGGGACAAATAAACCACAGCAAGGCACTATCCCCCAGTGTCTCAGAATGTGACTATTTAGAGATAGGACCTTGGAAATTACCTTAAAATGAGACCATTGGAGAGAGCCCTAACACAATCTGTCTTGTGCCTTTATAATAAGAGGAAATTAAGACACAAATCTATATAAGAGGATTATGTGAAGACAATAGTGAGAAGATAGCCACTGATAAGCCAAGGAGAGACGTCTCAGAAGAAACCAAACCCACTGCCACCTTGACCTTGTACTTCTGGCCTCTAGAACTGTAAGAAAAGAAATATCTGTTGTTTAGGCCACATTGTCTGTGGTATTTTTGTTATGGCGGCCTGAACAAACTAATATAAGGCCCAAACACAAATCTCATAAGATGGTTACACTTATAAAAAATAAGCATGCCCAACACCAGTGACTACCACTTGCTAATCGTTTGGTAACTACTGACAGTTTATTGTAATGGAGTTAATACTACCAGTAATAGCAGTATTATCTTCACTAGGAGGGGCACATGGCTATTGTGTGATTCAGGGACTTCTTTATTCATTTGTCTTTGACTTTTCCTGACATGATCTTGCTATTGGCTTCTGGGGAAGCTTTCAAATTATTGAATACCTCTGTATTTAGTCCACTACCAATTCATTTATCTGAAATCCATAACCTGAGCACTAGTAGGTTCCAGGCTACAGGATAAGAAATCCTCACAGAGAAAAGGGTACAGACTTTGACCCTAAGAAGCTCACAGTCTGTCTTGCATTTTACCACGGATTCAAAATTCTAGTAAAAAGTATATCCATTAAGGTAACACTAGCTTCTGTAACAAGGACAACAAAACAGAATTGCAGTGGTTGAACACAATCAAAGCTTATTTCTGACTCAAAGATCAATCTAATGTGGGTTGTTATGGTTAATTTTTTGAGTCAATTTGACTGGACCTTAGGATGCCCAGATATCTGGTAAAACATTTCTGAGTATAGCTGTGGAAGTGTTTTCAGAAGAGATTAGAAATTAAATTGCCTGGGGAAGGGAGGGGGAGGCACACGACATCAATAAGCATGCATGATCTCAATCCAGGCAAAGTGAGATCCAATGGGAGGCCCAAACTTCACCTGTATGTAGACCACTTATATACCCAATCCTGAATTGTACCCCACATTTTCAAAATAAAAAAGAATTTTTAAAAAATAAAAGAAATAATTTGGCAGACTGAGTAATGACCTTCCCCCATGTAAGTGGGCATCCCCTAATCCACTGAGGACTCAAATAGAACAAACAGGCAGAAGAAGGGTGAATTTGCTCTCTGACTGATTGCTTGGGTTCTGACATCTATCTTTTTCTGCTTTCAGCGCTTCTGGTTCCCAGACCTTCAGACTCAGACTGGAATCCACACCACTGACTCTCTTGTTCTCAGGCCTCTAAACTACATTATCAGCTTTCCTGCCAGTTTGGCTTCTAGAAGGAAGATCATGGAACTTCTCAGCCTCCATAATCATGTGAGCTAACACCTTATATAATATAAATGTGTGTGGGGGGGTGTTCTGTTTCTCTGAAGAACTCTGACTAATACGTGGGTGATACTGGTCAACAGGGAGATCCCTGGATAGTGACTGAATCTTGTGGCTCCTCAATTTTGGTGATTTCCACCTCCATCTGGAAGATGATGACAGACAGAGTGGGGAAGGCATAGCACTTCTCTAGCTCCTTGTCCTGGAAGTGAGAATCATTACTTCTTTTCATTTTTCATGAGTGTGAGTTTGTGAAATGATCCCATATGCAAGGCTGGGTATTGGTGAGATATGGGGCCACTCTGGGCAGCTGCTTTCCAGTAACAAGGTAAAACCATGAAAGGAAAAGCATGGCATCTCTGAATGAAAGCTGGATATCTCAGCTAGGAACATGTACTGGGTTGGGCTCAAGAGAAAAGGACTAGAAAGCAGGAACTTTTTAAAGGTTTCCTTTAGCTTATTTCAAAGGAATGATGCTAACCCCTTATTTAAACTCCTGTGTTGACATAAATACGAAATAAGATAATGCTGAGATGACTTCATTTAGGTAAATGAGATGCCAAAAATAGAAACAAGTATCATAGTAATTGATAAAATGATCATTGAGGTTGGATTTATCAGAGAAATACTCTTTACGAGACAAGAAAAGTGCTTGCTAATGTATCTTGATCCCTCAAGATGCCCAATAGAATTCTAGGGTTAAGGTGCTCTCCCAAGTAGAAATTTATTGTTTTGTTTGTTTACTCTTTTATGCCTTCAACATTTATTGAGAGTCTTTCCAGCATCAGGGACTATAAACACAAAGATGACTGAGGCAGGATCTATGGTCTGGGAGTACCGTCCAGTGCAAGAGTTGGAAGTTCATCTTGCCTGTGGTCACCTCCATACCACAACGGAGGAGTTGAAAAGTTGCAGCAAAAACCTCATGCCCTGCAAAGTCTAAAATATTTAAAATCTGGTTCTTTACAGAAAAAGCTTAACTACTTGTCTAGAGGAAGGTGTACTATGTGGAGTAGCTTGGAACGGTCACTTCCTGTGCCACCACTTTGGGTAGCCCTCTTTGATTCTTCCCCTCTCAGATGAATCCAGGTCTTCCTGCTAGATGCTTTTACAAACCCATATGACTTTCTTTTATAAAATAGATTACCCTCTATATAATTATTCATTTTCTTGGTTATGAGTGTCTGCTTTCCCATGGATGCAGTCCCGAGAATGTACCTAACACTATTCTTAGCACTTTACATATATTCATTCATTTACTTTTCTTCTTTCAACCTACCCTATGAAGCAGGTACATTGTTATCCTCATTTTACTGAAAAGACCTGAGACAGGGAAGGAGAAATAATCTGCCCAAGGTCACATAAAAATAAGAGTCATGGCTTGAACCTAGATAGCTTGACTCCAGAACCAGCAACTTGAAAGCTGCATGGCACATGAGGGGCTCTAAAAATATATTTACTGAGTTACGAATGATACAGTACTCTGGGTCAGTCCTAGTCCAGAGAAATGGATAAAGCCTCAGGCAGACATGATGGGGTACATTTCTAGCTACACTTCAGGTGGGATCAAAGAAAACTGTGCCTTGACCTGCATGATTCTAACTTAACTCAAGGCTTTAGAGCAAGAAGCAAGAGAGTACACACCTTTTCTTTTTTATTTTCACTTGCTGCAGCCAAGGAGTAGTGCCCTGGTACCCTCTACCTGGCACCTCTGGGCTGACGTTATGCTTCCCTAGACATTCTTTCTGTTTTTCTAATGCATGCAATTGCATTCGAAGTTCAAAGTAATTCCCTTCTTTCAGCCCCCTTTTTTTCTCCCCCAGACTCTATTAAGCTTCAGGAAGCATAAAAGCAGCTAAGCTGTTACCTGAATTGAACTTGAACTCTAAACCCCAGGAGATTCACCCATCACTGAGCCAAAAGTCTTCCTGGGCTTCCAGCTGCAGTAATTTTGTGAAGTCAACACAGTGTGCCCACAGGGGTGCACCATATAATATTTTTCAATCAAGCATGGTGCCGTCAAGATTGCTTAAGTGGCTCGATATCAGCACTTTTCTCAAGCAACTTATGACTTGACATGCATGAGTTTTGCCGGTGTGAAAATGTGTCAGTCATCAAGATCTTCCAAAGTCTTAGTTTGTTATTTTAAGTGACTTCAGGAGTTTCTTCACCTGGGATTCCCTGGGCCCTGGTTGGCAGGTCAGCCTCCTTTTTTTTTTTTTTAAGCTGTGCATTGTTCTCTTTTGACTCAGAATTAAAACAGCTAGGATCCACCTCAGAAACGGCAGGTCATGGGTCGGGGGACAGGAAGGGGGAGGGGTGACCTCAGGTGTTTGGTTGGTAATATTCAGGGATTATCACTTGCAGATTGGTAATGCAATTCCATGCTGCTCTTAGGCTGAGCAGACCTGCTTAGGATCAGATATTTATCTTCAGGCTGCTTCTCTGACTGGCTTTTCAAAGACTGTCACTTATAGCAGGAAGTTCCATATTTTCAGCTGTGAAGAAATTTGATTTTGCCGGTGAGCATTCCTTATCGTCTGAAATGCTAATTTTAACAACATTGAGGCAGCAGCTACAGAGATATAGACTTGACATCCACTTTCCTTCTGGAACAAATCTAGTTAAATACAGTGTGACCTGAACATCTGGATAAAATGGTTAAAATTATTTTCTATCCTTACCCATCACAGCTGAAGAGATCCTGATCTTCATGGTGACCCTGTCCCATACATCTTATGGACTTAATGTTTAGTTGGTAAAGTGTGATACGTAATGTGTAACTTTTCCAAAATCATGGAGTATCAGGGAGAAAAGGGACATCACACGTCTGTGGGCCTTGTCTGTTTTTTAGAAGCAAACAAACTAGGACCCAGTGATGCATTATATATTAATTCAATAATGGTAACAGCACCATTCCACTAAACTCTAATTGCTTTGGATTTTAAATTGGAGGTATGTGGAGTTTTGGCTCTAACCAATCTTAGGCACTTTTTGGTTTGCCTGTTTTTTCTCAGATCTGAGATCTGAGCACTGAGATTTTAGGGGAAGGCCAGATAAAAACATTCTACATATTAATATTCCACGGGCATAGTTGTTTATATATGTGACTGGGCTGTAAGGCAATGTACACATTTGAAAAATTATTTAGATTATACACAGGTTATTATTACTTAGATGATCGTGATTTTATTGAGATAGGTACCAAAATCAACTAAATAATAGGAAAACATAGGATGCATAGAAAATTGCTTATCTAAAGTATAGGAAATAGTCATAAACACTATTTTTTTCTGCTTCCCCTTAGGCAAGAGGAAAGGAGGTTTCTAGACATCATTTACAGTGTTTATTTAGTGCTCATGGTATATGTCACCTTTGTAGCTTTATATTCTTTCAACATCTTTTATCCATGAGATTATTAAGGTTCATGAGAGCAGGGACAATATGCCATTGGTTCACAGAAAGTGCTTAATATACATCTGTAGGATGAGTGAATGAGATGAAAACTGATTGTATACATTTATCATAGAATATACTTCTCTGGAGGTTTATAAGGAAAGAATTTGTTTATCAACCTTTGTGATCCAGAGTGTAACAGCTTTCATCACCCTCAAAATCCCTTCAAATATTAAGAGTCAATAAAAAGTCTTTCCCCAACATTTATTGTACATGTACAAAGCCAACCACAGCTCGCACAACTTGGGGTGATTACAGCTCATTCAATCATGGGAAGTAGTGCTTTAAAACATAGATTGTATCATTACTCAGGTATGGTAACTCCCAAAGACTAAGAGATAACTGCCACTGAAAAGATGGTTGTTACTCACAGTTCCCAAAAAGAGTGAGCCCACCATGCCACCAGGGCCACAGAGAGAAGCCCTGAGGTTGGTTGGGAGGCAGAGGAAGAAAGAGGAAAACTTGGGTAAGAGCCTTTATTGTGGTTTCCTTAGGAAGAAACAAATTAAGCAGAACAAGTGGTTTAGAACTGGCTATTGTGAATAATTTCAGGAGGCTTTGGGGCATGGGTGCTATCGCTAGTTGTCTGGTGCCTGGTGCTGGGATAACTAGGGGAATAGTGGCCAGGAGTGTAAGAACCTGATAAATGAGGTGGTTGGAGGTATGGATTCTGTATTGATTGGTTTGTATATGAAAGACTCTCAGACACGTCCTTTTTCTCTGTAAGTTTTAGCAAATTAGCGAGTCCTGAGAAAGACAGTTCTTTCAAGGTCAGCAAGGCTGCAAGATGTCAAAGCATCAAAAAATACAGAAAATGAAGACATGGCTAACGGAGGTAGGTACTTGTTTATACTTTTTTAAAAAGATGAATGTGGTTCTGAGACTTAAGTAACTTGATAGGTGCAGACAGTAAAAAAGAGGAAAAGCAATAATACTCAGACCTCTGGACTGCACACTGACTACCATCAACAATTATCCCCTTTGCTTTGTATCAGAAACATCTCTTGCCCAAGAACTTTTTTTTAACAGGTCTAACTGTCACCCAGGCTGGAGTGCGAAGCACAGACTGTGGCTCAACACAGCTTTAACCTCCTGGACTCAGGCGATTCTTCCACCTTAATCACCTGAGTAGCTGGGACTCTAGCTGGGACTGCAGATGTGTGCCACCATGTTTGCCTATTCTCTGATTTTTTTGAGACAAAGTTTTACGATGTTGCCTAGGCCTTCCTTAAACTCCTGGACTCAAGTGAAACTCCCTCCTCAGCCTTGCAAAGTGCTGGGATTACAGGCATGAGCTAATTTCCTGGTCACGCAAGAAAAATTCTATTTATGGTTCTCTTTAGTAGAAAGATTGAGAACTCAAACTTGAATTAGTTGTTGAACTAAATAGTATCATTTATTATGGGAAAGGTCGTATTGTGGCTGTAAAAGACTATACTAGGGACTTCCTCTCCTCAACTTGGCTTTTCTATGCATCTGGCTTTGGTCTTTCTTCTTACAGATTGTCTTTCTTCAGAGTGTTGGAATCCCAACTTCTAGAAGTTTCTCTGCTTACACCCTCACATCTTCACCCCTTGAGAGGAAAGAAGGCTTTCCCTTTGTGTGAGGACAGATATTGACCTGACTTGGAACATCGTTCCACTCTATGAACTAATTATCATTACTTAAGAAGTGAGGTACTGTCATTGCTTTGTCTTTGGTCATATGTCCATAGTTCTTTTTGGTGGGAAAGGAGGAAAAAAAGAGGAGGGAAAGCTGACACCAAAATCAGTAATTGGATGGTGGTTAGAATACAACATTACATGTTTACCACGAGAAGATTTGGTCAAATTCAGGGTAAGAATCTCAACTTCTTACTCTCAGTAAAATTCTGGATGATTTATTGGTTTATCAGAGGCACTTTTACCAGAGAAAATACCAGGAACATTCCAGAAGTTATGAAACAGATGGGAAGAAAAATATATTTTGCACTGTATAACAGAAAAGTAAAAAAGAAATCAGCACAATTGTCAATAGAGACTGAATTTTGTTTCAAATAAATATGAAAGATAAAGAGAAGTATAAGAAGCCATAGCTCTAAGGAATGAGTTTGCATCACGATTTACCCCAGAAACATACCGAGTTGTGGCAAACAGGTGACTGGCTCTTCCACCATGAAAATGTACCTGTCCACACCATGTTCAACAGTTTTTGACCCCCAAATGGCATAATCCTTGTGCCCCACATTTCCTATTCACCCGATCTCCCCCCCACCCTGAGGGATGATTCTTTTTGTTTTCCCAGATGAAAAAAGTCCTCAAAGGGATTTTTTTTGTTCTGCTGATGTGGAAGAGGTAAAACAAGAAAATGGTAGAAGCTCTAAAAGGCATCAAAATTGACGAGTTCAAAAATTGTTTTGCACAGTGGAAAAAGCATCTTGATAGATGTATTGCATCAAACGGAAAGTACTTGGAAGGTGACTGAAAGTTCAACATGTAAGAATAAATATCCACTTTTTAAATAAATAAACTATGTTTTTTGGTCCCCCTCATAATATATATTTAAAAATTCATTTTTAGATAAGTCACTGTTGATTATAGAAACACAAGTCATTTTTATATGTTGATTTTGTATTCTGTCAGTTTACTGAATTGCTGTATTAGTTCTTATTGTTTTGTATGCCTTTTTATGGTTTTAAAGAATTTTTTTTTACATATAAGATCATGTCATCTTCAAAAAGAGAAAATTTTACTTCTTCTTTTTCAATTTTCATACCTTTTATATCTTTTCTTGTTCAATTTCTCCAGCTAGGATTTCCAGTACTATGCTGAAGAGAAGTGTGGAGAGTGGGTATCCTGGACTTGCTTATGATCTGAGAGGAAAAGCTTTCAGATTTTTGCCATTGAGTATGATATTAGCTGTGTCAAATACATACCTCGATTAATCTGTTAAAATAAAAGAGAGTCTGATAGGAAAGTATTTGAAAATATTGGTGAAAGCTGCATGCCCAGGTTGTTTATAGGGGTGGTGGTGGTTTTCATTGCCCTGAATCCTTGAGATAAGCTTCTGATAGCAGGATCTAAAGTGTCTTAGATTGTGTGTGAATTCTTCTTCCCAGTGACAATCCTGGAAAATCAGCAGGAGCAAAGCACGGATCAGAGGCTTGTCTAGAGTACATCATGAGTGAAGCTCCAGAAATTCATCACATCCAACCCACTCATTTTTTTTGCAGAGGAGAAATTTGTATCCTGGGGTGAAGGGGTTGGCCAGGTGAAATAACCTACTTGTGACCAAGTGCTCATTGCACAAATGAGAAGCAAACTAAAAGTGAACTTGTGACTTCTGAGTGATACCTTCACCATCTTCATCATCACATAATTAGGGAGGACTATCTTCTTCTGAAATACTTTAAATGTTCATGTGAATTTGTCGTTTGAGTCAAAAAGACAAAGAGAACCAAAAGAAGGAAGTTACAAAAGAAAAACAAAAACAGCTGACTATATGGAAAAAATTTTCAGCGTAAAGCCGTGTAAAGATGGAATGAGTCAGCACGTCATTAACCAAAATTAAGTGAGCCTAGTTTTGAGAAAGTGGTAAGTCCTCCAGAATTGCAAGGACTCAAGAAAAGCATGACCACCGAGTTGAAGTCAGAGAAGTTTTCCCAGCACTGACTCAGTAGGGGACTGGGAAAAACTCGAGAATCAGAATCTTAGCAAGTATGAGTGAAGGTTTAGAAAAGTAGCTAACTCATGATAGAGGCATTAGACCTTCCTGTGCCTTTCTATCCCTTCAGGAATTTTCCATGATAAGCTTTGCCACCATCAGGATTCATAAAACCCTGTGATAATTCTCAATAATGATGCCTAACCCACTGGGTTAGTACAGAATACTTGAGAAAGATGGATTCCTGAAGACCTCACATAATTTGAGTGTAACTTTATCCAAGACTATTCTTAACCAAGGACAGCAGACATTCAAAATTCAGTACATATTTACTATCACTGTTGTTGTTATCAGCTGGCCTTTTTTTTTGACGGCATTGGGCAATGAAATAAACTACTTCATGAAGGCACTGTGATATGATAAAAAAGCACATGGACTTTAGGATCAGTCAAAATTCATTTCAGGTTTGGCTTAATCATGGAACCGCTCAACAGCCCAAGAAGAAGGGCTTAACTTTCTTGAGACTCTGCCTTTTTATCTGCATGATGAAATCCAAAGACTGCTGTAAAAATTTAGATCTCAGCAAGATGGCATTCAGCATAGCTAGTGCAGCACCCTGTTGGGCAGCCCCCACTGTTTATAATATCTTTTTTTCCCCTTCTTTTTGAATACTATCTGCTTACTTAATTTCCACTTCTACCAATGGATTCTAGATACACCATTTTTCTCACTGTGCAACAGAGCTAATATTTCGACCTTAAGTTCCCATATAGATCCTTCATGTCAGTAGAGGTATAACAACCAATATTTGATCAAGCCTGAGAATTAACTGTGAAGCCTTTTTACTTTGTATTTCTAGTGGTGACAGCTACTTAATAAATACAAAGGAGTATTACATTTTATTACAGAGATGAATACCAGTTGGTGGTATAAAGGAATATTGTCTATATTACATTTCTCCAGTTTTAGAATAGCAATGCAATGCATTAGAAAAGGATCAATCATTTTGTCATTACGGTCTTCTTTGGCTCCAATCCAGTTTATTGGATTCCTTTAGTTTCAAGTAATAATAAAATAAATTGCCTCTCATATTGAAAGGGAAAATATCATATTTGAGACAGAATTGAGATTTTATAGCTGAGATAAAAATGAGCCCACTGAAAATTCAGGTTTCTTATCAATGGGTCAGTGAATTATATTTGGAAAGGTCTATTCCTCTTCCTATTAAAAACTAGTACAGTGTCACCTGAATTTATTTTTGAAGATGAAGACTCGGCATTTTGGTTTAAATATTTCTTGAATTTTAGAGGAAGACAATAAAAACACCATCTGTACTAATGTCCTTGATTTATAATGGAGAAACTGAGGTCCAAGTTCACCCCTTAAAACCACTTCTGGATAGGAATCATCAAGTCCTAGAGTTTTTCCTCTAACTCGACCCAACAGTCACAATGATAGGCTCATGAAGTTTTAAAACTAGTCTGCAGCTTGGCGATTATCTGCTTATACATTTATTTTACAGTTGAAGAAACTGAGAGATAAATGGTTGTTCAAGGTCACATGGAGATTTGCTGGCAGATTTGGGAGCACTGGTGTGCTGCTCTGGGCCTTTTCTAGATTATCTCGCTTTCTCTTTTTAAAAATCAGTCAATCAATCAATCAAGCAAGCAGCAAATGTTTGGAGCGTCTACAGAGTGCTAAGCACAGAAAAACAACATGAACAACAGCAGCAGAGAAATAAAATATTGTCCTTCTTCTGGAAAAATTTACAACCTTAGGAGACAAGTTATCTTGGGAGAAAACCTGGGGAAAAGCTAAAAGGCAATAACATCGGATGCTCTTTCCACTTTTCATTTTCTGTTTAGACACCCTTCTCCTGTGCCATCAGAGGTCCCTGTTCTCATCTCAGTTCTGGCCTTTATTTCACAGAATTGCAGTTGTTCACTTAACTTTTCTGTTTTTCATTTTTGTTTTTGTATCCTTGCCACTTGACAAGTCAGAGCCTCACAATTTTCTGCCCATAAATGTCAGGATTTGAAGCTACTAAAAATACAAAAATGTAAGAAATTCAGAACACTTTAGGGTAAAGAAATGAAGAAACAGCTTACACAACTCAATGCATTCTTTCACGCTTCCCCCATCCTGGCCTCTCTCCCATTCTTTCCTTCTGTCTTAAATTTGTAATGACATTTTAATTAAAGAGTTGATAAAATCAAACATACATAATAAAACCAGGAACGTTTAACATTTGTAGATGGAAGCTGCATTTTCACTCAGATGGATCCTCCGTTTGAATGATTTGTGGGAGTTGTATACAAGAGTTGAGGGCAAAGAGAAGCATGAGAAAATGATGATTGCAGTCACTCTTTCCAGAGAATAAGAAGAAGAGTTGTAGCTGAGGTGGAGGAGACCCTGCCCTCGCCTCAGGAAGGGTCCTCTGAGTGGCTACAGAAGGCGAGGCCATAGTCAGTGATACTAGCAACCATCATGCCTTCTCCGGAGGTAACAGGTGCCAATAAGTCAAATCCCAGAACCAGATTCACCGTGTTTGGATAAAATGTCAGTATTGATCTTGAGCACTTTTAGCAAGACGTGCCTATGTTACCAGTAATCAAGTCAGCAGGAGTAGAAACATCAGGAAAAAGCTGCAAATTGGGGCCATAGAGAGGGGATGGAACTTGTTACTCAGGGCTGCAGCAAGCAACAATAAGGCTCATGGAACATTTTCTTTTCCGTGAGCATGCATGATCTAGTAGAGAAAGACTGGCAGCAACACTAGCTCCCGTGTTTTTGTTGCAGGGGTTGAGAAGGAACTTGGAACTAAAATATGTTTACTGCCCTTGTAATTTTTACACTCTCTTGACTATCTTTTGGAGATTATTTGTACAGGAATCCCAAGGGTTATAGAAGAAAAGAAGGAATAAGGAAAGAAGATGGGACTGGAGGAAAGAAGGGCTGTCTATTATGGAGAATATTTTTATCTATAAATCACTGGGATTGGTTAAAACAAAAATAGCAACAACAGAACTGTCAAACAACTCCGCGTTCTAGGCAGTGTACCGGAAAGAAGGGACATAGACAGAGTGAAACAAAATCACACTCCTATATATTGTTTATCCTCATTCTTATGTCATATTGTAGTCATCTATTTGTCTATTCTTCAAAAGAGACTGAGCTCCTCCAAGGCACAAATGCTGCCTTTTGTGTCTTGATGTATGTAATGCGTAGTTTATCCTTCTTGACTGTTTAACTTAACTGTGCAAACTGAGACAGCTGTGAGAGTGAAATGGGTACTATAAATAAAACTCATGGGAAATAGGCATAAATTGGGACTGGCCCAGGCAAAATAAAGAAGCATTGCACAGGACATGAATTTTCAAAGAACGAATGCAGCTTAGGCCAATTCTTGGAGCTCAATGCAAATCTTGAAATAGTCGCTAGTTGCTGAGTTAGCCAGTAGTTGACAGCTGAGGGCATTTTCACTCTTTAATTTTGTCAGTTGGGACACCTTATCATTGTGCATTATTGGGTTGTGACTGCAGAAACCCAGAGAAAAACAGGTTTGTGTGAGACTAGACCTTCCACAGTCATCCAAAGAATGACAAAACCATCTCAAGAGGAGCATGATAAGAAGATCTGTTGGTAGGAAACTTCCTTGGCATTCTGAGAACTTTTGGGGCGAACATGTACACTGAGCTCACATCAGAATATCTGCAGAGAAAAAAAAGTAGAAAAAGAAGTCAGATGAGGAAAGTGAAAGGAAATGGATATCTCTACTGGAGACAATGATTAATTTAAGCAGTATAGCAGAAAAACTTTCTTTTTCTCTGCGCTAGTTCCTTTTCCATAACTTCAGAACATTCTGTGACAGCTCAGCGTGCAACTTGGTCTGTCAGAAGAGACCTGGGAAAGAAAGGGAACTGGCAACAAATAAATTCAGACTATCATTGCTGAAAGCCTGGAGATAATGTCTAGGGTTTTCTACCCCAGGGCCAAATAAGAAAATAGGAAAAAAAAAAAGTTAAAGAAGGATAAATGTCTCCCCACCCTTTTCACTGGAGACAAAAAAGAAAGGAGTGAATATTCACATTTGACTGGGATTCTTTCTACATAAAAAATTAGGTCAAAAAAACAAAAATACTTTCTGAAACTCATTGTGGTAGGATCACTTTAGTGTAAAATGAAGGTGTCCATCAACAGCAGGAAACCTCATTCTTTCGACCTTAGGTTTGGTCTAATACTCTTCTCCAAGTTTCTCTCTCTCTCTCTCTCTCTCTCTCTCTCTCTCTCTCTCTCTCTCTCTCCCTCCCTCCCTCTCTCTCTCTCTCTCTCTCTTTAAATGAGGAAAAACAAGAGACCATAGCCACTACATATGATGCCTTTTCATGAGTTCAGCATTTCAAACAGTAAGTCTGAGGTAGATGTGTAAGAGTTTCAGAGAGGTCACACAAATATTTATTGCCAATCAAAAAAGAAGAGCAGTTTTATAAGGATTGTGCTGAATCTGTACATTACTTTGGGTAATATAATCGTTTTAACAATGTTGATCCTTTCAATCCATGAGCATGGGATGTTTTTCTAATTGTTTGTGTCTTTTACAATTTCTTTTATCCGTGTATTATAGTTTTCTTATCCTTGTAGAGGTCTTTCACCTCCTTGATGTATTACTAAGTATTTTAGACTTCTTGCAGCTACTGTAATTAGAATTGAGTTTTTGGTTTGATTCTCAACTTGGTTGTTATTGGTGCATAGCAGTGCCACTGATTTGTGTGTATTGTTTTTGTATCCTGAGACTCTAACAAATGCATTTATCAAGTCCAGGAGTTTTGTGGAGGAGACTTTAGGATTATCTATGTATAAGATCATATTATCTGTGTATGGATGATTCCAATTTGGATGCCCTTTATTTCTTTTTCTTGCCTGATTGCTCTGGCTAGGACTCTCACTATTTGTTCTTGGTCTGTTTAGGGTTTTTATTTCTTTCTATTCAAGGTTGAGGGGGGTCATATGTTTCTCAGTCATTATCTGTCTCCTCTACGTTGTCTAGTTTGTTTGCACAGAGGTGCTCATGATAGTCCCAGATGATCTTTTAAATTTCTGTCATATCAGTTGTAATGTCTCCTTGTTCATTTCTGATTGAGCTAATTTGAGTCTTCTTCTCTCTTTACCTCTATTAATCTAGCTAGTGGTCTATCAATTTTGTTGATCTTTTCAAAGAAACAACATTCTGTTTCACTGATCCTTGGCATTTAAAAAAAACATTTTTTTTTTTGAGTTGGAGTCTCACTCTGTCACCCAGACTGGAGTGCAGTGGCCGCTCCTGGCCACCGCAGCCTCAACCTGCTGGGCTCCAGAGATCCTTCTGCCTCAGTCATCCAAGTAGCTGGAACTACAGGTGCACACTACCATGCCTGGCTGATTTTTGATTTATTGTAGAGATGAGGTCTCGCCAAGTTGCCCAGGCGGGTCTCGAACCCGCGGGCTCAGGCAATCCACTCACCTCAGCCTCCCAAGGTGCGGAATTACAGGCTGAGCCACTGAGCCCAGTTTTTAAAAATTTAAATTTCATTTTATTCTGCTCTGATCTTCACTATTTCTTTTCTTCTGCTAGCTGTGTGTTTGGTTTTTTCACATTTTTCTAGCTCCTTGATGTGTGATGTTAGATTGTCAATATGTGATTTTTCAGTCTTATTAATGTAGGTCTTAAGCACTATAAATTTTCCTCTGAGCAGCTTTGGCTGTGTCTCAGGGGTTTTGATAACTTGTATCATTGTCATTTGTTTCAAAAAATTTTTAAGTGTCCATCTTGATTTCATAACTGTCTCAATGTTCATTCAGAAACAAATTGTTTAACTTTCATGGTCTGAGGTGGTGCTTGATATGATTTCAATTTTTAAAAATTTACTGAGACTTGATCTGTGGCCTGTCATGTGGTCTATCTTGGAGAATGTTCCTTATGCTGATAAGAAAACTGTATATTCTATGCTTTTGAGATGAAATGTTCTGTAGGTGTCTGTCACTTCCATTTCCTCTAGAGTCCTCTTTAACTCCAATGTTTCTTTGATGGCTTTCTGCCTTGCTGATCTGTCTACTGCTGTCAGTGAAGTGTTGAAGTCTCCCACTATTATTGTATTATTGTCTATCTCTTGTTTTAGGTTTTGTAGAATTTGTTTTACAAAGCTGGGGGTTTTGGTGTTAGGTGCATATATATTTAAAATTGTTATGTCTTCTCATTGGATTGATCCAATTATCATCACATGATAGCTATCTTTGTCTATTTTTTTCTTTACTGTTTTATTTTTTGTTTTTTGAGTTTGAGTCTCACTCTGTTGCCCAGACTGGAGTGCAGTGGCCACTCCCGGCCACTGCAGCCTCGACCTGCTGGGCTCCGGCGATCCTTCCACCTCAGCCTTCCAAGTAGCTGGAATTACAGGCATGCGCTACCATGCCCAGCTAATTTTTGATTTAATGTAGAGATGAGGTCTCGCCAAGTTGCCCAGGCGGGTCCCGAACCCACGGGATCAGGCAATCCACTCACTTAGGCCTCCCAAAGCACGGGATTACAGGCTGAGCCATTGAGCCCGGCTCTTTACTGTTTTAAATTTAAAGTCTGTGATATTTGATATGAGAATGGCTACACCTACTTGTTTTTGTTTTCCATTTGGACGGAATATTTTTCTCCACCCCTTTACACTGCGCCTATAGAAGTCTTTGTAGGTTAAAGTGGGTCTCTTGAAGGCAGTAGATATTTGGGTGGTGTCTTTTTAAATCCATTCTGGCAGTCTATATCTTTTTAGAAGAGCAGTGAGACCATTTACATTCAGAGATAATGATATGTAAGGTACTATTCTATCTTTTTATTTTTTTCTTTATTTTAAAGATGTGAAGTGCAATTCAGGGTTAGGTATACAAATGTTCATTATGCAGGTACCCTTGCTGATGAGGTCTGCCCCTCCATCCCCTGGCAGTTTTCCTCAGTTGGCAATCCCACCCTCCCTCCCCTGGCAGTTTCCCACTACTGCTAATCCCTTTCTTATAGTATTATGATAAGTGTTCATGTTTACTTATGAGTGAGAATATATGGTACTCCGTTCTTTCTTTCTGTGATAGATCACTGAGTATGATAAACTCTAAATCCATCCAAGTTGCTGCGAAGTCCATATTCTATTTATCATAATGTTTATTATCTGGTTGCTTTATTTATTTATTTTCTATTGTGTTGGTGTTCCGTAAAACCTGTGAACTCTATAACTTCCAGTGTTTTTCTATTAGTGTATGTTGACCTTTTATTTCAGCATTTACAACTCTTTTGAGTCAGTCGTCTAAAGCCAGTCAAGTGATGACAAATTTTCTCAGCATTTGTTCATCTGTGAAGTACTTCATTTCTCCTTTATTTATTAAACTTAGTTCTGTGGGATACAAAATCCTTGACTTACAGTTATTCTGTTTCAGGAGATTAAAGATGGGATTCCAATCTCTTCTGGCTTGTTTCTTCTAAGAAGTCTGGTGTTTGCCTGATAGGTTTACTTTTGTAAGTTATTTAATGCTTTCATCTCACTTCTCTAAAAATTCTTTCCTTCACATTAACTTTGTGTAGCCAGATGATTATATACCTTGAGGATGACATTTTTGCAGTGATTCTTCAGAGGGTTATTTGAGCTTTTTGTATGTGAATGTTTAAATCTTTGGCAAGATCAGGGAAGTTTACCTTCATCATTTTTCTCAAATAGGTTTTCCAAACCTGTTGCTTTCTCGTTCTCCCCAGGAACAACTATGATTTTTAGGTTTGGCTGTTTTACACAATCCCATATTTTTTGGAGGCTTTGTTCTGTTCTCTTGATTATTTTTTTATTGTTGTCTGAATGGGTTAATTCAAAAGCCTTTTCTTCCAGTTCTGAGTTCCTTTCTTCTGCTTGTTCTAGTTTACTATTAAAACTTTCCACTGCATTTAGCACTTCTCTAAATGCTTCTTTGATTTGCAGAATTTCAGCTTGTGTGTGTGTGTGTTTGTCTCTTTGGAGAATTTTTCATTTATGCCCTGAATAGTTTTTTTGCATTTTTTTATGTTGGTTTTTCAATATTCTTCTGAAGTTCATTGATCAAGTTTATCGTCAACCTTTGGAATTCTGTGTCTGGAATTTCAACAATTTAATTTGGTTAGGATTTGTTGCTGAAGTGTTGGTTTGGTCTTTTTTGGGGGGCATTGGAGAACTCTTTTTTCCTGTTGTCAGGAATATTTTTCTGGTTCCTTCTCATTATGGTAAACAATTTCTTCTTATTTGAGGTTGGTATGGGACTGATGTAGGCACTGTAGGGTACCCTGGGTTATGTGTAGCCTTGATGTGGTAAGTTTCTCAACTGCCAGACGTGGCAGCTCTGTTTTATGCATCTGCACTGGACCTCTGACCAGGAGGTGGTGCTTGTGGGACAAAGCCAGCTATGATGGCGGCTTCAGGATTTCTCCTTGGGGGGGCATGCTACTGGATTCATTTCTATCTGGGTACTGAGAAAACTCTATTTTGGTTTGCTCTGTAGGAGAAACTTATTTTAGTTACCTCATGTCAGTCATTTGAATACTGTCTCTCAAAATTATAATATTTAAATAACTAATAAAGAGCAAGGACTTTCTCTTCAGAAATACATGTGTAATAAAGAAAGTTTATAACCTCTCCATTGTTGATGTTCAGAAATATGTGGGGTAGGAGGACAGGAATTATATTCCCAACTTTGTAAATAAGGAAATTGTGTTTCCAGTGGTTTCAATGACCTCATCAAAGTCATCTAGTGACAGAGCTGGGGCTTAACATAATCTTAAGTCTGTGTTCTTTCTGACACTTATAATCTGCCAAGGATGAGGTAAATGGTATCATATTGAAAATTATACAGATTGACAGGTAACCAACTAGATTTGAGCTTAGAGTATTAGGAAGGGACTGAATTAGGAGGGTCTAATCACCATGAGGGTCCTTGGGGAAATTGAAGTTGAAGGTTTTTTTTTCTCCTTTTAAATTCAGGGAGTACACATGCATGTTCACTACATGGACATCTAAGCGTAATGTGACATGCAAAATAAGACAGATGAAGGAGTAGCCTTGGGAATGTGAATCTGCCAGATAGATGATGTAGATTATTCTGATCATCCTTGAGAGACCATGTCTAGAAGAGTGGGGAAAATGCAGGTCCTGGTGCCAGAGCAATTCAGCAAAACTAACAAAATCCACCATTTTACAGTCTATGAATGTGATTTCATATGGATTTTGCAACCATTTTCTGCCATTTGAATCCTCATCATCATCATTATCATCATGTCTCTTTTATAGCTCAAGAAAGTATCAAGTTAGAGTGAAGAATTTGTTAATGTTCGTGTTCCAAGGTCAACTAGCAGAGAGACAATAGATATAAATAAGACTCGGGACTGAGATCTTTTAAATTTGTTTACCATGCTGCATCTAAATCTTAGTCTTTGTTCTTTCATCTTGAAAAGAGGCCTAGGCAGATCTCTTTCACAAATGTACATACTAATAATCACCCTACCTGTCTCAAGGCATATATTTGTTAAATCCAGATTGGCAATTGATATGGAAGTACTCTGCAGACTCCATTGTAATATTATAGACTTGGAGAGTATTGGTATGGATGTGTTTCCATTTCTGTTGCCTTTCTACACTGTAACTTTGAGCCTTATCTCATGCAGGTGCCATTTCCCGTGCTTGTGACATAAGCCTGGTCAAATTATTGAGCTGAGCTTGCTTCAGCCATCAAAACAATGCGTGCTTCACTTCTGCAAAGGAGGCTCTGCTTCTTTGCAGTGCTACCCTCAGATCACATATGTCAATATGGAAAGCCAGATCTCATGGGGCAAACTCTTCTTGTTGCAGAGGGGGCACACAGGCTTGCAGTGGTGAAGTGTAATGTGTCCAAGGTCACCCCAATGGTTAATGGAAAAGCCATTTCCAATAAACCATCTGTGATTTTCTTTTTGAGACCTTTAGCCTCTCTTTGGGCTTTTTCTGTCCACATCACTGTATTCAAACAAAAGGAAAAAAAATCTTCTTAGTCCCTTTGTTCTTTCTGTTCTGTGTTCCAGCCTTAGGAAGAGAGTAGCAGGGATGGAACACTGATGACTCATAGCGCTTCTTGGGAGCCTGTGTAAGCCAAGCGTACTTTTGTTTCATTGGTTTCAGCACTTTGACAAATGTAACAGACTTATGAATGCTTCTGCAGTAGAAGAAAACTGGAGAGAAGAAAAAGATAAATGCGGAGAGAAACAAGATGCTAATGACATAAAGGAGTATGTGAGAGTGATAATAACAGTACTAATAGTTTGTTGAACATTCAGTATGTGCCCAGATGTGTGCATCTCAGTTAATTCTTGTGAAAACACTGTGAGATGGTGAACACTGTTGTCTTTACAGAAAGAGGCTGAACAGAACTGATTTTCAATGACTTTGGATGGCATAACAAAGTAGTAAAATGATAGGTGGGATGTGAACCCAGGCCATTCAGTGCAGAGCTTCTATGACAGTGCATCATACTACACTGAGGGCAAGAAAGGAAGAAGCATTCCTAGTGTGGTGCCAGGATTTTCAGATGACCAAGTTATCTGTGATGTTAGTCCCAGTTAGGGGCAGAAGTAGCCTTATAGAAATGATCCAGAGACCTCAGTGATTCACTCATTCATTCATCCTTTTCATTTAACAGGCATTATGCCATGGGCTAGATATTTTAAGCAAGTGAAATGGACCTCCTACCTGTAGTTGACATTTCTTGTTCTTTGGTTTTATAGAACTGTGACAGGCAGAATTTTAGGATGTCCTCATTGACCCTAAACCTTGTCTAATCCTCATCCCTTAGAGTATGAGCAGCACCTACAAATATGATAAATGTGAGATTAGAGATTGAGGAGAGTTGACACAAACTGCTCTTAAGATATTCAACCGTGAAAAAAGAGAGGGTAATGGCTGGAAGTGGGGACAGCATTATAAGATGTGTCTGGAGATACAGAAGAGTAAAGAAACTTGGTCAAACAAATCTCATGGAAACAGCAAGTGAGATTGTTACTATGGGATGGGAAGAGAGAAGAGACTGTTTATGCATAGAAGCCTAAAAATTTTGCCTGTATTCTCTCCATAAAGTAGGAGTGAAACTAAGAAGAATCTCATTTGCCCAAAGAAAAAGGGACAAAGCGAGCCAATTAGACTTGCTATAGAACCTACAGTTTGAATGCTGTTGCACATATTTATATACTCTTTAACCTTTAATACAACCTTAACTTAAGGATGTGAGGACGTTCAAACACCTCAAAGTATTGTAGTTCTGTTTCTTCTGGGCATATTGTTGAACTGCACGTCTCTCCCTTCCCCTACCCCACACACAGTTAAGCATGGCTGTGTGATTTGCATTGACCAGTAAAATGCCAGATTAACACTTCTGTGAAGGCACCGTGGAACAAAGTCACAACTGCTGCATTGTCTTTCCCTCTGCCACCATAATCTGCAATAATTTGGAGTGGAGCAGCCTGGGCCATGGAGTGGAAATACCCAGAGCAGTTTCTAGGTGATCCATAATGAGTATTGCAGGAGGGCAAGAAACACATCTTCCTTGTTTTAATCTGTTGGGATTTGGGACTTATTTGTTAGGGCAGCACAGTCTCGATCACTCTGATGAGTGAATACACAAGGAAAAAACACTGGGCTCCCCATTACTGAGATATTCCCCAAATGGTTGAATGACACCGTGTTATGTGCTGAGGACCATTAAAAGAAAAGCAACAAAAACTGGCAGTATGACAACAAAAACAGAAACACCACAACAAAAACAGCAGCAGAAAACACAATGGTATCTACATCCCTACTGGGCATCCAAGGCAATTATAGTCACGGAGAAGCTTGCATTGGTTTTTTCCAAGAATTCACTGCTCTGTAGAAGCAGGAACTCTCTATCCACATTTCCCATATCATGTCTCTACAGCTTGTCCTTAGGGTAAAAGAACAAGGGCTTTTATAACATATTCCGTTGGCTGGGTTTATGATGCTCTGCCTCACTCCCTCTGCCCTGAAGTGAAGTTGAATTATAAAATAGGGCCAGTCTTATCTTGGGCAGCCATGCAGCAATGGTATCTGGAGGTGAGTGTTGAAATACGTCTTGGGGCTTTGGGAAATGTTTTCAATTCAACATTCTGTGATCCTTGTCCAAAGATTCTTGATAGTGTCCTTTAGGAGTCACTGACTACAAACAGGAAACATAAAAAGAAACAAACAAAACAAAATCTTTGCATTCAGACGTCTGAAACTAACAAATGAAGAAGAAAATATCTAGAAAAAAATGTAGACTTGGCAAGGATAATGACTATAATTGCATTTATATACAATAATAATAACAGTCATATCCATTCACATATAGACATGAATATTGAAGCCCAGAGTCATTGAAAAGAACGTTGCCTGGGTGTCAGAAGATATGGATTTCAGTTCCAGCTCATTATTAGTCAGCTAGGAAATCTTGGGCAAGTAGATTGGCTTTCTTTATATTCTCTATTTATACAATAAAAGTGTTGAACTTATAAACAGTCTAAGGGCTCTTACAACTCTGACATTCTAAGAGTTTACATATTATCACACCAGAACCTAATCTAATCATATGAATAATAGTTAACATTTCAATTCTTAACAACTACAGTGTATTGTTTGCAAAAATAGTGAAATTTGTTTGTAATATGAGCTATGAGTTGCATTAATTGGTAGAGTCTAGGCTGATCTTACGATTTGCTTTGAACAATAAAACATGGCAGAAATGATGTCTCAACAGGTCTTGCATACTTCCTAGTTTTCTCTTGGAAAACTCCTACTTTATGGACAAGTTCAAGCCAGGATGCTGGAAGATCACAGACATGTGTTCTAGTCAAACCTCATTATCCCAGCCAACAGACATCCAACTGCCAGGTATGTGAGCTATATCATTCTAGAGAAGCAGGGTCCCAGCCAATTCACCAGCTAACTTCAAACTTATGGGCCAGGCCCCTGAGATCTACCGAGACTAGTCCAGATCAGTAGAGTCACCCAGGTGGCCTGTGGACTCATGAGCAAGACGCCATCTTTGGCTTAAGCTGCTAAATTTTAGTGTTTGTTATGTAGCTGTAGTAACAGATAATTTATACAACATATCAAAAAATGAATTCATTTAATACAGCAAACCAATAAAATGAGGTGTTATTATTATTATACTCATTTTAGAGAGGAAGAAACAGAGGCATTTTTTTCCTGCACTGTAGTAAGCAAAGGAGCTGCAATTTTAACTCAGGCTATCTGGCTCCAGCATCTCCATTTTCCTTATGATATGCACAAAACAGCAAATGATTTCTGCTTTTTGTAAGAAATACCTGTTACTCACACACACCTCTCTGCCCACCCACACTGTCACATTGAAGTAAAAAATAACACATATAAAATATTGCACAGCTTACATCCACATTACAAATCTTCATTCTCATTATAGATGCCAGTAATAACTTTGCTTATCATATCTAAGGAGAATCTTTTCAAATCTTTCTTCCTCTAATCTACTTCAAAAATGTTCTTGGGGAAGAGAAATGGCAATAAACTCCTCACTCAGAGAAGTTTGCATTCCAGAGGTCTGAAATCTGGGGGCTTACTCTTTCAACAGAACACCCCTCCACTGGCTCCCATCATATTAAAAGTTGCTCTTCTTAAAGTTGTTTCATAGACATTTCCATCAGATCCTGCTAAAACCAGAGGCAAGGGAGAGACTACTTCAGTAGGTCTTTCTGGCCACAGCCCAAAGTGATCTCTTGTGTGTTATTTATGCTACATAACAGATTATCCAATGACAAACCTGTATTATCTCAAAGCTTTCAGGAGACTGAAATCCACGTACACCTTAGCTGGAGCCATTTGATCTATTAAAAGTTCAGCCAGGGTTGCAATTATCTCAACATGCAAATATGGAAGATGCTTCCGAGTTCACTCATCTTGAAACTGGCAGGTTCAGTCCTTGTGGGTGATTTGACTGAAATTTGACTGAAGGCTTTAGTTCACTGCTGGCTGTTCCTAGACAGGTGGACATTTTGGTAGGACAATTGAAATATGGTAACTGGCTTCATCTAAGGGATCAAGTGAGAAGGAGAGAGAGAGAGAAAGAGAGAGAGAGAGAGAGAGAGAGAGAGAGAGAGAGAGAGAGAGAGAGAGAGAAAGAGACTCATAACCTAACCATGGGAATTTTACTATATTATTCTTGTTGTATTCTATCCTTTAGAGAAAAGTCACTAGGGCTAGCATATATTCAAGGGAATGGAATTACACAGGATGTAAATACCAGGAGGTGTGGATCACTGAGGACCAACTTAGAAGTCTGCCTACTCTACCTTGCAAGGCAGATATATCTTTGAAGCTGTGTGTTTTATCTTTAAAATGTGTGCTTGTTTGCCTTGTATGCCAGATTATGTCCATACCTATTTCAATGGAAAGAAAATATTTTGAATTATCTATTATTAGTAAAAAATTTTAAAAAGGCTTTTCCAGGACAGTGTATCTTGTATATTCTATAACTTTTAATGTGCCAGTTTTTAGGCATAAACTCTGGTTGGATTAGCATGACCTGAGTCATTTTCTTATATATTTAATTCAAATCAATGTCATTTGTATACAGAAGAAAACTTTAAGGGACAGTGACTTGCTCAAGGTTATCACCTGCTCAAGGCGATGACAGAGTTGGAACTATATCCTGGGACTCTGGGTGCCAGGTCAGAGTCGGTTTTTCAAGGCCTTGCTTTGCTTGGGACTCTGCCACACCTCCCAGCATTTAGCATCCTGCCTACGACAATCCCTCACAGTGTGTAGCACATGTGGCTTATTCTCCCTGTGAGGCTGTAGGGTCTTTAACTCAAGACCCAAGCCCCATTGCTCCTGGCACATTGGTGATCACATAAGATGTTTTCAGAGTTCATTTTGTGTATTATTTTTTCTTAATGTGGGAAGCCTTAACCATGAGGTGTCAGTTGTGTATGAGAAAACATTCTTTTTTCCCCATTGAAATCTTTTACAGTAATCTCTCACTTTCCCCTGCCCTCCCATGTCTTCTCCAAGGTTCTCCTGATTTATAGGAACAAGCTGCAAACAAATCCTCTGACTCGAAGTTCTTCTCCATTTCAATATATTATTCTTACCTTAGCTTCTGTAGAGTTTTTAAAGCACATCTCATTTTCCTGCTGAAAACCCACCCATGTCTTTACATTTTCTTTAAATATGTGTTCATTTCCTTAGTTAAGACAAGCAGGGTCTTCATGACAGAGACCTGGCTTAAGCTGCCATTTCATCTCATCCCTCTCTTTGGCATGAGTCCTTTTCTTTGTCCAAAAACTAGAATCTTACATATCCTCTATAAGGCAGAACTGTGTAGCCTACAGCCAATATCTATGTTATGTCCTTAGCTCTGAATCACCTTTCCTCATGTCTCTGCTCTCTCTTACTTATCCTTGAAGATTCATCTGAAGCATCTCCAGTGTTGAAAGTCTTTCCTATGGCTCTCCTCTCTTAGGTTACAAGATCTCTAGACACTCCCTTCAGCTACCTGTATTTTCAGTATCATACCCAGAGAAGGTATCAATAACCAAAAGAGTCACAACCACACAGCAATGAGCTTTTTTGTCATAATTTACATAGATCTCATCACCCCTCAAATACTGTGTTAAGTATAGTACACTTTATTTTCTTTCTCTCACAATAACTTGAAGAGATCAATGTGTGAGAGCTTTATGAGGAAAGTGATGCTCAGAGAAGTTAAGATACATCTAGTCATATGGCAGCTAGTCAAAGATAAAGCTGAGATGCCAATTTAGGTCTGTCTCGTGTTCTTTTACTGTATTACTCTACTTCTCAGATTTATGTTGTTGAGGTGAATTGTCTGGTAAAACTGATTCAGCATGACCTTTAGGGCACTGTCTCTGCAATACTCTTGTAAATACCCTTGTGACTGATCAAATTTGTGCTACATTTGCTAAAAAAAAAAAATAGATATCTTTACTTTTCCTAATTTAGTTTGGGAATTGATTTGAAATGGCTCCAGGAGGGTGACTACTGGCAAAATAGTATGGTTATCACACAGAATCGTTCTCTGTCTGACTCTATAAGTTCTTATAATTGATTCTGAAACTCTCAATGATCTGGTTCCTGCATCTAGAATTGGGGTATCAGCTGTTGACAGCAGATTACTGAACTGCACCCCCAGGGTTTCTAATTCTGTAACCTGAGGTTGGATTTGAGAATTTGCATGTCTAACATGTTCCTAGGTGATTTTGATGCTGCTGGTTTAGGGACCATGAATCATCTATTAAAAACCACTGATGAATAAAGATTGGGGAATTGGGCAAAAGGGAACCATTGGTCACACTCCATGGATGCTGTTCCTTTTACTTAATAAAGGTAGCAACAACACCTCCCAGCTGGTGGGCTTTCTTTGGAACTGAGAGTAGGTTTTTATGGTCATTCACAGATAATTTGACACCCTGTTTCACACTATTATTAAATAAATAGGGATATCTTACTTTTTAACTGATAAGATAAAGATTTTTATTGTTTAACTCAAGTTCACTCAGCACATCTGTTTTTTTTTTTCCTGTCTAAAGCATCTTAAGTGATGCAGCTTTTGAAAAGTGCCATCTTACCTACAACCCCCACTCCCTAGAGCTGTGATTATACTTTTATTCTGTCTTCCTAACTGGAAGAGCATATCTCTGTGTCTAAAATGAGTGGTTTGGATCCATTTCTCCTGGGCTTGACATTCTTCTTTCGTTAATGAATAACTTTAGCATCCATTCCATCAGCCTCTCCCCTTTTACCTTGCTCTCTTTGGTATATAAACATTCTCCAGTTTTCAATCTGCCACATAAAATCCTAACAATGCTCTTCTTTATCAATTAAGCTGCAAGACAGAAGACACATTTGGATAGCCAGATTCTACCCAGCCCAGCAACCGCTGACATTTCTGAAGAAAGTTGTAGTTATCGTGAAGAGCCCCAGTAAGCTCTGCAGTGGGATTTCAGACACAGCAATATTGACCTCTTTCTCCTGGAAAGAAACAGAAAAAAGGCCAGAGTGGCAAATGGTGAGAAAATATAAAGGAACATGCTATTGTTTGCATGATATGTAGGAATACATTGAACATACTTAGAAATAGTGTCAGGGACTTCAAGAAGAGAAACAGGTCTATATATGTTTACTTTCCCATTTTGTAAAATTTATTCAAGGAAGTCTCACTTGTTTAAATCTGACATTATTTATTTATTTATTTGAATTTTATTTTAAAGATGTGGGGTACAATTCAGAATTAGGTATCGAGCAGTCATCATACAGGTAAAGTTTGGGCCTCCTTTTGGTCCCCACCTTGCCTGGTTTGAGATCAGGTACCCTTATTGATGTTGTGCTTCCCACCTCCACCACCTCCCACCCTGGCAGTATCGCGCTACTGCCAATCCCTTTCTCATAGTATTAGGGTAAGTGTTCAGGGTCAGTTTATGAGTGAGAACATGTGGTACTCAGTTCTTTGTTTCTGTGATAGATCACTGAGTATGATAGACTCTAAATCCATCCAAGTTGCTGAATTTTTTTTTAAAGCAAACATGCAAACAAACAAAAATGTTTCTTCAGCATTTGATTGAAGCCAGGTTTGCTTATACATTTTGCAAGTATGGAAAGACGTTTCCTCTTGAAGAAAATGTGATAGAATGTGAATTAAAACTCAGTTGCCTTGATCTAATTAGCTCTGTCAACTGTTAATCCTCATCTTTCTTCCACTCTCATTTAGACTTTCAGATAGAGTTGACAACATACTGTCTGCAGTTTTGATGTCAAATTTCATTGGCTGCAATATATTCTTGATTCACAGAGACAGCACTGACAGCCTTGGAACAATTCAGAAATGTCATCTTATTTTTTTCTGGTGCAAATGCAAATATCTTTATTTACTGAGCAAATTTTTCATTGCTTTTTGCATTATAAAAAATAAAATGAGAAGCCGTGGCTCAGTGAAAAAACAGTTGGAGAACCCTAGAGAACTACTGTGTATGCTGAAACTGACTTACATAACATCCCTGGAAGATATGACTTCTTTAATTGTCAAATTCAGTAGACTTACGCCAGTCCCCTATTTCAGCTGATTTCACCCACTCTTTGACACTACTGACTCCTTTTTTCTTAAGATAACTGCATTTTGTCTTTTCTTTCCCTCCTCTCCTTTAATCTTGGACCTGATCCCCCTTCTTTCTATTTCCAGTCTTTGGGGGCTATTTCCTATCCTTTCCTATTCATTAAATGTTCATATTTTGCCAGATTTCATCTTTGGTTTCTTATTACTCTTTATGAACTTCCTGGGCAGTCTTACATACTCTGTGGCTTTCACTCCAACAAACTGCCTCCAAATCCTGGACACCCTCTAGAGGAATAATTTACCCTATGAGGCATTTCAAAAATTTGTGAGAATGTTTTTGATTATTATGAATGAGGGAAGGGTTCTACTGATATTTAGAGGGCAGGGCCCGGGCAGGCTAGACATCCTATAATACATTGGATAGTCCCTTTTCTCATGCCCCTCATAATTTCCAAATTTTTCAAAATTATTTTATTTTAAAGTTGTGGGGTACATGTGAACATTTAATACATAAGTAAGTTGCATGCAGGTGAAGTTTGGACTTCCTGTGGGTCCTCTCTTCCCCTGGTAGTCGACCTGGTACCCAATGTGTTGCCATGTATCCCCATCCCTGCTCTCTCCCTCCCTCCACAAGCAGTGTGCAGTGTCTGCCATTCCCACCTTGTGCTTACGTGCCCAGTGATTAGGGTCCACTTATGAATGAGAACACAAGGCCCTGCATGATTTTGAATAGCCAGCCTGACACTCATGTAAGTAAAAAACCTGATTGTAATTGCAAGGGCCTAGAATATATTTCTTTTTTAAAAAAAATCTCAGAGGATATTTTTGCTTATTTTTATTATACGCTTGATTTCCAGAAATGTAGTAGATGTACAGACAGTAGGCAATTTTATTTTGTTTTTGCTTTTCAGAACTTTACTGAATTGTTGATTCCCATCTTGGAAAATAATTTTCAATGGCAATATTACTCATATCATGTGAGTCACCAATCAGTTTATATTCAAAGTGATTCTGCTTATTATACCAATGTGTTCCATTCTCTCTTGCTTCAAAATGAAAAACAAATTTTTAAAAATTCAGTTGAAAGTTGAATCATGTTAACTTAAAAAAATCCCAACTTGTTATGCTTGCTTCCCCACACATGGCTAGCCCTAGACATTAAAGGAGGGAAGATATACAGTAAAATTAATAAATATTAGAATCACTTAAGTAGCATTCATTAATTACCAGGCACTGTTTTAAGAACCTGGCATGTATTAACTCAAACCTTTACACTAACCCTAAAGGGATTTGCTACCGGGCCCATTTTATAGTTGAACACAACAAAGAGGTTAAGTAAGTGTTCCGAGGATAAATAGCAGGTAGGTGAACCTAGAACCTATGCTCCTAAATCACTGTACCACATTAATGCTCAGGAAGGTAGCATCATCAGGAAAGAACTTTAAGTATGGGAGACCAGTGAAATGGGTGGGGGGAGAGAATGAATATTAGCATTCCAGAAAATCCCGGAGAGATAACACAGCACATGAAAGTAGGGCCGTTAAAATCAGTTTGTTCCAATGCAGGTGGGCATGTGCATAATAGCCAGGGGATTAGTAACAATTATTATGAAAAACTGAATTCCAAGTTGACAGAGCTTCTCATCACACAGTGAAGGGCATGGTCTAACATGAAGTGTGTCTGGTGCTGTGTTTTGCCTACTCCAGGATGCTCTCCAGGGTCTTTTTATCTGGCTCTTTATTCCTAAATCTACCTATGATGTGGCTCTCCTTCCTGTTTACTGAGGTTTGATAACTTGGCTACCTGTCTATCTAAAATTGGCCCCAGTTTTTCTCTTGGGTTCGGCCACTAGGAGGGCCCTGTGACCGGCTTGCTGTAGTCCAGGGACCTTCCACTTCACCCCAGACTCCTAGGACCCCAGCTGATGTGCAGGCCACCAGATTTGCTTTCAACTAAGATGAGATAAAGAATGCCACCAGATTTTCTTCTATAGACAACAGAATATGAAGTGCTGGAGTGGGTGCCTCTAAAGATCCTTTCTTGCTCTAATGATGAACACTTTTGTTTCAGTGTGCAAATGGTTTCATAATTTAAGTTAATAGTGCTTTTGACAATCTGTAATAAATACGATAAAAGTATAAGTCATTCTGGGTGTGTTAGCTCTTTAAAACAAATGCTTGCTAGATTCTGTAGCAAGCTTTGAAAACACGGTACTAACTCATTTAAATTTCCATAGCAAATGTGCTTTAGGACCAATAAAGTGTGTCCTGACTCATTAAAAGTCAGATTCAATATCTCCCTGTTGGTTCCCAAGAAAAGTTGAGCGGAGATGGGTGGAAAAGAAATTGCTACCCGAATTTTCCCAACCTTCAGGCATTCTGATTAGCATGCATGATTTGGCTACTGTCTTTTGTGACTCTATGCAACTTCCATATTACCTTCATGTTTTTCATACTGCAAGCTCTGGAAAAGCCTCAGAGTTCAACATGTTCTTCCTGCCAATACCTGTTGTGAAGTCTTCGGATGTATGCAGACTCTCCAGGCTCCTTCTGGCTCACACACACAAAAAAAGTGCTTTGCTGAGCTCAGAAGGGTGCTACCAGATTAAACTCAGCACAGGTGAGTGGCAGCGGAGCCAGTCCAAAGGGCAAACAAGCATATCTCCTGCCTCAGAAACACCCAGGAACCACAGTCATAAATATGCAATAAAGCTGCACTGAGGGGAGGCAAGCTCATGTTTTATAATGTATTTATGTCTTAAACAGCATCTGAGATTCTAGGCACAGTCCAAATTGCAGCTGTTGGGGTTTGCCAGGAAAGAAAGTACCTCCCCTATTACTTAGTAAAATATAATTTGGGATTATAGGAATGACTTTGGAAGAGGTTAGATACGTTGAAATATACCTTTGTTGTTCTTTTTGCTCCAAGGCTTTGCTGTTTAATTGTGCTTTATAAAAACTGTTGAAGAACAAAAGATTGAAGGATTTGTTGAACAGAATCACAAGATTTTGAAACATACACATTTCTAGACCTCAGTTGTTTGTTGAAGGTCTCTCGCCTTTTATATTTTCACAGTTTACAGAGTTGACCTTTCCTGTTGTGTCCAATATGGATGATGTCAATGTCAATATCTGTGAAGTACTTTAAAGTCTAATGTATAAGTTGATGAGCATTATTTGATGAATCCTCATGACTGAGAAAACACTGAGAGAGCATGTTTTCCAATTTACAAGTGAGAAAAATAATACTTAGGGTAGTTAAGGCAATTGCCCAATATCTTACAGCAAGCAAGCGGCAGACATGGACACTAAACACATGCCTTCTAATTTTAAGTATTGTGCTTGGTTTATTCCATTAAAATGCTATGGTGTTTCTTTTGCTAAGGAGTGTTTTGGCTATTCATGGTCGTTTGTGTTTCCAAATGAATTCCTGTATTGACATTTCCAAATCTGAGTAGTATGATATTGATAACTTAATGGGTATTGCATTGAATCTATAGATTGCCTTTGGTAGGATGGACATTATAACAATGTTGATTCTTCCTATCCATGAGCATGGATATTTTTCCATTTGTTTGTGTCTTCTTGGATTTATTTGAGCAGTGTTTTGTAGTTCTCATTGTAAAGGTCTTTCACTTCTCTGGTTAGGAAGATGCCGAGGTATTTCATTTTTGAGTGTGTATGTGTGGCTATTGTGAATGGGATTGTGCTTTTAATTTGAGTCTCTGCCTTCTTGTTGTTGGTGTATAGGAGTGCAACTGTCTTTTGTACATATATTTTGTACCCTGAGACTTTACCAAAGTCCTTTATCAGGGCAAGCAGGTGTTTGACAGATTCTCTTGGATTTTCAGGGTATAGGATCATATCATCAGCAAAGAGGGATAACTTGACTTCCTCTTTTCCTATTTGGATACCCCAGATTTCCTTCTCTTGTCTAATTACCTGAGCTAGGACTTCAAACACAATGTTGAACAAGAGGGATGAGAGTGGGCACCCTTGTCTTGTTCTAGTTTTCAGGGAAAATGTTTCCAATTTCTGACCATTTAGCAATATGTTAGCTGTGGGCTTATTGTAGATGGCACTTACTATTTTGAGGTATGTTCCTTCTATTCCAAGGTGTTTGAGGGTTTTTATCAAGAAGGCCTGCTGAATTTTATCAAAAGTTTTTTCTTTATCTAATGATATAATCATGTGGTTCTTTTTTTTTACATCTGTTGATATATTTAATTACATTTATGGTCTTGCGGATGTTGAACCAGCCTTGCATCTTGGGGATGAAACCTATTTGGTCATGGTGGATAATTTTTGAGATGTGTTTTTGGATCTGATTTGCTAGGATCTTGTTGAGGATTTTTGCATCTATGTTCATAAGGGATATTGGCCTGTAGTTCTCTTTTTTTGTTGGAACTTTATCTGGATTGGGTATCAGTGTGATGTTAGCTTTGTAAAATGATTTGGGGAGGATTCCATCTTTTTCAATTGCCTGAAATACTTTCAATAGGATTGGTATCAGCTCACACTTCCAGACTTCAAACTTTACTATAAGACTGCAGTAATCAAAACAACTGTATTGGTACAAGAACACGCATATAGACCAATGTAACAGGATAGAGATTCTGGAAGCAAAGCCCCGATTTCACAACCAACTCATCTTTGATAAAGCCTCCAGCAACAACCACTGGGTAGAGGAGAACCTATCTAGTAAATGGTGCTGGGAAAACTGGCTGATCACATGCAGAAGATTGAAATAGGACCCTACATATCACCATACACAAAAATTAACTCTAAATGGATCAAAGACCTAAATATAAAACTTCAAACTATAAGAATCTTAGAAAACACAGGAGACACCCTTATGGAAATTGGAACCGGCAGCCAATTCCTGATCAGAACCCCAAATGCCCATATCTTAAGAAATAAGACAGACAAGTGGGACCTTATCAAACTAACAAGTTTCTGCAAAGCAAACGAAACCATCAAAAGAGCAGGAAGACACCCCACAGAATGGGAAAAGAATTGCCTACTGCATATCTGACAAAGGCCTAACATCTAGGATCTACAAGGATTTCAAATGTGCTGAAAGGAAAAAAACAAGCAGTCCCATTAAAAAGTGGCCAAAGACATGAATAGAAACTTCTCAAAAGAAGATAAATGGGTAGTCAACAGACACATGAAAAAGTGCTCAGCCTCACTCATCATCAGAGAAATGCAAATCAAAATCACTTTGAGAATGGCCAGTAAGAATGACCATCATTAATAAAACAAACAACAACAGATGCGGCAAAAAAGGAACGCTTCTACACTGCTACTGGGAATGCAAACTAGTGCAACCTCTTTGGAAGACAGTGTGGCGATTTCTGAAAGAACTAGAAATTGACCTTCCATATGACCCAGCAATTCCCCTTTTGGGAATATACCTGGAGGAACTCAAATCATTCTACAAAAAAGATACCTGAACACATATGTTTGTTGCATCTCTGTTCACAATAGCTGCCCATCATAGTTTGACTGCATAAAAAAAAGTGGTACATACCTACAATGAAATATTATGTAGCCATAAAGAAGGACAAACACATGGACTTTGCAGCAACTTGGATGGATTTGGAGTCGATCATATTCAGTGATCTATCATGGAAACAAAGAACAGAGTACCATATGTTCTCGCTCATAAGCAAACCTTGAACAATTATAATAAAGGGATTGACTGTAGTGGAAAACTGTCAGGGGAGGGAGGTAGGATGGGCAGTTGAGGGAAACTGCTGGGGGGGGAGGGCACACCTCATCAACAAGGGTACCTACATTATCAAAGTTTGTATACCTTACCCTGAATTGTACTCCACATCTTTAAAATAATAATAAAAAATGCTGTGGTGTGAGAGGCATTTCCTCTTTCCTTTGGTACTTCTACCTCCTGTATTCTCATCTTTTCTTGGGAGTAAACTTTGATGAGCAGAACCTGTTCATACTGGCACTGGCTTATGTCTTTTTTTTTCAGAAGACAGATATATACCAAATGACAGTTTACAAACAACCAATTTTGATGCCTATTTGATGCAGAATTGAAAACGAATCTAGGAGAATAAAGGGAGCTATAAGATTGAATTAATCAGTCAAGATGTTTTGTTGAATGCCTAGTCTATGCCAGGCATCTAGCATCTGCCTTTTAGAGTATTTGGAGAAACCTGATTTTTTTTTTTTTTTTTTGAATTGGAGTCTCACTCGGTCGCCCAGACTGGAGTGCAGTGGCCCCTCCCGGCCACCGCAGCCTCGACCTGCTGGGCTCCGGCGATCCTTCCGCCTCAGCCTTCCGAGTAGTCGGAATTACAGGCATGCGCTACCACGCCCGGCTGATTTTTTTATTTATTGTAGAGATGAGGTCTCGCTGCCCAGGCGGGTCTCAAACCCGCGGTCTCAGGCAATCCACTCACCTCAGTCTCCCAAAGGTGCAGGATTACAGGCTGAGCCACCAAGCCCGGCTGAAACCTGATTTTTTTTTTCTTTTTTTTTTTTGAGTTGGAGTCTCACTCAGTTGCCCAAACTGGAGTGCAGTGGCCGCTACCGGCCACCGCAGCCTCGACCTGCTGGACTCCGGCGATCCTTCCCCTCAGCCTTCCAAGTAGCCGGAATTACAGGCATGCGCTACCATGCCCGGCTGATTTTTTGATTTATTGTAGAGATGAGGTCTCGCTGCCCAGGCGGGTCTCGAACCCGCGGGCTCAGGCAATCCACTCACCTCAGCCTCCCAAAGGCGCGGGATTACAGACTGAGCCACTGAGCCCGGCTGAAACCTGATTTTTATAATCATATTGTTTCACTCATCTATACATCCAATCATTAATCAGTGTGAGATAATTTAGGTGCTAAATCCTATGGTATAGTAACTCTCTTTAAAGAAAGACATTAAAGAGAAAAAAAAACCTTATTAAAGAAAGCAAACAAAACCCCTCTGAGTTTAGGTTATTCAAATTAAGGCTAAGGATTTCTGCTTGAAAGCATACCAGCTCTGTTCACATTTTTTCTTCTTAGTAGAAGTCAACTACTCACTCAATATATTTATATCCACAACATATGTTGAGTTTGTATAATGACCAGAGCTAAGAATGCCATAGTATGTTGGACTGCCACCTTGCATTTTTATCCTATATTTCATGCCAATGAGTATAGGTGCCCTCCAGTACATTTCTTCAAGCTTTTTTCTTTTATTCCCGAATCTCAGACAAAAAGGAAAAGTTTAAGCCATCACTTTAGAAGCTTTTAAAAAAATGTGTATTGCTATTATTTCTGGTTAAGACATAGCTATCAGCCTGTACCAGTACACCTATTTGATATAATTCAATACTTTAAAAAATATACTTCATAAAATGCAGATTTAAAATTAACTGCAGCAAGCCAAGTTAAAAAATATTCTGCCAAGATTTATTTGCATTTATTTTATTTCATTTTTTTATTAGAATTATACTTCAAATTCTCCCTTCAATTTCTAAGAGATTATATAAAATAAGTATGTAATGGTCTTAGTTAAACAAGAAATGAACACAATTGTGTAAATGCATTACTATAAAAATAATATACTAAGCATCTAGGAGACAGATAGAAAAAGCTGTTTTCTGGGATAAGTACCAGGCATAAAGTACATATGCACTATTAATTCATGTACTTTCCCAACCATTCTTTAAGATAAGCAGCACTGTTGCCCTATCTTATAGCCTGACCATCTAGGCATGTAGAAATTATGAAACGTATTCAAGGATACTGAGCTAGCCGGTGTCAGAATGAGGATTTAGGAATTCAAAAGCAGGTTGCTAGAATCTGGCTGTTTCCATTCTCATTAAGGAATCTTGGGGCCATGGGGATTTTCCATTCACCTAATAAAAAGACGCTTTCACTTCCTTTTCCCTTAGCTTTTTTCCTCAACAAGGAATAAAACATTCAGAGCCTGTTTAAAATACACTAGTTATCAAACTAAGCTACTAGCTTCCTTGTGTCTAGAAAAGTATTAAAACAGACATTTCAAAGAGTGAATGAATTGAAATGTGAGAGTTAGTGGGTCCATGGACATGACCCTGGACATGACCAGTTTGCAGTACAAAATGAATTATTGGGTACAGGAGCAGTACATCTGTGCTCAAGTTAAACTAAAGTGATGAGGGATAGGAAAAGGCAGATGAAGTGAACAGTGGACTAAAGGATATGAGGGCTACACTCCTCTAGGAAGCACTGGACTCAGAAGGTGTTGATACATTGTATCAATGTATCAATGGTAAATTGCTAATCTCCAACAAAACTTGGACTTCAATGTGCTATGAATTTGCTTCTATTATTTGATGTAGCAAGCCTCCTGAAAGTGATTTGTCTCTTCTGCTTATAGAATTTTGGACTTCCTAGGAAATTATCTCCTGACTTTGTTACTTGTCAGGCATATTAATTTTCTAGGGATTCTGTAACAAAGTACGACAAATTTAGTGACTTGAAACAGCAGAAATGTATTGTCTCCCAGCTCTGGAGACTAGAAGTCAGATATCAAGATGTTGTTAGGGCTGGTTCCTTCTGGAAAGTCCGAGGGAGAATCTGCTCCAGGCTTTTCTCCTAGCTTTTAGTGACTGTGAGTGATGTGTTCCTTGGTTTGCAGATGTCATCGTTTCAACCTCTGACTCCATCTTCATGTGATCTTCCCTCAGTGTGTCTGTAAGTCTTTGTATCTTCACACTATTCTTCCTGTGTGTCTGTGTTCAAATTTTTCTCTTCTTAGAAGGAAACTAGTCATATTAAATTAAGGTTCAACCTAATGCCTCATATTAACTTGATTAAATCTGCAAAATCCTGCTTCCAAGTAAGGTCACCTTTGCAGGTACTGGAGGTTAGACTTCAACATACCTTTTTTGGGGAGAACACAATTCAACTCATGGCAGCAGAGTTAGTGGATGTGACATTTGATGTCCCATCACATGCTGGTTTCTCATATTTTATAGCCAAGAAAATCAAGTCTTAGGATTTTCAAGAGTCAGGTTTTATTGGCATGATTTGATTCCAGGCCCAAGTCCAAATCAATTTCTTCCTACTATCCAATTCTGGCAAACTTCTTTCTAACTAATGCTAATGGGAACCCATAAAATGCCATGATAAAATAAATGTTTCAGGGAATGGGGCTAAGGAAGATGAGGATAAGGGTCACAATCTTTCCTATTTGTGTCTATGGTACTTTTTACACTATGTGGTACTGAGTAGGCACATTTGATGGCTATTATTTCACTGCAGAAAATCACAGAAATTCTCAAGGGTGCTGTAGCAATCAAGGATTGTCTTTGGTAATTCAAATACCTCATCGCTATTTTTCACACTCTTCTTCTGGTGTACTGTATAGCACACTAATCTGAAAATTGGATTCGAGATTCAGTTTCTCACCAGCAGTCTGCCTTTGGTTCATCACTTAATAGAAAGGTCTATTGGACACCTACTTTAGAGTATAAGCTTTATACTCTAAAGTCAAGCACTACTTAGAGTATAAGCTTTAGAACCAGAGTGGTCTGGTTTCAAATTCCAGGTGCTTCTCTTACTTATCTGTGTAGTCTTGGGAATCAACCTCTCTGAACCTCAGTTTCTTTGTCCGTAAAGATAGACACCACCTGTGAGAATTAAATGAGCAGATCTATGCAAAATGTTAAAAAAAATACAATCTGGTAAATAGTACACCACAAGAAAGGTGTCATGTTGTCCTCATTGTATTCTGTGGACTAGACCTGACACTTTGTATGGGATTTTGTATTTAATGTTCATATGCTTTATGAGATAGTTACTACACTGATTCCCATTTTACATATGGGAAATCTGACACAGAGGATCTATCTAGCGCAAACATTCATGGCTTCATGAGGGTAAGGGAAGGGATAGGGTAGGTGTGGCCTAAGCCTGTCTGACTCTAAAGTCTTGTAATTTGCCCCCATCCTGTTTAATATGTTGCATTACTTTAAGGAGTACAAGCCAGGGCTCGGTGGCTCAGCCTGTAATCCCGCGCCTTTGGGAGACTGAGGTGAGTGGATTGTCTGAGCCCGCGGGTTCAGGACCCGCCTGGGTGACTTGGATAGACCTCATCTCTACAATAAATCAAAAAATCAGCCGGGTGAGGTAGTGCGCGCCTGTAGTTCTAGCTACCTGGAAGGCTGAGGCGGAAGGATCACCGGAGCCCGGCAGGTCGAGGCTGCAGTGGCCGGGAGCGGCCACTGCATTCCAGTCTGGGCGACAGAGTGAGACTCCAACTCAAAAAAAAAAAAAAAACTTTAAGGAGTACAAGAAAATGTATTTTATCTTCATATCCAATACAAAAAAACCCCACCTGAATCTAACTTCTGAGTGTTTGTTTAGCTATCGAACCCTCAGGTACTATTGAAACAGAAACTGATACACAAACAAAACAACCTGGTTTTTCTTAGCAGGTAGTTAACATGGCTAGAAAACCCCCTATGTCTCACTCCCACCCTGGTTCATGCCCTTCACATGACACTATCACGACTTTCATGGCTCCTCCTTGGTTAAAAAGATGGGCCTTTGGGATAACCACACACATGTAGAAACAGCAAAGTCCCAAGTGAAGTATAGTTTAGTTTCAGTTACAAGGAGATTTTAAGCAATTCATCAAAGAGCAATAGACATACAGTAACCAAAAAACAAGTGGGGAAAGTAGAATAAGGAATCAGATGGTGAGTGAGCTACCCAATACAAATGCAGCAAATGGATAACACTTACTCAAATCCAAAAAGGGATTGAAAAGCCAGACTATAAAGTGCTGATGAAGAGGAGAGGCTACAGAAATAAAAGGGGGCTCTAGAGGATGCCATTTACGAATGACTTCTGACTTGGCTCCTCAGAGGTCTCCTCTGTGGCTCATAAAGTAATAGAGCTCATCTCAGGGAACCAAATCACTTATTAATGGGTCAAGGTCATTCTCAAGAATCTCAGTTCCAATAGTCAGCTGCTAGTGTCTGAATGCTTCCCCAAATTTGTATATTTTAAACTTAACCCCAATGCAACAGTGTTGGGAGGTGAGGCCCAACTGGGAGTGTTTAGGTCATGAGGGTTCCTTCATCATGAATAAATACCACTCTAAAAGGGGTTTGTGGGAGTGGTTCCACTCTTTGTGCCTTATGAAAACACAATGCTTATCACTGCTTGTCTTTTACCTTCTACCATGTGAAGATGCAGCAAGAAGACCCTTACCAGACACCAGATGCTGTTGCCTTGTCTTGGACTTTCTGACCTCCAGAACTGTGGGGAATAAACAGATTTTAAAATACATTACCCAGTCTCAAGTATTCTGTTGTAGCAGCACAAGATGTACTGTGGCACCAGCTCTTTTCTACCCACCTGTCTGACCACCCTGGAGAGACGATCAACATGAGACCAAATGCACTCTCCTTGAGGATGCTACAAAGCATAAACATCTACAATGTATGAACTTACCTTCCCATAAGAAATGAGAGCATTTTGGTTTAAACTACAAGCTGAGCTCAATTATTATAGAGAAAAGGACAGTGGGGAAAAAAAGATATATGAAATGAATGTGAGTCACAGGAGTACACTAGTAGACTCAGTTTCTTTTTTTATTTTAGAGAAGTGGGGTACAATTCAGGATTAGGTATACAAGTGGTCATCATACAGGAAAAGTTTGGGCCTCCCTTTCGTATCCACATTGCCTGGCTTGAGATCAGGTACCCTTACTGATGATGTGTTCCACCCCGCTAGCAGAGATTGCCAATCCCTTTCTTACCATAAATATTTCTTATAATAAATGTTTAGGATCTGCTTATGAGTGAAAACATGTGGTACTCTGTTCTTTGTTTCTGTGACAGATCACTGAGTATGATAGACTCTAAATCCATTCAAGTTGCTGTAAAGTTCATATGCTTGTCCCTCTTTATCGCTGCATAATATTCCATTGTGTATATGTACCACATTTTTATTATCCAGTCCAATTTTGATGGACAGCATGGTTGGTTCCATGCTTTTGCTATTTTGAATAGTGCTGCAATAAACATGTGTGTGCCAGTATTTTTTTTGTGGGATGATTTGAGTTCCTCTGGGTATATTTCCAGTAGGGGAATTGCTGTGTCATATGGAAGGCCAATATCTAATTCTTTTAGATATCGTCACTGTTTTCCAAAGAGGTTACACTAGTTTGCATTCTCACCAGCAATGTAGAAGCATTCCTTTTTCTCCACATCCTCACCAACAACTATTGTTGTTTGTTCTATTAATGATAGCCATTCTTACTGGGGTTAGATGATATCTCATTGTGGTTCTGATTTGCATTTCTATGATGATTAGAGGCTGAGCACTTTTTTATGTGTCTGTTGGTTGCCCATATATCTTCTTTTGAGAAGTATGTATTCATGTCTTTTGCCCACTTTTTAATGGAGCTGTATGTTTTTTGGTTTTTGTTTTTTGTTTTTTCCCTTTCGGCACTACGAGTTCCTTATAGACCCTGGATGTTAGGCCTTTGTCAAATATACAGCTGGCAAATATTACTTCCTATTCTCTGGGCTGTCTCCCTACTCTCTTGATTTCTTTTGCTTTTCAGAAATGTATCAGTTTAATGAGGTCCCACTTGTTTATCTTATCTCTTATGGCATGGGCACTTGGGGTTTTGATCAGGAGTTGGTTGCCACTTCCAATTTCCATGAGGGTGTCTCCTGCATTTTCTAAGGTTTTCATAGTTTGAGATTTTATGTTTACGTCTTTGATGCATTTAGAATTAATTTTTTTGTGTATGGTGATAGGTAGGGGTCCTGTTTCAATCTTCTGCATGTGGTCAGCCAGTTTTCCTAGCACCACTAACTGGTTTTCCTCTCCCCAGTGGTTGTTGGTAGAAACTTTGTTGAAGATGAGTTGGTTGAGAAATTGAGGTTTTGCTTTTGGAATCTCTATCCTGTTCCATTGGTTCTTATACCTATTCTTGTGTCATTACCAGGCTGCTTTGATTATTGTAGCTTTATAGTATTGTAGCCTTAAAGTTCAAAGTCTGGAAGTGTGCTACCTACCAATTTTGTTTCTTTTGCTAAGGATTGTTTTGGCTATTTGTGGCCATTTATGTTTTCATGTGAATTTCTGCATTGTCATTCCCGGGTCTAAGAAGGATGATGTTCGTAGTTTAACGGGTATTTTGTTGAATCTGTAGATTGCCTTGGGTAGGGTGGACATCTTAGCAATGTTGATTCTTCCTATCCATGAGCATGAAATATTTTTCCATCTGTTTGTGTCTTCTTGGATTTCTTTGGGAAGTGTTTTGTAGTTTTCACTGTAAAGGTCTTCTCTGGTTAGGATGACGCCAAAGTATTTCATTTTTGTATGTGGTTATTGTGAATGAGATTATGCCTTTTATTTGGTTCTCGGCCTAATTGTTGTTGGTGTATAAAAATGCAACTGTCTTTTGTACATTTATTTTGTACCCTGAAACACTGGGGGTCTTTATTTGTGAAAGCAGATTTTTGACAGATTCTCTTGGGTTTTCAAGGTATTAGGATCATATTGTCAGAAAAAAGTGATAACTTAATTTCCTCGTTTCCTATTTGGATACCCCTGATTTCATTCTCTTGTCTAATTGTTTGAGCTAAGGCTTCCAACAATGTTGACCAAGAGAGGTCAGAATGAGTAGTCTTGTCTTGTTTCAGCTTTCAGGGGAATGTTTCCAATTTCTGTTCATTTAGCAATATGCTGTCTATGGGTTTATCGTAGATAGTTATGGGCTTATTGTAGATTGTGCTTACTATTTTGAGGTATGTTACCTGTATGCCTAGGTGTTTGAGGGTTTTTACCAAGGAGGGATGCTGGATTTTATCAAAAGCTTTTTCTGCATCTAATCATATTCAAGTGATTTTTGTTTTTATACGTGTTGACGTATTTAATTGAATTTATGGTCTTGTGGATATTGAAGAAGTCCTGCATCCTGGGGATGAAGTCTACTTGGTCATGGTGGATGATTTTTGAGATGTGCTGTTGGAGCCAATTTGCTAGAATCTTGTTGAGAATTTTTGCATCTATGTTCATTAGGGATATTGGCCCGTAGTTCTTTTTTTGTTGAATCTTTACCCAGTTTGCATATCAATGTATCAGTGTGATGTTGGTTTCATACAATGATTTGGGGAGAATTCTATCTTTCTCAATTGCCTGAAATACTTTCAATAGGATTGGTATCAGCTCCTCCTTGTATGTTTTGTAGAATTCCACTGTTAAGTCTTCTGGTCCAGGGCTTTCTTTTAAAGATAGTTTTCTTATGATGGAGTCAAAATCCTGGGTTATTATTGGTCTGCTTAGTCTCTCAGTGTCTTCTTGTTTCAAGCTAGGGAGGTTGTGTAATATAAGAAAGTCCTCCATTTCATTTAAATTATCCAGTTTATTTCAAAACTGGTGTGCATAGAAACCTCTGATAATCTTTTATATTTTTATAGGGTCAGTTGTCGTTGATCTTTTGCATTTCTGATTGTGACTATTTGGACTTTTTCTTTCTTTTTCTTGGTCATTCTACCTAGGAGGTGCATCAATCCTGTTTATTCTTTTAAAGAACGAGATTTTGGTTTTGTTGATTTTTTCTAGGATATTTTTGTCTTCTATTTCCTGTATTTGGGCTTTTACTTTGGTGATCTGGATTTTTCTGCTAAAGTTCAGGTTTTGATGGTCTTGTCTTTCTGGCTCCCTTAGGTGATTTGTTAGACTATAACGTGTGATCTTTCCATTTCCTTGATGTGTATTCATAGAGATATAAATTCTCCTCTTAGAACTGTTTACATGGCATTCCAGAGGTTTTGGTAGGATATTTCTTCATTTTCATTTGTTTGCAGGAATCTTTTAATTTCTTTTTTGATTTCTGTGTTGACCCAGTAGTTGTTCAGCATCATGCTGTTTAGTGTCTAAGTCTTTGTGGGTTTTGGGGGAATTTTGTTGGAGTTGATATTTATTTTTATTCCACTGTGGTCTGATAAGGTGCATGGCAGTATTTTGATCTTATGAAATTTGTTTATGCTTGATTTATGGCCAAAGATGTGCTTGATCTTGGAGAACATTCCATGAAGTGATGAGTAGAATGTACATTCTATGGTTGTTGAGTAGAGTATTCTGCAGGTATCTATTAAGTCAATTTGGTCAAGCATCAAGTTGAGGTTCCAGATCTCTTTGTTGATTTTCTGCCTCGATGATCTATCTAGGATTGTTAGTGGGGTATTTAAGTCCCCAGTTATAATAGTGTTAGAGTCATTATCTTTTTTAAAAATTTACTTAGTAGTTGCTTTATAAATGCTGGTGTTCCTGTGTTGGGTTCATATGTGTTTAGGATGGATATTTCTTGTTGATGGATTGAAACTTTTATCATTATGTAGTGTCCTTCTGTATCTTTTAAAATTTTTGATAGCCTAAATGTTGTTTTGTCTGATATTAAGATTGCGACTCCTGCCTTCTTTTCTGATCCATTCACTTGGAAACTCATTTTCCATCCTCTATCTTTGTGGCTTGTGTGCATCCTTTGTGGTGAGATGAGTTTCTTGGATGCAGCACATTATTGGGTCATGGTTTTTTTTATCCAGTTTGCCATTCTGTGTCTTTTCAGTAGTGTATTTAGTCCATTGATGTTCAGGCTGATTGTTGAAATGTGATTGTTTCCCCATGACGAGGTTCTTGAAAGGATGGACTGAAATAAAAAGTCACTTTGCTTTGTCCTACATCTTAGCACAGTAATGAAAAAGTAGAGGCTATGTTCTGGAGGAATGCATACTCTAGATAAAGATTAGCTTTGCTGACTTTGCCTTTTTCAGAAACCCAGATCCCTCAAATATGACCAGTATCTGCCCGTTGTAATCATAAAGTAGACCTCCTCTTCCTCAAGGTCTACAAATCATTCACCTAATGAGGCATCTGTGCTTCAGGACTTGAGGTATTATTAATAGTTTACTGTGACTGGCCTCTAATCCACCTCCTGGAGTTATGAGATATCAGGGCCTGGTGATGTCAAGACACAAAACTTGTGATTTCTGTTATCTACATCAAAAAGTGCAACTCTAAACATTCTCCTTGACCCAAACTCCTCTCCAAGAGCTTTCAATATACCCAGTTTCCCAGCTTTCAATGCCACGCTCATATTAGAGTGCCAGCTCTCTTCCTGTCTATGGGAAGTGATCTTTTCTTAAATAAATCTTTTCCTTTTTTCATCTCTTGGTGTGTTTGCAAATCTTTGTATTACTCAGATCTCTGGTTACTGGCATGCAACTCCAGCATGCCAGCTCAGGTGGTGCCATGCCCCCCGATCCGACCCCCGCCACATCCTGCATTCCCAACAGTTCTTATTAAAATTTTTGTTTGTTTGTTTGTGATCTTTTAACTTTTGGGTTGATGTATGTGTGTGTTTTCAAGTTTTCAGTTGCTATGTACTCTCTGTTAATTCTGTGTTCTGCTGTTCTCTTGGAAAGTGCATGGTCATTCTTTTTTTTTCCTCTCTTTTTTTCTGTGTTTAATCTCTTTTTCTCCATCTCCTGCATAGCTGATCTGGAAGCTGCATACTCTCTTGGGGATTGGATGTCTGGGAAAATTTTTAATTGTTAATTGCTGATGAAACTGAGTTTGGCTGACTAGGAGACTCTTGATTGAAATTGTTTATCTTTAAGGACTTTAAAGATTGGATTTCAGTTCCTTCTAGCTTGTAGTGTTTCTGCTGATAGTCTCTTGCTATTCTGATTACTTTTTCCTGGTAGGTAGTCTGATCTTTCTTTCTTGCTGCCTTTAGGATTTTTTTCTTTTGTTTCTACTTTGTGTAGGTGAATTACTATGTGTCTAGTGGTTGGTCTTCTCATTTGATGCCTTACAGCATTGTCTATATTTCTTGTGCTTGGGTTGTCACATCTCTGATCTTGGATAACCTTCTGGAATACTTGCTCCAAGGTGTTCTCCATTTCCCTTTCTTCTTCTGGGATACCAATCAGGCATAGGTTCAGTCTCTAGATATAATCATACATCACTTGGAGACTTTTTTTTCTCACTTTTTGAGTATTTTTTCTTTTCTTTTCTTTTTTTTCTGAGATTCTTTCTTCTGCTTAATTCTGCTTTCCATTCTTGTCATCTTGTTATTTAGATCTTGGATAAATTTTTTTATGGCCCAAATCTTTTATGAGTTACTTCTGTGTTGCATATTATCTTTCTTGAATCTTATTTACTTTTTCTATCCATTCCCTAAACCCTGTTGCATTCCGGGATCAGTCATTGGTGACTTCTATTGTTTGGCTCTGAGGTCAGGTGTTTTCTGTTTGGTACACTGGGAGTTACCTGTGTTCTTTCATTGATATTTCCTCATTTGCGACAGACCGCTCTCTTTTCTCTTTAGTTTTGTTATTCAGTGACAATGGGATAGGCTATCACTTCTGATGTTTGCTCTGCCCTCTATTCTTCCCTGATCAGGGCTATGAATTTGCCCTCTTTTGAAACAGGGTTGTGGGTAGAAAGCTTTGCCATATCTTTTATTTTTGAGAATCGAATAAGGTGGAGGATGGGGAGCTAGGATTCAGAAACTCCTTGCCAATTACAATGTTCACTGATTGTGATATGGATTCCCTGAGACCCACTCCCTACCACTACTCTATATGATGATGTATGAGTATGTGTGTGTACCCCCTGAGTCCATGATATAGTAATAGCAATGAGGAGAATGGAGAAAGGAAGAATGAAATAAGATGAACAAACTTTTAAAAACACACACAAAAACACAGAAAAACAAGAGCAGAAACTGGAGCAAAAAACAATGAAACACACACACACACACACACACACACACACACACACACACACCCAAAGCAAACTGGAATAACAACAAAGCAAAACAAGCAACAACAACAAAAACAGGAAAACCAGACACACACACATCCAACCCAAAATGAGAGAAGAAGAAAGAGAGAAAAACAAAGGAAAGAAAAAAAGGAATTCAAATTGAACCCTTACACATGTATTCACACACATTAAGCTAAAAAAAGAGAAGAACAAAAAAGCAAAAGCGAAAACTGAACATGAAAAGATGAACACTCAATCCTTCATGTATACACATAAACAGAAAACAAAAAATGAAAGAAGAACAAAAGAAGAAAGAAAAAATGAAAAAAATGGGTGGGAGGAATACAGATCAAACACTCATATTCATATTTATGCATAAAGGAAAAATACTTTAAAATTATAAAACAAAGAAACAAAGAAAAACCCTACCCTCTTGTGGCAGTTTCTGTAAGTGTTCCTCTTGGCTGCCCCTCTACTGTCTCTTGCAGAGCTTCAGCTTCAATCACAATCTCTCCAGTGTCAGACCCAGGAAAGGAGGAGGGTGCAGTGGGGTGGGGCTTCAGTCCTCCCCACCCACTCTAGTATGGTCAGGGGATTCTCCTCTGGTGGGGAGGTGCAGAATTGTTTCTTCCTCATGTACTGGCAGGAGGCACCTCAGCCAGGCTTATCTTGAAATGGCATCCTCCTATTGTGGCTGGTGTCCAGGCTCTGCTGGGTTGGTGCCTCTCAGTCATGTTCCAGCCATGTGGGTCTGACATTCAGAGGATTGCTGGGGTGGAGGGGGTTGAGTCACCCCCTGACTTGCCTCTCTTTGGAGGCCATTCTCATCCTTTTCTGGCCACATCCTTTAACCCGCAGCTGAATCAGGGCAGGAGGTGGGGCATCTGAGACGCAGTACTCGTCCTATCCCTCCAGAGTTTGTGCTTTCAGGATATTCCCTCTGGGTCATAATCAACCCCTGAGCAGTTAATCCACTGGTCACAGAGATAGGGTCACGTCTGCTGCTCCGTGGTAAGCAAGCTGGAGCACATTCCTGCTCAGTTTTCAAAAGTGTGGCAGAGTGCCTCTTTTGTCTTCTTCAGTGGGGTTCTCCCTCTGGGCTCCCTTGCTTTGCTCCCTCTGCAACTTTTGCTGCCAATGTCTGGCCAGGCACTGCAGTGGTGAGGTAGAGCATGGAGCTGGCTGTATCTCCCAGCAGCGTCTTCCTGAGAAGGACTTTGTTGATTTTTTTAAAATGGTGCCCAGCTTCTGTGCTTTGGGTAGTGCTAGGAACCAAGCAGAGCAGCCATGGCATCAGCCACTTCACCAGGAGGGCCCTGGCCATTTGCTCCTGAGTCCCTACATTGTCAGCCACTAGCATGCCCACTTAGTCACCAGCATGTACACAAAATATTCCATACCAGACTCAATTACTATTATCCCAAACATCAGGAGAGAGAGACCTCTGAATTTTGTAAAATCTAGTTCACTGCAGGTTTTAATGGAGTAAGTGCTTCAGTCAGAGAATTTTCTGCAAGCTTGGGCCAATTTATTTGGAAAAAAGTTGAAAGACAATTTTGTTTATTTAATGTAGGTGGATGATTAAGTCAGGTAAAATTTTGAAAGAGGTTCACTGATCTGCTTTTTCTGATTAAGAAGTTTGATAAATCAGATAATTAAACAACCCAAATTTTTAAACATTTAATTATACTTTAGGTTGCTATGATAGAGATATGAATTTCCCTAACTTGGTGCTGTAAAAGGACAATATATATTTCAATTCTGCTGATTTGTTTGAGAAATATAGCTACTCAAGAACTAACTGGACATGTGGATTGAGCAGATTGTGACTTGAGACTACCCCTAATTCCCATTGCTAAACTACCCTGAAGTCAATGGAATCACAGGTGTCAAAGAATTGTAAAGCTATTTGGTGGAAATAAAAATCTAATTTCAGCAACAATTCATAGGTTTGATGGACATGAATCATGCCTTATGTTTTATGTCTGCTTTTAGATTTGAACTCACTGGATACACCTCAGTCATTTAGCATCTGCTCCATCTTTGAGTCTGAGTTTCCAGAAGACCTGATTCAACCATAAGCAAAATACAGTTGCCAAGAAGATGACAAGGAAGAAAAATGTGCAAAATGGTTGAAAACATCCCACAGACACCTTACAATTTGTAACTTTGTGAACAGATTCTAGAATGTAGGGTCTTCTGTGAGAGGGTATTCCCTTTGGAAATGACTGAAAAGAAGACTTTGAGCCACATTCCATGATACAGGCTTGGAGTTAACATGGAGATGGTACTTCTCAAAATACACCATTTTTCAACAATTATATCCTTATTAAGTTGTCAAAAAATTGATCAATGACTGACATTAAGCTCAAGAAGCACATTCTTCTAAAAATACAATTGATCAGGTTTATTTAGGCAGTTTTTACATCTAAGTAGTTATTAGCCTAATGCTTTTGAGGTTAAAAATCAAAATACCCTAAAGAGTTTAAATCAAGAGGGCTACCACTGTAAAAAGAATGTAGATTTGTGGGAAAGCCCTAGAATTTTGTTGAACTGCCAAGACTTCTGACCATCACTACTGAAGAATTTCTAATGCTGATTGATCTCTGTGTGAGATTTTTCATGCCCACTATCGAGAGCTTCCAGATTATTTACATGTTGCAGCAGAGTTGTGTTCTTGACTTCACCACTCCCTCTGAGCTCCAAATCTGTTCTTTTTTCTCTTTGTTGCTGTTATTTGGTTTTAATTTGAGCAAGATCTCTGTTCTCTAGTCTGGTTCGTGTTTCCTTTATCATGGACCAGACAAAATAAAATTGACTTGGTTTCCTAACAACCATAGAAAGTTCAAAACAAAACCCATTCGGAGGCCATGGCAAATATCTTAGACTATCACTGTGAATATGGCCAAGTGTTGTCATAAAAGTATGGCATCTCAAAGTAGAAAAACTGCATGGAGTTTGAAGACTTTGTTTTATTCTTTTATCAGTAATGTTATTTTAGCTGCTATAGCTCCAACCGAGTGAACGATAGCATTTTATCTAATATAAATACCTTTCTTTCCTTCTGAGTTGTGAAAGCCAATGATCACATTTCATCTCTAGCTCTCAGTGAGGTTAAGTTACCCAAGCAAGAAACATTTATAACTTCAAATGCTGAAGATTGTTGGAGGTGAAGAGTGATCATTCAGAAATAGTTTAATGACAGTTCAGAAATTAGATGCAGGGAGATAAAATTCTAAGTCTGAAATGTGTTCCAAAAAATAAAATAGCCATCTTGTATCCATCAGTATTTGTATGATAGCCATTTTGCATCCATCAGTATTTGTATTTGTATGATGTATAATTGAAGAGTAAATGGATGAAAATCACTCTTAAAAATTAGCACAAGGCATGGCAGGAAATGAAAGAAAAGAGAAGCAAAGAATGTATTCTAATGAATATAGATAACAAGCCAAAAGGTGGGTGCAGTGTTTATTTTAGAGTTTTGCTGCTCATTGTGTCAAAGCTGTCACAGATTTAAGTACAGATTGAAGATCATTTTAATGGGGAAGGTATGTGAGACCAGCAGACATGCAGAAAATGTTGCTTGAAACTCAAGAGCCCAGAGTTTGAATGTAAACAGTTGTACTTCTCTGTGACTGCAGTTACATTGTAAAGCTCAGTGTCCCATCGGAAGAATGTAGGCATATCTCACATAACTGTTCGACTGTCAAGCCATAGGGAGAGCATTAGGAACAAATGGAACAAGGCAGGACTCTTGTCGCTCATTAACTCTCCTCTCTTTGCTGCTAATCCAGAATCAAATTTTTTGTCAACTCTAGAGTTCCATTTACTTGGCAGACACTGTCTGGACTCCTGGATGAAAAAGCTAAAGATATTGATTGACCTGATCTTGGTTAGATACCTATCCCTGAATAAATCATCACAGTCCAAAACTGGGTATTCTGATAAAAGAACGGTTCTCTTCCAATGGTAACCGTGTGGTGAGCAGTAGTACCTCCAAGAATCCTATCATGAAAGACAATCTTTTGAGTAGGCAAAAATTCCTGCACGTCATGCAGTTGATCATGATTTCTCATTTTCTGTAACTATATTAAGATCAGTGCACACTTTACCTCTTACCTCTTACATAGGTCCTCAGGGTATAAAGTGTGTGTTCTCTGTAAAGTTCATAAAGCAGAAATTCTGTCTGTCTTGTTCATTGTGTACCTCCCATCCATATTGGACTCTGATATTGTGGAATTACGATAAGTATGTGACATATGGATAAATAAATAATCAACTGACTTTATTTATTCTAATATTTCATTCTTCTCTTGTGTCTTCCTACTTGCTAATATTTTATCTTATAGTTCTGTTTGTAATTTTGAAATCTACCTCAATTTAAAATTAGGAAAGAAATTATTGGAATATTAAATCTCTATAAATAATACTCTAATCCATCTTTATGTAAGAACCATTGAGGGGTAAGATACAGGAAAAGTCTGGGGTAGACTATGATTTTAGGTTTATAGTCAAATTGCTGTGCGTATATTTTACTCTCGAATGACACAGACTTGCCAACTTAGCCATTGTCACAGATGGGCAACAGACCTCTCGTGGAAAGGGATGAGCTGATCCTTCTTAATTTATTCTCACATATTCATCATTTAGATAAATTATTACTCCTTTCTTGGTGTGATGGCCAATTTTACGTGTCAACTTGACTGCGCTGAGGGATGCCCAGATAACTCGTGATAAATTATTTCTGGGCGTGTCTGTGTGAGTGTTTCTAGAAAAAATTAACATTTGAATTAGAAGACTGAGTAAAGATGATCATCTCCCTCCCTCTCCCCACAGTGTGAGTGGGTATCCTCCAATCCCTTGAAGGCCTGAATATAACAGATTCTCTTTTTTTCTTAGCTAGGATATTCTTCTTCTCCTACCCTCACACATCAGTACTCCTTGTTCTTGGACCTTCAGACTCAGATTAATTACCAGACTGGCTTTTCTGGTTTCTCCGGCTTGTGGATGGTAGATCATGAGACTTCTAAACCTTCATAATTTTGTGAGTCAGTTCTTACAACAAATCTTCTCTTACAGAGATATTCAGGGTTCCAAAGAAGGCTCTGGTTTTTTGAAGAACACTGACAAATATATCTGGAAAGCAGTTAGAAGAGATGCTAACACTCTTTGTCTAGTGTAAGTCCCTTCTTTAAGAAACCAAAGCTTATGGGGGTGGGGGTGGGGTATTTCTTAACAGGTATATGGGAAGAAATGGAGAAAGTGAGGGAGAAAGGAGACATTCTGCCAGGAAAAAAGTATTAAAACCAGGCAATGATCTGATTACTCATTTAAGGTAGCAAGTCTAAATGTCAAGACTTCCCCTTCTCCTACCCCATTTCAGCTACTGTTTCTTTTTCACTTGGCTTTGACTTTCTATCCCAGTGTCTGAATATCATTGCTCCCTTCCTAAGACAAATGACATTTAAAAATTATAGCCCAGACTAACCAAGATATCAAGTCTATCTATCATTTGCAGTTCAAACAGCCATTATTCCAATGTATCTGTAATTACAAAATAGCTCAAGGTCATCAGGATGAGAGAAAATCTATGACCATCATTGGAAATTCATTCTGTGCATATGCAAATTTATAAACCTTTTTTTCTTGAGCTGAAGCCTGGGAGAACAAATAGAAACTTAGAATTATGTCAACTCAATCACCAGCTATTCATTGACTTTTTACCCTGCATAAATCACGACTGATCTCAAAGAGAGTAAAATCAAGTTTGATTCTTGCAAGTATTTTTTAAAGGTATACAAGAGACAGCCATGAGAAGATGTTCCAGGCTCAACTGTCAGATGAATGATATGACCAATAGGGGAGGATGGAGAAGGGAACAACAACAACAACAAAAACTACTTCCTTGTGCAAAAATTTGACCTGTAATACAATGAGAATAAACAGGATCACTGGGACTTGTGGAGCATTGGAAAGAGCCCATTATTTTCTAAGTTCTGTAGGTTTGTTCTGAGTGATTTAAAAAGTTACACATAAAAGTTAAGCAAGAATATGAGCAAATATCCAATAGACAGTATTTATTCTCTGCTGACTTCTAAGTCTATGAAGAAATATATCTCCTAAGTAGTAAAAAGGGAAAAATTGTACTAAACAAGAAATGAAAATAGATACAAGTTAGAAATAAAAGTAACAGAAGATATGAAAGTATCACACTTCACATCTTGCTTCAGAATCTTTCTGAATATATAAATGAAATTCAGGTAAGTTGTTATTTTATTTTAATAAAAGTTGCTTTTCTTTTAAAAAGCTGACATTGGATGCTGAAATCTCTGAGATTCAGCAATTCACATCTGGAAATCAGTAATTACTTAAAGCAGGAGAGAACGACTCTTTTGAAAAGATGAAGGCAATAATATCAACTGACCTCTAGAGGGCTCCCTACAAACCAGATCTAGTTTGTGAAGAGATACCCGACATCACGCGGGGCAGCATTTTTTTCAAAAGGGTGCTTGCTATACAGGGATTTAAAAAAAAAATTATTTGGACAGACTCATGCCTGACTTGCTTTTCCAAATGACAAATAAATCTTCGCTGATCTTCAGGTATAGTTTGGTAAGTTCCCAATACTAATTGGGGTTATTTGCCATCTCTTTGCTGCCAAGCAAGCTGTGAGCTAGTTCCTTGCCTGTCCATTTCCCACTGCACCCAGTACCAAGCAAGATGCTTGGCATGGAAGCAGGTGAACAAGAAATGTATGTTGATTGGAATTTGATCCTCTCTTAGCTCAGATGACGTTTAGAAAATGGTAATCATCATAGGATGAAGCTGAAAATAATAAAAATATATCTGACATTTTTGTAGCTTAAAATAATTAACACATACTCCCATGCACATTATCTTAATGAAACCTTAAAAAATTAGTGAGTCAGATTTTTATTATCATTTACATTGATGAGATGACTGAATCCAAGGAACTGAATGTAATAAAGTAGAGATTCAAATTTAGTTCTTTTGATTTCAATCTCAACGACCTTTTTCACTGACTCATTGCTAATTCTGATTATACAGATAATGATGTGAAAAATCAGTAACCTTTCAATAAGTGTCCCCTGGTGGATAGAATCATAGAATGTAAGACAGGGAGAAGGCATCGGACGTGATCTCAACTAATTAGTCGAAACCTTGGAAAATGGGTTGACTTATGAAGGGAATTAGGTAGTGGAGCTTTGATATATCACTCCTGGAAAGCTTCTCAAGCCAACTAAACAGGTGCCAGGTCAGAGGACAGATCCAGAAAGAAGACACATTTATTTTAGTTGACAAACTAGGAGTGATAAAAAGATTACTAGGATGGTACCTTAGCCACAAGATAAATCAGGTCAGAGTTGAACATCAAGCTTGGAGTGAGAAACCATCATGGAGGAGAAAGGAGAGAGTGGATAAGATGAGATCTGGTGGGCACATTAGTTGACTGGTTCTAACTGCAAGTTCTAGTTTGGTCTTCATAGTGTTTCCACCTCGATGGCTCAGGGATTGCCATGGGATCCGATTCAAATGAGACAGGAGGAGAAAGAGGGGATAGACATTATGAATCTAAAAATGATTATCCTTTTCTCCCTACTCATCAACTAATACAAGGCAGTTAACTCAAGAATCATGGCCCAATAAATGTGTACTTTAATAAGTGGCTTATCTCTCGATTTGGAAATTAAGCTTCGGTTAGTGAGACTGTACATCAGTCAGGGTTCCTCAGAGAAACAGAACAAATAAGGGGTGTGTGTGTGTGTGTGTGTGTGTGTGTGTGTGTGTGTGTGTGTGTGTGTAAAGAAAATTATTACAAGAGATTGACACATAATTATGGAGGCTGGGACCCAGGAGAACTGGTAATGTAGTTCCAGTCTGATTTTGCGTCTGAAGATAGGAGAAAACCAGTATCTATCAGTTCAAAACAGTAAGGCAGAAAGAAATAATTATTTGCTATTCTGTCTTTATGCTATTCAGGCCTTCAGCAGATTAGATGAGGCTAACTCTCATTGGAAAGGGAAATCTGCTTTACACAGTCTACTGGTTAAAATGTTAATCTTATGCAGATACATATAGAAATAATCTTTAACCAATATCTGGGCACTTTGTGGCCTGGACAAGATGACACATAAAATTAACCATAACATGTTTCTAGGCAAAGCTATAAGGAAGGTAAAAGTTATTAAAGGCTGACATGGATGAAAGTTTATGGAAAAGAGAGGATGAAGCCATGTAGGTAGGTGATTCCAATCTTGCAATTTTGTGATGAAAAGGTCTTTGATAGCATTGAGAGCACAATAAAACACAGCGGTTAAGAGCACAGACTGCTTGAGTTTGACTCTTGGGTCTATCACTCAGTAACTGTCCACTTTGAAAACTTTCTGTGTCTCAATTTCTCCTCTGTAAAATGGAGATAACACAGTACCTGTCCCACAGTTTGTAAATTTTAAAATAACGAAATAATTTATAGGTGATTCATTCAAGCCAGTAAACCCCACAAGATGCTGGGTATATTTATGGGAGAAGAATTTTGGTAGATAAGGCATTATGGAAAAGTCTATTAACTTGCATCAGTATAAAACTAGATTGAATGTCACACCCTTAGGGCAAGGGTTTCTCTGCAGGACAGATCTGAGCTTTTGAGCATGATATTAAGACTATGCAATATGCGAGTGAATCGTCTACCCAAATCATTTGTTTACCTCTCCAAATTACTATCCCAAATGGAGGAAGCTACCTTTTCTAATATCTGTTAATTCAGTAAATAGTTATTGAGCATCTAATCTATGCCACAGAATGTTCCAGGTATTGGGGTACAGCACACACAAGTTCTAAACCATAGGGAAGTTCCATTTTTGGGGGACTCACCTGAGTAGTTGTTAATGCTTATCTCTGTGCTTCCTAGCTGCTAGGTTTCTTTCTTCCAGATAATTAGGAGGCAGAAATGCAGGCTAGGTAGGAACCCAGGATGAGTGACTGGAAAATAGCAAATGGATTTCATTTATTTGCTGTCAGTAGGTAGACGTTAGGCCTTTCCACACACTTGTTCTTTTTAAATATTGTGTTTGAAAAACTGAGCTTCATCCTGGTTCCTGCTCCCATCCAGACATGAGAAGGAACACCTGAGGAGGACTCCAGATCCATTTACCCCATCAGTGAGTTGAGACCTACCTCCTCTTAGCTGAGGTCTGCTTACAATAGTGCTGACTGATTTCTGCCCTTTGTTTCTGGTGTCCTGTCCTGAAAGCCTGCAACTAGTCCATAATACGCGATTGGATGGTACTTTCTCCATCCCCATAAAACCCACCTGCACTCTCATGCTGCTGTGCCCTCCCAAAGTGACTGTCTCCTCGGGGTCCTTGTGGGATCTCACCACAACCTTCTATTCTTTGATAGTTGTGTCTTTCTCCAAAGGTTTCTTTGCTATATTCTGTGTCTGGCACATTAGCAAAGACCTAATAAATACTTGTAGAATGAAGTTGGATGGTGTCCTAAATGATCTTAGAAAGTATGTGAATGAGCAATTTGTATTTTAATAAGTTAATATTTTAAGAAAAGTGTAACTGGGATAAATAGAGGAATAATTTTAAGGACAACGGAGCATATAAACTAAAAGTATTGATATTTATATGTTCATCTGTAATGATAGTGGACTACTCTTCTCTAGCATAGTTAATAAATATTTTATTGTTAAACATTTTAAATGTTTAGAATTTTAACTATTATATAAAAACTTCAGATGACATCATCATTGCTAAAGCTTTTTAAACATCTTATTTACTGTAACAATTTTATAAAATGGTTTTTTGAGGTAAAAATAAATAAATAAATAACACCTGCTTTTACAGTGGTATGAAACCAATCAAAGTCAGGGAAGCAGTGACTTGGTGGCTAACCACACAAGCTCTGTAGTTTAACTGACTGGGTTTTAATTCCAGCCTTAACACAAACCAATTAAATGGACTTGGGAAAGGGTGTGCCTTGTCTAGACCTCAGCTTCCTCACTTTCAAAGGGGACTGATAATAGTACCTACCTTATAAATTTGTTGTGATGAGTAAATAAAATATATAATCCATGTGAAATGCTACACCCTGTGACAGGCACTTGTGACTGCCCAGTAAATGGTAATTGTTATCCATCATTGCTCTAACAGCATAACGATAATCTTGTAATCTACTTAGCATTCTAACCACCGTTGAATGGAAGACTCAGCATGCTGCTTTATTCTCAAGGACTTGCATAGGTCTGGGTTTGCAGGTGTTAACAAGTCCCATCAGTACACATACTTAGAGGAATGTTGGACCCAGATAAAGAGACCAAGACCAAAGAAGCCAAGGAGAAACTGAGGCCTGGGCAGAAGTCCTGAGGCATAGCTAATGAGCACTTCTCCCAGGCAGTTGAGCAAGAAGACTAAGACCTCTTGGAGACCCACAAGACTACTTTGCTTTGGCAGTTAATTTCAACTGATACACTCGATTTGGCTTTTCTGAATTACAGGTAGATGAGAGCTCATTCCATATTACTCAATGCTAAGAAGCAGAAATTCTGCAGAGCAATAATGAGAGCACACAAATAAGATGAAGTTTTGTTTAACCATAAAACCTGCAGTTGGTTAGTCATTACATTGTAATCTACCCTGATCTAAACAAGGCACTGCACAGATGCCTTATAAGCTTTCTCTCTTCTAAAAATATCTCATTACCATCCACAGGAGCAGTTAAATATAGATATTTTGTTTTTATGGCCTTTATTTCTGAAACATAAAAGGTTTTATGTTTCTAATTCCTAGACAATTTTTCATGGCATTTCTGTTTATCCAGCATTCTACCATCAAGCCCTATTTGGGGGAAAATGCAATGCTTTCTGAAAAGTCTAAAGTGTTTGTCATTTGCTGTGAGTGAATTATGGGACTCAAGAAGTTCTTTAGTTCTTCTGATCTTAGAAAATTGCTTTGCTTGACAGGAACTAGCCTAGTTGAGTTTTTAGTCTTGATTGCTTTTTTTTTTCTGGTTACCCTTATTTACTTTTGTCTTTCTCTATTGTTTGTTGCAGTGAGTTTCAGGGAAGTTGTCCTAGACCGGTTTTGGTAGCTTAGTTGGAAGTTTTCCAACATCAGAGTTTCATTATGCAGAAAAAAACATCTGCAGTCATGTTCCTGATGACCTTTGTGTGGGTTTGGAGAAAAGACTGAGATAAAAACAGAAAAGGTGCACTCCATGCATATCCCTCTACAGGCAAAATGACTTCACATGCCATTCTTCATGCAGTCCCACAGGTCCTCACACTTAGAAGGGCCCTGGCTTAGCTTAATGCTCTACCATCACCACTTTGAAATTCTTAATAATTTTTGAACAATTCTTTGTGAAGCCACGGGCTGCTCCTACCCCACTCATGATGCCACAGGATGCTCTATGTGTGTGGAATGTCACTCCCTACACTTTCTTTTCCTGGCGAACTCCTCACAGCTCCTGGGTCGCTCTGTGCAAAAGTTTCTCTCCCTTCTCCAGGCCAGGTCAGTGTCTCAGTGTCTCTGTGTTCCCATAATGACACATGCACTGCTCTAAAGTGGCATTGATTAGTCTGCACTGTATATGCACATGTGACTGTCTATCTGTTTCAACTACGGACTCCAGGGTAGGGATTAGGTCTGGATTTGTCTTTGTGTTCCTTTGGAATAGCGCCTGCTCTTGGGAGGGTTCCTTAAATGCACGGTAATGAAAAAAAGTTTCAACAAGTTTCATACTCTGCAGCATGAAGCTTCTTCTTGCCCTTGGTATAGCGCTCTGTCCTGCATGTGATCCCATTTTCTCTTTTTTGTACATGGGGAACCCTTCTGCAGTTTTTAACACACAACTGAAAGGTCTTTCCTCTGGGAAGTTTTCTTTGAATGTAAAAGAAAGAAGGAATCACTTCCTTCCAAAGCACTTGCCCCATTGTATCATGAGTATTTGAAAATGTCTGTTTCCCCCACTTGACTGGGAGCTCCTTGAAGCTCATGTTTTATTGATCTTTGTATTCCAAGCTCTGGCATGGTACCCAGCACGAAAAAGTGGAATGAAGCAAGCAAGAAAGAAAAAAAGCAAAGAGACAAAGTATGCAGTTGCATGATCCCAAGATAATGATGTGATAGATCAAAATTCTAATCGAGCAATTCTATTTTATTATCTGACATGCTATGAGCTGTTTAAGTATTGTTTTTTTTATATATACCACAGTGGTTGGAAAGAAATCGAGGTCCTCTAGACTAGCTGATTTTTTAGCAAAAACTTGAATTGTTTGGTCATATCAGGTTTGGAATTCCAGCTAAATTAGGGCTTACACCTATTCTAGGAAGGAAAGAGAAGTTATAAACTTTAAGGTAAAAGTGTATAGTTATCCCTCTTAAAGTCTTACAAGCATACTGATTGCTATGTTTAAAAGTAAGCAAAGTAAACAAACACAGATCAATCTTGCTTTCTCCTGAGTATGATTCCTACACCAAAATGTTCACAGAGCTTCCTTTTTACCACTTTTTCTTCAGTCCATCAAGGTACGTTAGTTTTGGCTGGACCCTTTCATCTGTATTTACACAGCCCAAAGATTTCTTAGGCACCTCGGATATTTTACATGGTGGAAGCAAGGAAAATTTTTCTCTGTCGTTTTGGGACCTGCTTTGTGAGATTTTTTTCTGATTTATGGTATTCTTTCTCCCAGTGAATTTGCCAGGTTTCAATGGAACTCAAAGGTGAGTTAGAATCTAATATGAAGTTCCCAGTGCATTCTTGCTATTTTCTTCTCAAAGTGCTATGACCTCACTGCATATGACTCCCCTCTGTGTTTGACTATTCCTCTGAAAGGAAGGAAAAATTGATCATCTCTGAGCCCACCAAGCACTGCTCTAGAATTTAGATCCTAAAGACTCAGGTTTAGAGTTGGCTGGGGCAGGTGCTAGGTGAAAACAGAGATCCAAAGTATCATTTCAGACCAGCTGATTGAGAATACTTGAGTTGGAACCCTGGAATATTCATCCTTAATAAGTTCCAGGTGGACCTCTCTTTAGTGTTGTCTAGAAACTACTGAACAAGCAAATCTCTAACCCTCTATGTCTCTTCTACGATGTTCTTTCTTACATATAGGACAGAATTCATGGATAAAATAATCTATAGGCCTTTATATAAGAGCTCCACTATTAATACTATTGTTTTGCACTTTGCAATGGATATTGCTATCATGCAGAATGAAATCATTTAAAATATTTTGGCCTTTGTGGTAATCTTGAAAATAAGAGAGAAAGGTCTGGAATCAGACTTTGAGAGATGAAATGACTTGGCCAAGATCACACACAGCCAAGCTCTAACTCCATGTTCAATAATAAAAATGAAAAGAGTGGATTGTAGGTGATCAAAAACGTGGAGGTTTCATTGAATAAAAGAGTCTGCATCAAATTCCCTTTCAGTTTTAGGCTACTTTTCTGTCCATTGTTATAGGAAGGTGGCAGCAAAGTTTGCCTCCACGTAGGGTTTTGGGTCATTGGCTCACCTATGGGTATGAAATCCAAATTTACATATACATATGATATAGGTATTCCTGAAAAATTAACATTAAAACCTGATTATAGGCTTGTGAGTTCATGTAGGCCAGGTCCTTCATGGGGCAATGTGGATAGAGAGGCCTCACATTCAAGGTTGTAATATTTTTGAAACTGTGACTCTTGCCCATGTGCATAAAAAATGCTGATTCTTGGGTACTACCCTGACTCTAAAACTCTCTGAAAATACTTCCCAGGAAATTGAATTTTCTACAGCTTCACTTAGTGAGTCTAATGACCAACTACTGTTACAATGCGGAAAAGAGAATATTTCTAAAATGTTTTAAACATTCACTCATTTATTAAGCAAATACTTTTTGAGCACTTATTATGTGCCAAACCCTGGACTGGAGCCCATGAAGAAATACAACTGTCAAAAATGTCTGCCTTGACCGGGCACAGTGTCTCAAGCTTGTAATCCCAGCACTTTGGGAGGTGGAGGCAAGAGGATTGCCTGAGCTCAGGGGTTCAAGACCAGCCTCGGCAATGTGGTGAGACCTCATCTCTACAAAAAATCAAAAACTTAGCCAGGCGTGGTGGCACATGCCTATGGTTCCAGCGACTTGGAAGGCTGAGGGGGAAGGATTGCCTGAGCCCAGCAAGTCGAGGCTGCGGTGGCCATGATCATGCCACTGCACTCCAGCCTGGGTGACAGAGTGAGACTCCAACTCAAAATTAAAAACAAAAAAAGTCTGCCTTTGTGAAGCTATCCTTCCTCTTGGGGAAATGCAGAGCAACAACATCAAGTAATTCAAAAATAATTCATCAATAATTTATTGATAATAGTTTATTAATAAATAAATTAATAATTATAGGCAAAAATAAGTTCCACAGTATGTAAGTAGATAGCAAATGTGACAAAGAAAGTGGCCAGGGTAAGGATATCATGAAGACAGTGTGGTGGTGCAAAATGTTTGCAGTTTTAATTTAGGTTGTCTGCACATATTTTACTGAGAAAGAGTCATTTGAGCATATTCTACAGAAAGCAGAGGAGTGTCCCTGCAGATACGCAGGAGATAGATTCAGGGTAGGGGACCGCTGGTGTGATGGTATAACACAAGGCCTCACTGTGAATTCAGAGGCATCGTTTCTTTGATCTCCTTCAATAACACTATTTATTAGGCACCACTATCTCCATTTTCCTGGTAAGAAAACTGAGCTAGGAAAAGCAAAATCTATTGCCCAACCTGATTCTACTGGTAAGCAGGGTTAGAACCAAACAAATATCATTCTTTTCTCAATTCACACTTTTGTGATTTTGGGGTGGAGGATGCGGGGTGGGGTGCTATTTATACTAAAAGTTTTAACTCATTTCACTTTAAAGATTCAAAAGGCAAAAACCCATTTGCCATTAGCAGGTGCCAACTAATTCCAATAATGTTCCTTTACAAGCCTCTGCTTGCTGGAGAGTGTTAACTGTTTAGTACAAGTCATTTTTAACAAACCCATAACATTGCCGTTACATGAATTATACATGGCTTATAAAATGATTATTTAGTCAGTGGAAAATTAAATTCATCAGTGTTTTCCAAATCTGAGCTGGGACATTCATCAGAAAAACTGTTAAATTTTTAATCAACTGTACTGTGGTTGATGTAGCTATCAGCCTAAATTGCTCTTTCTCTGTCATTCCCCTTGTTGCAGAATATAGTGTAGAATTACCAGCTCTACGATGCTAATTGATTTTTTTCTTGCAAAGATTTAAGACAGAGTAACACTGAAATTAAAAAGAAGTTGTATGCACTTCAAAGACACATTTCACATATAATGTGTGGCAATTTAATATTTTAGGGTTTTTAAATTTTTCTTCCCTCTAATCTAACGCTTCAGACTGAAGCTCACCTCAGTCTGATATCATGATGAAACTGTTCAGACCCAAATATTAAAATTGAAATTATATAATGTGTTAAAATATGACAAGCTTTATTTAAAAAAAAATAGTGTGAAATAAGGACCTTCTACCTGCATATCAATAATGCAGCCTAATGAGAGTCAATTTCCCAAATGCACAAGAGTGGCTAAAACTCCCTGAGTAGATAACTCACTGGATATTTCTTGCAGACTGAAATTGTTTTAGACAGTTTCTCATTTTCCTCATGAATCTAACCCTTTCCTTCAGTGTACAATCTTCTGATGACAAGGGAAAATTTTATATTTTTCTTCTGGAAAATTCAATTATTTATTAGTACAACCATTTAAACTTGTGTTTGCATCCCTTTAACCAAACATCTTTGCTGTTGACACAGGCTGTGCCCTGAGAACACTTCTAAGCCCACATTTCTGTGTCAGAAGCATAGTTGGAAATAGGAATCAGAAGATCCAGGGTTCATCTGTGTCTTGGACACACCACTGCACATCCCAGGCCTCTGTTGCCATCCCGTTGTGGAGTTATGCAAAGTTCCTGGCCTATTCTGGCTTTCTCAGGTCTAATTTACCATTGACAGGAACAGGTTTATCTAGACCAGGGTCTTTCAGTCTCAAGTGTGCATGCAGCTCCTCTGGGACTCTTGCTAAAAATGAAGATTCTGGTTAAATGGTTCTAGAGTGAAGCCTGAGATTCGGTACTTCTACCATACTCTCAGGTGATACTGAGGTTGTTTCATGAGCCTCCTGTTTCAGGAGCTAGAATCTTCAAAAAATTTCTGGAATGATGCCATCCATTATGACACTCTTGGCATCAGTCCTGGGTCCCCAGGCTGGGTCTAGATCACCTTTTTATTCGGATGGTGCATGTTGGTGCAACTAAGCAAACCTCAGCATGGAGTCCAGCAGACTAAGTGTCCAGAATGGTCCCAGAAAGAGGGTGGCAGAGGAAGATTAAACATTTCTGCACACTTCTCTTAATGTAGCTCAGATTGAGATCAGGAAGAGAAGGACAGAGCTGATCATCATTACTGCTTTTCCTTCCCATGTACTCTGGTGTAGGGTTCTGTCCACGGGAAGGAAGGGGCCCCTTTTGTTTATCTGCATAGCGGTGGTTACCATTTGGGATGGAGATGCACCTACTCCAGGCCCTTGCAGTATGCTCCTGGTATTTTTTATCTCACCACACTCTGCAGATAAGCTTTCACTGTTTCCCTCACACATCCTGTCCTTATAGATGTCTTTGCATTTGCAATCACTGTTTTCCCTCACAGAAGCTATCTTCATTTTTCTCTTTGCCTGGTGAAATCTTGCTTATCTTTCTAGAAAGATCTCCAATGAGAAGCATGCTCTATTCCCTTCCTGGACACTTCCCAACCTTGCAGAGGTAACACTAGCCTGGTTACCCTGGTCTTCTCTTTCTGCTTCTGTATGCAGCCCCCGGTTTTTCTGCAATCAACTCTGAATTCTGAAAAATGTAAATTCAATTATAAAACTCTCCCACTTAAAACACCAGATACCTTGCCAGTGGCCAACCAAGCACCTTATTAAAAGTAAAACTCCCTGCCCTGGCCAATAGTGCCCACATGACAGGGCCCTGCCTGACTTTGGGACTTCCCATACTTCTCACACTTCTTCCCCTCCATCGCCCTGGCTCTGATCCCAACAGCCTTCCATCTGAACTTGAAAGCAAACGAGGTCATTCCCACCTGAGCCACGAGCTATTTCCTCTGACCGAACACTTTTCCTCAGGAGTTTCACTTGCCAGACCTGCTCTCATTCTGGTCTCAGCTCATTCCTCCAAACTGGAGTGGAAGTGGCCACAGGACTCTCTTTCTGTTACCCCATATTACCACTTTTATTATTACCTGTTAGTTTTTTTTTTAATTTGTTTATCATCTGTCCTCTTAGATCAGAACTGTTAGCTTCTCGAGAGAGGGAACACTGCCTCCTTGTGAACCATTGTATTCCCAGAACTCAACACAACATGTGGTGCTTGGAAGACTTTCCTTAGATATTGACTGGATCAATGAATATTGGAAATATTCAACAAAAATAGTCTTCCCTTTAGAGAAACAGATCTCGGGTTGAGAGCCAGCTCTGTCATTTGCAAGCTATTTACCTCCCTAAGCCTCAGTTTCTTCATTTGTAAGATGGAAATATTAAGAGTCCCCACCACCCAGAGCTGTTATGTGAAGTAAAAATCAGATACTGTATGTAACATGTTTAGCACAGCATGCTGCAAGGAGTGAGCTCAGTCAATACACCTATGATTTTCTTTTTTTTTTTTCAAGTTGGAGTCTCACTCTGTCGCCCAGACTGGAGTGCAGTGGCCGCTCCCAGCCACCGCATCCTCGACCTGCTGGGCTCCAGTGATCCTTCCGCTTCAGCCTTCCAAGTAGCCGGAATTACAGGCATGCGCTACCATGCCCGGCTGATTTTTTGATTTATTGTAGAGATGAGGTCTCACTGCCCAGGCGGGTCTCGAACCCGCGGGCTCGGGCAATCCACTCACCTCAGCCTCCCAAAGGCGCGGGATTACAGACTGAGCCACCGAGCCCGGCTTACACCTATGATTTTCAACATCATTGCCCAGTCTTTCATTTTTACATGAGGAGCAGTGGTTCTAGGAGAAGAGGGTATGAGTACACATGCCTGGAACCCAACACAGGAAAAAACAGGAAAGCTAGAGAGGCTTTCTCTCTAGCTCCAGGAGATGTCTCAAGTCAGGAAATGTTTATTTAGGCCATCAACTTGAAGTTAGTAATTATCTGATTAATGGCCATTCCACATAGGGCTTCTGTTCCAAGATAATGGATTTAAGTGTATCTGGACTCAAGAGGAAGATTCTAACCTGCTGCTTTCTGAATGGTGAGATATTTAAAATGGGATGTATGGAGTGGCGAGGTAATTATGAGTGCGGCAAACATATGGCTGAGACTATATTTCTCCTGCTGAAGGAAACAAGTCCAAATATGTAACATACACACATTCTCCTTCCTATAAATACACAGATTGGAGATTGCTGTGGCAACATTTTGTTAAGTACCAGAATCCCGGAGAAATCACTGGAAGCATGTTATCAGAGGAACAGATGGTTGGTGTCCCTCCTGGTCTGAAGGTATTTCTGGCTGTCATGTGGGTATTCTATAAATAAACCCCACTGAGAGGCAATGAAATATAAGCAATCAGTTACACTCTCTGACTTAAAAATAAAAGCACTGGGGAAAAAAAAATAAAGGCTGACTAGTTTAAAGATGACTCTAGCATTGAACCTGAGGGCTAGAAGGGATCTTAGGAAACCTTCAAGATCATTTGATGCTTCTGGGTGAAATCTCATTTGATTAGGTTCAGTTTGACTTTTAAAGACCTTCAGAGGTTGGCATCAAAATTCAATCATGACATCTGTGGCTCTGTGCAAAACATTGGTTGTGTGGATTCTGCCTACCTGGATCCCAACCCCCTCAGCTTCTCCCCCACCCTGTGCCCTATTCCTGGACTTGTTCCTGTTTGGGTTCCGAAGTTCAGTAACCCTTGGTGGCTCAGCCTGTAATCCCAGCGCTTTGGGAGGCCGAAGTGAGTGGATTGCCTGCGGGTTCAAGACCCGCCCAGGTAACTTGGTGAGACCTCATCTCTACAATAAATAAAAAATTAGCCTCCTGTAGTTTCAGCTACTTGGAATGCTGAGGTGGAAGGATCATCAGAGCCCAGCAGGTTGAGATTGTGGTGGTCGGGACCATGTCACTGCACTCTTGTCTGGGCGATGGAGTGAGACTCCAACTCAAAAAAAGAAAAAAAAAAAGAAGTTCAGTAAAAAGTCAGAGTTTCTGATGATTATTTTCCAACCTCTGGTGGGAACCCATGAGGGGAGATAATGTTAACCCAAGGGCCAAATATCCACCAAGAAATTTGCATTCAAGAAGCTTCTATTTTTCTCCTACAGCTGTGCCAGGAGGGTTGTTTCATTATTCCTATTTTATAGATGCAGCCTCGAAGCTCAAAATGCTGACTATCCAATCAAGATCACACTGACTGCCACTGGAAATAGGACGAGGACTGTACCTGAGGTACTCTACCTCCTTGATACTCTATCGGAGCTGTGCAACCATCTTATCCTCTAGTTCTAATTTCATTGATGCACACCCAGAACCCAGAATGAAAACAGAACCTGTTCAAAGGAGATGCTTACTGGGTCTTTGTCAAATGCACATAAATGAAACCTGGAAGCAAAATAACTTTTTCCCCAAAATGTTCTACTCACTTTAATTTATATAAAATAAATTTTCTTCACACATTAAAAAATAAACTGTTTTTATTTTTTAGCTTTTAGATTTTCATTTGTTCTCTCTGAAGTATCAAAATAGTTAACAAATTATTTTAGATTCATCAATTCTGTGTGTCTTTTCTATTTAGATCTTTAATGATGCACAACATAATATAAAGCAAAGAGACTGATTTCTATGGCTATGTGCTACACACTATGTCATCTTAAAGCAGTGAGAGAACAGAGGTGGAGTTAGTACTGGTCAACTAAACCATGGCCTGTTTTCTCATGCATTCAATGTGCTGCAAAGGAGCCAGTGATTTCTTAAACTAACAACTGTTTCCTAGAGCAGGGACTCCAAAACCCTGGGTAGCAGAGAAATGTCCAAACCAAGTCAAAAGAAACAGGCTGAGGCAGAGAAGCATGGTGACTGCTTGGCAGAAGAAGCAAACTCTGGGCCCTCTGGGGGAAAAGCACATTCTTGGCACCTCAGAGACAATGAACAACCACTGTAGCCCTAAGGGCCTATTAAGGAGGGTGAGAGGAGCTAAAACCCTGGAAGAAACTTCCACTTGCACTCAGCTTGGACTGGAGTTCAGTTCACCAGTGTTGGGGTAGGAGGAAAGCATCCACCCTCAAAGCAGGGGTGAGTCTGGCCCACACCTGCTGCTTGTCAGCCAGGTCAGGTTTCAGCTGAGGATGTAGGACTTCAGAAAGACCAGGGTAGTCACTGGAGCGCTGAGGTGGGAAGGAACCTTCTCAAAATGCAAATGCACTTAGTGTGGAAGGAGCCAGGACGGTTCTGGTGGCAGTCATATGCCCACAACTTACCACTTCCCCCAACCGAGGGCCTAGTCTTGCAGAGAAGGGTAAGCACAATCTCCATACATGAGCGATCTGCTTATCCCTGAAAGAAAAATCCAGAAGTGTGTCCCTTCTCCTTCCCCTCTGGTGGTCTCTGCAGGGTCCTTGAGGGTGGTGGTTCTGCAGCAGGGCCTAAGCAAGCAACAGGATCCCTTGTGAGCCATGGGGTCTTCCAAAGCATTGTCCTGGTCATTGTTGTGTAATAGCAAAACTTCCTTAATGTCTTTCAGGTCAAAGCCCATTTCCTTAAATTTGCCCATTAATTGAAGAAACGTCATCATCTTTTCCTCTGAACACTGGCACATTTCCAGAGCATTTTTCACTAAAAGAGGGTCACAACCCTTCTCACAAAGCTGTCCATGTGCAAAGAGATAGCCGAGAATCTGCTCAATATTTTCTGCTTTCTTCTTCATGGCTCTCAGAGCACACTCATATGAGTAACCTATGTTGACTACTGTCTCCACACACTGCTGCTCACTGGGGAGGGGGCAGTGTCTGTAGTTCAGAATAGGTGTGGGGACAGCTGGACAGGTTGGGTACTTGTGACATTGAGAAATTAGGAGGGGTGACCATAGGACCTGAATTTGGAGGTTACGATTCCTCTGTGCACACAGACAAAACAGAGAGGAAAGGCATCTGGGAGGGTGCTAGGGTGGATGTCTCTGTGCAACTGTCCAAGGTCAAAGCTGAAAGCCCAAGAGTATGATGCCCTTTGAGTTCATTGGCACTGTTTTGGATGGAAGGTTTAAGGGAATTCTGGAACATGACATTACAGAAGCAGGATGTTCTACGGAAAGTGCTTGCCAACTTGACTGACTTCTGAAAGAAGACAACAGTCAACTTTGGGGAAAGATAGGTATTTGATATTGCTTACTGCAGGGATAGAGGGAGGGACACATTGGAAGATAGTGACATCTTTTCACAGTTGCCCAACTGTGGAAAGGTTATAAAGCCACTGAATTTATGAAGAGGCTTGAAATCTAGGGTTACCTGCCCCAAGGATGCCAGGGTCTCCTCATCCTCCTCATCCAGAGCCTCCTCTGGGCAAGTTACTGTCCAGTACCTGAGCCATAATGGGTCCAGTTGTTCCTACCAGAGTGTTTCTCAACTCTTCCTTCCCATCAATAGTTTTAACTCCAGATTATCAAATGGGTCCTTTTCATACTCAAAGTGAGCTGGACCATACACAAAAATTAACTCTAAATGGATCAAAGACCTAAATGTAAAACCTCAAACTATAAGAATCATAGAAAATGCAAGAGACACCCTTATGGAAATTGGAACTGGCAACCAATTCCTGATAAAAACCCCAAGTGCCCATACTATAAGAGATAAGATAGACAAGTGGGACCTCGTGAAACTGACAAGCTTCTGCAAAACAAAAGAAACCATCAAGAGACCAGGGAGACAGTCCACAGAATGGGAAAAAATACTTGCCAACTGTATATCTGACAAAGGTCTAATATCTAGGATTTACAAGGAACTCAAATGCACCGAAAGAAAAAAAAACAAATAGCCCCTTTAAAAAGTGGGCAAAAGATATGAATAGACACTTCTCAAAAGAAGATGTACGGGAAGCCAACAGACACATGAGAAGGTGCTCAGCCTCACTAATCATCAGAGAAATGCAAATCAAATCACATTGAGACACCACTTAACCCCAATAAGAATGGCCATCATTAATAAAACAAGCAACAACAGATGCTGGCAAGGATGCGGAGGAAAAGGAAGGCCTTCACACGGCTGGTGGGAATGCAAACTGGTGCAACCTCTTTGGAAGACAGTGTGGCGATTTTTGAAAGAACTAGAAATTGACTTTCTGATCCAGCAATCCCCCTACTGGGAACATACCAGGGGAACTCAAGTCATTCTACCAAAAAGATACCTGCACACGTATGTTTGTTGCAACTCTATTCACAATAGCAAAAACATGGAACCAACCATGCTGCTCATTGAAGCTGGACTGGATTAAAAAAAAAAAAGTACATATACACAGTGGAATATTATGCAACCATAATGAAGGACAAACATACTGACTTTGCAGCAACTTGGATGGATTTAGAGTTGATCATACTCAGTGATCTATCACAGAAATAAAGAACAGAGTACCATATGTTCTCGCTCATAAGCAGACCTTGAACAATTATCATAATACTATAAGAGAGGGATTGGCACTAGGGGGAAACTGCAGGGGGGATGGTGAGATTGGCACTTGAGTAACTGCAAAGAGAGGGAGGGGCACACCTCATCAGCAAGGGTACCTGCATCACAAACATTTGTATACCTAACCCTGAATTTTACCCCACATCTTTAGAATAAAGAAAAAAAAGGCAGGTTGGATTGAAATCTGCCTTTGTGTGGGGTGGGATGAGAACCTTCTTTATGGTACTACTGCTGACGCTAGTCAGGGCAAAAATGCTGTTGTGCTATAAATTGGCAAAGATGGGGTTCACAGGAGGTTGCATTGTGGCTGTACTGTGAGTCTCCGAGAAGCTCATTTTGCTACCGCCCTCTGGGACACTCTTAGAATTCACTTTAGTGGCTTCTTCCTCAACTTTGCACTCAGCTTCCCTCTGGGCTTCTTGGATTTTCTTAACATCATCGGCCCACTCCATGGTTTTCTCTTCCAAGGAGAAGTAATACTGTCCTTCCCTGATAGCCTGCAAACAATCCGGCAAGGAGAAGCCAATATATAGACCAACTTTAGCTAGTGTTTTGAATTTGTCTCCTATCTTTTTTTTTTTAATGTAATTCAATTTTTTTTATTCTAAAGATGTGGGATGCAATTCAGAGTTAGGTATACAAACGTTGATTATGCAGGTGCCCTTGTTGATGAGGTGTGTCCCTCCCTCCCCAATGGGACATCATCAAGATCACGGAAAGTCCCATGAAAATCTGCACCCAACTTCTAAGAAGCCAGTTGAACCTGACGGGCTCTGCTGCTGTCGTCTCAGAAGCAGAAAGGGGCTGGCACCAGCCGGCCTCCCAGGCTTGGTCTCTGCTGAGCTTCCCACGGCCCCTAGGGAGGGCAAGCGCTGCCGTCACCTCCAGCTCGGCCTTCCCGGCCTTCCCGGGGTTGGGAGGTCACCGTAGCCACCGCCAGTACCTCAGCCACCGTTTTGAAGTCCTACTTCCCTCCTGAAAAAAATTACTATTTTAAAAATGACACGGTCCGACTGGGTGGCTCAGCCTGCAATCCCAGCACTTTGGGAGGTCCAGGCAGGCGCCTGTGGTTTGGGCCACTTGCAAGGATCGCCGGAGCCCAGCAGGACGACGCTGCAGTGGTCATGAGTGTGTGCCTGCACTCCAGCCAGGGCGACCGAGTGACACTCCAACTCAAAAAAAAAAAAGACACTTTCATATAAGATTTTTATCATGTGGGGTAATTGTGTCAACCACTTCTGAAGAAATCTAGGGCATTCAAGAGACTAGAAATTTTTTTTTTATTTAAAAAACTTTATTTTTGCATTCATGGAATAAGCTCTTTAAATTGAAGAATCTCTGAAAAAATAGCCTTTTATTTTTGTATTTAATTATAGACATAGTTTTTAAAGATAATTTTAGAACTTGAGTTTTGGGAAACAACCCTACATAAATAAGAGCACACTGGAGAGTTTTAGAAGACTTTGAAGATTTTTGTTACCATGTTCTTGGCAATTATTTTTTGCCTTATGTGGAAAGAATGTCTGTCAATAGAAAAATGGCCCATTGAACAGTTACGCTGGAATATAATAGGTAGAGGCAGCTTGCTTGAATATTTCTTGTTGCTGCTTTGTTTATAGCATTCCTTTCTAAATATTAACTATATGCTTTGTGTTTATTTTATGCAGATTTATTTGACCCTGCCATTCAGATTTCCTACAGAAATATGGACTCTGGGAGGAGGAAAGTATTAGAACCCTACCAGAGAGGATACCACGGGCTCAGTGAATGGAGCCTCTGGACAGAAAATACTGTTCCTGGTTCTGCCAGAGGGTCACTGAAGAACTTGAACAAAAACATATGAGCCCTTTAGGCCACGGTTTCTTGATCTGTAAATTGTTTAAGCTGGATACATAATTCCTAATTTTTTCTCTAACGTTCTTAAAAATTGCTCCTCTTTTTAAAAATTAAAAATAATGCATGTCAATGATAGAAAAATAATAAACTGCAAAAGTTTTTTTTAATTGAAAACCTTTTTGAAATGATCACTTTTCTGTAAATATATATACTCATGTATAAGTGTGTATACACACACTCACATCTCTCTCCACAAAAGCAAGTGCGGTTTATTATAAAGTTGTTCTATAATCCTTGGGACCCCTTGGACTAATCAAAATAAGCATCTCAGTATCGTCTTTAAAGCCACTTGCTGCTTATGCCATTCTATTTTTTAAAACTTAAAAATGTATAGATTCACAGGAGGTGGCAAAAGTAGGGCAAAGAGTTATATTCAGTCCCCCAGTTGCAAGAAATCTGGTTCTTATTACATATATTTACTTATTCCAGTATATAATCCTTACAATTCCATTAAACACATAAAGCAGTTTTAGAACTGCTAGCCCATGTCCTCGTGAGAAACACATTTACTGACTATATTACTGTGGAGCGCCTCCGCCCTAACATGGCGCCCGAAGCAGCCAGACCACAAGACAAAACAAGCCTTAATAAGGCAACTAAAGGATGTCAGCATACAATCCTCTCTTACGGGCCTATCGGTGCGTGCCGCGTTACCTTAATTGATTGGCAGAGATACTAGATTTAAGGTCACGAATAGGAGAAAGAGGAAGAAGAACGATGTAGTAACCTGGGATTAAAGCAGCTTGCAGAAGAATCGTGTGAGAGTCGTTATTGAAAGCGACATATTACAGCACTTGTGTACAGTTCTTATTGTCTTTCACTTTATAAAGTATTTTGTCCAGCAAAAATACATGTCTTCCAAGTTGCTCAGATTAGTTATTTGCTTCCCCAGCTCTTGCAGTGTGGTTTTGTTATTTGTCGTCATGCAATTAAATTCATTTTGTACTATGTCTCTCTAGTTCCCTTGCATTCTTGATCATAATTCTTTAATTTGGAGGCTTCTGATATAATCTTGTGATTTTAAGAGTTATAGCTACTCAGGAAATTCTACTCAAAGAAGCGTCCTCTCTTCTTATCCCTATTATTATTTCTATTTTCTGCTGCTTTCCAGCCTTTTCATACTCAAGTCCTACATATGTAGCCCTAGTCTGGGGATTATTTTCTTAGTACCTTTTGCACAAATTACGCATTTTCTTGTATCTCCTTCTTTCTAACGTAAAGAATAGCTTACTCTACCTTTCTTTTTCTCCTTAACAGTTATTGTGGCAATCACTGCATATCTGTTAATATTTTTTTCTTATAAATACATAGTATTGTGCAGTGTAGATACAACATTGTTTTTCTTTTTCCAGTAACTTTTCCTATGCATGGGTTTTTAGGTAGTTTCTAACAGTTTGTAATAACAAAAAATTCTGCCATGCATATCTTTCCGCATATGTGCAGTTTCATACTGTAGATTCATAAGAGTGGAACTGTGGAGTTAAAATATAAGTGTGTTGACCAGGTGCAGTGAGTGGCTCATGCCTGTAATTTCAGCACTTTAAGAGGTGGAGGCAGAGGATTGCTAGAACCCAGGAGTTTGAGAGCAACCTAGTGAGATTTTTGTCTCTACAAAAACATCAGAACATTAGCTGGGCATGGTGGAGCACATCTATAGTCCCAGCTATTTGGGAAGCTGAGGTGGGAGAATCACCTGAACCCCAGAGGTTAAGGCTGTGGTGAGCCATCATCTTGCTACTACACTCCAGCCTGGTAATGGAATGAGGCCCCGACTGAAAAAAAATTAATTAAAATAAAATAAAAGATAAATGTGTAGGCAGTTTTGTCGGTTCATGCACTCTAGAAAGTTTACATCTGTTTGCACATTCACCAGCAATGTTTGAAGACAGCCTGTTTCATTGCAGCTTTGCTAACTACATGTGTCATCCTGTATTTAAAAAAAGTGTGTGTGTGTATATATATACTCTATTATTAGAGAAGTTTTAGATTTACAGCAAAACTGAATGCAAAGTACATAGAGTTCTCATATCTCCCTTCCCCACATAAGCAAAGCTTTCTCCACTATCAGCATCAAGGACCAGAGTGGTACATTATTACAATCAATGAACCTACATTGAAGCATCATTATTATCCAAATTACAGTTTCCATCCTTATTTTTGTACATCGTATGGGTTTTGGCAACTGTATACTGACATGTATCTACCATTATTATATCGTACAGAAAAGTTTCACCGCCCTAACAATTCTCTGCGCTCTGACTATCCATTGCTTCTTTCCCCAATTCCTGGCATCAACTGATCTCTTTACTGTCTCCATAGTTTCGCCTTTTCTAGAATGTTACATAGTTGAAGTTATACAGCATGTAGCCTTTTTCTGAGTAGCTTATTTCACTTAAGTGATATGCATTTAAGATTCCTACAAACATTTTTCATGGCTTGATATTTCATCTGTTTTTAGTGATGAATGATATTCTGTTATCTGGATGTACCACAGTCTACTTATCTATTCACCTACTGAAGGACACCTTGGTTGCCTCCAACTTTTAGCCACGACAAATAAAGCTGCTATAAACATCCATGTGTAGGTCTAATTGTGAATATAAGTTCTTAACTTATTTGAATATATGCCAAAGAGAGTGGTTGCTGGATTGGGTGATAAACTGATATTTAGGTTTTTTTTAGTTTTTTTTTTGAGTTGGAGTCACACTCAGTCGCCCCAACTAGAGTGCAGTGGTTGCTCCAAGCCACCGCAGCCTCGACCTACTGGGCTCCGGCGATCCTTCCACTCAGCCTTCCGAGTAGCTGGAACTACAGGCGCGCGCTACCTGATTTATTGTGGAGATGAGATCTCGCCAAGTTGCCCAGGCAGGTCTCAAACCCGCAGGCTCAGTCAATCCACTCACCTCAGTCTCCCAAAGGCACGGGATTACAGGCTGAGCCACCGAGCCTGGCCGATGTTTAGTTTTATAGGAATGACTGTGCCACTTTGAGTTCCCACTAACAATGACTGAGTTTCTTTCTTTCTTTCTTTTTCTTTCTTTCTTTCTTTCTTTCTTTCTTTCTTTCTCTCTCTCTCTCTCTCTCTCTCTCTCTCTCTCTCTCTCTCTCTCTTTCTCTTCCTTCCTTCCTTCCTTCCTTCCTTCCTTCCTTCCTTCCTTCCTTCCTTCCTTCCTTCCTTCCCTCTCTCTCTCTCTCTCTCTCTCTCTCTCTCTTTCTTTCTTTCTTTCTCTCCCCTCCGTCTTTCTCTTTCTTGAGTTGGAGTCTCCCAGGCTGGAGGGGTGCAGTGGCACACTCACGGCCACCGCAGCCTCGACCTGCTGAGTTTAGGCAATCCTTTTGCCTCAGCCTTCCAAGTAGCTGGAACTATAGACATCCGCCACCACACCTGGCTAGTTTTTGTGATTTATTGTAGAGACGAAGTCTCATCAAGTTGCCCAGGCTGTTCTCAAGACTCCAGGCTCAGGAAATCTTCTCACCTCAGCCTCCCAAAACACTGGGATTACAAACTGAGCCACCGCTCCCAGCCAACAACCAAGTTTCTATTGCTCTGCATTCTCACCAGCATTTGGTGGTGTCCGTATTTCAGATTTTGGTCATTCTAATAAGTGTGTAGTGGTATCTCGCTGTTGTTTTAATTTGCAATTCCCTAATGATGTAAGATGTGGAAGTTTTCATATGCTTACTTATCATCTGTTTTGTGTTTTTTGGTGAGGTGTTTACTGGCCCCTTTTTAAAATCAGCATGTTCATTTTCTAATTGTTGAGTTTTAAGAATTCTTTACATATTTTGACAAACAATACTTTATTAGATACATCTTTTGTTAATATTTCTACCAGTCTGTGGCTTATCTTCTCAAGTTCTTGATGGTGTCCTTTATACAGCAGAAGTTTTTAATTATAATAAAACCTGGTTTATCAATTTTTTGACTCATGGATTGTGGCTTTTATAACTAAAAAGGCACTAACATACCCAAGATCATGTAGCTTTTTTCCTGTGCTATCTTCTAGGAGTTTTATAGTTTTGCAACTTATATTTAAGTCCACCATCCCTTTTGAGTAAATTTTTGTGATGGGTGTAAGGTTTGTGTCTAAATCCATTTTTTTTTTTCATGTGGATGCCCAGTTCTTTCCAGCACCATTTATGGGCCTACTTTTTAGTTTCCGCTAGTCTGAGAAGTGAGAAATTGTACCTCAGTGCTGTGATAACTTGCATGTCTTTAATTATGGGTTAGCTTGAGCTTTTAAATATGTTTGAGGTCAATTTTTATATTTATTTGTGAGTTGATTTTGGTCTTTTGTTCCTCAGTTTCCTTAGTTCCTCAGTTTTTAAAAAGTCTTTATGAATTGGAAATCTGAAACCTTGTATATAGTATGCATTACAAATGTTTTCTTTCTGTTTTACAGCTGTCTTTTGATTTTGTGTATGGTGTTTTGTGTTATGTGTTTAAAAAATATTTTCTGGGTCAAATTTACCAATCTTTTTATTTTTTCATTGTCTCTGGATTTATAGTCATAGCTAGGAAGTCTTCTGGTTTTGCATTTAAAGAAGAATTTGACCATTTAATACATGTGTGGTTCTATCTTTCATATATAGATCCTAAAGCCATTTAAAGTTTATTCTTGTTTATGGTATGAGATATTTATCTAATTTTATCATTTTCCAATTGGTTATTCAATTCTCCTAGCACCATTTATTTTAAAGTCTATCTTTTCAGAGCAGGGGACTTAAATACCCCACTGACAGCCCCAGATAGATCATCAAGGCAAAAAATCAACAAGGAGATCCAGAACCTAAATTTGACACTTGACCAAATGGACTTAATAGATACCTACAGATTATTCCACCCAACAACCACAGAATATACATTCTACTCATCACCACATGGAATATATTCCAAGATCGATCACATCCTTGGCCATAAATCAAGCATAAACAAATTCCATAAGATTGAAATCTTGCCATGCACATTCTCAGACCACAGTGAAATAAAAATAAATATCAACACCAACAACATTTCCCCAAAGCCCACAAAGACATGAATACTAAACAGCATGATGCTGAACAACAACTGGGTCAACACTGAAATCAAAGAAGAAATTGAAAGATTCCTGGAAACAAATGAAAATGAAGAAACATCTTACCAAAACCTCTGGGATGCCAGGAAATCAGTTCTAAGAGGGGAATTTATATCTCTATGAGCACACATCAAGAAAATGGAAAGATCACAAGTGGAGAGCCTAACAAATCACCTAAGGGAGGTGGAAAGAGAAGACCACCAAAATGCCAACTTTAACAGAAGAATCAAATCACAAAAAAAGAGCCCAAATATGGGACAAAGAAGACAAAAATATCATAGAAAACATTAACAAAACAAAAAGCTGATTCTTTGAAAGAATTAACAAGATTGATGGGCCCTAGCCAGATTGACCAAGAAAACAAGAGAAAAAGCCTGAATAAACACAATCAGAAATACAAAAGATCAAATTACAACTGACCCCAAAGAAATACAAAAGATTATTAGAGATTACTATGTATACCTATGTGAAAACAAACTCAATAACCTAGATGAAATGGAGGACTTTCTAACATCATATAACCTCCTCAGGTTAAAACAAGAAGACATTGAGACACTAAATAGACCAGGAAATTGACTCTGTCATACGAAAACTACCTACAAAAAAAAACAAAAACAAAAACAAAACAAAAAAAAAACAACCCTGGACCGGATCGCTTTTGAGCAGAATTCTACAAGACATACAAAGAGGAACTGATATCAATCCTATTGAAACGATTCCAGTCAATTGAGAAAGATGGAATTCTCTGCAAATCATTTTACAAAGCGAATATTATACTGATACCCAAACCGGGTAAAGATGCAACAAAGAAAGAGAACTACAGGCCAATATCCCTTATGAACATAGATGCAAAAATCCTCAACAAGATTCATCAAGTTGGATCAAAAAACACATCTGAAAAATCATCCACCATGACCAAGTAGGCTTCATCCCCAGGATGCAGGGCTAGTTCAACATTTGTAAGACCATAAATGTCATTAAATACATCAACATATGCAAAAACAAGAACCACATGATTATCTCATTAGATGCAGAAAATTTTTTGATAAAATCCAACATCACTTCTTGATAAAAAACCCTCAAACACCTAGATATAGAAGGAACATATCTCAAAATAGTAAGTGCCATCTATGACAAACCCAGAGCTAACATATTGCTAAATAGACAGAAACTAGAAACACTTCCCCTGAAAACTGGAATGAGACAAGGCTGCCCACTCTCATCCCTCTTGTTAAATATGGTGTTGGAAGTCCTAGCTCAGGCAATTAGACAAGAGAAGGAAATCAGGGATATCCAAATAGGAAAAGAGGAAGTCAAGTGATCCCTCTTTGCTGATGATATGATCCTATACCTTGCTGATGATATGATCCTATCCAAGAGAATCTGTCAAAAAACTACTTGCACGGATAAAAGACTTTGGCCAAGTCTCAGGGTACAAAATAAATGTGCAAAAGACAGTTGCATTCCTATATACCAACAACAGGCAGGCAGAGACCCAAATAAAAAGCACAGTCCCATCACAGTAGTCACCAAAAAATGTTATACCTCAGCATCTTCCTAACCAGAGAAGTGAAAGACCTTTACAATGAGAATTGCAAATCACTGCTCAAAGAAATCCAAGAAGACACAAACAAATGAAAAAATATTCCATGTTCATGGACAGGAAGAATCAACATTGTTAAGATGTCCATCCTACCAAAGGCAATCTACAGATTCAACCCAATACCCATGAAGTTACCAACATCATTCTTCTCAGACCTGGACATGACAATGCAGAAATTCATTTGGAAACATAAATGACTACGAATAGCCAAAACAATCCTTAGCAAAAGAAAGCAGGAGGTATCACACTTCCAGACATCAAACTTTACTATAAGGCTACAGTAATCAAAATAGCCCATCTTGTATTGATACAAGAACAGGCAATAGACCAATGGAACAGGATAGAGATTCCAGAAGCAAAGCAACAATTTCTCAACCAACTCATCTTTGTCAAAGCCTCCAACAGCAACCACTGGGGAGAGGAGAACATATTCAGTAAATGGTGCTGGGAAAACTGACTGACCACACGCAGAAGATTGAAACAGGATCCCTACCTATCACCATACACAAAAATTAACTTTAAATACATCAAAGACCTAAACATAAAACCTCAAATGATAAGAATCTTAGAAAATGCAGGAGACACCCTTATGGAAATTGCAACTGGGAACCAATTCCTATTCAGAACCCTAAATGCCCATACCTTAAGAAATAAAATAGACAAGTGGGACCTCAACAAATTAACGAGCTTCTGCAAGGCAAAAGAAACCATCAAGAGAGCAGGGAGATAGCCCACAGATTGGAGAAAAACACTTGCCAACTGTATATCTGACAAAGCCCTAACATCTAGGATCTACGAGGAACTCAAATGTGCCAAAAGGAAAAAAACAAAAAGCCCCTTTAAAAAGTGGGCAAAAGACATGAATAGACACTTCTCAAAAGAAGATAAATGGTCAGTCAACAGACACATGAAAAGTTGCTCAGCCTTACTCATCATCAGAGAAATGCAAATCAAAACCACACTGAGAGACCACCTACCCTGTAAGAATGGCCATCATTAATAAAACAAACAACAACAGATGCTGGTGAGGATGTGAAGAAAAATGAACGCTTCTACACTGCTGGAGGGAATTCAAACTAGTGCAACCTTTTTGGAAGACAGTGCGGCGATTTCTGAAAGAACTAGGAATGACCTTCCATATGACCCAACAAGTCCCCTATTGGGAATATACCCAGAAGAACTCAAATTATTCTTAAAAAAGATAACTGCACACGTATGTTTGTTGCAGCTCTATTCACAATAGCAAATACATGGAACCAACAATGTTGCCCATCAAAGCTGGACTGGATAAAAAAAATGTGGTACATATGCACAATGGAATATTATGCAGCCATAAATGAGAACAAATATATGGACTTTGGAGCAACTTGGATGGATTTAGAGTCGATTGTACTCAGTAATTTATCACAGAAACAAAGAACAGTGTTCCATATGTTCTCACTCAGAAGCGGACCTTGAACAATTATGATGCTATAAGAAAGTGATTGGCAGTAGTTGAAAACTGTCAGGGGAGTTGGAGTGGGATTGGCAGTTGAAGGAAACTGCTAGGGGAGGGGGGGTCCTGCCTCATCAACAAGGGTACCTGCATGATCAATGTTTATATACCTAACACTGAATTGTACCCCACGTCTTTATAATAAAATTTTTTTAAGTCCATCTTCCTCTGGAGTTTGTCTTGTGTCACCTACAGTCAAGCAGGTCTTGGGACCTGCTTTCTGTTGCAGGATATGCAGCATTAGTAGAATCAAGATCTTCAATGTTCCTCTATTTTTGATTTAAAAAAATACTGTTTAAGTATGGAGCTTTTATAATTTGATTGCTAATGGACTCTTGCTTCTTAACATCTATATAAAACACCAGTTTACCTGTTGGACTTGGAACTGCTGTAGGATACTGTCATTCTTTCTCAACTTAGTTATTCTGTGACTACAAGTTGGAGTGATGGGGATGAGAAACTTAAATATCTTTTTCAAGAAAGTCTTTTGCTATTCATAGTAAAGGTTGAAACCTTAATTCCCATAGTAGGAAACCACAGCTCTTCTGCTAAAACAACATTTAACAAATAGTAGTCTATGGATTATAGGCTACAGGAGATAGTTATATGCTTTGATCACGACAATCTCTTCAGGATCGAGTGCAGTGCCCTGTACTTAGTGGGAAGTAAATTAAATCTTTGTCTTCATCATGAAAGTTAAATAATAAATGAATGAGTGGTGTATTATTGTCAAATTGTGTCAAGTCCAGGTCTGGAGCAGCTAAGATAACATGTTACCAGGCATTAAACACCAATTTCTCAATCATATTTAAATAAGAAAAAATGGTATTTATAATTATATGCTCTCACTGTGGATCAGTTATCTGTGAATCTTTTACCATGGGTCAGGTATCATACAGGGGCAATTCACTTGTGCTAACTTACTTCATATTCACTATAACCCTGTAAACTAGATGTCATTAACCTCCTTAACAATGTTTAACTAATTTGTACAAGATGACACAGCTACAAAGTGAAGTCAAGTCTTTGTGCTTCAAGTCCAACAATCTTTCCCCATAGCTTGTTGAAGAGTATTAAGATTTATTTTTTCCAAAAATGCAGATGATACAAGGGTACAACGGTAGTCACAACAATTCATAACTCAACTATTGCAACGGCTGACGTGCAATAATTTACTGATATTTACAAACTATCTCTTGAGAAGTATCAGAACTTTGCTGTTTCTTACAATATTATTAGCATACCCTGATCTGTAGCAGTTAATAAATAATTCAGGCTACATTTGGCAAGAACAAATGTTTGTATTTTCCCACTTTATGTTGACTTGGGAGGAAATTATTTCCCTTCTTCAATTGTTTACTGAACAAAATGCATTTGAAATAGTCAGTTATGTGGTTGAGTTTGCTTTTCTTCAAGGTTTTGATGAATAATTTGTGCACAACCTACTTGTTCTGGTAACGCGAGATCTTGCTTACAAAAAAAATTTTAGTTAGACTCATACAATAAAGCACACCATCCCACGTCTGGGTCAGATTTAAGAAATCAATCCCCCCCACTTCCAATGAAGTCATTTTATTCTAGAAGACAAACTATCACAGTACAATTTGGAAAATGAAAATATTTATTTAGATCCACTCTAGGCTTTCTGGTGGGTCAATAGCTGTATTTAATACATATAAAGATAGATCAAAGCAGTTTCAAATAATGATAACATTTTCTTAGTCGGGGATTATTGAGTCCCTCCTGATAACAACATGGCAAAAATACCATGCATCTGTCTAGAACATTTTATTGTGAGCAAAATGTGGCCCTACATTTGGCCACAGCTGTGATGCAGAAAATGGGGAAACTGAGTTGGACATCTAGGTTCAATTTTTAGTTGAATGAGTTTTTGATTCCATGACTTTAATCAAGTGTCTTACTCTCTCTGTATCAATAAAATTTGGACATATAAATGGGATCTGCATATGAGAGCATTCTATATGACCTAAACACTATGAAAATGCAACATTTCTTATCCTTTTCACTTTTCTTACTGATAATGATAGTAACTATATCTGCACACTGACTTACTTGGGATGTGAGCAGAGTGAAGCATCAAGTTATGTCCATTTTGCAAGAAAGTAACTAAAATTGGAGAGTGTGGGAGATCAGGCCTCTCTGGTCAATCTTTCAATAATTTTTTTAATGAATACAACTCTGTACCACACTCTTTTAGGTGTTAGAAAGAGGCTGAAGAAGACCACGTCCCTGTTTACCACAATTGAGACCCTACCAAAGAAAGGTTAGGGTACTATTTGAAAAAATCCTAACTCCTTCACTCAAGGTGCTCATAGTATGTTGAGGGAAAATAAATGCTCTGGTGATCCTACAGCAAGACCACCATTCTCCAGAAGAGCATTCTTCACTGTAACAAAATCCTTAAATCTTGAGAAGGTCCTTAATATGGAGTGTAGCAAACATCTCAGCATAGTTTTCTAAGCAAGGATCTTAAAGCATTAGGATGAATTTTACTTATTTTATTTTTCAAAGTTGAGGTCTTGATTCCAAGCTGGAGTTTAGTAGTGCACTCGTATCTCACTGCAGTTTTGAACTCCTGGGCTCAAGGAATCCTCCCACTTCAGCCTCTCTAGTGGCTGAGACTACAGTTGTATGCCACCATACTCATCCAATTTCTCTTCCTTTCCTTTCCTTTTCTTTTTCTCCTTTCTTTCTTTCTGAGATAAGTTTCCCTATGTTGCCCAGGCTAGTCCTGAACTCCTAGCATCCTAAGATCCTTCCATCTCAAACTCATGAGTGGTTGGGATTATAAGCATGAACCACTGTGCCCAGCTAGGATGGCTTTTAAATAAGATCTTGTTACCATATCCCTTCCTACAGCTCAAAAATGCAGTGAAACTCTCAGAAGTCTCTTATAATACGAAACATTGAAATTTGGATTATTTTGTATTATGACTGCAAAATATATGCAATGCGATAACCCATGAAATTCAAATCAAATACCCAGGGGCTTACGTGAGTGAGTAAGATTGCTTCTACTCTGCCATTTTGATGAATTCACTTCCAGGTGAATTTTGAAGCAACTACTCTGAAACTGTTAGGCTGCTTTTCAATCTATTTAGTGGCATTGTTACTATGTTCTATATTAGCTACAATGTATTGAGACATTAAAAGAAAATCTAATTATTCAAATAGGAGTGTAAAAGAGGATGGGATCTTTACTTTATTATTCTGTTTTACTATGATTTCACAGGTGACATGGCATTCAGAGTATACCTACAGTGGGCATTGAAGGTTGAAGATTGGGAGGGGATGTAGTACAAAGTCCTGGACTGAAACAACCAATGAGTTAAGGATGATAAAACAGCCTTTCTGCTCAGAATACTTTACTTTCCCACTAAACCTCTTCTAAAGTCATCAGGGCAAATCTGTGAATAATAATCCTAAAATGGTTGTGAAAACATGTCCACAAATGAATAATGTAAAAACAAATTTATGGCAGCTTTAATCATAGATGCTGAAAAGACACTAAATGTTCACCAACAGGTTGATGGATGCAAAAGTGTGGCATATTCATTCTGTGTAATACTACCTAGCAATAAAAAGTAAGAAAGATCTTATCCTTACTAATAAGGATAATAAGATGGACAAGAACTCAAAAACCTTATATTTGGACAAAAGAAGTCAGAACAGAAGATTACATATTGTATGATTCCATTTATATGAAGGTCTGGAATAGGAAAAACAATTATGTTGACAGATATCAGCACCATAGTTGTCTGTAGAAGGTGAAAATGGAATGTAGTACTAGAAGGGATCTCTATGGAATGATGAAAATGTTCTGTTATGGGAGAGCAGTTGGACAAATGTATACATTCATTAAAGCGTGTGGAAATGCACATATAATCTAAGCCCCTAATTGTAAAGAAACCATTTATTATCATTACATGCATTTTCATTTTTTTCTTTTGCAGCATTCTATAAGTGTACCTGTAGCACGTCACTGTATTTTACAGACATAAAATACCAATTAAACAACTATACCAATTAAATAACTATCCATGCATTTATATTTTGACATAGAGAAATACCACTGACAAAGTTATTTTTAAAAACTGTGAAATCATGAGCAACTGAATTTGCTGAAATGGCTGTATCATTGGACTCGGGTTTTCAAAAGTTCAAAAGACTGTAGTGAAAGTTTTATTTTAAGAGCAATCATTGAAAGCATCAACTGACCTTGCTCTTCTCTGTCTCAAGTCAGAAAATAAACAGTGAAAGTGTATCTTTGTGGTTTGCAAGTGATTCAGAGCAGGATGCTCAGCTATTCGAAAGCCATCGATTGGACTGGAGGAAATGAGTTGGCTTCAGCACAAGATACAAGCCAATGCTCAGGATTGTGAGATCATGGCAGGATGCCAAGGTGGATTACATTTCCTGGCAGAAATTCAAGCTCATTGCTAAAGGCCTGGGGTCTTACTTAGAATCCAGGTTTTCTAACCTTTGCAAAAACTCTTGCCTTGATTTTCAATATTTTTCATTCAACATTTCTATCCTTCAAGATTTGTTATATTGTCATAATATTGGTATAAATTTGAATGCAGTCTGCAAACCCACATTTTTATGTTAAAGTGCACTTACTAGTTTAACACTGACTATCTTTTGAGATTGACAATCAACACTGTCTAGAGACTTTATTTTCAAAAATATCTCTCACTCTGGAAATAAAGCATGCTTGCCAAGAATATTACTCAGAAAAAAAAAGGTACTAATATTTCTAGCATATCAAAGCCATTAGCCACTACCGACCAGACTGTTTCAAATCAGGTGTGTGGGGAAGGGTCGTGGCTTGATGGGAAATCAGCAGACATCAGTTCTATTCTGGGCTTGACTTCCATGTCACCTTGAGCGATTCACTCAATTTTTCTGTGGTTCAGTTTGCTCGTGTTTCAAAAAATTGGAATGATAACACCAGGATGTTGTAGGAAGTCATCAGATTAGCAAGAAGCTTTGGACTCTTGAGACAAAGCTGATGCAGAAATAGATGACATCCAAGACTTGCCTCACAGCAATACATCATGTATTCTATGTACTGTATCCTCCTCTTTATTCTTCTTCACTGGCTTTAGAGCCCCATGAATTATTCCATTCAGACATTGCATTGTTCTATTTGAATTGCTGTTCAGTTACAAATGATGAGATAAATGTATACTCTACTAAAATCAGTTCATTTTGATTCAACACAACAAATGCTGATGGAGTACTTGTAGAAAGTAGGTTATTTGATGCTAATCCATAATCCCCTAATACTAAAAAGGAGATCTTCTAGCTCCTTTTTTTTCCCAACCAAAAAGTACCTAAAGTTGGCTTAATAACAATACCTCATATTTGCCAAACAATTATTAGCAGCTAACTATTTTGCTGAGTACTTGTCCTATCTCATTTAGTTTTCAGAACTCCATGAAGTGTGTTTTATCAGTATCTTTACAGGCCAGAAAACTGAATGAAGTTTAGCAAAGACTCAGAGTCACTCAAGCAGTCAGGAGCATAACTGTTGTTACTCAACCTTTGGATGCTTTGCTTCTAGCCATATTGTTCTTAAATTAGCAATTGCCAAATGTAAGTGAGCTTGTGACATATTTGACATGCTTGTCAATGACACAGATTCCTGCATCTGCACACACAAATAGTCCCTGTGCTATGGCTTATTTATTGCATGTTAGAAACACGTCTAAGGATGATCTAAAGGTTAAGTTGCTCATCTCCTGTGAACTCAGTAAGGACTGAGGGTCAGAATCAAGAACTTATAGAAATCTGATTGGGTACCTCCTGTTCTCAGGTTGAGATAAATAAATGGGTGGGCATAACACACCTGGAGGTATTGCATGGTTAAACAAGTGTGGCGAAGGAAACTGACAAAATGCAATTATGCTTATATATCTCAAGATCAAGTGTTTGTTTAAATACGACTTAGTTACCACTCAGCTCTTATTATTAGTTAGTGAACTTCTACAGAAGACTGAATTAAGATAGTCAAATTTTAAGTCAGTGCTTCTCAATTTCAGCATATTGGTATTTTATGCCAAACAATTTTGTGTGGGTGTGTGCATGGAGTATTCTCTACATTGTGAGGCGTTTACCAGTATCCATGACCTCTAACTACTAGAAGCTAGCAGCATGCCCTCCCTGGTAGTGACATTTTAAAAAAACACCTCTAGACTTTGTTAAATGTCCCTTAAAGTACAAATCACCTTTGTTTGAGAACCACTGTTTTCTGTGTTATACCAGGTAACTCAGGACCTTGGAGAGATTGTCTCCTATAACATCTCTTACTTGAAACACCTCTTATCAATAGGGTGCCTGAATGAAACGTAATTGTACACCTAACCCTTAACTGTACCCCACAAAACGATAATAAAAAATACTGATTAAAAAAAAAAAAGAAAATGATCTGTAAAGAATCCAGAGTTTAATAGGCCTGTTCCTTGTTCTTAAAGCATGTATGTTCTATTAGAACAACTACATGTTTGCAAATATGAGCATCAGTTACCATAAAAGAGCTTTCAAGGGCCAATGGATCCAGTGGCAATTCTCATCTCAGACTCCTTGAAAAGTCCTGCATTTAGGGACTTCAGGAAAAAAACAATCTAAACATGAAGAGAGAGACCAATCAGAAATGTGGGCTTCTATCCACAGCATAAAGTATGTGTGGTGGCAAGGGAAGAATTTCAGGAACATGACCTGGAGAAAGAAAAAAGAGAATGCGAACCAGCCAAGGCCCTGGGGAAGAGGCAGCCATTGTTAACTAGGTTTAGAGGCTTGCGCTGAGAAGGTAACAGACAACTGTGGGAGTAAGGAGGACAGAAGATGAGTCAGTGGAGGCAGGAGAGAAAACCACTTTGGGAAGCTTTGTTTGGAAAGGGATGAAAGTTAGGGTCTGAGAGGTAAAGCAGAAGAAAAGGAAACTTAAAAATGATACATTCACAGACTGGTTCCAGAACTAGACAGGCCAGGTTATAACATTATCAAGGTGTAAAAAGTTATGTGGTTAAAGGAGTTTACTTCTTTGAAGATTATAATTTATACAAAGTCAGAATAGGAGGTAATTCACCAGAACTCTGGTTTTGGTTGTTTTAAAGCACAGAAAGAAAAAGTTGCAGGATGGATTGTCTTTTCTTGCTGGCACTTCCTTGAGAAATCACATAAATAAGGGGACTATTTTTGAGGCTTTTAAGAGCCAGATGGTTCTGTAAAACATTGGCTTTCCTCAGGCCTTCAGCCAGTGTTGGGCTGCTAAAAGTTTAACAACTGACTTTCTAGGACAGAACAAAACACTCTTATTTGCAATTTTTGTTGATTTTTGTGGTGTAGACACTCTCACATGGACAATTTCAAACTGCCATCAAGAAGTCATTGAACAAGGAATAGGGAGAAGGTGCATACAGTTGGCTTTTGCTCACTTGTGTGAACTAGTATGAATTGATGTGACCTTGTCTTCACTGTCATTTTTTTCTGAATGCCACTTTCCCAGCCTGTAGACATTGACTAAGCATTTACGCAGAACTAAAACCTTCAGATGAAAGGTATTTCAAGTGCCCTCTTGCCCTTTTGTCTCAAGGTAATAATTATCATCTTTGTGACTTTCCACCCATAGCACCCCTTGGAATGCGTGGGAATGGGACACTCCAGCAGCTGAAAGTCAACTTGAAAGTTCTGGGGCAAGTGTGGTCCACCAAAGATTTTTAGAACAGAAAGAAATAAATAAACTAACAGCAGAAAAGTGGCCAAAGTGAATGGGTCATGTAGGCAATATTAAAATTGTAAGTTTTGCTGTTTGATGACTTGGAGGAGGTTTTATGCATTGGACAGAGAAGCAGCTGTTGTCATCTATGTGATCAGAGAATCAGGAGTGCAGTGTGATAGAAGCATTTCCAGCCTAGTAAACAATCTACATTTCCTGCACCCAAGAAGGAAAAGTGTCTATTCCCCAAGAAAAGAGCAGGAAAGGGAATGAACAGGAGATGTGGCTGAGTTCAATGTATCTAGAAGTTCTTGTGCCTCAAGTCCGTTCTTGTGATGAAGTTACATCACAAGACTAAGGTATTGTAAAAGCTTCCCAATTTAAGGAAAAAATCCAGGATAAAGCCTTCATGTGCCCTTGTCTTTTGTTTCTTGTTTGTTAGAGGAATAAATCTTCTCATTATGGGGTTATTAATTTAAGAATCCAAGTGACCACACAAATGTAGTCTGAGTGCCCATTTTTAATACTTTTTGGAAGCATACAAAATAATATGTTTCCATCTCCCTGATGATTAGTGAGGTTGAACATTTCTTCATGTGTTTGTTGGCTGCTCGGATGTCCTCTTTTGTGAAGTGTCTGTTCATATCTTTTGCCCATTTTATAATGGGGTTGTTTGTTTTTTCTTTTCAGCACATTTTAGTTCCTTGTAGATCCAGGACGTTAAGTCTTTGTCGGACCTGGTGTTGGCAAATACTTTTTCCCAGTCTGTAGGCTGTCTCCCTGCTCTCTTGATGGTTTCTTTGGCCTTGCAGAAGCTTGTCAGTTTAATAAGGTCCCACTTGTCTATCTTCTCTCTTATGACCTGTGGGTTTGGGGTTTTGTTCAGGAATTGGATGCCAGTTCTGATTTCCATGAGGGTATTTCCTTCATTTTCTAAGGTTCTTATGGTTTGTCAGAATGGCAATTATCAACAACTCAGAAAATAACAGCTGCTGGAGAGGGTGTAGTGAAAAGGGAACCGTTCTACATTGTTGGTGGGAGTGTAAACTAGTGCAACCCCTGTGGAAAGCAGTGTGGTGATTCCTAAAAACTCTAAATATCAACCTCCCATATGACCCTGCAATCCCCCTACTGGGAATATATCCTGAAGAACTCAAATCACTTTATAAAAAAGATACCTGCACATGTATGTTTATCGCAGCATTGTTCACAATAGCAAGAACCTGGAAACAACCATGCTGCCCATCAAAAGAGGACTGGATTAAAAAAATGTGGTACATATACACGATGGAATACTACGCAGCCATAAAAAAGAACAAAATCATGAACTTCGCAGCAACCTGGATGGAACTAGAGTCTATAATACTGAGTGACCTCTCACAGAAACAAAGATCCGAGTATCACATGTTCTCACTCATATAATGGACCTTGAACATCCAATGTAATACTATAAGAAAATGACTGATGGTACTGGGAAACTATGGGGGGATTGGGATTAATAGTAGCAAATATCTGTCTGGGGATGGGGAAACACCTCTTATCAACAGGGTGCCTGAATGAAATGTAATTGTACACCTAACCCTTAACTGTACCCCACAAAACCACAATAAAACATATTGATAAAAAATAATATATTTCCATTTTATCAAAATATATAAAACATCAACAGTGAATAATGAAAGGAAAGCAACCCATAAACTGAGAGGCATATATAGTTATATAATTTTGTCTTTTTCCTCTAGTCTTTTCCCCCTTTGTTTTGTCTGCTTTATCACTTTATCCTCCAAAGTACTTAGAACAATGAAATGTGCTTCTAGTTTATATCCTCTTTATAAAAAACAGTATTAGTGAATATATGCTGATGAGAGAAATAAACTATGCACATACTCCTCTTTATACCTCTCTGTCCCCTATCCTGTAAATAAAATATTTGAATATAATTTACTACAAGAGGAGAGAATATTTAATTTCTTAATCTGAACTCAAGTGAAGGTGTGTGGGTTGGAGAGCTCTCTGGGAAACAAGAACAGACCTTTTTGTTTGTTTAACAACTGGATGATGTGGAGTTACCTCATTAGGCCCATGCAGGTTTAATGGTGCTTTATGGAAAGTGCATTGGTAGGTCCCTGCAGAGAGCAAACAATGATTTTCCTTGAAGATTTCCAAGGCTTTTTTAACCTCTTCTCCATAATTATCCCATTTGGTTTGGATTTTATTTTAATAGCATGGACGTTAGTATTTTTAGCCCATTGTCATTCTTTTGCACAACTCTCAGTGAATTTTTCTTTCTGGAAATTCTGCTGCCTGTTTACTGGACTCATATTCTACAGCGTGTCGGGGTCGTAAAATTTTTATCTTTTTAGTTAAGTGGGATAATACACAAATGGTGCTTAGATGTCTACCCGGCACATTATAAGGACTCAATAAATGTTAGCATTTGTTTCAGTCTCATATTTTCCATTAGAAATTTCAGAAGAAAGAAATAAAACCATTGTGATTACATGAGGCCAAAATGAGATTTTAAGTCCAGGAATTGTTTTTAACTAGAAGAAGCATCAGTTGTCAACAGAAGAGTCATTCTCTGTTTCTCCGTATTGTATGGCTGCTTTAATTTTTGTTATTGTTGCATTCTTAAGTTTCCGGTCTATACTATAATAAAGAGGACAAACTTTTATTAGCACTGGTCTCAGTGGCTGATAATAACACGATCTCTGATATTTTCAGGACTTGACAATCTGGCTGTCTCGCAGACATTTGCTCAGTTCATCGCATCCCTCAGGAGGAAGCAGAAGAGGATTTTATTAAGTAAGGTGATACATGGGGAGGCCCAAGCATTGGCAGCAATATTGAGTCACCAGTTGAAAGGTAGGGGCCAATCAGAAGTTGTCTTAAACCTTTCTTAACATTGTGCTTCGCTGCCCTCTCCCCTTTTGTTTATCTGAAAATCTTTATTATCTATTTAGACAGTGTCATTTACTAAGATGAAGCTTGACCCAGGGAATCCTGCATGCGCTTTTCTCATAGAACATTTTAAAATTACCTTTGCAGTTGTGGATTAGTGGGACTAGGCTGGAATTATTTTCCATGCGTTTTCTATGTAATCTGTTGGTTCTCTCCTTACCTATTGATGCTAGATAATGGGTCAGATATTTCTGGCTCAACACAGCATCCTTGGTGCCAGGGTGATCCAGGTGCCCTAATCCAGAAGAAGGGAGGATTCCCAGGACTGTGTCATCCAAAAACTCAAACAAAAAGATGACATCTAAAAGAGAAAACAATACAGCTCATTACAGTCATATATGAACCTTGCATATGAAATTCCATGACATTTTAGAGGTTGAGGAGTGGACATTAAAGTTCTTTCAGCCCCAATTTTTTTTTTCTCAATCAGCTTCATTGAGGTAAAATATAGATACGGTAAAACCCATCAGTTTCAGGTGTACAATTTCCTATGTTTTTTTTAAACAAACCTATTCAGTGGTATACCCATCACCACAATCATGATTTAGAATATATTTTCATCATCCCAAATGTTCCCTCTTGCATCTTTGCAGTTAATACCCTAACTCAAAGTCCATTTGCTGGAAACCACTAGTTTTCTTTCTGTCAGTACATTTTTGCTTTTTAAAAAAGTTATTATGACTGATAATTTTAGCAATTACCTTGTGTCACACAATTAGGACAACAACTATGGGTAAAGTTATTCCTCAAGAGCGCAAATCTTGGCTCTACTTAACCAAGTAAGTGAACCAGATATGTGCTTCAGTTTCCTCATCTGCAGAAATAGGGATAAAAATTATCCCTAATCCTTCATCACAATATTTTGAGGATTAAATGGGATAAAACACAAATGGCGCTTAGACGTTTACCTGGCACATTATAAGGACTCAACAAATGTCAGCATCTGTTTCAGCCTTACATTTTCCATTAGAAATTTCAGAAGAAAGAAATGAAACCATTGTGATTACATGAGGCCAAAATGAGATTTTAAGTCCAGGAATTGTATTTAACTAGAAGCATCATCAATCGTCAACAGAAGAGTCATTCTCTGCTTCTCAGTGTTATATAGCTGCTTTAATTTTTGCTATTGTTGCATTCTTAAGTTTCTGGTCTATATTATAATAAAGAAGACAATCTAAAAAAAAAAGATGACATCATCAGATTGGTCCTTTGAGAGTATAAGCTTCTGAATTTGAGTTCCAGTCACATTTTTCAGCTTGCTCCTCCAGTTCCCTGTGCTAGAAGCAAGTAAGTGTGCTGCTAGGATACTAAGACTAGAGTGGGATAAAATATAATTAGATTGTGAGAGAGATTTCAATGGTCAGTAAGACTTACACATTTTTGTGAAATAAAACAAATAATTTTCTCTTTTGAATTGATGCAAAGAGATTTCTACTCTCATGATCTACCCATGCATAAAGGTGTCGATTTTTTTCTAATATTCTACAGGACATTCACTGTCTCATCACTGACAAACTCAGAGAGTCTTTACTAAAAGTTGTATGCAACAGAGTGGTAGGGTGAGGGTAGGGATATTGAGGAATTCTGGTAATAGAATGATGTTATTATCACACCTCAGCTGAGCCTCAGAATGACTTTCCCAATGTTCACAGTTGGTCAACATTAAAGATGGAATTTGAATCCAATTCTTCTGATATCAGTCTTTCTAACCTTAAATCCAATTTTCTATCCTCTATAGCACTGTTGTCACCTGCATACAGAGTGTTCGATAAAGGTTTGCTGAGCAGGATCGAATGAACCTGCAGGCCAAAGGGAGTTTTAGACATGGCTTCCCAATAAAGACAATTTCCTATTGACCAGCTTTTTGTTCTGCCTCTGAGTTCATTTGATAAGAGACTTGATTTGGGATTGTTTTAGCAGATAAGTTGAGTTAATATTTATTTTAGGAAACTGGGATTAGTGAAGATGAGTGAGGAATGAATTATGCATTCTCTGAGCAACTGAAGGTCGTTAGGAAAACACACAGCTACTGGAGATTTCCTGGTAAGACTCGCACAGTGAGGGCTGGAGGTGATTTCCAAATGTTCTGGTTTCTATTTATTGGAGTCACTTTGGCAGTGGTGAGCTGGGACAATTAGGCTGTTAATTAAAATAAGATGGAACTTTTAAAAGACAGAGTGGCACATCTTTATGTAAATACCAAAAGGCAGCTCCTGAGGCTGGCAGACAATGCAGGAAGTACAGATGGGAGAATCATAGGCTTCGGGTGTTTTGTTGAGTCAGTATGTGTAAAAAGCCAAGGAGAAGGTAATGAGGTAGGGAGAATCAACTCAACTAGCAAAACAGAGCCCAGCAAAGGCAGCCGTTCTAATGCAGAGTCCAAAAAATGTAAGCAACTCAGCACTTAGAATAATGTCAGTACTAGACATTTCTTTCCAGAGAAGCAAAAAATATCCTGTAGAATTAAAATGGAGGTTAGAATTAGTCAAAAATAATAGCTATTAGATCATCTTTCATCCTCATGTCCCATGTACCAGGCACTGTGCGAAATGCTTTATAGGAAGTAGCATATTACATAGTCAAATAAGCCCTATATGCTAGATTCCATCATGCAAAATTTGTAGATGAGTAATTGTGCCATTGCACTTCAGCTTGGGCAAAAGAGCAAGACCCATGTCTTAAGAAATAAAATTGAAGTTGAAGAAACTCTCTAAAAGTTTGACTTTTGGGGTCCAAATTTATAAGTCTAAACTAGAGAACCAGAATATGAAACTCAAGCCCAGTGGACATCAAGTGTTCTTGTGGTTATTGGGTATGCGTATGTGAAGACAGAAGAAACAGAGAGGAGGTCTTATTTGAAGTGTCCTGCAGGGAGATGGATTTCATGTACTAAATTTTGGGGTTTTATGCATTTCCAAAGTCATTTTCTATGATAGAGAAGAAATACCCAACCCTTATCAAGCTGATAGAAATGAGGTTAAGAATATTTTATTTTTCTGTTTAGGATTGACTGACTCAGAAACAGAGCAAATATGGACAAGAGAGTAAAGTTGACCAGGTGTTCTAGTAAGAGAGCTAGTGACAGCAAAGGCAAGAGAATAAAGGTTGTCTGAGTGTCATACATTATCCGTTCAGCAAATGTTTGTTGAGTGCCTGCCAATTTCCAGGCAACGTCTTAGGAACCAGAACACAACATATGCAGCGGGGATCTAAGTTATAGCATAAAAAGAGCAGATGAGGTGGTAGGCAAAGACATGGTTGTAGGCAAGTCTCAGCATTGTCACTAACTAGCTAAGTGGCCCTAAAAATGTCATTTAAACTCTTTGAGCCTCCTTTTCTTCATCTAATGGGAGATCTAATAAAACCCATTTCCAAGGGTCACTGTAAGGAATAAGGAATGAAATGCATGTAAAATGCCTGGCTCATAGTAGGCATCCCTAAATAACAATGATAATTTTATTCATTGTTAAGGGTTTAATTCCTCTTTAAAAATTATGTCTTATTTTCTTGACAGCGTAATAAGGTGTTACCTTCCTCGGTGCTTCTTCCCAAATATTCTGTAGAATCTAGATGTTTCACCTTGCTTCCTGGAGGATATTAACATAATCAATAGATTTCCAGGATGTTAAATTCTACATTTCTGAACTCTGTCCACCCTCTGCTTCCTTATTTCTTCCCATGTGGTGGTTAATTCTATGTGTCAATTTGACTGGGTCACAGGAAGCCCAGATATTTGGTCAAACATTATTCTGAGTGTAACATGACAGTGTTTCTGAAAGACAGGATCATTTTAATCCATAGGTTGAATAAAGCAGATTGTCCCCCTTAATGTAAGTGGGCTCTCACCTAATCCGCTGAAGACGTGAATTGAACAAAATGCCAGATATTTCCTATGAGTAAGAGGAATTTTTTCTGCCTGACTAACTTGAGCTAGAACATAGTCTTTTTTTTCCCTTTAGATTTGAACTGAAATACTGATTATTCCTGAAATTCGACTCTGCCTGCTTTCAGACTGGAACTTACATTGCTGACTCTCCTGGTTCTCATGCCTTTGGACTGGACGTAAGCTGGAATTACACCAGGGGTTCTTTTGGGTCTCCAGTTTGCCAACTGTGGATCTTGGAACTGGTCAGCCTCCATATCTGTGTGAGTCAATACTTTAAAATACACACACACACACTCTCTCTCAAACAATTAGTTTCGTTTCTCTGAAGAACCCTGATGTATAGAGTTGAGGGTGCATAGAGATAGGATCTTACCAAGGTTGTATCAGTGCCGAAGAAGGATGACGGTGTAGTGTCCAGCTCTGTTTCTATTGTTTCTAGTTCAGAGGTCCTTCTGTATAATTCTTTATTCTAGTTACCTCCCAATAATAGCTACTACTTCATAATTAAAGAAGGAGGGAATGCAACTCAGAGGTCTCCTTCACAAAATGAGATGACCCCAAATTCATCAGCTATGACCCTAGCTAGGTGATGAGAGAAAGATGGGCCCTGCCAATATTCAAGACAAAGGGAGTGGCCTACTGTGTATTCAACACATATTGGATACCTAGCAGGCTCACATGTATTATCTCCTTTAATTCTCACAAAATCTACCCTTGTCTCTGCCTAAATCCAAAACTCACATTTTCTTCATGATGACAAATCGACTCTTTAAAACTGGGACAAAGAATGGATGAGGGAGACTCCAAGTCCCCCTCCCAAAATTTCTAGTGGGAGAGAGCCTAAGGGTGTCTGAGGATGTGTGAGATGGCTGGATTCTGCTGATGACCCTGAATCCAGCTTCCCATCTCCCGTCTGTCCCTCTTCACCATCAGCTGCATAAGCCTGCATGTACACATGAGTCTGGGAAGATGCTGGGACCTGGCAGGCAATGCTTGCTTTACAGCCAAGCACACCTGCTTCCTGCAGCCTTCCAAACCCTTTAGCTATTGGCTGCTGGACTGGCTGATTATCTCGCTTCAGACTCAGTGATTACATTCTCTTTCCAGGGAAAAATGAACGCACTCTCTCTCACTCTCTCTCTCCCGTTTCTCATTTCCTCATGCTTTCTCTCTCTTTCCCACTCCCACTGCCAATAATCTCCTTCCCCCTTTCTTCCTTTCTCCCTCCTTCCTTTCACTTCCTTCTTCGTGGTTTTTTTTTTTTTTTTTTGGTTAGACTTTGTTCTCAGTTTACAAAGATCAAAGGCAAAAATAAAAAACAAAAAACAAACAAACCCACATTTTTTTGAATGCTTTTTGCTGAAATTTGTAGATGAGTCTCATTCTGTTCAAATAGTCCTGTGCATCTGACCTCTCCTTTTTTACCCTAAATCTGGCACTCATTTTCCTTTGCAGCTTTTTTCTTTCCTGCAGAATTTTTACCCCATCATAAACACTGGTGTTTGTTCTGACTGGTGCTACGCTATTTGCCATGCAAACAAAATTTCACTTTGAACATGATTTTAATTTGATAAATGTTCTGGTTGTCATGCGAGCAAGATCTCACTGGCAGAGTATCTCTTTTTAAGCCAACTCTGGTAACTTAGCACATCCCCCCAATCATTCTTATCATTTGGTCTTATTATACTCCAGGATTTGAGGTTATTAAAAAGACTTTGATTGCAATTGTTGAATTTTTATTTCATAGCATTTGCACATGCTCAAATGAATACATGCTTACCATGGATTTCTAAATGGCTAAAATGAGAATCTGGGGGGGTGTTTTGTATATATGTGCATATGTTTATACACACAGATGTCTCTGTATGTACATACAAATATGCAAAATACATCTGTGCCCATGTTTCCATGACCTGCACCTGCAATCATTTTTATTCATATTCATTAGGACAATAACACATTTTCTTTATAAAAGAAGAAAGAGAGGGGGAAGCAGCTCTAGTTTCTGGTGCTCAATTTCAGATGGTACAAGTCTGGCTGGCAAGGTGTTTGTGCCCTTACATTGTAATAGTCCATAAACAGAAGTAACGTGGGGTCCAGTGGTGCAGTAGGGTTAGAGACATGCTGAGGAGATTAGGGGTTAGTCCAGGGGAAGACAAAAGAAGGGCCTGAGTTATTACTATTATTATTTTTTCTCCTGAGCTCTAAGGGATAATTTGGTAAGTAGCCTCACACATCAGCACCCTGTAGGGATGGCCTCCACTAAAGAGAACATCTGCTCAAACTCTCTCTGCCCTTCCTCGAACAGTCTACACCTGATAACTTCTCAGTGTAAAGGTATAACCTAGACTTGGATATCTCATCCTTAACTTGGGATGGTCACACAAAAAAACCCAGGATAGTCATACAAGAAAAGGCCACTGAAAGTGAACCCACAAAAATGAGGACATCTATTTTGAAGAACATAGTAAAAGCAAGTATAACTGACAAAATGTATGAAAAATAAAATGAATAATTACAAGTTTATCTCATATTTAAAAATATGTCACACATGTAACTATGATCTAATTCTTAGAATAACAAAGCATGAATCAAGCATATTTCATTGTCTTGAAGGTGAATAATTTTTGTTATAAACATATGAGATCAGAATAAAATGCTTTTCACTTCCCAACTGTCTTTCATAACAAGACCTTAAAGAAAGTACTATTTAGAAAAATTAGCATTTCACTCATTTTTTTCAAGCTATTTCCTTAAATTTTTAATAGTAAAATTATTCTTTCTTGAAATAGTTTTAGATTATCTTTGTAGTTTCTCTCTTCCTCAGTGCTGGCTGATTTAACCCTGTCACCTACTCATCTACCAATGGTTTCATAGGAGATTTGGACCCTTCTCCGAGATCACTCTCATCGCTTTCATCAATTTTATGAAATCATTTGTGAAATTCTCGGTTCTTTTACGATCACTTTGTATTGCATTCCTCAAGTTGGGATACCATCTCCAAACAAATACATTATAACACCTGACAATCATTGGGAGTGTAGCGCACACATACTTGGTGCAGTAGGTCAGAATAGAGGTATACATGAGTAGCAACTCACTTCATACGTGGTGATTTAATTAATGAAATATTTTTTCTATTACTTTGCCTTTTGCTTTTCTGGAAATGGTGTCACCGTGGAAACAAGTTGAGGGAGAATTGAATGGAATATGATATTTTCTTTATCAAGAATGATGTCTAAGAGCTGCATTGTAGATTGGAGGCAAGAGAGTCGGCGTATTCAAGATCCAAAGATACAGGAAACAGACAAAAGAGCAGAAATTCAGGGTTAATGGTTTATTCCACGTGGCCTGGATGAGGCTTATATTTTCTAAGCTGGTTTTTGCTGGGGGCTGATATAGAAGGATGGACACTTTATGGCTATGATAATACAGTAGACTAGTTTCCCCATTGAAATGTCACAGGTGGAGATTAGTAATGTAGCCTCATTAGAAGCCCCAACCAACCTTCTGAGGCTGGATGATCCTTCAGTATTGTCCCAAGTTAAGGATGAGAAATCCAAGTCTAGGTTACACCTTTCCATTGAGTAGTCATCAGGTGTAGATTGTTCGAGGAAGGACAGAGAGAGTTTGGGCAGATGTTATTTTTAGTGGAGGCCATCCTTACAGGGTGCTGACATGTGAGGCTACTTACCGAAATACCTCTTAGAGCTCAGGAGAAAAAATAATAATAGTGATAACTCATGCATATTGAAAGCTTACTGTGGATGTGTATAGTTATCATTCAAGGTACTTCACTTGAATTTTTTAAAACAATTTAACCAAGCTTATAAGAAAGGTGCAATTATTATCTTCACTTTAAAGATGACAAAATTGCTGTTCAATTAGTAAATAGAAGAGCACTGAGGTTACTATTTACAGTCTCATGTGTGCCCAAACTACCACCATTCATCAAACAATTCTCCTGTGAGGTCTCCCTCATCACCAAGGCAAACCACATAAGCTACTCTTCTTCATCACACATTCTACATATGATACGTTTTTTTTCAAGGGTGCCTTTATCAGCATATTTTACCTTTATTATTTCTTATAGAGACCAGATACCTATTCTCATGATTACAGAGAGGAAACACAAGGCTTATGTACTTACTTATTTACTATATCAAAAGTAGCTAATCAGCATTATTATATTTTAGAATGATACAGGATTTAGGGGGAGTCAGTAATAAATAAGTCAGATAAAGTCATTGCCTTAGGAAAGTTACAGCCTAACCATTTACAGAAGTCAAGTGATTTTTCCCCAAATCATAGACTTGGTGATGAGCAAAATTAGGGCTGATGTTGGGGCTCTCTGATTCCAGAATCTCTGGGCTGATTACACCACCTGAATCTTGATTCTTTCTTCCAACTTCCTCTTTTCTAGGTACAAATGGGAAATGTGCTCCATTTCTCTGGGGCCCTCTAGTTCTGCACTGAAGGCCCTGCAAGGTGAGATCACTCACTCATCAGCTCTCCCGACCTGATGAATGACATCACACCTTAACGCTTAACAATTTCCTCTTGATGGTTCTCATTGTCTGCCAGCAAAGGCAACAAGCAAGCAGAGGAACAAAGACAAGCTGGAAGTTGTCTTGTTAATAACTAGGCTAGAAAACTCTAATTTGGATTTTTTAATTTCAGTGAAACACCTGTTCTCAGGCAGGTGCATGAACCAAAATATCTTTAGCAATTCTATCCCACCATGTGTGGATGTTCTCTCCTTCAGGAAAGAAAGGACTCACCAAAGGAAGTAAAATCCCAAGGATGAATGAACGTGGGCGATACGGGTTTTTAGAATAACCTGAAGCAAGCTAATACAGAATTGCGCTATACATGATGAATTTGCATAGATAATTTATGTTCTAAGTGGATGTCCAAAAAAAGTGAGGGTTTTTCCTCTCTTCTTGTTTGAGGTTTTGTTGTTGCTGTTGTTGTTTATATAATGCAAGTAGGTTCCTTAACCTCTGTGATTACATTTCAATTATGACAATTGTATAAATCCTTCTTCCTCAACCATCAGGGTTAAATATATAAAAACTATCAATACTCACATAGCAAATACAAGAACATAGACGTCCTGGGTCAGGAAAAAGGAAATAACCACTAATCTAATACCTTGTGTAACTGTGGCTCTATCCTCATTTATGAATGCCTTGTTTTAATGTCTTCTATCAATTCCCTTCACATAGATCATGCAATTCTAAAATGATAGCATGAAGAATGAGTCCTACCATACCTGGGGTTCCACTCTGTGCCAGGAGCTGCACCAAGTGTTTTATATACATGATTTTACTTACTCTTTTAAATCTAAAATCAGGTTCAAGTTGCTAAAAAACACTTAGATCTTGGAGACAGAATCAGAATTTGATTGCAGAGGTGTGTGTGACTAAAACCTGCTATTTTCACTAATTACATTGACTTGCCATAATCCCAGTAAAGTGTGCATATAGTTAACACATTATTATATGTATCTCCATGCATAGATCTTCTTGATCATGAGAGAGGGCTCTCAGAGGCTTGGTGGTAAAAATCATTTCTCAAATTTCTACCATTACTGGCATTGAACTGACACGGTGAGAATGAAAAGACAACATGGACATAGACTTTGCTCTCAAGGGAGTTGTAATTTGTAAGAAAATAATAAGTTACCATTTGTAAGTACTTTGGCTTAAATTGTTGAATTTCTTCACCCCCACTTTTGAAATAGACAAGAGAGTTCTGATTATTAATCTATTTTAAAGATCAGTATCTTCATCTGTAAAGTGGATTCTCATTTAAAATAGTGTCTGATAAAGGACTACCAAGTGCTATAGTAAGTGAGGAGATTTATTTGTTGACAGTGTAATTTTATGTATACATTTGCAAAAATTATTATCACGAGGTTAAAATGACAATGAAAACGTATAGTTTAAATTCTATGGGGCTTGGAAGAGAGCTAGGGAAGATGGGACAAAGAGACCATGCAAAACTGTATTGTAAGTTTTCTATTTATGAAGTGTTTTGTTTATTCTTGTTTTACAGAGAGAAAAATAAGGCACAGAGAAGAAAAATATTTGGCTCAAATGAAATGAAAGACATTTCATAGCTTGTCAGCTATGCAGCAGGGAATAAAATTCAAGCTCTTTTAATCCTCAGTCCCAGGTTCCTCCTCCCATGTGACATGGCCAGCCCAGAGAAGGACATCCATCAGAAGAGGGTATTTCTGGGACTCAGGTTGCACTGCAGTTTCAGCTCTTAAGATAAAGCCAAATATCTTGTTTCTTCCCAAATGCATGTCTTTATGCAGATTGATAGCAGGCAGCAGTGAAAATCAAGGGATTACCTTTAGACAATCATGAAAGTTTTGGCCTTTTTCTTTTTAGTTCTGCTAATATAGTTAATAATTGGATCAGACTCTGGATAGAATGTAGAATGAAGACAACTCTCTTAGCATAGATGACATGTATTGTGTTACTAACTATAAATGTTAGCAAAGAAAGATCACTTCAATTATTTTGAGAGAGATCAGTGCTTGCCACACAGAAGTGTTAATACAAATCAAAGAAGTTTATCTGTAAGTAAAATTAAGGGGACATGAAAGTGAAGCATAGAATTTGTGGTAGTCTCAAGTTTATTTTCTAGATATTTCTGACCCTCTTCATTTTGGGAGCATGGGATGATTAAATTTCTGATGTCTATGAAATTAGATGGGGCTATATGAATATTTCTAGTCAACCAATTATGAGCAGATGTGATAAGGTACAGACACCCAATGACCAGTTAGTTTGTTCTGTCTGGTATGTTTACCGCCAATGTTTGGCACAACAACTGCTCCAGCAGTCCAGGTTTCTGAGTAGATCGATGAGAAAAACCCCACCTTACTCTCTCCTGCAGCTGACCAGAAGTGGCCATGTGGCAAGAGTAAGAGATATATTTTTGTTATTTTAAGCTTTGAGATCTTAGGGTAATTTGTACTTGCAACCTATCCTAGTATTTGAACTGATATAAGATTAGTCGTGAAACTTACTCAGGACAAATGTTGGTATTCTTTGCCACAGTCCTCTTTAGCATCAATCTTTCTAGTACTTTATTTTAAAGACTGCTACTGAAACTCACAAATAGTAGTATCTGCAGATGAAAAGTATCCCCCTTTCTATTGCTTAGATAATACCTTCACCCCACTAGGTTGAGAAGCCAGATAAATTCAGAGCCATTTCTATAACCTTCCTCCTCACTTCCAGATACAGTTAGACTTCATATTCTGTATGTTGCATGTAATAAATTATCCACCAACATATCTTATCTTGAAAATATTAAATACTTCCTTCATTTATGCATTTGTCATGACAATACTCTCTAGATGTTATTTCCACCTGAAACATCTTCACCAATGTAGTCCTGAGGCAAAATTGGCAGTTAGTATCAGATACACCGTAGGGTATGTGTATGTGTGTGGTGGGGTCTGATTATGTTTATTGCATATATTTATTTATCTGCCCATGTTTATGAATTTATGCTAGCTATCTAATTAATGGTATGTATTTCATTCTGTATGTGGAATCTCTCATGTTAAACTCATATTTCAATAATGTACTTTGTGTATATGTGTGTGTGTGCGTGTGTATAAGACATTGCAGTGGGGTGTAGGGTTCAGATAGTGTTACCTAATTCATACAAACTATCCTGACAAGTGGCTAAAAAATTGTGATACCAAGAATAAGTGTACCAAGAAAAATGCAAATTATACAGGACTATGCCTACATAAAAAGAATTTCTACTTGTCATGATAATCTCTAGTTTTGTTTGAAAACCAAACATCATTGAATATTCTCTGAAAAAATGAAAAACTTAAAATGTTTCCCTATAATGTGTAGAAGTAATTAACTCTTATTTTTTGTTCTGTATTATCAAACACTCTCTTTGACTGTGGTTGCCTAAGGGATTACTGCTAGAAATTTCATGCTCAAATATAGGTTGACTACATTATGCTATATAGTTCACCTCAACCTGTTGATTCATGTTCCAGTTGGAAGTTCTCTGAAAAAAATTATTGCTTGGTTGCAATGTAATGTGTCATGATGAAAAAAACAAAGAATCAAAAACATCAGGACACAGAGCCTCATAGTACTTATCTGATCTGACCACACATAAAAGGATGCATATCTGCTATTTATACTGCTCAGACTAGAAGTTAGAGGCTAAGACATTTATAACAGTGGAGTTTCAACTGCCAAAAGTAGCAAGATACTTCCTTATTTGTCGGCTGTGGTGATAGTGCTGGTGATAGGCCAAAGTCCATAAAGTATCAGTCAGTGGGATTATAAGATCATCCTGACTTACAAATATTGTTAAGTAACTTTGTGTATTCCACATTTTGCCATTCTTGGAAGAATAATAAATCATAATGCACTGACCTTATACCCACCTTTTGATATAAAAGTAAACTATAAAATTATGGTTTTGTGTAATTTAAAGACAATAATACAAAACTGAGAAGAAAACTTACATTTAAAAAGCATCTACAAGCAGTTCAACTTAAGAATAAAATAACAAACATAATAGAACATTGCATCCTTATCACACAGACCTTAAAAATAAGGAAAAAAATCTTGTCTTCAATAACTGCTAAGTCTATGCAAGTAAATCTCAATAATATCTATCTGGGCATCATCCATTTAACTGTTAACAAACAGAGTTGATATCCACTGGTGATTGAAAAGCTAGACTCATAGCCCTCTCTGGAGAAATGAAATCCTAAGTTAATGACTCACACAAAAAGCAATTTTTAAAAAAGAAACCTTGGAAAATTTGAAATTTGAAAAGGACTTTTCTTAGACCAAGGAGAGCAATATTCAAGACTAATGTTAAGCTAAAAAAAAAAAAAAAAAAAAAGGTATCTGACTGAAGCAAAATGCCTGAATTTTTCTCTAAGGTTATCAGTTCAACACCATTTATATGCAGACAGTTTCAGACAGGCAATTTCTTGGAATGTGCAACCACATATATAAATAACTGTCCACATATACATACACTCTTATTCTTCTTGATTTGACTTTTAAATTTAATATGTAATAACCAACTTAAACATTTATATACATTATTTAAATTTAATAATCATTTTATTGTATTCATTACTATAAACTCCTTCAATGTAACCCTATTTTAATAAATTTTGTTTTCCTGTTCAATTACACTTTTGTCTACATGAACTCCAAGTCTTTTTGTAAATAGAATGGACAGAAGCACACTTTAAAAATAATATGTAACATCTATATTCAGTCTTCAATAATTTATGATAATTTTTCTTTTTTTTTTTTTTGAGTTGGAGTGTCACCCTGTCGCCCAGACTGGAGCGCAGTGGCCGCTCCCGACCACCGCAGCCTCGACCTGCCGGGCTCCGGCGATCCTTCCGCCTCAGCCTTCCAAGCAGCTGGAACTACAGGTGCGCGCTACCACGCCCGGCTAATTTTTGATTTATTGTAGAGACGAGGTCTCACCAAGTTGCCCAGGCGGGTCTCGTACCCGCGGTCTCAGGCAATCCACTCACCTCAGCCTCCCAAGGCGCGGGATTACAGGTTGAGCCACAGAGCCCAGCTATGATAATTTTTCTTTTCTTTCTTTCTTTCTTTTTTTTTGGAGTTGTAGTCTCACTCAGTCACCCAGGCTGGAGTGCAGTGACACACTCATGGAAACCCCAGCTTCAACCTGTTGGGCTCTGGCAATCCTTCTACCTTCCAAGGAGCCGGAACTAGAGATATGTACCACCACGCACGGCTAATTTTTTATTTAATGTAGTGACAAGGTCTCACCAAGTTGCTCGGGCTGGTCTCGAACCCTCGGGCTCAGGCAATCCACTTGCCTCTGCCTCCCAAAGTGCTGGGATTGCAGGCTGAGCCACCGAGCCTGGCCAATTTTCCTTTTTACATTGAATATTTCTTTATATATTGATATTCACTTGCTAATCTTACACTTTTGCTAACATCACCTGTAAATAATTGGTTATAAAATTTTTGGTTATAGATTATAAACATTAGGAGAGTGGGACAAGAATTCTCTTTTCTAGACACTATGGAAATTTTGAGATCAAAATAGCTTTTTTTAAACAACCTGATTGTGAATTTTTTGACTCACACTGAGCTTGCAGTTTTTTAAATTCATTATCTTCTTCATTCACAGATGGAGATATTAGTAATACCCAGCTTATAGAAGTGTTTAATTTTAATTAAGTGACTGGAAGACATTAAAATTCCAATTATTGGTTAATGTGATCATTGTTATTCTAACCCTCTTCCTCTTTATACTCCTCTACCTTCTCTTCCTCATTTTCATCCTCATCTTAGATCCTTGGTCCTTCATATTATTCAAATTCTCAGGTACACACAAACACACAGAATAAACATGTTTTCTCAAAAAAGCCTTCTCTGATCATCATAGCAAAGCATACATTATGCTTGGAAACTTTCTAGCCTATTACTCTAATTAGTAGCCTCATAATATTTTAATTATCAGAAATTATTTTATTAACTTAATTTTTTATTTGCATGATTATTCTGTTCCACTTTTGACTAAAAGTATGGCTTTATGAATGCAAAGATTTTCATTATTCTGTTCACTGTCTCAGTGCTTAGAAAAGTACCTACTCCCCAAGAAGTTTCAACAACTATTTGCTGAGTGAATAAGTAAAGACTTGAAATGCAAATCTTTTGAATCCTATGGTCTATGTTTTCTCCTACTCTACAATATTCTACAATTACATGCTGTACTTCTCCCGGCTACCTAAGACCTATGGCAGTGGCATTATCAAAACTAAAAGAAGTAATTCTGACCGACACATTTTGAGATACATTTTTTACTGGGTCTTTGAAAATGACTACAGTTTGGCTAGAAAGAACAGGAAAAAGGATATTCTAAGCAGGGGAAGCAGCATCAGAAAGACCTGGAGGCATGAGAGGCATGGTATGTTTTTGGAATATTAAGCGGGCTACAGAAGTTTGATGAGAGTAATGACTTATAAGAATGAAAGTATTTCTGCTGGTCAAATTAATATGGAATTTATTTTCATTGTGAGAAACATAGCCTATATAAAATAGAGAGGTAATTTAAAATATTTGGAAAAGTCTAACAGAAAATAGTTTCAACAGAAGGAGAAGTTGAGGATGACCTCTAGCTTTCTTGTTGACAGTTAATAGGTATAGAAAGAACATTAAGAGAAGAGACAATTTATTGCTAATAACCCTCCCATAAGTATCAGGTATGAGGAAAATAAAGAAAAGACAGAATCTCCTATATACCCTGCCAACTAAAATAAATTATAGATTTAAAATAAATTATAATAGCCAAGAGTATGACAGAGCCATTATATGAATGCAAAATCAGTGATGCCTATTCCAAAATGCATCATGATTTAATCCACTCTTCAACAAGATAGAAAAATGCATTATTTAAAAATTAATTGCAGGAAAAAAAAAGAAAGAAAAACTATTACCATTGATAATGTAACTTCAGTCTTGGCATTGTGAAAAGTTGGTTTATGCAAACACTAGAACAGCTTTTATTTCCTTGACTCACATATTTCTTATCCTATGTTATTTTGTAATTCTAATAATGGTATATTGTGAGTCCTTTCTCAGTAACTTTTGGATTTCTTAATGTTGATATATTTATATACATGCATATATATGTATATGTGTATATTTATATATATCAACTTAAATACTAATTTCAACCCAGCAAAACCACTACTAGGTATATATCCAAAGGAGCATAAATCACCCCACCAAAAAGATGCCTGCACTCACATTTTATCAAAGCACTAACCACAATAGCAATAACATAGAGCCAACCTAGGTGTCATCTAGGTGGACTAGATAAAGAAAATATGATACATATATACCATGGACTACCACGTGGCCATAAAAAAAAAAAACATGTCCTTTGCAGTAACATGAATGCAGCTACAGATCATCATCCTAAGTGAATTAGCAAATAAAACAGAAAATTGAACCCTACATGTTCTCCTTTATTAGTAAAATGCAAATGGGCATTTGCATAGGAACAACAGATACTGGGGGTTTCCTAAAGTGGGGAGAGAGGGGAGGAAGCATTGAAAACCTATCTGCCGTCATGTACCATGTCTGCCAGCTGGGTAATGGGTTTAATAGAAGCCCAAACCACACCATCACACAACAAGGATATGTAACACGCCTACGCATGTACCCCTTGAATCTAAAAATAAATAAATAAAATTAAAAATACTAGTTTCCCTCAATATTTTAGAACTATATAAACATCACCAACAACCTCTGCCCATTGCATTTATTAGGCTTGTCTCCACTGTCTGCCACTTATGATTTTGCCTCTGATCAGGTTAGGAAAATCTGACAGAAACTGGAAAGATTTATCCATTCTCCAGGATTAAGAAATGTGTCAGCACCATGGACAGCACCACAGAGCACGCATTTCATTGTATTGGATCAATTCATTTTTTGTGTTGCGTTCTTCCTTTCTCTTAGTCTAGCCCTGTCTTCTCACACCAACTCCAAGTATTTACTCCCATCAGCTTGCCTCATCCAAACCACAGAATATAGTTTGATGTTATGTCTTATCAACTTAACAGCACTTGTTTGGTTTTGTATTCTATAATTTTAAGCACTTAGTAGGTTTGTATCTGATTTGGAAGATAAAACATCATATACAACTCTTGACAGGAAAACAATAAAGCATTGCTAAGGGTTTTTTAATTCAACCAAGAGACATCAGTGAACCATTAACTTGTCGCAAATTCTAAGGATATATGCTAAGAAGAGAGATGACGACACAGCACCAGTCAGAATCACTTTTTAAATTTTGATAAAGCCACTTCCATAAGTCCTAGATAACCTGGAGAATTACAGCATGAAATTGTAGACTAGGAGAAAGCATAGACCATAGTCTTCAAAAGCTTTGAGTTTCAAGTCATTACTGATCCACTCAGCAAATATTTGCTGGAACTTTTTGAGGAGTAGGTACCTTTTTAAGCATTGAGATGGTGAATGGAATAGTAAAAGTCTTTGCATTCACAAAGACATATGTTTAGTCTAAGCAGAGAGAGAGAGAGAGAGAGAGAGAGAGAGAGAGAGACATTCCACTGATATCAGATATCTTATCTGATGATATCTTATCTTATGATATCTTATCTTAAGATATCTTATCTTAAGATATCTTATCTTATGATAAGAAGATTGACATATGCAGAGTCATCTATCCTACTGGGTTGGTTGTGATTAGTGCTACATTAGAAAAGCATTAAAAGTATTAAATATGCATTATTTATAATTGTATACCATTTACACATATAGATAATTTATACATATACTTAATACTTATTATAATTCTTCATAACATCTCTGGAAGATTGATATCCTAGATAATGTACCCTATTCTATGAATAAGAGAAACTGACACTCAGTAAGATCAAATAACTTTGTCCAGGTCCAAGAGTTAGAAAATAAGAGATTTAGTCCTCAAATATAGGTTTTGCTATCAATATTTTCCACTATATGACTTTTTTATTATTGTCTTTTTTTCTGTGATATTTACTTATTCGTTTTCAATAGTGCCTACTTTTCCCCTAAGAATAGAATAAGAATGCTGGCATTAGTTTGTAAATATTTTTGTAATGAAACCTGTATAAACAAAGCAACTAACAAAAACATTTACCTTTAGATACCACACAAACTTTTATTCAACAGATATTTAATGAGTGCCTGTGCTGTCAGGCATTGTGATAAGCACTGTGAATAATGAGTTGAACAAGATAGAACTCTTCATTTTTAAGAGCTCAAATTAATATGAGGATACAAAGCACATTGTCAGTCTACTATTATAGAAGTAACACAGGAAGTGTTTCAGGAAAGGCATGGCAGGTACTGTAATTCAACATAGAAGGCATCATGACCCTGTGAGTGACTTCAAAAATTTTGTGCCCCAAGAATTTTACATGCCTCCCTACTTCCAGTTCTAGAAGCGGTAGGGCCAATTCGGTTATATTGTTCCCTGGAAGCAGCAGTATTCAAAAATGGTAGCATAAAATGGGAGAAATAGAATAAAATAATGCATTAAATTATGCATAGATAACTGTATTGAAAATCACAACTTCCTTTTCCTATTAGTCAAGTTGATCCCTCTTTTCTCAAAACCCCTTGAATAGTGTTCCTTTCTTGTGATTGGCCCTTAAATGCATACCCTGATGTTCTATCTTTATTGAGTTGCGATATGTTTTATGGAACAAGATGATGGACAAGACAGTATTAAAGTTACCCTAATGATTCCAATGGGTTCCACTTCTATTTCTCCTTTTCCCCATTGAGTAGAAGCAATTAAATTTCTCTTTAGTAAATAAAATAACCCCTTTATATTATGTACTGTCTCTGCCTGTCAGCACAGTGGCATAAAAAGTCCAAATGGTCAGGCTATTTTCTTGGCTGTAAGTTAGTTGGTTATGTTTCCTAGGGGAAATATTTCTTTCTTAAAACGTCAATCCATGTAATTCAAATTTTCTTTGAGTTATGGGGTTTCACAGTAAGAATGGTCTCTTTCAGTTCAATTTCTTGATTTCCAGATTCCTGTATTCTTGGTTTGGGGAAAATAACACCACATGTTGGATAGCAGTTTAAATCAATTATTATGTGATGTAAGACAACATTTAACTGGAGGGTGTTTTCTTCCAGGTCATGCTATAAATAAGCCTTAAATAGTAACTTTGACAGCAGGGAAGGCTGCTATGCATAAGTTTCACTTTATATCGACCAAATGTTTATGGTTGAAGCATTAGACATGATAGCACAAACAAATTGCTAAAACAAAAGCCTTGTTCACTTAATTTACCATGCAATAAGCTTCTTAATTGAAAGAGATGCTACAATAGATACTGTTATGGACTCAATGTTTGTGTTTTCCCAAAATTTATGTGTTGAGACTTTGATTTCCAATGTGATAATATTTGGAGAACAGTATTGGAAGGTAACTGGGTATAATTGAGGTAATGAATGTGGAACTCTCATGATGAGATTAGTGTCCTTGTAAAAGTAAATTTACTAGAGCTCCCTTCTTCTTTCTGATGTCTTTCATGTGAAGATACAAGGATATGATAATCATCTGCAAACTAGGAAGAAAGCTATCATCAGACACAAGATCTATAGTACCTTGATCTTGAAGTTCTTAGCCTCCAGAGTCAAAAGAAAACAAACACTTTTTAAGGCCACCCGATTTATGGTAATCAGTTATAGCAGCCCAAGGTGATGACAATGGCATTCTGTAAGTCCACAAATTGTGATGCTGACATAACATGGTAGGCCATAAATTCTTATTCAGTATAGGTATCTATTTCCAAGAATACAAATTACTATGGCCTAAATGATGAGAAGGATCCAGACTAATCAACTGGCCATTAAGTTACTGGCTTGATATCTCAGGAAATGGTGTTATATATGGTCATCAATATTGGTGCTCACTGTTGTCAATATAGACATTCAACTATGGCAGTACCTAAATCAGCCTTGGTGATGATAAATTCATGTGTTTGTGCTCATGCATAGCCTTCTTCTTTGCAGCCAAGGCTACTTTGTACATTGGTCTACAGAACAAACATCAGTATAGCCCAGGAAAGTGGTTGATATCCACAGTATAAATTATCCTGTTTTATTGAACACTTTTTCACAGTAAATGTCCACTGTGGTCATTTATATACTACATAATTTTTTTAAAAAATTGTTGTCTCACTCTGTTACCCATACTGGAGTTCAGTGGCAGGTTCACAGCCACCATAGCCTCAACCATCTGGGCTCAGGTAATCCTTCTGCCTCAGTCTTCCAAGTAGCTGGAACTATAGGCATGTGCCACCATGCCTGGCTAAATTTTTAATTTATTGTAGAGATGAGGTCTCACCAAATTGCCCAGGCTGGTTTCGAACCTGACTGCACCTGGCAGTACAGAATATTAACTACATGAATGCAATTCAAAAAGTTGTAGAAAAAAATAGATGTATTGTTAATAATCTTGCATACTAAGAGTATTTATATTTGTCATTAACTTCATATGCACTTGTATTAGATGCTTCTTAGTATTCTCATAGATTCTTGATCATGTCTATTTTTAGGACTCTCGGTCCTTTGCTTTACACAAGACCTTATGACAAATGATTCACATAGGCACAACCTGAATTCCTGCCTCCTCATGATGGCACTGTGCTCTTCTTGTCTTCTGAGCTGAGGTTTTTCCTTTCCTGCTGAGGGGAAAAGAGGAAAGGCTCAATGCTCACACAACTTGGAAATACAGGGCCATTAAAATTCTGTGTGTGTAACTTTCACTAATGGAAGTCAATGGTGAGTGACAAAGGCCAAAATCAACCAAAATCCAATGGAAAATTATAGTCTTTCATCCAGTTTTGAGATTGAAGTTGGTTCACAAACCCAAAGGCAATTGATTGAAGGCAGAGATCAGAACTCCTTAAGGTAAGAGCCTACAATACCATCCCAATTGTATTCTAAATATCCCTCTAACAATTTAATGTAAAAACTTTTAACTGCCAACAAAGCTGTGATTGGGGGATATTCAAATTTTAGAGACAATTGCATACAAGTTTGCATAATTTTGGTGCTCACACATGCTGAAAGTATCCTCATGGCCCTCTGATTAGATTGGAAACTTATGGAGGTCAGGCAAAAATTGAGTTTTGTCCAAGTTCATTTCTTTTGTGTCTAATGAATCTGTAGACTTTGGTTTTGGTTATATCCTTGGTTTCAGAATTTATAAGTAAAAGTAATATGTTTAGTGGGTGACAAAAACATATTGGTTCTTTGTTTTGTAAAGTAATAATTATTATGACATGTTTATACATGTTTATATATATTTATTATATCTACATTTCTAATATTCACATGACACAGCTGATGAGACAGGAGACTGAAATGAATAATACTAGTAGACTGAAAATAAGAAATTCTAGGGAAGAAGTAGGTGCTTGAACAAATGGGAATATCTCATGTTGATGTTTATCAGAGAAAATTTATCATGCAAAAGCATCTCAATAACAAGTAAAGAAGATGAGTCACGCTTTGTCATTTTAAGAAATATTTATTTACCCAAGGTTCTAAATGATACTCACCAATATATCTGTTAAAAATGTAAAAATTTGAATGTTTACATTTAGGCCATCGGGAGCTGATTTTAGTATAGTGTGTAAGACAGGTATAGAGTTTTTTAAAAAATAGATACACTTTTCTAATTCCAACTTTTGATCAGTCATTTTATTTATCATTAATGTAGTGTATCACTTTCATGACATACTAAATTTCCATATATAAATGAGGATCTGTTTCTTGCTTTTCCAGTCTATTTTTTGGTCAATTTTCTGTCTTCTACCTGAGTAAATATCACACAATCTCTTAATTGGAGTCTTATAGTAAGTACTGATATCTAACCTTAAAAGTCACACATTCTAGTCTCCTTTTCCTATCGTGACATTTATTTGATTTTTTTGAATCTGTGAATCAATTTGAATTTAATTACTTCTTTATGGTATTTAGTTTTCCTTAACATTAACATGCATATGTATAAGCTTGGGCCTAATCAAGAGAGGAAAACCACATAGTGAATTAAACATTGTTAAAAGTAAAATGAAAAATAATGTTATCAAAAGACTCTAGAAGAAAGTGGAAGTCCAAGTTACACAATGAAAAACTATAGGGTTTTTAAAAAATAATAACAAATCATTTGTATTGAGTGTACAATAAGAACACAAATAGCTTAGTAGAAAAATGTACAAGAGACACAAAGGTGAATTTTATAAAAAGAAAATGCATATTTAGTACCTGTTTAAAATTCACAGATCTCAGTACATAAATAAAATAGAAAGAAGATGGCCAACTTTATTTGCAAATCAATATCATCATGACGTATTATTTTATACCTACTTGATTAGCACAATTAAAGTAATATCACAGGAAAAAGTATTGTATAAGATGTGGATTCATAGCATCTTTCTATATTTTTGGTGGACATGTAAGATGGTAGAATCACTCTAGTAAATGGCTTGACCTCATTTTCTAAAGTTAAACATTATCATACATTTGTCCCAGAAAACCCACATCTGGAGTAATACTGAAAAAGAAACCATTACTCATGTAAAACAGAAGACATATATATGGCTGGGCTCCGTGGTTCAGCCTGTAATCTCAGCACTTTGGGAGGCTGAGGCGAATGATTTGCTTGAGCCCACAGGTTCGAGACCAGCCCCAGTAATTTGGTGAGACCTCATCGCAAAATAAATAGATAGATAGATAGATAGATAGATAGATAGATTGATTGATTTAGCCAGGCATGGTAGCGCACTCCTGTAGTTCTGCCTACTCGGGAGGCTGAGGTGGAAGGATCACAGAGCCCAGCAGTTCGATGCTGGGGTGGCCGTGAGCATGTCACTGCACTCCAGCCTGAGCAACAGAGTAAGACTCCAACTCAAAAAAAAAAAAAAAAGAAGACATACAAAAATGTTTACAGCAGTGCTGTAGTGAATATTAGGATGAATTCTATAGTAAAACCTGGTACCACACATAATTCTGTCATCAATGGAGTAGATGAATCAACTGTGGAAGAGTCACACATAGAATACAGAATATTATAAAGAGGTCAAAACTGCAACAACAATATGGATGACTTTTTAGTGTCATGATTAATAGAAAAAAGCAACTTCCAAAAGTAACATTCATTTATAATTCTTTTTAACATTGTGTGTGGAGGGGATTGCATTTGATGTCTAATAATCCAGATAGATAGCCCTATACAGAAAGACAAGCAAGGGAATGATAAATGGAGGATACTGGTTGATATTCACATTCTGTTAGTGAAAGCAGAGGTCTGGGCTACTGGGGAAACCTTTCAGTGAGATGTAAGCTGTCATTAAGGTTTTAGTTAAGTTATCTATCTTAGGTTTCCATGTGGTTATCATATTATTAAAATAGCTAAATACATATCTAAATCAAATTGGGATAAATAAAAGAATGAGCCCCTAACCTAGCATGGGAATAGGGAAAGACTTTAAATCATAAATGTATTCTAAGCTTGTACTCACAAGATTATGATAAAATGTCACACACACAGCATGGCATTTAGGAGGATAGAATCTAGCATATTCAAAGCTTGAAATCATCACTTACTTACTTTGTAAATCACCTAATTTCTTTTGGATTTAGGTATTGTATAGATAGTATCTTCTATCATCAGTGGGAACAATAATAGTGTCAGAATTCATGAAGTTATTATAAGGATTATGTAAAATAGAACTTATAAAATACTCACTATTAGTATTACTTAGCTCACAGTATGTATACAGTGAGTCAATATACAGTAAGTACTCAATAATGATTTTCTATTTTAAAAATTTATCTCATTTAAACCTCACAAAAAAAATCTGTAAAGTTATCCTGGTTTTACATATGACATTCATATTTGTTAAGACACTTTACCAAGGCCTCTTTATTTAGAATTTGAAACTAGACCTAGTGAACATCAATTAATTTCTTGTATTTTCTTTTATATCTTCCTAGTATGTTGATTTTTGATAATAATCTGAGTTGGTTGGACACAAGAAAGGCTAAGAGTATATTCAAATAGCTTTAATTATAGATGTAAGATAATATCTATTTTTTTCTCCTTGGACTTTATCATTGAAAATATCAGGGTCACACCGAACAGATTATATAAGGCTGTGACTTTTGATTTAGGAGGAGACAGTTGTACTTGTCCCAGGAAAGCTCAGCATGGAAGAGTAAGTTATTTCATTGACAGAGTGTAGGATTGAACCTTTAAGATTTTGCTTAAAATTAAATACTTTTGGTTATAATCCATGTAGCCTGAGAATACTTTCCAAGAATTTGCAATTGGCTGAAACTTTTCTCCATGCATTGCTTTCTGAGAAACATGAATCAATGGTCAATTGTTCACAGTAATAAAATTTTACCCAAAATGTTGTAAAATACAACTCAATTTGAAATGCCATATCTTGTAGAATGGAACCATATTTAGATTTAATATTTTTATTTTATTTTCAGCTGGGAGCACACACACATTTACACATAACTTCACTCAGAGTAACAAAAGTCAACATTTTTCCAGTCAACAAACTTTACTTTCAACAACCAATAGAACAAAGTGCCAAGTTCACTCAGTTTTTTGAGTACCAAATGAGTATTTATACAACTCTGTGATGAATTTTTTTTGAACAAACAAAAAGCATTTTTTTAATAGACTGGATAGTTTTAGAATCAAGAATTTCTGATCCAACCAAAGCTTGCAACTGCCATGTCTGATAGGCTGATTCTGACATGCTACTCAGATTCAAATGCATGTGTGAATGACCACTTATGTACCTAACCCTGAATTGTACCCCACGCCTTAAAACTAAAAAAATGCATATGTGTTACTTGGCATCTCATGGGCCATTGAAACATTAAGTGTTTCTAGGTGTGAGCTTACCTAAAACAGAATTACTTGCTAGGTTCAAATTCATAGGAAGAAAACAGACTGTCCATATTGGTCCCTAAGAATGAACCATAGAAATCTTTCTTCCAATTTCCTTATCTTGCAAAAGAAGATAGAGAAACTGACCAAATTCTCAAATGCCTGCAATCAGTGTGTGGCAGAACCAGATCCTTGGACTCTGAACACAGTGCCTTTTCCATTTCAACAATGTGATTGCAAATATCATAAACATTCATTGTCTTCTAGCCCTTGGGAAAGCCCTTCTAGTCCATGTTGTCACTTTGCTTCTCACTTCCTGACAAATGCTCCACATAGAAGAAACTGACCACAAATCCAGTTAGCAGATTGGAGTTGCACTTCTTGACCCCTCTCTCTGGTATCTTCAGCATGTCCCTCTTTATCAAATTCTTGCCTTAGCTCACATATATGCTGAATTTTCTTGTTTCTTAAATAAAATCTTCCATGGGCTCTATTTCCTGCTTATGAAATTGCATATTTCCCTTTCTTTCACTTTCAGCTATTAGGGTTTCCGCTTTCTTGTTTGCCAGTCAGCCATTTGCTATAGCTGCTTATTTGTTGGACTTTCTTGCTTGCTTCTGCTTTGTTTGTTAGCTTGTCGGTCCTCCCGCCCCCACTATATTTTAGAGCTGTGTCACAAGGAATTCCATTCTTCAGTAGTACTTTTGACTCAAGACTTCCTGCCTCACCTTTTTGGAAACATTTCCTGAGCACATTCCCTCCCTCTAGACTGGGGTAGAAGTTATCTTATTACCTGCTATTGTTGCTAGTGTTGCAAATGTTCTGTAATTACTTGTGCACTTATCCATCAACTTCATTATACTGTGAGTTCTTCTGATGCAGGAATAAAAGAATAAAATTTGTTTTCTTTACTGCTGTATTGTTTGCAAAGTTCCTGGTACATACATTTGTGTTATTTGAATAATCCACTGCTTCTTCTGTAACATCACGAATATGGGCATTTATGGATCAGCTCACCTTCCTGCCTTCACAGAGTGGTAAGTCATATGCCAAGACAGCTGAGCTGAACAATCTGGAAGCTATAAGGCCTTTTTAATTTCTATCTTTCATTTCTATCCAGGCATATTCAGCTAGAAACCTCTTTTGCTTCCTTTTCTGGGCCTTATCTGCTTGAGATTTCCTCCCAGATGAGATGGGTTAACGGAAGACTGTTGGGTTACATATGGAATAAAGTATCGTGGACACTGCATCAGGTGGGTATAGCATATCTATTTCAGCAAGCTGTAAAGGACATACTGGCTAAGAAGTCAGGCAGACCAAGCAAAGGAATAATTAACTCATAAGAGTTAAAGAGAGAGAGTGAGGTTAAGAAGCAATGAGGTAGAAACTAGAAATGCCATCAGAGGCTAAGAATTTGAAACTGATCAATGGGAAAAAATTCCTAAGGAATTAATGAGACTGTGAGATTACCTGCCACTCTTTATTTTCAAGATGTTGAAATGCTGAGTGCGGCAAGAGGGGAATCTTTTCTTTTTTTTTTTTGAGTTGGAGTCTCACTCTGTTGCCCAGACTGGAGTGCAGTGACTGCTCCTGGCTTCCGCAGCCTCGACCTGCTGGGCTCCGGCAATCCTTCCGCCTCAGCCTTCCAAATAGCTGGAACTACAGGCGCACGCTACCACACCCAGCTAATTGTTTGATTTATTGTAGAGATGATGACTCACCAAGTCGCCCAGGCAGGTCTCGAACCCACGGACTCGGGCAATCCACTCACCTCAGCCTCCCAAGGCGCGGGATTACAGGCTGAGTCACCGAGCCTGGCAAGAGGTGAATCTTTAAGTGTTTGGCAAGGTTGGATGCATACTTTGGTTTTCTCAAACCCTTAGTATCAAAAATAGTTCCAGTCAAAGATTCCATCAGCCCCAGCTATTTGGGTGATGATTAATTTTGCTTTGATTTTTCTTTTTTCAATGGCTACTCCTCAATTGGGAAAAGAACCATGAGAATACAAAGAAATAACAAGTGTGTGTGTGTGTGTGTGTGTGTGTGTGTGTGTGTGTGTGTGTTTCTCCTCTAAGCCCATATTTTACCTTTCAGTTCTGCCATGTCTTCTCATAAGAAGATGTTAGGAAGGTAAGTCTGCCATACCCTGACCTGGAGATAAGTCCTTGTTATTTTTTGAGGAGTCTTCAATGTCCCATGGAGTTCTTCCTTCATGAAGAGAGTGAAGGCAAGATAACCAGCACTACTCTTCTCAAGAGTTAGGACTGTGTTCTATGCTTCTACTGTGACAAAATATGACAACAAATCTGGCTTTCCTTTCTCTTCACTTTACTCTTCTCGCTGGAAAAAAACACCTTGTATATTTAATTGCTAAAACTAGCTAACTTTTTGATCATGCTTTTTGTCTTTGCATGATTTAAGATTGAACCAAATTAAAAAAAAAAAAAAAGATTGAACCAGTACCATGCCTGTTACATGGTAGGGATTTGATAAATAGACTCTTTCTTCCCTTGGCTTTCAGGGAATGGAACCTATATTCCATCTCTTCTAACTTGTCAGAGCTTTCCTTTTTAGATTCTCTCTCATTTCAACTCCTAAATGTGAAACCTTAGTCCCACCTTACCAGTTATGAGACATGACAGAGTCTTGCTCACCAATCTTATTATTTTCTTCTTGTCAAGAAGTTCACTACATTTCCAAGCTTTCAGGAAAATTACATTGGGGTGGACATGTGACTAGACTCTGGCTGATAGACTGTGGGTGAAAGTCATGTGGACTCCTTTCAGTCTTAGCTATAAACTCCAGACTGGGTGTTCTTCTTGCTATCTCTTCCTCTTCCATGAATGACCATGAAGAACAAGTTTTAAAGGTGGTGACATCACATAATGAAAGGAACCTGAATTCTCAAAAGCAGTCACCCAGAAATTCTGTCCAACCAACAATGAGTGTAACTTCTGCAGAAAGAAAAAAAATTTGTTATGTTAATCCGCTGAAATTTAGGGGTTGTTTGTTACATCCATCAGCTAATTACTTTGAACTGGGACAAATTTTTACCTCTGTATCTAAATTTCTTCAAAAGAATGATGGAGGCATTCATATAAATCTTACATACACTATTGCAGAAATGATTTAAAGACAAAAGATACAAATAGGCAAGTGCAGTGATTTTCAACACTAGTAACAGTAGTCTTGTCTACTTTGTATTAAGTGGGAGCAGGGGTAAGAGAACTAGTATTTTCTGAATTCCCTTGTTGGATATCCTCTGTGTCAGGTGAATCTCATGCTGTCCAATGACTCCATGCCATAACCATAGGAGGTGGAGATTTCTATCCTGATTTTGCTGAAGAGGAATCTGAGCTGGCAAGAATGTAAGTAATTTACCAAAGCCAGAAAGTGTTGCAGCCTAGATTCATATGAAACCATGATGCATTTGCAGACTCCAAACTCTAAGCCCTAAGTATGATATTAAGTACTTCGTATGTGGTAGTTACTATTATAAAACTTGTCTTTGATTTTCTCCTATTTCTACATACTCTCCCTTGGTGACTTCACTTTCAAGCTCCAATTTCAATTAAGACTTCAACAAGAATGACTATCATGATGGTGTCTTTTCTTTTCAAGCTCCTCCCCAATCCATAAGCCTCATTGCCAGGCTGAACGTATATCCTCGTAATACTCAATCAGTGCCTCAAACTCAGTAAGTTCAAAGAAATCTTATCATTCATTCTATTTCCTTTTCTATCTTTTAAAAATTAATATTAATACTTCCTATTTATTTAAATAGCATTAAAGTTTGTCCAGGCTCTTAGACTCAAAAATATAAAGGGGAGTTCTGATTTCTTGCACTGTTTTCCCTTTTGCTAATTATTCTCCAAGTTCTGTCATATCTGATATCATATGCAATCTTGCATCTCTCTACTTTTTTTCTGCTCCATTAACACCGAGAGAATAAAAAACATTTTAAAGTCATTGTGGACTACTAAAATAGCCTCACAACTGATTTGTCTCCTCATTCCTTGCCCTGCTCCTTCTATAACATCATGAATATGGATCAGCTTACCTTCCTGCCTTCACAGCGTGGTAAGTCATATGCCAATAAACCAACATATAAATGCTGGAAGGGTTTAAGCCTGGGAGACTGGAATAGGCTTCCCCTTTATGGTAAACTGATATGTTTATTTATTATTATTATTTTATGTTAAATTCAGGGGACACATGTGCAGGTTTGCTACCTTTTGAATTAGGTATGTTGAATGATGGTAAGATTTGGTTTTCTATTGAATTCATCACCCAAATAGTATGGTATCCAACAGGTAGTTTTTCAGCCCTTGTTTTACTTAGGAGTTCATAATGTCTGTTGTTTTTATATTTTTGCCCATGTATACTCAGTGTTTAGCTCCCTGTGGAGGAAGTTTAATTGTAGGGCTTGTTCAGTTGGTTGCAAAACAAAGACCTAATGAAGAATGGTGATATATTAACCGGCAGCAAGCTGTCAGAAAACAGGCAGACAGTCCACCAACATGATTAACTCTGAGGGGCTCATTATGCATTGGGCAGCAGGTGTAAGAGAATGGGATGGAGATACAGTGCAATGGTTAAAGTTAGGGCTTGTGAGTCAGAGCTGAGGGAGACTCATCATTTTAAGATGAATGTCTGTAGCTCTCTCTTAAATGAAAATCTTACTCCATTTCTTCACCTGCAAAGCCTTAGTAGAACCTGTCAAGAAAGTTAGGACCCAATACCTTAGCAATTCCATTTTCTATGTCTCTCAGTCCCATTGCCCTCTGCTTTCCCCACCACACTTTGCCTTAGCAACCAGCCTTTTCTCCAATTGTACTGAAACTTTCGCCCTTCCCTGAACACAGTTAACTACTTACACTTAATTTATTCGTCAACCTATTTACTCATGAAAAGCAGCCTGGCATCAAGGCTAAGAACACAGATACTCTAGCTAGATAAACTAGTTTTCATTTCAGCTCTGTTATTTATCACTATGCAAACTTAACCTCTCTGTGCTTCATTTTTCTCACCTGTAAAATGAGGATTACATTAGCAACTATCTCATAAGCATGATAAGAGGAATAACTGAGGTTAAAAAAAATAAAACCATTAGAACAATATTGGGTATTCAGTAAATGTGAACAGTAAGTGAATTCACTCACTAGTATTACACATTCAAAGAGAGCAAAGCTAAAAATGGTTAATCCACTAATGAAGTCACTCATTCATAGGATTCTATGAGTGGTGTTTAACTGCCAAATACTATATATGGCATTGAGTATTTAGTAGAAAGCAAGACAAAAAAAAGTCTCTGCTCTCAGGAACTTACAGTTCAATGGAGGGAGATGGACATGTAAACCTTAGCGCATAAGAAAAATCCATCATTAATGTCTTTGTTAAGAACTTGAAGACAGTGTGTTGAAGTGTTTCCTTTTTACCGCATCCTCTCCAGCATCTATTATTTTTTGAGTTATTGATGATGGTCATTCTGACTAGAGTTAGGTGGTACCTCGGTGTAGTTTTAATTTGCATCTCCTTGATGACTAGTGAGGCTGAACATTTTTTCGTGCGTCTGTTGGCTGCTCGTATGTCTTCTTTTGAACAGCATCTATTCATATCTTTTGCCCACTTTGTAATGGGGCTGTTTGTTTTTTATTTTCACCATGAGTTTGAGTTCCTTGCAGATCCTTGATGTTAGGCCTTTGTCAGACAGTTCTACACAGTTGGTGGGAATGTAAGCTAGTACAGCCTTTGTGGAAATCAGTGTGGTGATTCTTAAAACTCCTAAAAATTGACCTTCCATATGATCCTGCAATCCCCCTACTAAGAATATATCTGGAAGAACTCAGGTCACTCTATAAAAAAGATACCTGCACACGTATGTTTATCGCAGCTTTGTTCACAATAGCAAGATCATGGAACCAACCATGCTGCCCATCAAAAGAGGACTGAATAAAAAAATGTGGTACATATACACAATGGAATATTACACAGTCATAAAGAAGAACAAAATCATGAGCTTTGCAGCAATGTGAATGGAATTAGAGCTTATAATACTGAGTGGTCTCTCACAGAAACAAAGAGATAAGTATCACATGTTCTCACTCATAACTGGACCTTGAACAACTACTGTATTACTGTAGGAAAGGGATTGAAAGTAGCGGGAAACTGTGGGGAGGAGCTTGGAGGGGATAGCTGGGATTGACAGTTGTTGATATCCACCTGGGGAAGCGGGGGCACACCTTATCAATAAGGGTACTTGCACAATGGATATTTGTATACCTAACCCTGAATTGTACCCACAATTTCAAAATAAAAATTAAAAAGGAGGAAAAAAAGAAAAGAGTATGTTATTCTAGGAGAGAAATAATGTGGTAACTTGCCTACTTTGTACTGGGAGCAGATAGGGGAATCCACTGGCGAAAATTACATTGAAGTCAAATATAAAGAATGAAGAAGTAGTCATACAAGGATAGGAGAGACCAGAATTTATGCTGGCTAAAGGCGATAGAGAAAGTAGGCATGTTAAGGAAGTAGAAAAAGTTGAAAGTAGTAAGGCAGAAAATAGAGAGAAGGATTTCTTTCCATAATTTTTCTATTTCCCCTGCAATGACTCCCCCTTATGTCAATCCTCTTCCCTTATACTTTTACAACACCCTGATTCAGACAGAAACACAAATTAAGAGTCACCTTGGCATTAATATGTTGAAGTCTTTTCTCCCTAGGTGAATTTAAGACTCCTCTGCATGGTATTCTTTAATCCTGGTTCTCAGCCACACCACGTCATAACCATTGGCCTTTCATCTATAATTACTGATTAATAAAACCCCCTCCTCCACTAGACAGTGACTTTCAGAGTCCTATTCAATCTTCAGTGCCTACTGAATTTTGGCATATGAATGATTCATGAAAGACAGAATAGTTTCTTGCAAAACACATAGATACAAGCAGACCTGGTAGACAGAACCGCCCACTTTCTGGTCCTGGTTCTGCCATTGTGTGGTTGAAGAGCTCAGTTCATCTCTTTGGGTTTTGGCTTCCTCATTCACTGGAATGAGACACAAAATAATGTTCTATGTGCTTTCTTTTCTTTAATCAAGCATCCTATGATTTTATAAAAATATAAGGATATCATTAGAATGCAAAATGTGGGTCCAGAACCATATAACCAAAGAGCTTACATTCTTGAGTTTATGCTTAAGCTGGAGGCATAAGTGACAGCAGTGTCTGAGCCCTGAAGGTCCCAGTATGAGCTTGTTCCCAATATGGCACTAGCCTCTCACTAACTTGCTTGACTCAGTAACACTTTTAAATGCTACTAAATCAGGTTAAATTCTTGAAACATTTTGAGTATTTTTTCTAAACATCAAGATAGTTCTAAGGTGCTGAGTTACACATCAACTTATTAATTTTTTATTTATTAATATTTATTTATTAAGTACCCTCTAAGTCTGGGAACTGGCCCAGTTACAGGAAATACAGTGAATAGTAAGACTGGGTCTTTATCTCCCTGCCTCTAAGGAGCTTAAAATCTGGAGGTTGTGAAGACTGGGAATGAACAAATGACATTATAATATAAAACTCGCTGCAGTGAGTATTATTCTGGAGAGTACTAAGGGCAAAGGTCATGGGCATGAAGTGGAAGCCCACCCTAAAATGGGAATAAAGGAAGGCATCTTTGACAAGTAGACCAGTTAAAGTGAGAGTGAGTAACTACCGCACTCGCGTTTTATGACTAACAGTTTAAGACTTGACCAAACTTAGTTATTTTTGCTTAAAAGAAAGCAAGCTCTAAAGAAATAGATTTTGCTCAACCTCTTTCCATTTGGAAGTTTAGAATCAGTTGAGACTCATACATAGGAGTTAAACTGGGGCCAAACATTGACCTTATTGCTAGTGCAGAAGGATTGGGGAATGAGGCTGGGATCTGAAGTCCAAATCACTTTCTGTTCCTGTCCCCTAGCCTTGGTTCCCACATATGGGAAAAGTAGAGTTTGCACATCAGATGTTACCAGGTTGTTGCATGGAACTCATGATCTGCTCCTATCCGTGAGCCCAGAGAGGTCACATGGGCACAGGAGTGAGTTTTCTCATCTGCTTTAAGAAGCTGCTCTGGCCTCTTACTCAGCTGTGCCTCCCATGTGGATATAAAGGTGGGAGAAAAGGCTATTCTATGTGTATAATTAGGCAAAAAGAGCACCTAGAAGGGGCTGAATCAGGAAATCTTGGTTTTATCCCAATTTTGGCACAACGACAAATCACCCCTTATCCTAAGGAGAGGACTGAGTGAGAGGTGAAAAAAAAAGGGAAGAAGCTTTCACCTGATACTTGTAAGAGGGCCCATGGCAAAAACACAGGGAGGGGAAGCAAGTGAGTCTACCAAGCAGATATCACATGCTCTGCACATCTTTAGATTTTTGCCTTTTTTTTTTTTTAGCTAAGGCTTACTCATTGCTCAGTCTTCATTCATGTATTCATTTTTATTCTCTTATTTATCAAATAACTTAATTTCCAAAATACATAAGCCTTGCTATAGACACAGAGGACACAAAGATGAATAAGCCACAGTTCATGCTTCAAGCAGTTCACATACTATTGGATAAAGAATAGGCCCTGATGTTATTTATTATAATGAGAAACGATCTTCAAGCCACAACAGGGCTCTTTGCTCAAGAATAATGCAGAAGAGATAGAGGGTGAGCACCTTCTCCACACACTGAAGGTAGTTTAACTTAATGGGGGGGGTGGCATAGATTATTTTTGGAATTTTGAGTCAGGTTATCTGAGATAAAATTCCAGCACCCCCCTGGCTCTATGCAACAGACTTCTCTGTTTTTTTTTCATTTTTGAAGGCAGGAAATAATCATTTTTCCATAGGATTGTGTGTACATCAAACATGGTAAAACATCCAAGGTACTTGGCAAAGGTCTTGTATATCACATGTCCTCTACTAATGTGTCATTAAAAAGCAAAACCAAATAAAACTGAAGGAAGAAAGCTCATAGCAAGTTCTATTTACTGTCTTAGGATGATAATTGACCATTGTAAGCAGGCACTTGCCCTAAACACTTGCAGTCTCTCATATTGGTCATTCTTTAGTATTCTGTCTTTTTCCCTAGAAGAATTCCTATGAAAAGGAAAATTTCAATAGGCTTGTATTTAGAGACAGTAATGCCAGTAAAAGCTGAGGCTGTAGCCCCCTATTCTGTAGATTTTTGGGGAAGGTTGACTTCCAGGGTTCTGGCCAAGGGTAAAAATGGAGCCCAGCAAAACACATCTGGAAGATGGCAGTGGAGCCAGTCAGACTAAGTGAGTCCCAGTGTGAATGAGTGTATGGAAAATTTTGCATACGTATCAGTGAGTAAGTGGGCATGTGAGTGACTGACTGAGTAAGGACTCAGGAAGAAGTGGCCAGGGTTCTCCTGGTGAAGCAGCTGGTGCCACAGCTGCTCTGCTTGGTCCCTTGTGCTTATTGGGGTGCAGAAGCTGAGCACCATTTAAAAAAAAAAACCAACAAAGTCCTTCCCAGTAAGAAGCTGCCACGAGAAAGTGTTGGCTCCAGGTTCTGCCTCACCACTGCATTACCTGGCCGACACGGGCAGCAAGGGCTGTGGAGGGAGCAAAGCAAGGGAGCTGAGAGGCAGAGCCCTACTGGAGGAGAAAAAAGAGACACCTGTCACTGTCTTGAAAACTGGGCAGAAAAGTGATCACTCACCAGGAAAGGCTTGCTCACCACAGAGTGACAAAACCAGCCCAATCTCTGTGACCAGTGGATTAACTAATCAGGGGTTGATTGTGATCCAGAAGGAATATCCCGAAAGCACAAACTCTGGAGGGACAGGATGAGTGCTGAGTCTCAGGCACCCCACCCCCAGCCCTGATTCAGCCGTGGGACAAAGGATGTGGCCAGAAAAGGATGAGGAAGGTCTTCAAAGAGATCAGTGATGACTCCAAGGCTGATACAACCCCTTCCTTTCCAACAATCTTCTGAACATCAGATTCACATGGCTGGGGTACAACTAAGAGGGAAAAACCCAGGTGGAGCCTGGAGGTCAGCAACAATAAGAGGACTCTACTCCAGGATAAGCCTGGCTGGGGTGCCTCCTTCCCCCTTCGGTACCTGGGGAAGAGATAATCCCCAGAGGGGATCCACTTGATCATACTAGAATGGGAGAGGAGGACTGAAGCCCCTCCTTAACTGGGCTGGACACTGGGGAGATTGTAAATAAGACTGAAGCTGTGCAGAAGATAGCAGAGGAACAACTACAGAACCTGCCACAGGAGGTCAGGGTTTTTAAATTTTATTTTATTTTTAAAATATTTTTTCTTTGTGCATGAATATGTATGTGAGGATTTGATCTGCATCCCCAACCACTTTTTCTTCCTTTTTTCTCCTTTTCTTCTTCTTTCGTTTTTTGTGTTCTATTTATGTGTGCATGTGAAGGATTGAGTGTTCATCTTTCAGTTTTCTGTATGTTTTTGCTTTTTTGTTCTTCTCTTCTTTTAGTTTAATGTGTATGTGAGTACATGTGTGAGGGTTTGATCTGAATTCCTTTTTTTCTTTCTTTTCTATATTTTTTCTCTTTCTCTTCTCCTTTCATTTTGGGCTGGCCATGGATGTGTGTATTTGGTTTTCTTCATTTTTGTTGTTGCTGTTGTTTGTTTTGTTTTGCTTTGTTGCTATTCCAGTTAATTTTGGTGCGTGTGTGTGTGTGTGTGTGTGTGTGTGTAATTGTATTTTAATTTGGTTTCTGCTCTTGTTGTCCTGTGTTTATTTATTTATTTTTGTCCATCTTATTTCATTCTACTTTTCTCTGTTCTTTTCATTGATGTTACTGTATCTTGGATTCAGGGGATACACACACGTACCCACTGCATCATCATATAGAGTGGTGATGGGGATTGGGTCTCAGAGAACTCATGCCACAATCAGTGAACATTATGATTTGCAAGGAGTTTCTGAATCCTAGATCCCCATCCTCCACCTTATTCAACTCTCAGAACTATAAGAGACAGTAAAGCTTCCCACTCACAGTCCTGTTTCAAAAGAGAACAAATTCAGAGACCTGATCAGGGAAGAATGGAGATCAGAGCAAACATTAGAAGTGAAAACCTCTCCTACTGCCACTGAATAATGGAACTAAAGAGAAAAGAAAGAGATCTGTCACAAATGAGGGAAAAAACCATTGGGAGAACACCAGTAATTCCCAGTGTAACAAAAAGAAAACATCTGAAAAATCAGACCTCCTAGCTCAAACAATGGAAGTCACTAACTACTGGCACCAGAATGCAACAGGGATTAGGAAGTGGATAGAAATAGTGACTAAGACTCAAGAAAGAGAAGATGTAATGCTGAAGGACCTTGTAATAGAGATTTTGGCTATGAAAAATTTCATCCTGAAACTAAATAGCAAGATGACAAATATGGAAAGCAGAATAAATCAAGCAGAAGAAAGAATCTCAGAACTTGAAGACAAAAACATGAAATTAATCTGATATGTAAAATACATAGAAAGAAAACTCAAAAAAGAAAGAACAAAGCCTCCAAGAGATGTGGGATTATATCAAGAGGCCAAACCTATACCTGATTGGTATCCCAGAAGAAGAAAAGGAAATGGAGAACACCTTGGAGCTAGTATTCCAGAAGGTCATCCAAGAAAAATTTCCCAATCTCACCAGAGAGGCAACCACACAAACATAAGAGATACAGAGAACTCCCACAAGACATCAGATGAGAAGACTAACCCCTAGACACAGAGCAATTCATCTACATGAAGTAGGAGCAAAAGAAAAAAATCATAAAGAAGCAAGAGAGAAAGGAGAAAGGTCAGATTATCTACCAGGGAAAATTAGTTAGAAGAGTGGCTGACCTATCTGAAGAAACACTACAAGATAGAGGAGACTGGAATCCAATATCCAAAGTCCTCAAAGATAAACAATTTCAAACAAGATCAATCATATCTTTGGCCATAAATCAAGCATAAATAAATTTCACAAGATTGAAATATTGCCATGCGCCTTTTCACACCACAGTGGAATAAAAATAAATATCAACTCGAACAAAATTCCTCCAAACCCCACAAAGACATGGACACTAAACAGCATAATGTGGAACAACTACTGAGCCAACACTGAAATCAAAACAGAAATTAAAGATTCCTGAAAACAGATGAAAATTAAGGGATAAGATAGACAAGTGGGACCTCATTAAACTGACAAGCTTCTGCAAAGTCAAAGAAACCATCAAGAGAGTAGGAAGATACCGTACAGACTGGGAAAAAGTATTTGTCAATTCCAGGTCTGACAACGACTTAACACCTTGGATCTACAAGGAACTCGAACATGCTGAAAAGAAAAAAAACAAACAATCCCATTATAAAATGGGCAAATGATATGAACAGACACTTCACGAAGACATCAGAGCAGCCAATAGACACATGAAGAAATGCTCAACCTCACTAATCATCAAGGAGATGCAAATCAAAACCACATTGAGATACCACCTAACTCCAGTCAGAATGGCAATTATCAATAACTCAAAAAATAATAGCTGTTGGAGAGGGTGTGGTGAAAAGGGAACACACCTACACTGTTGGTGGGAGTGTAAACTAGTGCAACCTCTGTGAAAAGCAGTGTGGCGATTCCTAAAAGCTCTAAACATCAACCTCCCATATGACCCTGCAATCCCCCTACTGAGAATATACCCTGAAGAACTCAAATCACTCTATAAAAAAGATACCTGCACACGAATGTTTATTGCAGCATTGTTCACAATAGCAAGAACCTGGAACCAGCCACGCTGTCCATCAGAAGAGGACTGGATTTAAAAAATGTAGTACATATACACGATGGAATACTATGCAGCCATAAAAAAGAACAAAATCATGAATTTCGCAGCAACCTGGATGGAGCTAGAGTCTATAATACTGAGTGACCTCGCACAGAAACAAAGATCTGAGTATCACATATTCTCACTCATATAGTGGACCTTGATCATTCAACGCACTACCATAAGAAAATGACTGACAGTGGTGGGAATCCATGGGGGGGAAGGTGGGACTAATGGTAGTGAACATCTGTCTGGGGATGGGGAGACACCTGTTATCAACAAGGGGGGCCTAAATGAAGCATATTTGTATACCTAACCTTAACTGTACCCCACAATATCAAAATAAAAAATATTGATAATAAAAAAAAAGAAAATTAAGAAACATCCTATCAAAATCTCTGGGGTGACATGATAATAGTACTAAGAAGGGAATGGAAAATGGAAAGATCACAATTTAAAAATGGAAAGATCATAATTTAAAAGTCTAACAAATCACCTAAGAGCGCTGGTAAGACAAGACCACCAAAATCCTAAATTTAGCAAAAGAATCTAGATCACCAAAGTAAAAGCCCAAAGAAAGGACATAGAAGACAAAAATATCAAGGAAAAAAAATCAATAAACAAAAAGCTGTTTTTTTGAAAGAATAAAAAAGACTGGTAGACCCCTAGCCAGAATGACCAAGAAAAAGAGAGGAAGAGTCCAAATAAACACAATCAGAAATGCAAAAAATCAAATAAAAACTAACCCAAATAAATACAAAAGATTGTCAGAGATTACTATGCAAACCAGTATGAAGACAAATTTGATAACTTAAATGAAATGAAAAACTTTTTAACATTACACAATCTCCACAGGTTGAAACTAAGAAGCTATTGAGACATGAAATAGACCAATAACAACTCAGGAAATTGACCCCATCATAAGAAAACTACCTACAAAAAAAGCACTGAAACAGATGGCTTTTCTGTGTAGTTCTATACACCATACAAGGAGGAGTTGATATCAATCCTATTGAAAGTATTGCAGGGAATTGAGAAAGACAGAATTCTCCCCAAATCATTTTACAAAGCTAACATCACGCTAATACCCAAACTGGGTAAAGATCCAACAACATAAAAAAGAGAACGACAGGCCAATATCCCTAATGAACATAGATGCAAAAATTTGCAACAAGATGCTAGCAAATTAGATCCAACAACACATTTCAAAAATCATCCACCTAGTAGGCTTCATCCCCAAGATGCAGAGTTGGTTCAACATCTGCAAGACCATAAATGTAATTACATCAACAGATGTAAAAGCAAGAACCACGTGATTATACAATTAGATGCAGAAAACCTTTTGATAAAATCCAACATTCCTTCTTGATAAAAATCCTCAAGCACCTGGGCATGGAAGGAACATACCTCAAAATAGTAAGCATCATCTATGATAAACCCCCAACCAGTGTATTGCTAAATTGGCCAAAATTGGAAACATTTCCCTTGAAAACTGGAATGAGAACAGGCTGCCCACCCTCACCCCTCTCATTCAACATTGTGTTGGAAGTCCTAGTAGAGCAATTAAAGAAGAAAAACTGGGCAAAATTAGAGAAATTAGAGAAGAAAAACTGGGCAAAAGGAAGTTAAGTTATCCCTCTTTGCTGATGATATGATCCTATACCTCGAAAACCCAAGAGAATCTATCAAAAACCTGCTCTCACTGAAAAAGGACTTTACCAAAGTCTTTGGGTACAAAATAAATGTTCAAAAGACAGTTGCATTCTTATAAACCACCAACAGCCAGGCAGAGAACCAAATAAAAAGCACAATCCCATTCACAATAGCCATAAAAAAGAAAAAGAAATACCACACCATCTTCCTAACCAGGGAAGTGAAAATCCTTTACAATGAAAACTACAAAACACTGCTCAAAGATATTCAAGAAGACACAAACAAATGGAAAAATATTCTGTGCTCAAGGAAAGGAAGAATCAACAGTGTTAAAATGTCCATCCTACCAAAGGCAATCTACAGATTTTATGTAATACCCATCAAATTACCAACATCATTCTTCTCAGGCATAGAAATGACAATACAGAAATTAATATGGAAACATAAATGACCATGAATAGTCAAAACAATCCTGAGCAAAAGATATGAAGCGGGAGGTATCACACTCCCAGACTTTAAACTTTATTATAAGACCACAATAATTAAAACAGCCTGGTATTGGTACAAGATTAGACATATGGACCAAGGGGAAAGGATAAAGATTCCAGAAGGAAACGTCAGTTTCTCAACCCACTCATCTTCTACAAACAACAACTGGAGAGAGGAGAATCTATTCAGTAAATGGTACTGGGAAAACTGACTGACCATATGCAGAGGATTGAAACACGTCCCCACTTATCACCATACACAAAAAACAACTCTAAATGGATCAAAGACCTAAACTTAAAACCTCAAATTATAAGACCCTTAGATAATGCAGGGGACACCCTGATAGAAATTGGAATTGGCAACCAGTTCCTGATCAAAACCCCAAATGCCCATGCCATAAGAGATAAGATAGACAAGTGGAACCTCATCAAACTGAAAAGCTTCTGCACCGCCAAAGAAACCAAAAAAAGAGCGGAGAGACAGTCCACAGAATGGGAAAAAAATATTTCCAAACAGTATATCTGACAAAGGCCAGGATCTACAAGGAACTCAAACGTGCCAAAAGGAAAAAAATCAAACAGCCTCATTAAAAAGTGGGCAAAGGATATGAATAGACACTTCTCAAAAGAAGATAAACAGTTAACCAACAGACACATGAAAAAGTGCTCAGTCTCACTCATCATCAGGGAAATACAAATCAAAACGACATTGAGATACCACCTAACCCCAGTAAGAATGGCCATCATTAATAAAACAAACAACAATAGATGCTGGTGAGGATGCGGAGAAAAGGAACGCTTCTACACTGCTGGTGGGAACGCAAACTAGTGCAGCCTCTTTGGAAAACAGTGTGGCAATTTCTAAAAGAGCTAGTCATTACCCTTCCATATGACCTAGCAATTCCCCTACTGGGAATATACCCAGAGGAATTCAAATCATTCTACAAAAAAGATACCTGACATGCATATTTATTGCAGCACTATTCACAATAGCAAAAACATGAAACCAGCTATGCTGTCCATCACAACTGGAGTGGATACAAAAATGTGGTACGTATGCACAATGGAATATTACACAGTCATAAAGAAGGACAAATATATGGACTTCATAGCAACTTAGGTGGATTCAATGTCTATCATAGTCAGTGATCTATCACAGAAACAAAAAACAGAGTACCCCATGTTCTCACTCATTAGAGAACTTTGAACATTTACCATGGTACTATACGAAAGGGATTGGCTGTAGTAGCAGGGTACTGTCGGTGTCTGAGCGGGACAAGACATCAATTAGGGTACCTGATCTCAAACCAGATAAAATGGGGACCAAAGGGAGGCCCAAACTTTATCTGTACGATGACCACTTGTATGCCTAATCCTGAATTGTACCTCACATCTTTAAAATAAAAATAAAAAATTGAGCCCAGTGTATTCTATCTTTTTGATCAGTACCTATATCTTAATGTAGAAAAAAAAATCACAAAGTTGCACTGATTTCCTCTAACTTGTCCATGTTATAAATTTGATGAGTAATTTCCTTGTTCACTTCATTGTTTTGACCAATAATTGTCTTGTTTACATCAAGAATTTCAATGCAATAGTCACTAATTTTGTTTGATTCCTGCCAAATGAAGTTTACTCACTTTTACTATTTCTAGTTCTGAGTGATTCCTTTTGAAAATGTTTCTTTTGTTCTTTACTTTTCAGGTTTTTTCCTGCTCTGAGCTGAATTTTCATCCTTTTAAATTCTATCACAATTTCCATTGCATTCATTCTAAATGGTTTAAAAGACTGAAAAATAAAATGTAATTAGATTTAAGTCTCTAAAGTTTTAATGAATTTTCTTAAAAATGTGAATTAAAGTAAGCATAAAGTGTCAAAATTCTAATTATTTTAGTTTATTTTTCAAAGCCTTTTCTAAAATATGCAAAGATCTTAAATTTCAAAATTCAAATTATAATTACTTAAATGAAGTATCTGTAATCAAATTTAAATTGCTTAACTATAGCTGAAATATTAAATTGTTTAAAATATAATTAAATTTTACTTTTTAGTTATACAATTGTTCAATATTCAGAATGCAACGCCCATTAAGTTACCAATGTAAAGATTCAGTATCATGCTTCATGCCTGTTCTATCTACAATGCAGGCATATAAAACTGTAAGATCAATATGAATTGTTTAATATAAGAAAATGTTTCCTAGTTACTTTTTGAAACTGATGTGAATACCTCACCAACTCATATCTACCTCTAGAATCATGAGATGGAATATAAATACAAGCAAGGAAATGGATGCTGTGCATTTCTATTTCATGTGCAAATCTATTGCATTTGTACTGATTATAAGGAAAGATTTCACAAGTTAATTAATTTGTCTATTCTATTGCTGAAAGTGTTCCTGTGGCTCCAATCTTGGCAGCATTCATCTCTGACAATGGCAGTGACACACCTGCAAACCTTCATGGCATTTGGATGCACTGACCTTTCATTTTTGAGGACACGGGGCGAGAGAGGGAGAAGCATTTCCCTAGGGCTTTAACTAGCAGAAGAGTAGAGGTTCAGGGTTAGGGTTCACACTGTATCAGAGCTGAGAGAAAGTGCTAAGAAGAAGAGGTGATGGTATATTCTTTAACACATTTATTTTCTAATGTGTCTATGATGCATAAACACCTTCTAAAGCATGGGGCTCAGGATAGAGCCTCTCATTGCCTAGATCTCAGAGTAGGACTATACAGGGACAGTATGGATAGTGGCTGCCCTCAGGATAAAATTGAAGATAAGCTCTTGAAGCAAGGAGGTAAGAAAGAAAAATGTGGGAAGCCAACCTGCTTTGAGCAGTGGTCCTAGTGATATTTGATATAAATATTTAAAAAAAGAAACATAGCTCGTGGCTCCCCTTGACTGAAGTTTTTGGTTAAAAACCACAAAATCTACCCTGCCCCAAATGCACACACACACATACATACACACAGAGCAGGATTTACAGCCCTGCCTTGCTTGTGTATGGTTTATACTCTGCTGCATGAAAAGCAGGAAAAATGTCCTTTATTCCCTTGCACCCTGACCTAAATAGAACATAAAAGTGCCTACAAAAAGCCCATTCAAAACAGATCACTAACATTCCCCTGGAGACTGTTGGAGTCAGCAGTTTCTCAGATCGCCATATTTTAGGAACATTCAGAATTTCATGGTGATTTACTGAGTCATTAAGATAATTCTTAAACTGCTAAACAATGCAGCTTACTTGCCTTCTCCCCCTGAAAATCATCCTGTTATATTTTCCAGGAGCTCCTAGAAAAGACATTAGTCGAAAGTCAGGGGCTCTGAGGCCAGGATTCTTTCACCCAAGACAAAAGTCAGTGTGTCTTCCAGCCACAGGGGTCCACAACTTTCCTTTATAGTCAAGTGGTCAATCAGAGGGGACACTGAGTATCTCAGTCCCCCTGATGACTCTTACCCATTTATCACTGAACAAATATATGTTGAAATATATATATATGAAATATATGTTGAACTCCTACTGTGTGCCCAATACACAGTACACAGTCTTTGCTGCCAAAGACACAGCTGTGAACTAAACAAATATCTGCCCTCCTAGGGCCTACATTCGCCGGGACAGTAGACAATGGACAATTATCAGTATAAATCCATAAAACATCAGATGATAAGGGAAATATAGGGGTCAAGGTGATAGGATGTGCTTGGGTGGCATGTACTGCTAATGTGAGGTCAATTTGTCAGGGAAGATCTTCCTGTTAAGGTGATATTTAAAGAGACCTGAATAGAGTGGGCCTACAGGTCATGCATATACCTGGGACAAGAGCTTACCCCTCCAATAGCACTGAAAGTACAAAGACACCAGTGTGTAGAGTGCCTAATGTGTTGAAGACACAACACAGGAGGCCAGGGTGCAGAGTCAGGGAGAACAGGGACAGGAGGGTTAGGTTGGAGAGGTAAGGGGACTCAGGTCAATGGGAAGATTTTATTTTGCTCTGAGCAAGATGGTAATTCATTGGAGGATTTAGAGCAGGGAGGGAAGGAATGTGATTTGTTCATTGAAAGAATTGCTTGGGCTGCTGTGTAAAGAGACTCAAGGAGAAAGAAAGCAAGCAGAGAATGTAGGTAAGAGACTACTGCAGAAGTCCAGACAAAAGATGATAATAGGTACCATTTAGTGAGCATTTGCAGTGTGCTAAGGTCTAGACATCCATTAAAGTGTTTTATGTGTATTGATTTACAAGTGCCGATGACAACCTCTGTGAGATAGGTACTAATATGTCTGTTTGACAGATGGGGAAATGGAAGCATAGAAATTTAAGTAACTGACTCATACAGGTCATTGGTGAGTTGAACCTTGGTATTGGCCTTGGAGGTAACTGGTGGTGGAATGCAGGAAGCACCCTGAAGATAGAGTCAACTGGATATGCTGGTGGAATATTTTAAATATTTCAATAATGGTTTCCATTTATCAAGCATTTTAATGTGACAGCTTCATGGTTAAGCTCTTTAGGTAAATTATCTCATGCAACTTTCAAAAATATACTGTAAATGAGTTACTATTATTTTCCACATTTTATAATCATGGAAACCTATACTCAGATAATTTGAATGATTTGTTCACAGGTATAACTGGCAAATGCTTGACTTCTACATGATTCTGTGGCCTCTGAGCTCTGCAACTGGGCTTTCCTGTCTTTCTATTTGTTTTCTTTTCCTTTTCTGCATTCATTCAGCATCTTTTGCAACAGTCTCTAGCTTCTGACTCCATGTTTGAACTCAAGAGCACACTTGACTTTAGATGTGACTTCCTGTAAGAACCCCTCTCTGGCCTTTCCTCTTTCAGTGGTTTCTATTTCCAGTCTTTATTGTATCATGTCATATTCGTTTATATGTGGTATGGTCGGATTTGTGGGCACCCCTAAATCCTTATATTTAATCTCTAACCCCCAACATGTTGGTGTTTGGAGATGAGCCTGTAAGAGGTAAATTAGGTTTAGATGAGGGTATGACAATGGGTCCTCATGACAGGTTTAGTGCCCTTCTATGAGGAGACACAAGAGTGCTTTCTCTCTTTTTTCTTGCCATGTGAAGACACAGCAAGGCGAAAAAGGCGGCCATCTGCCAGCACAAAAGAGCTCTCACCAGAACACAACCATGCTGATACAGTGATCTCAGACTTTCAGCCTTCAGAACCAGGAGAAAATAAATTTCAGTTGAAGAAGTCTGCAGTATTTTATTATGGAAGCCTGAGCACGTTAAAGTAGCACATATCATATGATACATCAGATGCAATATATACGAAATACTGTATAATAACGTATTTTAACTTATATCATAGTCCATTGTATTGTATTATATATTATCTCTATTTTGCGCTGCCCTGTTTGTTTGATTCACATCTGTCTGATTCATCACCCACCTCCAGACACAAAGAAGGCATACAACAATATCTGGTGAGTGCATGAATAGATGAATAACTACCACTGTCAATTACAGGATTCCCCAGCCTAAATCTAGCCTGCTTGATCTGTATCTCTGCTGAGCCTTCTTTTAGGTCCGGGGGCACATTTGACTCTTCAGCTCCTCAGCCCAGTCAATTCATTTCGCCTGTCAACACTTCCTGAGCTCACCCCAGTCCTGCACTGCCTCCCTGAGGGATGTTGGACAGGTCACTTTTCCTCCTTGTTCTTCAGGCGCTTCATCAAGATGAGCTCTGGGCCCCAGTAGCTCTGACGAAGGAAGATTCTGAAACTCGTCATCTAAGACAAAATGAAAATCGTGAAGGGCAGCATACATTAGGAAACCTTCCAAGTCAGTAATTCATCTTGAGAATAAAGGAGCAATTCTACAAGTCCATCGCTGTGGGTCGTGGGGACAGAGAGGACTGCCTGGCTGCTCCCAGCTGCAGAGCTTCAAGTCTGGGAAACTTGTCAAACCAGGAGTTGTGTTTTGTAACCTCTTTGAATAGGCTGCACACACAGAGGCACTGTGGATTGACTTGTGGTGCTAAAGTGCTCAGACTCTTTCCGGAGGGGCTGTGTCCCTGAATATTTAACAAGGCAGGTAGCAGTCCTAAATGGGGGCAGAATTGAGTTGAGTAGTTTGGGCCAACCACAGCCTGAATTATAAAACTGAGAACATGATGGACAGATTTTATTGATCTAGGACCAATTTTTTCTTACCTTATTTGCCACTTTAAGTCTATGTCCTTCTCTCCCAGAGGCTTCCTGTCTGAATAATAGAAACACTGTTCTGTAAGTGGCTAACTTGACAGGTTTTCATGTGTACCTGGGCTGCCAAGAGCTGCTTGTAAGTTCCATACTGTGTGTTTACAGTTCTCTATCTGGGATTCAGTTCATTTATTCATTCATTCAAACAGGTTTGATTTAGTTCCTACTATTTGTGGGAGAATGCTTATTCTTTTAAAAAATGAATAAAAGTGCTCTTTCTCTGAGGAAGCTCCCAGAATCATATAACAGACATGTAAGTCTGGAAACATTAGTGATATAATAAGGAATGTGTCATGATGAGGAAAGTGCAGAGTCTGCTAGGAGAAATGGACACAACTCAGCCTGGCTTGGATTGGTCGTTAAAGAAAAAATTTCAGTAGATGTGTCTCAGACTCAATATTCACTCCTTTATTTCAACACCTAATATTCAAGTAGACAAACCATTGAATATTTGAAGGGATTCTGTTTTCCAAACCTACTTGGTTGAACTGGGTTTTAACAGGTTTCCTGGCATCCTTGCAAAACTCTCCCAGGAGTCTAGGCTTTTCTTGTCTGAGAAATATTTATCAGCATGGTTAATAAATTAAACTTTGAAATTAGACAGGTTGTACCAATTTTAGTCTTACTCCTTATTTGCTCTGCCCCATAGGAAGTGTTTAAATTCTATGACCCTACATTTCTTATCTATAAAATTATCTCAATAGCAGCAATCCTTTCATATAGTTCCTGGAAAATAGCAAGTAATTCATGCCATTTATGACAATGGAGAAATTCTACTAAATCCATGAAACTTACTGAATTTGTAAGAAGAAATCACTGGCTTATCTAAAGTATACCAGCCAAATTACAAAATTAGGTCAATGCTTTTCAACCATGTGTGATTTTTCTCTATAAGAGACATTTAGCAACATCATGAAACATTTTAAGTTTCTAGAGTTTGGGGAAAAGAGGGTGCTATTGATCTAGTGGGTAGAAGCAAGAGATGTCAATGAATATCCTATAATATATAGGATAGCGACTGCAACAAAGAATCATCTAACCAAAAATGTTCATAAAGTTGAGATTAAGAGCCTCTGGATTAGCTAAAGAGATGTGTTTATAATAATAGGAGGAGCCGGGCTCGGTGGCTCAGCCTGTAATCCCGTGCTTTGGGAGGCTGAGGTGAGTGGATTGCCTGAGTCTGCGGGTTCGAGACCTGCCTGGGCAAGTTGGCGAGACCTCATCTCTACAATAAATTTTGCCGGGCTCGGTGGCTCAGCCTGTAATCCCGCGCCTTTGGGAGGCTGAGGTGAGTGGATTGCCTGAGCCTGCGGGTCCGAGACCCGCCTGGGCAGCGAGACCTCATCTCTACAATAAATCAAAAAATCAGCTGGGCGTGGTAGCGCATGCCTGTAATTCCGGCTACTCGGAAGGCTGAGGCGGAAGGATCGCCGGAGCCCAGCAGGTCGAGGCTGCAGTGGCCGGGAGCGGCCACTGCACTCCAGTCTGGGCGACAGAGTGAGACTCCAACTCAAAAAAAAAAATAATAATAGGAGAATTTTTTTAGCAATTAGAGTTACTTTGGCTCAAAGCATAGTTGATAAATATTTATTCATTTACTCAGAACTTATTTATTTATTTAATAAAAAATTGAGCACATCCTCCTGACCCTGTCCCAGGCACTCAGGAAACTGATCCTGCAGCATGTGTGAAAGAGCGATTTGTGTGCCAGAGATTACAAAGGAAATTGAACACGATATTTTTGAATGATCTTAAGGGAAAAATGCTGAATTAATTGGGAGTCAAAGGAGATTCCATGAAAAACTGGGAAAATCTGTGAGTGATGTTACAAAGGGACAGGTCCTTAGGGTCAGAGATTCTTGTGGTCACTTATTCCATAGGTTAATATGGGAGAGAGGGCTCGTGAGAAGCTTCCATGCCTCACTATACCTCTTGCTTTACTAACCTTAATGCCTCCCTTGTACCCTACATCCAGCCTTCCCCAATAAATTCTTAATAAAAAGACACCCTTCCACAATTATTTCAATGCACTGTGGCTTTACTCATGTTGTCCCTGCTTCCTGAAGCTCCTTCTGCCACTCTTGGCCACCAAGTTAGTGTGAAACAATTTTTGACACCACTTCTGTACCATCTTCTCTAACTCCTTAGCAGAGAGACTCCATGACTTCATTTTCTCTGCATCACGCCCTGAAAGGACATCCTTCTAGCTCTCCTAGTCTTTACCTGGCCACCCAACCCGCCTTCCTGATCGTCACTGTACAGTGAATCACTAGAGAGCCGGGCCCTTATTCTATCATCTTTGTTTCTTGGGTGCTTCACACAGTTCCCAGCATGGCCTGGGTGCTCTGTCAGTACTGTTTAAATGAATGAGTTATTTGATACATTTCTGTTTCAAAATCTTGGCTTGTATTAGCTTGAAAAAACTACACTAGTCTATAAAACCAGATGAAAAGGAATTAATAAAAATGAATGTGGCTTTATATTTATATGTTTACTCATCAGATGGAGATTTTCTCATCACAGGGATAACCTTCAAGCCTCCTGTGATGATTGTTATGGTCACATAGACTTGATAAAAGAGTTGTAAGCTGCACTCACATATTCATATTTATTCATTTGTTCACTTATCAGCTAACTGTCAATTTCTGTTTTGTGTAGGTATTGTGTCTATGATGGGAATCTTATGTCCCACAGAACGGGTACAACACTTGCCTCCAGAAAGCACATATTCTCCTGAGGAAGGCTGATATAAGAGCATAAGTGGTTTGATTCTGTGTTAAGTGCAAGGAAAGCAAAGAACTGAGAATCATGACATGATGGCTTTATGACAGATAAGCTTGGACAAGCTATACTACATTCTCCAAAATTCCCTGTTGTGTTTGTTTCTAGTTAGGTTTTGCTATAAGGAATATTTTCTCAGGAAATTCGAGAACCAAAAAAGAGTCTGAAGTCATGTTGTAATAACACATACCTTTTCCCAGTTAATCCAATACTAGTCTAAGTGCTCTGTAAAGGAATTTTCCCATATAATATAAAGTTCCAAACTGAATTTTTTAGTTAATCAAAAATTAACTCACTGGGTGAGTGTGGCATTAAAAAGACACTTTTAAAAGCACCTTGGTAGCCAGATACTCCAAACATTTTTTGGGTCTTAATTATTGTTATTTCCCTTTAGAGCTTCTGTTCCTGTCTCTCTGTCCTGTAAACTTCAAGCTGACTTAGTCACAATTGTATAGAGCAATTCCTTATAATAAGTCCATACACAATACATAAAAAAACACATATCAATGACATGTGTAGCACACATATGCATGTACATATGTATATCTACACACATATAAATATCCATGTTTGCAAACATGTGTGTATATATGTAGTGTGTCCGTATGTGTGTTACATACATGTGTGTGTGTGTGTGTGTGTGTGTGTGTATGCATGCATACATACCAAATATATCTAATTCAGCTACTTTGGTTGAAGCTTACCTAATACCTATGAACATGTAATGCAGCTCAATGGTTCATAGAAGGCCTCCTTTAGGAATTCAGTTCAAATATGGAGGATGAATAGGAATAGGCATGAGCTAACATGATATGGTGTGAGAGGTCTGTGGCTGGAATGGGAGGAGGTGAGGCTGGAGAGTTAGGCAGGAATTAAACATGGGAATCCATGTAGTTAGAAGAACAGTTATGGTTGTTTCTATTTTCAAAATTTGTTTTGATAAGACTGTGAAAGAAATTCAGTAAGACTGAAAACAGTTGCAGCAACTGTACAACAGTTGCTATAGAGAACTAGGTGTCACTATTCAGACTACAGTTGTGGTTCTAACAGCCTAATATACATGTAATTTAGTTTCTCCATTTCTGTCACTGGCTGCCTGTTATTTCTTCTTTGCTGTTATTCATTAGCTGCTTCTCAGCTCAGGACTTCTGTTTACTAGATGTTTCAGTTGGAAATTTTCAGCTTCCTGTTTGCATCATAGAATGAACAAGTGACATAATTTCTTATCATGGGTTTGTGGCAATCTCTATTGGGTCTAAGACTATTTTATGATAGTTTTGCTTGTTTGTTTGTTTGTTCTTTTAAAACTATCTCTCTTACATCTCACCAGTCATGCAAGGCATTTGGCTGAAAATATTAGTGATAAAGTTAATCTGAATAACATTGTTGGAGCAGATTGGCCAAAGGTCATGATCTCTGCTCTCCTTGCTCAATATGAACTCATTGCCAACAACCAGACCCAGTCCTGCCAAATTACAAATGCTTAGTCAAGAGTTGTCTCTATCCAGACTTTTAGATTATGACTGACACGGAAAAAGACATGTTCTTGGTGCTGCGATGTCAACAATTATCTTGGGTTCACTTTTGGTAGACTAGTATTTAGCAATAGTAAAATTTTTAAAAAAGAAATTATGACTGTATGGACTATTCATATGCCTTTATTTATTCTGGGCCAAATATTAACAGATTAACTCAGAAAATTTTTCACTTTAAATGTGCTCTGGGTAACTCTGTCTAAACACGGAGGAATCCCTACTCTGTCTTGTTAGATGAGAATGCAGATCTGCTACTCCTTGTATGTTTTGTAGAATTCTGCTGGAAAGTCGTCTGGTTCAGGCCTTTTTTGGTAGGTACTTTTCTATAACAGAGTCAATTTCCTGGGTAGTTATTTGCCTCTTTAATGTCTCAATGTCTTGTTTCAACCTGGGGAGGTTGTGTGATGTCAGAAAGTCCTCCATTTCATTTAGGTTATCAAGTTTGTCCTTCCTATATAACAGCATTAAATATCTCCTTAGGCTTTAGAAAATCTTGAGGTTTTTTTTTTCTTTTTGTTATTACCACGTTGGGTGGTTCTACTAGAGAAGATATGAATAGACCAGTGTGGGATTTGACCCAGAGTGATAGAGTTTACGTAATGCAAGTTTCAACAGTTAAGAAAAAAGTGATTGGATAAGCCACTGTGAAGGTGTTTTCCCCAATGTCTTGGCAATAATAAAACCAAGAGATGAATTATTCCCCCTGCAAATGTTACAGAGAGTTGCTTCAGGCACAAACTTGAGAACCCAGAAGAGCAACAATGTGAATGAATGAAAGGTTTTTCTTTAGAAACGGTGATGATAGTCATGTTACTATGTGTATCCCACATATTGCAAAGGTGGGCTCAACTAATAATGTCATCTTGCTTAACAGAAGAGTATTTCTCTAAGTAAAGTGTGCTGTAATGTCTATGACACAAGCTTTAGAATTTTGTTCCTTTTTAAGGCCCTGTTGCTTTCTGTTCTAAGACACTAGTTTTGGAACTAATCAGCTTCCAGAATTTATTTTCTGTCAAAGAGTTTATACTCTTCGTAAGTCTAGTCCAAGTTTATCTCGAGCAAACCAACATTTACATCTTTGTTTTAGCCTCATTTTCTCAATGGGAGCTAAATGATCTTTGGATCATGCTCTTCACTGCCCACTTGTGCGATAAGAAGTTGAATCAAAGGGTGATGAGGGTCCTTCCAGCTCTAAAATTCATACTAATGCTGAGCAACACTGAGGTTGCCCTGGTTTATGAGGCAGGCATTTGAAATATAAATTCTTTCACTTAAAAAAAAGCAATATAAAAAATTGAAGAAACAAAAACATTATCAAAGATTCCCTCCCCAATAAAAAGCCCTATATACATCATTACCAATAGCTAAAATTTTATTGAGTGTTTAATATATCCCAGGCATTGGAATATGCTCTTTATATCCATACATTCATGTCCTTCTCAAACCAGCCCTGGTTAATCTAATTTCCACTTGATGGCTGAGTCAACTGAGGCTCACAAGATATAACTTGCCTGAGGTCACATGGCTAGAAGGTGTAAGCATTTAGATGAAACCCAGACTTTCTGAAACTAAAGTCTTTAGTTGATGCTATTCTTTATCTACGAGCTCTTTGCCTTGGATTGCTCCAGAAACTGAGTGTCCTGTGGCTGTGTAATAAAATTCAGTTATGATGGCTCTGCCTTACAAAAATTAAAATTTTGTAACAGTATGAAATGTGGTATCTGCAGGCACCTGAAAGACTTCTTTTTGCTATCCTGCCTCAGCTCATTTCTGTGTCTGCAACACTTCTTGTCAGCACTTATAAACAGCAATTCTGAGCAATTTATAAAAGGCAATGGCTTGAACTTGTAAGCACAAAAATTCACCCTAACGTGTTTTACAGTTTGTGTACAAGTCTGTGTGTCCCCCTGGAAATGTTGAATAAAGAGAAAATGCATATGCTCAAATCCTTGTGACTCCATTATGAGTATATCCAAGGGCCATTCAGAGACTTTCAATTGTTTGCTTTGCTTCACTGGTCAATATTTGATACTCACAGGAGGGTGAGAATAGGGAGAAAGTCAACCTCATTTGTAAGATTACTGGGACCCACCTTGGTAGTGACTAACAACGGAAGCAAATCAGACGTCCGTGAAGCAATGAAACTTGCATGCCTGGATAAAACTGCTGATTCAGTGGCCAAATGATCATAGAAAAGAAAAAAGCACCAGTTATATTCAAGACCATTAAAAGGTTCCTACTTAAGGTCTTTGAGGCTGAAAGTAAAACAAAACCAAATAGATGAAGAACCAGCAATCCAGAGGCCAGTGGCCTTAGTCCTTTTAGAATAGTATAAAAATTTTAAGGTAAGCATGGAAGTGTTGGTTCTGCCTTACATGTTTGCCAAATCATGATTCCCAGGGCTTTGCATTTTTCACACAGGCTTTTATAATAAAAGCTGCTGGAAATTGTAAGCAAACAGTGTGGTCATCACATTGAAAAGTAGAAAACAAAAAATTATCCTTCGACCTGAAGAAATGAACTAAAAATTGACCACCACATTGGCTATATGAACTTTTTAATATGTGAAACTTATGAAAATTATTTGACCTTTGTAAGCATTACAATTCTCATGTGCAAAACAAGATTATGGATAACTGCTTTTCAGGCTTATTTATAAGAATACCAGAGGTTTTAGTAAGATGTCTCTTCATTTTCATTTGTTTCCAGGTATCTTTTAATCTCTGTTTTGATTTCATTGTTGACCCAGGAGCTGTTTAGCATCATACTGTTTAGTGCCATGTCTTTGTGGGTTTGGAGGGAATTTTGTTGGTGTTTATATTTATTTTTTATTTCACTGTGGTCTGAAAAGGTGCATGGCAAAATTTCAATCTTATGAAATTTGTTTACATCTGATTTATGGCCAATGATGTGGTTGATCTTGAAGTACATTCCATGTGGTGATGAGTAGAATGTATATTCTGTGGTAGTTTGGTGGAGTATTCTGTAGGTATCAATTAAGTCCATTTTTTCAAGAGTCTCATTGAGTTTCCAGATCTCCTTGTTGTTTTTGTCTTGATCTGTTTAGGGTTGTGAGTGGGGTATTAAAGTCCTCAGCTATGATAGTGTTAGAGTCAATCTCTTTTTAAAGTTTGCCTAGAAGCTACGTTACGAACGTTGGTGCTCCTATGTTTGGTGCATATATGTTTAGGATGTATATTTCTTGATGGATTGAACCTTTTGTCATTATATAGAGACCTTCTTCATCTTTTAAAATTTTTGATAGCATAAAGGGTATTTTGTCTGAGATGAAGATTGCAACTCCAGCTTTCTTTTGTGTTCCATTCACCTGAAATTTAAGAAGCCATCAAGAGAGCAGGGAGACAGCACATAGAGTGGGAAAAATATTTGCCAACAAAATATTTGTCTGACAAAGGCCTAAAATCAAGGAACTCTAGCGTGCTGAAAAGAAAAAAAAAAGCCCCATTAAAAAGTGGGCAAAAGATATGAATAGACACTTCTCAAAAGAAGACATACGAGCAGCCAACAGACACACGAAAAAATGTTCAGTCTCACTAGTCATCAAGGAGATGCAAATTAAAACTACACTGAGATACCACCTAACTCCAGTCAAAATGGACATCATCAATAACTCAAAAAATAACAGATGCTGGGGAGGATGTGGCGAAAAAGGAACACTTCTACACTGTTGGTGGGAGTGTAAACTAGTACAGCCTCTGTGGAAAACAGTGTGGCGATTTCTAAAAGTTCTAAAAATCGGCCTTTCATATGACTCTACAATCTCCCTACTGGGAATATATCAGGAAGAACTCAAATCACTCTATAAAAGAAGATACCTCCACACGTATGTTTATCGCAGCATTGTTCACAATAGCAAGAACATGGAATCAACCATGCTGCCCATCAAAAGAGGACTGAATAAAAAAAAAATGTGGTACATATACACAATGGAATATTATGCAGCCATAAAGAAGAAAAAAAACATGAACTTCACAGCAACCTGGATGGAATTAGAGTTTATAATACAAAGTGGTCTTTCACAGAAACAAAGAGCTGAGCATCACACGTTCTCACTCATAAGTGGACCTTGAACTACTACTGTAATACTGTAAGAAAATTATTGAAAGTAGCAGGAAACTGCGGGGGTGGGGGAGGGGAGGGGAGGGGGAGGGAGGTGGGATTGATAGTAGTCAATATCTACCTATGGAAGGGGGGGCACACCTCATCAACAAGGGAAACTGCACAATGAATATTTGTATACCTAACCCTGAATTGTACCCCACAATTTTAAAATAAAAATTAAAAGAGGGGGAAAAAAAGAATCAAGGAAAATAATGTACATAGGTAAAAGTTATATTTTAGATGTTGTGATTGCAAAGAGTGGTGGCTCCGAGCTTGGCTCTTTGTATCAATCATGTCTTTTATTTTCCATATCTGACATTTTGACTTACTCTGGAAAGACTGCCAGTACCAGAGCTAGCTAATTCCTAGAGATAATAAATAACTACTTGCTGAGCACTCTTTTCAAATGCAAAAAACCAGTCTAAAGTATATGCCCTATCTCACAATCTGTGCCACTATCTACTTGCTCTAACTCACTCCAGGGCCAGACAACAGACAAGATCAGCCCCTATGCCCCACAGCCCTAAAAGTATCACTCAAATCAGCCAGTTCTAAGCCTGACTGACCTGTCTTTCCTGTTGTTTTGCCATGGACTCCCCAACAAAAGTCAGTGTCCAGTTCCCTGCTCCCTCTACATCCTAAGCAAACCCTGTGCTTTCTATATGCCCCTCCCCCATGGTGAGGTCTGCCCCCTCTTCTTGGGATCTGTAAGTATTACAAACTATCCTTTCTATAACAGTCCCTTCTTGGCTCCCTGACTTTACCATAGCTAAATAATAATAAAACATATTATCATCAATCGAATAATCTGCATCTTAATCCCATCATCACAAAACCAAAAAGAGAGTGTATCATGTTGGACAAAGGCAAGGACCAACATTAGGTCCAGCAAAGGTAGGAGTTTCTGTCCTTCCTGGATTCTTCCCTCCTGACTTGTCAGAACCATGATGGCTCATGGAGTCTATTTCTCTTCACCTTTCTCTTCGTTCATGCTGTTATTCTGGATGGGCTTCTTCTAGACAAACCGAGGTATCTTAGTACAAAGCAATTTTTCCTGGTCATTTTATTCTATCATTCTATATGTGCCAATGTGAACCTTAAAAGGCCCTGTTATAGAGGCATGTGACTCACTTACCGTGGTGCTCAGCTAACCAGTGATGTCTATCGATGTCTTTTCTAAAAGAAGTTCATTAAATCCAAGACTGTCCTCAAAGAGGGACGTGGGAATGAAATGCTGGCAAGACTTAAGTAGCAAGCATTTAGCTTTGCTGACCTTCTCTATCAACTGTTTTCTTCTTTTGTCTCTGGTACATTCCGTTTTAAAAAAAATAAAAATTTTCATTCATTTTAACGATATGCTTCTGTGCCAGGCACTGTGACCAGTATTAAGGATACAGATGCAGGTGAATTACAGCTCTTACCATCCAGTCTGGTTGCTCCAGTTGTTAGAACACAAACATTTTCTCATTCAATTTTCAAATACCAGTACCTGCATTTTGTACCATGGAGGGTCAAAATTAGACCATCCAAAAGTCATCCACTGTCTGTTAAGAGGAAGAAGATAAGTTTATATATCATATACTATGAGGCAAGAGATAAGTGTCATGAGAAAACCAAAAGCTAAGTGCAATGAATAACTGAAGGAAGAAAGCATATTTAGTTGAGAGGAAAAATGTATCAAGAGAGGAAAATACTTTATGAAGAAAATTACATAAACAACTTATGTAATTTTAAAATTATAAAAGAAAAATAAAGAAAAAAGTTTGGGGGAAGTGAAGAGTAAACAAGCAAAAATATGGTATTGAAGGTTTTACTGCGCTTCTCTCTCCCTAAGTTTCTGGGTAGAACTTCTAACTCTCAACACCTCAAAATATGACCTTATTTGGATAAAGTGTCTTTACAGACATAATCAAGTTAAAATGAGATCATTAATGTAGGCCCTAATCCAATATGTCTGTGATTTTATAAAAGGAGAATTTGGGCACAGAAAACATGCATAGAGGGAAGACTTGTGAGGAGACATAGGGAAAAGATGGTTATCCACAAGCCACAGAAAGTGACCTGTGTCCGATAATTTACTCACAGCTCTCAGAGGGACCCATATTGCCTCCACCTTGATTTCAGACTTTTAGCCTTCACAACTGTGAGACAATAAATTTATTTTGTTTAAGGGTTTGTGGTACTTGGTTATGGCAGCCCTAGCAACGTAATACACCCGAAGATGGGCTAGTGCAGATTAGGAGGAGGCAGATGGAACTGGGAGCCACAAAGAGGATACACACTAGAGCCGAAGAGCCAGTTTGGGGCCACATTGGGAATGCCACAAAGGAAGAATTCATATTAAATTCAATAGACATATGGTACTTAAAGGGTCCTTTTGAGCAGGACAGAGGCATGATAGAAAGCTGTTTCAGTGGATGCTACCAATGGAGCCCAAAACTACTATTCAGGGCTCTTGTTGCTAGTGTAAGGGCCGCCTTGAGGAATCTATACTTAGATACTTACAAACATAAAACATAAATGATATCATATATCTCTAGTCACTGGTTTAATTTTACTATGTTAACCAATCTTTTTCTCTTGATGTAATTTTTGATGTTTTTATAATTTTGTGCTTCTATAAAATATAATCACAATATATTTGTCAACAGTATTAAAACTTAGACAGTTCTAACTTAAAACTCCAATGTTATTTCCAATTAAAGCTTTCTTCTCCATCACAGTCTGTTGGCTGATGGCCTGTGGACAGGGCAAAAACCGACAAGAAGGTCACAATTTGCTTTTCAGTTCCCTTTCTTTTATCTTCATATTTGAAGCAAGTAGGGCATGTAAGAGATGACCTGGCGTCCTAGTCTGTTTTGTGGTACTATAGCAGAATACTATAGATTAGGTAATTTGTAATAAGTAGAAATTTGTTAGCCTCCATGACATAATTACCTTTTAAATATACCACTTGTCAACACTGTTGCATTGGAGATTAAGTTTTTAACATGTGGACTTCGGGGGACACCCTCACATCATACTACTTAGGGTTGTTGCAACTGGCTTTATTTCAATGGTAGAGAGGTACCTGGAGTTTGACTTATTCTATCCTTAGTTTGTTGAATCATACATGTAGCTGGTGACAGGTAGTTGTCTGAAGCTGGTTGATCTTGCCAGTGTTCTGGTCAATGTGTGGATATTGAGCAGATTTAGAGCAGTCCTTAGTCTTACCCAGTCCCCTCTGTCTAGCCCAAATCCTAAACCTAATCTTAATCTGAATCCTAATAATAAACCTCTGTCACTAAGAGTCTATCAACTTTTATAGAAACACGAGTGCTTTAGTTTTCTAGCTCTGCAATAATAAAACAATGCAAACTAGGTAGCCTAAACAATAGAAATGTATTTTCTCACATTTCTGAAGCTGGAAGTCCAAGATCAGGGTGCTGGCAGGCATGTTTTTATCTGAGATGGATGCCTACTCACATGTGTCTTCACATGATTGTCACATGCTCCCTATGTCTCCTTGTGTATTCAAATGTCTTCCGTTTATGAGGATACGAGTCAAAGACAATGAAGACCCACTGTACTGGCCTCATTTGATTTAATAGCCTTATTAAAGATCTTTTCTCCAAATACAGTCACATTCTGAGGAACTGATTGTCAAGTTTTAACATATAAATTTTGGGGGGCACAATTCAGTCCAAACAGAAGGTTGTGGATTAGGTTACTGGTTAATGGCAATAGAGCTTATCCTACCATCTTTTCATAAGCCCTGGAAGCTCACCCAATTGTTGGTAGCACTGTTTGGAATGTGGAGTTCTTAGCACTTCTTGTTTTCCCCTGTGGGTACTAGCAACCAGTTTTGGAGCATCTGGTAAATTATTACTTGAAAATCTTTGAAGGAATATTGTGAAATTACTGAAGAGCATGGCAGTCAGGGAGAAAATGCAGGCAGCCGGAATCACAGCCAAGAGCATACCACTAGTCTTACAGGCGCTGCTGCTGTGTCTTTGGATGACAGAGGCAGTCATTGCCCAAACTTGGTCATGTTTGCCTATTGGGCTTAACATTTTGTGCAGGTGGGTGGAGCTCTAGTCAGTGGAATTTGGGTAGAAGTGATGCAAAGCACTACTAGACCTGGGTCCTGAAAAATCTGCACATTTCTTCACCACTCCCTCTCCCTTCTCTCATCTATTGGCCAGATATATGTAATCCAGTGGAAGACTTTGAGGTGTCACGGAGCTATGGGCTGAGTTGTGGTCCCTAAAATGTATACGTTAAAACCCTATCTCTTCATACCTTAGAATGTAACTGTATTTAGAAATTGGGTCTTTAAATATGTAATTCAGTTAAAATAAGACCTTTAGAATGCATTTCCATTCAATCTGACATATTCTTACAAGAAAAGCAAATTAGAACAGAGACATATACTGAGACACAGGCAAAAAAACACCCCTCTACAAGCCAAGGAGAGAGGCATCAGAAGAAACCAACTCTGCCAACATCTCAATCTTGGATTTCTATCCTCCAGAATGGTGAGAAAATAAACTCATGTTGATTAAGTACACAGTTTATGGTACTTTGTCATGGATACCCTAGGAAACTTGTACACATTGAGTGGGATCATCGCTAGATGAAACAAACTTGGATCACTGAATGACTTTGTGGAGTAAAACCTCCCCTCTGACTCATATTAGATTGCGGAGTTATGTCTTTTATGGTAATTAATTTTACATTGATTAATACAGCTTGACATTGCTACCTACAACACTGCTGTCATTAGACATTAGGTACTGCCTCTGCCACCAGGGTCAGTATAATGCCTAGGGCCTGCATTGTTGCTTCTCTGTCCATCATCTCTGGTGCTAAAATGAATTCTCCACTGTCACCAGATCTTTGCAAAACTAAGTCCAGATTCAAAGACTGGTGACTGATTAGATGATATGCCTTCCCTCTTCTTGTTGTTAAGGGGACAGTGAAAATGATCATTTGGTCTTCTTTGGTTTTCACTTCAGAAGTGGTATCTATTTTCTAATAATCTCATACAGTGAGAGATTTCTCCAAACAGAAGGGGAGGGGATAGAAAATGTCATTTACAGGTATGCTGCTCCATCATTAATTAGCTAGAAAAACATGGAAAAATTATTTAGCTTCACGAAGCCTTATTGTCACTTATAAAATAGCTAAAATGATAGCTACCAGCAAGGCATCATGGCAAAAGTCTAGGAAGGCAATATTTGTAAAATGTTAAGTACATGTTTCTGGCACATGGAAAGCAACCAGTAAATGTTACCAATATTTACTACAGTTGCTAGGGGACAATAACTTTAGGCATGCTATGTGGTTAGCAATACTTCATTTTGTTGAGAAACTACACACTTGAATTTATAAAAGTTAATGACTAACATGCTAAATAGTGCAAAACTCTCTCAAAACTACAATAAGGTGTTTAGTAAAGTGGTCAGCCCACCCATCACCAATATTATGTCCTGAAAAGCTTCTAGGTCAAATCCCACTATTTTGAGTTGACGCAAAAATCTCCTGTACTTTAAAACTTGATGTCCAGATGCTAGGAAAATAGTCCTAGTGATAGTAGCATGTACATGTTGATCATTCACTGTGGGTTTGGCAATATGTCTTTTTGCTTGGAACCTACTGTCTTTTCTTTTATTGTTACAATCACTTTAAGAAAATGCTATAATTATTATCCCCTGGATTAGATATGGTCCTGGATTAGAAAACTAAGATTCAAGGTGGGTAATTTTCCATAGCACACAGGCAGTAAGTAGTAGATAGATGACTCAATTCTCTCTGAATCTGAAAACTATGTGCCGAAGTGTTTTGTTTTGCTCATTTCCAAGTCAAGTTTCTACTAAGCTTTTTGTGTCAGAAGCTAATAACACCTCTTTGGTTGCTGACAAGCCGGAAGCGGTGGGGGCACTAAAGAAAGAGAAAGAAAATAATCAGAAACATAAAGAGTCAGAAGCCTATGTATGAATCTCATCTCTACGACTAGCTAGCAGAGTGACCCAGCTATGTCATCTCCTTCAACCTGTGCTCTTGGATGACCATAGGAAAAATCTGTTTATGGAGATAATGAGAAGATTAAATAAATTGTATATGTTAAAGCCCTCTGTAAACTGTAAATATGACCTAGATGTTGTGTGTTAATATATTTATTGGTTAAGAAAGAAAATGAATAAAGAGAAGAAAAAAGCGTTGAAAAGTTATTTGAGATTAAATTAAAGATGGAAAGTCAGACATTCCAGTGGCAGAACTCTAAGAAATCAAACAGACCTGAATTTGAATCCTGCCTTTCCCCATCTTTGACAATTAAAAAAAAAATGTTGAACTTTTTATTTATTTAAGTAAAACAGAAATAACATTATTCATTTACAGAGACCCTAAGTATTTTTTCTTCCTTCTTTCTCCCATTCCTTCTATTTATTTGATTACCATTCCAGCTTTCTATGTCAAACCCTAATCTATTTTTTTGAATAATCAAATGGGGATTCTAGGAAGAGATTTAAAAATCAAATAGAGAGCCCAAGACAAAATAGCAAGCTGATGGCCCAGATTTGTCATCATCAGTTGCTTAACTAAAAAACAACTACAAATATTTGTGCAAAACACGCATATACACACATCTACTCTCATAGAAAATCCTTCTGCAATGGTACCTACCTAAAGCAAAACAAATCTGAACAATTTATTGATGAAAGCAAACTGGAAAGTACTTTCAGTGAGGATGACAAATATCTAATAGCCTTAGTAATGAGTTCTGACAAATTGGCTAGCAAACCACAAAAGCCCTTGAAGAAAATGTGTACAGCAAAATGTTAACAGTAATTAACTCCAAGTACTAGGAATATGAAAAATTATCATTTGTATCCCATGTGACATATATAAAATGTTACATAGGATACAAACGTATATAATTTTCCCCAGACTAGTAGAGAGAGGAGTTAAAGAACAGAAGACATGAACACATTATTTAATATTGAAAAATATATGACTAGGCTGGGTTCGGTGCCTCAGCCTGTAATCCCAGCACTTTGGGAGGCTGAGGTGAGTGGACTGTCTGAGCCCACGGGTTTGAGATTTGCTTGGGCAACTTGATGAGACCTCATCTGTACAATAAATCAAAAACTAGCCAGGCATGGTAGCACATGCCTGCAGTTCTGGCTACTTGGAAGACTGAGGCAGAAAGATTGTCGAAGCCCAGGAGGTCGAGGCTGCAGTGACTGGGAGTGTGCCCCTGAACTCCAGTCTGGGTGACAGAGTGAGAGTCCAACTCAAAATATATATAAATATATATTTAATATATATTTTAATATATTTTACATATCTATATATTTTATATATATTTATATTTATATTTAAATATAGACATATATTTATATATGTGACTAATACACATTTTGAGAACATTAGCAAATGCTTTAAGAAACTTAACTTTATTGGTAAATCAAATATGTAGGAATAAAAGCAACAACAGAGTACTTTGTTTTTTATGTGGTTGGGACTATTTTTTGAAAATATTAAAGATTATTTTATTTCATTGAAAATGTGTTACTGATACTACAGAGAGGAATATGTTGCTTCCTGGGCATGGATAAAAAGACAGGGCAGTTGATCTTACTGAGATACCATACCAGACAATAATCAGAATTTCAAAAGCTGGAAAATAGAGAATGTGTTTTCACGAGTCAAAAAGAGCATGCTGTAGCTCACTGATCTCTTATGAAGACTGCCCAGAAAAGTCAGGGAACCCATGAGACTTGGTGTAAGTGGCTCACAGTACATGAAGAACAGAAAGAATGACTCATAACAGAAAGCCTTAAGGCAGGATACTACAGAAAGTTACAAAGAAGCAATGAGAGAACATGGTCTGGATGTTGGCCACACCAAGAAGTTCAACCAACTGTCGATGTCGAGAAGCAAATGGCAGAAGAGCGGAGAACATGATGTCACTAAAATTGTGTTTCTGTCCACATAAGCACAAATGGCTCCTTATAGCTTTACTGTCTTTATTTAACTTTTATAGAGAAAGAAGAAAGAATAAAGGGAGAGGATGCTAAGGAAGGGTGAAAGAGAAGAGAGGGGCAAGACGAGAAACAAGACAAAAATCTGACTGAGATAACTATTTAGACGACACCTTCTCACCTTCTCTGCTGGAAGTTCACTGTGGCAATGCTACTCAAGCTGTAGTAGGGAAACTTACAAATATGACCAATATTAATGCAAGGTAGTGAGATACCTAGTAGTTTTTTCTTTTTGGCTTACTCACTATTTGTTTATTCAAAACTCAAAAGGCAAAACTGATGCAATTATTAGAAAAAAATACATTATTTCACATTTGTACACAGTTCAACTGAGGTTGCCTGATATGGAGCAACATATATAATATCTTATGACTGGTCATTTCCGTCTGGACACCAGTTCTAAAAACATAATCCAGAATGGGAACCAACATTTATGTTCTAAATTTCCTGTCAACTCGTAATTTATAAAAAGCAAAAAATTTTTTTGTTTGTTTGTTTGAGCTGGAGTCTCACTCTGTCGCCCAGACTGGAGTGCAGTGGCCGCTCCCTGCCACCGCAGCCTCGACTTACTAAGCTCCGGCAATCCTTCCACCTCAGCCTTCCAAGTAGCCGGAATTACAGGCATGCGCTACCATGCCCGGCTGATTTTTTGACTTATTTTAGAGATGAGGTCTTGCTGCCCAGGTGGGTCTCAAACCTGCGGGTTCAGGCAATCCACTCACCTCAGCCTCCCAAAGGCGCGAGATTACAGGCTGAGCCACCAAGCCCGGCTAAAAAGCAAAAATTTTAAAATGCCTTAAGTTCTAATGATTGAAGATTAATTGACTATACATTGACACTTTGAAATAGTAAAAATATTATGGTTCCATTGCTAATAGCATCATAGACTTACTATATAATGTTTGATGAAAATAACAAAGATACAATTTCATTACAGGTGGAAAATATGGAAAAAACTAGAAAGAGTACTAACAAATAAACCATGATTAAATCTCTAGAATATGAATTTTCATCTTTTTAGTTATACTTGTTCATATTTTCACATTTTTCATATGTAAAAAAATTTCATATTAATTTTCTATTCAGAAACAATAGGTTTTCTTATCTTTTTCAAAACAGAGTAATGGAGGCAGAGGTTTTAACCTCGTATTTCCATTTATTGCTTCTGGCTTTGATCCAAGGCTGAAAAGAGACATATACCAAAAAAAAAGTCTCCCTGTTGTTTCTGCTTCATTTTTATTACAGCAAGAAAAATGGGAATTCAAAAGACAACTGAAAGACAAACTGAAGAAAATAATATTTCTTAGCTATTTAGCTGAAATAGATGCATTGAAAAGAAAAATTTGATGATTTGTGTAGGTACTTTTTTCTATATCAAAAGGTAAAACTTTGACAATCCTCTCAGGTTCCCTCCTGCTCTGGGAGGTTTTCTGTCCTCCGAGTAAAGCCTGATTTAAAAAAAAAAAAAAAAAAGTAAAACTTGATGTCATGGTAACTATTGTTTAGAAGTACATGCATATTTTAATATAACCTTTTTTGCCAGGTGCAGTTACTCACGCCTGTAGTCCCAGCACTTTGGGAGGTGGAGGAGAGAGGATTGCCTAAGACCATGGTTATGAGACCAGACTGGGCAACTTGGTGAGACCTTGTCTCTACAATAAACAAATAAATCAAAAAATTAGCTGGGCATGATGGCTCATGACTGTAGTTCCAGCTACTTGGAAGGCTGAGGTGGAAATATAGCCTGAGTCCAGCAGGTCGGGGCTACGGTGGCCGGGAGTGTGCCACTGCACTCCAGCCTGGGCGACAGAGTGAGACTCCAACTCAAAAAATAAAATAAAATAAATAAAATAAAATAATATTTTTTAAAATATCTAATTTTACTAAAGAATATAATCCTCAAATTATGTTATTATTTTAGCAATTTGTTTTGATTTAAAACTATAGCAATAGAATTTTTGACAATCTCTTTGGCAAGAACTAGAGTTTATGGAGAAATGGGTACAATTTAGACTCATTGTCTTCTATTATCTCATATTATAGGTGAATTAGTGTACTGAGGTTTCATGTATTCAAAGCAAGTATGCAATTGGACATTAAAAAATCTTATGATTATTCTCCTAGAAGCAGGAGAAGTATTTAATAAAATGCAATACCCTATTGTGTCAAAACACTCAATAAAATAGCAATTAATTAAAATTTCCTTCAAAACAAAATATATGTATATTCTGAATCTATATGTATAATATGACAAAAACTGTATATACAGTAACCTCCCTCACTTATCCATGAGGAATATGTCCCAAGACCACCAATGGATGTTTGAAACCACAGCTAGTACGAAACCTGATGGCCATCTACTGGAACATGTTTCTGTTGCTGTCTTTCACCCACAAATTTAGTGCTTTTATCATCATTACTAAGCACTTATCATGCACAGTGATCATAACTTTTGCAGTCTGCAGTGCAACCGCAAAACTAGCATGACTTTCTTCTTCCTTCACAATTTTACAAATATAAGATTTGTTCCTGCCACAAATCTTAGCAAATTCGGCATATCATTTTTTCTTTCCCTATCATGTCAAGATCTTTCACCTTCTTACTTAAAGGAAACATTTTACAGCTGTAATTTGGCATATCTGAATTGCCAGCATCACTACTCTTGTATTTTGGGGGCATTATTAAGTAAAATAAGGTTTACTGGCAAACAAGCACTGCAATATTGCTGCAGTTAATCTGATAATTGAGACGGTTACTAAGTGACTAAAGATGGGAAGGTAGTATAGAGAGTGTGGACACATGAGACAAAGGGATGATTTTCATCCAAGGCAGGATTGAGTGGGATGGCATGAGGTTTTTGTCACGCTGCTCAGAGCTGTGCAATTGAAAACTTTGAATCGTTTATTTCTGAAAATTTTCATTTCATATTTTTGGCCTGTGGTTGATCTCAGGAAACTGATTACAGAAAGCAAAACCATGGTATAGAGAAGCAACTGTATACTATTCAGCCTCAAAGCCAATAGCTTTTGCTGCAATAATGCTTCGTAACAAACAAACTCCAAACAGTGGTTTACAACATCAGAAGTCTTCAGGTCAGTTTTAACTTACTGGATTCAGTAATTATCAGCTGGGTTTAGTTTTAGGGTGCAGGCTAGGTTAAGATCTTTGTCATGTTTCCCCATTCTGGAACAAATAATTACCTGGGTCATTTTCTATTCATAGAAAAGGGCGGCAACACCCAAGACCAAGTCAAATCATACAAGCATATTTAATAACTGTATTTGCATCACATCCACAAATAATCCTTTTAATAAAGCAAGTCACATGTGCAAACACAAAGTTGATCAGGAGAGCATTTGTGCAGTATATTTCTACCAGCAAGCATTTCTGAATCACGTGATAAAGACTGTGGCTAAACAATTATTTTACGAGGATGGAGTGAAGAATTTGGGAAAATAATGAAATCTATCACAACTAACATCTTACTTCACTAGGAAACATTAGAGGTTTTCCTATGAATGTCAGGAAAAAAAAAAGTTTCGGTGATCTCCAGCGCTATTTAATATTTCTCCAACGCTATTTAATATTGTGATGGAGGCATTAGTCAATACAATTAGACAAGAAAATAAATTAGAGACATGATAATTGGAGAGAAAGAGGTAGAGTTATCTTTTTTTAATATCAATATTTTTTATTTTGATATTGTAGGGTACGGTTAAGGGTTAGGTATGCAAATATGCTTCGTTCAGGCACCCTTGTTGATAAAGGGTGTCTCCCCGTCCCCAGACAGATATTGACTACTATTAATCCCACCTCCCTTCCCCTTCCCCCCGATAGTTTCCCACCACTGTCAGTCCTCTTTTTATAGTATTATGATGGATGTTCAAGGTCCTCTATATGAGTGAGAACATGTGATACTCAGATCTTTGTTTCTGTGAGAGGTCACTCAGTATTATTGACTCTCGTTCCATCCAGGTTGCTGAGAAGTTCATGATTTTGTTCTTTTTTATGGCTGCATAGTATTCCATTAGGTATATATACCACATTCTTTTAATCCAGTCCTCTTTTGATGGACAGTATGGCTGATTCCAAGTTCTTGCTATTGTGAACAATGCTGCAATAAACATACGTGTGCAGGTATCTTTTTGGTAGAGTGATTTGAGTTCTTCAGGTTATACTCCCAGTAGGGGAATTGCAGGGTCATATGGGAGTTTGATATTTAGAGCTTTTAGGAATCGCCACGCTGTTTTCCACAGAGGTTGCACCAGTTGCACTCCCACCAACAGTGTAGAAGTGTTCCCTTTTCACCACACCCTCTCCAGCAACTGTTATTTTTTGAGTTATTGATAATTGCCATTCTGACTGGAGTTAGGTGGTATCTCAGTGTGGTTTTGATTTGCATCTCCTTGATGATTAGTGAGGTTGTTTTATTGAAAAGAAAATAAAAAACAGGGTGGAGGGAATTCTATAAAAGCAAGACTCTCTTGACTGTGCCTAACTTTATATATTTTACCTTGAAACTAGGTAATTATTTTGTGTGATTATATAACAAAATATTTAAAAATCAGTTTGTAATAATTAAAATAACACAACATATAAATGCAGTTGTCATTATGGTGCTTGAAAACCATACAGAAAAATACTAAACTAATAATTTAAGTTATTAACTATAGTAAGATATATCCTGAGGACAACATTAACTGAAAACAAAGTTATATTGTAGATAGTATTGGTTTTGTAATTCTGGGGATGTTTTGTGTCATAAATCAAATGAATAATTATTTGGGTATCTTCTAAAATGCAGATTTTTAAATATTTTAAAGGAAAATACAAATGTAAGACCAATGAGACTAAGAATAATTACCATACTGTGTTAGAATTAGGAGTATCAAAATGAACTTATGTGGCATAAACAAAACTACATTTCCAGCTTTGCTGAAAATAACTAGAAACAATGACTAATTGAATAGTAATGAGCTCCTCTAGCATACAGATTATCATTTTTAATTGCCAATTTCTACCAAAAATGAATAAGGAATCTTTTACTAATTGCAGTTAGGTCACAGTTCATTGGAACATCTTGCCATTTCAAAAATTAAGAAATATCAAAATGCCCAGGGTTGCATTAAAAGATTCAGAAGACAAAAACATTTTCCTGGTCCAAGATAGAACAATTTTAGCATCACTAAAGATAGTAAATGCAGTGTATTCACATTTATTAAATTTGTTTTGGTGCATTAATTTATAATAGATACAAAAAGCAAAAAACAAACGAAGTGAAAAGGCACTCTAGTGACCACTTTTCTTTATAATTTTTTTCATTGTATATTTTGAAGGATACCGGGAAATCATATTATCATTTTGACATTTGATTAAAAAAGGGGAAATAATACAGCATTTATTTTGCCTTTCTCAATAATCTATATCTCAGGTTAACTTAATAGTTGATAGAAATAAGTTATGTATTTATTTTTTTTCTAATAGCAATCCTATTTCAGCTAATGAATAAATTAGGAATGGTAGAGCTAGAAAATGATGATTTTTATAACTGTTAATGGGGTTTTATGAATCTAGGCAATGATCATCAATGGCTACCAACATCCCAAAGAGACAAACCAACATTACAAACCTCATGAGAGAATTATACGCCATTTGTGAGATAATCTTGACAAACTATACAATCTGAATCTTATCAACCCTTTAGATCTAAGCACTGTTTAATAGGAATTATAAGCAGCCATGGTAATGTAATCACAAAGATCAGATTGCGGAGAATTCTACAGTTTGAACAACTTTGTTTCTTCAACAAATAATTCACAAGACAAAAATGTAGAGATGGAGGTGGAAGTCTATAAGTTAAAAGTGACACAAATGTTCTTTATTCGAATCCCAACTCAAACAGTAAATCGAAAACAATGAAATAATTCCCTATTATGTCCCTCACCAAGTCAACTTAACTTATTTATTGTTTTAACCTCCTGTTCACGATGAGCATTGTATATGTGACCCCTATTCTAATATAAAACCACCTTCTTTTTTGCAAAATATTAAGTATAAGACTTGAGTACTCAAAACTCTCTAAGTGATATAAAAGCGGAAATTTTATCTGTTTTGTTCGCTGTTTTGTCCTCATCGTCTAGACTACTATTTGGAAATTACCAGGTGTTCAATTAGCATCTGTTGAATAAATGGATGACTTATATTCAGTTACACATAGAGCAGGGATTTGTCCCCAAGTGTTTTGCTTCCAACCTGGCATAACTGCCACTTCACCACTATGGTAAATGTTATTGACAGTCTTCCCCATATGCCCTTAGCCCACCACAGTTTATACATCAAGACAGTTTCCAGCCTGTGCTTAGCTTCTCATCTCAAGCACCTAATTTTTTTCTTCTTCCTGGCCTAATGGTTTTCTTCTGTGGGTCAGTAACACAACCCAGACTTGCATAGCCCCAGGAATGCCTCCGGATCATGGGTAATGGAAGTCAACGGATAAATGCTCTAGCCTTTCCACCTTCCAGTGAAGCGATTCTGGGATGTGTTATTCTTGGCATCCCAAAGGATTCCTGGTAGAAATGAACTCCGTTCTTCATGACAGTTACTTGTTCAAGGAAATCTAATCTATCTATGCTTTATCCCTACAACTTACATGGTAACAATTTCCTGTAGTGGAAAGAACCAAGATGTCCCCAAATATTCCTAAATATTGAATCCTCACAAGTCCTTGTGAAGTAAGTCTCCTATTCTCGATTTAGAGATGAGAATTCTGAATCTCAGAGAGGTTAACTGATTCATCCAACATAATACTCACAAATACTGCTGGGGCCAGGATTTTCCTTCAGCTCTGTCAAAATAAAAATGCCATGCACTTTTGGCTTTCAAGTGGTACATTTCTGCATTTTTTTTTTTTTTTTTTTTGCCTAAGGGTGCTGAAAGTGCTAAAATAAATTATTGGTCCAATAGTTCATTTAAGAGTCCCAATTTTATGCAGTTAATTGGCAAACATCTTATTCTTCAGCATTCTGGTGCTTGTACTGAAGAAAATATTTATATCCTATAAATTACTACTTCTTTTCATTCTTCCTCTTAATTTTTTAAAGGGCAATATGATGGAGAATGAAAAAATAGAAGAAAAGAAGTAGCAGAAAGATAAAATCAAATATCTTAGCAGTTCAGACTCAAAGTTATTTTGAAGATAAATGGCATACCAAGAGTACAGAGTTAATTTGATTTGAATAATCCCTTTGTGTGGTTTTCTGTTTGTTTTACTTATGTTTTGATCTTGATCTGATAGTGTTTTGTACCATTAGATACATTTTCAAGCCTATGGTTATATACTGGACTTTGTTGCTCTAGAGTAATATTAAAAAATTAAATAAAATATTAACACAATGATTATGGATCTCATTGTAGGAGAATCAAAAGCGAGAGAGGAGAGTAAAGCTAAGAAGGTGTTTGGGGGAGGTTTTTCTCAGGGGGAAGAGGTGAGATTTCTGAGGTCTCTGTAAATGGTCCTGAGAACAGATGAAGGCTGAGTTCCAGCCATGTTAATGCTTGGACCCATTTGTTTTCCAGTGCTATCAACACCTTAAGCCAAAAGCAAAAAAGATTTGGGAAAAGTCAGGTTCTATTGATCATTTCTATTTTAAACTTAGTGTCACAGAAATGATTCTTCCACTGACTCCTTTTCACTGGAGTCCCTTTCCTTTTTCTCCCCATGGCAGCTGTTCCAAAACTTACCCTCTAGAAAGCTTCTCACCTTTCCTGAGCTTCTTCACTCACAACAGGTACAGGCTTGCCAAATTAAGCATGGTTTCCTTTTTCCCAAACTAAACTTGATGCTATTTCTTTAAAAATAAACAATGGGCAGAATTTTCATATCATTAAGGTATCAGGAGAGTGATAAGAGGTCTTCCCTATGTTTTCTTTATTCAAATAAATCTTCACTGGTTTCAAGATCATGCTTGTGCAATAGGATTTTCTTGTAAATCCCCTTACCTGATCAAGAAGACACAGAGATTTGTATCCCCTTATAAAGAATTATTGTTTTAGCCTATTTTGAAATCTCTCGTAAAACTGAAATACAGAAATGCTCATGTAGATGTTAACATCATAGCTGTTTCCACTTTTGTGATGTGCCTGTGGACAGGATATTTTTGGTATCAATATTAAATAACAGCACATCAGTACAATGTTGTCAGAGTGATTTATTACTGGAATGTTACTGGTTTCTCTTAATATTTGTGTCATTGCAGATTTAATGTGATCATCCCAATGTTTAGTGAATGGAATAATGAATAAGGCAACTGAGGGCACCCTCTACCTCTCATAACTGCTAAACTTCCTTGGAATTCTCTGAAACATGAGAAAGTCACTCTTATAGAGAGTTATCTCAAAAGACATTCAATAAGTAAAACACGAAAGTATCTATATTTCATGGGAGTTTACATTCTTGACTCCTCAAAGTGGATACTGAAGGTGTACAAAACCATCGAAGTCACATAGGAAGCAGAGCATCTTCTTTGTTTGCTTACTCAGGTCCCAGCTTTGGGTCCTATCTCTCCATCTTCTAAAATTCATAGGTACTCTATCACATGTACAATACATCCTTCAATGTTAGCTTTACTTCTAGGTAGTTTTTTCTCTGCTGAATTTTATTTGTATACAGTAAAGTGCTTAGATTGTAAGCTTGCAATTCAAAGAGTTTTGACACATATATACACTTAACCAACATCAAAGTCAAGATGTAGAGCCTTTCAGATAGCTTATTATTATTATTATTATTTTTATTTTGTCTGTTGTCCTTATCACTCATGTTTTGAAATCCTTACCCTTCCGGGAAATGAAAACAAAAGTACATTTTCTTTGGGATGCCTTTAAATACTATCAGATTTAAAATGTTATTGGTTTCTCTTTTCTCTAACTTTACTTCTCTCGAAAATTTTCTACAAATCAACTTTGTAACTCGCACTTGACACTTCTAACAGGCTTATGAAATCCTGATCTTGGTGTAACATGCCCTGTGTAATACCCAGGTCTGAGAATATGGTAAGCTTTACTCATATTGTTGAGTTACATTGTATGGCATAGCTGACCTTAATATATAAAGATGATCTGAGTGGGTCAAACCTACCACATGAGTCCTTTAAAAGCAGAGATATTTCCCAGGTTGGTCACATATATGGAAACAAGAAAGACTGGAAGCATGGTTGGAGTTTAACACAAGTGATGCTTTCCTTTGCTGAAATGAAAGGACCACAATTCAAAGACCTGAGAGCAAACCCAAGAAACTGAAGATGACCCCAACAGATAGTTGGCAAGGACACAGAGATTTTATTCCAATTGGAAGAAACTGAATTCTGACAACAACGTGAATGGAGGCAGATTTTCCACAAACGCCTTAGACAAAAACTTGGCCTGACAGACACCCTGATTTCATCCCAGTAATACCATGAGCAGAGAACTCAGTCATGTGGTGGGAAACTTAATGACCTACTGAATTGTGTACTAATGAGTGATTTTTGTTTTAAGTCACTATATTTGTGGTAATTTGTTACGCAGTGATAGAAAACTAACACAACACTATAGCTGATATGAGTATATGAGTATGCTATAGATACCTTATATATAATAAACCAGTTCTTTATGTTTTATTATCTCTTATTCTCAGACTAGGTCCAGAGTTGGAGCTAGAGGGACCTATACGTTTACAGGGTAAAAGAAGTGAATACAGCAATGGGTACAGAATTGAGGACCTTGTTGCAGTCGTGGTAATTGCAAAGGCACAGTTCTAAGAACTTTACATGTATTTGCCTTATATCCACACTTAACATACTGCTTGGCACAAAATATAAAATATTTTTGTCTCATTTTTACTTAATCAGTGCAATTACACATATTTTGGGGTTTCCCCAACTTTTTCTCTAACATTGTTAAAATATTAAATAATCAAGAGCTAATGTACCCCTGTTTCTGTGTTTCTGTTTATTTTGTGTTACGTTTCCACGTTTCCTCTTATGATTGATGGAAGAGTAGCTATTTCTGCTTTGCTTGTTGTTGTAAGAACTGCATTCCTTGTGGGGTAAATGAAAAACAATCTCAGAGAATTTCAGAAGAAAGAGAAAAAAAGCATTTATATCACTAACTGATCTAAAAACCTAAATGAAAAACAATTCCAGCAATTCCAGAAGAAAGAGGAAAAAGCTTTTATACTACTAATGGATCTGGAAACTTATAGCTTTCATAATTTAAAAGGTAAGTTTCAAAGTGAGGCATTTTCTAGAACTAACAATTTTTTGAAACCTCTCAAGTACTAATCCATTTTAAAATGCACGGCATTATTTGAGAAATATGAAGAGTTGAAATTATGATCTACATTTCAATGATAGAGAAAACAGTATAGCAAGAGGTGAAACTGTTTGCCCAAGTGAGGAACCAGTATAGAACTCAAATATGACCCTGGGCTTTTATTAGGGCATAGGGTTACAATAGATTATTAAAGATATTTCCCACTTCCTATCAAGGCTAAATACTTTCTCCATTAAAAATCAATACAAGCTAAGGGCATTGTATTTCAAAAACTCAAACTGCAAGACATTCCAGTTAACCCTCAGGAAGGCAGAGACTGGTGCCTGCAAGAATAAAGTATGGGGGAGGGGTTCAATGTTAGCCCCTAATTTTGAGATTAACATTTTTAAAAAAATTATGTTAAGTTGAGAGTTTGGGCAAGGGAAAGGCATGTGGAGCTACTCTATAAATTTCTGATATCATTCCCATCCTGATTTGAAATTGTATTTTCTTTAGCAGACTTTTAAAAAATGCTGAATAAAAGTGAGGTAATTGAAGTTTTAGATTGCCCTTTCATTTGCTTATTCCACAAAAATTCACCGTGCATCAGACAAAGGCTGTGCAAAGTTTTTTATGAGAATTTTTTTTTAAAAAGTTGTGGTCCTTTTCTTAATAAAAATGTGTGAAATCACTCTTAATAATGACTCACATTTATTTAATATTTACTATCTTTCTGCTTCTGCTTCATTTTAAATGTATTAACTCACTTAATATTTACAACAACTGTGTTAGATTGCTATTATAATTATTTACATCTTGTACATAAAATGTATGGTACAGAGAAGTTCACTGACCTTTCAAAATTCATTCAACCAATAAGTTGGAGAGTTGAGATCCAAACCCAGGAAGTCTGGTTGTTGAGATTATAACTACTGTGCAATACTGCTTAGTACACTGTGAAATATTGAACATATTACTCTATATTAGTGATATTTGACTACAATTAATACAGAGGCTTTAATTACTAACATAACAAAGATATCTACAACCTTTATTTTTTCCCTCTTTGATAACATGAAATAGATGACTTTTTTGTTCTCTTTTATTATCCCCTTAAACTTCACAATCCCTTTTTAAAAGATCTCACTTCAATAAAAAAACCCATATTCCTATTATTTCCATGGAAAGAATACATGTTTGGTGATGAGATGTCCAACTTCTCTCCCAGGGTCTATCTTAAGTTCTGATATTCGCCAAGAGGGGTTGCTGTATTTAGGGTGAGTGCTCAGTCCTGGGTACTAGGATGGTGAATGGCAGCTCTCATGCGCCTCTCTGCCTTGTAGTTCTTAGAATGCTCCACAGGTCACAGAAAGGTGTGATAGGATTGCTCAGTGGAAGCAACTCTTTTAATTACTGGGGGGCTTGCATCAATGACATGAGGAAAAGTACACCCCTCAGTGAAGCTTTTCAGTGCCCTTGGACCAGCTCTAGAACTGATCTCCTAACTCCCTGAGTGCCACATTACACATGCACCATCACTCCCAACCGCTGCACAGTTGCTTGGCAACAGCAGTACTTGCTCTGCTTGCAAGATGGGAAAGAGACAAATGGATAACCAGGAAAACCCCCAGCCTTGTCATTTCTCATACTACCCATAGAAAGGCACAAAGTAAGTGCTCAGACTCAATGCTATCTCAAAATTGCAGCCTGAAGATATTTTTGTTACAAGAAAGAAATCATTAGTATCTACCATACTTAAAATCAAGGAGCCCTTTAGCTTTTAAAGCTGCAATGGCTCAGGTAGTGATCTGTATTTATAAACCTGATTGCCTTGCTAACTACTGGGAGATACCAGTGGTAAATGATCTGATAATTAAGGTGCAGGAAAATTGGCATAGAGAAATCAATCAATCACTTATCCAATCTTTATTGAGGACTTATTAGGATTACTAATAGCTGTTACTTAATGAGTACTTCCTGCAAACGCAGCTTCATGCTAAATGTTCTATACATCATCTTGTTGCATGTTTACTATGCTCTTGTAAAATGGGATCTATCATTCTTGCCTGAGAGATAAAGAAATTACTGCTCAAACATGTTAAATAGATTGTTCAATGCCATGCAGAGTGTCAGACTTGAACCTAGGAATGCTTGACTCCAAAGTCAAAGATTGACCTCACAGATCATTTGTATATTCTACTGGCTACTCACCAATCCCTGTGCCAGGCTCTTAGACTTCACAAAGCCAGCCATTCCAAAAGTTCTCTTCATGCATCTATTATATGGCAGTACACAGCTGATTGATTAAGGCTGTCTGTCTTAATCTTTATTAATTCTATTCATCTCCTTTAACTCCTTTATAATTTATTTTATAGCTCAGAAGTCAAGTGGAGCTGTGTTTAAATATTGGCTTTACTACTTATAAGTTTATGTGAACTTTGGTGAATCAAGTTTTAGTATCCATAAAAGTTAACCTATAACTATTATGCCAGTAATATTTGTCAAGATGTGAAGGTTCTGAGTTTTCTTCTTTTGTAACTAACAAGTTACCATGTTATACATTGATGCTGGCAGAAGACATGAGACTCCAATCATGTTTCATGAGTAAATGAATTAACGAGTGGACAACTGACTGATATTGGAATTCAGATGAGTAGAGGCAGGAAACAGAAGCATGGGAAGACATGCACTTAAGAGTCAAAAATATCTTGATTTCATATTTAGTTCCACAGAGGCAAAGGAATTAATTACTGTCACTGCACAGCAAGCAACAAGAGCTTAATATTCACAGTAGCTTTCCTTGTCCTCAAATCCTATATACAGAGTGATGTAGAATGGCTCAGGAAGATATTATATACTCAGATAGCCTGAATTACAGCTGAGGAACCCTAAGATTAGAACATTTTAATCTTTAAAAAAGGACTGCTAGAAAACATGGCCAACATTTGCCCCAGAGGAAGTTACTCTTTTTATTACACTGTCCAGGAAGCAAATCTTTTTCTGCTTTGGAGGGCAACAATAACTCTATCTTCCAAGGCTACTTGCTATACAAATATCTTTGAAAAGTGAATTCAGAACAGTGGCTGATATAAGACATGAAGAAATGTGAGATATACATGCAGAATTGTCTCCCAAATGTTTCATAAAATTGTATTTAAAAAGTAGGAGAAAACTGCTTGCAGAGTGTCTGCCATAGAGAAGAAAACCAATAATATTTCATAAGTAAAGGAATTAATCAGTGAACAACTGGCTGATATTGGAATTCAAATGAGTAGAGGTGGGCAACAGAAATATGAGAAAACATGCACTTAATAGTCAAAATTACCTTGATTTAATATTTAGTTCCACAGACATTAACTGTAGGATCTTGGAGAAACATAATTTTTGTATCTTTATTTATAAACTGAGAATCATAATGCAAATTCTTTAGGTTATAGTGATAATTACAAGAGATGCTGTGTGTATGTACATAAGTATATACACACACACGTAAATGCTTATACATATATTGTATATGTAATATTATATGTCACATAGTAAGCAGGCAATGTATTATTTTGGACTCTTGTTCTTTTGTTTTTTGTTTTTTTTTTTGAGTTGGAGTCTCACTCTGTTGCCCAGACTGGAATGCAGTGGCCGCTCCCAGCCAGCGCAGCCTCGACCTGCTGGGCTCCGGCGATCCTTCCGCCTCAGCCTTCCAAGTAGCCGGAATTACAGGTGTGCACTACCACGCCCGGCTGATTTTTTTGATTTATTGTAGAGATGAGGTCTCGCTACCCAGGCGGGTCTCGAACCCGCGGGCTCAGGCAATCCACTCACCTCAGCCTCCCAAAGGCGTGGGATTACAGGCTGAGCCACCGAGCCCGGCCAGGACTCTTGTTTTAATGTAACAAAATAAATTTGAACAATCTTAAACAGACAAAAGGGGGTTAAAAATGGATGTCTCATGGAACCTAGGTGCTAATATGCTTCCAGACATCAAGAAAGAAGGAAGGGAAAAACTAGGAAAAGATAAGATTTTCTTCTGTATCTTACTATTAATTTTTTTTTTTTGAGTTGGAGTTTCTGTCGCCCAGACTGGAGTGCAGTGGCCGGGAGCAGCCTCGACCTGCTGGGCTCCAGCGATCCTTCCGCCTCAGCCTTCCAAGTAGCTGGAACTACAGGCATGTGCTACCATGCCCGGCTAATTTTTGATTTATTGTAGAGATGAGGTCTCTCCAAGTTGCCCAAGAGGGTCTTGAACCCGCGGGCTCAGGCAATCCACTCACCTCAGTCTCCCAAAGTGCGGGATTACAGGCTAAGCCACCGAGCCCGGCTTAATTTTTTTAAATGCTTCTTTTTTTCAGTGTGTCCAATTCCACTTTATCTCTCTTTCTCTGCTCTTGGTGCAAAGGGCAAAATATGTAGTACCCCACACATCAGAGATTTTATGTTTAGACCCAGACAAAGAGAAAGACATGCTATTACTAGTTGGTTCTAGTTCTAATTTGAGGGAGGAAATATAGTGTTTGGTTCATTGGGTTAGAAACTCATCTTGGATCAATCTACTATGACCCAGGAGGTAGGAGTGGGCTTAGGGATATACACAGAAAACCTGTAGCTCTGTGAACCACCCCTATCATGGAGGAATGAGTATTAGGAAATGCTTAGAAAAGACTGGTAGATACTAATCCCAATATAATGTCACCAATTTTTATTATACCATAGTTTGAGTTGAGTTTCTATGACTTAGAAACTAAAAACTCTTGACTAACACAGAATTAAGAGAAAAGAAAGGAAAAAAAAGAGCCGAGATGCGAATGATAACTGGGAGTCCTGGTTTTAAAATGACCTGTTTAGTTAATATCACATCTAGGAGGGAACAGGAATGATCACATCCTCGAAGGGTAGTTGTTTTTCCTGTATTAGAAAATAGAGAAAGCAACACAAGTTTACACATTTTCGTATGTTCTCTCCCTGCTGGTACAACCTGGCTATGTTTTTGGGTGTGTGACGGTCAGGCAGTGAGAGAATGGGGCATGGTAGGTGGGAAGGGAAGTATGGCGTGGTAAGCATTAAGGTTGGAGAAGCAGCAGGAGCCAGATCATGCAGAGTGCTGTAGAGCATGCTTCAACTTGATCTAAATTAGAAACCACTGGATGGCTTTATGCAGGAGAATGGCACGATCACACGGAAACTTCAGAGACTGCACCTGGGCTGCCATGAAGAGAACGGCAGAAAGGGAGAGAGACAGGGGACAGGAATTCCAGTTGGAAGTTATTGTGAGAGAGAAGTCATGGTAACTTGGGCCAGTGAAAGAAAGAAGGGAGTGGACTTCAGAGTTGGTTAGAAGGTCATTTCAACGTGAGTTAATAATGAATTGAATGTTGTAGAAAAGGGGCAGTGAAAGAGATACGGATGATTCAGCTTCATAGCCAGTCTCATAGCCCAAGAGAGTGATGTTGAATTTCAGACTTATTTGCAGCTTTCTAGAAGATACAGATTTCTGGCAACATTCATATGAAGCTCAGTTAACTTCCAATAGTTTAAGAAGCAAATAAACAACACAACACAAAATAAAATTAAATCCTCTTAAGGCAACATGATTTTCATGAAAATGCACTGGGATGAAGAATCAAGCTGAGGCTGTTTGCTCAGCAAGGTCGTGGAATAACTTTGCCTTTTCATCTCTGTGCAATTCAGTTTTGCTCTTTTTTTTCAGAAAAAAAGAGAATAGAATAGTCGGACTATAACATCGTATAGTTTATCCAAGTAAAAGAATAAAGCTGTGGAATATGATCGGTTTGCTATTTTCCATTTGTACAATCTTCGGCGTATCACTCAAATACTATTTTTTAAACTTTATAATTAAAATGTTAATACATACATTTTATTGATTCTTATTAAATGTGTAAAGAATTGTCAGGCTTGATAAATGTCAGAATCATTTTAAATATTATAATCTTTCTATTATGAATGGGGAAACAACTTTTGAGCATCTAAGAAATGTTCTAAGAGCTCACAATTAGTAAATAGAAAAGTTAAGATTTAATCTCAGTTCAATCAGAGCCTTCTCTTTAAATGCCAACAGTCCCTTTCCAGATAAACCAGGGTCGCTCAGGAGATGTACATTAAAGAACCTGCCTGTCATCAGCAGTAATGGAGGTGTAAAGGGTTCCTACTATTATTTCCTGACCATGTTGATCTCCTTGGAACATTTATTTATCGTGCGTTCATCGAGTATAGACAAAAATGACATTAATTAACAGCAGTTATAAATTGAGTTCAGAGGCATCAAGTTGGGAATGAACTTTTTGTCAGCTAAAGGAAAAGGAGTTTGAATGCCCGCATAGGCTTCCATGCATGGGCGATAGAATGGAAATTAATGATTACCTACTGCATAGTTCACTTACCCTCAAAACCTCCAGGCAGTCATTTGGATCAAGTACATAAAAAAGGCAAAACCGGGCTTCTAATCTGATGGCAATGATTATTCATGACGCACAAGGAAAAGGTAATTGTTGAAGCACATTTTGATCTGAGTTGGCAACAGGGCAAAATGTAACACATTCAAGTGAGTTCAGAATCCAAGGGAGATCTCTGATCAAGGCAGGAAAACCAGATTATCTTCTTTAACGAGCTTAACTTCTCCATGAACGCCAAGGGGATTACATCTAAGCCATGTGGTTTGGTGAAAAGAACATCGAAGTGGGCATATAGAGTTCCAGATTTTAAACATGGTTTTCTTAGTTATGTGACCTTGGATAAGTCATATCTGTTGTGTGTATTGCCACTTCATCTTACAATAAATGCAGCAGTTGGGCTTGATTAGAGGATTTTGAACTGTTCCCTCACAGATCATACACTTTTAAAGATTTTTATTAGTCATGTAATGACATTGACTAGTGCACAGTTAATTGATTTTTCACTTTAAGTGATCAGATACATAAAACTGTCAATGTGTACATCTAATCATAGTGAAAAAATCCATGGGTTTTTTAATCTGTCTGGGCAAGTGTAAAGCAACTCCATGTTTGGATAACTTAAGAATCCTTTGGGTCAACATCTTCCTTATGCTTACTGATTTTCTCTTGACTTACTCTAAATTATCTTGTCCATGATATAAAATTAAAAATGCTAAAAAGAAAAAAAGAAACCTTTGGGTGGGTAAACAAAAGAAGATGTAAAGATTGAAGCTTTGCCATCTCTTCATCACAGTCTACAGAGCTTTCCATGCTAAGGTCTCTTTCTAAAACTCTCATTTTATCTTCTACTACTCTCCTTTCACCCACTGTTCCAAAATAACACCGGCTTTTTGAAACTCTTTAGTCAACATGCTCTTTTGTTTACTAAGTTTCATTCCCTTGCCTAGAATGTTCTTTCTCCAGCTTTGGTTTAAATGTTACCTTTTCAGGGGAATCTCCAGGATCACGTTCTTCCAGTTGCTTTTCCCTTGCTAATTTCTCTAGCTGAATCCACTTTTTTTCTTTGTTTCCTTTAGGACAGTTTGTGTCTATGAATATATTTGTGAATTTATTATTTGTTGTCTCTCTTCCTCACTTGTGTGAAAATTCTTGCAGAATAGCACTGTGTTTATTTCTTTGTTTTAATCAATCTATGTTAGCATGGTACCTGGCAAAGAGTGAAGAATAAGCGTGCATTGGAGGGAGAAAGACTTAAACGCAAAAAGTCTTCGTAAAATATGGAAAGTAATTTGGGTGTCTTCCCTATTTGTTTTAAAAATCAAGTATGAGGAAGCCATGGGATTCATTGGGGCAGTGGCTATGGTGGCAACAGTGTCCTAAAGTCCACTCAACCTCACATAATCCAGAACAGGGTCCCTCAACCTTGGCATTATTTATAATTTGAGCCATGCTGAGGGTGACTCTGTGCATTGTTGAGTGCTTCGCATCATTGCTGACTTCTACCTACTAGGTAATATTACCATTCTTGCCGCCAATTGTGACAATCAAATATGCTCTCAGATTTAGTCAAACGTCTCTTAAGAGACACAGTTTCACCTGATTGAGAACCACAATCTTAAGATGACAAATTAAACAAAGAGTAAGTAAAATCTTAGTGTGTCACAAGGTATATTTCCTTTGAATGCTGAGATCATTTCTCTTTGTCTATTTTATGAACAGATTTCATTAACAACAATTTTCATAATAATTATTTTAGTAATGTTTCTTATCTTGCCCTGAGCATGAGGGAGTTTACCAAGAATTTTAATAGCATCAACAGAAACTTTCTTTTACTGATACAAGAGGAAAGAACCCTATCAAAATGCTGTTTAGAGAATTAGAGAATTGCCAGGAAGGTTGGAGAACCAGGGGCAGAAAATGACTCAGAACAAGGAAGGCTGGATCAGTAGGACCCCAGCCAAAATCATGCCCCCCAAAATCAATGTCTGTCAGGCATAGCTATTGTTACCTATGACAGCTGTTTGTCCCAGCTTACCACCTCCTGTGGTCATCTTCGGTACTGCTGTTCTGGTATATAGACACTGTTGCCACCATAGCCACTGCCCCAAGAATGTGTTCTCTGAGGCCTCACTTCTTTGTGCTCCTTCCCAATTCAGAGTTAGTGCTGTGTGCATTTGATTAGCTGAGACTAGGGCAGGTGCCACTTTATAAGATAGAAGTGAAGCTAGAAAAATGTGTGTGACTCATATTTAGACATATATGTGCATGGAGACAGCTTGCCTTTCACCAGGAACATATGGTGGTGAATTCACAAAGCATAGGAGTGAGTTTAGATTCTAGAATGTCCCAGAGCCACTCATAGGCATTAACCAAGAGATAAAATAAAGCAGTGATCACAAAAGCGTTCACAGCGGAATAGAGCCAGTTAAAGGCCCCTCTCATCTGCAGAATGGCTAGCATATATGTATCCTTTTTTCTCAACAGACATTTGCAATCTGTTCATTCAAAAGTAGCATTCCACAGACTGAGCTTCCTATACCACTGCTTCTCCTTCTCTTACCTATGTCTGAATGGACATCACAAAAGACAAAGCCCAGCTATTCTGTGTTTATCTGGTAAGTCCTGAATGTGCACTGCAGGGTCCATTTCCTTGATACTTTTCCTCAAGGTATGCTAAAATAGCCTGATCATGGACAGGCACTTGATGTTGCAGTCACCAAAGTACAACAGTATTTGCTGGGTTTCCAGTTTGACCTCATTGCATTTCAATGTGTGAACTGTGTCCTCTGTGGGTTAGACTGCATGACAAACAGGCAGGGGCTTCATGGATAATTCAAGCTCCAGTAGTTTATCAGCTCAGATGGAACTGTACCAGTTTTGCTAGAGCGGAAAACAGAGTATAAACTGAAAGCTCATTTATTCTACAAATGTTTGCTGTACTTAGGGAAAATAGTTTTCCATAATTTCTTCATTTCCTTCTAGGGTCAAATTGGCTGTCTTTGAACATATCCTAGTAAAATAACTCCAGTAAATATCAGAGCTGGCAAGGATAAAAGAACTGTGCTTTGTCTGCATGGACAGAGTGAGGGACCTAACTTCTCAGTCACATTCTTTGTTTGTAATATGTTAACCATAGTTTATTCAGGATTTGCTAGGCCATGCTGAAATAATAAAAATTAAACCCCAAATCTCAATAACTTAACACCACAAAAAGTTAATTCTCACTCACATGGCATGTCTAACATGCTTTGCCACGGGATCCTGCTCTGTACAATCTAACGTTACCGATATCTTCAGGACATTATAGAAACACAGAGGAATGGTATATAACCCAGCTTGCACGGGGCATAGAGACTCCATGGAGGATGTGAAGCCACAGATAAGACATCAAGGATGAGGAAATGTTAGCTAGGGTTTGTTTAAATTTTCCTAAGCAAAACTATGAAGGCACAAAAAGTATGTGTGTACGAATAACTGACATTGCTTACCATAAAGTCAGAGATATGAAACGATAATGAAAAAGACCAGAAAGTGATTAGTGTATGGTCTTATCTTATACATAATGGAGAGTCTATGAAGGAGTTTAAATCAGAGTGTAAAATGGTCAGACTGTTGTTTGGCTACTGTGTGAAGAGTAGATTTAACTAGAAGGTTCTGGTGGCAAGAAGATTAATAAAATGAATTTTGTAAACTGTGCTGGAGATTATGAGATGGAAACTGAAAAAGATGGAGAGGAAGGGAAAATCCAATAAATATTTGGAAGTGGAAGAGTACACTTAGTAATTGATAGAATGGAGGGTGATAAGGGAAAGGAAGTATGGATCTTTGGGTTTTTAGAGTAGGAAAATGGCCCTTAGATATAGATTGTGACATAGAAATTGACCTTACTTATGACCCAGGAATCCCCCTATTGGGAATATATCTGGAGGAACTCAAGTCATTCTCCCAAAAAGATACCTGCACACTCACGTTTATTGCAACTCTATTCACAACAGCAAAAACATGGAACCAACCATGCTGCCCATCGAAACTGGATGTGGATACAAAAAAATGTGGTATGTATACACAATGTAATAATATGCTGCCATAAAGAAGAACAAACATATGGACTTCGCAGCAACTCAGATGGATTTAGAGTCTATCATACTCAGTGATCTATCACAGAAACAAAGAACAGAGTACCATATATTCTCTTTCATAAGCGGACCTTGAACAATTATCAGAATGCTATAAGAAAGGAATTGACAGTAATGGGAAACTGTCAGGGGAAGGGGGGTGGGATTGGCAGTCAAGGGAAACTGCCAGGGGAGGGAGTGGCACACCTCATCCACAAGGTAAACTGCATAATGACTATTTGTATACCTAACCCTGAATTTTATCCCACATCTTTAAAACAAAAAATTAAAGTAAATTAAAAGAATAATATATAATGGAAAATTTTGTGGGGGTGTAATTAATTCAGATGTTTGTTCAATAAGTTTGAAATACCAATAAGACACAAATAAAATGAGAATGCAGTGTAGGCAGAGTTTGACCAAAAAATTTGTAACTCAAGAAAAAAGTCTAGTGTTAGCATATATTTGGGGAGATATCAGAATATGGGTGGCATAGCAATATTCAAATTGCTAAAAGATGACACTACTCTTTCAGCAATTTGAATACTGAGGAGATCAGCTGCCCAAGGGTAAAACTCCAGGGAATCCTTCCACATGAGCTGTGCATGGTGTAAGATAAAGCAGACAGTTAGTAAATTGAGAAGGAAACATCACAGAGGTAGGAAAAAAAAAAGAACAAACAGAGTTTTGATGGAGGAAGAACACTGAGGAATTAGAAAGTTTGAAGAAAATGGGTAATCCAGTGGTGTGGAATGTAGCAGAAAAATCCAGAAAAGTAAAGACAGAACTATATCTATTACATTCAATAGTGGTGTTATTGATCATCTTAATTTGTATCATTTGCAGTGGATTTATTTATTGAATCACCAAATGTTTTCTAAGTAGCTACCATGCATCAGGCCCAGGGCTTAGTATTGGGAATGAGAATTAATAAATCTGATATTAGTTTTATTAGGTCCTTGTCTAACTTGGAGTCTAGCGGGGGACATGAACAATAAATAGTCACACACAAAATATATATAATTAAATTATTGATAAGTTATAATGACTAATACTTAGATATAAATTAGAAGTAAGTATAGCTTATTCTTCTGTCTGTGTAATAATAGGTTACTTTATAGGGTAGTACAGAGACTGAACTGCACTTCTAGGGGGAGTTCAATAAGAGTGTTAAGGAAGCTTTTTTAGAATAAAAGAAATTTGAACAGGTTTATAGACTAAAGAGGCAATAATACACAGAAGTAAAGATATAGGAAAAAGAGATAATTACTGACATTTCAAGATCTGAAAGAAGCAAAGGAGCTTGATGGTTTATATAAAGGATTTGACTTTAGATAAGAGGAGGACATCCACTTTGAAAAGTAGGATATTTGACTGAAAAGGATATTGCAAATTTGTCTGGTGGGGTTGATGTTCTTAATGAAGTAGAAATCAAATCTATTTGATAAGGATGAGTACGAAAGTATTTAAGTAGAGTTTGAAGACACATAAAATTGAGTATCTTTTAAGAGCAAAAGGATCATGTTTTTAAGAACATGGATAACCTCTTACAATTGGGTTGTAGACCAAGTGACTGAGTTCTGATTGATGAGAGGTGGGCATATGTGATATAAAATATTGCCAGAGTTGGCCTTTATGAGTATTGTACATGACTCTCTAGTCTTTGAAAAACACATGTTTCAGAAGTTGAATATCTTAGTCACTATGTGGAAAAGACTACAGTTTCTCAGTTTTGCTCAGTTTAGCTGTGATTTCAGTGAGAAATTAACTTTTTTCTGGTTTGAGACGCTGAGATTTTTTGGTGTATTGCTATTGTTGTTTAATCTAGCTTATCCTTCTTGACTAATAAAATTACTATTAAAGTGTTGTATTAGAGGATCCAAGATGGCCACTGTGGAGTAGCAGACCAGCACCTCTCTCACCAAGCAAAGCAGAAAGTAGGAACCCAGCTGCCAAAAGACAGAGATACCCCCAAACACTTTTGGATGGGTGAAGCATCCTGCACCCAACAAAGGTCTCTTTGAATACACAGAGACCAGAAAGTGATGGCAGACATAGGAAACTGGATACCCCATCCTCAGTCATGTGCCAGGCTTGCACAGGAACTGAAGTCCTTCTTGGTGAATGAGAGTAGGTAAATTAGCCTAAGGTGCTTTAAGTTAGTTAACCCCTCACTGCCCTGTATGATGAGTCATCAACCCTGGTAAGGGCACAGCAGCAGGCAACCACAGCCCAAATTGAACAGAAAATAAAACTCACACCCCTGTAAGTGTGGTTTATGCCAGTGGAGTCCAGTGGCTGACTTCCAGGTAGGGAAAGTTCATCTGCAGAGTGATCCCTGTTGTCACCTAGCACCAGTAGACAGTGGCCATCTTCTTAGCCAGATCAGAAAGAATCACCTTCAAGTCCTGCATGCCTACAGAGTGGATACTCCTATCCCCCATGTTGAAGAATACTTTCTTTTTACAAGAGCAGAAAGCAGACTTGAATAGGGAGGAACAACTTGAATGACCTGAAGGCTTTCTTGGTGGGAAGACTTCTGGCCTGCAAACTGCAGACTGCAGATGAGGGCCACATCCTCCCACTGGCTCATTCAAAGTGTTAGGCAATCCTCAAAATCCTAAAGAGCCAGCACCCATAAAAGCAACTATCAGATCAACAACGATAATCCCCCAGAATAATATACTCCAGATGACAGTCACAGACATCAGAGAATGGATAGTTAAAATGAAAAGAAGGAACAAAGAAAAACTAGGAGCAAAACTCACTGAAGTTATACAGAAAGTAAAAGCAGAGTTGGTCAATTTCAGAAAAGGCCATTTTGAAAAAATGAAAATGAATAATTTCATCTTGGGGGAAAAAAACAAAACAGTAATAAGAATAGGTAGCAGGATTAACCAGGCAGAGGAAAGATTCTCAGAGCTTGAAATCAAAATATGGAATCAACCAAGACTATTTTTTTAATGGGATAAAAGCTCAAAAGAGGAATCAAAGTCTCTGAGAGATGTGAGACTATGTCAAGAAGCCAAACCAATGTCTGATTTGTATTTCCGAAACAGCAAGGGGAACTGAGAACACCATGGACCAAGCCTTGCATATGGTCATCCAAGAAAGCTTCCCATAACTCACTAGAGAGGTCACCATTCAAGCACAAGAGATTCAGACTAACTCCACAAGGTATCACATGAGGAGACCATCCCCAAGACACATAGTAATCTGCCTCTACAAAGTAAGCATGAAATAAAATATCCTAAAGACAGCAAGAGAGAAAGATTATACTATCTAATGGGGAGGACCCATTAGAATTACTGCAGACTTATCTGCTAAAACACTACAAGCCAGATGGGACAGGAGTCTCATTTTTAATGTTCTTAAACATAAGCAATTCCAGTCAAAAATTTCTACCCTGCCAAGTTTAGCTTCCTAAGCAATGGAGAATTAAAATCCTTCAAAGACATCCAATCCTTAAGAGAATATGCAGCCTTCAGAGCAGCCCTTCAGGAGACATCTAAGATGGTGTTGAAAACAGAAAAAAAACTAATAAAAGAATGGTCATACCCATCATAAAAATACATGCAATCACAGAGTTAACAGAGCATACAGAGCACTCACAAAATTGAAAATACACACACATGTATATATACAAAAGGAAGCAAAGCAACCACCTTAAAGCCCTATTACAGAGATAAACTCTCAGATTTTAAAATCAATTTGAATGTGAATGAACTAAATGCACCTTGAGGAGATTAGCTGATTTTAAAAAGTATAATCCAATTGTCTTCTGCCTACAGGAAATTAATCTCACTGCAAAGGACATGTACAGGCTCAAAGTTGGGGACTGGAAAGTGGTCTTTCAGGCTAATGGAAAACAAAAGAGAGCAGGTGTAGTTATTCTGATATTAGACAAAGCAGATTTCAAACCATAAAAAGTTTTAAAAGACACTGCATAATAATAAAAGGTTCACTCCATCAGTAAGAAATATCCATCTCAAACATACATGCCCCCAACACAGAATGAAGTTTTGTAAAAAGACTACCATGTAAACTAAGACAGGACATTGACTATCACACAATCATTGCTGGAGACCTAAATACCTCATTTATCATTTTCGGTAGATCAAAAAACCAACAAGGCGATCTAGAACCTTAGTTCAATCAAATGGATTTAACAGTCATCTATAGATCAGTAAACCCAACATCTACAGAGTATACATTTTACTCATCGGCACATGGAACAAATTCCAAGATTGATCAAATTCTTTAACATAAATCAAGAATGAACAAATTTCAAAAGGTCAAAATAATACCATCAATTTTCTCAGATCACAGTGCAATAACAATAATACCACCAACAAGATCTTCCCCAAACACACAAAGACATGGACACTAAACAACATGCTGCTGAATGACTTCTGGGTCAACATTTAAATCAAGACAGAAATAAAAAGATTTCTGGAAACAAATGAAAGCAGAGACACATCTGATCAGACCTCTGGGATGTCATGAAAGTAGTGATAAGAAGAAAATTTTTAGCATTGTCTTGTATGCATCAAGAAAATCACACCTAAAGGAGATTGAAAGACAGTATCATGTATCCTAACTTCAGCAGAAGAAACCAAGTCACCAAGATATGATTACAATTGCAGGATATAAAAGACAAAAATATCATAGAAAGAATCAAAGAGACATAAAGCTGGTTCTTTGAAAGGATAAATAAGATTGACAGTCTTCTGGGTAAATAGACTAAAAGAGAAAGTCCAAATAAACATGATTATAAATGCAAAAGTCAAAGTCGCGACTAACCCTAAAGAAATTCAAAGGATTATCAGAGATTATTATGAACATCTGTATGCAAATAAACTAGAAAACCTAAAGGAAATGGAGGACTTTCTGACATCACACAAACTTCCAAGTTTGAAACAAGAAGAAATTAAAACTCTAAACAGACCAATAACAGACCAGGAAATTGACTCAGTCATAAGACATTTTCCTGCCAAAAAACAAAAACAAAAAACCCTAACCAGATGACTCCCCAGCTGAATTTCATAAGAAATACAAGGAGCAGTTGTTGCCAACTTGCTTGATTCCAGGCAATCAAAAATGATGGAATTCTCCCCAACACAATTTATGAAACTAACATCATACTGATATCTAAACCTGGCAAAGACCCAAAAAGGAAAGAGAATTACAGACCAATCTCCTTGATGAATGTAGATGCAAAAATTCTCAACAAGATTCTAGCAAATATGATCCAACCACACATCCCAAGGATCATCTTCTATAAGCAGCTGGGCTTCATTCCTGGGATTTGGGGCTGGTTCTAACATTCACAAGATCATAAATGTAATTCAATTCATAAACAGGTATAAAAGCAAGAGCTACATGATTCTATCATTAGACTTAGAAAAAAAAAGAATCCAGCATCCCTTCTTGATAAAACCCTTAAGCACCTAAGCATGGCAGGAATATTCCTCAAAACTGTAAGAACCAACTATGATAAACCCACAGCCAACATTTTGTTCAATGGGCAGAAGCTGGACGCATTCTTCCCTAAGAACAGGAACAAGACAAGAATGTCCCATCTCCCCACTCCTGTTCAACATAGTGGTGGAAGTCCTAGCCAGAACAATTAGGCAAGAGAAGGAAATCAGGGGTATACAAATAGGAAAAGAGAAAGTTAAGCTATCCCTCTTTGTGGACAATATGATTCTATATCTTGAACATCCTAGGGAGACTGTCAAAAGCCTCCTCACACTGATAAATGACATTAGTAAATTCTCAGGTTATAAAATCAATGTGCAAAACACAGTTGCATTTCTATACACCAGCAACAAGTAGGCAGACAACAAAATTAAAAAACACAATCGCATTCACAATAACCACACACACAAAAATGAAATACCTTGGCATCCACCAAACTAGAGAATTAAAATTTTTACAGTGAGAACTACAAAACACTGCTCAAATAAATCAAGGATTACACAAGCCAATGAAAAAATATTTCATGTGCATGGATTGGAAGAATCAATATTGTTCAGATGTTCATCCTGCACAAGAGAGTCTACAGTTTCAATGCAATACTCATCAAATTATTAATGTTATTTTTCTCAGACCTGGAAACAAAAATACAGAAATTTATATGGAAACAAAAAGAGCATGAATAGCCAAATAATCCTCAGCAGAAGGGAACAAACTGAGAGGTATCATACTTTCATACTTTAAACTTTATTACAAGGCTACAGTAACCAAAACTTTCTGGTACTAGTACAGGAATAGGCACATAGACGAATGGAACGGTCAGCGATTCCAGAAGCAAAAACATAGCTCTTAGCCAACTCATCTTTGACAAAATCACCAGTAACAATCACTGGGGAAAGAAAACCATGTTTAGCAAATGATACTGGAAGAACTGGCTGACCACATGCAGAAGAAAGAAACTGGACCCATACCTATCACCATATGCAGAAATCAACTAAGATGGGTCAAAGACCTAATCATAAATCCTCAAACTATAATAATCCTAGAAGACAACATAGAAATCATTCTTATGTACATCAAGGTCGGCAAAAAATTCATGACCAAGTTCCTGAATGCGCATGACATAAAAGCTAAGATAGACAAGTGGGACTTCATCTAACTGAAAAGTTTTTGCACAGCAAAAGAAACCATCAAGAGAGAGCGAAGAAACAACACACAGAATGGGAAAAATATTTGCAAATTATGCATCTGACAAAGGCCTAATATCTGGGATTTACAAAAAAAAAACTCAGAAGAAGTGAAAGAAAAAGCCAAACAAACAAAAACAACCAACCAAACAAAAAACCCTATTAAAAAATGGCCAAGGGACATGAACAGACACTTCTCAAAGATGATATACAAGCAACCAACAGACACATGAAAAAAATGCATAGCCTCACTAATCATCAAAGAACTGCAAATAAAAACTACAATGAGATACCACCTAACTCCAATTAGAATGACTATCAGTAATAAGTCAAAAAATAATAGGTGCTGGTGCAGCTGTGGAGAAAAGGGAATGCTTCTACACTGTTGGTAAGAATGTAAGTTAGTTCAACCTCTATGGAAAGCAGTGTGTTAATTTCTAAAAGAACTAAACATTGATTTTCATGCAATCCAGTAATCCCTTTCCTGGGAATATACCTCAAGGATCATAAATGGCTCTACCAAAAAGACAACTGATCACACATGTATATTACTACACTATTCACAACAGCAAAAACATGGAACCAGCCTGTTGCCCATTGAAAGTTGACTGGATAAAGAAAATGTGGTAATATTCATGATGGAGTATTATGCAACCATAAAGAAGAACAAAATAATGACCTTTGCAGCAACTTGGATGCAGTTGGAGACCATCATAATAAGTAAACTATCACAGAAACAAAGAATTGAACACCACATGTTCTTACTCATCAGTGGTCCCTAAACACGAATCATATTAGCAAAAGGAAGGGATCTGCAGTCGCTGGGCCCTGCTAGGGAGGGAGGGTGGGGAGCACATGACAACACAAAAGGTATCTGGGGGAGTGAGGGCCAGTTAGAAGGCCAAGCCGCATCTGCATGCAGCTTACTTATGTAGTAAATCCTCACTTGTACCCCACATCTCTATGATACAGCACAATTTAATAATAAAATATTATATTAATTTATTTACATATTCATACAAGTGATTTGGTTTTTTTTTTGCTTTATATTGTTTCTTTTTTTTTTAATGAGGCACACATTTAACAAGATACGGTTATGGTAATAACTTGGATGTCTTGGCTTATTTCTTTTGGAAAAATGTATAACGTTTTGAAGGTTAAGACACCATCAGACAAAGACAGCACTTCTTGAGAGCACAATTTGCCCTATTGATAAGATCCTACACTCACAACATGGGCCTATTTCCCAACCTATTTCTTTGCTTTCAAGATCAAATTGCTCCTGTCTGCTGTTCCTCAAAACACAGGTCTCTTCAAAGAGGCAGGTATTGACTGACAAAGACAAAAAGAGAAAATAGCTTTTTTGTAATAAATAAGTATACCTTCCAATTATCTCTGACAGACTAGACATATATGTCTTTTCAGAGTTCAACCATCCAATATTATACAGCTTAGAAGTCATCTACTTTAGCCCCCTTTGCTTTCTTTATATACAAATTCTTTCTCTGCCCTCAAAATTCTCCGCCTTCCCTTTTACCACAGCTGAAGTTTTCCCATTTGTCTCAGGGTATATAAAAGCACACTGCCAGCCACGTAACAACAAAAATTTTTAGTCAGATTAATGAGTGCTTGAAATCAATTGCTAATAAATGTTTCCTCTGTGATTTTGAAGACATTCCTAAAAATAAGAGCTTATACTCTTCATAACTTTGTGTAATTACTGAACCTCAAGTCCTTCATTTCCTCATCCATAGAATGGGAGTATTCCCATTCCCAGCCCCAATGGGAATGGAAATTATATCAAATATTTGTAACATACAGTTAAGTATTTATAACAGACTAAGTATGTGCTATATTTTGGCACAAGGTCTTAAACATATGTTACATATGTTACAATTAAAAAAGTTAGCCATCATATATGAATACATATGTACTGGGCAATTTGTTACAGATTGTCTCTAATCCTTAAAATATTGCTGTCAAATAGAACTTTTAGTCATCATGGAAATCTTCTATATCTATTCTGGCCAACATAATGGTCGCCAATCACATGTGACTACTGAGAACTTCAAATGTGGCTATCCCAACTGTGGAACTGATGTTTAATGCTATTTAATCTCAGTTATTTACATTTTAATGGTCACATGTGGTTAGTGGCTACCATATTGCCAAGTATAGCCTTAGAACACCATCAAAGCAGATTTCTTCTTTTCATAGAGTAGAAAATAGTGTCAGAAATGTCAGTTAGCTTGTTTACTTTGATTCAGCTAGCAAATAAATGCACTAGGATTTGCCTTATTCCCTGACCGTGCTCTTTTCTCTTTACCCTGTTGCTTCTGAGAACCTTACCATTTATGAATATCTCAGTTCCCCCCACACACTATACTTTTGCATGTATTTAAAATAACTTACCTGATGCTATAATCCTTGACTTGAAGTGACTTGTGAAATAGCTTATTTCAACCCTTTTCTCTAGCTCATGAATATCCTGTGTATTTTCCCCTAGGTGATCTTCCAACCTCCCACCAACTACTGCCAGTGTCTGGTGGCTCATCACCTTACAACATCACCTGGGTTGCTATTATCAAGCACTTCTTTGCCAGGTATTAGAATACCGCCTGAGCCCATGTGTCACGAGGTAAATGGCTGAGATCAGATAAAGCTGCTGAAACAGCACATTTGGAGCTCATCAAACTGACTGTCAAACAATCGTGCATATACAAACCTGTCCTAAATTGCAGGGAGAAAGACAATGGGAATGGAGTGATGAGCAGTATTAAGGCTCAGATCCACTGAAAAGCCAATCCAAGAAATTTATGATGATGGTATATGCTGATATGAGGATATTTTGTCAGAGAATAATTCACTTTTTCATATGAATGTGTCCCTGTCATGACTAATATATTTGGCAAAGAACAGAGTCACCGGCTTATTTGACTAGAAAGTAAAGGAGTGAGCAGAGAGGGAAGTTAAGGATGGGAGAAGGTACAATGAATCAAATATGAGGACAAGCACATTCTCCTTTACAAATAAAAGTACTATTTCAATCTAAATTTTGAGGGTGTAGCTTCCATCATGGGTCTGCAAAAGGGCTCCTGGGGCACACAATGACTCATTGAAATAATTCAGGAACTGGAGTCAGAAAATTTTGCTCTACTTGGCACTTCAAGGCTTCATAACAACAATTTCAGACTTTTTTGACTCCTCTCAAATTTTGGACCATTGTCATCTTGTTCCATTACACTAGCAGATACTATTTCTTCTCCACCAAAGATAAATTGGAAGCTCTTGAAGCTAATAGAAATTCTTCAAATATTGGTCACTAAAATCACAAATCCATTCTCCCAGCCTTTTTGTCTTTCCTCTTTAAAATGACAAGGCTTACCTCTGTCTTCATAAGGCTAATCCTTGCTGCCTTCTCAGAAAGCTCACTGTGTGAATTTGACACCCTACCCCCTGTGTCTTCAACATCTTTTCCTTTATAGACATATTCCACCAGACATAGGACCTGCTCAAATATCTCCCTTTTGAAACATACACATACGCCAAAATATTCTCTCAATCATCCATCTCCCTTCAGTTATTACTCTTCCACTTCTTACCTTCAACAGTAATCTTTGCAAATATATCTCCCAAACTTGCAGTCCCTATGTCCTCATTTTACACTTATTCTTCAACTCAGTGCAATTTAAATTGTACTGCAACTGTTCTACTGGAATTGTTCTCACTGAAGTCACCAAACACCACTGCATTCTTTTCTTTTCTTTTCTTTTTTTTTACAAGTGAGGATTTACTACATAATTTGGCTGCATGCAGGTGGTGTTTGGGATTCTATGTGGCCCTCAATTCCCCTGGAAGTGGGTCAGGTACCCTTTGTGTTGTGGTGTGCCCACCATCCTCCTCCCATCTTCCCTCCTCTAGCAGTGCCTAGTGACTGCCAATCCCACCCTTGTGTTCAAGTGTAGTGTTGAGGGCCCATTTGAGTGAGAACATGTGGAATTCAGTTATTTATCTCTGTGATTGTTCACGTAGCATGAAGGTCTCCAGCTGCATCCAATTTGCTGCAAAGACCATGATTATGTTCTTCTTTATGGCTGAGTAATATTCCATCATGCATATGTTCTACATTTTTGTTATCCAGACCACGTTCAATGGGTAACAGAATTAGTTCCATGTTTTGCTGTTGTGAATAGTGTGTAGGTGTCTTTTTGATAGAGCAATTTATGTTCCTCTGGGTACATTCCCAAGAGAGGAATTGCAGGATCCTGTGGAAGATCAATTTTTAGCTCTTTTAGAAATTGCAACACTGCTTTCCATAGAAGTTGAACTAGCTTACATTCCTACCAACAGTGTAGAAGCATTCCTTTTTCTCTGTGACTGTGCCATCACCTGTTGTTTTTTGACTTAATGATAGCCATCATTACTGGAGTTAGGTGGTATCACATTGCAGTTTTGACTTGCATTTCTCTAATGACTAGTGAGGCTGTGCATTTTTTCATGTGTCTGTTGGCTGTTTCCATGTCATCTTTGAGAAGTGTCTGCTCATGTCCTTTGCCCACTTACTAATGGGGTTGTTTGTTTGTTGCTGTTTTTCCTTTCACTTTGTTTGAGTTCCTTGTATATTCCGGATGGTAGAGCCTTGTCAGATACATAATTTGCAATCTTTTTTTCCATTCTGTGGGTTGTCACTTTACCCTCTTGTTTATTTCTTTTGCTGTGCAATAGCTTTTCTTTTTTTTTTTTTTTTTGAGTTGGAGTCTCACTCGGTCACCCAGACTGGAGTGCAGTGACCGCTCCCGGCCACTGCAGCCTTGACCTGCTGGGCTCTGGCGGTCCTTCCGCCTCAGCCTTCCGAGTAGCCGGAATTACAGGCGCGCACTACCATGCCCGGCTGATTTTTTGATTTATTGTAGAGATGAGGTCTCGCTGCCCAGGCGGATCTCGAACCCGCAGGCTCAGGCAATCCACTCACCTCAGCCTCCCAAAGGTGCGGGATTACAGGCTGAGCCACCGAGCCTGGCTCAATAGCTTTTCAGTTGGATAAAGTTTCACCTGGTTATCTTAAATTTTGTAGCATTCACTTTTGGGTACTTTGTCATGAATTCATTGCCTATTCCAATGTCCATAAGGGTGTTTTCTTCTAGGATTCTTATAGTTTGAAGTTTTACACTTAGGTCCCTGATCCATTTTGAGTTGATTTTTGTAATGGTGATAGGTAGGTGTCCAATTTAATTCTTCTGCATGTGGTTAGCAAGTTTTCCCAGCCCCGCCCCATGTGCCCCTTTAAAAAGGGGCATTTATTACTTTTTCTGAATAAACTCTCAATATTTAATACTTTCTCCTCCTGAAAGCACTCCCCTCCTTTCTGTTCTGTGCCTTCACAAACTTTTACTTTTACTTTTCTGGCTGTCTCTTCTTGATCTCCTCTGTGTTCCTACTCATCTAGCTGTACCTCATGTCAGGATACGGGAAGGTCTTTGTTCAATCCGCACTGTTGTTGTTGCATGGAACTCTATTCTACATGACTTTTTTCTTCATTTTACTCTTTTACTCTATACATTGTATTCATAAAGATTCAGTCACTCTTTTGAGTTTTCTATGTCAACATATTTTACATATCTAGAGCCAATGCAATCCCTACTAAGTTCCAAGTTCATAAATCAACTTGGTAGTGGACATCTTCTTTCAAAGTTTAATGTCTAAAATTAAACCCATTATCCTTTGAGCTATTAAAAAAAGCCTCACTTTACACTCTGATACCCAAGTTTGAAATTTGGATTCATCTTGGTCTTTACTTTCTTTCTTATATTTGCACTTAATCAGTAACCACATTTTAAAATTTTATTTCTTAAATGTGCCATAAATTTTCTTATTTTCTTCACTGTTAGAAACTAATCTTGTCAACTATTATCATTCATCATCAGGATGACTGCAACAATTTACCAAATTTTCTTTCTTTTATTCACTCTTGCTCTCTTCCCATTCATTCTCCACATCGTTCTGAGGGAAACTTTTTAAAAGCAAAATTGAGCATGTCACATCTCTTCATAAAACCTTTTGTTGGTTTCCCATTGCCTTTATTGTACAATTCAGTCTTGTTGACTAGTCTGAAATGTCATTCTAAAATCTATCCTCCCTTTTCAATGGAGGTTTAATCACCTGTTTTCTCCCTGTGTGTGCTCTAAGCTCTAGGCATCCAAACATCTTCAAGACCCTCTATTATAGACTAACTCTAGTTTCCTAAGTTCCGGTTTCTCAACACAAAAGATATTTGTTTTGAAATATCACAGGGCTCTGGAATGATAGGTCCCTACTTGTGGAGGTGGTATCTAAATTTACATCATTTTCTTTACTCGACTGAATAAATAGCTGATGAAGTTGGGCATCCATTCCCTGAAATCAAAAACACAAAAAAGAGTCTGGTTCATGGGCAGTAAAGTGACATGGGGAAATCTTTGACCCTGGCAACACCTTTCAGTTTCTCAGAGGCAATTCTGTGGCACTAGCAGAATGGGAAGGCTCTCATTCAAAATGGCACCCGATTACTTACACGCTTGGCAATCTAAACATGAAAACTTTAAACATTAACTACGAACGATAAAGTGATGATGCTAGCTCTTAGCTGGGATAGGATAGCTGGGATAGGATAGAGATAAGAATCTGACTTTGGCTGCAGATATCACCACTGGTGATATTGGTTGACATAGGGAAAAGAGAATTAAGATAACCAAAAGAGAGAAGGAACTAGGAAAACAATACATCTCTGGCTCTTATCTGCTACTGAGCTACTACTGCCCCAGCTCTTCTTCATCATCTCCATGATAATCGAGGTCGTGAGAATATGGATAGCATTCGGTCTTTTTCACCCTACCAGACAGTTTCTATTAAGCAACGGTCTTAATGAGTTACTTCTTTCCCATGTGACTATCTCCCATAATTTATCTGGGAAGGGATAATGGAAGACCTCACAAAACAGGCTAGGTATGACACATTTAAAGTAAGGTTGTGTAGACTGGTGTTATAGAAAAGAAAGACTACATATTCTGTAATCTTTGCCTTCTGGGAGTATGCATTCTCTTTAAAGAGACATAACTAACAAGTAGGATAGAACTGAAGAAAAATGTGTTAGAGGTTCCTCTCTTGAGTTCAAGTAAATTTTGATTTAAGAATGTCTGTATGCTGTGGACAGAAAGTTTGTGTATCCTTGTTCCATCACAGATATATATATATATATATATATATATATTGAGGTCTAACCCCCTATATGATGGTATCTGTAAGTGAGAATTGTAGAGGCAATTAGCTCATGACAGCAGAACCCTCAGAAATGGGAAGTATCCTTATAAGAAGAAATAGGAGAGAGATTAGCTCTCTTCTGGTCATGTGAGAACACAGTGAGAAGGCAGCTGTCTATAGGCCAGAAGACAGTCCTTGGCAGATGACACAGAATCTGTTGGTGCCTTAATCTTAGACTTCCTAGGCTCTGCATCTATGAGAAATAACTGTTTGTTAAGTCACCTAGTGTATGGTATTTTTGTTATAACATCCTAAATTGACTATGACAATCAGCATGCCATGACAATTGGGGGATAGACACTTTGGAGGTATTTATAGTTGGAGGAAGAGGCTTGAGTAGGCACCCAAAGACAAGAAAGAGATAATACGACAATGGTAGATGATTTTGCCTTGCTCCAACCCCATAAACTCATCCCTGAGGTCTCTGAAAGGCAATATGGCATAACAGGAGCTCTGCAGTCTTTTTGCCTGAATATCAAACTGAGCCCTGTTATTTGTTGGTTGTGGGATTCAGGTAAGTAGCTTACTCCCTCTGAATTCTGTTCCTTATCCCTTAAGTCGGCATACTGCACAACAGAGTGTGGTGAAGCTGAAACAAAATCTTCCATGTTTAGAATGCAGCACAGAGGAAAAGTGTATGCACATAATATAGATATTATCAATTAGCACTAGGAATAATGGAGAGAGAAGCTTCAGGCACAAACTGAGAAAGCAATTCTCAAGAGAGTCCCTCAGAGACAGAGGCATGGGTGGTTACTGCTTTGGTACTAAAGTGTGACATTGTGTGGGATGGGAATCTTCAGCTGTTGCTCCTAGAAGTGCAGCTCCACTTTATCAGGGGAGACATCATTAGAAATACCAGTAGACACATCTGCCCTGGGGTTGACTTTGACGTTCTCTCAGGGAGTACTGTACACATCGGCAGTGATACGTATTTGTGGTGAACAAATGACATTGACAGGGGAACAGAGAGATGAGTATGGATTAAAGTGGACACTCTCAACTCCCTGTTGAATTTGGGGGTTGTTAAAGATCCTAGGTAAGCCACTGGAGTGATGATCAAGGGAGATTTAGTTATTATTAAGGTGACTCAGTTTATTCCCATAAGTGAGGTGTGCTTTCCAAAACAGGAGACGCATGTGTCATACTGTCCTGTCCAGCAGCATCCAGAGTGTCTCCAGAGAATTCTCAAGCAGAAGTCTGATCTCTCCCTTGCATCAGAACCTTTATAATCTGTCACACAAGTTCTTCTCAATCTGACCCTAACTCCCTCTTTACAGCTTTAGATTCTGAAACTTCCCCTACACGATTTATGGCCTAGCTACATACATACCACATACAATTCTTGGGAAAAGTTTTGCTTTCTTGTATCCTTCTCTGATGCCTCTGCAGGTGTTCTTTTCTTTTCTTTCTTTCCTTTTTTTTTTTGTATACTCAATTTCTCTCCATGTTGTGGGCTTCAGCAACAAAAAGACTCAGTGAAATTCCATTCTTTCTACCAACTCCCTCGACCCTCACTCTAACACAGCAGTTGAATTAGGAGCTCTCATCCATTACTGGCAAACTGCATAATTCTTAGGACTTATCTCCTCCTGACCAAAGTACTTGCATGCTTATACTCTCAGTCTCAGGAACTTCTCATCTGCCATTTCCTCGACTTGAATGATACTGCTTCAGATGCTCTGTGTGGTTGTTCTCCCCCCACTATTCAGGTAGCAGGTCATAAAAGATCAAAAAAGTGGTATTTTATGGTTGAAAACAGAGCTGACCAGACTCGCTCCTAATTATCCCCATCACTCTTTGCCACTCTCTCTCATATTGCCTCATTTTACTTGTGAACAGGATGGTGATACCATATTGTTTACTTAGTTATCAGTTTATCGCCTCCCCCAGTAGAAAGAAAATGCCTTGAGGGCAGCAATTGTCAGGTTTATTTGTTGCTACATCTCCACACCTTGACAATGCCTAATGCATAGTAACATCTCAATAAACATCTATTGCCTGATTTTTGTCCTTATTAAATAGTGAGCTACTTTAGACAGAAGCTGAGTCTTCACACACTCAGTACCTAACATAAGACCTGTCACGTTATGTACTCAAATATATATTTACGAAATGCATGACATTTAAACTAGCCAATGAGGGGCTGAGTGTGCAATGGGAGGTCAGAAATGCAAGCAGTTTCACAGAGTATAATTATTGGGAAGAGTGTCCACAGAAACTGGCAAGAAGACAGTGACGAATTGATTAAGTTACCAAAAAAAGAAAATCCGGTGCTTTGCACATAGTACTAGTTCAACATATGTCCATAACATTGACTTGACAAAATACGTTTTATTCTTCGACACTAATTCACTTAAAAAAAATACTACTTGAAACCTGCCATGTAATCACCTGCTGCTTCATTCAAGTGGTGTGTGTGCTGGGGGGCGGGGGTGGTGGTGTTAGTTGCTCTGTGACAGGTGCCTGACAACATGCTAATAGCCAAATCCATTTCAAGGCACAATGTTGACGTTCAGGAAGGTTTTCCTTTTCTTCCTCACCCCACCCCCACTTCATAAAACGAATGCCACTCTCCTGAGAGCATCACAATGGCAGTCCACAAATGAACCCTCTTCCTTTGAGAGAGGCTAACTGTAGGGGAAAAGATAATTACTTAGTTCCTTTATCTCCAAATTATTTGTAATAAAATCTGAAATCACACCACAAGGTCTTTCATGAGGATGTCATAAATTAAGATGCATTGGCGTATCTGGTGCATCTGTTCCATTCTCTGGCCCTTTGTCTTCTGCAAAGAGCACACCAACCTCAATACCCAGCAGACAGCATTTACGCAAATGATGTCGTGGTCTATAGCATTAATATTCAGTGATTGTCTGTCATAGACACCTTACTGTACATCTGTTATGCAAATGTATGTTAATTCCGACTCCCTGACAGCTGCCTAGCTTCCCTCCCTAAAATGATCTTTTCCATTTTGAAGTTTGCAATCTGTTCCCCAAAATGTTAATCCAACAATTAGCTGAAATTGCTAAACAAAAATTGTACATGTTCTGTCTAAAATAGAAGGTAGCATTTAAAAATAGATGGTGAACCTTTTTCCCACATCATTTATTTTATATGTGTCTCCACACAATGTAAACATTGATCTCTGCACAGCTTGGCTTGGGGTAAGTGGCAGTTTTCCCCACCCCAGTCCTTGGAGTTTGACAAGAGAGGAGGTATTACAATTTCTGTCATTCCAGGGACTTTGTCTTTAAAGATGCTTTCAGTATTTCTCTCCATGTCTGAAACATCTCTGTTCCCCTCCCACCCTTAATAATTTTTTAAAGCACCCAGATTTTTTCATTGTTCTAAATAATCTTTATTCTCTGTGCATATTTACACAAACAAATCACAGAGGTGTCTCTTCCGATAAATTAGATTCTTAAATGGCTTGTTCTTTAAACAAATTATAAGAAAATATGATAATTACTTGAATTGTGTTAAATTCTTCCTTTAAATAAGACATAAAGCCCACAGTGGATAATTCTTTTTTTTTCCTCAAAAGATACCTGCTTAATTTTTTTTAAGATGTGGGGTACAAGTCAGGATTGGGTGCATAAGTAACCCAGGTACAGGTGAAGTTTGGGCCTCCCATTATCCCTAACTTCACCTGGATTAGGGTCAGACACGCTTTTTGATTTTATGTGAAACACTTAGATTTTAATAAATGACAACGCAAAATCATAAAGTGATGAATAATCGGAGACAGAGATCTCAAGGAACATACCAAGACACCCAGAAAACAGTTGACATTTTCATGCTTGATGGATGCTAAGTAAAAGATGCTTTCATCTTTACTACCTCTAGAAATTTTGAGGAATAGACAGCTTTGAAATATTAATGGAATTATCCATTAAGGCCTTGGAAAGGATTATACTGCTTGGGAAGATAACAAAAGGTACGTTGACATTAAACATTTAGAGAAAACCTACCAAGATTCAATAAGCACTTATAGTGGACCTGCTATATGCCGGTCACCATGTTAGCCACATGTGTTGACTCTTAACAACATTCTTGGGAGTTGAGTGCCATCATGCAGCCCATTTCAGTAATGAGGATCTAAGTGAGAAGTGACTTATGCAAACTCACACAAATCCTCCACCCTTTACCCAGTGCTCTCCTCCAGTCATCTATGTGGAGAAAAAACACAGATGGATGGAGAACTATAGAATGTGTGGAGTAAAGTTAGTGGCTTCTGCTTTAACAGGGCCATTTCTTATTCTGTTCTAAGTTCATAATGCTTGACTTTCTGGAAAACCCAAAACCTAAGGAAATAGACTTGGATCTGGTCTTTGCTCCAGAACTCAGTCTCTTCAAGGATATTTATTGGCAAGGGTCCTCTCTCATAAGAGTCCACTTCTCAAATGATGGTGTTGATGATTTCCAAGGCTTTATGCTAGTCTAACACTTTTCTATGAAATTTATTTCTGCATTAGTAATGAGACAATGCATATCTGTTAAAGGCGTCTTGAATATATGGCAAACCTTCACTAATTTTCAGTGACTTAGTCAATAAGCTGGTAAAAACAATCATTAGTTCTCATAGAAATTTTAAAAATTATTTTAATAGTTGCCAAATTTTTTAAAAAAATTTTAAGTGCATATGTGTGTGTGTGTGTGTGTGTGTGTGTGTGTATACTCAATTCCAATAAATCTGATCTTAGATTCTATAATTAGTCATTCTACATTCTCACTTAAATGCTATCATTTGAGTAATTTAGGGTAGCAAAATCTATTAAATTATTCTGAAGGACCAAATGCATCATGGTATCACTTCATTTAGATAACAGAGTTGAGTGCAGTGGCCTACGCCAGTAATTTCAGCACCCTGAGAGGTTGAGGCGGGAGGATCACTTGAGCCCAGGAGTTTAAGACTAGCCCGAGTAGTATAGCAAGACCATCTCTAAAAAAATAAAATATGCCTGGGTGCCGTGGCTCAAGCCTGTAATCCAAGCACTTTGGGAGGCTGAGGTGAAGGGTTTGCCTGAGCTCACAGATTTGAGAACAGCCAGGGCAACTTGGCGAGACCTCATCTCTACAATCAATCAAAAAAAAAAATAGCTGGGCATGGTAACACGCACCTGTAGTTCTGGCTACTTGGAAGGCTGAGGTGGAAGGTTCGCCTGAGCCCATCAGGTTGATGCTGGGGTGGTCGTGAGCGTGCCACTGCACTCTCTCCTGGGTGACAGAGTGAGACCCCAACTCAATAAATAAATAAAATAAAGTAAAGTAAAATAGAATTAAAAACTTTGCCCAGCAAGGTGGCACACATATCTGTAATTCTAGTTACTCAGGAAGCTAAGGCAGGAGTATTGCAAGAGCCCAGGAGTTTGAAGCTGCAATGAACTATGATTGTGCTACTGGACTACAACCTGGGCGACAGAGTGAGAGTCCATTTCTAAAAAAATAATAATAAAATAAAATAAATAAGTAGAAGTCAGAGGTTTTTTAAAGCCAATGTTTGCACAGTACACACTTCAAGTTACTATCTAATTAGGGTCTAGTAATATGCATGTGTGTGTGCGTGTGTGTGCATGTGTATGGAAACAGAGGGACAATGAAATTAAATATTTTGTCTAGGTTAACATAGCTAATACATGGAATAGCTGAGATTTTAACCTGGACTATTCGAATATCTTTCTACATTTTATATCACTGTCATATATATATTATCTCCTCGGGCATTTTGTTTCAGAAAAGAAAAAGTACAGTAAATTTTTGAAAACATCCTACATATTTTAGGTAGTATAATATAGTTTCTGATATATGCTGTAATCACTGTTCTTTATCAGGCTCTCAAGCCACAATACATCTTCGCGAATAGTCTCAGAGTAGTTATCAGACCACCAAGGACAAGCCCCGTATCCCAAAGCCCAGTGAAATTATTTACATGTTCCAGTCTCAAGACTGCTTGTCTTGCCTTAGCATTTCCTTCCTGCAGAAACCACAACACAAGTGGAAACCCACAGCTTTTCTCCCCTCCTCTGTCTTGTCACTGACCTTGGTGCTTCCCTATGTGGATCTGCATGGCCTGCTGTGTTCTCTCCTGAAAATGACTCCTTCTTCTGAGTGTATCAAGACTTTGAGACTCTTTCTGATTTATTTCTCTTGGTCTATGTCTGGTCTTACCATACCCCAACTGGGGTAACGTGGTTAAAACAGGTGGTAGGGAGTTTACAATGGTGCCTCACCCGACTTTACTCACAGCAACTCAGTCAGAGGCTCTGAAAGACTGTCACATCTAGCCTCATGGTCAGTGGCGAACATCCCTCCAAGCCTTAGTTTGATTATCTATAAAAAAAGATAGAGATGACAGTGATACTTGCATCAAAAGAATTCATGAGGGTTTCCAGTGAAAAAACACATGTCATAAAAGTAAACACTGTGCTTGTTGCATATTTTGGTGCTCAGGAAGCATGTTTAAAAAATGAAGAGAGCATACACTGTCTCAAAATATATGTATGTGTGTATATGAATATATACGCTTTTGTGTGTGCATACACATATGTAATTCTGTTTTATATCCTACAAAGCGCTCTCCTGGTTATTGTCTTATTTGATTTCCTAAACTCAATTCTGAAGCAAGAACTGATCCACTGAAGTCCATTTTACTGATAAGAAAACCGAGGCATAGCAAAATTAGTTGCATTGTCTGAGATTGCTTGAACAAAAACAAGACAAAAAAAATCACTTTGTACAAAGTTTAGTGATCAGTAATCTAAGTCAGGTTGTATCTTTGGTGGAAGTGAGTAGCACTGGCTAGTAGGTATACACTGCAAGGGTTAAGAAAATATCATTAAAGTCACAGTTTTGATAACTATAAAAAATTAAGGTCTTGAGGGACAGAGGTCTCAACAGAAGCCCAAACATCACCTGAACACAACTTATTTTTGTATTACATCTCATATGTACCCCATGACTCAAATAAAATAAAATAAAATAAAAAATAATGTTTCCTACCTTACCCTTTGTGATGATTAATAACACCAAAATGATTATATTAACTATGGATACCTTTTTAGTATGTTTTGTAGAGAAACCATTTTTAAAAGTATATATTGATTTTTCACTCTGAGGAGTTTTGAGTAGATTTTTGGTGCCTTATTACTTGTTTCTATTCTCCTGTAGTTTTCTGACTAATCATGAATAATCAAATGAGAAATAAAGTGCATAGTACTGAGAGTTAGACTTTATTTCAGGTTCAAGGCTCCATACATAATGAAGTGTAAGAACGAGGCGTGGGCTTTTCTTTCCCTGTATCTGCTCTGCAGCAAGTAGGGATGCCTGGGCTTCAAGTAAGACCAGGAAGAAGGTCTGCCTTCACTATGAAGAAAAATCTGCCTAAGTGCTTTTACTACAAGCAAACATGAGGTCCATATGTAGATACTGATGTTTAAGGCCCATTGGTAAACACGCTTTGATAAATGCCCTACATTCACAAATTAGCGCCTTCACATACCTTGAAGAAACTGGTCATAGAAGTGTGCAGAGAGGTGGAAGCATGAGAAAGACAGAAGCTTCTTGTTGAAGAGACTCAAGGGAGGCCCTATTCCCTGCATTTGAAAGAAACATCTGCGTCAGGTGGGGTAGAGATTATTAACCACATTTTATAGACAGAGGAAATTTAGACTCAGAACAATTTTATTACTTGCTTCGAATCATTCTATTGGAAAGAGTCGTAGCCAAGCCTCAAAGCCAATTTTTCTGACTTCTGCTTCACAGGGTTTTTCCACTTCCCCAGATGGTGTCTGCGGATTTGGCTCTCACTTTCAAGCTTCACTGACCCTGGATGATGGAAGAGGATCTGCTTTGGACATCTGAGCCCAGGCGATGAGTAAGTGCCAGACTCACTATGGGCTTCCTATTCACTTTTGCTCTAGTTCTAGAATTAGCAGTTCATAACAACTTCATGAAACATTGGAATGATTATTTATTCCAGAGGCAAATGATGAGAACTGCCCACTCTCTCTGAAGCACCTTTTAGAGGCCAAAATACCCACATGATATGGTGACTTGGCTGACTAGGGTGACATACTGGAGTTCTTGGCATGAATGAGCAATTAGGAGAAGACCATCGAACAGAAGGATGAAGCAAGCACAGACACTGTCCACATTTAACAATGTATCTGTCCACATCGTGGATTTGATCGCCTCTTCCCCTTCCATAGCACCAATTTTGAAATGAATTTTCTAGTTATTATATTTCAATTGCAGTAAAAAACCCTTTTATTTAAAGCCATTGAGACCAGTCATTGGGTGGCTAATCAGAGGCTAGTTAAATTGGAGAATCATAAAAAATAATATGTGCCCACCTCAAATATTTCATTATAACGTATAACAGACTAGTGTGCATCTGTTTAGCAATGTCTTGCAGCGTGGGAGAGATGTTTTATTTAAATCTGATTTTTATCTTGTATTTCCTGTAAAAGCCTCAATCCTAATGAATATTTTTAACTTCCAGTTTCAGTTTCGTTAAAGTATACTAAGATTTAAACATATTTTTGAAGTAATCTGAATTCAGACTCTTTTAGAGTTATACTGTTTATTTTCTATTTTTGTCATTGTTGTCTTGTTACCATGTAATCATATACTTTTAGTGATGTACCATTACCCATTCCATGTAAAGCAGTAAACTAACTTGATTTTAATAGAAAAAAATAGAATCAATAGCTATCTGTTCATACCCGTGGTGTTCTCATTTATCTTACATTTAATTACATTTGTAATTACAGAAGCAAATATGACCTATATAAACAGATTTGGAAACACACACACACCTTAAATAGACCTTGAGTAGACATTGCCTATTTATAATTTTGATAAATAGACAATCTTCTGATTGGGAAAGCAAAATTTTGTGGGCATATTGGAGTGTGGTCTATTAGCAGCAAGTATATTGATGGTGCTTTGAGCATCTGCCCAATCATTTTACAAAAGCAGTGGGTGATTAGATTAATCTGGATAATTAATTAATTAGACATATTTAAGAGTGTTGTACTGTACTTGTCAGATTTGTTTTTTTTTTTCCTCTTCTCTCTTTTGCTTGCTTTTTAATTTTTTTTATTTTAAAGATGTGGGGTACAATTCAGGGTTAGGTATACAAATGTTCATTATACAGGTACCCTTGTTGATGAGGTGAGCCCCACTCCCGGCAGTTTTCCACTACTGTCAATCCCATGATCCACCCCCGAGAAGTTTACCACTACTGCTAGTATTATGATAATTGTTCAAGGTCTGCTTATGAGTGAGAACATATGGTACTCTGTTCTTTGTTTCTGTGATAGATTACGGAGCATAGCAGACTCTAAATCCATCCAAGCTGCTGCAAAGTCCATATGTTTGTCCTTTATGGCTGCATAATATTCCATTGTGTATATGTATCTCATTTTTTTAAGCCAGTCCAGTTTCAACAGGCAGCATGATTGGTTCCATGTTTTTGCTATTGTGAATAGTGCTGCAATAAACACAGGTGTGCAGGTATCTTTTTTTGCAGAATGATTTGAGTTCCTCTGGGTTTATTCCCAATAGTAGGATTGCTGGGTCATATGGAAAGTTAATTTCTAGTTCTTTCAGAAATCACCACACTGTTTTCCAAAGAGTTTACTAGTTTGCGTTCCCACTAGCAGTGTAGAAGTGTTCCTTTATCTCCACATCCATGCCAGCATCTGTTGTTGTTTGTTTTACTAACGATGGCCAGTCTTACTGGGGTTAGGTGGTATCTCAATGTGGTTTTGATTTGCATTTCTCTTACGACTGATTAGTGAGACTGAGCACTTTTTCATGTGTCTGTTGGCTGTCCGTATCTCTTCTTTTGGGAAGTGTCTATTCACTTCTTTTGCCCACTTTTTAATGGACTCTTTGTTTTTTTCTTTTTGGCACATTTGAGTTTCTTGTAGATCCTGGATGTTAGACCTTTTTCAGATATACAATTGGGAATTATTTTTTCCCATTCTGTGGGCTATCTCCCTATTCGTTTGGATTCTTTTGCTCTGCATAAGCTTTTTAGTTGATGAGGTCCCACTTGTCTATCTTATCTCTAATGGCATGGGCACTTGAGGTTATTATCAGGAATTGTTGCTTGCCGGTTTCAATTTCCATAAGATTGTCTCCTGCATTTTCTAAGGTTCTTACAGTTTGAGGTTTTTCATTTAGGTCTTTGATCCACTTAGAGTTGATTTTTGTGTATGGTGATAGTTAGGGGTCCTGTTTCAATATTCTGCATGCAATTAGCCAGTTTTCCTAGGACCATTTACTAAAAAGTTTCTCCTCTCCCCAGTGGTTGTTGTTGGAGGCTTTGTCAAAGAAGAATTGGTTGAGAAATTGAGTTTTTGCTTCTGGAAACTCTGTATTGTTCCATTGGTCTGTCTTATCAGATTCTTAATAAGTACTCATATTTGTATTTTTTTTTTGCAATTATCTTATGATTCACATCCTTCAGTCACATAAATATCACTTGTTGTGTTTAGTAAACCCATAACTATTTAACAGTTGAGGAGATTTACAAGATTCCTAAGACTTAGAGAGTTAACTTGCCCATGAGCTTAAGTGTATAAATAGGGTAAGGTGGATGAGATGAAGGATATGGAGCTGAAACTGAAGATTTTTTTTGGCTTCTATGGCTTTGTGTTCTTTCTCACTACAACATTATAAAGACTCTGAATCTTATTTCTTTAAAAATCAAGCACAGATACTCATGGTCCTTATCTCTTGAATATTTTTCTTTCCTTTAGAACTTGACATTTTTTAAGAGACAGCAAATTAATTACCACACAGACTCAATTTTGCAGAGCAATCTGAGAGGCTGCCATCAATTACCAAGTTTTCTGCTTTCTTTCTTCTCTTGTTTAGATGAGGCATCCTTCCCTGGATCAAGAAAAATCCAGGGCTCTTATTTTTGGTCACCAGCTACATACAGGAGAGACAGAACAGTCTTGTTATAGTGAGAAGAATGCGGGGTGTTATTTGTAAGTCTTTGATACAGAGTGGGCTTTACCACTGTCTAGCATAACAGTCTTCAGCAATCTTACTAACTGAACCTTAGTTTCTAGTGACAAAGACAAAGATGAATCTCTCCTTTGTCAGGCTAGTATGAGGCATCAATGAGTTGGTGCTTGTGTAAGAACTTGGATGGTGTGAAAGGCAAAGAAAAAGAAAAGAAAATGTGGGAAGAGGGAAGATGATACAGGAAGCTACAATGGGAACATAAGGATGACTGGCCCTCGGATTTTTCTCTTGTCATCAATTAGAAGATCACAGCTCCACACCCTGAGACAATTAAGTAGCCACAGCAGTTAATGCATTTTAAATACCAATGAATGCAGCAGGAGGTCAATGCCCGAGACTCTAGTGAGGTCCAGTTTTGAACACTAAGCATAGTGAGGTCAGTGTGCCCCATCAGGAGCCATCTTCTTCCTTTGGGTAATATCAGGAAGGGAAACCATCAGAGGAGATTTCCTGAAAAAGAGACTCTTTGACTCTGGCTGTGAAGCACAGGCAGATATGTCTGGGATTTGAGGATTGATGGATAGTATTTCAGGCAATAATTAGGAACCCAAACAAGAAAGCTCTACCACACATCGCATAAAGAACCACTAAACACAACGGTGATAGTGCTACTGAGTGTAGAAGTTTTTCTTTTTCCTCTAATTCTGTGAAGAGTCAGCCTTTGATTTAATCTATTTATTTTCCAGCTCTCCACAGGGTATAAACAAACATAAGTCTGATTCAAAGAAAATTGTTTGTTTTTCAGCACAAGGAAGTGCTGTGAAAAATAAATAAATTATGAAACAGTTCCAGAACTAGGGAGAGGTGTCATTGGCATTTTAGAATTTTTAAGCAAATTAACAAAGGCCTAGTTCATCTCATTTTTTTTCTCAAATGTACAGAATGGTATTTAAAATTTATCCATAACTTTAAGTAAGAAACTCATGGGCCGACAGAATTGTAAAATTGATAGAACTCATCTTTCGATATTGCAGCCCTACCCTTTCATGCTTCCTACCACTCTTGTGACAACTTGTATGCACCTGGAAACCATTAAAATATTTTTTCCCCTACAAAACCGGTTTCTTATAAAAACAAGTACACTGATGAGCTTGATATTTTTTTCTTTTAAGGATTTTTTATTTGACTTTGGCACCTGCAAACAAGTAAGAAAGGCATTTTGTCCTGGAAGACAGAAGTCCATCCCAGATCTCCTGACATCACATTACCTAGCTTGCTAGGTCTTCCTGGAAGTACATTTGCGTTTTGCTTCAGCTCAAAGCATGTATTTTAAATCGCACAATTAAGTGGCATTCAAAGGTTGTCAGTATGGGAGTTTAGAAGAAAAGAAACCATCCCTAATAACAATACTCACTGCCAGGACAGAGAACCATCTCTGTGCCTCCTCTGTACCAGATGAATTATATACATCATCTCTACCAAGTCTTTTCTAAAATGTACTCTGAAAACTGCCACTAGATACTGCTGAATATTACTAGATAGTCTTTCCCACTAGAGAGTAGGGTTTTGTTACAAGGTACTGTACACAATAATTACTCTTCCTGCCCTACTGCAATGAAGAACATTTTTGTATCTTCACTGTTAGAACATGTTGGGATTCCTGCAGGTAAAACCCAGAAAACTGTGGATTCTCTGCAACCCTAATAATTTCTCTTCCATGTTAGTCCACACTTGATCTTCAGCAATTATTCAAAATCATTATTTATATAACTTTACTAGTACATGGCTCCAGTGATTTCTGCTTCAGGTGAGCAGATTTTAGTTGTGAGCCTCTGTATTTGTCTATATCTCCAGATTTGGGGGTAGTGGTATACCCTGTGAGTGACCTTTGCTTACTGATGGATATGAGACAAGTCATCGATATTCAGCTTCTTCCGCTTTTTTCTTTTTATAAAAATAGAAATGATAACTTCCAAACCTCTTTATATGTTGGAGCTGAAATCAGAAATTTTTCTCCTTAATTTTTTTTAAAGCTATTCTTTGTAAATATAAAATTCTGGGCTCACTTTTTTTTTCAGCATTGCAAATATGTCACTACATTGCCTTCCTGCTTGCATGATTTCTAATGAAAGACCTTCTGTACCTTTTATAAATTCTTCTCTTTCAATAGTGTATCTTTTTCTCTGGTTGCCTTCAAAATTTTCTCTTTGGTTTTAAAAAATGTGATTTTGATAGAACTAGATGTAGTTTTCCTGATCTTTATTCTGCTTGGAACTTGGATGTGTGGTTTGGTTCTGTCACTGATTTCATCAAATATTTTTTTCTCTTTATTCTCCATTTGTTGTTCCAATTCCACATACTTCACATCATTTTATATTGTTCATCTCTCTGATGCTCTGTTCTGTTTTGATCCCCATTTTTTTTCTCTCTTTGCTTTTCAGTTTGGGTAATTTCGAATAACCTATTTTATTTCCACTGTTTCTTTGACTGTGGTGAATCTAATGTTACACTCACTGAAGGCATTGTTTATATCTATGACTATTTTTTGTTTGTTTTTATTTTTAGTATCACTGTTCATCTCTTACGGTTTTCACCTCTGTGCTGACATCCCTAATGTAAAGTTGCAATTTACACATTATTTCCAATAAAATTTTAACATATTAGGCATAGTTATTTTAAGTTTTCTGTTGAATAATTCCAACATCTGAACTGTCTCATTGAGTCTGGCTCTGATGACTGCTTTTTTTTTTAACTCAAGATTTTGTTTATCCAGCCTCTGTGTATGCCTCATATTTGTTTGAAATATAAAAGTTTGACATGTTACACAAGGCAGTAGTATAAATAAGTTTTGTGCTTTAGAAATAATCAAGTATTTTCTTCTTCTAGCCCTTTCATATAATAACGTGTTCCAATTTATTGAGAAGTTGGGCTGGGTTTGAGGTTTGCTCCCTATTTGGCTTTGAGTTCCCTTCCTTGCTCTTCGGTTTTCCGCTTACTCTGCTTCCCAGAGAAGATCTGTCTTGGGCTGCTCTCTCTTCTGTAGATCAATGTCATTTTCAGCCATTATTCATTAATGTGAAGGAGGACATTCTAGATGCCTTCTCAAATTTCTAAATTTTGTATTCATATATAATATTTGCACATATTATGGGGTATGTTGATATTTTGATACACGCATACAATCAGGTTTAATAACGTGTTTTCGTTAACTACCAATCAGAGTCAGACACTGTGAATCTGGAGCGTGGGGATCTGGCTTTTACAATTACTCCTGTGTTTCTCCAGATATAAAGCTAGGCCTTGTATTTAGTCTTGCTCATCCTCCAGAGGCTGTTTTTGTTTCTACATTCCTCTCCTGGTAGGTTTCCACCAATGTCCTCAGGCTAAAGTTTGGTTGCTTTTCCTTATGCAGGTCAAATGTTTTGTTTCATAGAAGAGAGAGGATCTGGGGCTGTGCAGAGTGTCAGCAGTGGCTCCTTTTCTCACTCCTTAGCCAGGTCTACAGAGAAAGCTTTCTCAAGATCCTCTCACATGGTCCTGTGAACAGCTGGTAAAACCAAAACAAAACAAAACAAACAAAAAAACCTGAAAGAATATGAACATTTTATGCCTGTAGTCCATAGTAGCTTTGCACCCTCTCACTATTCTACGCTTAGCCTTTGGCAATTCATTAAAATTATCTAGTTGATTCTTCTTACGTTTCTTATATGGCATTCAGGGACAATGATTAGCAAATACGTAAGTTCTGCTTTTTATTGCTGGTGTCTGTTTCTTTCTTGACTTTAGGTTAGTTATTTTTCTTTGTGACCTCTATTCTCTGATAGACTTTTTAACAAGTGATTTACCCGGCATTTTGTAATTCTACTGTTGCTGTGAGGGTGGCAGAAATGCTTGTTCTAGCTCTCTACATCTCTGAACAGTTAGTGCCAGTCGCTCACACTTGACTAAGATTTGACTCTTCTTTTCTCTCCTCAGTTGGATGGGTTTTATCCGCCTGTCCACAAGATAGTCTTTCTTGCCCACAAGACAAGCAGGTCTCCTAATCCAGACTCTTGGTGTTCTGTATTCCTCAGCTAATCCTCAAAACAGAGGATGCATGCCTAGATTTTCTAAAGGTCTGTTTTCTTCTTGGCATCTTTCTATGATATTGTCATTGTTCAACGTGCCTTCTAGGTGACAAATTTATAATTGTCAAAGTTTTTACACCTATTATCTTCCAGGAATCAATGCAAATCATAACACAGAAATCATAAATTATGTCAGCATAGTTTTCACCCCAAAGGATCTCATATTCTAATTGATAATATAACATATACACACATCTGAAAAAGATAACTTACCATGCAAGGCTCACACAGAAAAAAAGTTTTGGCCATGTTTTCTTAAGCTTTAGCCTCCTCCCCTCCCTTGGGGAGGTGAATCCCCTCTCTCTCTTTCTGTCTCTCCCTCTCTCTCCCTTCAATTTACTTTCAAAATAAACTATATTTTCTAAACAAAAAAGAAAAAAGTGTATAGGAACCCATTTTTATAAATATATAATAAAAGACATGCTTTTATATATACATATTTTGTATTTTAAATAACTATAACGAGTATATAATACTAACATCAAACAGCAATGGGGAATATATTGATTGTTAATTTTTTTAATCTTTTGCATATCTGATCTTGTAGCTGTGATTTCTTTTCTTCTTGTTGCATAGATGTTACCTACAGGGGTGTTAGCAAGTGAGTGTATCTGAAACTCCTTCTGGAGGTAGACCTCTACCAGAAAAAAATTGAACACTGTGCTTAGATACAAGTTATGTAGAAACATGGTTGTGATGATGTAAGAGAACTCTGGGGCAGAAGGGACACTCGTGGAACTGAGGATTCTGAAATACTAGTTTGCAAGCATACCGCAGAATTATTTTTATTTCTTCAAGAATGCAAGTGAACTAGAAGGAAGGAGAGAGGGCAGTGTACTAAAGGTCATTTTAAATGCCCAAGTACAGACTTTTTTGATTTTCTAAAGATCTGTTTTCCCAAAGAGAGGAGGACATTTCTGGGAGGTGAGCTCATATTGGAAAGATTAGGCTTGGGAATGTGTTACAGAACAAGGCTAGCAATTTTAGCAGTAAGAAAATGCCAGCCTAGGCAGTGTAGTGAGACCTCGTCTCTACAAAAAAATTAAAAAATTAGCCAGGACTGGTGGTGTCCACTTGTAGTCCCAGTTACTCAGGAGCCAAGGTGAAAGAATCACCTAAGCCCAGGAGATTGAGGCTGCAGGGAGCCAAGATTGTGTCACTATACTCCAGCCTGGGCAACAGTAAGACTTGGACCAAAAAAAAAAAAAAAAAAAGCAATAATAACTGCTAAAGACTTAGAGATGCACAATCACATGTTTTTATCATCCCTTAGCAGCCTCATACCCTGAATGCCTTGTACATGACTACTAGATGTTCTCAAATAAGTCTCCTTCCTGGGAATACATATTACTTTCACTGTAATGGTTATATCTGGAGAGAGAGGGAAATGAGTTTAAGGAGGAACACAAAAACAGCTGCAAGTATGTGTAATCATGCAAATAAAAAGATATAAAGTAAACATTTTGAAATTGTTATCAAGTGCTAAATATCTTTGACGGGTACATTGTTATGTTATCCTTCACGGTTCTCTGTATGTTAATTTTTTTATAATTAGAATTTGGAGAATCCAGATCTATTTCTAGTTTGTAATCCTGCTTGTATATGCAAGACAGGTTTTCTGGTGAACTGTGAATTGACACGAAGAAAACACAAGCTCGCGCAAACACATAGGAATATGATTAGATTAAACAGCCATTCTAATTAGCCTAAAATACAAAATCTTATCTGCAGTGATGTGTCTATAGGGGGAAGAAGCAAATATGGCATTAACTCAGAGTGGCTTGCCTTGGTTCCTAGAGTCCCTAGAGAGGATTAAAAGCTGTCTATGTCATTCTCTGATAAGGCCAGGTATTGGAAGATGTGCAAAGTTCAATTCTTATCATATCGTCGCCCTTTTTCTACATGACCTTATATCATGATTCTAGAAACACAATATAACATTGCAAGTGTTTCTTTTTACAATATATACTCTAATGTTGGGTCATCCTCTTTCCAGAACCATGCCCTGAGTCTGCAAGCTAAAATCCTTATTCAGAAGAAACAGCTGTGGCAGTGCTGGCTATTCAAGCATATAGTCATGTGCCACTTAATGTTGGGGATACCTTTTGAGAAATGTATCTTTGGATGAGTTTGCCATTGTACGAGCATCATAGAGTATATTTACACAAACCTAAATGTTACAGTCTTCTACACATCTAGGCCATATAACATAGCTTATAACTCCTAGGCCACAAACCTGTACAACACGCTACTGTACTGAATACTCTAGGCAGTTGTAACACATGGTATTTGTGTGTATCTAAACATAGAGAAGGTAAAAACACAGGGGACCACTGCCGTATATGAGACCCGTTGTCGACTAAAACATCATTATGCAGTGTATTTATTTTTATTCCACTGCGGTCTGAGAAGGTGCATGGCAGTATTTCAATCTTATGAAATTTGTTTATGCTTGATTTATGGCCGAGGATGTGGTTGATCTTAGAGGACATTTCATGTAGTAATGAGTAGAAAGTATAATATACTTTGCTTGTAGGTATCAATTAAATCCAATTGACCAAGCATCACGGTGTGACAGATCTTCTTGTTGATTTTTTTGTCTTAATGATCTTTCTAGGGTTGTGAGTGGGTATTTAAGTCCCCAGCTATGATGGTGTTAGAGTCAATATCTTTTTTAAGTTTACCTAGAAGTTGCTTTATGAAAGTTGGTGCTCCTGTGTTGGGTGCATATATGTTTAGGATGAATATTTCTTGTTGATGGATTGAACCTCTTATCATTATGTTGTGACCTTTCGCATCTTTTTAAATTTTTGATACCTTAAAGGATATTTTGTCTGATACTAAGGTCATAACTCCTGCTTGCTTTTGTGTTCCATTCACCTGAAGGTTTGTTTCCTATCCTTTTACTTTGAGCCTGTGAGTGTCCTTTCTGGTGAGATGAATCTCTTGGAGACAATATATTGTTGTCACATAATATTTTATCCATTTTGCCATTCTATGTCTTTTCAGTGGTGCATTTAGTCCATTCACATTCAGGCTAATTATTGAGATGTGAAAGTTTGTCCTTGTCATGATGTTCTTATGATGTTTGTTGTTGCTGCTGCTGTTTGTTTGTTGTCTTTCTTTTGATTTTTGGGTCAATTCACGTGTGTTTTCAATCTGTTTCCTGCATTCTTGTGAAGGGTGTTGTCATTCTTTTTTTCCTATCTTCTGTGTTTAACATTTTATTAAATGTTTCTTATAGAGCTGGTCTGTAGGCAGCGTAATTGAATACCTAGGAAAGATTTTAATTCTCCATCACTGATGAAGTTTAGCTTAGCTGGGTAGGTAATTCTTGGTTAAAGTTGTTTATCTTTGAAAACTTTGAAGATTGGGCTCCAAGTTCTCCTAGCCTGAAGTATTTCTGTAGACAAGTCTGCTTCTATTCTAATTGGTCTTTCCTAGTGGGTAGTCTGACCTTTTTCTCTTGCTGCCTGTAGGATTTTTTCTTTTATACCTACTTTGTGTAGGCAGATTACTATGTGTCCAGGAGTTGGTCTTCTCGTTTTTTGTCTCACAGGGGTTCTCTGAATCTCTTGTGTTTGAATGTTCACTTCACTGATGAGATGAGGGATATTTTCTTGGATAATTTCATGGAATGTTTCCTACAGGGTGGTCTGTGTCTCTCTGCCTCTGGACTTCCAATTAATCTTAGGTTTGGCCTCTTGAAGTAATCATTCATCTCTCAAAGTTTTTGTTTCATGTTTTTAAGCTTCTTTTCTATGTTTTTAACAGTTTGGGTTAGTTCCCTATTATGATCCTCAAACTCCGAGATTCTTTCTTCTGCTTATTAAGTATGCTTTCCATGCCTATCAGTTTGTCATTTATTTCATTTATGTATTCTTTACTGTTGGTATCTCAATTATCAATTCCTTCATTATTTCCTCTTGTCTCTCCTCAATTTTATTTATTTTTTCTATTAATGTCTTGATATTGGGTTTGTGGTTTGAGACCAGTCATTCTGGGGGCTCTTCATTGTTTGCATTCTGAAGTCTGTATTCTCATTGTCTGACCTCCCAGGGGTCTGTGTGAAACCCATATTCTTCTTTTGGTTTTTCTTCATTTATGTAGATTTTTCCCCCCTCCCCTCACCATTTTATTTATTTATTTTATTTATTACCTCTTCTTTACTTCTGTTGTTCAGGGATGGGGGGTGGCTTTTACTTCTGTTTGCTCAGTCTCCTATTCTTCTTTATGTGGAAACTTTGGCTTTGTTCAATTCTGAAACTGGACTCTGCATGGAGGGCTATATTTTTTGCAGTTTTGAGATTAAATTGGGGGGGAGTTGTGATGCAGAAACTATCTGCAGATCCCAGTATCTGCTGACAGGTGTGTGGGCCCCCTGGAACCCACTTCCCACCGTCTAGCAGTCTGTCCATGTGGTGGGGGTATAGGTTTGCCCCCTGAAAGCAAAATGAGGTAAGAAAAAGAAAGTAACAGAAAAAGGAAGGAGGGGGACAAGAGGAAAGTGGAGAAATAGAAAAATAAGAGGGAAAACAAACAGGCATACTAACTAACAAATGAAAAGAGACACAAACAAAGACAGAAAAGATTTTAAAAATGCAGGCAATCATACAAACACACAAAATGACAAAAGAACCCTATTGATGTACTCACCCTCAAAAATACCCATACACAAACAGTATGCCTAAAAAAAAAAACCCAAAATATAACAAAAACAAAGCAAGTACAAAAAATGTAACCAAAAACAGAAAGAAAGAGAGAAGAGGAAAAGAAAAAACAAAACAAAACATCAAACTAAAACAAAAACTAAATAAACAACAACAAAACATACAAACAAAAGCAACAAAGGAAACAAACAAACTGAAAAACCATAACTCACTCTGAGGCAGTTCCTGTAACTTCAACTTCCTTTCATCCCTGGTCCCCAGCCTCTCCCTCTGTTCCTAGTGCAGGCTGACAGAATTGCTCTCAGCATGGGTCAGATGCCCTGTGGACTACTGTGGGAGGGTGGTGGATAAGATCTGGACTCACCTGGCCCTGGCCTACTGTTTTCACATCTCCCACTCAGATCTGACATGTCTGTGCCTGTTCCAGCATGGGGGAGGGGCGTCTGACTCTCCGAGTGTGATTAGAATACCTCTAGGTTCCAGGATGGGGACTGGGAGGAGCTGGGCGGGACGATGCAGGATAGAGCTTGGACCCAGGATAGAGAAAATGGCTGCAGTCGCGTTTCTCCACTGGGGGTGGGGTTCCTCTCCAGCTCTCCTCAATCTCCTCTCTCCACCCATCAGATCTAGGGGTTCCAACCACTTTGCTGTTGCAGGTGATGGTGTGTACAAGATGCCAGGTGGTGAGAATCAGCTGAATACAGTGGGATTTTCTCAGGGGAGCCCCGGAGACAGCAGACAATCCTGTGTACCCATGGCTCCAATCTCAGGGTGATGGGGGGGTTGCGCCACAAATATCATCAAATACTACATATCAGTGTTGTTGGTTTTTCCTAGAGAGCAGGTAGAAATGCAGATATAGTAGAGAGCTGTGATGAGATACAACAGGGATGTCAGACAGAAGACTGAAATGTAATAGTCATTTGTTTATAGATCATATTTAAAATGGATGAGGTTACCTTGGGAGTATACAAAGAGAAAAGATAAGATCTAGAAACTAAACACTGGGTCCTTCTGCCTTTCATAAATTGGAAAGATGAGATGTATTAGTAATTTTAGAAGGAAACCTAGAGAACATGCTATCCTAGAAGCTAAGTGAAGAAAGTATTTCAGGAAGGATGAACCACATAGCAGTACCAAATGCAGGTGAAAGGCAGAGTAAAATAGTGAGAGAATATTTGCTGTTTTGGTAATGCATGAACTCGAGTCTCCCCTCAGATGGAGTTTCACTCACCCACCAGTAAACACCCACTCACTCAGTGAGTCTTTATGGACACTGGCTTTTGCGGAAACTGTCACAGTCCAACCTGTCCTGCTGCCGTCTTGCCAGAAGTCCTCTCATTGCACAGTGTATAACTATAACTCTACCTCCAGGTTTTTAGCAATTTGGAGAACTCCTTTCACCACTGAAGGTTAACAGGGAAAGTGGTGGACTTTTCCCAAGAATGTTGGATGAGAAATTAGGTACACAGTGGTGCCACTTATGAAGAAGAGTAAAATTAGTGGAAGAAAAGATTTAAGAAAAGTAGAATTTAAGAATTGTGTTTTGTGTTTACTATGTTTGGGAAGCCTATTTACCATTCAAAGAGATTTCTAGTATATAGATGTTTCCAGTGATTGTGTACGACCAAATACTACAAGTTCAAGATAGCCAGTGTCACAATGGTAACTTAAAATTAACCATGATGTGAACATTTGCACCATGAATATCATCAAATGCTACATATCAGTTTTGTTGTTTTTTTCCTAGAGAGCAGGTAGAAATGCAGATATAGCAGAGAGCCATGATGAGATACAACAGGGATGTCAGACAGAAGACTGAGATTTAATAGTCATCTGCTTACAGATCATATTTAAATTGGATGAGGTTACTTTGGGAGTACACAAAGAGAAAATATAAGATCTAGAAACTAAAAACTGGGTCCTTCTACCTTTTAGATTTTGGAAAGATGAGATGCATCAGTAATTTTAGAAGGAAACCTAGAGAACATGCTATCCTAGAAGCTAAGTGAAGAAAGTATTTCAAGAAGGAGGAATCAAATAACTGTAGCAAATGCTGGTGAAAGGCAGAGTAAAATAGTGATAGAATATTTGCTGTTTTGTAATGCAGATTCATTGATGACTTTGATTAACCTTGTCTCACTGGTAGGATAGGGTGGAGGCTTCATTGGAGTACTCGTATATTTAGGCAAAAAGGACAGTTTTCTCCTGTGTCAATACACTTTGCTACTTCCAACTTTTCTCCTACAGTTTAGATAGACTGTTCTAAGTCTTCTTAAATAGTCTCTTAGTCTATTCAATTTTCCTATTTTATTCGTTGACTTTTTGCACTTTCTTTAAAACATTTTCACTCAATAGTGTGGGGAAGATCATCCTAGTAAAGCAAGACACCGTGTGCAGTGTGAGCTCTTGATATGGTCTTGTGGGAAGAATGATTGCGATAAGGCTTCGGCATACCCTGCTGTCTCTAGCTTAGACTTGCCAACAGCATAAAAGCATGCGTGCATGACAAATTCGTAGAGTGGTTTTTCAACTTGGATATTGAGTTTCTTGATAAAACATTTTTGCAAATTGCTACAGAACATATTTGGATAGTGAAAGATCGGATACTGAGGGAGAAATATAAGACAAGTAAGGAAAATAACAGATAATGTTTCATATTTGAAAAACTTTTTAAACGATGGGAAGACAATGTAGTGGTTTAAAACATGGTCTTTGGAGTTTTTATATCTGACTTTGAAGATTGGTTCTGTTACTAGTAACTTGGGAGCAACTGTTTGACCTCAGCTAGAAGTTAAGCCTATTCATATCTTTTGCCCACTTGTAACAGGGCTGCTTTTGTTTGTTTGTTTGTTTGCTTTCTTTTTAGCACATTTGAGTTCCTAATATTCTGGATGTTAAGCCTTTGACAGATACACAGTTGGCAAATATTTTTTTTTCCCATTCTGTAGGTTGTCTCCCCCGTTCTCTTGATGGTTTCTTTTGCTTTGCCAAAGATTTTCAGTGTGATGAGGTCTCACTTGTTAATCTTTCATGACATGGGCTTTTGGGGTTTTGATCAACAATTGGTTGCCAATTCCGATTTCCATAAGGATGTCTTCTGCATTTTCTAAAGTTCTTATAGTTTGAGGTTTTACATTTAGGTCTTTGATCCATTTCAAATTAATTTTTGTGTATGGCATTAGGTAGGGCTCTTGTTTTAATCTTCTGCATGTGGTCAGCCAGTTTTCCCAGCACCATTTACTGAATCGGTTCTCCTCTCCCTAATGGTTCATGGTGGAGGCATTGTCAAAGATGGGTTGGTTGAGAAATTAAGGTTTTGGTTCTGGAATCTCTATCCTGTTTCATTGGTCTATATGCCTGTTCTTGTACCAATACCAGACTGTTTTGATTATTGTAGTCTTATAATAAACTTTAAAGTCTGGGGACATTTCTCAAAAAAAAAAAAAAAAAACCCATACAAGCGGCCAACTGATGCATAAAAAAAAATGCTCAGCCTAATTAATTATCAAAGAAATGCAAATTGAAACCACACTGAGATACCACCTAACTCCAGTCAGGATGGTCATCATCAATAATTCAAAAAACAACAGATGCTGAAGAGGATGCGGTGAAAAGGGAAAATTTCTACACTGTTGGTAGGGGTGTAAATTAGTACAGCCTCTATGGAGGACAGGTTGGTGATTCATAAAAGAACTGAAAGTTGACATTCCATATGATCCTGCAATCCTACTGGGAGTACACCTGGAGGTACTCAAATCACTCTATGAAAAATACCTGCACTTGCATGTTTATTGCAGCATTATTCACAATAGCAAAAACATGGAACCAACCATGCTGCCCATCGAAAGAGGACTGGATAAAAAAAATGTGATGTATATATGATGGAATACTGTGCAGCCATAAAGTAGGACAAAATTATGAACTTCGCAGCAACTTGGATGGATTTATAGTCTATAATACTGAATGATCTACCACAGAAACAAAGAACTGAGTACAACATTTTCTCACTCATAAGCAGACCTTGAACAATTATCATAATACTATAAGAAAGGGATTGGCAGTAGTGGGAAACTGCCAGGGTAGGAAGGGGGGTACACTTCATCAACAAGGGTACTTGCATAATGACCTTTTGTATACCTGACCATGAATTGTACCCCACATTTTTTAAATAAAAATGAAGGAAAAGAAAAGTTTAGCCTAGCTAAATCTTCATTTTCTCTACTGTAAAATGGAGCTTATTATACTAATTTTTCAAGATTGTTATGAGAATTAAATAAGATGACTCCCTAGGGATTAGTTAAGTGTCTCATCCATGGTAGCTAAGTAAAAAGGAAGGAAACATTAGGAGAGATGAGTTTTTGACTACTAGTAACCAATTAGAAGACAAGATTATATTAAGTGTTAACTCTGAGAAACCACCGATTGGCGAAAGAAAATCACGTTGAGAATTTTGTGGTTTTTATTTTCTGCTCACATTTAGATACATGGAGAGATAATGCTGGGGCCTTCAGATCTCTTTCTTTCTCTAAATTTCTGTTCTACTAGCCTGAAGACTCCAGAATGATCAAGACTGTCTGAACTGGAAAGGAAAAAGAGGTGAAGAAAATGTATGCTAAATGAGCACTTTGGTTCAGGACAGTTTATTCAATACAGACTTACATTGGCTTGACTTACAATTTTTTTAAATTTACAGTGGGTTTATCAGGGTATTCAGTGCATTTTGACAGGATATTTTTGACTTACAAAATTTTTATTGGGATGTAAACTCAGCATAAGTCAAGGAGTACTGACATATACATAAGATCAAAGAATTCTCCAACACAAAGAAAATCAACATTATTTATCTCAAATTTATGACCCACTTATCTCATTTAAAATATACTAAAATTATCCAGTCGAATCTTCTTTTTATATAAATAAGGCTTTTGAGATTCAGAGGGAAAGTGGTTCAACTTGACTCTTAACCCAACTTGCTTGCCAGAGTTTAAACCAACTAATCTACATGACTTGCTCTGTGCATTTCAATATATATAATGGAATTCCTAGAATTTCTCACTCTGAAGAACTTTTTTTTCTGTAGGTATAATTGTAGTATGTGAAGCCAGAAGGCATTATGAAGATCATCTATATACAAGTTTTTATTTTTCAGAGGAAGAAATGAATGCACATAAAGGATATGTGGGCGGTTCCAAACCAGCTAATTATGCAACAGAGACTGGCATCTGTGTATCCTGACTTTAAAACCAGTGCTCTGTCCATTAAAACAGAATACTTGGAGAATGCTGAGACTCTGAGGGACAAGTAATTGGATTCTGAGACACTGTCAAATATTAAGAATGAATAGTTGCAAGTTTCTTATTTAACAGTGGTCAAGATACTCATTTTTATTTTCTACTGAAAAATGTCAGACTGGAGACCATCTTTGCAAGTTTAACCTAAGATAAAAACTCCCCTGGCATGTAATATCTTCCTTTTCCTAGGTGAGTTGGCCTAACGCCTAGAAATTCCATTACGTTTCCAGCAAGTCTCTGTTAATTTAATGAAGTATATTATCTATTTTATTTGAAATGTCTTTATGTTCTAGAATGTTTCACTCATAAAACCACTGCTGAAAAACACAATTTGGTTGTGTGGGTGGGATTCATGGGACTCAGGTTATTAAGTTTATTTCCTTGGGCAAAAAAAAAAAAATTATTTTCCTCCCTCTTCAGTGAGTCTGTTTGCTATTATGAGAAGTTTTAGGAGTTGGAATTGCTGATGTACCTTGAGAAAAGCCAATATCGCCTGTGCATTTTCAATTCTCATTTCTTTGGCCCATTGTTCGTTTTCTGCATTTTTTTCTAAATGTTGGTCAGTCTTAGAAAACAATAAATAAACTTCACAGTTCTGGAGTTGTGGCAACTTATTCTTGTTTTAAAGGTAATGTGGGGTACTACTTATTCTTTCTCTTAAAATAATTATACATTTTACTATTTTTGTTATATTTAGATGTGTATATTAAGTTTTGTAAATGAGTGATACATTTATATGCTATATATACTTATCTATCTATAAAAATATATAGTGAAAAATGTTCTTCCTATAATCTATTTTCCATCTAATAAATTTTTATAGGTGTTCAATTACTCTCAATAGGTTTTCAGTGTTACCAGGCTCTGGTGCACCCAGCTATTTGTCATACACTTAAATACATATATATTCTCTAGAATCCTCAATGATTACCTTGTTAACATCTTCATGTTCTTATCTGCACATTCATCTTTTCACATAACAGTATATCTTTGTTATCTTTGCATGTCATTTGATACAAAGAATCCATAATAAATTGCATTTTATTTAAATCTGTAATTCTATTGATAGACATTTGGATTGGTTCTAATCTTTCGCTATTAGCAAATATGTTTCAACCAATACTCTTGTAAAGTTCCATTTTGTAAGTATATGAGTAAAGTTCCCAGAAATGTAATCAATACATTATAAAAGTTAATGTTAATTGCTATATAAAAATTGCTCTCCATGTGGGTTGTTCCAGCCATATATTAAAGTGTGTATTTCCTCACAGTCTTTCAAATAGTGAGGTATCAAATTTTTAGATTTTCTTAACAATCTGATTAATGAAAATAATATTTTCAGGCATGAACTTCTAAAAAAGATATGATGGGTCACAATAGGCCAATATTTCTACTGCACAAGTAGAAAAAAAGGCGATACATTGCAAAAATTATATTTTTAAGACAGTAGAAAGTTGTGGAAGTAATAAAGTCAAGATGATTTAAAATTTCATGAAATAATAAACACTTTTACATGTACATTGCTGTCGGTGGCTATTTTCTTTACTCAGTCATCCTCTAATTCTGACTGTAGATGAGAATCATGCTTTTCCAGGCAATAGAGATTCTTCTGACAGGAAAAATATTATGAAGAAACCCTACTGATGGAAAGAAGAATCGGTGCAACTTCTGGCCGTCATACAGTACAACAGTTTAGAAACCAGAAGTCCAAATTCCTGGCACTTGGTCCCTTGAGACACTTGTTGCCCTCATGGGAATGATAGGAGGTTGAAAACAAAGCTTGAGAAGGAAATATACTTTTGCTGCCTCATAAACCCAGTGCCACAGTGTGCTGCGAGAGAAGTGTCCCTGCCACAAAGAACTGTTCTCCTCCTTATGTGTCTCAGCTTGTGAAACTGTGTGAGGTAGGAGGTCAAAACCCTCTGAAGAATGGAACTAAATTTTCCACCATCTTTCAGGGATGAAGAGGCAGAAGCTTGCCAGGCTCTGCTAGCAGCCTGAGAAGACAGCCATATCTTAGCTGAATGGTACTATTTAAGCAAACTAGCCATGATCAAGAACAACCTTTGTTTGGATTGAGTTCATCAGGCCCTTAATCTATACTTCTCTGATGGACGATAGCACCAGGATCCCAGGAGTTCTGATACATTATGTCTAGCAGATAATAGAAAAAAATACGAATTACACAAAGAAAAATGTGAATCATAATAAAGAAATAAACAGAAATTTAACCAAATCTATATATGATCCAGATAGTGGAGTTAGTAGAAAAAACTTAAGAAGAACTAGAATTATTATATTAAAAAAAAGAGGAAAAAGTAGACAAAACAGACAAAAAAGAAAACATCAGCAGATAAACTAGATAAGCTCAAAGAGCTATTCTAGAACTGAAAAACATATATACATAGCTTGATTTAAGAATTCATTAGATGATTCAGCAGCACACAGGACAAAGGAGATGTCAGGATAGATGACATGAAAGACAAAGCAATAAATAATTTATGAAAATGAAGCAAACAATGGAGAAAAGGAATGGAGAAACAAAGTGCAAGAAACGTGGAATGTTGCCAGAATGTTTTCCACGTGAGTGATGGAAGATAGAGGAGACAGAATAAATTAGAAACAAATGCAAAGTGATAATGACCTAGAATTCACCCAAAAAGTGTTAAAATGTCAACCCAGAAACTCAAGTAGCTCAGCAAACCCCAAGCAGTATAAAAAAATGAGACCTGGGCACATTGTAGCTAATTTATGAAAATAAAAGAAAAAAAGGAAAATGTGAAATAATCAGGGGGAAAAAGCCACACTACTGCCAAAGGAGTAAATATAAGAACTAAAAATTAATTTTCTAGAAAAACTATGAAAAATAGAAGATGACTGAATGACATCATTAATGTCATTTAAGACAAAAATACAAATAAATACAAATTAAAAAATACAAATTAAAAAATTCCAAACTAAAATTCAACAACCAAAGAAAATATCTTTGATATATGAACATATGACAAAGACATTTTCAGGCAAACAAATGCTGAAAGACTTTGTCACCAGAAGACTAACATAATATTTGAACAGAAACTTTCAGCAAAGGATGGCTAGGTCCAATAAATGTATGGAATTGTGCTAAACATCATTTAAAAAATATATTTAAAAAATGAAAATTAGGCCGTAATAAGATATTATTACACACCAATCAGAAGAGGTACAACTAAAGCACTGATGGTATTAAGTGTAGGATAAGATGTGGAGCATCTGGACCTCTCATTTGCATTGCTTGTGGAAATGCCAATTGGTACAATCTCTTTGGAAACTGCTCTGCAATATATTTGCAGCAATAAAAGTTTTAAATATATTTCCCTGCTTGCTGTCGGTTCTCTTAAAAGCTACTTTCTTGTTAAAAGACAGTGTTTGGTTTTTAAGCCTTTAAATTTTTACACACATTTTGTTGCTTCTAGATTGCACATAGTAGTTTCTGATTCAATTCCAATTCAATTAGTAACCTTTCCAATTCAAAGGTTACTAAGGAATGCTTTTATTTGTAATTGACAAATTGCAATTTTTAAAAATTATTTTATGATGTAAGATGTTATGTAAGAACTTACTTTTTTCCAACTGGTTACCTTATAATACCCACTATATTGATTGACCATAATTTTCTCACTGATTTGAGATTTCAATTTTATATATTTCTAATTGTGTATGCCAAATCCTCTATGCCTTTTGATTCATGTTTAGACTTTCAAATATGTTATACCTATCTATTCATGTTTTAGTAACACATTACATTAAATACTGAAGTTTCATTAGGTATTATGACATCTGATGAAGCTATTTCCTCCTCATTTAAAAAAAAACTTTTAGAGGTTTTTTTTGCCGTTCTTATTATTTGTCCATATAAGCTTTAGTTAGACTTGATTTATTTAAACATAATTGTTAAATCTTTTTATGAGAACACATTCAAGTAACACACAAAGTTAAGGGGAATTGATTAAGTAATTACAGTGTCTTTCTAGCAAAATCTATTAATACTTTTTCAGGTTTTATTAGATTTTGGTTATTATAAAGTTGCTTTAAACATTCTTCTTCTTTTTCTTTTTTTTTTCTGAGTAGGAGTCTTATTCTGTTTCCCAGGCTGGAGTGCAGAGGCACACTCACAGCCAACACAGCCTCAACCTCTTGGGCTCAGGCAATCCTTCCGCCTCAGCCTTCCAAGTAACTTGAACTATGGGCACGTGCCTCAACACCCAGCTAATTTTTTGAATTATTGTAGAGATAAGGTCTCACCCAAGTTGCCCAGGCTGGTCTTGAACCCCTGGGCTCAAGCAGTTCGCTCGCCTCTGCCTCCCAAAGTCCTGGGATTACAGACTTGAGATCACTGCTCCTACCCCTAAACATTCTTATACCTGTATTTTGGTGAACACATTTCTTTTTCTCCTGGATATACACCAAGAGTTTTATTACTGGATCATAGTGTTGGTGTATGTTTAACTTTCTTAGAAATTGACAAGTAGTATTTACAAAATAGTTGTATCCTTTTTTATCCCTACCAAAAATGTATACGAGTAAAAATAGCTCTACATTGAGGAGATAATATCTGAGCTGAAACAAATAGGTATAGTCAGGCATTGAAAGACCTGAAGATAAAAGAATTACAAACAGAGCAATACTAAATCCAAAAAACCTGAGGCATATCTATGTGAATAGTTTCCCGAAACATCATATTTAATGTATATAAAGTTTCACACTGTATGCATCAGTGGTAAACATTAAATTTGATTCAAGTTTTATCAAGAGATGATTTTTGATGGAATATAAGAGGCTAGTCTCTTTACTATTTTAAGTATGACTGAACAGGAACTACTAGTTCATTCCTACTCAATAACCAATTAAATAAAATGTAATATAATCTCATAAGAGTGTGAATGTATGCACTGTATAAATTCTGGAAGAGTATCATTGAGTAAAAAAAAGAAAATACTTATAAGTTGATAGACATTTAAGAAATAGACTTACCAATGTGCCCTCCAAACTGTATTATTAAGAACTAATGAATAACGTAGTATACAGTGAAACTCAGCATGCTGATTTAAAAATGGGCCATTCATTTTTTGAACATTTTCCAGTACTTGATATCTTAAGCTTTTCTAATATCTCAATGGTATATTTGGAAATTTTGTAGCAGTATTTATCTAAATAATCAGAAACCTTTTCTTACTCTTTGAAATAAGAAAACACTTTAGCAGTGAAACTCATTTAAAAACAAGACTCATTCATAAACTGTTTTAACAGTATCTTAAAACAGAGATAAAAATATGCCAATATTGTGAAAATGTTAATGTAAAAATACATTAATATTTATGTGAAAATATTAATGTAAAAATACGCAAAATAATGTATTATATATTACAAAATAACTAGAAGAGAGAATTTTGAAACTTGAAAAATGGCAAATGTTTGTGGTAACGTACATGCTCATTACCCTGATTTGATATATATACAATATATACAAGTATGACAGTATCACATTGTGTCCCATAGTCACAATTATTATATGCCAATTAAAAAGCAATATAAAAGTTAAACAAAAATAAAAACTTCTAGTACTTTGTCAAATATTGAGAATACTGACACTAAATTCTGAAAATTATGTTAGCATCAATTTATTAAATGTTTACCTTAAACATACAATTTTTTTGGTGTATGAGTTCCTTAAAAAGAAGACTATCTTCAGAAATTTCATAGTATAAAAAATCTATATCTTATTAATAGAATTATTAAAATATTTTTAAAACTGCTAATATTTGGTTATATGATCAAAGGTAACATCATTGAACATCAATTATGTGTCAGATATATGGTAGGCTTTACATTTTTACATATATTCTATGATACATTATTTTTATATATAATTCAAGCTGCAGTCATACGAGGTAGTTGCTAATTTTACGTTTTACATGTAAGAAAAGTGAAACTCATTTAAAACACAGAAAAGTAGAAAATGTCATACAATTTTTGAGTAGCTAAAGCAAAATTCAAGTTCACATGTTTACAAGATATATAAGCAGAATACAACATTGCTGATGCAAAAACCAGAGGGTTTTTCAAAAGGTTATACAAATAATTCATTATAACATTTTGATGAGCTATGTAACAATCAAAATATCTATTCTAGCTAAATTCTTCTCTTCATATCATTTGAAATCAAGGATGCCAAGGTCAGTGCAAACACAGAACATATGGGTTTGAAATTTGCTCTTTGATTAAACCTGCACTCATTTCGTCTGTGGCAAAGATGGCACCAACTCAAATTCTATGAAGATAGATGGTTCTAAAAAAAAAAATACATGTTTTTTTTTTCTTTCTAAGATGATGGTAGATGCACATTTTCCAGATGAAGTACATATAACATGGCAGCACCTCTATGAACTTAGGTCTCTGAGTGACTGTGTAGTTCAGTTCGTTGCCTACCTTCATTAAACACATAACATGAATGAAAACTAAAGCTTTGCTATGTTAAGCCCCAGAGATTTTGAGTTAGTTTTATTATCTTAGGATATCATGGTCTATCCTGATCCATATTCTATGACATAAAGTTTTCGTGAAAACTAAATGAGTTTATGCAATGCCAGTCTCATAGACATGCTTAATAAGTGTTAGCAATTATTATTATATATTCACATTTCTTTAAATTATTCTGCATGCTTTATCAGGACCTTTGGAGGAAAATATTGGGCATTTAATCTAGGACCAGAAAGATAGCTATACAATTTATCCGATTTCCTTTTAGCATAGTGTTCGTGCAAAAATGTAGATAAAATGATAAAATATATAATGATTTAACATCACTGAAAATTGCCCCACTGCCAAAAAAATGTGAAAATTCAGCCCAAATTGATCAAAGCAGTAAGAAATTTTCTTAGCTGAGAAGTGTATCTTCCACAAAAATCCATTTATTTCTTTAGTCATTCATTTACATATCATTCATAATGCAATCATTTAACAAACATATGCTTAGCTATTATTATTTCCACCTTGTTTTAATGCCACTGGATAACTGCATGAATGAGGAATTTAGTGAGGCATCTGCACAAGCCAAAATAAATGAAAACAGCTAAAAAAAGAGGGTTGCGTGTCCTGTTGACCGCATCTGAGAAAGTAAGAGAGGTGTGGCAAAAAGTATGGGTGACTATGATTCATAAGGACAACACTAAACCATACTCAAGAGATTCCAAGGGAGAAGGTGCCCATCTAGGAGATGCCTGTGGGTATGGGAATTATGATGACTGTAGCCAAAGGTCAGAAACTGAGTACAAGAAAAGTCTTGTGAGAGGTATCCACAGTAATGAGTAGGAGGAACATTTGTAAAATGATAAAGACTTCTTTCTATGTTTCAAAATTATTCAGTGAACACATAATACCTTGATAATCATACACCGTGTGATATTATCATAATTACTAACTCATAGGTCAAAAAGTGGACAATGTATATGAACAAAGCTTTGTAGCAGAAAAAAACGTAAATGACCCACAGACATATGCAAAAAAAAAATTGAATGTCACCAGCAATCACATAAATCTGAATTAAATAACCATAAAAATGTCTTCTGTTGTCAAAGTGTCATTTTGGAGAAAATTAACAGCACATTGAAGATGTGTATTGAGATAGGTTTATTCATGTTTGGTGAGAATGTAAAATTATACAATATTTAAAAATCTATTTGACAATGTGTATCAATACTTTCACTCATATCTTCACTGTCCTTCTTTAAGGACGCTTCTTGGAGTGCTTCTTGAGTATTTCATTTGAAACTCAGGCAAAGTTGCACCCAAGTTATGTTCGCTAGAATATGTTTTATAATAGTGAATGATGGTAAACAACGTATACATTGTATAGCTGAGGAATGTTTCAATAAATTATATTCTATATAGAACAAATAATATATATATTTTCTTTCAATGAAGAATAAAAAGTCAAATTATTTTTCAAAAGACAGTTTTTAAATCATTTCAATTTTGTATATTTAACTGAAAGAAAACACATCAATATCCTGCAAGTAGTTATCTCTGAATGGTGGAATTATTAGGAACTATCTTTTACAAGTGTTGTTTGTTTTGGGATTTCTAAATACTGTATGTAAGCCAAGATTGTGAAACCAAGATCAAGGGTGTCAAGTGACTTTCCATTAACTCTATAGCTTTAACTTCAAAGCCCGGGCTTTCTCCCACATCATGCTGAATCCACTGTTCAATGTTGAATCCCAAGACAAAGTAGGTTGCCTATGTGAAACCGTGTAACTTGCAGGGACATTTTAACCCAACACAAAACACCTAACAGGGACACTTTCATTTTTCATAAAGATGGGAAATGTCTTCATCTGTTCCCAGAGTCTCATCTAATTCCTGAAGGTAAACAACTGCTAGCTCCCACCACTGAGAACACACAGGTGAGGCATGTTGGTGTTAGGGAATAGTTAAGGGTTGGAACAAATAATATGACAGGAATTCGATTAAACATTGGCAAGTAGATAGATCCCAGATCATCAGAATTCATTCCCTGAAGAAAAGAATTATGAAACTCTCATCGTGAAGTATATGTCATTCTCTAAAAATTCACTTTAACTCCCCAGGTCTATAACAGCTTGACTTGAGATTTTAATTTAAGGTTACAATATCATACTGGTTTGTATTTTTTAAAAAATTTATTTTCAGAAGGTACACATGTGTATTTGTTACGTGAACATATTGTGTAATATGGTGGGAACTGGGCCTCAGGTGGCCCATTCCCCAAATAGTGAACATTTACCCCACGGGTAGTTACAAACCCTAACCTCCCTTCCTCGCTCTTATTATGGTCCCCAGTGTCTATTATTTCCATTCTTGTGACCATTTAGCTCCAGCATATGGGTGAGAACATGTGGTGTTTGGTTTTCTGTTTCTGAGTCAGTTTACTTGAGAATGATGATCTCCAAATCCATCCATGCTGCTGCAAAGGACATGATTTCATTCTTTTTCATGACTGTGCAGTATCTCATGGTGTATATATACCACAGTTTCACTGTCCACAGATTCGTTGATGGGCATTTAGGTTGATCCCACACCTTTGCAATTGTGAACTGTGCTGTGATGAACATGCTGGTGTAGGTAGGTGTCTTTGCTATATAACGACCTCTGTTCCATAGGGTAGATACCTCATAGTGGGATTGCTGGATCAAGTACTTTTAGTACTTGAGTAATATTCATACTACTTTCCATAGAGGTTGTACTAATTTTCACTCCTACCAACAGTGTATAGGTGTTCCCTTTTCTCTACAACTGTGCCGGCATCTATTGTTCTTTGATTTTTTAGCAATGGTCATTCTGACTGGTATAAGATGATATCTCATTGTGGTTTTAATTTGCGTGTCTCATTTGCACTTGCTTAATATATAATTTAATAAGAAAAACTTCTGTTTCCCATTTGAAAATTTTCAGAATGGGTGCTACTGCTTTTTGTGAATAGTCTGATTAGCCCTTCCAAATGCAAATAGACGCTTGAGGTCAAAATATGATCCCTGAATTTTAGTTCATAATTCTGCAAGTAATTTTCAATATTTTATAAGGATCATTTCAAGACACCAAGGAAGATATATTGCATTTAATTTTCTAAAATTCCTTCATAAAAAACGTTTTGGAAGACAAGATAAATAAGTTCTTAGATATTAATCCGCCTCTAACAGAGGTTTTGTTCCTATATTTTCCAAAAATAATATATTAAAAAAACTATATTGTTTTATAGAAACACATAAATAATATAGATTTTTAAAGCGTAATTTACATATATCATTATTCCAGTTTTATAAAACATTGCATGTATTTGTAATATGCTATGGTATTAGACTGGGAAAATATGCAGAGATATACACAATACGGAATTTTTTAAATTAAAATTAAGTAACTCCTAAATTGATTCACAGATGAGGGAAGGAGTAAGGATTATAATTCTATATTATTTACATGTTCTATAAGCAGTATAAAATTTTGTCTATCTTCTTAATAAAAATCAAATATAATGTTAAAACCCGATATTGCTTATGTGCTTCTATAAAACAATACAGTTTTAGACATAAAACAGAATTATTTATAATTTTAGAAAATACAAAATAGGCAACAAAAATTTATCTATAAACCAACCACAAAGAGGTAACCATTATTAATGCGTTATTTCACTGTGTATTTCTCTTCATTATAAACAACAGCAAATTTGCTTTTTGGCCTTGCCCTTTTAGTCACTCTGCAGTCCCTTTTACAAATGGCAGTGTCAGAAAGCTCAGTATTTTCTTTGTCTCAAAGACAGTGTTCTACAAAACCGATTCCTCGTTGAAGTCTTAGAAGGGTACACTAACGTGGATGCTCCTGGGAAGCGGAAGAAAAATGATGATCATCACCAGGAAAACACGAGCACCATCTGGATGGGACCAGGGCTTCTCTGTGGACCCACATCAGCTCAGTCACCCCTTCACCACAGACCCAGACCTGACGGGTTCTAATGCAAACAGCCACCTGGAAGCATCACTCTGCCTAAACCCAGCTGTGCTTTCATTCTGAGGTTTTTATTCTCCCGTACTTCAATGTCCAATGGCTCTTCTGTCTGATGTCAGCTTCTGAATTACCTGACGTATGATCCCATTAGAGAACTGCAGTGATGGTGCAAATGATTTTCAGAAACCTGCAGCATTGGATGCAATCAAGTCTCTCCTGGTCCCTCACTGTTCATCATTTTTTTCATTTTTTTCCCAAAGAGCATTCATTTCCAAGCACTTCCCCCTATTCATTCGTAAATCTTAGAATTTAAACTCTCAAGTATATTTACATTTAAATGGAGTGCTGAGGCCTATTGGTATTTGAAAAAGCTTTCAAGGTTTTTAATAAACTTCTAAAAGGTTCTTGGGTTGTAGCTTTGCCAAGAATAGGTCTATTCTGAAAAAATGAGAAGGCTGAATTTAATTTAGAACTACCCAGTCTTCAATCCAGAACACATAGGGGCCTTCAAAAATCTGCAACTATTCCCCTAACTCCTTAGGTTCACATTCAAGGCCATTTCTGGTTAGTCCCTCGCCTACTTTGTCAAGTCCATCTCTCACCTCACAAAAGCTACACTGGCCGGCCCTGTCCTCTGCAGATGCCCTCGCATTGCCATTATCTTTCTCTTTCCTCCTACTTTCCCCTTGGCCTGCAATATCCTTTCTCTGCTCTGGACCCACGGTCTTTTCCAAACTGATGGGCTAAGCTCAACATCACCTCCGTCGTGTATCTCCTTTTAATTGCCTTAGGATGATTTAGGAAAAAAAATGTATAAATTAGTTTCCAGAAATTTCTGATTTAATGTTTTACATGAGCACTCAGAAATTATATAAATAAGGCACATTATTATAGGCTTATTTTTGATAATGTGAAGCTTATGATTTATTTTGCATGACTTCTGTGTTAACAAAGTCATGTTTAGGAAGTTCTTGAAACATAATTGATGCCTCTCACCAGTTGTGGAAATTAAACAAGTTTCCTTCTCCCTTACCCAGAATTCTCATCCAAACCACAGGTTTAATAAAGCATTCATGAAAGTGTATGCTGTGAGGATAAAATGAGGAAACGTAAGAAAAGATCTTGGAACAATGCCTGGCCGATATCAATAGCTCAAAAAAGCTAATTACTTTTTTTTTATTAACAAACATTCTCTTCTCTGCTCCAAGCTCTTCCTAGTTAGCTTTGTTGAAAATAGAATTGCATACACCTGTGCATGTTTGTTGCCTTCCCCAAATACTATTTACTATTTGAGGATAAGAATCATATTCTCACAAAGCCAAAGACTATGCATGATGCATTATAAGCTTTTAATACACTGTATATGCAATGCCATCAAATTAAACCTCCCCCAAAATAAGCTCTGTCCTGTTGTTAATGGCCTCATACTTGTTTTTATTTCAACAAATAATCACTAAAGACTGTGAATGGCAAAGCAAGTTTTGATTTTTCAATGAAAATCATTACCACTTACCCTCACCCCACTACTTCTTCAGGGAAATGAAAATGAGCAAGAGTATTTCTCCAAAATGACATGTTTGTCCCTTTAACTTTGGCTGCTTTATTTTTCTTTGGAGAGCAGATCACGATAGGGTGCATATTATAGACAGATGACATTTCTTTTTCTAATTTAGATGAAAGAACTCTGAAATATCGGTATTTGGTTGAGCATACTGGGCTGTTCCAAACTAAGACTTTTGATCTTGAATGCAGACCTGCCAGGACTCTGTAGTTCAGATTGATGGATAGTATTGCCAGCATCATATTTTCATTATTTTTTGCTCTCCTGTCCTGTGTACCAAACCACCACTAAACCACAGATAATAAATGTTGAATAAAGTAAAACTTCTGTGAATTAGAAATGAGTCCTTTAATTTCTTTATTCACTTTTCCTATGTCACTCTTTATATCATTCATCTGATTTTCCCAACTTCCCTGTATATTCTTCATTTTGACCTTTCTTTAGATTCTTTACATTTTAAAGAAGACAGCATGGGGAGCCAAAAGAGCTTTGAGCTCAAAGTTAAGAAAACTGGCTCTGGTCTCAGATTTGCTTTCAACTTGCTTTGTGACCTTGGGAATCTGTTTTCTCACCTACTAATAAGCAAAGTATACCACACAATCTTCAAACCACTTGCAATGATCTCTAATTTCTGATTTTTATCTAGAGATTTTCTTTCTTTACCCTCTGTTCTGAAACATGAATACTTTCTTCATTTTTCCCATTTTAACCAGTACTTTAATTATATTCCTTTCTTTCCTATATTCTATCCAAGACTGTTTTGAAGATTAATGAAACTATATGCATTAAATATCTTAGAATAATTCCTTTGTTCATCCTCTCTTTAATCTGCCTTCTCTCCTCCCTCTATGACATTCTTGTTTCTATACTTCTCTTTATTCTAAAGTCATCTTTGGTTCATCCACTATTTCACAACCCCAATACACTGGTAAATTCTGTCAAAATCTATTCAACAAATTTACAGCTACAGTGGGCCATGCACTAGGATGAGTGGGGTTTGAAAGGGTCCAATAAATAAAATTCCTATTTTCTTCCTGAGTTTGAAACCAGTTAAGAAATAAAACAGAGAAAGTGAGAGGTGAAGATCAAAGTACCCTGATAAAGCTGTGGAAAGATGCTGATTTTATTCCGTTAGTCAAATGCCCAAAGGGAGAAGACTGACATTTCCCCAAATGCTTCTCCCAAACTTACCAAGCAGCTACGTTTCTTTTTTGCTCCTGGGAGAAAGTAAGTCTAAGAGCTGGAATAAAAAGAGACAGACCAGGGTGTTATTGGTGCAAGCTCTGCCCCAGAGGAACAAGAGAATTGGAGATGACAGTGGTCACTGAGACAAGGAACTGGCAATATGTCGGTAAACCAAACAACCATAAGCATTACTCTTACGGACTTTACAGTTTGTAGAAGAAGGTGAAATTTGAAAAAATAATTAGAAGTGGAGTAAGTGTGCAACGCAGAAATAGAATATGCAATATGAATATAAAGTAGGGAGGTTTACCTCCTTTGGGGAGTCAAAGAAAGTTTCTCCCAGGAAGTGATGAGAAGAAAGAAGACAAAGAACTAGTGCGTGAGATTAGAAGACTATCTCAGGTCATGAACACACACACACACACACACACACACACACACACAACACACACACACACAAAGGCTTATGGCATATTTGGAGAGATGAAGTGTGGCCAGAGACTGCACAGCGACAGGATAAGTGGTACTGGTTGAAGAGGAAGAGCAGGGAAGAACCCAGGTCATGTCATTAAAACATAAACTATATCTTAATGTCATATTTAAGAGATTTTGTGGAATTTCAAGCATCTGTAAGATATCCAAGTAAAGGTGTCCCACTTAACGACTAAGTGTGGGCCGGGCTCGGTGACTCAGCCTGTCATCCCAGCGCTTTGGGAGGCCGAGGTAAGTGGATTGCCTGAGCCCACGGGGTTGAGACCAGCCCGGGCAATTTGGTGAGACCTCATCTCTACAATAAACCAAAATTAGCCAGGTGTGGTAGCACACACCTATAGGTCTGGCTACTTGGAAGGCTGAAGTGGAAGGATGGCCTGAGCCCAGCAGGTCGATGCTGGGGTGGGGTGGTCATGAGTGTGCCACTGCACTCCAGCCTGGGCTATGGAGTAAGGTTCCAACTCAAAAAAAAAAAAAAAAAGTGTGGACATCTGAAGAGAAGTTCTTGTAGGGTATACACACATGAAAATCATTAACAAATATATTATTGCTGCGTCTCAGGAAATGATGTAATTGTCTACTGAGTAAACACTATGTGAACAGAGGAGGATTTCGGAGAGATCCTGAGGATTCGAACATTGAGTGGCTGAGTGGAGGTGACAAGAGAATTAGGGTAAGAAGTAGTCAACGAATGAAATGTTTGGACGTAGAAGAGGTCACCACTATCTAATGCTGCTGAAAGGTCAAGCAAGATGATAGCTTAACAGTGGAAATTGGATATAGCCAATAACTCTGGCAGCACTAGCAAGAACAATTTCAGCGGCATGGCAGACATCGGAAACCAAAATTGGACAAAGGTTGAGTGTTTCTGGAACAAAATTTTCCCCTCAAACATTTTAGAGTTTATTAATAAATGAGTGAGTAGTGATGAAAGGAATATAGGATAAAGGGAAAACTGATTGTGTCTTTCTCTTCCTCACTATGGACAAAAAAGAAGAAAACAAAGAAAAATGGGTTCAGATTAAGGTGAGTTTGTGAATTGATTATGCTAATGTCAGATATATTTAGTTTTATGGCTTTCAATTTTCTATAAATTAAGAGAAAGCGATATTGATCAAGAATGGACGGAGAAGGGGAGGGTCTGACTTTACAAATACAGAACAGAATGACTAAAAATAAATGTTAGCCAGGCTAGGTGACTCAGCCTGTAATCCCACGCTTTGGGAGGCTGAGGTGAGTGGATTGCCTGAGCCCTCAGGTTCGAGATCCGCCTGGGCAACTTGGCGAGACCTCATCTCTACAATAAATCAAAAAACTTAGCCGGGCATGGTAGCGCACGCCTGTTGTTCCAGCTACTTGGAAGGTTGAGGCAGAAGGATCACCGGAGCCCAGCAGGTCAAGGCTGCAGTGACTGGGAGTGGGTGACAGAGTGATACTCCAACTCAAAAAAAAAAACAAAAATAAAAATAAATAAAATAAAAATAAACATTAAGATATTTTTGGGCAGAGTGTAAAATCAAACCAAGGTAAATGAGGTCAATGAATTCATAGTTGAACCATTCATCAGGTTGGGCGACTCAGAAGATCACCTGAAAGTGAACAATTGGTATTCATTCATCTTTAGAATTTTTAAAGTATATTTAATGAATGAAAAAAGGGCAAACATAGATATAAAGTTTAGTACAGACATGGGTATAAAAATAGGCATCAAAGCATAGTCTGTAAAGAGAACATAGTAGCTCCACTGAATTCCTGTGGGTTTTAAGGCACTGGATATTCCAATGAGGTAAAAACAAAACAAAACTCTCAGTGATAAGTGAACAAAATGTAAGACTAATGTATTATCAACAGAGAGTGTGGGATCTGCATTAGCAAGTTCAGAAGCAGAGTAATTCCCAAGTACAATACGTTGCTCACTGGTCCCGGGTGACATCTCAGGTGTGATAGAAGGAAGGTCAAAATATATGAAGGGACATTTATGTAGATATTTTTCTATATCCCTTAGTTGTATGACAGAGTATGGGTTGAGATGAAATATTGCAAGACATTTGCCAAAGTCTTAAATGCGTAGGGGGTATCTTCCTCCTCAGTTCTCTCTCTCCATCTAGTGTTAGTAGATCTCCTGTTTCTCCTCACAGAGACAACACTGATGTGAGTGCAAAGAAGCCCCTATCTCATCAGACATATGCCAAGAAGGGGAAATAGTATGATGGTATCTTTCTCATCACTATTGCAGCTGATATATCTGATACCCCTTTTCCTTGTATTCTGTTCTTTTATGTTAGGAGTGAAAATTTCTGGGAAGGATATCAGGAGGGTGAATACAAACTGGTGGTAATAAGTACGAGGGTAAGCAGTGAGACAACACGGGTAAGGCAGAGTAACTGTGAACTCAACACAGCTCTGCAGAGTATAAATGTGATTTAGTTGGTAAGATTAGTCTCATATTCTTCCTTAGTAGAGAGAATTCTAGATTCTGAAAACCTGACCAAGGGCACTCAGTGAAGTCCCAAGTACCTCTGTTTACTTACACATACATCTAGCCAATGATTTCATTTTTGGGTTGTGCACTGAGGATCATGAGTATAATTATAATGATAAATTCATTTGTTAAAGAAATAAAAGACAGTCAAGGAAAGCCATACATGGTCTGGGAATGATAGTATTGTGAACCAAAGGCTATGGTGATTCAATTCTGTGACACTGTTTTTTATAAGTGTAAACAATCGAACAGAAATATTGTACTTTACTTGCAAGGCTGGTGAGGAGCCAAGAGTTTTGTAGCAGACTTTTCAAATGCAGCTATAGAAAAAGAAGCGCACACATCATAGTGATCAAGGCAATGTAAAATGGTGCCTAATGTATCATGGTTATTTGGCATACTCACCTGAATCACAAGGTTCATATACTTTGATGCTGCAATCCCATTATTCAGCAAGTATGCCACTCTATGTTTAATGATATGGGTGTGTGTGTGTGTGTGTGTGTGTGTGTGTGTGTGTGTGTGTGTGTATTTCACAGGCACATTTCAGCAGATTGTAAACAACCTAAGTGTCCATCAGTGACATTTCAGAGGATTGAAAACAATTTAAATGTCTATCAGTGAGATATCGGTTACATTATGTTACTTAAAACCATTCACTGGTATTTAAGTAGCCGTTAAAATTAAGGAAGGTTTTTATGCAGTGATGATAAATTTCAAGATGTATCTTAAGTAAAAAGAGTGCAATGCAGAATAGAATATATGGTATGTAGTGCATACTACCATTTATATAAAAATGATAGAAAAAGGAAATATAGCCATGTCTATAAAATACTGAAAGAATAAAGGGATATAAGAAACTTGTCAGCATTGACTGTCTTCATATAGCCTTCTCTTTTAAATGTTGAAATATGTGAATATTAGCAACTAAACAAGAAATAAAGTGTCATCAGACAGAGAAAACTCTATGAAAGTTAACTGTATGTAATGGGTGGGTTTTCTTCTCTCCTTTTCTTTTTCCTTCATTTATTTCCTCTCTCATTGTTCTTAGTCTTTCTTCTGACCTGATGCCCATTTCTCGCACACTCATTTCTCTTCATTTCTTCCTACCTGTGCAACTGTTGGGTCACAAAAGAGTAGTTTTTTTGAAGTTCTGCTAGGGCTAAGACCACTTTCCCTTCATGGCTGCACCCACCAGAAACTTTTGCAGCCGTCATCTTCTTTAATCACTGTCTTCTCCTTGGCACTGCCTTGCTGTATTGTCTCCTTGAGCAGGTCTTTAAGGGATCTGACTCAGTCCCACCACTGCATTATCTCCTTTGATACTCTTCCTTCTTTTTTACTGAGTTTCCCTGTAAATAATCCTTTTGATGCTTGACAATGCCGTATTGCAGTCCCCCCCCAATTTTCTCCATTCTAATACACAGGATCATTCTCAGTACAGTTCAGTACTAAGTTTTTACAAATGTCTAATCTGAAACGAGGATGGTCCATGTATATTTTATGCTTTTTCCTTGAAGGTAAACCGGAAAGGCTTTAGAAAACTAATTATCTATTAGTAGACTATTCTAATTAAGTACTCAAGTGACAGAGACCAATAAGACATGAACTTTCACCTTACTGAGGGCACCCTATGAAAACTTGTGTAAAACAAGGGGGGAAGGGAACTCCCTTGGGTCCCCTCCCACTGTGGGAGCTTTTCTGTCTTCTCAGTAAATCTTGCTTTCTCTAAAAAAAAAAAAAAGTGGGGATAGGCAGATATGAGCACGCAGAATCTTACAAATGCAGCAGTGAGAAGATCCAGTGAACAATGGGGAAGTTGTTTTAAAAAAAGCAGTCATTGACACTGTTTGTAAGCATAAAAGAAGGCTTTACAAAGGAGAACATTCTTTATTTGAATACATAAGAATGAATAACTTAGAGATGAAAAAATAGCACCAGGGAGTCTATTATATACAAAAACATAAATATTAATAATATAATTATTCGTTTAGGGAAAGCTTTAAGTTTTGAAGTATGGCTGAAACACAAGGTTAGTGACTAGACGAAGGGGTTTGTAATGATGGGGATGGTAATATAAAGACAGTAATAAGGTATTAAAAGGGTAATAAGGTAAAAGGGTATTATTATGACCAATCTAATATAGGTGGTGATGATTAATTTATGCATCAACTTGATTGGGCCAGGGGATGCTCAGATAGCTAGTAAAACACTATTTCTAGATGGGTTGGTGAGGGTGTTCTGAAAGATATTAACATTTAAATTGGTAGACTGAGTAAAAAAGATCCACCTTCACCTACATGAAGAGACCTCATCTAATCAGTTGAAAACCTAAACAGAACATAAAGGCAGAGAAAAGGAGAAAGGTTGAATGAACTCTGACTGGCTGCCTGAACTGAAACACTGCCATTCTCTTGCCTTCTGCAGCCCTGGTTCTCAGGACTTCAGACCTAGACTGGAATACACACCATCAGTTCCTTGTTTCTCAGGACTTCGAACTATACCACCAGACTTCTCAAGTCTCCAACTTGCAGAGGGCAGAGAGTGGGACTTCTCAGTCTCCAAAATCATCACATGAGCCCTATAATAAAATCTCTCTCTCTCTCTCTCTCTCTCTCTCTCTCTCTGTGTGTGTGTGTGTGTGTGTGTGTGTGTGTGTATGTGTGTGTGTGTGTGTGTGTGTGTGTGTGTGTGTGTGTGTGTGTGTGTCTGAGGGGGGATGGAGTGGGTGTGGGTGTATGGTTCCTTTTCTCTGGAGAATATATGTGTGATGCTAAAGTCCCATCATTTTTTCTTAACCACTTAAAATACTTAGGATCACATATTACAGATCAACATGTTAACCCTGCCTTATTACTAATTTTGGGAAACTACAAATTCATGTTTTTAAGGGAAGAAGTACGTGTAACTAACCATGGAAAATACATGAACATTAGTCATTTGCAGGCTGCTAACCTCACTGGATGAGCATAGATGTGTAGATACTTGGGTACAGAAGATGGAATAGGAAACTTGTTCTAAAAAGACCTGGACACCATTTTAATGACTTGTCTTTCTATCTGAGACACTCATTTTACCTGCACATGCAACTTAGATGATGCACAGAGATTACACTTTCTAATTAGAGAGAAAAAGAGAGAGGATAAAGGGCAAAACAAAGAGGTTTTAAATTGCAAGACACAGTTGCAGTAAAATGCTTGCAATTACACGTAAATTAACAAAGAGAGTAGACTGACTTTTTGCTCCTGGATGCAGAGAAGTTCTGTTAACTCAATGAATTCAATAAATCATTCAAACAGGAGATATGTTGTTTGCAAGTTTTGCTCTTTCTCTCTCTCAGCAATTGATGATATCAGCATTGGGTTAAAATACAGAATTTAGTAGAAAAAAATTTCCAAGTCTTTTCATTCCCCAGCTTTTGTGTGGTGTCATGTTAAGAAATCCTGTAGCTTCATTTCAGCATGCCACAGGAGAAATCTTAAGCCTTCCAGAGACAAACTCCATTTCTCCATCCATATCTGATAAAAGAAGGTTGAAGCCGGGCTCGGTGGCTCAGCCTATAATCCCGCGCCTTTGGGAGGCTGAGGTGAGTGGATTGCCTGAGCCCGCGGGTTCGAGACCTGCCTGGGCAGCGAGAACTCATCTCTACAATAAATCAAAAAATCAGCCGGGCGTGGTAGCGCATGCCTGTAATTCTGGCTACTTGGAAGGCTGAGGTGGAAGGATCGCCGGAGCCCAGCAGGTCGAGGCTGCGGTGGCCGGGAGCGGTCACTGCACTCCAGTCTGGGCGACAGAGTGAGACTCCAACTCAAAAAAAAAAATAAGAAGGTTGAAAATGTCCTAGGACTTGAGTTTCTTTAGTTCTCAAATTGAGTCACGTGCCTAGAATTAATGCTTTACTTCCACTTACCATTCCATCCTTGTTTTGCTTGCTTCATTTTAAAATAGCTCTGAAGTTTAGAGGTGATTACACATAATCTACTTTTAAAAGTGCAATATTTAATTGCCTTTTAATTCATAAAATAACTTTGATTTTGAAATGCTGAAGGTATTAAAGGCTTTAGTCCAACTCATTCAGTTTTCAGATACACAAATAAATAGTACTATGAGTTCTGAGAATGAACACTGTGTCATGAATCAGGTGAGCTTGGTTTTACCAGGAGTCTGCAGTCTGTGTGCCATTTGATAAGTCACCTTCTATTTTTGGACCTCAGATACCTTACATGTAAAATTGGTGTGGTGTTTTAGAGGATCTTTATAATTCTTTTCTATGCTGCTGTTCTATAAATTTCTCTCTCTCTCTCTCTCTCTCTCTCTCTCTCTCTCTCACACACACACACACACACACACACACACGCATGCACACTTCTCTATCTTAAGGTTTGGGCTAAGTCCTGTAGTATTATATTCTCTGATCCCTGCCTTCAAGGACATTATCTATTCATGAAAATTCCTGGGATCCAAGAATCCTCTAAAATTCCATACAGACTTGTCCAATTGTGTATACAATTATCTCTAGCAAAAAAAAAAAAACCTGTTGCTTACAATAAATTCATATAAAAGACTGACTTCTGAAACTTTAGAACTACAAGTTTTGTTTGCTACTGAAAACTAATATACTGTTTATTTAATTGATCTAAACACTTAAGGTCCTTTCACCCACTGATATTGCATTTTAAGAGGGAAGTAGACAAAAAGCATTAGCAAACAAATACATAAACAAGCTAATGTCAAATGAGGATAAGTTATCCAAAAATGAAACAAAATAAAATGAAATATTATAAAGTGATGGAAAAGGCACTTTTTAGATTGAATACTAAAGGTGACCCTCTAGGAGAGCAATGATAGGAACATGGTGAAATAGGAAGCCCTTGATCTTTCCTCCTCCCCAAAACATACCAACTCAGTTACAATTCACAAATTCCCTTTGTGAGAAATCAGAAACTAATTGAAAGGTTCCCTTATTCCAGGAGAACACAAAACAAGACTCACCAAAGTTGGCAGAGAGATTTGGAGCATCCTCGCTCAAGAAATTCTGCTCCTGACATAGTGTCATACAATCAGGAGGATACACTCATATCCTAGCTTCATCTGGAGGAGAGGAGGTTGGCTCACACATTCAGCATTCTTTCCAAGAAGGTTGCTCAGAAGACTGACTCTGATGCTCCAATGTTGGAGCTCTGATAAGTAGGGCCAAAGTCTAGCTTCCCAGAAAAAATAGAGGCAGAGGGTTGGGTTGGTCTCCTTTATTCAGCACAAAGTAAAGACAATTTCTGGGTGGAAATAAAAGGTCCAGAAATAAATCTACATATACTCATGTAAGGTCAACTGATCTTCTCCAAGTGTTCCAAGAATGCACAATGGGGAAAGGATACTCTATCCAACAAATAATGTTGGGAATACCCAATATCTACATGCAAAATAGTGATACTGAACCCTTATCTTACACCATACATTTAAAAACACTCAAAATGAATTTACACTCAAAAAGATTTTACATGTAAGAGCTGAAACTGTAAAACTTGTGGAGTAAACATAGAGGAAAGTCCTTATGACATTGGTCTTCTAATGATTTAATGGATATGACATAAAAAGCACAATGAAAACAAAAATAAAGAAGTGGTATTAGAAAACAAAAATAAATAGTTGGTATTATATCAAACTAAAATGCGTCTGCAAATCAAATGAAACAAAGTGAAATGTCAACTGATAGCATAACAGAAATAATTGCAAACCATATATCTAATAAGGAGTTAATTTCTAAAATACATGAAAAATTGCTGCAATTCAATAGTGTAAAAAACTCAGACAACAACAAAATATCAGTTAACCTGATTAAACATAGGTTAAGAAATTAAATAGACATTTTTCCAAAGAGAACATAAAACAGTACCATATTTATACGAAAAAATGTTTAATATCATTAATTGTCAGGGAAACAAAAATCAAAATTACAACGAATATTACCTTATACTTGTCAGATATATTATGTATTTGTTTATCATCAAAAAATAAAATAAAATAAAAGATAAGTGTTGGTAAGTATGTGGAAAAATTGGAACCTATTAGTGGTCAAGCAAAATGGTGCAACCACTATGGAAAACAGTGTGAAGGTTTCCAAATAAATTCAAATAGAAATACCTTGCAATCCAACAATTCCATTTTTTGGTATTTATTTTTAAAAATTGAAATCAGGATATTGAAGAGGTATCAGCACTCCATGTTTATTACAATAGTCAAGATGTGGAAAAAACCCAAGTGTCCCTCAACAGGTAAGTGAATAAGTAACATATGGTATATACATACACTTAGAATACCATTCAACCTTTTCAAGAGAAGAAAAAAAGGAAATTCTGTAATAAGTGACAACAATGGTGAATCTTTCTGACATGCTGAGTGAAATAAGCCAGTCACAGGAAGACAAAGAGTGCATGATATAATTTCACAAACATGAATTACTTAAAATAGTCAAATTTGTAGAACCGAAGCATGCAGTAGGGTTGCCAGGGGTGGGAGAAATGCAGAATTTCCCCCAGAAATTACCTTTTATCAGTTATAAAGGGTATAAAGTCTCAGTCAAGTATGATAAATATGCTTTAGAGATCTGTTGTACAACTTTGTACTTATAGTCAGTAATAATTAATTGGGCACAGTTTCTTTTGGGAGGATAGATAGCATGTGAAGTGTTCTTACCACAGATAAAATTAATAATAATAATAGCCTTCTGAAGAGGGGAGATTTGAGTTCACACATTGAGTTCAAAATGCCACAAATGAGGCAACCATGAGAAGGTTTAAGGGTAGAGCCGCTCCGTAGACAGAGTAGAAGATGCAAAGGCTTCAAGGCAAAATCTAGCTGCACTGTTCCAAGAAAAAAAGGAGAGAGAGAGAGAGAGAGAAAGAGAGAGGAGAGAGGTGAGAGAGAGAAAAAATTAAGGAGGAAGAGGACAAAGAGGTAAAAGAGAAACCCATGAAGAGAGGAGAAAAAGGACTGTTTTGGTCAAAGCAGAGTGAGGAAGAGAAAATGAGACAAGTTCGGTAGGCAACTAGGTTAAGTACATCCTGATAAATTATTCTAAAGTGTTTGGATTTTCTTCTAATCATGACAGAAAGCTGTTGGCAAGTCTTAGATGTGAGAGTGATATGCCCTGATTTACATTTTCTAGAAACCACTAGAACTGCCATGAGGCGACAGAGGACAGCAGCTCAAACACGAGTGTCTGCGGGGGAGGCCGAGTGAAGTCAGAATGAAGTAGACTGGCATCGGAAAGCGTTTTCAGCTAAACTCACTTGGACTCATTGATGGATTGGCTATGAAGGCAGCATGTGAAGTGACAGAAGACAGGGTAATGCAAGGTTAATTCCTAGAGTACTGGGACTAAGTTCTGTTTGTAAGAGAACTTATGAGAACACGATTGCGTATTATCTCTGGGGAAATATATTTAGTGGAGAGTAAGACCATTGATAATCCAGAGACCAATAAGTGTGGATCAATAATAATAATAACCAATTTTTATTGAATAAGTATTATCACCTATTATTAAGCTTATTTTGCAAGTTAGAAAAAAAATGAGGCTAATGTGTCCAAGACCACACAGTAAAAGACTATACTCTTTCTGCTTCTAGTAAGTTTTTAACAAAATGAGTGGATTTTTTTTGACCATAATAACCACAAAATTAGTAAGGTCAATATCACAGAAACAAGGGGAGAACATTCAAATAACTAAACATTAGCGGGGTTCTCCTTTCTTTTAAGAGAAAACGGGATTGGCTCCAATGCAACTATATTGCCTCTGAAAATCTAATACCCTTCCCCAGGGTCCCAAGGGCCATGTCTACTCACTGCTCATTGTCATTTATCCCACTGATTATTTTTATGTGTTTATCTTCTCTCTTGGTTATTTCCCCTCTTTTTTCCCAATCTGCCTCAGTCATGAAACACTACTTCTTTTCCTTGATTTTCACCAAAATACCACTCACAGAAGGCATTCACACAGAGGAGAATTTTACAGAAAATTTTAATGCAGTTGCAGAAATACAAAAAAGGAGAGCATTATCTATAATTTAACATTAAATATTAATCAGCCCCGCTATTTAAAGGCTTTCTTATTCACACCTGCAATAGGTAGTTCTCAATCCCTCTCTCCTCTCTCCTGTCTGTCTCTCTCTTTATTTTTTTTAATTTTCTTTTTGTCCCTGCCTTCCCTCCCTTTCTTCCTTCTTCTCACTTTAAATGTTCATCTTTATTTTTCTATACACCACTGCACCTCCCTATAAATTGCACACGTCTTAATTTCTGGGATTCTTCTATAGCTCTGGATATAGAGTGATTTTATATCACTCTGTCACATGTTGACTTTGTCTCCAAGCAGATCTATTAGAGGGAGCTCTTGTAGAAGACAGCTTTCCCCCCTGAGAATAATTCTGCTTTCCACTTTGAGCGTCACGAGTTTATTTTCTCTTATATCTCTCAGAGGCTTTGCTTTCTTTCTTCTTCATTCACAATCTCTTTTTATTCTATACAAATGCATAAATAAATGGATTTCTTAGGAAAAATTTGAATCTGTCTTTGATAATCACCGTGAGATTGTGTTTCTATTGTTTCTACTGTTCTATCCACAAAGCAGAGTTTAAGTGCTTGTGGCTGAAGTTAAGACCTCACCGTTCATCAAGTCAGTATAAAAATAGACTTACAAAAGTCACACAACTTCCTTGTGAACTCCAGCCCTTTTGAGCCAATGTGAATCACCTGTCAAGTTGAGTATGTCAGGTTGGGACAGCTCTGTCCTTTTGTTTTATGCTGTTCCAGGTAAGGTTGACAGTATCAATATATTTGTAAAGTGTATATATATTCTAAGTACATGTCAGTCTTTTCCTTACTCACCTGCGTCTTTGGTCGTCCCACTTTCTAGTCATTTCTATTCTTGGATACCAAATAAGTCATCTTCAGGTACCACTGTAGCTTTCCTATTTCTGAATTTGAGAGCTTTTCATAACCTGCCCACAGAATATGGAGCCTGAAGACTTGACATCATATCTTGACTCCTTACCCCAGAACCTATATGACCTTGGGCAAGTTACTTACATTATCAAATTTAGTATCCATCTCTGTAAAGTGGTCACATTCCCAGGCTACACTACAGGCTTATCATAAAGATTTATTTTAGAAGTGCATAAAAAAGCTTGTAAATGCTAATATGTTATTTGACATCAGTTTTAATTCTCCTCATATGATGCAACTCAACCTTTTAGTCTGCTGTTTAAAATTTCAGTTAAGTTCCTCCTTATATTTTCAACTTCTGTCTTCTTGCACTCAAAGGAAAAAAAATTTTTGTGCAGAAGGCAAAACATGGCTAGCTGTTATTGACATGGATCCCATTGTTCATAAAGCATATGATCTTGGAAGAGCTTCCCAACTTTGCTGAATGTCAATCTCAATGCCAATAAAATGCTTACTCTTACAAGCATACCTACCACCAGTGTTAATTCTTAAATTACACAAATTGATTGTAAGTAATAAAAATCCAACAAAAGACAAAAATAGGCTTTGTAATGCTTTAGAGGTTTCACTGTGCCTAGCAAAGTCTTAAATATATATATTTTAAAAAACTTCTCAAGCTCAACATATCCAAAGTAGAATTCACTCTTTTCTTGCCAAGCCACTATTATAGCCTCAGTTTCTTCAAATAGTCTCAATCTTCTAATGCTAGAAACATTTACGATGTTTTTACAATCTTCTCTCTACTTCACATCCTGCCAGAAACCAAATCCTATTGATTCTACTGATTAAATAGTTTTTAAATCCTCCCACTCTCTGCTGTGGCTCTTTTTTTATTTAGACCTTCAAAATTTATTTTCTGAATAATGAGATCAGCCTTCTTTCTGGTCTTTCTAACTTCAATTTTTTTTCATTATGTTATTCTATCATATAGTTACCAGAATGAGTATTCTCAAATTGAAATATAATTTGAGTTTAAACTGCTTTAATGTGTACTATGCTTTAAGCATGACTTTGGAATCAAACTGCCTGAGAACAGCGACTTGTCATCTCTGTGAGCTCAGTGGAATTATCTCTCTGTTCTTTCAACTTCTTCAAGAGGTGACCATGAGTATGCGCCTCTTAGAACTCTGACTTCAGGAGACATCAGATGAACTAATGACTCCAGACATCGCCCTGTGAAATTTACCACCACATTCATATTGAGCCCATATCGCCCCCAGCCTTCTTGCAGGAAATGACTAAAAACAGCAGGGATACTAACACAGACCCCTTCCTGGGAATCACAGAAATTCTCTAATATCTGTCTCTGGTCTGACGATTCCCTATTGGACTTATGGAACTTCTTCAGACTGTATCATAGTTTTAAAATCTTCGACTCAACAATTCTTCCTTCTGTGACTCCTTCACTAGGGTTAGACCTGTGTTGTGGTCTGATAGCCCTTCTAACCTCCCCTGGATACCTCTCCATTTTCTCTGACAGGTATTTTTCCGGATAAATTCCTTGATATCTAACCTTATCTTGACATTTACTTCCTGAAGGACCTGGACCAACCCACTCCATCTTCAAAATGAATATAATAAGTGTACCTACTTTAGAAGATTATTAGGAGGATCAAACATAATATAGATATAAATCACTTCTAACAGATTGTGATGTCTTTTCTGTGATATAAAGGTGTTTGCTGCTATTAGTCTCATTATTAATATACAACTCATTCAACATAGCAAACTCTTCATGAATCAAAATTTTTAATACACATGATTCCCTCTGCCCACAAAAAAAAATTATCCTTTTTATTCCAACCATGAAAAGTCATACTTACCCTTCAGGGTACAGCTTTGAAATCGTTACCTGTGCAGTACCTTTTCCAATTCACCTCTCTTTTCCTTTTACAGTTGTATGTATATTATCCATCTGGCACTTCTATTAACATTAATGTTAATTATTTATATATTGCTACCTCTAGGGCCTGAGACCTTCAAGGCCTTGGATTTTGTCACATTAATTTTTGTGTAGTACTTTACACGACACTTGGCACATCTTAGAGACCAACAAAGTATTTTTAAAGTTTATTGAGTAAATAAATGCTTGCACATATGCATCATGTTGATTTGATAGCAATACAAGAATGAAATAAGCCCTAATATTTCTCATGCTGGAACATATGAACTTCCTTTGCTTAAGTGGAATCTATAACGCTTGAAAGTTCTCAAATTTTTCAGTATCAACCTCTAACTCAAAAACTTAGATTTTTTGAAATTCAAGTTAAATAGCTGTCCTTGGTTTTAGAGAGAAAGCACCACTAATGAAAAATAGATGCTATTCTTCCATAAATCACATTGTCCTTCTGCAAGTTCCTTCAGGCTCTAACAGACTGTAATTCTAAGCCAAAGCCACACAAATGCTACTGAAAACTCAACATTACTCTTACTTTCACATTTTTTATTTTATTTCTTCAACATGAAATTTAATGAAGAAAGCCTTGAAAACATAAGGTTGAAAAGTGTAGTTTCTTCACACCTGTCTTAACTTAATACCTCATTTTTGTGTCCAGCAAATACTTTTTAGTCAGTGTTTTCACAGACCTAGTTATACTTTCTTACACTAGTACTAGTAAATGAACAATGATAATAACAATGACACTTTTCTTTTTTAAAAATTATTATACAAATAGGTATTGAGCACCTACTATGTACCAGACACTGTTTTAAGCATAGAGGAAATAAACGTTTAAAAAATTAAAACTTAAATTTTAAAAATGCACAAAAACTTACCTTCATGAAACCTACATACTGGTAGTGGGAGACAATCAATCAATCATCAATCAATGCATAGGGTTTCAGATGTTGATTAGTACCATAAACAAGAGTAGAAACTAAAGCAGGTAGAGAATATGATGTCCTGAGGATACAGGGAATGCAAATAATTTAAAATAGGGAAAGCTTCACAGAGAAGACAATCTGAAATAGTTGGAGGAGATAAGCGGAAGATATCATAAGAATGGCATATCTGACAAAACAAGGAGAAAATACTAAGTCTCTTACATGGTAATATGTCTAGACTATTCAAGAAACATTAAGAAAACAGAGTAGTTGGAACAAAAAAACTCTGAAAGAAGAAAGTGATAGCAGATGATGTCAGAGAGATAACAAGGAGCTAGACCTTCATCGTGGTATGGATTCTGAATTGTGTCTTTCTTTTTTTTCTTTTTAACCTTTAATTTTAAAGATGTGGGGTATGATTCAGGTTTAGGTGTATAAATGTTCATTATGAAAGTACCTTGTTTTTGATGAGGTGTGCCCCCCACTCCCCTGGCAGTTTCCCTTAACTGCCAATCCCATCCCCGTCCCCTGGCAGTTTCCCTTCCTTTCTCTCAGTGAAGAGACCCTGAGGGTTTTTTTGATATCTTTCCAGAGGTTTTGGAATGTATGCACTGAATCAAAAACCTTTTATGTGATACAATGCCTCAATAGGAATAACACATGGGCCTAAGGACCAAGGGATGGAAGCAGGTATGGCCCTCTTACTGTCACTTCCAGTGATTCATTCAGAGAGTTTGAGCTTCCTATTTCTGCAACTGTATTCTCTGCAGTGTGGTAGGTCCTAATCCCCAAAAGGAGAACATTTTCACAAGGGGACAAAGCAAGGGTTGTACAGGAAGCTATGGCTGTGCCTGGGTGCTTCAGGTTCCTGGTGTCTAAGGACCAGAAGGCAAGATGAAGTGTCACTGTCTGACAGAGGTAATTAGCCCTAATCACCCGCCAAATGTATGGCATCTTTTACACAACGGAGCTAAATTTGAATATCTTTGGTGCCCAAGGAATCAACTAGCCCAATGATGTTGATAAATGCACAAGTACAGAATCTGTGGCTTGGGAAGTGCATAGTAAGAGGATATGGGAGAGGTGGCGGGTCTGGGCTTGGCCACAGGTAAGCCTCCAAGATCAGCAGAGGTGGTAACTGAGTAAAAGATAATGGAGATGGATAATATGTTGGATAACGGAGGATATTGGATAATGGAGGATGGAGATGATGAGTTTCATCTGTGGTCCCAAGATTAACTGCCATGACAAGGGTTGTAGTTTTTCTCACTAACATACCTTGTTTTAGTTACCTGGTAGGAACCCAGAAGGCACTCACCACAAAGGCATATGAAAAGGTGGATGTGAGTGGCACAAGGGATAGATTTTGGAATAAGCAATGATGAACCATCCAGATCTCCCTTTAAAGAAAAATATATTGCCTCAATTTTGGGAGGTGTTGTAGATAGCCTTTAGACTGTCAAAACTTTCAAGTTTTGTCTAAAGAGATCTACTTTGCTCAAAACCATGGGCTTCTCAGGGCAATCTATCTGTAATGACAGATTGAGGTGAGGCTATAAAAATCCAGATATTTTAGCCCAAGAAGGAAAGCAAAAGAGGACATTGTACCTTCAGAACCCCCGTGGGTTGAATGGGTTACCAAGTCAGCATTTCAACTCAACTTTCCCCTCTGCCTAATCCTACTTCCTTTGCCTCCTTTCCACAGGTGTTGGTCTCAAGGGCATTTCATAGGAAATACTCTGTTCAATAAACTCTGTCTCAGAGTCTGTTTCCCAAGGAACTAGTGTTGCAAGAAATGAGGTGACTACTGTCTTATACAGAGTTTTATTCTATTTACCACCTAGATTGGTTTCAGTATTCAAATCTTATAGATGAATAAGGGAATTGAACTGGAAATCGTTCAACTGGCCCAACATAAAATAGCTAGAAAATGTGAGACTTCCTGGGGTTAATGTTAGAAGTCTGGGGAGAGAGAAATAGAAGACCAGAGAAGAAGAAACAAATCAGAAAGTAGTCTGAAGCTGAAACTACATGAAGTGACAGAAACCACTGGAAGAATTCTGTGGTGAACACAGAATTTTGCATGACCAAAGGAAGAATTTTTATTAACAAGTTTGACTGACATGCCATTTTACATTGTTTGCCTTATCTTATGTGCATTCTTTTCTTCATCTTATTTATTCCAGTAAAGTCTGCCATATGCAGAGATCTTATATGGTAGATTTTTTGAAAGGGGCTACATCATGATTAATAATGTATCAAATTCATTGAAATCAGGAGCTCAGAGTTGTAGGTGACCATGGTAGCATAAGCTCCTGTGAAATGAAACTGAAATTTAATCTTAGCTAAATATAAATCAATATTTAGGTTACAAGTGTTTAATTTTTTGTTTTATACTCTAGATTGTGATATTCTATACTTATGATAGCGCTCATCATGTAACAAATTGCTATTTTCATAGTTAGCACTCCTTAAATATTTATATAATAAACGCATATGGGTGAGAATGAACATATTTAGTTACATAGATTATTTGCCTCCCCACCCCATTGTAGGTCAGGGGAATTAAAAAACATATCACACAGAATGCCTGGAATAAAGTTTGACTCATAGAAAATGAATTAGCTGTTGAATAGAATTTCCAAAAGCTAATACAGGCCAAAGCAAGACACAGCTGCCAGTTATCAACTGATATACTCTCAGCTCTTAATCTACTCTTCATTTCCTGATCTATGAAAATTGAGATGGGTTTGGTAAATTTTTTAATTTAACTACCTGGCACAATGCTAAGATTTTTTTTTAAAGTAGACAACACTAGAGAGATATTGCAGGAGAGAGAGGGTTTCCTTCCTGGTTCTGCTATGCTCTCCCGGCAGGACCCTAAGTATACTTGGCTTATTCAGCATCCAGACCCTGCCGCAACACAGTTTCCTGAATGCTTGGTTTCTAGAGCATATGCAGCTTCTCTGGTACCTGGCTACTGCAGTGCATGGTGGTCAACTTCACTCAGTGACTAGAAGCTTCCTCAGAACCCCTCCTCTCTTAAGAAGGCTTATAGTTGAATGCCTCCTGTGAGAAACCTACCTATGAGGAGATTTCTACAGGACTAAACAAAGCCCAATTCTAGCAAGTTTTGGGGGAATCATTGCCAAAAAGTTCCTCTGGCATGGCAGCACAAGGACTTCTCTGTTATTCAATGAGTGATTTTTGTGACTTCTCTAAGAAAGTCTGACTCATCTCTGGAGGGCCTCTTCTTTGGGCCCTAGGGGTAATGGTTACTTCTTGTATCTTCTATTCTTGTATTCTTTAGACTTCACTTTACTTCTTGGCTATCTTTCTTCTTTTCTTTTAATTTTTTATTTTTAAAATGTAGGGTACAATTCAATGTTAAGTATACAAGTGTTCATTAGGCAGGTACCCTTGTTGATGAGGTGTGCCTTCCCCATGTAAATTCCCACTACAGTCTTGGCTATCTTTCATTACTCCAATGCCCTTTTACAGTTAATAATTCTGCATATTAAATTTACCATGTTCAAATTTCTGTGTGGTTTCTCTTTCCTGATTGGATCCTGCTTGTATAGTAGAAAACTCAGTATTGGAGGATCAAGTGTCGACATTTTCACATATACTTTATACATTCCATATGTTTTTAAACATAGTCTACAGTACTCAACAAACTTAAAACCTAGAAGAAATTCAGACTAACTCCCTATACTCCATAATAGTAATGATAGCCACGGATCAAATATCAGAAAATATCAGAAAACATATTAAATATGGTCAAAATATTTGTGATTGTTAAATAAAAAGAAACATGCTAATTCAAATGTAAATTAAAGGTGTTAATTTCTTAGCTATAATATTTTATCACAATCTGTATCATGCCAATGTGAAATTGGGCCCTCAAAGAGGGGGACAGAGTATTAACAGTTTCCAAAATCTACTTAAGCATGTTACTTTTGTTTGGAAAGCAGCTCACCAAACATGTGGTTCTCAGACACATGTTGAAGCTTTCACCTTAGGATTCTCTAGATTAGTGACTCTCAATGTATACCTCATAGACTAGTACCAATGTCACCTGGAAAAACGAAATGCAAACTCCAGGGCCTATACCAGCCTACTGAATCAGAAACTCTGAGTGTGGGGCTTCATAATCTGTATTTCCACAATCTTCTAGGTGATTCTGAAACACACAAGAATTTGATAAGTATTGATGTCACTTAGTACTACCTTTTTATAAGTGAGAAAACTGAATCTCAGTAAATCTCAGAGGGTGCCAGCTTCAAACAACTTGCAAGTGACAAAACAAATGTTCTATGTTAAAATGAACTTGCTTCCTAGTTCTTTATTCGATGCCTTATGTTTAGTTTAGTTGTGATTGCCTCTAAAACCTTTCTCTGTCAGTTCCTGCCATTTCGTGGGTATATGACTGGAAAACAGAAAATGGATTTAAATAAGCAGAAGCTAGTCTTTTTATAGATATTAGAAAAGAATGAACAAGCTCTATAAATATTGAGGAACATCTCAGAAGTAGTAAGTGCTTTGTCCCCAGGGTGCTCAAACACAAAGCAAATGTCCATTTGGTGGAATAGGGTATAGAAAATTCAAACATGGAATGCAACTTGAACTAGAATAGATGGTCTTTAGAAGCCATTCACTCACAAGATTGTGTTGTTTTATGATCCCATAATAGAAAGTTTGCTATCTTATCAGATAATCCAAAATTTTCTTGTGAGAAGAGAAGTGTCTTTTCAAATGAAATAAAATCCTTCTGGGCTCTGTCTCCTCCCTGCTTCTTTTTTCCACAAAAACTTGTACTTGGCCAGATGCTTCTCCTTTTCATTTTCCATTTAGGTGGCATTTTCAAATATAGAAAGCAATTTTGTAAACTCCCTGCCGTTTCTGTTTTGCTTGGGCTCCACAGAGGCCCAAATAATTTATGGAAAAACAGCACCTGTGTTTTCACCAGGAATGGCTTTTACAACATTGATGAATTTCAGATGAAGGGCATCTACCTCATTCAAGTTAAATGGAAAGCAAGTCCTCTCTCCATTTCCAGAAATTGATTACAAAATATACTCGAAGACTATTTTCTTGTCCCATAAAAGCATTAGGCCAGATGTAAACATTTCATACCAGGCTATACCCTTTGAGAGAAAAGGAGATAGTAGGTTCAAACAATTTTATCAAAGGGAGAAATCCTAGAGCTGAAATTTTTTGAGGATTTTCTAAAATAGATTGATTCATTGTTTCATTTATTCATGCAACAAAAGTTGGTGGAAATTTATTACTAAATAAATAAATATTAAATAATTTACCACCTGTATATCAGGAATTATGCTAAGCAATGGGTATATTTTATCAGGGATGGGACACATTAAGCTATTAGTTCAACAAGGAACATTGAGCACTTAAGTTTATCTCTGCTCTCTTCTGAAATGAGGACCAGTAAACTATGGCCTTTGAAACTTAAAATAAGTCAAATTTTAGTGGAACACGGACACAATTGTTTATTTACATATTGTTTTATAGTGCTCTGTTTATTTTTCTTTCAGAGCCTTTTTTTTCATCTGTGTTTCATTTTGGATGGTTTCTATTGCTGTGTCTTTGTGTTGACTAATCTTTTCTTCTACAATGTTTAATCTGCTATTGGTCTCATTCATTGCTTTTTTTCATTTTACAAATAATTTTCTTCATCTCTAGAAGTTAGATTTGGAGCCGGGCTTGGTGGCTCAGCCTGTAATCCCGCGCCTTTGGGAGGCTCAGGTGAGTGGATTGCCTGAGCCTGCGGGTTCGAGACCCGCCTGGGCAGCGAGACCTCATCTCAACAATAAAATCACAAAATCAGCCAGGCGTGGTAGCGCATGCCTGTAATTCCAGCTACTTGGAAGGCTGAGGCGGAAGGATCGCCGGAGCCCAGCAGGTCGAGGCTGCAGTGGCCGCTCCAGTCTGGGCGACAGAGTGAGACTCCAACTCAAAAAAAAAAAAAAAAAGAAGTTAGATTTGGAATTTTAAAATAAATTTTGTGTCTCTACTGAACTTTTTTAATAATCAGAGAAGGACACTAAATTTGTTACTCCATTATATTTACATTACTATTTTACTACACTACAATAACTGACTTAGTGTCTTTAAGATGTTTATTTTAACATCTGTGTTACTTCTGGGTTAGGTTATATTGATCAATCTTTTTTTTTTCTTTGTATGGGTTTTATTTTAATTTTTACATGCCTGGCATTTCTTAACTGGATGCCAGACACTGTAAATTTTATCTTGTTAAGCGATGATATTTTTGTCATCCTTTAGATATTCTTGGGCTTTGTTCTGGAATGCAGTTCTACTGTGTGAGGTCAGGGAAAGTACCATTCAAGAGGATTAGAAGGTTTAATTCTTGAAGCCAAATATAGGGTCAGGAATAGTGTCTGTTCCTACTAGCAAGACTAGAAAAGTTAATAATTCATGAAGCATTTGGTAGCAACACAGAACCTAAGACTAGTCTTTCCTCACCACTGAAACAAACACTATCCTTTTTGTAATCTACCCAGGGCCCAATGAATCATGGAATTTTCCAATCTGGCGGGTGAAAATAGATCCGATTCCTGTATTAGCATGGAACACATATCTAAGTCTTTCGGTTGGCTCTTTTTTTGGCCTTAGGTAGTTTACTCACATCCATTTACTTCCCAGTACTCAGATGAATACCTGCGAAGTACCTTTTCCAGATTTCTGGAGAGCTCTCTCTGGGTATGTCTCACCTCTCTGGTAGTCTCTCATAAATTGTAGCTGTTTCATTTTCTCTGGACTTTCAACTCTGCCTTCCTACTCAAGAGTCTACTATAGCTCTGCCTGGGTTCTTCTACCCTGTGCTGTTAGCCCCCAAAAGAGCAATCATACCCTTACCCCTTTTGCTTTGCATCTTTCAGGAATCCATGTCCTTTGTTACTTCATGCATAGCGTTGCTAAAACCATTATTTCACATATTTTGTATCTTTATTTATTTGTTTGTTGCATGCTGGAAGATCAATCCCATCTCTAGTACTCCATCACAGAATGCTGACTTAGTTTTGTGGAAAAGTGCATGGATGCCATGCTGTTGATGGGATCACTCTTCATTTTAGGGTTTCACACCAGGTGTGCCAAATGTTGACAGTCACTTCTGGCCATAAGACCTTCGTCTATTTATTTCCAAGTTCCATACTGATATTATTTCCTATGGGCCATGAAGTGAAAAAGTTGGGGAATAGCTTTTCTTGGACGTCTCTTGGAGCACCAAAGATTATTTTAAAGACAAGTAATGAGAACACATCTGATTATATAAATGACACACTTGTAGTGGTGTGAAAATGGATTTGAAGAGGAAAGAGCAATGATGATAGAAGTAAAATTTAAAGGATTCATAACATCACCAAGAGATCATTTTCAAACTATGGAATAGATGATCAGAAAAATATCCTCGGAAGTTTTTGTTTTTTTAGGGAGAGCTCAAGCTACATTTTTTTAATGTTCTTTCTTTTTATTATAGTCATCTTAATGAGTGTGAAGTGAATGAACACCTTTTGAACAATAACGATGTACTCAGCCTTCCACAGTGTTGATTCTATAACAATTTAATACATCTCTTTTCGTAGGTACCTTTTCTAAGTTTCACATGGATTTATACTCACTGACTTATTACTAAAATGTGGATAATTAAAGTCGGTTCTCAAAGCTGATAAAAAAAAAACAGTAGCATAGTAATGTGATGAGATATCATACAGTTATTTTACCTTATGCCTTTGTGCCCAGACCACCCAGCATTGGGACTTCCCATTCTTGTGCTCACTAGCCAGTTAATCAATTTTAAGCACCTGCAAATCTTTGCCTGGGAGCTTTCTCTGGCTGCTGAAGCCCTCTTTGCTCATGAGCAGGGTAGCCTTAAAGTGCTGAGAATTAACACCCTCTGGAAGCTTCCCTCAACCATTGACTGATGAAAGTTAGTAGATAAATAGCCTAGGGGTTTCACTCCTCAGTTGCTCTAACCCTAAAGTGTGTTCCATGCTATCTCCCGGAGATCCCCATTGGGCATTGTGCCCTGGTGACCCATAGTGATAACCTGCTCAAAAATGTATCCTGGTCAATAATGCCATATAAGAAGGAGAACCAGGAGAGAACCCAAATCCAGAAGATAATCCAAAATTTGACTGATTGTAAACTACATGACACTGACCAAGTACTAACACTGTGGTAAAACTGACAAGAAAACCTGACTTTGAAGTGCACCTGCTCAGCCCTCTGAAGAGACTGGGGTAGGCTTCCTCCCCTTCCCTGTCTCACTTTCCCAATTTTCTGCAAGTTCTTGGAATCACTCTTTGAAGTATGTAGACAACATAAAATGTTAATTTTATTTTTACCTGAGCAAAAATAGCCAAAAATGATTCATCAGACGAGAAAACGCCTGTGAATGATTACCCTTAAAGAAATCTTCTACCTGCTATCCCTTGGAGAACTCTGCTCTCTTCTTTTTCAAAATCCTTAACAGTTGTGCAAAAGATATGGCCAGTTCATTATCACCTCTAATGGCTTCTAATTAAACTGTTTTAGTAAAGCTGTGGAATGTTTAAAAAAACAGTCATGAAGAGTAACACCTGTTAAGTGTTTTCATATGTTGTGCATAGATACGGAAACGGTGCACACCTGCTCTATGGCATGCTGTCCCATATTGCAGACACCAGGCAATCCCTTCTGGAAGGGATCTCTGAGACAAGATACTGCTGGGGACATAACATGCATCCTCTTTTTAGCAATACTCGCATAGGTTCTAGATGACTCTGCCAAAATGTCAACAGCAAAGAGTACCTCTAGTAGTCATTTTAATCATAAGCTGTGATGTTTCTTAGAAGCCAGAGAAGATATTTAGAGACATCACGAAAAACGTAACACCATTACACTTGACCAGTGTTGTAGAACTTAAAATGCAAGTCCATATATAGTGCATTTAATCAGTCATTTACATATTATTGAGTTACTATTTTGTTCCTGACATTGTGCTCAGTACTGGAATAAAAAGATGAGGTCAATTGACCTTACAAAGTTAAGAACATAGTGAAAAAGAAAGAACTTATGGTTATAGGACAAGGAGTTAACAAGGTCATTTCATTCAATCCCCACCTCCTACCCCAGTTTTTTCAGGAGAGCTGAACAGGTATTAACAGTGTTAGTGCTTGATCAGTGTCATGTAGTTTACAATCAGTCAAAATTTTTATTCTCTTCTGGATTTGGGGATCTCTTCTGGTTCTCTTTCTTATACAGCATGCTACTTTTTTTAACTTTGATTTTTTTATTTTAAAGATGTGGGGTACAATTCAGGGTTAGGTATACAAATGTTCATTATGCAGGTACTCTTGTTGATGAGGTGTGCTCTTCCCTCCCCTGGCAGTTTCCCTCAACTGCAAATCCTACTCCCCCTCCCCTGGCAGCTTCCCACTACTGCCAATCCCTTTCTTACAGTATTGTGACCATTATTTAAGATCCGCTGAGTGAGAGCATGTGATACTCAGTTCTTTGCTTCCGTAAAAGATCACTCAGTATTATAGACTCTAAGTCTATCCAAGTTGCTGTGAGGTTCATGATTTTGTTCTTGTTTATGGCTGTGTAATATTCCATCATGTATATGTACCACATTTTTTTAATCCAGTCCTCTTTTAATGGGCAGCACAGTTGGTTTGTTCTTGTATTGTGAACAATGTACAGCATGCTACTTTCAATAGTTCCATAGTTGTCAGAATGTCCTGCCTCTCTCAGCAGAAGGTTCTGGGACACAACCACTAGGCCCAGATTTATGAGGAAGGTAGCAGCTGGCATTTCCCATCAAAGAAACTTTGACAAAATAACTAATGACTACATGCCATATTTATCTCCTTTAAAACTATTGCAATCTAGACCAAAGAATAGTAATAATTCTCTGTTCTTCTCAAAACCCGTAATTCATTTAGATGAGCTAAGATTATTGCCTTAATTGCTAGTGCCCTATAAGACACAAAGGCAATGAAAAACAAAGACCTGGTGGCAGTTCTCAGGAAGGGTCTTATCAGAACCTCATGGCACAAAATGAGATGTTATTTCTGGTTCCTTTAGGGAAGTCCTGCTCCCAGAGAAAAGGAGAAAAAGTACATGCCAAGGGATGCTATTTTTGTGAGATGGATTAGCCCTTGGGCATGACTAAAGTTTATTGCTTTTCCTGGTATATTTTCTTCATTTCTTTTGTTCCTGGATGAAATTCAGAGAAAAAAAAAAAAGAACCAGATATTCTTGGCCCACAGTTGACAGAACTAAGCATGAATTGCATCTCAACCCTAAGGTGGCTCAAAATTACATTTTTTGAGCACTTTCATTATTCTACGTTTAATGCCTACTGCCTTCACATATCAGTATCTGTATCTATATTTGTACATATCACGCATATGTGTGTCTGTGCATGTGTAGACATGGAAAGAGAGGAAGAGTGAAGATTATTAGTCATATATATACATATACATATATAGTTATATTTATCATGCGACATAGCAATATAAAAAAGTATTACACTATTTCCAAAAACTTGGCATTTGTTCTGTTTTACAGAAGAGGAAGACAAAATTGTTATATAATCATAATAAAAATAACCATTGTGTAAAGTTATCTGTATAATAGACTTTGCTTCAAGCATTGTTTTCATACACTAACTCACCTTATCCTAAAAATAAACCCCTCCCAAACAGAAGCAAAACCAAAACAATAAAGTCATTACTATTAACATTCTTCTCAATTTCAAAATGAAGAAATACAGACACAGAGACATTAAAGAACTTACGCTTTCATGATTAATAAGCGGCAAGGCTGGGATTTGAACTCAGCAAGCCTAGCTCCAGAATGCAAACTTTTATCTACTCTGCTAGAAGCAACTCTTTACCAAGTGTGTTAGTTTTCTTTTGCTGCTATAACAAATTATAATAAGCTTAACGGCTTATAGCAACATATGTTTATTATCTTTTTTATCTGAAGTTCAGAAGTCTAAACAGGTCTGAAATAGGTGTCAGCAGGGCTGAATTCCTTTGTGGAAGTTCTAAAAGAGAATTTGCTTTCTTGTCTTTTTTTTTAACATCAGAAACAACACAAAATAACCATTGTTCTTTAATATTACAATACAAACAGACAAAGGCATGGAGCAAGAGATATAAAAGTTGTTAAGGAAAAGGCAATCCGATTACTTTATATCACGTATACAAATTTAGTAACTACCTGCATTCCTTGGGTCATGGCCCCTTTTTGCTTTCAGACCAGCAATGGCCAGTGGAGTTTTGCCCCCATTGCATCCCTCTGTACTAATTTTACTACCTTTCTCTTTTATCTTATGGTTATATTGGGCCCACTCAGATAATCCACCTCAACATTTTTAACTTAATCACATCAGAAAAGTCCCATGTGCCCTATAAGGTAGCCTGTGTACAGATTCAGGGACTAATATTCTCATACTACACCAAGGATCTGAATTCACCAGTTTGTGAGTGATTATGTCAATGTGTTGATATTTTTGAAAATGCAAAATACGTATATTCTATCTCAGAAAATTTTTGAAAATGTATGCTGTAAGAAATTTACGCATGTATATAAATATATTTACCAAGCAGTTAATTGCAGCACTAGCTACAGGCAAACACAGACGTGATGAGCCTGAGGACTCGTCAGCAGCATGGACTGCAGCGATGAATGACAGTTTACCCAGGCAGAGGACTTCTGAGCCTCTTCCTCCATCCTCTCCTGGTTGATTCGCTCACTCTCACATGGTGGAGCCCTTGCTTTCTCCCCTAGTCAGATCACAGTCCTTTGCTCTTTCACTTCCTATGCTCCCTCAAATCTCTGTTCAAATGTCACCTACTCATTCCTTTTTCCAGATCACACTCTCTTTCCATCCTATCCCTGTTTATCTTTTTTCTGCAGCGCTTGTTTCTGCGTGACATATTGCATATTCACTTTATCCATGCATATTTATCTGCCTACACTAAAATGTAATCTCTCCAAGGAAGGAATTTTGCTTTATAGATTATTATTTATTTGCAGCCTAGTACAGCACCTGCATTTACTAGGAACCCAACAAATAGTTGTGAATGAGTGAATAAATGAATGCAGTCATTAAAAGGAGATAAAAAGATGTCTAAGATGGATTTTTAAATGAACAAGAAAGCAAGCTGCATGTGTAATTATAATATTTCTTGAATAATGACTTACACAATATATATATGCATGCCTATACATAATATTGCAACTATATAGAAAATATCTAGAAAGAAATGCATAAATGTGATTTATTTGTGACTTTTGCTATTTACTTTATTATTTCTGAATTAAACAATAGCCATGTACCTTTTTGCAGTCATAAACATTTTTTAAAGATTTATTCAAAAATTCTGAATCTAGGTGTTTAATCGAAGTCAAATGCATTTTCACTATGAATTAACCGGTTTAGATAGAAAGTCTTATCTCAATCTTCTCTACCTCTCAGACAACTGAGCAGAAGAGAAACTCTAAAGAAGACATTTGTATCTTTCAGGATCTAGTCAAAAAACAGAAATCACTTTTGAAAATTCACACTGAAAATTTTAGTGCAAGGAATTGATTATATGAGTGGTAGATGGGTGAAAAACATGAACTGGGGTCTGTGAGGTATTTTAGGTATTAAGTAATATACGAAACTGCTACTAAACCTGGGATGACTAGAGATGATGCATTCTTACCAGAGACTAAATTCTGGGCCACTTAGCAGAAGTTGGAATGGTGGTGGATATACAGAGGGAGACCTGGCCAAGGGGACAGAGAGTCAGATAAGACAGGCAGCTGCTGCCATATATGTTACCCAAAATGGAAAAAGATGGGAAGAGACATCTTTCTTCTTACCCTCTTGTCTTGTTGATGTTGTCCAAAGATCAAAATTACACAGAAACCAGAAGGCAGGGTTCTTTGGAAATGCATTGTCCTGTACTATAGAACAAGACGAGGAGAGGGGCTAAATCTGACAGGTAAATGACAGAATACCCATGACACTCACAGGTACAGAAATATTAAAGCAATGTCTTGCATTCTTCAACTAAGTCTCACGGTGAATACTCAAATTCTGTTTATTTAAGTTAATATCTATCATCGGGAGAAATACAGTTATATACATATGCACTCTCTCTATATATCTATTTATCTATATTCTATCTATTTTCTATCTATCATCTATCTTTTTATCATCTATCTATTTATTGAGAACCACACATAATGTACACACACACAAACACATTCATATAGGTATAGATATATAAAATCCATAGGAATTTTCAAAGTTATTTGTTTGACGTTTTGAAAGAAGTATGTCTGTTCTTATTGTGTGGAATGTAAAAGACATATAGATATGAAGACAATAACACAAAGAGAATACAGACAGAAAAGGGTATCTTTTTTATTACAATAGAGGCACAGGAAGATATATTTATAAATAGTTCACCATAGAACTGCAAAAAGTGAAATGGAGGTATTTGGCGTATTGTAACAAACTAGTACTTATTATGTTGAGTAAGAGTGTTATTGATTAGATTAATTAATAAAGGGCATCATCCCTCTGAAATGCTAAAACCCACCCTCATCCATTAATATTTCATAAAATAAATTAGATTACTTGAGTTCCTAAACATCCAAGACTAGAAATAGTTTGATGGGCCAAAAGCAAGTGGGCTGTTAGGAGGCCTGAGATTTGGGCTGAAGTCTAATGATAAAAATGAACTTAAAACACTTTGCAAAGGAGCCTCTGGTTTTAATTTAATCCCCAATTCTTCTAATGAAAAAACTTCCTAGATTATCAAGTCTTTGTTAGACTTTCTCTGCATTCTCCTTCTAGAAATCTCATTCATGCTATGAGTATAAATCGCAGTCAATGGGGAGGAGAATGAAATCATTACATGTAGTCCCGACTTTACTCCTTTTCTATTTGTTTTGCCAAGCTTGACTACCTGTTAATTCCACTAAATGCTCCAACTTGATCCACTCAAAATAGCTCTGGAAGCCATTCTTCTTCCTCTGGTCTTCATCTTTGTTATACTATGTTTAAGATTTCTAATGTTTTTCCAGTGATTCAGACTCCAGTGATTAGATGGCCCCAACCTATTTATCTGCTGTGTATCTTGTCAAGCTTTCAAGTTCTACCTCTAATATCTGTTCCCACCTCTCCTTTCCCTCTCCCATAATTCTCATTCTCATCTGTACTGTTACAATAGCCATTTAAAGGTTTAGTGAACTTCCTGACTTGTGCTAAACTTTGTTCCTCATACTGCTCCAGATTAATCTTTCTGTGGCATGGTTAGTCTATTTTGCTTAAAAACAAAGTCTATGATATTTTGTTATAGCAACCTGAAGCTAAGATAGGAATATTGTTTAAAAGAGCATTGGTGATTTACTTGAAAGTACAAAAATGTCCCAAATGGTCTGAAAGATACAAGGATACAGTCAATGCAGTGATAGATCTAGCAAAAAGATAGCAGCAAAAAAGCATTTTCTGCATGTTCTTTATCTTCTTCTCTGTCTTCGCACAACACCTTTGTCGAGTTCAATTTTATCAACTGATTTTATCAATCACTTTTTATGATAGTATTTTCTGAGTATGCTTTGTCTTTCTCATTACACTTGCAGCTCCTTCAGGGTACCATCCATGTGACATTCTTCTCTATAAACCCAGATGTGAGTGCAGACTCAGGCACATCACAGGAATTCAATAAATCTTCTGAAAAACAAGCAAGACATCATGTCCATTTATGAATAAAGTCTAGATTTGAAAATTTTTATAGAATATGCTTAAATTACAAGTTCTTCAGGTTATATGTAAAATTTTTAGACCCAAGAGAAGTAAAGTGGCTTATCTGAGATCAAACATTTATTAACATGTTATGGTTTCTATCCAAAACTGATAAGCAGTTTATTTGTTTTATTTTCCAAAAGACCAGTGCTTTTATTTCAGATGGGAAATAGGATTGCCTAATTTTCATAATTTATCAAAGATTATTTATGGAATATTAATAAAAGTTTTTACTTTAAAAATGTCCTGAGGTCAAATAATTTGAAAAATACTCAGTGATGTGCTGGAACTGGCCTATATTTGCTCACAAGATCTGATGGTAATTTTTAGGAATTTTGTGAACCTGTGGTTAAACAAAGCCATTAACAAAAACTAAAAACATATACATGTATAATTAAATAAATTATAGTTAAAGCAAATGTAATAAATACTGAAAACTCACTACTTTATAATTATTTTATGTTTTACTATTTTGTATGCTCTTAAAGCCATATATGTCTACTGTATTTGTATAATAGAGATAAAAGAGCTCATTTCTCATTAGCTATGAGATATTGTGTTTTTCTTTGAAATTTGGACTCATGGTAGTATTTATACCACAGTGAGCAGTAAGTAAGACAAATCAGGACTTGATTTAATATTGAGGTTGAAAGTGCTTCAGTTCCTTGAACAAAGATATGGATTAGTTTGATAGATCACATATCACACTTTACAATATAATTTAATGAAAAAATAGTTAATAGATTGTGCTGTACCTACATTTGTCAAATCATGGTTGAATTATAATCATGTGCATACTAGAGTCTGGTAAAAAATCAAGTTTTATGAGACTCAATTGGCTAAAATTGTGAATGTGTATTTGTATTGAAAGACACCACTTTTCTCTTCTTCTTCTCCTTGTTCCTTCATTTCCTAAAGAATTCAGTCCTAAAGATGTTATGAAGAATGAAGCAAGGTTGGTGCTATGATAAGCGGTGTGTCCTATGTGTGACCACTATTTGTGACCAGAGTGGGTTGTTGTAGCTTAAACTGGATAGAGTGTCCCCTCAGAGAAGATGGTCCAGCATGTAGTGTCAGAGCCCAAACAGTGTTGAGATTGCTCATTCTGAGAGCTGCCCAATGCTGGTTGTCAGAGTTTGAACAGATAAAGAAGGATGGTCTACCTTAGATGTCAAGGTAAGGAAATAATCAGACACAGGAAGAAAACATAAGTGATTATAAGTTAGGGTGGGTTAAGAGGTAACTAACTATGGAGGCACTGGTGACAGCCCAGAGTAGAGTATTAGAGCCTGAATAGAGTAATAGGGGACAACTCTGTAGAGGCACTGATGACAGCGATAATGGGGCATTGCTTACGTATGGAGAAAGGTTAATCAAATAAGTAGAATATCCATAAAATGGAATACCAATAATAGAGAGCAATGATTCCATTCACAATAGTGCATATGTGCGCGTGCAGGATATTTTTGAAGAAGAATGCTGAGAATGGAGTATGTTGAGAAGACAGTGCTACAATAGTGTAAGCATTTAGAAAAAAGCACGAAGATGAGCAATGACAATTATGTATTTCATTGCAAATAAATTATGCCTCAATAAATTACTGTAAGCATTAATAAAAATGACTATGGCAGAAAAAAATCAGTCTTCCCGATTTTCTCATTTCAGTACCTAAAGAATAAAAATAGTAAAAAATTTCAACTGCTCTTGTGCCTTGCATTTCTTCTTGTGCATTCCAATAACAGTCCTTTTATACTACTCTTCCTGAATAAAAATAACAACTCCTTTGTAATGACCTGTAATTTGTAATGAGCAAATTCCTTCACATACATAAAACTTGCAGGAAGTCTCTGGAATTATAAAAGATTCAACAGGAGAGCATTTTGGTCTAATGTATGCAATCCAATATAACACAATGTCTTATATCTAGGGAATATATTAGCAAAAATTACTTTTTATTACAAAGCACTAGGCCTTCAAGAAATTCTTTATGACTCACTAAAATAGTAGCAAAATGTGGAGTATTTTGTTGTTGTTGCTGCATTTTCCAGAAACCACACACCTTATATTGAATTAATCTATAATTGTTGGGCAATTTCTTTTTCCAACTGAACAGCACTTTTGAGACTATGTTTTTCTGAGAGGTCATGAAAAGAAAATTGGAAATATCACATATCTGCTGACATGACATAGAAAGGTCTTTTCATTTTGCATTTTCTTTTACCTCTGAATGAAGGCAAAAATCTCTTTAAAGACAAAAATGCTTCCTTTGGGTTCTCTCCCTTAAATGAAAACCATTCATCCCATAATTTGAAGCATCATGTCTTATAAATAAAGACTAAAGTCAGAGGTAGTTGTTTTCTTGTTTGTTTGTTTTGTTTTGCGAACATTCGAAGTCGACTGGCTCCTCATATAAATCAAACGGGTGTTTTAAAAACATGGAGTGTTTTTACTTTAATATTCTTTTAATGCTAGCCTTTAAAAAAATACGTCTGAAGGAAATTGCTTCCTCCCTTTCCCCCTTTTTATCACAAATAAGAGCATCTACTTTGAAAACTTTCATTGTGTTTAATTTTTGGCCTACAGGACATTTTTAGTATATTTTTCTTAATTTAGTACATTTTTAGCATATTTATTTAGCATATTTATTTAGTATAGCTTTAGTATATTTGTCAACTTCAAGCAGAACTGCATCATATTGCTATCATCTTTGTGAATTTAAAGCCAGAGTTGTCAAAATAATGAACGGCATTATTACCTTGCACCTAACAGGCATTTCAAAAATATTTTCATTGTTTGGGAGCCTGGATTTGCTTGGATCCAGTGAACCAACTGAAGGTTTAATGAAAGTCAGGGTCAGGACACAGAAACAAACCTTCCATGTTAATTAGTTCCCAAGATGCTTTTCTTTTTTTCAGGCAAGAGCTCAATTCCCTTTAATGCATATGCTGATCCCATAATGAAGTAACTGCAAACTCTTTTCTGAGAAGTACTTATTAGCTCACATAGTTTTGACAATCCTACTTTTTTATTTCTCTTTTTCAACTCCTAAGCTAAATCATTCATGACCAATTTGCATGCATATTCCTGCTTTTGTTGATCTCTTTCTTCTCAAATAGCAATGCATAAATTTTATTGTGATGTTTATTTATAGTAGTTTAATGCAATCCTATAATTAATTTATAAATAAATAACTTGATCCATATAATACATTTAAATAAAATGTTAGGGGAAAGTACAATTGTTTTTTCTTTTAAAGAGATTAGAAAAAGAACCACAAAATATCCAGAAGAAAGGAGAAGAACAAGAGAGAGAGAGAGAGAGAGAAGAGAGAGCTGATAAAGCATATATGTTTCTAGTAAGAATGAGTAAGTAAAATTGAGACTTAAAAAGAACTGACTATTGAAAATGAATAGCATATATGAACACAGATTTACAATTGCACATGGATGGATTTAAATCTGTACAGTAAGTTGATATTTTCTAGGAAAATGTAAACTACTAATATTGATTTTAAAAAGAGATAGAACATATGAAGAGCTTAGATGAAAGTATTCGATAAAAAGAAAACATGTTCTAATGCCTTGCTATCTTTCTATCTAATCCTTAAATAAAAGATACTTCCAAACTTTTTTCTAATGCCTTAAAAGTGATAAAGTAACTTCCAAACTCATTTTAAGGATAAAAACATAAACTTGATATCAAAACTTTATGAACATAATTTTTAAAAACTGAAGCACATATGATTTTACAGATAAATATAAATGCTAAAATTTGAAGAAAAAAGCAAATAAAATCCAAAAAGTGCATCAAAGGAATGATACAGCATTATAATAATTCCAGAAGAATTCAGTATCAGGAAACCCATGCTAATAATTCATCCTGGCAGAAAAGATAAAAGGAAAAAACTGATATGACTCTATCAGTAAAGCAGGTACCATTTGTACTAAAAACTCTGCATAAAATAAAAATAGAAGAAAATCATTCAACCCAAGAGAGGTTGTTTTCCAACATTAAACATCAAGTTAAATGGAAATATATTAATAGTTTTAATTAAACTTTTTATTAAAGTTAAGCATAAGGTCAGCGTTTTAGCCATTACATTATTTTGGAGGCTTTAGTTAATTCAAAAAGGCTAGATAAATAATATCAGTATAAAATTAGAAAATAAAATAATCTCTATCAAAAGAATGTAGTCATCAACCGAGGACTTCAGAAAGAAAATAAGAAAGGCAAAAAATCACAAAATAAATACTAAAATTAATAAAGTTAATGAGATTTATTAATTCAACATAAATATACAAAATAAGTGTTTTTTCTTATATTAACATCTATTTAGAAAATAATTTTTAACAAATTTTTATTACTATAGACACAACCCATAAACATCTAAGAAAAAAATTAAAAACAAAACAACAGACTTTATATGAGAAGAACCAAAATATTTTAATTGACCATACAATAAGAACTGAACTGCTGGGCATGGTGGCTCAAACCTGTAATCCCAGTACCTTGAGAGGCTGAGATGAGAGGATTGCCTGAGCCTGCAGGGTCGAGACCAGACTGGGCAGCATGGTAAGACCTTGTCTCTACAATAAATCAAAAAAGCAGCTGGGCTTGGTAGTGTGCGCCTGTAGTTCCAGCTACTTGGAAGACTGAGGTAGAAGGATTGCGGGAGCCTAGCAGGTCAATGCTAGGGTGGCCACGAGTGTGCCACTGCACTCCAGCCTGGGCGATGGAATGAGACTCCAACTCAAAAAAATAAAAAAGTAAATTAGAGAGAGACAGAAAGAGAAGATCCACATCCCTGAGGTGGGGCAGGGTGCCAATGGCCAGTGACTGCTGGCGGTTGAGTCCTTTCAATCATTCCTTTTGTTGGAGGAAGGTCATTAAGGTTATTAGGTGATGGTCTGCTCCATGTCATCAGGAAGGGGGCAGATAAGTGCAGGTACTGATGTCAGGTGATGGACAGCAGGCATATGGGTGGGTTAGTTACATGATTGTTGCCATGGTGGGGTCTGTATGTGTCACGTAGGTGTCACAGAGGGCTGATTAGGTTAACTTGGACCTTTGGGCCTGGAAGGTTTTTTCCTGTAAGAGTCTTAGACATTTGTAATCCACAAACTCCTTGACCAAAGGTGGTCTTTTTTTTTTTTTTTTTTTTTGAGTTGGAGTCTCACTCTGTCGCCCAGACTGGAGCGCAGTGGCCGCTCCCGGCCACCGCAGCCTCGACCTGCTGGGCTCCGGCGATCCTTCCGCCTCAGCCTTCCGAGTAGCCGGAATTACAGGCATGCACTACAACGCACGGCTGATTTTTTGATTTATTGTAGAGATGAGGTCTCGCTGCCCAGGCGGGTCTCGACCCGCGGGCTCAGGCAATCCACTCACCTCAGCCTCCCAAAGGCGCGGGATTACAGGCTGAGCCACCGAGCCCGGCTCAAAGATGGTTTTATTATCATTTCTATGGCTTTGACCTTCCGCCTTGACAAGGAACCTGAAAGTTTAGTATAGATCATTATGCTAAATCATGAATTGAAAGGTTGGGTTGTCCCGTCTTGCATCTGATGGAGATTTGCCGAAGTGGTGGGTGGGTTAGGCTGCCTCTTGGCCTGCAGTAGAATGTCTAAATGCTTTCCAATGACTATGCTGGGGCAAAAAGACTAAACTAAGAATAAACTAAGTTTCTTCCAGGTTTCCATAGGTGCTTCCTTTCAAAAGGCAAAGTAGATAATGAAGGGGGCATGCTTTCATTTTTCCCAGATATTAGAAGTTTGTATAAAGTCAAGAAACAAAAATCATGTCTATATTATCCAAGAATAAATAGATCAATCAAAGAAAGACTGTATAAGTTAAAGAAATCAGTAAAATATTTTATATATATTGATTAAAATAACATTTCAATTTCAAGAAAGAGGCTATTTAATTAACAAATAGTGCAAGCATAATTGATTATTTATCTGTAAGAAGACAAAATTAAGAGTATATAAACTATTCTAAATGAGTTAATGAATAAATTCAAAAAGAATCTGAAATATTAGAGGAGAGGTTTAAATAATAATTATAAATCATAGCCGGGCTCAGTGGCTCAGTTTGTAATCCCGCGCCTTTGGGAGGCTGAGGTGAGTGGAATGCCTGAACCCGTGGGTTCGAGACCCGCCTGGGCAGCGAGATCCCATCTCTACAATAAATCAAAAAATCAGCCGGGCATGGTAGCACATGCCTGTAATTCCGGCTACTCGGAAGGCTGAGGCGGAAGGATCGCCGGAGCCCAGCAGGTCGAGGCTGCGGTGGCCGGGAGCGGCCACTGCACTCCAGTCTGGGCGACAGAGTGAGACTCCAACTCCAACTCAAAAAAAAAAAATAATTATAAATCACCATAATCAAGAGAAACATCATAATTAAAGAAATTTAGAATCCATGCAGAACAAATTTGAATACAGTGAATGTATGTTTTTAAAAAGGCTAAAGCAATCATAATAGACTAGAAAAAATATTTGAAATATATATGAAGACAAAGGGTTTGTATTCTTAATCTGTAAATAATACCTTGAAACAAATAAGAGGTACACATATTACCCAACAGAAACATGGGTATGATTTTTAGAAAGGCAGTTTTCAAAAGATGAAAAGCAATTAATCAATAAACATTTAAAAGATGTAGTCAACCATTCTTACAGTCACAAGATAAAATTACTTAACCCCTGGGAATTGCTACTTTTAATGTTACACGTCAGAATTGGTGAAGATGTGAAGAAACAAGCATTATTGGCCAGACTGTGAACTGGTTATATTGGAAGAGTAGCCACTTCCTGTGAGCCTGAAAAGAATCTCCTTTTAAAGTTAATCCTTGAGGCTGGGCTCCATGACTCAGTCTGTAATCCCAGCACATTGGGAGGCTGAGGCGAATGGATTGCCTGAGGCTGTGGGTTGGAGACTAGCCTGGGCAACTTGGCAAGACCTTGTCTCTACAATAAATCAGAAATTAGCTGGGTGGGTAGCGCACAACAGTAGTTCAGGCTACTTGGAAGGCTGAGGCTGAAGTATCACCGAAGCCCAGCAGGTCAACGCTGGGGTGGCTGTGAGTGTGCCACTGTACTCCAGCCTGGGCGGCCAAGTGAGACTCCAACTTAAAATAAAAAATAAAATAAAATAAAATAAATCCTTCATACCAGATAAGTTTTCTTTCTATTGAATGGTCGATAAGTCACAGTCAATGGCCCAAATGTTTGTTTATTTCTTTGAAAAGCAATCAGATGAGTATGGGGACCAGGCCCTCAAACACATCCAAAGCCTGACGAAAAACATCAACACTTATTGAGTTGGTGGTCATCAGGACTCAGAGAAAAACCGAGGCAAGACTCTTCAGCAGAAGACTGAGGACCCATACTGTGCTGAGTTACTTCCAGCTTCAAACACAGTCTGTGTAAAAACAGATACCTTTTTAGTGTGCACGAGCATTTCTGGTCAGAAAGACTTAAATTCGGGACCCACTTCTGCCATCAAAATGGGAAATAATAATGACTTTTGTTGCCCTGAAATGTTTGAGGTGTAAGAGATGCTGATGCATAGAAATAAGATGCACATATGTGATATACATTTAAATAAAATTCTCTCATGAATAGTAATATTTAACATAGAAGACATAGAGGCTGTTTTAAAGGCTTTGTATGTATTAATTTCTCACCAAAAAATTCTATGAGAAGCCGAGCTCAGTGGCTCAGCCTGTAATCCCGCGCTTTGGGAGGCTGAGGTGAGTGGATTGCCTGAGCCCGCAGGTTCGAGACCAGCCTGGGCAACTTGGCGAGACCTCATCTCTACAATAAATCAAAAAATCAGCCGGGCATGGTAGCGCGCGCCTGTAATTCTGGCTACTCGGAAGGTTGAGGCGGAAGGATCGCTGGAACCCAGTGGGTTGAGGCTGCAGTGGCCGGGAGCGGCCACTGCACTTCAGTCTGTGCGACAGAGTGAGACTTCAACTCAAAAAAAAAAAAAAAATTCTGTGAGATACTTTTATTGTCTTCAGTCTACAAATAAGGAAACTAAGATAACATTAAGTAGCTTTCCCAAGGTCACACAGCTGCCTAGAGTCAAAGCTGAAATTTGGTGGCAGTCCTAGTACCTTAAACTGTCTGTTACATAGCTCTGCTCATTAGGCTTACAACAATAATCAGTCAGGCAAAAAGTTTGTAACTTATAATAAATAACTAATAGAACCATTGTTTCCTAGTTGACGTAATTTTATATTTGTTGTATCCTGCAGAAGCTACAATTTGAAATATTTTATGTTCTTTATACCTGGGAAAATATCATCTTCTATCTACCTATTGATATTTTATTCTTTCTCTAATCCAGCAGTCCCCAACCTTTTTGGCATTAGTGACCAGTTTCATGGAAGGTAATTTTTTTCCACAAATGGGGAGTGGTGGTTTTGGGATGATTCAAGTCCATAACATTTATTGTGCACCTTGTTTGTTATTATTGTATTATAATACATAATGAAATAATTATACAACTCATCACTAAAAACGAGGCACAGATGGGAATGGGAAATAAAATAATGAACAGGCCAGTGGACTAAAATAAGTGTTGAATTTTGACTTAAAGCCCGCCACCAGATGCAGCTGTACAACTCAAGTACATCAACTCACAACAAGGTTTTGATATGGGTTTGCAAGCAATTGATTTATTATGGTCCCTGTGTAGTCAAGCCTCACTGCTAATATTAATCTGTATTTGCAGCTATTCCTCAAGTGCTAGCCTCACCACCTCATCTCTACCTTAGATCATCAGGTATGAGAGTCTTGTAAGGATTATGCAACCTAGATCCCTTACATGTGTAGTTCACAAAGGGGTTCACACTTCTATGAGAATCTAATGCCATCACTGATCTGACAGAAGACAGAGCTCAAGCAGTAATACGAGTGATGGGGAATGACTGTAAATACAGATGACGCTTCGTTTGCTTACCTGACTCTCATCTCCTTCCATGCACTCCATTTTATAACAGGCGACAAATCAGTACTGGTCCATGGCCCAGGGGATTGGGGACTCCAGCTCTAATCTGTCCCCAGCTTTCATGTTCACATAACGTTATTCTTTTAAAAATAAATTTCACATTTTAAATCTATCTTTTCCAAAATCATATACATTATGAACTGCACTATCAAAGTCAATGGCATGGAACTTCAAACTATTCTGAGTGCTTCTGTCCATATATGCTTACTTTTGCTGTGCTAACTTTTCTCTGAGAGGAGATATCTGACAGCATTGCTTACGTGTGGCAAAAGAGGAAAATGATGCTCCTATGATTCCATAAAATAACAGAATGAATGAAGAAAAGAGGTAAGGTTGCAGCACAAGTTTTGTTTGTTGGTTTTGCTTTGTTGTAAGTCAGTTCATCACTGCATGGACATGCGATTTAGTTTACAGTATGTGAGTTGCAAAGAGTCCTTCAGGAAAACATATTTCCAGAGCAGAAGACTCAACTGTGGAGACCTTTTAAAAACTCAGGAAGCAAATAATCCACTTATGGATCATGGATACTTTGCTTTTACATCTCCCTCCTCCATTTGGCAATTTCTCTTCTCATTAGTCATTTCCTCCAGAGGATGAGTAAGATCAGAAGGAAGATCAAGCTCAAATCAGTCGATTACATCTACTTGTCAGTAACTGAAATGAAAGGATGAAGGTCTGGTGGGCAAGGGATTCAGAAACAATTTGAGGGATTATCTGTGAATGTCAATTACACTCCCACTTCCTCTCTCCATTAGCATAAATAATTGAGAATCCAGCACCTAGAAAACTGCAGAGCTTATAAAATGCTGGTAAAATGGATAACACCTGTAGCATGATCTTTCCCAAACTTCTCTACTTATTGATGAGGAAACTTAGGACCTAACACAAGCAGCTTGCTAATAACAGCTTGCTAATGGCGGCTTCCAGATGTTCAGCTTCTGTGTCTTGTAATTACATGGGGAAAAAATTCCTTATTAGTAAAAGTACATCTTCCTTTATGACACTATTTCCAAAATAGGTAAAGTCTCAAAAGGAGCAAGGTATGATTAAAAATTTCTAGCAATCAAAAAGCTTAGGACTAATTATGGCTTAATACGCTAGTGCTGTGTGATCTTGGGCAAACGCCCTAAAATTTTGGGGCTTCAGTTTTCTCACTTACAAAAGAGAGATGATTACCACTGCTTTGACTATTTCACAGGTTTTGAGAGAGGGTGAGAGGACATGAAAATTATGTATATTAATGATGATAACTGAGCACTCTACATGCCAGAGTGCTAAATGTTCAACATGCTCATCTCTTAATCCTCATGACAGTTTTATGACTCAGATAATGTTGAGGGTTTGGAGAGCCAAAGCCAAAACCCAGAGAAGTTAAATAATGTGTTCCAGATCACATGGACAAGCACATGGGGAGTATTTTGTTAATGCTAAAGTAGACGATAATGTCTATGTGTGTGTATGTGAGCAAGAGCGGGAGAGAAAGAGAGAGATCTTGAGACCTTTTTCCATCATTAGTAAGACAACTTGGGTTCATAGTAGTGAACTCACTCTGGATTCGGGTTAACTTGAGATGGAGGTAGAATTTTGAGGAGCTGTTGAGAATACACTTTCTCAAAATAAATGAGCCAGGAAAGAGTGTGGAGGATCTCTAAGGCTAAGCTAATGCATTGAGATTTAGCCCGAGGAAACAGATAACCATGGAAGAATTTTGGGAAGTGAAATCTAAGATACGGTTTAAAAAAGATGAATCAGCTGGCTGAATCTAAGACCCATGGGTATATGGAGGGGATGTGTGTAAACAAAAGAATGCTTTGGAAAGCCTTGAACAGTGTTAGGCTCCTTTGCGTGATTCTTTGCTGCCTTCAAGCACCATTTCTGGTGAATCCTTGGAGAACAAGGAAACAGAAGCTGAGATGGATTTCTTTCTTTTGACTAAGGGAATATTGCCAATATTTTCCTAGGAGATGATTTATATGTCATACAATATTGGAACTGGGAAAGACTTCAGAAAACAAATCTCTATCATCACCCATAATTGTGAGATGGGATTTTAAAATGAATTTTCTCCCCTTTACTTGGCCTCAAAATCAGCACCCAGAAATACTTTCTGATAAGGATCCAGTCTTGCAACAGGATTTAAGCATTTCTCACTCCTCCATCCTCATAATCGCCTTTTTTGGTTGATTACTCTAATAGTCATTATGGATGTGTATATAGGCAATTATAATCTAGTGTGGTATGGACTTTGAGGTATTCTACAGAGCAGAGACTGGCAAGTTTCCACTTGAAAAATAAATATGTCATGCAGCCTGCTTTTGTAAATAAAATTTCTTTGGAACACAGCTATGCTAATTGATTTACATATTGTCTATGTTTGTTTTCAAGCTGTGATGACAGATTTGAGTAGTTATGACAGGGTATGACCCACATAGCTTTTTACAGAAAGAGTTTATGGTTCCTGCTACAGAGGACGAAGTACTTTTTGAAGAATTGAGAAGAGAGGCAGGTTTTCTATAAATGTAGCTCTCAAACCTGGCTGCAGAGTAGAATCATCTGAGGAGTTTTTAAAACAAATCAATGCTCAGACTATGTTCCCTTTATCCTGAAAGATTCTAATTCAGTGGACTGATGGTTAGAGCAGGAATGTCAGTTCCTTAATACTCCTAAGGTGATGCAAACTTTGGATCCATTGTACAACTAGAGTAGAATAAGACTTTTGAAAGAGAATGTGACATTTTGACTGAGACCTGACAGAAGAATGCAATGCACCAGGCATCAAGGGAGGGAAAGATGACCTTTTGTAAGTGTAAAAATCTAGAGCAGAGAGAGTACACAGCCCATTCAGGAACTTCAATTAGTTCTAAGTGGGAGAACTGGCAGGGAGAAGGTGACGTGGGAGAGAAAACAGGGTTCAAATCATAAATGTTCTTACATGAGGGAGAACAAAAAGAAATTACCTTTTGGAGGGCAGGTCCCTTATAGTACAGACTTCTCTCGCTAACCATGTGTTCTAGGAGCTCACCGGCATCAGTGTGCCATATAGCATTGCTGTGAAAGGCCGCGCTCGGCTTCAGTGAATATTTTTTGGAGAGTCTTTCAACATGTTTGCCCATTTCATGATGGGTGATTTACACAATCTGCCACAGCGAGCTGAGTGTTCAGAAGTTTTTGACCCAAAACAGCATAACTTGCATGCCCCACCCTCCCTATTCACCCTATCTCACCCCAAGTGACTTTTTTTCTTTCCCTGGATGAACACAAATCTTCAAAGGAAAACTTTTTGCTGATATGGAAGAGGTGAAACAAAAAACAGCAAAAGCAGTAAAAGCATAAAAATTGACAAGTTCAAAAACTGTTTTGAGCAGTGGTAAGAGTGTCTTTATAGGCATATTGCATCAAATAAAGAGTACTTTGAAGGTGACTGAAGTTTAAATGTGTAAGAATAAATACACATTTTTAAAATTAAAAAAAATCCAGGATTTTTGGGGTTTTCCTTCACATATCTTGTTAAAAATTTTTGGAGTTTATCTTAAAGGGAAAAATGTGAAAGGTGTATAATAAGTGAAGGATTTTAAACAGGGAGGTCAAAATTATCAGACTTGCATTAGAATGATGCTAACGGCTGTCTGGTGTATAGATTATATGATACTGGGGAAAGGCAGAGGACAGGCATTGACTAGGTTATGCTGCAAGAAACTGGGGATTGAAGAAAAAAAAGGAAGCCAACTTAGACCCATTAAGACCCTTTACCAGCAGGGCTCGGTGGCTTAGCCTGTAATCCCGCGCCTTTGGGAGGCTGAGGTGAGTGGATTGCCTGAGCCCATGGGTTCGAGACCCGCCTGGGCAGGCAAGACTTCATCTCTACAATAAATCAAAAAATTAGCCGGGTTTGGTAGTGCACGCCTGTAATTCCAGCTACTTGGAAGGCTGAGGTGGAAGGATCACCGGAGCCCAGCAGGTCGAGGCTGTGGTAGCTGGGAGTGGCCACTGCACTCCAGTCTGGGCAACAGAGTGAGACTCCAACTCAAAAAAAAAGACCCTTTACCATGAGCCTGAGTTGAGATCTTAAGAGATGGCAATCTGACTGCAATTGTACTATTTGTAACAGCAAAGTAGACCTGTCCCTACTCGGCAACTTTTTGCCCTGACTCTCTTTTACCCCTTAATACTACCTGACCAAGTCCCATTCCCATGCTCTGTAAGTTGCTTGAGAAGAAGTCCATATTCTGGCAACCTCGTTCCTTCTTTCACCTAGAAGAGAGCTTTTGTACATAGGAGGTGCTGAGGAATAATTTGTTAAAACAGATGCCTTTCTTTTTAGGGCAGGGAAAGCGACCAATACAAAACCAGCCCACCAGTAGCAGAGCTAAGAGCAGCACCAACGTCACCTGATCTCAGGTGTCAAAGACATCCTCTAAGTGTCCTGAGAAGACGTCTACCTGAATTAACCCACAGGTTGGAACATGGGAATTCCTGACTGGCTGCCTAATTGCTGCACGACCACAACCACCTCTTACTAGTGAGAAGAGCTCCCACAAGGTCACAAAGTTCACATCAGACAGCGCTAGATGCCAGCACCACTTCAGGCAAACCAGTGCTCAGTGAGGCTCACCTTTCTCTGGGAACAATTCAGCAATAATTTTCTGAAGGTTCGTTTCATTTCTTTGCTTCTTCTTCTTCCTCAGCTAGTGCTTATTTCCCATATTATTCTTTACTTTTTCGTATCTTAAGAACAAGAGTCAATCTGAACCCCTTGTCTTATCGAGAATTTTACATCCCTTTCTCCACTGACAATGAACCCAATGAAGTCGTGTTTGAACACATAGTTTTACTCACCTCTTACAAGCTCTAATCTCCTGGTGCAGAAGCCTTCATGAAAAAGGCAGAATTATTGATGCTATTTTAAACAAAGGAAGGTTGATGTCCTCTTTTCTTTTTCGTTGCAGAGGTCTTAAACCATCGTAAACTTTAGCTAGCTCTACTGGGCCAGAACCGTATTTTTCCTCCTGCCTGTGCACACAGCACTGCTTAATTTAGAGTGATTCAAAAGGTGGGGTGGGGGGGGCAATAATGTAGAGTTCATGCTGTTAGGAGCGATCTCTCTGCTTGGAGACATATGTAGCCACAGAAGGCTGAACAGATCACAGTAGCTTAAGGCGCTGAAAGATAAAAGGGCTGGCGTCGCTGATGGGGACCCCAGAGACGGGCCTGCTGCCTACACACACTCTGGCAGCCTTCATCATTGCTGCCTTTTCTTTTCTTTCTTTTTTTTTAATTTGAATTTTTTAGTAAAACTCTGGTGAATTTAGGGCAGGAGAAGGAAATGGAAGCTGAGAGGATGTGTGGATGCAAGTCTCACAGATATAGTTATCATTTTACACACAAGGGACACGAGGCTAACAGATCTTATTCTTCTCCTTTATTTCAACATGAAAAAAAAATCATAAAAAAGACAAAATGGTCATATGAATACAAGGAAGTATGTGGTTTAGTAGAGATAATGAATGTCCTATCTACAGACTGACCGAGGTGCAAATAATGATTCTGATACTTCTGTAGCTGTTGTGCATCCCCATGGATAAGAATTCCTAACATGGGGCCACTGAAAGATGATGTAACACTATGAAGATTAAATGCCAAGTGCAGTTATTGATACAAATGGGTGCTTGAAAAACCTGCCTCTCCTCTGTTGCAGTTCCAAAACCTTAGGAAAGTCACTTAAACATGCTGAGTTTCAACTTTATTTATTTTTTATTTCTTAACATTCTAATACATTTATTTCAGTTTAAGTATAGAGCATTTTAGGTTTTTTTAAAGTTTTTATTTAATTTTTTCATTTCAAAGATGTGGGTACAGTTCAGGGTTAGGTATACAAATGTTCTTTATGCAAGTACCTTTGTTGATGAGGTATGCCCCCTCTCCCCTGGCCATTTCCCACTACTGCCAATCCCTTTCTTATAGTATTATGATAATTGTTCAAGGTCTGCTTTTGAGTGAGAACATGTGGTACGCAGTTCTTTGTTTCTGTGATAGATCACTTAGTATTATAGGCTCTAAGTCCATCCAAGTTGCTGTGAAGTTTATGATTTTGTCCTTCTTTATGGCTGTGTAATATTCCATTGTGCATATGTACCATATTTTTTTAATCCAGTCCTCTTTCAATGGACAGCACAGCTGATTCCATGTTTTTGCTATCGTGAATCATGACACAATAAACATGCATGTGCAGGTATCTTTTTCATAGAGTGATTTGGGTTCCTCTGGGTATATTCCCCGTAGGGGGATTGTAGGATCATATAGAAGGTGGATTTTTAGATCTTTTTGGAATCACCACACTGTTTTCCACAGAAGTTGTGCTAGTTTACACTCCCACCAACAGTGTAGAAGTGTTCCCCGTTCCCCGCATCCTCTCCAGTATGTTGCTTTTCGAGTTATTGATGATGGTCATCCTGAATGGAGTTAGGTGGTGTCTCAGTGTGATTTTAATTTGCATATCTTTGAGGACTAGTGAGGCTTTAAAACAGAGCCAAAAATGTACACATGACAAGACATTAAAAGATTAAATAAGGTAATGAGTGTTATTGTCACTTGTAAAATGTTGTATACTTTTTAGGCATATAGTTATTACATACTTTGTTAGTCTAGATAATTTATGCCAACAAGCAACATAAAAGCAACCTCATATCCACTTGATGACAAGCATTGTACAAAAAAACTTTAAAAATATGTGCTCTTCAATTATTATATCTGCCCCATGCTGGATGTAAGATTGTTTTTATTAGATGGATGGCAGAACTCAGTAAAGCAGCAGATGGCAGCTTATTCTACACTTACCATACATTCGAAATGCTTTAGATGTGTTACTCCATTGCATGCTCCCATCAACCCTAAGACACTAGTATAATTATCCTCATTTTACAAGTAAGGAGACTAAGGTACAGAGAGACTAAATCACTTGTTAAAGGTCACTTCACTAGAAAGTAATAAGATCTGAGGACAGGCAGTCTGGCTCTAAAATCTGTAGTCCCACATGATATTATGTGGCACAGTAATGACGGTCACAAGCATTTATACTTTGAGCTCATAGATGCTGTTCTCGCTTGAAGTTATTAACTCATGAGAATGTTTCATGAGATATAGCATCATTTTTGTTTACTGAATTGTTTCTAAAAGCAACAAACTGAGTATCAGTTCAAATAAACTCTGTTGAGAAAAATGCTACCATTAGCACAGAAATGACTAAGTTGCCACCATTAATAAATGCCACTCTGAAATTGAGTCTGTAATCTTGGTTTGTATTCTTATGCATCTATGTATTAATGTATATATTCTCCCATGAAGCTGGAGGGCTGTTTAATAATTCCTTTCTGCAGAGCGCAGCAATTAGAAGACATAAGTACCAGTACAAGATACAGAAATAATTTAAATGTGATATTAAATCATTATGGTTATTAGCTTTCATTCACAATCTTCTAAAAGTCTCCAATATTCTTTGAAAGAACCCAAGTAGTCAGAATTTTCCTCTTTCTAACCCTCTCTTCTTCTTCTCCAAGATGCATTCTTCTTTAGCTCCTGACAATACAAATTAATCTTCTCTCTTTGTATTCTCTTTTCAGCATTCTGACCAAAAAGCAACAGCTACCAAAGAGTCAATACAGCAGGAACAAAGTAAAAGCAAGAGATAGTAGACATTTGAGAAAATGCAAGCAAATATTTAGCACATGTGTAGATACACCTATGCAAAAAATACACATACACTTTTAGATATATGCAAGTTATATACATATATATGCAAATATCTATACATATACATTATAGGACTAGTGTCATTTGCAAGAAGATATGAAGTTATTCTTCTGGCTGGGTATAGTGGTTCACGTCAATAATCCCAGCACTTTGGGAGACCGAGGTACAAGGATTGTTTGAGCCCAAGAGTTTGAGACCAACCAAGGCAACAGAGTGAGATCTCATTTCCTTTTTTTTTAAATTGTGAGGTACAATTAAGGGTTAGGTATACAAATATTCATTGTGCAGGTACCCTTGTTGATGAGGTGTGCCCCCCGTTCCCCAGACAGATATTGACTACCGTTAATCCCACCTCCCTTCCCTTCCCTGCCCCGAGATCTCCTTTCTAAAAATTAAAATAAAAAATAGTCAGGCTTGGTGCTGCACACCTATACTCTCAGCTACTAGACAGTCTGAGGTAGAAGGATTGCCTGAGTCCGAGAGGTTGAGGCTGCGGTGTGCTGTGGCTGTGCTACTGCACTCCTGCCTGGGCGGCAGAGTGAGCCCCTATCTAAAAAGTGAAATTAAATAAATACATATTTAGTATTCACAAATGTTTGATAAACTTTAAAAGCTGTGATTTCTATGACAGTTAATATTACATTGCATAACCTGTGAACTCCCGATTTGTTGAAAGTTCATTCAATTTTGCCCGTTTTCTCCATCACCTCTAAGGTGTTCACAGAGTGGAGAGCTCTGAGGATCATTTCTGTGTATTTGCTGACAGGCAGAACCCACAAAAGAAAGCAAGCCTTTTGCCCAATTTGACGGAAGCCTCCTTTTTCGCCTACAGTGAATAGGGCGGCCAGGACTGTCTAATTGAGAAATCGTGTGTCAGCAAAAGATTACATAAAGCCAGTGGGGCATATTTTATTCTGCTTTTCACTTGTGGCTACCCCTCTTCCTTTTCTTAGAACAAGTTTTCCTCTGGCTTTGAAAGATGCTAATGGAGTATTATCAGTTTAGTAAGAAAATTGCATTGGGGAATCATATTTACCTCATTGCTGCGGTGATATCAAACTAGACCATTGAAGAATGGAAGGGTTTTAGTTACACAGAGAGAATTAGATTTGGAGGATAAATAGCAATGAAAGTCCCATGAGATGTAAGACAGAAAGGGGGGCAGGATGGAATTTCTTGGGTTTTTGAAGTTATGTGTGGGGCCACTCCCAACCTCTGCTGACATCTGAGTTTGAAGGAGAAATATATTTAAGGCTGGCATCATCTCTTTCCTCAGGCAACTCTTCCACTGGCTTCAGGAAGTCAGAGTGCTCTGCCAAAAATCACTCCTCTGTAAATTTAATGCTGTTATCCTTGTACTTATAACCCTTTTTTCTATAAGTCTTTAAGAACTGACAAATACATAGCTGACTGAGCTGTATACTGTAATAAAACAGAAACTAAAGAAGGAAGGATGGAGTAGAGTTGTTTGAGGTCTAAAATGTGATTATTTATATAACGTTACCTCAAAAAGCTGAAGAGCAATGTGTAGTGTTTACAGAATAACAGAAAGTGTGCTTTGGTGTGCATTCAATAATCTTTTTCTTATATTAATTCCAAGATAGAAGCCGGGCATGGTGGCTCAATCCTGTAATCCCAGCACTTTGGGTGGCCAGGGTGAAGGAATTGCCTGAACCCATGGGTTCAAGAACAGCCTGGGCAACTTGGCAAGACCTCATCTCTACAAAAAATCAAAAAATTAGCTGGGTGTGGTAGTGCATACTTGTATTTCCATCTCTTGGAAGGCTGAGGCAGAAAGATCGCTTGAGCCCTGTGGGTTGATGCTCAGGTGGCTGTGAGTGTGCCACTGCACTCCAGCCTGGGTGATGGAGTAAGACTCCAACTAAAAAAAAAATAACGAGTGTTCTAGCCAGTGTCTTTACTGATATGGGTAGAAACAAGATAGACTTTAGATTGGCCAGGCAAAGAACCTCATACTTGTAATCCCAGCACTTTGGGAGGCCGTGGTGGGAGGATTGTTTAAAAGAAGAAATTCAAGACCAGCCTGGGCAACATAGTGAGAACCTGTCTCTACAAGAAATTAAAAGCAATCAAAACAAACTGGTGACATGGTGCATGCTTATAACACTAGCTACTAGGGAAGCTAAAGTAAGAGGATAGCTTGAGCCCAGGAGTTTGAAGCTGCAGAGATCTGTGATTACCTTACTACTATCCTACTTGGACAAAGGAGAAAGACCTTGTATCAAAAAGAAAAAAAAAAGAAAAAAAGAATAGAAAACTTTAGATAAACCATTCCAGTCATAAAGAAAGGAAGAGACAGAGACAGAAAGATCAAGAGAGACAGAGTCAAAGAGAAAGAGAGACACAGAGACAGACACAAAGAAGGAAGGAGAAAGAATGAACAGATGGCTTTGGAGTGAGACAGAACTGAGTTTGTGTTCAAAACTTTATCTCTTTCTCAAAGTAAGACTTTGCATGGTGGACTGGGTATCAGTGCCACAAGCTTTGGAGTGCCATAGATGACCATACTTGGAATCCCTGAGTGGCGATTTGTTATCTATATCATCCTGACCAAGTTAAAGAACATCTCTGAGGGACCAGTTTTTAATTTGTGAATTTTAGGTAATCTATGTGAGGATTAAAAGGCTAATATTTAATCTAGCATCAGACACATAGTAGTAAATAGCAATATCTGGCACAGGCACTCAACTGTTTGCACTGGATGAATATTATTAAGCTCTTTGACTGCCAACTTCAACACCCTCCTCATCCCACACATGAAGGCATGTAGGGTCAGAATTCAACCCTATGTCCATTTGCCTCCAAAGTTTGAGTTCTTACCACTTGAACATACTGAGTTTATGCCCAGATTTAAAATTTTCCTCGTGTGACCTTTGCAAGTATCTGCACCTTGTTAAATCAATTTAATTATCTGTAAATAGAGATAGTAAGGAGACAATGCTTATCTTCCTTGAAAAGGGCTTGATAGATTGTCAAATCTCATCTTTTCCATTTTCCTATGCCTTCATCTTGACTATTTCCTTTTAAGATTTCATCTTAAACCAACAAAAAACCTAATAATAAATCATTTTAAACATACAGAAAAAAGTACAGCAAATACTTATATTCTCAACTCACAGACTAACATGCTAATTCATTCAACAAATATGGATTGTGGACAAAACACTTACTCTTCTAGGGACTGAGGTCATGTCTGGGAACCAAATGCCACTGCCCAAGTCAAGTGTCAAGTCAAGCCCAACTCTCCCTCACTAGACATGGCAGGCATTCATATTTTCCCACGGACTTTTAAAGATCTATAAACTCAACTAAGAGGGTTTCAAATGCTGCTCTAAGATTTTAAGAAGTGTCTCACAAGCTTCCATTGGAAGGTGTAAAAATATCTTATATGTGTAAGATATTTTGTCACCTATGAAATACTCTGCAAATGCTATGTCTTTTTTGCATGGGTCATCTTGTATATGCCACCTCCAGTGATTTGAACCTTACTGTCTCCACAGCCTTAGCTACTTGTTCTATCTCAGGGGCCATCTTGCAACTAATTCTGAGAGGGCTCATAAATAGTTTCCAGACTCAAGTTCATGGCCAGGGATCTCTGGCTTGTCCCACTGCATCTGTCTTTCAGTTGAACATTGTGCCTCAGGGCAGGACAGTGGCTAGCTTCCTAGAAGCTACCCAAAGATGTCAAATGATGCAACCCAGAAGTGTCAGTGGGGATCAGAGCTGAAGTCTCTGAGAGGCAGACTCTTCCAGTGTGGGGGATGATCAGAAGGGAACAGGCAGATTATTTTTTGCCCCTCTCTCTTGTGTCTGAGGCACAGGTCTTCTGAATGCCTTTGTGAGGACAGGGCATGGGCTGTGTTTCTTCTTGGAGTGGGGCCAGCTGATGTTTGTTTCCCATGTTTCTCTGCCTCACTTTTTTGTCTTTTTATTTTCTCCCTACTCTAGACACCCTGTGGACACATCTCCTAAATGAAATACAGGCATGCTAGCCATACTTTGGAGTCCTTTACTAGGAAATCTGCGTTATTATATAATTCCTTCAACACCACCTCTTCTTGTTCATCTCCATTGTTCAAAATGCCCTCAAATTGGAAGAGAGTCATTGAAGACCTCAAAACTGTCTAAACAGAGACAACAAGTTTCCCAAAGCACCCTAACATGCCAGGGTGTTGGAACATGTGATGGGTGCATTCCCATCTGAAATATGAGCAAACTGAGGCAGAAAGAGGAAGTGATAAAGAAAGGATGACTTAAAAAAAAGAAGTAAAAACAGTTTCACTCTTTCTAGCTCAGTTTTTACTTAGTAAAAGAATGTGTAAAAAATCGGATTTCCTCAAGTAAAGAACCGAAAACCTTTTGTCTTCTGTCTATTATGACATCTTTCTCACTAATGTACTGTTCTTGTTTATAATTGTCCTTAGTGAGCATTATTTAGGACTTTCTTCCTTTATCCTCTTCCTTAGCTTTTAACAGAAATATTCACTGCATTAGACCTTGTATTTTCAGTTTAAGTCTTGATCCCATCCTTCTGTTGACATGGAATCTTTTTTATCTTCTCCCTGCACTGCCATCACGGTTCACCATTCGAAACCTTCCTTATTCTCTGTAGTTGAGCTTGAATAATCTCACCTCTAGGAAGAGTTCCCTGCTGCCTCCAATTGAGTTCAAATTAATTGCTTCTTCTACTGATGGTTCTAGAGAAAATTGCCATTGTCTTTAATTACTGCCCTTTCTTTCTGCTTTATTTTTCTCAAATTTGTACCTACTGCAGCATCAAGCACTGCATCTATCTTCCAGTAATTGCTGGAGCATTTATTCAACAAATATTACTGAATGTAATATATTGGGCATTGTTCCAAGATTGCAAAATTCATGTTCTTCTGAAACTGACACAAGTTTGTGGAGGCTGGGGTATGGAGAGCAATATGTAGATATAAGTAAAACAAAATAAATAAATATGTGAATAGATTTGTGGCACTGATAAGAACTATGAAAATATGAATGAGGGCTTTATGATGGAAAGTGACTGATATAAGGGGCAGGAAACAGATCAGGAGGTCAGGAAATTCCTCATGCAGGAGGCAATTTCTGAACTGAGACCTGAATGGTGAGAAGAAGCCATTGTGGACAGACTGATTAGAAGTACATGACAGGTGAGAGAGCAATCACCTCCGTGTTTGAGGCCAGGGTGGTTGTAACACAGTGAGTGAGGGGAATATTGCTGGGGAAATAACTGTTGGATAACTTTTAATGGATAGTGTTTTCCCATTTATGATTCTGGAGGGTTTCTTTTGGAAATGAAAAGAAACACAGAGAAGCTACAAGTTGAGTCTGAAAAAAAATATAGAATTAGAAAGCTCTGGTTAGTGCTTTGCCAATGTTGTCCTCCAAAGTTACTGCTAAGTATTTGTGGTATAATGAATTTCCTCTTTTCTAGTTTCTGCCAACTCAGATTAAGCCAGTATTTACTGAGTGTCTAACAAAGACCCCTGCACATCATCTCATTTAATCTTTTTGACTGGCTGAGATATGTCGTCTTATACTGTGTACATCAAGTAGGAAGGTCACCTTCAGTAACTGAACCTCTCTGTAACTTCATACAATAAAAGTCTATTTTCTGCTCAGGTTCTCTGCCCATTAAAAAGTGGAGGGCTCTACTTCATTTGTATACCAGAATGACAAGGATCCTCTGTCTGGTGCCATCGGCCACCTTGGTCTCCACAGCAGAAGAAGAGAGACACCAGGGATCATGCTTGCTTATCAAAAGTCTCAGTACAGAGCCAGTCACATGGGGAAGGACTTGCCCAGCGTAGGAGAGTTGGAAAGTGTCAGGGAGTGTCTTGTTCCATTTGTGCTGATATAACAACATACATTAAACTGGCTAATTTATAAACAACAAAGTATGTTTTTCTTATAGTTCTAGAACTGGAAAGTTTAAATTCAACGTGCCTGCAGACTTGGTGTCTGGTGAGGGCCTGGTCTCTACTTCCAAGATGTTGCTGGACACACTGTATCCTCCCATGGTGGAAAGGATGGAAGGACAAAAAAGAGCCTCACTAGTTCCTTCTGGTCCTTTGGATAAACCCATCTCATGATGTAATCACTTTCTAAAGACTATGCCTCTTAATACTAACACATTCATGATTAAGTGTCAACATATGAATTTTGGAGGGACAGATACATTCAAATCATAAAAGGCAAACAATCTTTGAGTAAATATCACCATTTCTTTCCCACCTTCAACACCAGTCAGTGAGAGTTCCTAGAAGCTAAATGCCTGTTCAAGGTCACAAATCACAAACCTCTCTCTCACTCTCTCCGTTCTCCATCTCTCTCTTTCCTTTCATTCCCCCTCCCCTTGTCTCTACATAACACACATTTACATATATATAGTCTGTATCTCTCTATACACATAGAAATACATATATAATATGTATATATGCATAAATATAAGTATATATGTCTATACACACATACGTGTGTACATATTTTATATGTACATATATTATATATAATTTACATATATTTAAGAATTCCGATGTTTCTATATCTACCCTATTAACAAGAGTATTCATATGCATTGAGAGATATCGTAAATTAAGTTTGCCAAAACAAGAAAAACACAACTTAAAATATGCTAAGAGTTGCTATGTTTAGATGCTAGGATTTGAAACGATTTTTATTTTTTCTTCTTTTTTTCGCTGTTTTATAATTTATGATATTGTTTTGCATTTTCTATAATAAGCGTGTATGATATTTGGAATTAGAACAAAAAGCATATGCTATTTTATTAAACAATTTGAAAAATAAGAGCTCTCTGAAACTTGCGAGCCATTAGTCATTCCCATTTTGTGCTGCAGGCAGCTGAGGAATTGTCATTAATTACAGCAATGGTTACACAACAATGTATTGTCATTTTTTCCAGTTAGAATAAAAATAAAGAGAATGTATAGATGAAAAACTTACCTCACTTCCATCTCACCTTATAGGATCGTGAAGGTTTTTAATTCCCTTGATCTGCTTTATATGTGTCACAGCAAATATCATTGCCATTATGTTATATTCAAATTATTTATTGCCTGTCTCCCCACTGGAATGTAGACTTTACAAAAGTAAGTGTCTCCCTCTTTTATTTACCTATGATATACTTTACAACTAAAACAATTTCTGGCATGGAGTAGGTTTTTGGTAAATATTATTGAATGATGAAAGGAAAAAGGAAGAAAAACTTATTGTACAACTATTTTATGTATGGTAGGTTGTCTGAATGCACTATAAATCTCATCCTTCCTGTTGACCTATGGGAGATCTATGATTAGCCACAGTAGACAGATTAGAAAATTGGGGGTCAGATAGAATCATTGGCATTCCAGAGGCACAGTGTTGCAACTCTGCTGGATGATGGCCATCTCATCTCTTGACACCCTTGGGGCTATTTCATGACTTGTTCTATCAAGTATCATTTCTCACATGGGCTAGAGCCTCAAACCTACATCAGTAACCTTGATCCCGCTACCTGGTGACAGCCTTCCCATTACAGTCTGTCTACACGGCTGTCACCTCCTTCCATCCTCCAATCCCAGGTTATTTTATTTTGATTCCCCCTGACATTATTCACTTATCCGTCCAGAATGATTTTGTGCACTCATGGTAAAGTTAGACACATTCAATCCATTCCAATCTAGACTTGACACTTGAGAGTTTTCAAAACAATGGCTAGAGAAGACAGTCATCAAACGTGATACACACAAGCATGCATGCATGCAGTTAGCATTTTATTTACACATTTGTTTGCCAATATTTTGGTTTAAGGATAAGATCTTTTCTTTGAGCATGGATATTGATTTTGGTGTCCTGTTCATTTTATTTGAATAAAATCACACAATGGGTCATTTCCAATTTCTAATTCTCATGACTTTCAAATGGAGTAATATCTTGCACATGATTGCAAATCAGTCTGAGGGTAGATCATCTTGATTTTCATATTTTTTTCCAACTTTAAGTTAACTTGTTCCTGCCATATTCAATAGAAATATTTTAATTAGTTATCTTAAACAAACTTCTCAACTGAATTTTCTTGAAATAACTTTTTCATATTTATACACCACAACTTAAGATAATATTTTATTAGATTATGTAATTAACACAAGAAGTACTGTTGTCATGACAGTTTATGAAACCAATACATATAACTCATAAGAACATGTAACAGGAGTAATTGAAACAAAATAATATGATGCACTAGAAAGTGTCTAACTTTTTTGATTATTGGGCCATAGATATTAAATGTTATGTTTTAAAAAGAAGTCAGTACTTGGGCTTAAAAGTTTCTGTTATACTGAGGTTTGCTGCCTGAATGTGTCTCCCCACATGCACTGTTAATGGCCATTCTCCCCACTCTTCCTTGTGCCTGCTCCCGTTAATACATCTACTGCAAGGCCCCCCTTTATAGGGAGTCCCAACCCCTTGTAGATAAACCAAGACATCACACCTCCATAGTCCTGCTAGATTCTGATTTTACAGAAAACTCACAGTAGTTGTTTTTTCTTTTCTTTTCCTTTTTGTTTTCTTTTTTTGGTCAAAATCCCATCTGAAATTCACATAGAATGTTGCACATTGACTCTGATCATCATTGGGGATGCTGAACTAGGAGGAGAGAAAGCAATTTAATTCAAATAAAAGCATAACTCATTTTCCCACCCCCATCCAATCAGGCAATTACAGCATCGGGCCAGAATTTTCTCCCACATCTTGTACATAAAGCATAATTCCGCCACCAGCTGCTCACCAGTATTTTGTTGTCTCCTCAACAGACAACGAAATGACAAAACAGATCAGCAGAGGGTGATCTGCCAGCATCACCAATGAGATGCAACTCCCTTCCAGCCAGCCTGTCATTAAGAAATTGTTTTCTGTTTCTAAAATAAGCCAATAAGCCCTCTGAAATCGTTACCTTTCTACATCTGTGCTTCTACCTAGGAGAGAAAGAGAGAGACATTCTCCTAATTCACAGGTGCTGAGATATGTCAGAGGAGAAAAAGGAAGGACTGTGTATCAGTAATGAACAGCAGGGGCGGACGAGGAGGCTGTAACTCAAGCTTACAGAACAGAGGTGTTATGTTGGTCATATTAAGGGTATTGAGGAATTATGTATTAGGAATGCGTAGAAATCTACCTTTTGTCACATCAGCTTCTTCCTTTTTCTTTGATGTTATTTATTTTCCTTCTGACCTGGCCAGACTCTCCATCCACCCCCTACTTCTTCCCACCAATATCCATTAATAACTTACTAAGCATAAGTGCACTAAATGCTTTACCTGCAGGAAAGGAGTGCTAGAAAGTTTCAAAGTCAAACTGGCAGTAACTGCTTCTGTCTTGCAGAATGGTAAGGACACCATAGCAAGGTCACCTAATGCTCTTTCTTGGTAGCCACAGAAAAGCAGTGAGAAAGGAAGGGCATGTGAAATCTCTGACAGTTCTACTTTGTCACTGAACAGTGAGCACATGCAAGATTTGGTCTATTGCATACCAGAGCACATTAAGAAATCTTGTGCATGCCGAAGTAGAATGGAGAGATATGTTGTTCATGGTGGGGTGGGGGGAGAAAGCAAACAACAAGAAAATTCTCCCCCGCAAATCTCAAAACAAAACCAAGAGTAATTAAGTGTTCAGGAAGCACTGGGTGCTAGAGGGATCAAAGCCTGAAAATGGGAGGGCAAGTGTGTTCAAGAGAAAGCAGGTGAGAATCCAAGGTTCTGGGAATCCCTCTGGTGTTGTCACAGAAATTCAAAATCATACAAAAATCCTACAATGAGTACAAAAATTGGCCACACGCCCACATATCTTGTTGAATAATAATTTGGGTGGTGGGATTCAAAGAAAAAAATGAATGGGTAAATAGTGTCATGTGTCACTATCAAGCATAATAAGAACATGGATTGATAGAACTCATTCAAAAGGGACATAGAAGCAAAAGTAACCGGGAATACATTTGTGTCTCCACACTCACTGTATTGGATAGAAGTCCCAGAATGGCTGAAATGTGCATAGGTAGTTGTCTCATTGTGCATGATATTGAGTTCAAGTGGATTTCATTTGAATATTGAAAGATTGGGGACACTATCTGACATCGATGCATATTCATGAATCCCCCAGTAGGTGCTAGCATTCTTGTTTGACTGATGAGGAAGCTGAGGCTTAAGAGAAGTTACATTAATTGTTCAAGGTCATGCAACTAAAAGTAAAGCTATAAGGAAGCTAGTTTTTTTTTTTACTATGTCAAATTCATGAAGAAAATGTAAATATCAAAAATTGTATAAATTCTTTAATTTTTTGATCATTAATGCACTATAGGACTAACTTAATTTTACAAATGAGAAAAAAATGGGTTCAGTGTGATTAAGCAAATCACTAGCTGCCATATTTTGGCCATGATTTAAATCTATTTTCTTCTAATTGCCAAACTTTGCATATTGGCTTTAGATAAGGGACACCTACTGTTCTATTATGTTTGTCTGGGGTCCATGTTCTAGAAAGAGGGAACTTCTACTAGAAATTATAAAGTTTGTTTGATTGTTTTTTCCCTTAAAGGGGACAGATAAACAAACAAACAAAAAAACAAATAGAAGACAGAAAACAAACAAAAATTGAAGAGTTCAAGCTGGTGTCACTGATCATCTACTAAACAAGAAGTCAGAGACATCAAAAATAAATACATGACACAGAATACATTGTAGTTTTCTGAGCTTCTATCACTCTTATAGGACTATAAAGTGTATACTCTTATTAACATAATTAGAAATATTTGTGAGAAAGTGAAATTGATCCTGCTTCTTGTTTAAAATAGCAGCGGGAAATGTCGGGTCTTAATGGTCTTATTCCATTATACAGCAATGCTTAGGAGAGGAAGAGCATACACAGATAAGATGGGTAGTGCCAACTTCAAAGAATAAAGAAGAACAAGGTGCATCTTGGAAAGTATATCCCAGGACAAAGTCTAATTTGGGCCTGTGATGGTGGCCCTGAGACTTAAAGAAGGAATGTATGTGATTTCCTGATGTGAATACCTATCCTCTTCCTCAACATTTTATGTAAGTCAATCAGAATAGCAAAATGTATAGCAATATTCTATCCTAATAAGTGACCTGGGAGTTCCTCTTGAAGATGGCTAGGCTTACTACTATTCCAATGTCACACAAGGGAGTTCCTCTTGAAAGGAAATATTTATTTAGAAAGTTAGTTGGTGGTCAACCCATTTAGATGTGAATATACAAACTCAGGTGCAGAATCCGAAGGGAGACTACAGAACAAAAGAGTGCAAATTATTATGCAGAAGAAGATTTGAAATACTGTTCGACTCCCAGAGCAGAAGGAACTAGAAACTGGGTGTGGCATTGCCATAGTTGTGGCACCTCAGCTACGGCAATTCAATGACTGTGGAAACCCAAAGGTAACATCTAAGAGGGCAACCCAAACACAGTGTCCACTGCGATGATGGTTGTCAATACCTCTCCCTGCACATGTTTTTAGTGAAGCTGGCTACACATGCTAAGGTCTTGTGAGAAACATTTTATTTGCTTTTATTGGTACTAAGCAGAAGCAGATTTGCAAGCCCTTACCCAGAAAATTTAATATAAAGCAGAAAAAGCATATGTAAGATGATGAAAAAGCACATATGCAAAACCTTCAAAAAGAGTATAGATTCGGATGTACATATGAGTTTTAGAAGTTTAGTACTCTAAGAATTCACAGGCACCTTATTAATTGGGAAGACTGTAAGACTTCGCATATATCATAAAATGAATGCTTGAGGCCATTTTTTAGGTCCTAAGGGGGGGCGCTCTAGCTGATACTAAAATCATATATACTTGAAACACTCTGATTAAACCGCCACAAAATCCAGTTAAATTAAAAAATGACATTATTAAATGACAACATATTTATAGGAAGGGTCCATTAAAAATACAGGAGGGGCTTTATCTTGGTCTTCTCCAGTTGTCTATCTTATTCAGTTCAGGTTTCTATAACATAATATCATAGGCTAGGTGGCTTAAATAACAAATATTTATTTCTCGTAGTCCCAGAAGCTGAAAGTTCCAGATCAGGGTACCAGCAAGGCCAGGTTCTTGGTGAAGGCCCTCTCCCCGATTATATCCTCAAATAGCTTTTCTTTAGTTTATGCAGGCAAAGAGCAAAAGAGATATCTTGCTGCTTCTTTTTATAAGGGCACTGCTCTCATAATGGTGCCCTTACTCCCATCATCCCATCTCACCTTATTTCTCAGAGGCCACATCTCCAAATGCCATTGCCTTAGAGATCAAGGTTTTGACATATAAATTTCGGGTGGATACAATCATTCAGTCCACAGCATGGTCTCCGTTCCTGGGTCTCCATGAGCTATGATCAACCATATTTGTGGATCATGCTCCGTCTTGGTTTGACTATCCTGTATAGGCTGATTGCCTCACTGCACCACGACCCCTGTAAACTCAGCAAGAGTAAGCACCCACAGTGATCCATGAGCATTTGAGCCAAGTTGGGGAGGACCCTGATTTAAATGCGCGTGTGAATGCTGAACTAGAACAGATTTATGGAGCCTCTGATATATAGTTATAGTAGTATATTTATCAGCTTATTAAAAATAATTCCCCGAGGTAGAGAGCCTTGAAATAATTGTATTTTATTTTTTCTTTTGGTTGCTCCATATTATTTAATCTTCCTAATAATTATTTACTGCTGCATTTTAAAAAGTGTTAACATATGTTGTTTTTCATGTAGTTTTTATGTAGCTGTGATGTATTACTGTGCAATCATTGGACTCTGGGGGATACTGGGAACATAGTGGGGGTAGTGGAGTGACATCCGTGTAGGTGTCCCTACTGCCTGCCTATCACCATTGGCATTTGTCAAACAGAGCCAAGTATACCAACACTTCTTATTGTTATTTCGAGACAAATAAATCTGCTGCCAGAAAATCAGTTGCATTTCCATTTCTGCAATGAGAAAAGAAATTTTATGCTGAAATATTCAGGTTGGGTTATACCAAAGAAAGCCCGGTAAATGAATTATGAGCCATTCCCCATGATACAATACAACATGAATCCTCTGAAATTTACAGGCTTCAGCAATACTTGTGAGTTATACGGTCACTTCAACCCACAGAAATAAATAGTTTCATTTCAATGTCTATATTGCTACACTCTCTTCATCATATAGCTGGCCAGTTTAGCTATAAAATTGACAGTCAATACATTTCTAAAAATTACATGGACTTTCAAGATTTGTTTTGGTCACACCTTTTTTTCTCTCTCTCTCTTTCTCTGCTGGAGTCAGTCACACTGCCAGAAATGGAAACCAAAATAAAAACAAACAACTGGTAACTCATCAACCCATCCACCCATCCATTCATCCATTGAGGAATACTTCTGAATATGAATACCACCTATTTTATTTGCTTATAATAAGAATTAAGGCATTTTAAATAAACCACCTAAAATTGTGGCTAATATATTTGTATAACACAGAGATAATAACTCCTACACTGCAGAATGTTGAAAAGATTAAATGGAATTATCTATACCAAGTGCTTCTGATCATTCTTTTTTTTTTTCCTCTCTAGTTGGAAGAGAGCATATATGAACTGCATTTTGGATGCCAAAATATGGAAATTTCTAGAGTGCTTTCATTTAATTTTTGTGATGTATGGCATACCTGTAAAGGAGTGTTACTGTCTAAGCAAGTCCAGCATGGAAAGTCCAGAAGCTTCAGGAATGTCTGTAGTTGAGTTTGTTCAGTTGTGTAGAGAATATAATATTCCCTTCATGTGTCAGAAGTTACACTGTCATTTCTGCTCTCTGCAACCTTTCTTATTCCTCAGAGTGGTGAGCCAGGCTTTGCCCCAATGACTGGTAGATCTCATACTTCATTCAACTTTGAATATTATTTGGCTACACTTAGCAACCCTACAACACTTAGTGATACCTAGTATTTTATCATAGTACACACATCTCTATATACATATACCTGATTATGGGGATAGTTTAAAAGTGTTCCTAACATCAAAGTAGTGCTCTAAGGAGAAAGTTAAGTTCCTGTTGCATAAAGAAATCTAAACCCTTCAGCTGTCTTAATACGTCATGGCCCCTCCTTTCTACCACCTGACTTCTGTTCATGCTGTTGTTGGTTAAATGAGTCCCAGGTAATCTGCCAAAGTCAATGAATACCAACTCTACTCATGAATATGTGAGCCCAGGAGTATCCATTTGGTGACTTGGTGGCAAGTATTGGATTTCCATAGAGACTCTCAGCAAACTGCTGTGACTCTGGTTGTACTCAGCACTGAACTCGCCAATATAAACAGTGCAGTGACTTCTAGCCAAATTGCAGACTCTGCAGACGGCATTCTATTTGCCCAGATCTACCCGTGGTGTCAGTTGCATGGATGCGTTGCCCATTCCCTGTACTGAGCCTGCTGGGCTCAGATACTACCCCATTGTTCCTGCAGCCTCTCTGCCTCCACAACAATAGGAGATAAGAGAATCCTGGGCTGCTTCTCACCCCTACCCGCCACCTTAACAAAAAGCATCATGTTCACTAAGGTTATAAATGGCATTATATTTGCACCAGAGAATTATTACTATTATTATTATTATTATTATTATTATTATTATTATTTGCTGCTATTCTTTTCTGTTGAATGTTTTCTTAGATGTTTTCCAGAATTCAATTCAACATCCACTTCACCCTCTGAAATATCTTTTTTTGTTTCTATTTCTATTTTGCAAATGGATGTTTGTTGTTAGCTTCTTCTTAATAGTAGTTGTGTTGGTTAATCTTATGTGTTCATTTGGCTGGACCACGGTACCCAGATATTTGGTCAGAGATTACTCTGGATGGAAGGGTTTTGGGGAATGAGTTTCTGGGAGGTATGTTTAGACAAGATTAAGATTTAAATTGCCCTTCATAATGTGGGTGGACCTCATCCTATTAGTTGGTGTCCCGAATGAAACAAAAATACTAATTGAGTAATATTCTAGTCTGGCAGCCCTCTCTATAGATTTAGACTTTTCAGCCTCCATAATCCTGTGAGTCAATTCTTAAGAATATATGTGTCTGTGTATATATACAAAGAATACATATATATATAATATATGGCAACAGTCTCCACATTTGTAACATGGGAATACTAATCATGCCCACTGTTTAGGTCGTAAAGAAAAAGAAATGAGTTGTTAAACATGGCACCCTCATTACAGTGCCTAGAACCCAGCTCAGCAAATGGAAGCTCAGCAAACCCAGCTCAGCAAATGGAAGCCATATGCAAAAAGATTGCTGTAAGAAATCGAAAGAGGCTCCCATCTACTGGACGATGGCTGGATGCCAGCGTTGGGCTAAGAGCTATGTGTACATGTATTTGCATTATCTTCATAACTATTTCTTATTGTGCTGTTGTGACTCAAAAGGAGAAGTCACCTCTCCTCAGTTTTGCAGTTAATAAGGGATAGAGGCCAATAGCACACCAGTGCTATCTTCCTCCAGAGACTGCATTCTTTTATGATAGACTGCCTGATCCCCATTTGCAGAATGCTTAACCCGATGCTTAAACACCTGGTAGGTACTTGATAAATGCTCACTAGCAGTATCATTATAATTGGTAGCCCTGGATTTATTTTTATGTCTCCCGAGAAAGAGAATCATTAAATGATGATCAACTGTTACTTGAGAATCTAATAGAAGAAATTCTCCTTTTCTAAGACCAAATAAGGACACATGGTTTGACCAAAATTTATTGCTACTATTATCTATTGGTGTTATTAAATGCGAGTTCTAGTATCATAACATGTTTACTACATTATAAAAATTAAATCATATGAGTTTTAGAGGATAAGAACAAAAAAATATAAAAATCAACAAAAAAGTATATCAGTTTAATATGGCATGTGCAATTGACATTATAGTAAAAAACAAACTTGGAATAGAATTAGAGGAAAAAGATGGTTTTTCCTCAGTGTGAATCGAAAACATTTAATTATTACCAACTCTGTGTAAGGACCCTGGCCTAGGTAGGCTAAGGGAAGCAGGTGAACTAAGACAAGATTGTTCACCTCACCATACTATTTGCAAACCAACTGAATCTTCGAATGAGGGAAGACTACTAATGTCAGTGATTCGATAAACAGTTTCCTGTGATGAGCACTGATGCCCCTGTGGCATTTTTAAACATGCTACTGATACTCTTCCTGCTGAGAGGGGTGTCTATGAGTTCTGTGGTATAATCTGGGTTGATAAATGCTAGTTACTATAGTTTTAGTAACTAACTTGCAATCTATAGAATGTAGCAGAAGTGACACTGTGGCTTCCAAGGCCATACAAGTCATGCAGCCTCTGTTTGGCTCACCGAGACACTTGCTTTTGGGGCCCAATGCTACCATGTAAGAAGTCCCACAACTCTGAGACCACCATCCTGTGAGGAAACCCAGACCATGAGAATAGGCTGAGTATAGGTGCTCCTGTCGTCAGCCCCAAGTAAGGTGTCAGCTAACACTGACACATAAGAAAAAGACTTCTCCAAGTGATTACAATCCCAGCCACCAGTCATTCCTGATATTCCCCATCCATATTCCTGACCCACAGAATTGGAGAATATACAAAAATGGCCATTTTAAGCTTCTTCATTTGGGGTAATTTGTTACACAGCAGTAAGTAACTGGAATGTATTTCTGCTCATCACATGGTCTGTAAGATCTCTCTGAAGAGGTGGCCTAAAGAAATTTTTTAAATGCTCTGATCCAAGATAATCATTGCTTTGATCTCCCAAAATTTACACTAAATTTGTGTGCGACTTTAGCATTTCAAAGGCATTTTCAAATAAATGTCTCAGTAATACGATATTCTCTTTTTTGCAGGTTTTGATTTATGTTTTTAAAAAATGCTTCTAATTCTACTGTCTACCAAGTACTGCACTAGGCTCTTAGACATATGACCTTTATCCTTATAAAAAGCTTGCGAGGTGGATGAGATTATTGTGATTAAGAGATAAGGAAACTTTACAATCACCAGTCAATAGCTAATATTTATCCAGAACTTACTATGTATTCAATGTTTCCTAAACATTTTATTCATAATATCTCTTTTCATCTTCATTACAATTATATGAAGAAGCTATTATTATATCCATCTCAGACAGCTTTTGCTGCCCTTAACACAATACTATAGGCTGATTGGCTTGAACAACAGACATTTATTTTCCACAGTTCTGGATGCTGAGAATTCCAAGATCAGAGTGTCAGCATGACTGGGTTCTTGGCTCTCATACATAAATGAATGAAAAAAATGCTACATTTCCTTGGACTTTTTATGTTTTGGTCACTTGCTTTGATGTATGATATCTTCTTTAAAGTAAGGAAAGCACATACCACCCACACTTGATAAACCAGATAGATGCTACGGCCAGCCATATTTAACTCAATTACAGTCACATTCTGGACAGTAATAGGACAAAACAAAGACCTAGGTTTCATGGACAAATGCTTTACTTGGATTATTTACACTTTAAGGAACCAGAAAAAAAAAGAGAAAAGAGAAAGCATGAGAGAATTGTACAAACAGTGAGGGGTTTATCCTTATTCCCTGGGAGAATTTGACACTCAAACTTTTTAAAGTCTGAAAGTTCACAGGCAATGGAGGCAGGATAGTGTGAAGGGAAAGGTGAAGTGGGTGGACACTCAGAAGAAATCTCAGAATTCTGCTATACCACCATCCTCCAGCCCCTGAAATGTGGCAGCTAGAAGTAAAGACTGGAGTTGGCTGCTGTAAGTTGAACAGGAAGGAAAGAGAAAAGATCTTGATACGAACTAAATCTCATGTCTCCCAACCCCAAATTCATATATTGAAGCCTTAACTCCTCATGTGATAGTATGAGGCGGCAGGGACATTGGTAGGACTTTGGTAGGGAATTTGGTAGGTGATAAGGTTTAGCTGTGGCATGAGGTTAGGGATTAGTGTCCTTATAAGAAAAGATACTGGACAGCTCTCTCTCCCCCACACCTCCCGTCTCTCTCTCTCTCTCTCTCTCTCTCTCTCTCTCTCTCTCTCTCTCTCTCTCTCTCTCTCTCACAAGAAAATATCACACGAGTACAGGATGAGAGACAGCAATCTACAACTCAAAAATAGATCTGTCACTGGGGGAAAAAATGATCTTGCACCTTAATCTTGCATTTCCTGGACTTCAAAACCGTGAGAAATAAATGTCTGCTGTTTAAAACACTCCATCTAAGCTTCTATTAACCCAAACAGACTAAGACAAGATTGGATTTGAACCCAGATCTGTGTGACTCCAATTTTTTTATTTGTCTACTGCTGCACAGAAATGCTCTCCAAAATGGGAATTTTGATATCCGAATTTATGACCTAATCTGAACATAAACTAGAGCTATGACGTACTGGGCAGAGATTCAACATTTTGATGCCAAAAGGACATCAAATAGTCACTAGAAAGAATGATTTCTTCTCTCTCAGATAATGTTTTTGGGAGTTAAGTAGGATGACGTCTTGAGGCGAGGGAATAAAAGTTTTAAAAAATAATAGTACTTTTAAAAACTCATTAGACAGGACCTCTGAACTCACCTGAATTCATTTGGTAGTAAAATTTAACCTGAACCCTAAAGAGACTCTGTTTACTGCCTTTAGGTATTAAATGCAGTGTATATTTTCATGGGTTTCCCCGCAGAAATATTAATGTATTTGTTTATATGGTGCTGCTCCGAGCTCCCCTGGGGCAGTTTCACGATGCTGAATATCACAAAATATGGAAAACCTCAATAGATATTTGTATTTTCAAGTTTCAGATAAGGGATTGTGGATATCTCTTGCATTCACTGATATACAAGTTCTTTGCTTTTCAGCCACGAAGGAATACTTGAACACAGGTGATCAGGTTTTCCTCTTCACTTTCTAAAACTGTTTTGACTATGACATTTAACAGGAGGTTACAAAAGGTCGTATAACAGCATGTGCAAAGCTCACAGAGATTTGGGTTAAAAACCTTGCTCTGCTCTATGTACTTGGGCCAAAGAATTCAGACTCTCTAACTTTGTTTCTGTGGCTGTTAAATGGGGACAGCCATATATCTCTCCTAAGAATCAAATAGAAATGCAGTCCCCAATCCTTTTGGCATCTGGGACAGGTTTCGTGGAAGACAATTCTTCCATAGGAGGGGGGAGGGAAAACCATCAGTTATTAGATTCTCATAAGGAGAATGCAACCTAGATCCCTCCATATGCAGTTCACAATAGGATTATGTGCTCCTATGAGACTCTAATGCTGTCGCTGATCTGACAGGAGATGGAACTCCACTCACCCATTGCTTACCTCCTGCCGAGCGGCCTGGTTTCAAACAGCTATGGACCGGTACCCCTCCACGGCCCGGGACCTGGGATTCCCTGAAAGTAGAATGAATGAGTCTTAGCATAGTGTCTGGCACTTTATTGTATTTTATTTTTAAATAGATTTTCAATTTTTTTTTATTTTGAAGATGCAGGGTACAATCAGGGCTAGATATGCAAATGTTCATTATGCAAATACCCTTGTTGATGAGGTGTGCCCCTCCTCACATGGCAGTTTCCCTCAACTGCCAATGCTGCCCCCTCACCAACAGTTTCCCACTATTGCCAATCCCTTTCTTGTAGTATTATGATAATTGTTCAAAGTCCACTTATAAGTGAGAACTTGTGATATTCAGTTCTTGGTTTCTGTGATAGATCACTCAGTATTATAGATTCAGAGTCCATCCACGTTGCTGCAAAGTTCATACTTTTGTCCTTCTTTATGACTGTGTAATATTCCATCATGTATAAGAATGACATTTTTTTATCCAGTCCTCTTTTGATGGGCAGCATGGTTGGTTCCATGTTTTTGTTATTGTAAAGCTGCAATAATAATAATGTGTGTGCTGGTATCTTTCTCACAGAGCGATTTTAGTACCTCCAGGTATATTCCCAAGTAGGAGGGTTGTGGGATCATATAGAAGGTTGATTTTTAGACCTTTTAGAAATCACCAAACTATTTTCCACAGAGGTTGTACTAGTTTACACTCCCACCAACAGTATAGAAGTATCCCTTTTCCCCACATCCTTTCCAGCATCTGTTGTTTTTTTGAGTTATTGATGATTTTATTTTATTATAAAGATATGGGTTACAAGGCAGGATTAGGTACACAGATAATTTCTGTGCAGGTGAAGTTTGGGCCTGCAGTTGGCCCTCATTTCCCCTGATTTAGGACCAGGTACCTTTTGTGTTGTTACATGCCCTCCCTCTTCCTTGGCAGTGTCCCCTTACTGTTGATATCAATAAGGGTAAGCAGATATCTCTCTGATTAAATGTGCATGTTGGCGTTATGTTTGCTATGAAGTCTTGCTGCCACAAAATTGTTTGTGGTAAATATGACCATTGCTCATAAAGTCAATTTCCATCTCTTGCTCATTAAAGATCTTGCAGTGACTGGAAATTTGACAATCTTGATGTTTTTAACTTCTCGAATTGTAGATTCAGAGCTGCAATTTTCCAATATTTTGTCAAAAATTAAGTATTATTGAAAAATCCTCCCCAAAGATCTGTAATGAGAAGGGAGCGGTCTACTCTGGATGCAATGATTCACAGCTACAGGTCTTGGGCTGAGTGACTTAGGAAGGTAAGATTTAGGAAGGGCTTTTCTTCAAGGAAACATCATCTGTGATGTGACTCCTGAGCCTGAAAGATATTTAATACTCCAGGACTCACAGCAGCAAAGTTTGTGCATCAGGCTGTTGTTAGGAGGTGCACCATTCTACTTTCTTAAATTAGACCCTCATTACAAATGCAGAAGACCTATTAACCTAAGATCTGAAGCCTGCGACTGTGAATTCACCATAAAATCCCATGGATATTGGTTGACTGTCAGTCACATTAAACTGTCAGTGGCCACATTTTCAATTATACAAGACAGTTACTCTGTACACGTCAGTACATGCACACACCATAATCACTGTGTGGGATTCATCCCATTCTCCCACATGTATGGGAATAGTGACTGTCCGGCTTCACAGTGTGTTGCGGTTTTGAAATGGTCCAAGCTACCCTTGAGTGTCAATACTCGGGTAGGAGAAGATAGGCTCAGGTTAGTTTCAGGGCTTTTCTCCCCTGTAGCTTGTCATAGTGTATTAGAATGATGATTTTACCTATTGATTTCCTCCACTAGACATTTAAAGATTGGAGCTATGTCTGTTATTGTGTAGTCTTCAAAATCTACCAATAGCATCTTCTATATGGTTGGTTCTCTATGTATTGACCTCAGAACTTAAGACAATTAAGACTGTGTGTGTTTGTAACACATTCTGTCCTTGGAAAACATACCTGTAGACACTTTAGATGGTTGCCCTGAATCTCATTCTCCCTCTACCCAATCCCAACTATTCAACTTTAGCTGAATCGGGCACCAGCATTCAAAGTGAGTTCTTACCAACTTGCTTGGTCACTTGTCAAAGGCTTCAAATAGCAACTCTGACTGTCTAAATCTCTCTCTCTCTCTCCCCAAGCCATCAAACATGCCTCCATAATTAGAACTCTATACAAAATGCCAATATCCCAAACATCTACTGAAACTTCTTTATTCTAGTATTTGAAACTTATCTCATTCTTCGCATTTAGTTCAGGTGTGTTTTCTGGTATAGGAGTACTGAGTTAGACAAGTTTGTAGCTTCATAGATGTTGTACTGTATACCAGATTTCAGGGATTAGACAGGTCTTGGTTTGAGTATAAGCTCTTCTATGTCCTAAGCATGTGACCATGGCTAGATTAAGAAATTTTGGGAGGGCAAGGTGGTTCATGTCTGTTTTCCTGGCACTTTGGTGGGCTGAGGTGGGAGGATCACTTGAGGTCAGGAGTTTGAGACCAACCTGGGCAATAAAATGAGAACCTATCTCTGCAAAAAAGTACCTATGTGTGGTGGCATGTGCCTGCTGTCATGGTTACAAGGGAGGCTGAGGCAGAAGGATTGCCTGAGCCCAGGAGTTTAAGGCTGTGGTGAGCTGATATCGTGCTATTGTATTCCATCCTGGGCAGCAGAGTGAAACCAAGAAAAGAAAAAGAAAGAAAAAAAAAGAAATATTAGTGAGCCTGTTTCTTTTTCTTTTTTTTTTATTTTTGTCTTTTGAGTTGGAGTCTCACTCTGTCTCCCAAACTGGCGTACAGTGGCTGCTCCCGGCCACCGCAGCCTCGACCTGCTGGGCTCCGGCGATCCTTCTGCCTCAGCCTTCCAAGTAGATGGAAATACAGGTGCGCGCTACCACACGTGGCTAATTTTTTGATTTATTATAGGATGAGGTCTCACCAAGTTGCCCAGGCGGGTCTCGAACCCGCGAGCTCAGGCAATCCACTCACCTCAGCCTCCCAAGGCGTGGGATTACCGGTTGAGCCACCGAGCCCAACCTGAGCCTGTTTCTTTATCTGTAAACTAGAAATAAGCCATGCTACATGAAAAGTTGTGGTGAGGATTAAGTGACATACTAAATGGAAAATGCTCGATGGATCATGGTGCAGAATAAATGCTAGTTTTCTTCCTATGAGCAAAACTGTTCTCACGTATTAGTTTCTTGATTTCATATGAAATGCCTTTTTTATGCTCGCTTACTATCCAAGTCTTACCATTTTTTAATAAATGTCTGAACATGCAGGTATTTGTAGTTTACAATGCAGCTTTTGTATACATGAGGCCATTTGATCCATATCTACACTGTGAGATAGATGAAGGAAGCATTGCTTCCTCTTTATGAAAGAGAGATACGAGGAAGTTGAGTACAGAGAAGATAAGGGACTTTGCAAAGTGACTAAGTCCTAAACCTCAGAGTTAGGCATCATGTCATGTATTTAAGAATCAAAATCCCTCATGTCTCAAGGCTTAGCTTCTTAGAGCAACAACCACATTTAGACTGACTCAGTTGTTCTCTTTGCCATCTTTTCTCATGCCTTTGCAAGGATCTTCTCCTTATTGGATCCAACTCTTGACTTGCACCTCCATTTCTTTAGAGATGGGATTTCTCAAACCCATTCAATATCTTTTTATGGCTGTGCTAAACAGTATTAACTGTCAATTCTAAGCAATTTTGATTTTTATGGGAGACATTGAAAGTCAGTCCCCAAATGTCAGATAACATAGTCTTCTGTAGTGTTATAATGGACAATAGAGGAAGCCTAGTGATAGAGTGAAAGTGCCAGATGCCATGGCCATTGAAGGGCTTCCCTGACTGGTCAAAGAAAAGAAGATATATATGGGCAGTCAATAGACACAAGAAAAAGTTCTCAGTCTCACTAATCATCAGAGAAATGCAAATCAAAATCACATTGAGATACTGCCTAACCCCAGTAAGAATGGCCATCATTAATAAAACAAACAACAACAGTTGCTGGCAAGGTTGCGGAGAAAAAGAAACACTTCTACACTGCTAGTGGGAATGCAAACTAATGCAACCTCTTTGGAAGACAGTGTGGCGATTTCTGGAAGAGCTAGAAATTCGCCTTCTCTAAGACCCTACAATCCTCCTACTGGGATTATACCCAGAGGAACTCAAATCACTATGAAAAAGATACCTGCACACACTTGTTTGTTGCAGCTCTATTCACAATAGCAAAAACACGGAACCAATCATGCTGCCCATTAAAACTCGACTGGATAAAAAATGTGGTACATACACACAACAGAATATTATGCAGCCATAAAGAAGGACAAACATATGAACTTTGCAGCAACTTGGATAGATTTAGAGTTGATCATATTCTGTGATCTATCACAGAAACAAAGAACAGAGTACCATATGTTTTCACTCATCAGCAGACCTTGAACAATTATCATAATACTTTAAGAAAGGGATTGCCAGTAGTGGGAAACTGACGGGGGCGGGGGGTGAGATTGGCAGCTGAGGGAAACTGCCAGTGAGGGGTACACCCCGTCAACAAGGGAACTTGTATAATGAACATTTGTATACCTAACCTGAACTGTACTCCACACCTTTAAAATTAAAAATTAAAAAAGGAAAAGTACCTACTCTACTCCTCCATAGAGTTTTTTTTTCTTACAGTTATGTTAACCACATTGTTCAGTTGCAAATCCTGAGTTATTAAACATTTTGATTATTCATCCCAAATATTTGCATGTTTTTTAAAATTTGTAAATTGTGTGTTTGTGCTAAAATGCTAACATATTTTGTGTGTTATAATAAGGAACATTAGCCTGACTTGGTGGCTCAGCCTGTAATCCCAGCACTTTAGGAGGCTGAGATGAGTGGATTGCCTGAGCCTACAAGTCTGAGATCAGCCCAGGCAACTTGGTGAGACCTTGTCTCTACAATAAATCAAAATTTAGCTGGGAGTGGTAGAACTTGCCTGTGGTTTTCGCTACTTGAAAGGCTGAAGTGGAAGGAGCGCCTGGTCGACTCTGGGATGGCTGTGAGCATGCCACTGCACTCCAGCCTGGGTGATGGAGTGAAACTCCAACTCAATAATAATAATAATAATAATAATAATAATAAGAAGAAGAAGAAGAAGAAGAAGAAGAAGAAGAAGAAGAAGAGGCATTAAAAGGAGGCGGCAAAGATGACATAAAATATGTTGAAATGTCTTGTTGATTGTGATTGCATTATTGAAACTACATAAAACTTGTACTTCTTACATAACTTTTCTGTTCCTCACTACTAAGTGGGATTATAATGTGTGGTAATTATATATGTCTATTTTGCAGGATATTTATGTGTTTTATGGAATGTCTATAGCCAACAAACTTACAGATTTTACCAGCATAATAACAAAACATATGTAAATTATACACATATATATATAAAATAATGTGTGAGCCTTACTGTTAATCACCTTGTGTTTTACCTTATGCTGGAAGATATTATTAGTGGATGCTGCAGAGCGTAGGTACACATCTACTTTTTGAATACCCTTCCAGATAAGTTCAGAGTTTTTGTTTATCTGTTTTTGTGTTCCTGTGCATCAGAACTGTTTGGAACATTATTTTTATTCATTGGTGTGGCTGACGAAGACTTTGGAACAGAACTGTCAGTTCAGCCATTTTCTTGTTCACATGGGCTTATGTTACTGGCGTTTCCTTCAATCAGTCATTTCTCCCTAGAAACACTGCTAACCCCTTTGTTTACTCTCTGAGCATTAGCATACCCAACGTGAGCTCACATATCTATAAATAGGATTAATCAGGAACACATCCACTGCAGTGCATTCAATACACATGGGTGAAACTGTTTACTCTTAAACCTCCAGTGCCCAAGGAGGAGCTTTAGTAGAAGATAGCTTGTGTAGAAATTGAAGGATTCAAAATGTTCTTAGATAGCAAATGTTGTAAGGGCTCTCCAAAGAAAAGGTTTTAGAATGTCCTGAATGCAGGACAAAAGTTTCCACTAAAGGCATTAGCAGCTTGCCATAGAGAACTGGTTGGTCATATCAGGTAACAGAGCAAAGTCCTTCCCCAAATAAGTGTGAGAGTGCTACTGAGCAGGCAGACATAAGACGGGAGGGCGGCTCATGTGGCTGGGGCTGCTGTTGAACCCCCTATGGATGAGGCATGACTTGAATTAACTACCAAGAAGGCAAACAGAGGTGTAAGAATGTTCAGAACTAAGCTAGGGACCCTCAAAGAGTGAAATATTAACACAGAAAGATACATATGGGTTTTGTGAGGAAAAAAAGAGGGTCTATGAGCAAATCAGCTTGGACCCCACAACTCACACTTTTCTCCACTTCAGTACTTCTCAGAGCCTTTAATATCCTACTAAACATTTAGAATCTCCAAGAAGGGGCTACAGCAAGCATCATTGTCCAAAATTATTTGACCTTCTAACCCAAGGGAAAATCATGGATCAGATATTCTTTGAAACACACTTTGGAAACAGAGTGTTAGGAATAAAATGTGTACACACTCCAACTCATCAGTTTTGAGCAGAGGGAAGGAATTGAAAAGAGTGAAGATTGAGCTCAAGGAAGGTGATTACTAGATAATTTCTGTGAATACCAGTGTTTATGATTCATCTTTGTGAATGGTAAAAGTATGGTGTGGTTCATTCTCAAACTATAGGTAGATTTCTAATCATTGAATTTTCATGGTGAGTATTCTGTTGATACTGTTGATTTCTATTGATGATTATATTCATGATACAGCTGATTTTTACAGATGCTTGCATCTTTTGTTGTACTGCCATTGATGATGCTGGTACCAAAATGCCCATAAAGAGGGGTGGTTACTAAGTAGTAACCTTCAGTAATTTTTTAAATTTTCGACAGCTTAAAGAATATTTTGTCTGATATTAAGATCACAACTCCTGCTTTCTTTTGTATCTTATTTGCCTGAAATTTTGTTTCCCATCCTCCTACTTTGAGTCTGTGAGTGTCCTTTCTGGTGAGATGAGTCCCTTGAAGATAATCCATCAACAAGAAATATCCATCCTAAACATATATGCACCCAAAAAAGGAGCATCAACTTTCATAAAGTGGCTTCCAGGTACACTAAAAAAAAAGATATTGACTCTAACACTATCATAACTGGGGACTTAAACACACTACTAACAACCCTAGAGAGATCATCAAGACAAAAAGTCAACAAAGAGATCTGGAACTTCAATGTGACATTTGACCAAATGGACTTAACTGATACCTACAGAATACTACACCCAACAACCATGGAATATACATTCTATTCTTCACCACATGGAACTTACTCTAAGATCAACCACATTCTCAGCCATGCATCAAACATGAACAAATTCCATAACAATGAATTGTCATGAACCTTCTCAGACCACAGTGGAATAAAAATAAATATCACTGTCAACAAAGTTCCCCCCAAACCCAAAGACATGGACACTAAGCAGCACGGTGCTAAACAACTCCTGGGTAAACATGGAAATTAAAACATAGATTAAAGATACCTGGAGGCAAACTAAAACAATAAATATCTTACCAAAAACTCTGGGATGCCAAGAAAGTAGTCCTAAGAGGGGAATTTATATCTCTGTAAACTTACAAGAAGAAAATGGAAAGATCACAAGTTAACCACCTAACAAATCACCTAAGGAAGATGGAAAAGCAATACCAACAAAACTCTAAGTTCAGGAGAAGAATCCAGATCACCAAAATAAAAACCCAAATTCAGGACATAGAAAACAAAAATACAATTAAAAAATCAATAAAACCAAAAGCTTGTTTCTTGAAAGGATAAACAAGATTGATGGACCCCTAGCTAGACTGACCAAGAGAAAGAGAGAAAAAGTCCAAATAAACACAATCAGAAATGTAGAAGATCAAGTTACAACTGACTCCAGAGAAACACAAAAGATTTTCAGAGATTACTATGTACACCTGTATAGAAACAAACTTGAAAACCTAAATGATATAAAGAATTTTCTTATATCACACAACCTCCCTAGGATGAAAAAACAAGAAATCGAGACCCTAATTAGACAAATAAAAACCCAGGAAATAGACTATGTCATAAGAAAACTACCTACTAAAACAGGCCCTGCACCAGACAGTTTTCCAGCAGAATTCTACAAAACATACAAAGAGAAGCTGATACCAATCCTACTGAAAGTATTCCAGGCAATCAAGAAAGATGGAATTCTCCCCAAATCATTTTATGAAACTAACATCACATTGATACCCAAACCGGGTAAAGATCCAACAAAGAAAGAGAACTACAGGCCAATATTCTTGTTAAATATATTTGCTAAAATTCTCAACAAGATTCTAGCAAAATGGATCCAACAACATATCTCAAAATCATCCGCCATGACCAAGTAGGCTTCATCCCCAGGATGTAGGGCTGGTTCAACATCCACAAGACCATAAACATAATTAAATATATCAGCATATGTTAAAACAAAAGCCATGTGATTATATCATTAGACATGGAAAAGCTTTTGATAAAATCCAGTACCTCCTCTTGATAAAAACCCTCAAACATGTAGTCATAGATGGAGCATACCTCAAAATAGTAAGAGTCATCTACAAGAAACTCACAGCCAGCATACAGCTAAACAGACAGAAATTGAAACCATTTCCCCTGAAAACTGGAAGAAGACAAGGATGTCCGCTCTCATCCTGTCTGTTCAGCATAGTATTGGAAATCCTAGCTAGAGCAATCAGACAAAAGAAGGAAATCAGTAGTATCCAAATAGGAAAAGAGGAAGTAAAGTTATCCCTCTTTGCAGATGACATGATTCTATTCCTGGAAAACCCAAGAGAATCTGTCAAAAATCTCCTTGCATTGATAAAGGACTTTGGCAAAATCTCAGGGTATAAAATAAATGTGCAAAAGTCAATCGCATTCCTATACACCAACAATAAACATAAAGAATCCCAATTAAAAAGTGCAATCCCTTTCACAAAGCCACAAAAAAATAAAATACCTTGGCATCTTCCTAACTAGAGAAGTCAAAGCCCTTTACAATGAAAACTACAAAACACTGCTTAAAGAAATAAAAGATGATAAAAATGCAAATGGAAAAATATTCCATGCTCATGTATTGGAAGAATCAACATTGTTAACATATCCATCCTACCAAAGACAATCTACAGATTTAACGCAATTCCCATTAAATTACAAGCAGCATTCTGCTTAGACCTGGAAATGACAATATAAGAATTTATATGAAAACATAAAGACCATGAATAGCCGAAACAATCCTGAGCAAATAAATAAATAAATAAATAAATAAAGCAAGCAGGAGGCATCATGGTCCCAGACTTTAAGCTTTATTATAAAGCTATAATAATCAAAATAGTCTGGTGTTGGTACAAGAACAGGCATATAGATCAATGGAACAAGATAGAGATTCCAGAAGCAAAACCTCAATTTCTCAACCAGCTAATCTTCAACAAAGCCTCCACCAGCAACCACTGGGGAGAGAAGAACCTATTCTTCTCTCAGTTTTGGTACTGGAAATGGTACTGGGAATGGTACAGTAAATGGTACTGGGAAAACTGGATGACCACATGCAGAAGATTAAAACATGATGCCTACCTATCACCATACACAAAGATCAACTCTAAATGGATCAAAGACCTAAATGTAAAACCTCAAACTATAAGAACCTTAGAAAATGCAGAAGACACCCTTATGGTAATTGGAACTGGCAACAAATTCCTGATCAAAACCCCAAGTGCCCAAGTCATAAGAGATAAGATAGACAAGTGGGACCTCATCAAACTGAAAAGTTTCTGCAAAGCCAAAGAAACCATTGAGAGAGTGGGGAGACAGCCCGCAGAATGGGAAAAAATATTTGCCAACTGTAAATCTGACAAAGGCCTAACATCTAGGATCTACAAGAAACTCAAACATGCCAAAAGAAAAAAAAAAGCCCAATTATAAAGTGGGCAAAAGATATGAATAGACAGTTCTCAAAAGAAGACATACAAGCAGCCAACAGATAACATGAAAAAAGTGCTCAGCCTTACTAGTCTTCAAAGAAATGTAAATTAAAACCACATTGAGATACCACCTAACTCCAGTCAGGATAGTCATCATAAGTAACTCAACAAAACAAAACAAAAACAAAACAAAACAAAACAACAGATGCTGGAGAGGATGCGGTGAGAAGATAGCAACACTTCTTCACTGTAGATGGGAGTATAACCTGCACAGCCTCTGTGGAAAACAGTGTGATGATCCCTAAAAGATCTAAAAATCGGCTTCCCATATGATCCCACAATTCCCCTACTGGGAATATACCCAGAAGAACTCAAATCTCTCTATGAAAAAGATACCTGCACATGCAGGTTTATTGTAGCATTATTTACAATAGCAAAAACATGGGACCAACCGAGCTGGACAATGAAAGAGGACTGGATTTTTTAAAAAGTGGTACATAAACATGATTTAATGTTACACAGCCATAAAGAAGGACAAAATCATAAACTTCACAGCAACTTGAAAGGACTTAGAGGCTATAATACTGAGTGATCTATCACCGAAACAAAGAATTGAGCTTCGCATATTCTCACTCATAAGCAGACCTTGAAAGTCTATCATAATACTATAAGAAAGGGATTGGGGACCGGGCTCGGTGGCTCAGCCTGTAATCCCAGCACTTTGGGAGGCCAAAGTGAAAGGATTTCCTGAGCCCACGGGTTCAAGACCCACCAGGGCAACTTGGTGAGACTTCATCTCTACAACAAATCAAAAATTAGCTGGGCGTGGTAGCACACACCTGTAGTTTTAGCTATTTGGAAGCCTGAGGTGGAAGGATCGCCATAGCCTAGCAAGTCAAGGCTACGGTGGCCGAGAGTGTGCCACTGCCCTCCAGTCTGGGTGACAGAGTGAGACTCCAACTCAAAAAAAGAAAGAAAGAAAGAAAGAGATTGGCAGTCATGGGAAACTGCCAGGGAAGGGTGGAGGCAAGATCGACAGTAGTGGGAAACTGCCAGGGGAGGAAGAGACACATCTCATCAACTAGGGTAACTGCATAATGAATATTTGTATATCTAATCCTGACTTGTGCCCCACATATTTAAAATAAATAATTTTTAAAAAGAGTGGTGGTTGTGGTGGGTGGAATGTGGCATCAAGAATGTCTTTGAAATCAGCAAGATTTGAAAGAGATTACTACTGATATGAGGAATCTAGATGGTTGTTGAGTGTGGTTCAGGATGTAGTTCATTACTATTGAGAGTCTTCATCAAAATTATGCATCCGATGAAGAGGTTGGCAAAGTGCACTGGGTTTAAGATGAAATTGAGCACAGAAAGGAAACCTGGCTGCTTATGAGAAACCAGAGGAGAAACTTGGGTAAAAAGCTATATAGATCTTGGTCTCATTAAAAAATGACTGTGGTCCAATGGGTATATGTGCTCAACCAAGGCGTTATGGAGATACCATTGAACAACTGAGATTAGCTCCAAACAGCAGTTTGAATACAAGGCTTGGATGAGCTCACTATGTGATAATTAACCATAAGTAGTCGGTACGGCGGGCGGGATAGTGATAGAAAGGGACTGACGGAGGATGAGGCGAGAGAGATATGCAGAGACAAGAACAGCAGCTTATGCTTTCACAGAGCAAAGGGATATAACCAGATTTGAATTTCCGAAATAGTAGCTTGGGAGGAAGTGTATGAGAGAGACAAGCTTCAAAGAAAAGAGGTAAGAGAAATCAAGACAACAAGGTCTTATTGTTGAAAGCCTGGCTTTGTCATCAGATGGATTCCGTTGAATCCCAGTTTGGCTTCTTGTTAGTGGGTGACCGTGGATGGCCTACTTAATCTCACTAAATACCAATTCCTTATCTGCAAATCAGAAACATAATAGTGCATGCTTTCAGAATTATTGTAAAATTAAGTCATAAAAAGCATATGTAGAAGGCTCGCAAAATTGTTCCTTTTACAACTCAGATACACAGAGAAAACAATTCTTTTTTAAATTGTCTGATCTCATGAGCACTCAAACATCTGGTAATAGTAAAAAAATTTTTTTTTAGTTCGCTCTGATTTAAAAAGTGTGTATTAGTTTTCTATTCCTACCATAACAAATTATCACAAACTTAGTAGCTTATAACAACACAAATTTGTTATCTAACAGTCTGGAAAACAGACGGCCACTATGGGTCTCACTGGACAGAAGTGAAGGTGTTGGCAGGGCTCTGTTCATTTCTGGAAGCTCTAGGGGAAAATCCGTTTCCTGTTCACTCATGTTGTTGGCAGAATATAGCTCCTTGCTGTTGGGAGACAGACATCCCTATTCTATGGCTGGCTGTCAGCTAAGGGGTATTCCTAGCTTCTAGCTTCTAGAGCCCACGGCTCAAGGTCCCTCCTTGGTTCGTGGTTTCTTTCCTCCACTTTCGAAGCGTGCAGTGACTAGACAAACCCATCTCTCGGATTCTTCTCCCATTGTCAAGTCTCTTTCTTCACAGCAGTCTGAAAGTGTTCTTTTCTTTCAAGGACTCATGTGATTAGATTGGGCCCACTCAGGTATATGCAGGACAATCTCCCAATATCAAGATCTGTACCCTTAATTGCATCTATAAAGTCCCTCTCACCATGTAAAGTAATCTTTTCACAGGTTCCATAGATCCAGTTGTCGTCATATTTGCAGGGCCTGATTCTGCCTATCACACAATATTTCTAAGTAATTCCTGGTCTTAATTTGGAAAAAACATAATTATTCTCATGTGTAGTTAAATCAATATATTCCCTGCCTTTGTCTTGGAAAAAAATCATCAAAGTGTGTATATATGATGGGGATATTGGGCTGATGGCTAAGGTTTGTGACTGAACATACATGCCACAGTATGTGTGTCTCTTTTTCTCATTCTCCCTCTTGTTGGGATTTATTTATGCTCTGTAACTGATTTATACTCACCTTAATTAGAAGACCTGAAGCATTGTAATGGCCCCAGCATGTCTCTAGCCCAGAGAGGTCCTTCCTGTGAACTTTATTTGGGAGGTCACTTTCTTCCTGCTATGGCTCCCTCTGACAAGTTTCCCAGCCAGAACTTTAGCCACCATTATTCTCCCTATCCTGTACTTAGGAACTTCCAGGTCATTCCACACCACATAAGAGTCAAAGAGCCTCTGGGGATCTAAACTCAGGTCTTCTCTTGTGTCCAGTTGTCTCTCTCCAACATGTGTACCCATGGTGATTGCTCCCGGTTCCTGCCAGCTGGTTGGAATAAAGGCAGAGAGACAGTTTGCCAGGCAGCTTCTGCCACTCAAAGCAGGGAAGAAAGAGGATTTTTTTTTCTTCCCAAAGCTTTCAACCAAAACAGTACAATGCAGTTAGTGCCCATCCAGGGCTTTGAAAACTGAAAGCGGAAAAATAAAAGGAACTGGCCTCTCCTACCTTTCCCTTTGTGTCCTGCAATGTGTAGTCTTATGTTTCTTTTTAGGCATATGAGAGATTATCCCCAGTCCCCTTTTATTTAGAAAGGGACTTGTTACCGTTTTTTGGACAATGAAGCAGAAACAGAAACAGAAGTGACTTCGGTCATTTTGGGGCTGGAACAGAGAAACATCCTGGCAGAATTTTTAAGTTTATCTGTCCTACATGGCTAATCATAGAGAACTCATAGGAATGATAAACACATGAAAAAGAAACATCCTCGTTCACTGAATTCCTTAAGAAAGATCAGATGCTTGGAAAACCACTGATATTAGAAAACTTTTGGTAATCCAGAAAGTAAATGGAGGCTGTTTGTTACTGTAACAGATCATAACACATCCTGACTTTTCTCCTGCTCCTTTCACTTTTACCAGAGCCAAAATCGTCTTGTTTCTCTCCTCTTAATAATTGTGTCTGTATCAAAAGTTTCGGTAGTATAGGGATTGAACAAGTAGAGTCTTAAGCCACCATGTGACCTTAGAGAAGTTACTAACCTCTTCTGCATTTTAGATTTTCTATTTGAAAATGAAAATGTTGGCTTCTTTATATCATAAGCTTGTTAAAGGGACATAGATTATATATGAAAAGTGCTTTGAACGGTGTGTAGTGCATGGGATGCATTAACTGTTACTACTGCTACATTCTTAATATGGAAGTCTTTGATCTTCCAAACCTGACTTTCAAGCTTATTGTCCTTCTAATAAGGTCAAATCTTAGACCATCTCCTATCTGGGGAAGATAAAATTTAGGACTGGAGAAAACAAGAAAATACAAAATGGTTAGTTTTGATTTTTTTTTTCAAATTTCTTTATTATTCACATAAAGGCATCTGGCATATACAAGTAATAAATACCAGCCATTATTAATATTATTTTAGATACTATCCACTGGTGAGTATAAGGATACCCATGTTTTAATGAAGCATTGACCAGAATGCATCTCTAAAAGATAAACCTCTCTATAAATGCTGCTGAGAGAAAAGTCAAGCTAACGCGGAGGTTTCAGGATGTGTCTCATTTCCCTTGTTTCATATGTGGTGCAACTGAGAACATTTTTATCTTCTAATCTTCCTTTCCACTAAACAGGGTCAAGATTTAGCTAAGATGAGAATAAAGAGGCATTCATGTCAAACACAAAATTTAAGTAAACATAAAAAAACTCAGTAATTGAGATGCATAATATTGTACAGAATAATTTTAAAGTAAAAAGTAATGCTAAAACTTCCATAATAAACATAATATCAAAAAATTTAAATTAAACCTTGTCCTACTATAACATGCAACACTGTAGCATGAGGAAAAAGGAATAATCGATAATACTAATCTTACTTTTATTTGAAATGTTGATATTTTGTTCATCATGAATGAACAGGCTTAATTTTAATTTTTTCAAATGTTGCATTGAAATATTTTTTACCTTGATGACTGAAGTTTTTGATATTTCTTTAAATTGTGTGTTCAAGACAAATGCCTCACTCGCCCTGACCCTCGTCCTGGCCCTTCCACTAAATGCTCTGTCCACTAGGTTATGTAGGTTCTTGCCTCTAAGTAATCATGTTGGGGTTAAACCAAGTCTGGTAAAAATTATGTTCCAATTCTCAAGTCTCGCGGGTGACAAGAAAAGTAAAAAAGCAAAGAATAAACTCTCTCTCTCTCTTTCTCGTTCTCTCTCTCTCTGTTGTTATGGTGCACTCCATAGACAATTGTAAGACAATGAATTATTTCCCTTCTTGAGCTAACAGGCAGCTCAGAGAGCAGGGTGCCTATTCTCCATCAAAGGGAAACAAGCAAATACAGATCTTCCTGCACCTGGAGTCATGAAGCGATTCATTTAAGGTCTCTAGTCTTTGGACTTTTCTGTAGGAGCAGTTCAGATTCTACTTTTCAGCTCTAGTGTGGGGGAGAAGGAACATGGAAAACAGGGAGAACACCTGAATAAGGAGGTAATTCCAGGATGCCTTGTAATTGAAACCATAATGATTAAGTCAGCTCAGAACTTAAACACTGCCTAAGGCTGAAGTTCCCCAGCACTGCCCAAGCTAATTATCCCTGTCCATGTAGTGGCTGTAAGGGTGGGCACTGTGCATTCTAACGGTTAGTTCGCTTGAACATCAACTCAGGAAAACAGATTGAAATCGGTGATACTCCAGGGCCAAGGAAGAGACATAGAGAAGGAAGGGAACATAAAAGAGGCCATAGAATGATGTGTAAGTCACAAATTGGATCACTTGTTCATACTTCACAGTGTAAATGTATTTATTTATTCAACATATATGTCCTGGGAGCACATTTTCACCCAGGCACTGTGCTCAATACCAAGCACATGATGCTCAGAAAAGATTCACAAAAGCACTTCCTTCACAAAGCTCATGGTAATTTAGAAAAAGGCGGATGATAATAAAATAATCACAAAAATAGGGGAAAAATATAAAACATAGAAGGTACTATGAAGGAAACAATACAGCATCTTGAGAGGAGGTAATGGGCTCCTGTTTTAGACCAGAGGCCAGGAAAGGTCTCTCTGAAGAAGTGACATTTGAGTTGTGATGCAAATGAAAAATAGGAGAGAGGAAGGGTTATTTTTCAGGCAAAAGAACTAGCATACCACTAGCATGGTGGTGAAGATTACATACTCTTGAGGAGAACTACTTGGGTCCTATTATGACCATTTCTAAAAGGAGCAAAGTAAAATCAGTGAAGCTAAATACTTCTCTCATGTTTGGCTAGTATGTGGTACAGATATGTTTCAATCTTGGTGTGCTTCTTTCAGAAGATGATGCTTTTACATGTAAGTGAGATCATGCATTATTTGTCTTTCTGTGTCTGACTCATTTTACCTGGCATGGTGTACTTTAGACTCATCCATGTTTTCACAAATGAAAGCATTTCCTTCTTTTTATGGCCACGTTTTAAAAAAATTTTGCACACACACCTACACACACACACACACCCCTACCACCACCACCACCACCACAATTTATTTATTCATTTATCTGTGGATGAACATTTAAGTCATTTCCATATTTTGCCTATTGTGAATAGGCTACAATAAACTTAGGGTGCAGATATCCCTTTGAGATACTCATTTCACTTCCCAAAAGTACAATTGTTGGATCACAAAATAGGTCCAATTTTAGTGTTTTGAAAAACGGTTACATTGCTTTCTAAAATGACGATACCAATTTACCTTGCCACTAGAATGTACAGTTTTCCTCACATCTTGGTCACCACGTATCTCTTGTCTTTTTGAAAATAGCCATTGTAGCAAGTATGAATGATCTCACTTATATGTTAAATATAAAAAATCCAACTGCCTGAGCCTGCAGGTTCGAGACAAGCCCAGGCAACTTGGCAAGACCTCGTCTGTACAATAAATCAAAAAATTAGCTGGGTGTGGTAGCATATGCCTATAGTTCCGGCTACTTGGAAGACTGAAGCAGAAGGATCACCGGAGCCCAGCAGGTTGACACTGGGGTAGCCGTGAGTGTGCCACTGCACTCCAGCCTGGGCGACAGAGTGAGACTCCAACTCAAAATCAAAAAAACAAAAACCAACAACAAAAAGCCCAACTCATAGAAGAAAAGTGAAGAATGATGGCTGCCATGGGTTGAGGGTAGGGAAGATGAGGAGATGTAAATCAAAGGGTACAAATGTGAATTAATTTGACTATTGTCACTACATAATATATACATATTTAAAACCTTGGGATTGTATAACTTAAATGTATTCAATATTTATTTGACAGATATTTAAGGATAAAAAGGCCAATGCTTTCTGTATGCTTTCTTCTAATGAACAGTAATCATTAGGAAAATGTTCTGAGTGGAGAGGCTAATGTCAGTGCTGGTTGCTGAGGGTGAGGAAATTTGCCTCATGATCTTATTTTTCTGACTATATTTCTGCAAAAATATACAAAGCAAGCTTCACATAGTTGATTCTGTAAAGGTTCCAGTGAATTTGGCATTTTAAACACCTCTCTCTCTCTCTCTCTTACTTGACTCTATATTATTGAAATAATATTCTCTTCTATATTAATACCAACAGTTCCCGGTATCAAAATTATAAGCACGTTTTGTAGCTTAAAATAATCACCACCTGCAGTAAACCCTGGTCCCTAATACATGACTGAGGCTGGAGCTCTGCTTTATTCACTGCTTTGGGTTTTCGAGTTTTCGCTTATCTCCTGTGATGCATTCCTAAATAAAGTACACATTTCTGTGTCCAAATAGCAAGTATCACCTTGAATCTAATTTTACTTTTTTAGAAGCTTTTGGAAGAATTGATGACCTCCCTACCTAATGGACAGTAGGCACTTGCACACTATAATATTGCATTAATGGGTTTTTTCTATCAGATATTTAAAGCAAATGCTGGCGTAAATGGCTTTTGTTCAACCTTCAAAAACTGCAGGTTGGCATGGTATGATTGGATAGAAAAATGTAGGGGTAAGAACAATTGTAGGAAGAGGGAATATAATTAATGAAAGAACAAAAGGTCACTGTAGTCAAACACAGGAAAGAGCCACAGACATGGTATTAAAGCCCAATCTAGTAGCAAGGTGTTCAGTAAATGTGAGTTCTCTTCTTTTGGGGAAAAAAAATGAAGAAAAGAGAAAAACTAGGTGAATAAACCAGAGAACATGAAATACATTAGGATTAATGAAAGCTTAATAAATCCCTAATTTACAGTTGGAAATTGGCTACTATATACAAGCTGTTATAAGTTGAATTTTGTCCCCTGAAAGGTTATGGTAAAGTCCTAACACCAGATAATTCTGAATGGTACCTTATTTGGAAATAGGGCCTTTTTAGATGTAATAAACGTAAGATGAGGTCATATTAAATTACAATGATATCTTAGAATATCTAGATGGGAATAGCTTCCACCCACATTGCTGCATTTTTAGCCATGCTCAGTACAATACATTACACCACATAATATGGATAGTATAAAAATATACATGAAAATCTACACCATTGAGAATAACACAGGTGTTATTTCTTACCTGTCCCTAACACCTACTCCTTCCAGACTAAACACTATGGTAACTTTTGTAGGTATAGGAATTATAGAAATATGAAAATATTTACAATATGTATTTTCTATGTATTTCTTATCTTTATACATTATGTCCATTCAGAAAAATCTGAAAATCAGCAAAAAAAAATTCAAAATATATATTCTCACATATCTTGATGGTCCTCATTCTAAAGTCACTATTATTAGGTTGAAGCTATGAATCCATTGGGAAGGAACTGCAGAAAAATAATGATCAAAATATCTTTATAATTTCTAGTGTATTTGTGTTGGATAATGTGAAATGGTCCATGGCCAGAACCACACTTTCTAATTCATTATCTCAAATTTGTTTGGGATGTCCCACCTAGACATGTGCCTAGCCAGTTCTAGGAATTGCAGCCTCCCATTCACTGATCTCAAATCACAGAGAGAGTAGGGAAAGCACCTACTAGTTCTCATCCTGGGGTGTCACTACCTTGTTGCAGAACCAAAGAAAACTCTCTTGAGCTCAAAGATACTCCATTTCCCCAATTTCACCAACAAATGACTCATCTGTTGGAAAGAAGAGCAGTTATAATTTCACCCTTAATTCCAAAAACAAAAAAATAGATTTTCTTAGTTTATGATGAAGAGTGAAAAGAAATGTACAAATGATTTTCTATAAGGTAATATTTTGCCTCAAAATGTTCAGAATTGTGAGCGTGTGTGTGTGTGTATGTGTTCATTTTGTGGTACCTTATATATTCCTTCTAATTTCAATAAATATATATCTATACAATGTGTATATATCCATGCATATGTAAACATATGTATCGATCAAACAGGTCTAAGTTCAGTATTTTAAGATACAAGAGGCTTTAAAAGTCATCTAGTTCAATATTATTTGAGCAACACTTGAATTCTATTTGAAATGTTTCTAGACTAAGAGGAATGGGACTCTGTCCCTCACAATAAATTCTTTCTTTTTTGAGTTGGAGTCTCACTCTGTCACCCAGACTGGAGTGCAGTGGCACACTCCTGGGCCATCACAGCCTCAACCTGCTGGGCTCTGGCAATCCTTCCACCTCAGCCTTCCAAGTAGCCGGAACTACAGGCATGCACTACCACACCCGGCTAATTTTTTATTTATTGTAGAGATGAGGTCTTGCCAAGTTGCCTAGGTGGGTCATGAACCCACGGGCTCAGGCAATCCACTCACCTCAGCCTCCCAAAGGACAATAAATTCTTATGTAGCTTTAACCTTTATTCTTTATTGTAAATAGTAAAACATTTTACCTTGTCATTTAAGCATATTGGTTCTAATTTGACTTCTTTGCCTGTCATAGAATAAGCGTCTTTCCCTATAACAATTGATCAAATTGTAAATAAAAAAACAACTATTGTGTCTTCTACTATCTAATATAGGCTAAATATTCCAGTTTTTTCAGCATAATTCTTGCCACGAACAACCTATTAATCCCACTCTTCTGATGTCCATAAGGTGAAAAAGACAATATAAGACAAAGCTATTTAATTAGATAATAACCAGTCTATTGTAATTGTCTCTATTCCAGAGAAATGGGTTAAGTTATCATAGAAAGCCAGTTCTTAATGTTCCTTCACAACCCAGCCTCCTTACTAATGAGGTCTCATCAATGTTTTTTTTTTTGAGTTGGAGTCTCACTCTGTCGCCCAGACTGGAGTGCAATGTTCTAAAAATATCTCTTTTGGACAATTTATTTCATTAAGTATAGTAATTAAATGTACTCATTAATGTCACTGAGAGTATGAGGATCTTTCTCATAATAAATGTGCACAGACCTGGGACATAATGTACATGAGTTTAGGATAAATGGAAGTAAGGGACAACATCAATCCCCAGATCCCCAGAGTGAATACTAATTTATCTTGAAAATCTGTGATGTCTGATTAATCAGAAAAATTCATTTAGACCAGGTCTGAGGTCCAGATTTAGGTTGTGCAACTTCACTTGAGGAGGGAATTAAGGACTAGAGCCTGATCAGAGAAAGTCATTTGGGATGTCAAAGTGATGTGAGTGAAGGACTTTTTTTGTCGGATTCGATGCTGTGCTTAGTGTCTAGCTCCTTGTCCAACATGTAGTAGGCACTCCATAAGCACAAGTTATTGGATTAAAGCCAATTGAAGTCTTTCCATGTGGGAATAATGAAATATGTTGAGAACATTATTTTGGGGAAGAAGAAATTCAGACAGAAAATGGTAATGCCTTTATGTGTCCAAAGTGGTGTCTTTTGGGTAAGGGGTTATATCAGTCAAAATTTACTCAAGAAATGTTTTAGCAAAATCTTTTATGTGAAAAAGTCTATGACTTGTGAAGGAAGTATACACACATATGTACACACACACACACACACACACACACACATACAGAAACCCCAACATATGAATATATTTTATATATATATATATACATACATATGTATACATATATATGTACATATATAATATACATATATATATATATATATGCCAGACAAAAGACACTTTGTTCTCTGTCCCCCAAATGTAGTAAATCTCTGTATAATCTCAACCAGTGGATCCCAGACTTCTGAGTAAAATCTACAGAAAATGAAGTCTTAACTTGATGAAAAGAAGAATTTTGCCATTTCTTCACAACTTTCTTCTGCTTGCCTAGAAAACTGTTCATGGTCATTCTCCTTTCTCAAAATAATCACCTCTCATCTGTCTATTTGGCATACTGGTACTTCTCCCACAAGACTCAATTTAATGATTGCCTCTTCTGCCTCCCACACACACCATCTTGTATCATGATTGTTTGCAATTCTGTTTCCTCTACCAGACAGAGCTTCCAGTACCTGGTCCTATTTCCCAAACCTGTCAAGGTGCTGGGTGAAAAATAGTACACAGTAATATACCTATTGCCAGAATGAATGACTAAATGAACATTTGCTTGAAAAATATAGTGGTAGAAAGTTGAGAGGGGTGCATTATTGGCCAAAACTTCAAGGCTTACTATGATTCAACCCTAGAAACCACACATGGCCCACTGGCAGTCAGCATTCCTCTGCTTAAAAACCAGTTACAACACCAGCAAGAAAACTGTATAACAGTGTGACCACTGGGAGGCATAATTCACTATAGAGTCCTCTTTGAAAAGAAGGTATCATGGTATACTTGGGAAGATTGTTTCAGATGATCTGATAGTATATTTTCTAACCCTCAAAATTGTTTTTGGAAAAAGACATTCAAACCATAGCTGCTCTGCCATTTTTCCATATTAGTAAAGAAAAAAAAATCTAGTCCAGAGGTCACCAAACTTATTTTTGTAAAGGGCCAGTTAGGCAGTAAATATATTAGGCTTTGTGGGCAATGGGTCTTGGTTGCAACTTCCCAAGTATACACTTGTGTCATGAAAACAGCCACAGACAATATGTGGAGGAACAAGTGTGGTGTATTTCAATAAAACTGTATATACAAAAACAGATGGTGATCTGAGTTTGGCCCACAGCCTGTAGATTGTTTGACCCCTGAAATAATCTATCATGGAGCAGTTTTCACTCAAACACCAAAAGATATAATTTTCTATCTGTAACTACAAAAACAATGATAAAACCCTAAGAAGAAAATAAACACAAACAACAATAACAACAAAACATTCCTAATGCTAACTGAAGCCAATAACTCTTTTGAAATATGACTTTTATAACCAAATCTAAACACAGAGGTTCATAATAGATATTTTGTGCTGAGCAGCACTATAAATAATAGAGTAATGATGACATTATTTTATATCCACTATTCTTCCAATATTTCTGCTTTTAATTTATTTTCCATAAGATTTGAAGATAAGGCCAATGTATTATCTGAAAGTAACATGATTTTAGGAGTGTTTCCAACTACCATGGAATGCTGATAATGCCTCCTGAGCAACCTAGAGACCCAGATTTTGAAGTTATATACAAAAGGTTTTTTTTGTTGTTGCTTTTTTATGAAATGGGAGCTATACGATCTATAAATCAATGTTAATGAAATACACATTTGTTTTCTTCGGGTTCTAGTCTTGAAATTGTTTCAGATTCTGGGCCAGAAAAAAGATTAGTTATACCTACTGCACGGGGTCAATATGGAATAATTTCCACTTGAGTTCCCTGCTGCAGCTTGATGACATGAAGGATTTTGGTATTTCTTCTACTCTTTCATATTGCTTGACTAGATCCTGGAGTTTTATGTTGAAACAAACTGCAGTGAAGGCCACTGATTTTTTGAAGACATTTTAGTGATATAAGCATTTCGTGATATAAGATATATCTGAATGCATACAGGAATTGATACTATTTCTTAAAAGATGGTCGTATGACATAATATACCTCATTTTTAGGCTGATATGTTGAGTATACTAAACCTTTCTAATGGAGAATTAAAGAAATAGATGGTTAGACTTTGAAAAGGATAAATTAGCTATCTCTATTTATTCATTGTTAACACTCCATATCTAATGCTATTTTTAAAAAATTTGTCTAGATGATCATATCTACACACTATGTGAAGCTCACTGCTCTGTGTAAATCTTACATGTAGAAAGTCTTAGACTTCAATGATTACAGATACCACACAGGCAAATGTACGTATTTAATGTTAATCCTTAGATTCATGAAGATCTGAGTAACGTAGCACATAGTGAATGATGGTAATGGTGATCTCTAGAGAGTTTTTGCCTGATCTGAGGTATGGGCAGCCACTGCTTAACTCACCTAATTGTACCTTGTGAAGGTCCAAAACAGGTATTTTTGTATCTCCCAAGTAAATTGTAAGAGTTTTCAAATTTTTAATAAATTAAAAACCAAACATCTTATGGGTCAAACTTGACATGTTGGGACAGTCTTGCATCAAGGGACATTAATTTGTGACCTCTGTGGGCAGCTGCATGTGGAAAAACATCTCACCCATTTTATTCACTGCTGAATTACTGTGATTGACATAGTGAGTAGAAAGCTACTCCCAAAATAGTTGTTGGATGAATGAACAAATGAGTTATGATTGTGAAGGAATATCTGTTAAATCTTAATTTTAAGTAGAATTAGAATATTAATTTCTCGGGCCGGGCTCGGTGGCTCAGTCTGTAATCCCATGCCTTTGGGAGGCCGAGGTAAGTGGATTGCCTGAGCCCACGGGTTCGAGACCCGCCTGGGCAGCGAGACCTCATCTCTACAATAAATAAAAAAAAAAAATCAGCTGGGTGTGGTAGCGCATGCCTGTAATTCCGGCTACTTGGAAGGCTGAGGCGGAAGGATCGCCGGAGCCCAGCAGGTCGAGGCTGCAGTGGCCGGGAGTGGCCACTGCACTCCAGTCTGGGTGACCGAGTGAGACTCCAACTCAAAAAAAAACAAAAAACAAAAAACAAACAAACAAAAAAAAGAATATTAATTTCTCTATCAGTTAGATTTGCTGCATAACAAACGACCCCAAAATTGAGTGGCGTAAAGCAACTACCAATCATTTGCTAATAGTTCTGTGGTATGGCAAATTAGGCATATGCTTTAATCTGAATGTGCTGCCCAGAATATGTTGAAACACGGTAACCAGTGTGAGAGTATTAAGAGGTGGAGACTATTAGGATGTGATTAAATCATGAGGGTTCCTTTATGAGTGGGATTAAGGGCCTTATAAAAGGACTGCATTAGCTCTCTTCTGCTTTCTCCCCTTGTGAAGACATAGCATCTTAGAAGCAGAGACCAAGTCCTTCACCAAACCTGCTAGCACCTTGATCTGAGACTTTCTAACTTCCAGAATTATGAGGAAATAACCTGCTATTCTTTACAAATTATCCAGTCTCAGGTATTTTGTTTTAGCAGCACAAATGGGATAAGACTATGTCGCAGTTGCAACAGCTTATTTTAGCTTTGTGTGGTATTTGATTGGCGCATGTATGACTTTGTTACCAGATGGCAGGTTGCCTGAGACCTGGCTGCTCTTGGATGCCCTCATTCTCGAGGATGAAGCTATCAGCTAAAGGACTTTCCTAAGATCTCTCCATCATAGTACAACTTATATGGCAACTGGGCTTTAAAAAGACAAGTTCAAATGTACACGCTCTTATCACGACTCTATTTGCATCACATTTGCTGCTTTTCCAATGATCCAAGTCATGTGGCTAAGTACTGAATCAGTGTAAGAGGGATTTGCACAAGGTTGTGAATACCAGAAAATGTGATTTATTGGGAATGATTAATGTATTAATCTACTACATTAAAAAAATACTACCATGTACACAATAAAAAGCTTTTAAGGAATTGGGAGCATAATTTCTCTGTAGGCTAAAATGATATGTAAGCTCAACGTCAGCTTTCTCTCTTTCTGAGATAACCCAACTGTGATGGACAGAAAATGGTATTTGGTTTATCTGTTGCTCTCTTCTAAATAAGCTATCAAGACTTACTTTTCTATTTCAAGTTGTCATATGACACCAAGCTTTGTTGTGATGTTGGTGTCACCATTGATTTTCATTTAATCTGGTACACCGTACTCTATGCAAGGAAATAAGACCTCTAACTCATTTTACATAGGTCACTGAACAGCCAACAGATAGCAATGACTCAGTATTGACCTCATCAGGGAGGATTTGAACCAATAAACCATGGGTGAAGGGTTCTATATTCCATTACTCTGGGAACATTTCTTTTCTCTTGAAAAAGACGCCAGGTCTAAAGAGTATTTGTCAACCTGCATGATTACATTAAATACATCTAATTCCTTTTTTTATTTTTGTAGAAGTAATAGAAAGATGTGCTCTCTCTCTTCCTAGTACATTGAAGAATCTAAAACTGAGCTAAATAAGGGACTAGGGTTATGAGAGTTAAGGGTACTGATTATGACACACTTATATCTGGTAATTTATTCAGCATATCTTGATTGACTGAGTTGAACAGTGATGATATTTAAATAAGAATTGTTAGTCCACAATTGCATGAAATCATACTTACATAAAGAAACAGTCAGTCGAGTGGAGGATAAATGTTCTGGGTCGGGAATTTGTTTATCTATTTTCTTTTTTTTTATTGTAAAGATGTGGGGTACAATTCAGGGTTAGGTATACAAATGCTGATTATGCAGGTGCCCTTGTTGATGAGGTTTATCTATTTTATATTACTGGCTTTTCAAGTAAATCACTGTTGGATCTTGAGCAATTAATTTAACTTTTCAAGAAGGTTGGTTTCTTCACCTGCAAAATGGCATTTATTGAGTACCTACCATATTTTCCTATGTTTGATTTCAATTTTCACGATATTCTTACAACAATGACAGCTTTATTTCTGTCTCATAGATAAATGAATTGAGGCTAAGAAATATTTAAAATGCTACAGAATAGCATTCAACTAATAAGTAGCACGTTGGCATATGAAACCAGATTTGGTCTGACCCAGGTGCTTATCAGGTGTTCATTATATTACCAAGTTTTATCCTACTGACCACAGAGCTTTCTAACTATGTATGATTTAGTCTCATCAAGCTTAGAACTTACTCCAGGGTCAGCACAAGTGGACGTCTTGATGTAGCTCTGCCTTGGAATCATTTGCTCTTATACAAAAGGTAATAGGATGAGATATTTCTCATTTCATCTTTGTTCTCCCTTGTTAGCCAAAATAGTCTAAGTAATGCTCAAGTAGCATCAATACATAAGGCCTAAATTTCTGTCTTAACACTACAAAAGCTGGGTTGTTTTTTTTTTTTTTTTTTGCCTACATCTCATGATCCATATGGGTTATAATGGTTTCTCACTCAAATAGTTACAAAAGTTCTTACGTCTTATAACTGCCCAACATAGAGTCCATGGTTTTCTCAGTTAGAGAAAGAGGAGCTTATGAAGTGTTTTGCTAGGCCACTGCTCCAAAGTGACACATGTCATTTGTAATCATATTTTTCATGTTTTCACATTTTAATCAACTGCAAGGTAACTGAGAAGTACCATTCTCTGTGTACTTAGAAGGGGGGAAATAAAACAAAACATGCTGGTGAATACTAGTTATGCTTGCCTGCCAGAAAATCCAAAACATAATTTTAAAAAGCATTTTCTTATTACTTTCATATAAAGCTACAAATATTGTATTCCCCTGTATTCTCCTAGTTTTGATTTCTGTGGTTTTAGTCACTTATGGTCAACCACAGTCTGCAAATACCATAAGATATTTTAAGAGAAAGACAGTGTGTGCACAAAAGAAAGAATATGCACATAACTTTTATTTCAGTGTATTGCTATAATTGTTCTATTTTATTATTAGTTATTGGTTACTATTATTATCTTTTCCGTGCCTAATTTATACATTATACTTTGTCATAGGTATGTATATATAAGGAAAACAACTAAGTATATGCAGGATTTGGTAATATTCTTTGGCTTCAAAAATTCATGAAGAACCTTTACCTGTATGATGTCCACTTGTATACCTAATCTTGAATTGTACCACACATCTTTAAAATAAAATTTAAAAATTCATAAGGGTGTTGGAACATATCCTCCTCTGAAAAAAAGGAAGTACTACTGAATGTTCTTTGGTTAGTATAGTGTTCTTAGTATTCTCTGGGTTAAGACAGCATTTCTCAACCTTGTTATAGTTCTAGTCCATTAGTTCATTTGAGACTGGGATTTTAACAAGAATGAGTGCTCAGTGTAGGGCCATTAGACTGCCTATGGCTTCCTTTCTAGTCATAATTTCTTTCTTCCAGGGAAGAAGCCCCAGAAATAGACCTTCTGTGTACCAATCTGGCTATCGAACTTTCTTTCAAATTAGATCTGTTCCTGTTTTCCATGTCTTATTCTTTGGATCAAATTATTTGAATAATTAAGCTGTCCCTGGTCCTAGCACTATTTTTCCTCTGTATTTCAACTGGCCATCTGAACAACTGAGGTTCCCTTTCCCTTTAACACACGCGGAAATACTCTAGTTAAGAAGACTCTTTAGGTTGAAGATGACAGTTGACAAGGCTTAACTTTTTTAAATGGCATTCATCTACTTATGTAGTCTAATATTTGAAGAGTAGATATGGCTTCAAATGTGGCTAAATGAAGTAAGATGAATAACTTAATTCTGGATTTGTTGCTGCCTCTCCATTTCTTGGTCCTATGTCCTGTGTGTTGACAGGCTTCCCTTATGAGGTTACAGGAAGGCTGCCAGAAGCACTAAGGGCTGTGTGCTGCTAAGTTCAACTCCAGTGGAAAACAGTAGGACTTTTCTCAGGTTACTCCTGTGAAGATCCTGAGACTAATTCTCTTTGGATGACATACGTCATGTTCTAAGAAAGGCACTGTACTAGTCACATCACCCCATACTTTCTTCCTGTCATCTTTTGCTTTCCTTTACAGTACAGGCCAGAAAACCATGACTTGTTTTTTGTTTTGTTTCATTTTTTAAAATTGCCTAGACATGTTGGATCTATAAAACTGGCTTCAATATTTATTCTTATTTCCTCCTATTGTGTGTTTTTAAAAATTTAATAGCCAGGCTCGGTGGCTCAGCCTGTAATCCTGCGCCTTTGGGAGGCTGAGGTGAGTGGATTGCCTGAGCCCGCGAGTTCGAGACCTGCCTGGGCTGTGAGACCTCATCTCTACAATAAATCAAAAAATCAGCTGGGCATGGTGGCGCATGCCTGTAATTCTGGCTACTCGGAAAGTTGAGGCGGAAGGATCGCCGGAGCCCAGCAGGCGAGGCTGTGGTGGCCAGGAGCGGCCGCTGCACTCCAGTCTGGGCGACCGAGTGAGACTCCAACTCAAAAAAAAAAAAAAAAATTAATAAACTGAAAAAGTAAAAACACTATTTCTACGACTCCCTCACAGCTTGAATCTACATGCAAATTAAGATTTTTACTGATAACATGCACATACCTAACATTTGGAAGGCAGAAGTAAGTTAAAGGCAATTTTTCTGCTGCTCTAGGCTGTTTTCTGGACTTGTATTTTCCCATGCTGCAGCATCCTTGTTTTTAATATCCTGCTTTGGAGCTATCAAGAAGAATGTGCAACAAGAGACAACGGCCAGACTCCACAATCTGATACCCCGTGAGTAGCTTTCTGAATGTAAAAAGGCAATTGTAATGACAGTTATGGTGATGGTTGACTTTCTAATCCTGGCCTTCTGACCCTTGGTTTACAATCTAGGGTGATTTGTGCTTTAACTTATAGTTTCAGTGAACAATCCAAGTTCTGCATAGGTCAGTATATAATCTGTTAGACAGAAGTAACCACACACAAGTGAATGAAAGGATGACTATACAGGAAAGAGGGTAGCTTTCTGCACCTAGCATAGTGATTCAGCATGGAGGTTTAATAACACACAAAAGTTCAAATTCCAGGTCCACTATTAAGTTGTATAAACGTGGAGAAGTAACTGAAAATTTACCAATTTTAACTTTCTTTTCTGAAAAAATGAACATATTGCTATGGATTTTAAAAGTTGTAGAAAAGATGAAACAAACCGATGTATGCCATCTACTGCCCTCTTCATTCACTGAGAAACATCATTTACTCAGTGCTTTCTACTTGCTTACCTGTGGTCAGTTGATGCATGGTACTGATCTTCCGCTGCAAGGCAGCTCTTTCCTTTGCTATTTTCTGTTTCTCTGACCACTTTATGATTGTCCCTTTTTCTCCTTAGCCTCATCTTGTTGATTTTCTAAGATCTGCAGCCTCATTTTGATAATGTCCTTCTTGCAAATGTTTGTGAACTCAAAAGTGCCTTTCTCTTAAGTGACATTTTCAGAAACACAACCACCAGGAGGTGTTCAGTCCATAATTTAGACAGTCATAATTTGGAGCTGTCGCCGCCCTTCAGGGAATAGGGTGCTATTTTCAAAGTAGATTATTTTCGAAGGAAGAAACCAGCATAACCCCAATATTTAAGAGCACTCTGATTTGCTGTTTCCGAGAATTATTCCTTCCTGATCAGTTCCTCTCCCGCCTTTACCTTTGGGTGAAGCTATCACGTTCTGTTGCCTTTACCCATTTGGAAGTTTCTTGCTATTTCAATTTATTTAAACCCAGTTAAACAACAGTAGAAAGGGAAGACTCTTCCACATAAATTTAATTCCAATTACTCTGACTCCCTTGCATCTTCTGGCTGTCATTTAAAGCATTTTCCAAACAGGTATATTTAAAAGGTGATAATTCACTTGGCAGCTGGAGAAACTAGGGTCATTAAAGGGAAACATAATTGACATTATTTTTAGTGCTACCTAGATTTTTCTCTGTGTTTTCAAAAAAACTACTCTTGTTATTGGATGTTTTGCAGGCTCCCTTCCTTGCTGCATAACAGAGGATTCAATTTATTTATTCATTAGTCAATAAACAATTACTGGCCATCTGCTATCTTCCAGGCCCATGCTAAGTCTTGGGGACAAAAATATTGATAAGACATGGTCTCACCTTCCAACTCTCTTCGTGTAACTAGGTCTTATGTAAGAAGACAAAAAGAAATAATTTTAAAAAGGAGAAATACAAGTTAGATAATTAGAAGAGCAAAGTAAAGAAAAGGTGGCAAAAGAACAGGAGGAGAATTAAGGGAGTTTGGATAGGCAGAGAGAAAAAAATTTGGGAAGAGATGAAGGAGGAAAAAAATCAAATACAAGAAGAGATAGCAGAAAAAAGACACAAAATTTTAAAACGTAGCATTAAAATGTATATACTGCTATTCTCACATGCGTGCAAGTAATTTTCTATATTTTCCAGAACTCAAGTAACTTGGTAATAAGCCATCTTTCAGTTCCACTGATGTCAGCAAATTTTTTTTAATCTTACCAATTTCAGGTTTTCTGTCTCTTTCAGTTTAAGTCATAGTCTCTCTTCACATTAATTCTTGTTATTCATAACTTTTTCTCCCTTCTTCCTCCTTTCCCTTCTCCAAGAATGTTATGTAGGATGCTCATGTGATATTACGGATGCAGATCTCTCATCTGAGTCTTGTTTCTTGGAGTGTGTTGGTTCTGCTGGTGATTAATCTCTCATGCCCCAGTAATGGCCTCCAGCCTTAAAGTCTTCCATGTAAGACAGAACAATGACTACTTGAAGATATTCGAGTCCTACTCCCCAAAATCTGTGATTGCACTGAGTGGCAAAAATAATGTTGAAAACGGAATCAAGGCTGCCAGTCAGTTAACTGACCTTGAGATGGGGAGATCATTAGGGATTATCTGGGAGGACCTAATATAATCATAAGGATCCTTAAACATGGAAGAAGGCAGAAAGGAGAGTCTGATGGAGATGCTGTTATGGAAGGTTGGTGAATGATGTCATATTGCTGGCATTGAAAATGAAAGAAGGAGGTCACTAATCAAGGAGCATCAGTGGATGCTGAAGAAGACAGATATGCTCTTAGAGAAAGAAATGCAGTTCTGTTGATGTCTTGATTTCAGCTCAGTGAGACCACCACCATCTTCATATCCACTCACTGGGATATGAGTGGGATATGACCATCACCATCTTCATATCCACTCACTGAGTACATATTTGACAAGCCATGATGAACCAGAAAAAACCCTCAACCCTCATTCCACCCTAACAGGCCAATACTCCATTTCAACTTTCCTGAGGTTGCTCTATGAGGTTACAGGACATCCGGAAACTGTTCTCCTGAGATTCCAAAAGGGAAAGAGGCAGTATCTCTCCTATCCTTTTAGTCTCTTTCTCAAAACAAGGCTTACTAAAGCTCTGCCCCCAACCAGGGAAAAGGCCCAGAATTTAGCAGTAATGGATCCATCTCAGGGAGTGTCTTAGTTTATTTTGTATTGTCGTAACAGAATACCACAGACTGGGTAATTTATAAAGAATAAAAATGCATTCAGCTCACACTTTTGGAAGTCCAAAAACATGGTAATGGCATCTGGTAAAGGTCATTCTACTGTGAAAGGTAAAAGGCAGAAGGCAGAAGTGAATATGCGAGTTAAGGAGAGTGTGAGGGTTGGATTCCCTTTTACAACAACCTGTTCTCCAACAACTAACCCACTCCTACAATAATGACATTAATCTATTTGTGAAGGCTCCATCCTCACAACATGGTCACCTCTTGTTAGGCCTCACTTTCTAACACTACAGCATTGAAGATTAAGTTTTCAGCACATCAATTTTGGGGGACACATGAATTTATACTCCCTCTTCTTTTTTCTGGAAGGTTCCCTTTCGTTTTTTATAGAGATACTTGTTTTTTATGCTCCTCATGATTCAGTTTTCTCTTTGTGTTGTAAGGTAAGCCCTTTCTGTCCCTGTCTATCAGGTGAGCTGGGCCAGGCAACCCACCCGTAAAGTTTGCAACCAGTGCCTCTTGCAATTGCAGCACCTATAACATGGGTCTTTAACACTTTGGTAGCAGCTAACTTACTTGCTTTCCTGGTGACTCTGATTTTCCATAAAATGGAGTTATGTTAAACGTGAAATTTGGTCATGATGAACAGACCTGCAGTAGCAAATGCTATCATATTTATCTTTCGTACTCATTTTGGAACTGAACATGCACAAGCATTCTGCAGATAATAGCAAGTGTCATACCGCTGTCCCTCCTGAGCATAAAACTTGGCCTCCATACTCTCAACTCTGTTCTGTTCTCTAATTTTAATCACTCCAGGAAAACAAACAAAACAAACAAACAAAAATTCAAACACACAAAAACAACTTACCAAGCTGCCTCAGGTTAAAAGCACTCAAGGGTTAATAGACCAATGTGAATAACTAAGCCTCCCAGTATTTTTCTGCTGTAAAGAGCTGTGCAATCCCATTCTTATTTCATTTTCTTCTTTTCAATGTCAACTGAAATAATTTCACACCTTTTTTTTATCAAGCATGCACATGCACACACACATTCTCTCTCTCTCTCTCTCTTCCTCCCACCCAGTGTTCATTTTTGCTTCTATATGAACACAGTCTTTCATATTTTCACAAACATGCACTAATTGTCAAACACTATGACTCCAGTCCTTTTTTTTCTTGGTTGAATACACACAAAATTTGCATATCCCTTTCCATGTCTCTTTTCAAAAATCTTCCCTTTATCTCTTCTCTTATTTTTCTGTTTCTTCTTTCTGCATTTTTTTCTCCCTAACCTGATCCTGCTTTCATGTCTTAAACTCCCTTTGAATGCTATGAGACATGGATGGTTTTTGTGTATTGCAGGTGCAAATGATTGGAAGCAGGCATTTTCAAACTGGTAGCTTCGTACTCTGGACTTCATTCTGAGACTTGAGAGGTTCTATAAATGGAACTTGAAGGAGAAAATTGATCAGACTCGAGTTTTATGAAATCATTTGACAGCTGTCAGGGTTATGAACTGGAGAAAATACATTATTGGAATCGAGGAGATGATGCTTGAGACAAGAGTCACCAGAACCTATCTCAAGTTTGGACAGTGGCTGCAGACAGAAAAAGCTAATGTGGGGACTGAATTAGGGGACGCATTAAAGAATATTATCTCTGCAACACCACAGTGACAAAATGAGACAAAGTGTGTAAGCACAGATGATCTATAATTTTAACTATGAGAGACTTTCTGTAAGTGTTAGGTACCCCTGGAAGTAGTTGGATTTCTAGGATAATGGCTTGCAAAGCTGAAAATCAGGTGTGTGTACTTGATAAATTTATGATTGGGAAAAAAGAATTATGGATTGTGAACACAGATTTTCAATCTGTCTGTGAAGAGTTTTCTTTTTGCTTTTTCAACATCTAACCAAAACTATTTATTATTCTGAACACAAAAAAGCATCTCATCAGTGTGTTAAAAAGAATTACCTCCCAGGGAGTTCTGGAACATTCTTAGATAAAATTTCATAAGAACAACTACATATACACAAAAGCTTCATGTGATAGAAGAGCATAGGCACTGGAAAAGTGGAGCACATTATGTAGGGGCCATAGAAAAACAATGGTTGACTTGAAAATTCCCATCGAGCTAACTTTCCACTTCAGTTACTTGGGCCACAGAGGTGTTTTACCAGGAAAACAGGAAACAGTATTTTACTTCCTAAATAATAAAGTAGAAACTGCCTGAATGATCACTTTGGCTTGCATTTGACAAGAAAGGACTTTAGTGTCACGCTCAACGTCAGGGATAGAATACTTCTGGAAGAAATTTAGCTTAGGAGATCTCTGTCTTCCAAATCTCCCTATTTTGCATAGGCTTATGTAACAACAGCGATAAATACAAATAGAATAATAGATGCTGAATTATGTTTGTGCAATAAAGTTAATAAGACTTTGTGTGATTCTAGGAGATAAATTTATAAAGTAGCAGACAGGGACACCAAGAATTCTTATTGCAGCATGTCTTACAACCTGAAAAGAGAAGAGATGGTATCAGACAAGATAGTGCCTCCCCAGGATACCTGACGAATGTCACCCAACTAATTGTCCCTGATTTCTAGTGAAAAGGGGTTGGAAGTTAACTAGAACCCTCTCTCCCAACATTGTAGTCACACATTTGCAACATACTATTTTTTACACACATGTGAAGTAAGTTACTTAGTAGGCAACAGTCTGCTTACTCTGGCTAGCAAGAGCCAATTTTGCCATCTCTACGCAACTTCCAATGAGATGAAGTCAAACTGGTAGCTTAAAATTAGCCATTAGAGCTTTCTTTTAAGGTTTCAGTTGTTAACCACTTACTGGTACACCACTGCCCGCTGATGTTTCTTAACATAATGCCTCCAAATCCCTTTTACCTAGCACAAAGTCTAGCTAATACATTTTTGCTGAATAAATGGACAGAGAAAAAGTGGAGAGGGTATTTGGAAGAACAAAGAGAGGCTCTCCAAGACAAACTTTTAAGGTAAGAAATCTGAGATTAGAGGCATGTGAAGGGAAAGGAATAGCTTGGAGCAGAAGATGAGACAATTTTTTTTTTAGGGAGAAAAAAGGCTTAGGTAAATGAAGAACTTGAAAATGACGTGAAAACAGATGTGGACAGTAGTAGAAGATGAAGACATGGGGTTGGATGACCGACTGATCTGAAAAAGCCATAACTAGTAAGCCATTCCTGTCCTGGTCAACAACTTAGAGCGTCAAAGGTGAAGAGACAGGAGACAAAGTTAAAGTCCCTGTATCACAGTGATGCTTTCTGACATGAGCCTGTTGCTGGGTAATCGCCCCTCATGGCAACTTTGAAGAAAATTTTAGAAGTCTTCCATTTTAGATAAAGCTAAGGTTAACAAAGTGGCCTGATATTGTTCAAAGTCTTGTGAGTTATAAAGAGCCAGCAAGCAATTTTTCTTATTTTCATGTTTTCAGATGAGCTACTCTGAAGAACATGCCAAAGTCGAGCTACTGACCAGCAGCCTTACCAAGACACATGACTAGTTAGAAAGATGCACTTGATGTTCTAGTGTTTGATTCAAGAACTATGGATATCGTGCCAGCTTCTGCTAACCTGGTAAAGAGAATGGTGTGCTACATTCATTTCCCCAAAGTGTTATAGATGATAGAACTTTCTAGAAGTAAGGGTGAGAAAAGGGAAAAAGTTCAATCCAACACAGTATTGGAACACTAGTGATCTTCTTATTTAACCTCCTTTTTATACATTGGAGGAAAATGAGGATCAGAGAGATAATTTCATTTGGAGATATTTACCAAAAAGATGTTGCCTATCCTCATCCCCTCTGCCACACACAAAATTATGATGTTATCCTTTTTACTTGAAATGGGGTGCAGTGAAATCAGGTGCATAATGGTTAATATCTGGCCTTTGGAGTTATAACTACCTGAGTCTGAGTACCAATGCCACATTTTAGCTGGGAAATACTACAGAATTGTTATGACCTAGCAATGCCCTAGTCTCCTTATCTATAAATTGGAGGGATGACAAGGTCTACTTGACAATGCGACTGTGAGAATTAAGTGAGATCAATAGACAGAGTTCTTAGTAAAATCCAAGGCATGTGATGACAGCTCAGTGTTTAATTATTGTTTTTGTTGCTGTGATATGAAGAAGATGAAGATGATAATGATGATTATGAAGGTGATTTTATTTTGACTTCATATTTGAATAATGATGCATTAATAATTAAAACATTCTGACAATTGGCAAGAATGATATACATTATATATATACATATACACATATATTATACAATTTATAGTATCACAGGAGATGACATACTTTCAATGTATTTCAGTTGATTTTTGACACTCCAAGCCATTAGTTTCTCTCTGAGGAAGTACTACAATTTGATGAATAGCTTATGATGTGTAACCAGGTCCTCTCTGTCACTGGACCCGATGAAGTTTGATGAGACAGGTTGGCAGAAGGTTTGCAATAAAATCTAACAAGTAGCACCTAATAATTAAACAAATTAATCATAGTTGACCACCATAACTTCAGAGCATTAAGATTTAGCAATTGATGATTAAAATCAGGAGGACCAAAAAGCAATGTCTATGACTGTTCCAAAGAAAGATTCACTTCGCTCTGTAATATGGACTTCCTCAAGGGTTATAGAGTAGAGTTATTCACCACCAGCTTCTCATGCCCTGCAGGAAGCAGCCACCAGAAAAAAAAAAACATGCAAAGTTTCAGTTGCTCCAAAATGCCATCAGGATGACTCATGTCATATGGTGACATCCTCCAACTCTAGGGACTGCTATTCACTGCCTCCTAACTAGTCTCCTTGTTCCCACTCTTGGCCATCTCCATGCTGTCCTTCAACAAGGGCCAGAGTACTCTTTTTTAAAAGGTCACTGGACCTTGTTATTTCCTTGCTCGAAGCCATCTGATGAACTTCATTGTGCTTTGAAGTAAATCCAAATCCTTTAAGTTGGCCTTCAAGGTCCAGCATGATCTGTCTCTGCCTACCTCTCCAGTTTCATCCCAGACCTCCCCACCCTTATCTCTGCTCTCCAGACATCGATCATTCCTTCAGAGCCTCAGACACAGCTCTCTTTCTACCTCCTAATCTCACAGTCTTTGTACTCACTGCTCCTTGGTCCTGAATTGCTCGATTCTGGCCCTTTGTGTGTCTGGCTTCCGCTTATTCTTCAGATCTCAGCTTAAATGTCATTTCCTCAGCAAGGGGCAGTTGACTGTCCCCCTGGGTATTCAGCATCCTTGTTTCTTTGCTTCACAGCAGCTCACATTTTAAAAAGACTTTTTAACTTATCTGTTTACTTGTTTATTGCCTGCTTACGACAGCTCTGTGAGGAAGGGCCTTGTTCTATTTGCTTGTTACCACACACCTAAGGTATTTTAGTACCTGGAACTTATCAGTAATCCACAAATTAATAATCATTAGTCCTGGGGACATAATGAATATAAAGGAAGCACTTAGAATGGGTCAGATCCTAAGCTGCACACTATGCATGAATTTTCTCACTTATTTAATATTATCAGCCACCAAACCTATAATGACTGATAATATTATGTCTATTTATAAATGGGGAGACAGAGGCAAGGAGGGCATATTATTGAATCAGAGATCACATAGCCAGGGAGGGCAGAGCAGAATTAAAACTCAGGCAAAATTTAGTTTCTTACTCTTTACCTTGTGACTCCATACATGAGTGCAGGGTTCTTTGTCACAGAAGATTGGCTGATTCCTGCTGGGTCTCTAAGTCTTTGTTCAAGTCTCAGTAATTCTGGGTGAGACTCCTCAAATCAGTCTGAAATGGTGCCTCTGTTGTAATCCTTGTCACCTTGAATTTATTTCAAACAGCACACTTTCCACATTGTGTTGAGATTGAACATACTTGTCTCTTCCATTATATCTAGAATCCCATCTTGGTGGAGAATGTCTCTTTTAAAAATGTTATTATTACTTTATCGTAAAACTGTCGGGTATAATTCAGGGTTAGGGTATATAAACACCAATCATGCAGGTACCCTGATTGATGAGTTATGCCCCTCCCGCCCCCTGGCAGTTTCCCTCAACTGTCACTCCCACCCCCTCCCCTGACAGTTTCCCACTACTGCCAATCCCTTACTTATAGTATTATGATAACTGTTCAAGGTCCGCTTATGAGTGAGAACATATGGTGCTCTGCTCTTTGTTTCTGCAATAGATCACTGAGTATGATCGACTCTAAATTCATCCAAGTTGCTGCGAAATCCATAGGTGTCTCTTTTATTCACTTTCACCTCTATTCACCCTCTATACAATACATAATACTGAACATACATCATATACCAATTTTATTATTTACTGAAAATATGACAATCAACAAGACAGATGAATTCCTTGCCTTGTAGAATCTCTCATTCATAGAGGAGAGAGGAAGACACTAATGACATAAATCTTTTAAAAATATAAAACTATATAGGCAGTGAGATACATTTTATGAACAAAATAAAACAAAAGAATAGGATAAGGAAGGGCCAAGGGAAAGGGACTTACTGAAGACAGGGTGGTCAGGAACAGTCTTTCTGTGGAAATGATACTTAAGCAAAAAGCAGAGGTTAAGAAGATCTGGGGGAAAAGCGTGTTCCCAGAGAAGGACACAGCTAGTGTTCCAGGTATAAGACACCATAGAAATCCTAAGCTGAGAGTGAGCTGGCCTATGTCAAAGAGAAGCAGCAAGTGTGCTGGGCCTAGACTGTTGATTAGCCAGATATTTTCAGCCCCATGTGTCTCCAATCTCAGTCATGGGCCTTGCAACCCAACTCCTGTGATGGCTCTTCTGGTCCTCAGTCACAAAACCCTGTGATTGTGAACCTGTGCCAACATGCCTCACTTCTTGACGGCACCAAATATTAGATCTCCCAGGGTGATATCTCCTTTGATCTAGTTGAGACAGAGCTTCAGTGTCCCCAGCGCTGAATCAAATAGAGCTCAGAAACTTGGTTTCCCCATTGGCTATTCTGGGGGCCTGGGTTACATAATTCAGAAGTTAATGGAAGTCAACACCCTACAGGGAAGATTCTGACCCATTAGAGACAGAAGATAAGAGAGAACCAACAGATAAATTATTTTCTGTTTCTCCCCATACACACTGGAAGAGAGACCTTGGTTTCCACATGAGATGCCCAGGTCCCTGAGCAAGGGGCAGCAGTTTTTTGCAGTGCTGTGGACGGCGTGATCGTGAATTGTTCTTCTTGTTTCCCTATTTCATGTCTTGTGTTTTTCTTACTCTTGTTTTTCTGGGATGATACACACAAATACCCTTTGATGCATAAAATTTTTGCCCCTAATCCTGTTTTCTAAGGAGCTAGAACCAAGATAGTCAGCCAAACAGGAGCATAATGCGTGAGAGGAGGCAGGAGATGAAGCTGAAAAGATGAATGAATCAGATCAGATAGTATCATGTAGGACAAGACAAGGGGCTTAGACTTTATTCCAACTGTAGTCCATGGGAAAGGAGAGTATGATCTTATTTACATACTTTTAAAGGTTATGGTGGCTACTGCATGGGAATAGTCTGTCACTAGCAGAGTCCCTGCTATACAGTGTGCCATGAACAGGTTTGTTGATTGATTGTATGAATTCCTGCCCCCTCACAGGTTTTTGTTCTCTGGTTAGTCTGGTTCAAACCACTTATCTTATGCATGCATCCACCTATTAATAAATACCTGTGGTGGACTCAAACAGCATATGCACATTTTTATTTCACCTACTAGATTTTCCTTTCTTCTCATAAACTTCCTTCCCATAGCTCCCATCCCCTCCCCTCAGGCACCATTTTTTATTGAGTTTGGGTTAAGAGCCAGTACTGTTAACTATGATTTAAGAGGTGATTTAGTAAGACTTAGCATTTCTGAAATTATTCTGCAGCTGAATTGAAAAGAGGAATGTTCTTTTTGTCAAAGTAATTAAACTTTGAATATTTTAGGGGATAGTCTCTTGCATTATCTCTGCTCACAAGCACTGCAAAGTAGAATTGTGGTCACTTAAATGGGAGAGCTAAGAATTTAAGCCTTTCTGCACAAGCCTTCAGGCTTTTTCTTTCCATTGAAGATAATTGTGCATGCTAGAAATTGTCGAGCTCAAGGAAAGGTATTATTAATCTTCTATGAGAACCAGAGCTCAGCCTTGAGTTTGTGGGGGTTGGTGAAGAGTGGTCAGCAAGTAGAAGGCAGGAAGCCATTGGTCCTTCCCTATAAAGGAGGTAGCATTCTTATATTCTGGGTGAAGTCTTTTATAAATATTCAGAGATAAAATAATAGACAACAGAAAGAATGGACAGTTTTGGAAAATTTATACCATTATATTCCTTGGCAAATTTAATTCATGGGGTCTTGCATAATTTTGAACTCTTTATCTTTCCTTCCATTTGCTTCACAGTCTTTTTCTACCCATTTCTTAATATTAATGGATAAGGCAGGACAGAGGGAAATAGGCCACCATTAGAATCTGCAGTGCTTGCTAACTTGGTTCTTAAAACAAAACCAGCATAAGCCAGTTCTAGGTAGGAGCAAAAGCCAGTAGCTGAAAAGACCAGAAGCAAATCTCCAGACCAAAGGCTTAGAAAGAAGACAGTAAATGTAAGAAATAATTGAGTGATTGATAGGATCTTGGGATTAAATAAACCCAAGAAGAATGAGTAGGCTCAACGAGCAGTGAGTAGGCATGCTTACCTCAAATGCCTTTGAGATATCCAGGTCTTGCCTAGTGAGTCACTGGCTCATGGTCTGTGCATTTGTTGGACTTAATTGAATTGAAGTTTCAGTTTGAGGACACAAGCCCTTCAGGCACTCTTTTATCTGGTCTTCTACTTAACAGAGCTTCTCCTACTTCCCTAAAATATCTATCAACACCCACATGGAAACACTGTTCCTGTCTCTCTTTTGCATCTAGATACATAAGCAGGGATCTTTCAGCAAGTCTAGTCAAGGCATGTTACTATCAATATTATTTTCTCAGTGTGTGCTGAATTCAATGACATAACACACGTAATTTAATATATGTACTTTGTATATTTATTTTGTACATATGCATGTATTTACGTACCAACCCCATATCACATCATTTTGAATCGGTTACGTTAAATGCATTTTCTGTTATCAAATCTTTATCCCTGTACTCTACTCTACTCTTCCTAACTTATGTGGAGTGAGGTTACATAACTGATCACCCAAAATGTATTACCCAACCTGAAAGAAGAATAGTATTTTCAATATTGGTAGAATGCCTTTATACTTTATATCACCACATTCACATTCAAGGGATTACAAGAATTAAAGAAAAATACATTTTCAATAAAACAAATTGATATTTGCATGGATAAGACTACAATTTAACTCATTATGCAAACATCATTTTTTTTTTGACACTGGTACTTCCTTTGCAGGGCTTCTTCAAACTCTGTTGTTCATCTTGATGCCCAAAACAGACCCTTCATGAGGTCAGGAAGTGCCCCCTTAATGCATCTTATTTGAAATTCAGTATGAGATATTTAAGAAAGTATGGGATTTATACAAGACCCGATTCAATCTTGGCTAGACTAGCTGTAGATGATTTATTTCCTGCATTGATTTGTAAAGTATTCACTGAGCACCATTATATGTCCAAGATCCTGGGAATCAAGCACTAAATGATGGTATGAGTCAGGTTTGGCCAGGAAAGTGAAAATGACTATACGTCTATCAAACAAGATAAATTTTAAATGGAGAGTTAGAAAACGACTTGCTGGAAGATTTGGAGGTTTTTTTTTTTTTTTTTAAGAAGATAGTTATTTTTACTGAAAAGTCAAGAATTGCAGGAAACTACTACCATTTCATCAGGAATTTAAGTAGTAACAGCAACGATAGTCTGATGCTACTACTGCTACAACCTGCATGTGCAAGACTGCATTAGTCTATTGTGGTTGCTTTTCCCCCAAGCAGATCAACTTAAGTCTTTCTTCAGCCTTTTAATAACACATCTTTGCTTTTCCATTAGCAGATCCCAAACTACAACCATGCTGACAAGAAAGCCTGGGATCTGTAGTTTCCAGTGCTCTCGCCATGATGGTATGAGAGAGTCTAGAAAGAGGGTCACAAGAGACTCTGAATTGTTAGCAGAAATTACAGCATCATTATCGCACCACAACAGAAACAAAGTCTTAGACTTCATGGAGAACAACTCGGAACTCAGTGAGCTGGACAAACAACTAAACAAAGCTGCCCATAACTAGAATTGAATACTCTTATTATCCAAATTTCTGTATGACAACTTGCAGAACTTTTATGCGAATTTCACCATTCGATGAGAAACAACAAGCAAAACCTGTAAGTTTGTGCTAGCGAGTACATCCAAGTTATATGCAAATTCTGGCACTAGAATGCTAATTGCACTGAAGTAATATTTCAAATCTTCTCTTAAAAGGGTCTCATTCAGTGCTCATGTTTTTTAAACATGTTGTGAAATTATTGCTACTATTTTCCCAGTATCAAGTGAAAATATCTTCTAAGCAGCTGCAGGAGAGAGAAAAACAACAAAATACACAATATCAATGCTTTATAAAAATTTTAGATTATAGAGACAAAATGAATATAGTTAGGAGTGAGCATCATGGTGACACAGGTCAAAATACTACGTTTAAAGTGTAATTTTACTTTCAATAACATGCTATCATTAGCTGTATAAATATAAGCAAAAGGCAAATAAATAGAAGCTTACATTTAGGTTTTCTTATTATGCTCAATTCTTGGTCTTTGACTTTGAATATTGACTTACAGCCATCTACTTCTTGAATCACAAACTCCACAAAATCAAAACTGTCTGCCAGCCAGTTCCTCAAATTTGGAAATGGACATACCTGAGGCAGTTACTATTTACTCATTATCTCACCAGCTCTCTCTCCCTTCTTTTTACCTTCTTATAATAGCCACCGTGACTACAGTTTCTATTTATCAGTTTTAACCAGCAGACCCTCCTCAGAAAAACTCTTCAAGTGATAGATAACAATTTCTTTTTTTAATTTTTAATTTTAAAGATGTGGGGTACCTCCCAATTTAAAGAAAATAAAATGTGAGCTTAAGGTCTCCCAAAATTTTCCTTCCAAAAAAATTTCAAAGACAGATTAAATCTGGATAATGAAGGATGCTTTTAATAACAAAAATGTGTATTGGCTAGTTAGATGGGGAAACACAAGATTCAAAGGGTGAGATCAAACTATTTGAACTAGCTGGTCTCAGTGGCTCATGCCTGTGGTCCTAGTCCTTTGGGAGGCCGAGGTGGGAAGATTATTTGAGCCCAGGAGTTTGAGACCAGCGTGGGCAACATAGAGAAGCCTTGTCTTTACAAAAGATTAAAAAAAAATTAGCTGGGCCACATAGTGAGACCTTGTCTCTACAAAAATAAATAAATATAATAAATAAAAATAAATTGAGTGTGGTGGCATGTGCCTATAGCCTGTAGTCTCAGCTACTCGGGAGACTGAGATGGGAGGACTGATTGTGTCCAGGAGTCCAAAGCTGTGGTAAGCTGTGATCATGTATGGCAGCCTGGGCAACAGAGTGAGAATCCAACTTAAAAGAAAAAAGCTATATATTTGAACTAAGACTTGAAGGATAAATGGAGTAAGAAAGACAAAGGAGGCCAGGGGCTCAAAGCCAGGGGCAGTTGAAGATAAAACACCTTCTTTCAGATAGAAAGAAGGGCAGGTGCTCAGACCAAGGGAGAGGGGAAGTTCTTCTCCAGACTGGAAAAAGGGTAAATATAGCTAGAACATAGGATAAAAGGGTAAGAATAGCAGAGGGAATCTGTCAGGATAAACAAATTCGAGATAGCTTATAAGATATGTTGAATAATTTAAATTTCATTCTGGGATAAGGGAATACTCTAATAGATTTAATTGGGACAGCAAAGTGGCTCTACTTGAATTCTAAGATAACTATTTCATGTGTTCTATGGAATTTGGAGTGGAGGATATAATACTGCAGATGAGAAGAACTATCAACATGTCGTTGCAATAGCTCCCGAAATCTTAACTTTTTCTAGTTCAAAGCTGTACTACTTCTCTAAATATCATTTGTAGTCAGCATCTTTTCATCTTTGTTTTTGGTAAATTCAGTATTATTTATTTTCGTCTATGTTTGATCAGTGAACTAAATCATTGTTATTTCATTTTTATGCATATTTATTATTTTGCATAAACATAGATGTGTGGTTTTCTAGAATTTTTAGTTCATGCAGCCTAAAGTTATGAATGCTGATAATAACCTACATACATTGAGCACTTACTATGCATGAAACCTTGTGCTAAGTGATTAAAATGCAGCTTCCTATTTTATTTTCATCAAACCCTTTTGTGTATCATTATGGCCTTTATATGAATGACCTGGCTGAGGCTTAGTGCGGTGGCAACACTTACTCCAGGATATGGGATTAGTCACTCAGGTCTGACCCAGGTCTGACAGACCCTATGGCCAAAGCTTTATCCACCAAATGGCATGATTGAGCTCTTTTCATTCTTTGTGAGTCACAAAACATGGTGGCATCAGAAGAACATAAGGGAAGAAACTACCAGAAACAGCACAGACTGGGAAAGAAATGAGAGACTCTGTGAGGACATGACTCAGTTCCTCCAATAATGATGGGGCAGCAGATAACATTCTATTCAGGATAGATCTTATTTCCCCTCTGTTAATTCATTTACAGATAAAGAAACTGAGACCTAGAGAGTTGATTGAACTTGCTAAAGATCATTTAACCAGTCCATGGTAAAAGTGACATTCAGACTCACCAATATTCTACTCAAAAGCAGGACGATTTCTACTTTGTTCATTTGAAGATGGAAAAAATTCAAGTATTTCAGAGCCTCAGTAGTTCTTAGGACCGTGGAGGTTGGTTCCGCAGTACAAAGATGTATAAGATAAGGTCTTCAACGTGATGTTCTCACAACCCTGCCACGTTCATACGCACTCCCCTTTCTGTTCTTCTCCCGTTTGCTCACTTCCCTTCTCTTTGCTCTCTGCAGCAGACACTGTTCTTGGTGATGTAGGTTGTGAGACTTTTATGAGGCAGAAGGATCTCAAAGCCTTTGAAAATAATTCACATTATTCTATTTTGGGACTGAGTTATCCGCCATGAAGATATCTTGAAAATGAATAAAATGCACATCATTTTTCTCATCCAACCAAATAAATTCAAGCAAAGAACAGGATTTTTGATCTCTCCTAAGGAATACAGAACTAAAATAGAATTTACTTTGCATAATATCCCAAAATAAAAAGATAATTCTCTATATGTCCCAATGATCCTCTGGGAAGAGTATGGTCTTATGAAGGACTCCAAAAACTTTAGCACAGACAGCCATGTTTTCCCCCTCATCAATTTGTCTTCATTTCATACCAGAAGAAAATTGAGATTCTAAATTATGAGAGAAAAGGGACTATATCCAATTCACTATGCATTCTTTTATTCTTTAACTTGTAGCCCTGGTTTACAACCACTAATTGTTGCATCGTTAGTTGGAGACGCAGGTGTTAACAGCCATTCCTGTAACCTTAAATTAGTTTAATGTTACTCCTAAATGCCCCCTGGTCCAGATGGTGCTCTTTTTTAATTTGGTATTTTAGCGTAGTTGTATATTTAATACTTCTAAGTCTATTCTTAGACATATGGGTCATGTTTGTACATTTATGTATTTAGAAGAAATGTTAAGCCTACGTGAAAAATAATGAAAGGATCATTATCAGTTGTCCATTTTAATATATATATGGCAAGTGTCCTAGCTTTTTGGAGAGATGACTTACTGATGTATATGTTAAGTAAATGTAAATAGCATAAATGAGATGTCAGTAATAATATATGTGCAGTTACTAGGTTGTTGCCTGACACATAGAAAACACAGATAGTTGTCATTTTTATGGTTGTCATTATTAGTTGTGTTATTTCCTATAAGCTAATTTTCTTTTCCTACCTAATATTTTTGACAAGTTTGCTCACTCATCATTTTACCTGTGATGAATAAATTTGGAATAAATTCGAGAATTTATTAGTATTCCCAAATTTTAGTATGTGCAAAAGAGGAAGGATTAGTATTCCCAAAATTTATTAGTTATAGGATGCTAAGTGTAGACGTCTGGTCATAGCTGTGGAAAATAGAAAGCTTATTTAAAAAGATAATGTTGTGATACACTTTACCTATTGTACAAAGAAATGTCAAGTGAGTAAAATGATGAGTGAGCAAACTTGTCAAAAATATTGGGTAGGAAAAGAAAATTAGCTTATAGGAAATAACACAACTAATAAAAATGACAACCATAAAAATAACAACTATTTGTGTTTTCTATGTGTCAGGCAACAACCTAGTAACTGCACATATATTATTACTGACATTTCATTTATGCTATCTACATTTACTTTACATATACATCAGTAAATCATCTCTCCAAAAAGCTAGGACACTTGCCAAAAAATCACACTCTACTGAAATCAGTATGGCACCAGGCCTCTATGACTTTTAAGCCAACACTTTTTCAACAGACTGATACTGATATCATGATCAATAGGATGCTCAATTGATGCCATCTCTCTCTCTCTCTCTCTCTCTCTCTCTGTCACACACACACACACACACACACACACACACACACACACACACACCAATGCTTATGTAGTGAGACTTTCTCACTTAACAGATAAGTAAAACTGAAGTCTTAAAAAGGAAAAGCTCACAAGGCTGGTTAGTAGTAGTACTAAAATTGGAATCCAGCTGTCTGGCTGGGCTCTTCCTTGTCTACCTGACTCTCTTATGATAAAAATAAATCTCCGCTGACTTCCCACAAGCCTAACCTGAAATGACTCTATGTTTTCTTCAGTGGTTCATTTTTCTGATTTCAAGAATCCAAAGTCTAGGATAGGAGATAGAAAGACTCCAATACTGCCAAAGCAGAAGAGGGATTGGAAGCAGAACCCAGGGAATGGATCTCTGCCCCCAGCTCACCCATCTACCTGAACACAGGGGAGCCACTCATCTCCTCTGTGGCTCACATCTTCTCTGTAAGTCGGGAGAAGAGACTATCCTTACCTACTGCCTGGGCTTATTGGAGGAATCCAATGAGGTGATGGATGTTCCAAATAATGAGCTACTGTTGGGACTACAATGTTCCACAAGTTCATAACTTTGTAAGAATGAGCTGGGAAGAAGAGCAGACACAGACTATGTGCCCAATCCAGTCCATTTAAGCAAAACTCTGCTGGGCATCACAAAAGCACCTGTTGCACCCATCTCTCCTATTTTGCCATGGGATTGCCTCTAATATCTGCAGAAATTCTTAGCTCAGGAGCAACGATAGCCTGGGAATTTGAAGGTAGTCATTTCCTTCTCCTGTAATGCACAAAAGTGGAAAAGAAATGTCCCAGCTTCCCATGCTTCAGGGAGACCATTCTGAGGCACATTCCACAAGATTCCTGGGAGTGTCTGTGCCAGATTAAGCTCCAGAAGCTCACCCCAGTGTCCAGCTCACCACCACAGCATTTATGGACTGCTTTTCTTCCACTGACTCGCTTCCTCTCTCCCTGTCTTTGTTTCATATGATCTCCTTCGGCGACGGTTCGTTTTACTTGTCTACTGAACAAGGACCCCGTGGAGTGTTACCAACATGATTTCTGATTATGTCTGTGAGGGTGTTTCTGGATGACATTGACGTCTGAGTTGGAAGACTGAGTCAAGCAGAATGCCCTCCCCAACATGAGTGAGACTCATTTCACCCATTGAATGCTTCAGGTGAATAAAAGACTGAGTAAGAAAACTCTTCCTCTCTCTGTTTGCCTATCTTTGACCAGCAGGTCAACGGAGGTCTTCTCCTGCCTTCAGTCTCTAATTCAACCTGGAATTACCCCATCAGCTCTCCTGATTCCCAGGCCTTCAGACTTGAATTGAAACCATACCATTGGCTCTCTTGAGTCTGCAACTTGCTGACTCAAGATCTTGGACTTCTCAGCCTCTACAATCACATGAACCAAAGCATGAACCAAGACATATGAGTTACTTTTTAAAGCCCTTTTTGTCTAATCATGTTGAGGTCTCTTGTTTCCACAAAAATTTCCAGAACTTCTACCAATGTGCCTGGTGCTGTACTGGGAAATGCTGAACTTTGACGGGCCTCTGCCCTTGAAGTCTTTGCAGACTAATGAGGAAAACTGATATGAAAATAGATGATTACAACACAATGCAGTGAGGGCTACAGGAAATGTAAAACTCCCTGCACACTGGCTTTACCCCACAGTCGCTGTAGTAGCATTCATGTCTAGCTTCAGCACCAATTATTAAATTACTGGTAATACTTCCTCAGTACAGTCCCCCTCCCCCAGGGTTGGCACAGACTCCCAGTCAAGACATCTCCCCTAATGATATTTCTGGACTCTTGCGCTGACGCAATGACAGCTGTGAAGAATGCTTCGTCCCAGAAAGGTCAGGGAACAGCATAATCCACAGACTAGCAGCCACTTTGCACAAAGTCCATTGCTGAAACACAGATTTTAACCTTTCAGGTTTCTCTAAAGTAGGCTTCCGTGTCTGCACCCTGCCTGAGGCTGGCAGTGATGAAGAAAGGCAAAAGTGGAAACCATTATAGGGTAGTCCCTATACCAGACTTCTTATCCCGCACTGCCAACCATTACAAATGTTGCACTGGGAGCTTTAGAGCTGGGTTTATTAGACAACACATGCCTGATTAAAAGTGGAAATACTGCAGCTCATACTACAGCAAATGTAATAAAAAAAGTGGAGCATGGATATGCCAACCAATGACTTTCTTCATACTGTGGACTTAGGTGAAAGAATTTCTCTGCTGGGGCACCAGCCCTTTAGGGACACAAATCCAAGTTTCTTTTGGCTCTTCCACAAGTGGCTGTTAGCTGCCTGCTCTGAGCCAGACCCATTAATGAATACTGAGGATCTGGAGGTAATAAAACTAAATCCAGCCAGGTTTGGTGGCTCAGACTATAATCCCGTACCTTTTGGGAGGTTGAGGTGAGGGGATTGCCTGAGCCTGTGGGTTCGAGACCCATCTGGGCAATTTGGCGAGACCTCATCTCTACAATAAATCAAAAATTAGCCGGGCATGGTAGCGCGCACCTGTAGTTCCAGCTACTTGGAAGGCTGAGGCAGAAGGATCGCCGGAGCCCAACAGGTCGAGGCTGCGGTGACCGGGAGTGGCCACTGCACTGCAGTCTGGGCGACAGAGTGAGACTCCAACTCAAAAAAATAAAATAAAATAGATAAATAAATAAAATAAAACTAAATCCATTGTCCTTGGACTTCCATAATCTACTGGGGAAATTGGATGCACCACTTTGTTGCAGTGCATCAGTCTTCTTCAGTGAACTGCTTCTTAAGGAAGGTCATCAGTGAAGCGGTTTAGAGAAGGAAGTTTGGGGTTGGGCATATCTGTGTTTGAATCCAAGCTCCAACGCTTCATAGCTTTGCAGCATGGGCAGTGACTTATCTTCTCTGAACTTTGAATTCTTCATTTGAAAATAGGACAACAGCATATGGGGTCTGACAACTAAGTTCACGAACTTGTCACTGTGTGCTTATGTTGGCAGCACTGTACAAACAACTAGATACAGTTTCATAACCATGGTGTATCAGCATCTCACAGCTATGTTTGTATCGACATGTAGTAGTGTCTTGTTCAATGGCATTCATTATTATTGTTGCATGTTTCTGTGTCATTGCAAGAATGCTGGAGCTTAAATTAGAGCAATGAATAGACATTACATTTCCTGTTAAACTTAGCAAGAGTAGAAGTGAAATCAGGGGTATGTTAGTACAAGTTTATGAGAATAAAGTCAGGAAGAAAATGGCAGTGTACAGATGGAGTAAACATTTTTCTGAAGGGAGAGAATATGTTACTGGTGAAGAGAGGCCAAGATAGCCAGTAATGAGTGCAAATATTTGTTGAATTGTGTTTCAAAATTGTTGGCTAGCTGTGAAAAGCACAGCAAATCAAATGTAAATAGAGAAACAATTGGGAAAATTTCAACTGAAAATCTTGGCATGAGAAAGGTGTGTGCAAAAATAGTCCCAAAGGAGCTCTTGCATCACAACAATGCACCAGCTCACACAGTACTGTCTGTGAGGCAGTTTTTAGTCAGTAAAAATTACCTGTATGGGAGCACCCTCTCTACTCACTTGATCTGTCCCTCAATGACTTTTTTATTTACATGAAGATAAAGGAAATATTGAAAGGAAGCCATTATGATGACATTCAAGACATCGAGTGTCATACGATGACAGCTCTGATGGCCATTCCAGAAAAAGAGTTCAAAATTGCCTTTAGGAGTGAACTAGGCACTGGCATCAGTGCACAGCTTCCCAAGGGGAGTACTTTGAAGGTGACTGTAGCCATATTCAGCAAGAAGGTAAGTAGCACTTTTTCTAGGATGTGTTCGCAAACTTAATTGTCATACCGTGTATCTATACAGATGATGAGAACATTCTGCAGGAAAAAACCATCATGTAAGAGTATCCAACAGGAGGCATGCTGCTGCCTCCATCTTCTACCTCTACTGTTTCTGCCTGCAGAATCCCTATCCTTTCTCTCTGCCCAACCTGTACTTCATTGCCATGTCTGTGACTCTGTGTTTCACCCTCACCACTCCAGATTGTGGTTGCCAATAAGTTAAGTGACTTTAAGTGAAATGTTTAAGTGGAATGTTCTCAGTCGCAGTGTTCTGTCTGCAAAATGGATATCAATTAAAATTGCTAGGTTTGCCAATCTCATTCAATGACTAGGAGTGACATACTAAGTAAGGGTTGAGACCGTACCTTGTAAAGCATAAATTGCTCTAATAGGTTGTTCGTTACCTGTGGGAAGAGACTCTCAAGAGGAAACTACAGGTGCTGAGATAATTTTCCTGAGTTGTAGATGGTGCCGTTCCCTCTTATCTGAGTTATATATATTTTATGGGTATACATTTTATGATTTGTTTTAAGGCATTTACTATTTTTCGAGAATATGAAAGCAATGCACCTCATAGTACTGCACTTTAAAACACAAGAAGGTGGGACTCGGTGACTCAGCCTGTAATCCCAGCACTTTGGGAGGCCAAGGCGAGTGGATTGCCTGAGCCCGTGGGTTCAAGACCAGCTCGGGCAACTTGGCAAGACCTCATCTCTACAATTAAAAAAACTAGTTGGGCATGGTAGCATGCATCTGTAGTTTCCGCTACTTGAAAGCTGAGGCAGAAGGATCGCTGGAGCCCAGCAGGTCGACACTGGGGTGGTTGCGAGCATGCCACTGCACTCTAGCCTGGGCGACGAGTGAGACTCCAACTCAAATAAATAAATAAATAAACCTCACAAGACATGGCTTCTGTTCCTGAGGCAACACAGTTGCCCTGCCCTTATCTGAACACTGCTACTGCAACTCTGTGCCAGTCTGAGAGCCTAACTCCCAGAGGTCACAGCCAGGCTCTTCCTAATCACTACCACTAGTGCCTCTGTCCTTGCTACCTGTAGGTCAGGGAGGAAAAAAAGACGGCACTTGTGCATGCCCCCAAGATGGATGCTGCATCCAAGGTACAAAAGAGCGGACAGTTTCTGTACTGCACAGTCACCACGTCTTGGCTCCCTGCCAGGTGGTGCTCCCCTGCCTCCATGACAGGCTCCCAGGTACATGGCAGCCACCACAACCCTGCCTGGACACTGCAACTGAGGCCAAGTCCTCCTCTGAAGCTCAACTTCCAAGGGTTACTGCTGAGACCTTTCCAATTATGAACACCACTGTCTCTGCCCTCGCCATGAATGGGTCAGGGAGAGATCAGAAAACTGGGGCACAAAACAAAGTCAGTTGACCATACACACCATACACCACAGTCATACTTATAAGGGAAAAAGAAAATTTCAAAAAGCCTAATTCTAATGACAGAAAATTCAGAAATAAAGTGTCAGCTTTCTCAGGTGAGAAGGGAGCAGTTCAAGAACTCCAGCAATACCAGAAAGTTTTGACAACTATAAAGGATTGCTTCAGTTACCTAGCAACGAATCCTAAATACAGTGAAATGTTTAAAATGATAAATATAGAATTCAGAATATGGATAAAACTCAATGAGATTCAAGTGAAAGTGGAAATACAAAGTAAAGAAACCATATTTTTTTAAAAGTAAAGAAATCAGGAAGATAATTGAAGAGCTAAAAGACGACATGTCCATTCTAAGAAAAAAATAATCTCTGGAGCTGAAGAGCTCACTACAGGAATTTCAAAATGCAATCGCAAACCTTGACAACAGACTAGACTAGACAGAATAAATAATTTTGGAGCTTAAAGTCATATTCTTTGAATCAACTAAGCAAACAAAAATAAAGCAAAAATAATCTTAAAAAATAAACAACAATAAATAAAAAAAATCAGCCGGGCTTGGTAGCTCATGCCTGTAATTCCAGCTACTTGGAAGGCTGAGGCGGAAGGATCACCGGAGCCCAGCAGGTTGAGGCTGCGGTGGCCGGGAGCAGCCACTGCACTCCAGTCTGGGCGACAGAGTGAGACTCCAACTCAAAAAATAATAATAATAAAATAAAATAAAATAAAATAAAACAACCAGTCCTATTTAACATAGTACTGGAAGTCCTAGCCAGAGCTAGGAGCTGCATTCAGGCAGGAGAAATAAATTAGGCAGGAGAAATAAATTAGAGGTATCCAAATAGGAAGTCAAATTATGCCTTTTTGCACATGATATAAATCTATACCTAGAAAACCCTGGAGAGTCTGCCAAAAGTCTCCTTGCACTGATAAACAACTTTAGTAAAATCTCAGGATACAAAGTTAATATGAAATCAAAAATTAGTAGCCAGCAAGTAGACTAAGAACCAAATGAAAAATACAATCTCATTCATAATAGCCACAAAAACCAAAATACCTCAGTATTAGTCCAACCAAAGAGTTGAAAGATCATTACAATGAAAAGTATAAAATGCTCTTCAAGGAAATCAAAGACAAAACAAACAAATGGAAGAATACCTGATGTTCATAGATTGTAAGAATCAATAGTATTAAGATATCCATGCTACCCATAGCAATCTACAAATTCAACATCAAATGACCAGTGTTATTTTTCACAGTCCCAGAAGAGACAATATTTAAATTCATATGAACGCAAAACAAAGCCCAAATAGCTAAAGCAATGTTCAGCAAAAAAAAAAAAAAAAAAAAAATTGGTGGAACCACACTCCTACATTTTAAACTTTACTTCAAAGTTATGAGTAACCAAAACAGGTACAAAAATAGACACATAGGCCAATGGAACAGGATAAAAAAAAAATACAATCACAGAGCTTCAACCAGCTCATCTTTGACAAAGCCGACAGTAAAAAAATCATTGAGGGGAATGAAAACCTATTTAGCAAATGGGGCTGAGAAAACTAGCGAAACACATATAGAAGAATGAAATTGAATCCCTACCTATTACCACATACAAAAATTAACTCAAAATGCATTAAGGTCTTAAATGTAAAACCTCAAGCTATAAGAATCTTAGAAGGAAACATAGGGAACACCCTCCTTAGACACTGTCCTAGGTGTTAAATTCGTGAACAAGTCCTCAAAAGCAAATGCAACAAAAACTAAAATTGACAGGTGGGACTTTATTAAGCTAAAAATTTGCAGCAAAATAAATCATAAAGAGAGTAAAGAGACAACTCACAGAATGGGAAAAAAGTATTTGCAAACCATGCATCTGACTAAGGCCTAAAACCCAGGATTTATAAGGAATGCAAACAAATGGAAAAAAAAAAAAAAAAAAAACAACGAAACAAACAGATAACCCAAAGGGCAAAAGACAAGAACGTCTCAATGGAAGACATACAAGCAGTCAGGAAACATGAAAAAATGCTCAGCAATCATCAGGGAAATGCAAATCAAAACTACAATGATATATCATCTTACACTGATTAAGATGCTTGTCATTGAAATGTCAAAAAACAACAGTTGTTGGTGAGGCTGTGGAGACAAAGAAATGCTTTTACATTGTTGGTGGGAATATAAGCTAATTTAACCTTAGTGGAAAGTGGTTTGGAGATACCTCAAAGAACTAAAAATAGAGCTTTCATTCTACCCAGCAACCCAACTTCTGGAGTATACTCAAAGGAACACAAATTGGTATACCTGAATGTGTAAGTTTATTTATTGCAGCGCTATCTTCAATAGTAAAAACATGAAATCAACATAGATGGCCATCGACAGTGGATTGGATAAGCAAAATGTGGTACATATACACAATGAGATACTGTGCAGCCATAAAGGAGATACATGAGATACTGTGCAGTCATAAAGAAGAACAAAATAGCCAGGCTTGGTGGCTCAACCTGTAATCCCGCGCCTTTGGGAGGCTGAGGTGAGTGGATTGCCTGAGCCCGTGGGTTTGAGACCCACCTGGGCAGCGAGACCTCATCTCTACAATAAATCAAAAAATCAACCGGGCATAATAGCCCATGCCTGTAATTCCGACTACTCAGAAGGCTGAGGCAGAAGATCACCGGAGCCCAACAGGTCGAGGATGCAGTGGCCGGGAGCGGCCATTGCACTCCAGTCTGGGCGACAGTGAGACTCCAACTCAAAAAAAAAAAAAAAAAAAGAAGAAGAACAAAATCATGTCCTTTGCAGCAACATGGGTGCATCTTGAGATTATCATTCTAATTAAACTATCACAGAAACAGAAATCTGAATACCACATCTTCTCACTCATAAGCGGGCATTAAACATTAGTCACATGGGCACAGGTATGGGGATAACAGACTCCGGGCACCGCTAAAAAGAAAAGGGAGGGAAAATAAGAGACACCAAACCACCCACTGGGTACCACCACCACTGGAGGCAGGAGGGTTCATCAGAAACCCAATCCTTGCCTTTACATAGCACACTTATATAGCAAATCCTCACATATACCCCACCATTCTAAAATATACTTTAACAAGAATTGTAAAAAATCAAAAAATAAAAGTCTCTCTCTTTCTTTCTCTCTTTCTCATGCACACACACATGCACAACAAAACCTTTGAGAAATATATTTTGTAAAGACACAAAGGCTACAACTTACTGGCAGAGAGAAAAAGAGAAGGGAACCAACTTAGAAAACATACTTGACATAATCAAGGAAAATTTCCCCAATATTTTTAGAGAGGTTGACATGCAGATACAAGAAATTCAGATTTTATGCAAGATGACCATCCCCAAAAGCTTATAACCATGAGACTTTCCAATGTCAAGGTGAAATAAAAAATCTTATAGGCAGCTGGAGACCAGGGTTGTGTCATCTATAAAGGGAGATCCCCTCAGACTAACAGTGGACCTCTCAGCAGAAACTTTACAAACCATAAAAGAGTTGGGGGTCCATTTTTAGCATTCTTAAAAAAAATTACCAGCCCCCCAATTTTTACCCTGCCAAACTAACTTCATAAGCAAAGAAAAAAATAAGTTTTTTTTTTCCCACGCAAACAGTGTCTAAGGGAATTCATCACCATTAGACTCGCTTTGCAAGAGATGCTTTTGGGAGTTCTAAACATGGAAACAAAAGAATTATACCATCTGCCACAAGAGCACATGTTAGCACATGGCCTACAGACTCTATGAGTTAACCAAACAAGATTGCAAAGCAACTAGCTAAAAACATTATGGCAGAGAAAAAACCCACATGTCAATATTAAGTTGAATATTAGCTGCCTCACTTAAAAAATTTTTTTCAGTGAAAAAACATAGAGTGCCAGATTGGATGAAAAAAAACCCCGTCCTTACTGTCTTCAGAAGATCCATTTCACATCAACCAACACTCATAAGCTTGAGGTAAAAAGATGAAGTACCTAGCACACAAATGGAGAACAAAAAATACCAAGGATTACTGTTCATATATCACATAAAACAAATTTTAAACCAACTACAATTAAAAAATAATAATAATAAAAGATAATACATAATGATAAATGATTCAATTCAACAGGAAGACTTACCTATCCTAAATATATTCAACCCCATATTGGAGCACCCAGATTTGGAAGTTCTAGCCAGAGCAATTAGGCACATTAAGGAAATAAAAAGCATCCAAATAGAAAAAGATAAGTCATAATTTCTCTTCACAGAGGATATGGTTCTATATCTAGAAAATTCTAAATATTCCACCAAAACACTCCTAGCACTCATAAGTAACTTCAGTAAAGTTTCAAGATACAAAACCACATTCAAAAATTAGTAGCATTTCTTTACATGAACAGTGTTCAAAATGCTAAACAAATCAAAAACGCAATGTCATTTAAAATAGTCTCATACATACAAAAATAAAATACCTGGGAATGCATCTAAGCAGGAAGTGAAATATTTCTACAATGAGAACTACAAAGCACTTCTGAAAAAAATTAAAGATGACACAAACAAATGGAAAAACATTCCATGCTCATGAGTTGGAAGAATCAATGTTAAAATGTCCACACTGCCCGAAGCAATCTACAGATCCAACACAATCCCTATCAAATTATCAGTATAAATGTTTGGAGTTAGAACAAAAACAATTCTAAGATTTAGATGGAAACAAAATGGAGTCTGAATGTCTAAACCAACATTAAGCAAAAAGGACAGAGCTGGAAACACCATGTTACCCAACTTCAAATCTTACTGCATGGCTACAGTAACCAAAACAGCATGATACCTATACAAAAGTGGACACATATACCAATGGAACAGAATAAAGAACCCCAAAATAAACCCACATAGCTACAATCAACTGATCTTCAACAAAATCAGCAAAAATACACTCTGGGGAAATGTCACCATGTTTAATAAATGATGCTGGGAAAACTGACTAGCCATATGCAGAAGAATGGAATTGGACCACTACTTCTCACTGTATACAACAATTAACTCAAGATAGATAAATACTAAAGTGTAAGATCTCTGACTATAAAAAATGCTTAGAATAAATCCTAAGAGACACTCTTCTGGACATTAACTTAGACAACAATTTATGTTTAAGTCCTCAAAAGTAAAGCAGCAAAAACAAAAGTTGACAGCTGAGAGCTAATTAAACTAAAGAGTCTGCACAGCAAAAGAAACTATCAACTGAGTAAATAAATAGACAGCTTCATGGAAGAAAATATTTGCAAACTATGCATCCAACAAAGGACTAATGCCTGGAGTCTATAAGGAACCTAAAGAAATATATAAGAAAAAATAATAATAATCTTATTAAAAAGTGAACCAAGTACATAAACAGACATTTCTCAAAAGAAGATATACAAGTAGCCTGTAAAAAATGCTCAACACCACTAATCATCAGGAAAATGCAAATCAAAACCATAATGAGATACCATCTCACACCCATCAAAATGAGCATGATTAAAAAGTCAAAAACCATAAAACAATGGTGAGACTGTGGAGAATAAAGAGTGTTCATACACTGTTGAAGGGAATGGAAATAATTCGGCCCCTGTGGACAAAAGTTTTGAGATTTCTCAAAGAACTAAAAATAGAACTACCACTCCACCTGCTTTCCTATTACTGGGTAAATACCTAAAGGAACATAAATTGTTCTACTGAAAGGACCCCTGCACACACATCTTTATCACAGCACTATTTACAATAGCAAAGACATGGAACCAAGCCATTCTCTCTCTCTCTCTCTCTCTCTCTCTCTCTCTCTCTCTCTCTCTCTCTCTCTCTCTCTCACACACACACACACACACACACACACACACATACACACAAACACACACCATGGAATACTATGCAGTCACAAAAGGAATGAAGTCAGGTCACTTGTACTAACATGGATGCAGCTGGGGACCAGTATTTTAAGTGAATTAATGCAAAAACAAAACCAAATACAATATGTTGTCATTTTCAAGTGGGAGCTAAACACTGGGTTCATATGGGCATAAGGATGGGAACAACAAACACCGGGGGAAGGAAGAAGGCTCCCAAGGGTTGAAAAACGACCTATGTATGAAGGGGAGGCCCCCAAAACGGAATGTATTTATTAAAAATTGTGTATTTGTTGTTACATGTTTAAACTTTAGTCAACCTCATAATACCCTCTGTTTGATGCAATACACTATCGAGATGTTTTTTCCACTGCTCAAAACATTCATTGAACTAGTCAAGTTTGATAACCTTTTAGTGCTTCTGGCACTCATTGCTTCTCCACTTCCACTTCGACAAAATGTTTCCCTTGGTGAAATTTTTTTCAGACAATTTTTCATCTGGAGAAACAAAAAAAGTCACTTGTGATGAGATCAGGTGAATAGGGAGGGTCGGCATGGGGTCATGTAGTTTTTGGTCAAAAACTGCTGAACACTCAGTGCAGTGTGGACAGCTGTGCTCATAAATCACCCATTCTGAAATGGGAAAATGCTTTGAAAGAACCTCCAAAAAAAAACAATTAACTGAAGCCAAATGCAGTCTCTCACAACACTAGCTGGTACACTGAGGCTAATGGGTTCCTAGAACAGTTACAGAAACCTGTACTAAAGAAGGCCCACCTTCCAAAAATAATTCCATTTGGGGGGTGGTCTCCTTATAGTCGATGCTGACTGTAAGGGTAATGGTTTCAGTCGAAATCCAAACCTCACCATTATGCAATATACCCATGTAACAACAATGCACATGTATCCCCTGAATATATATAAACATAAAAAATAAAAACATAAAAAAGTTAAGAAAACAAAAGGCACTCTTCATTCCACTTTACCCATTGCATTCCTTTAATAGGTTTCCTTTTTTTCTTCTATAAGCTCTGCATATTTGGGTTTGACCTGGCTTGGTTTTCAAGTTGAATATTCCTCTATTTGCCTGTTGGACAAAGTCCTGAAACTAGTTAAGAGAGGACCAGGGAGAGGAGAGTGAAGGGAAGGAGAAGGGAAGTGAGTGATCAGCTGGCCCTGGTCTTTATTGAAGCCTGCCTATTACTTATGTTTGAGCCCCTGTTCTGTATGTTAAAGAAGAAAGCTCCAAAGAAGTGAGGTGTATGTTCTTTCTTCTGAAAAAACAAATAGGTACAGACCTGTAAGGATTCTAGCTCGCATGTCTAAATTGCCACTTCACTAGGTAAAAACTCAGGGACTCAGAGTAGGGGACCAAAACAAAAAAATCAGGCTGGAAATGCTGGAGACGGGAGAGGGAGAGGGAGAGAGAGAGTTGTGTGTGTGTGTGTGTGTGTGTGTGATTTCTTCCTGGGACTTAAGAAAACAGCAAGAAAATCACAGTGAGCACAAGAGATAAACTAGAGAATGTTCATCTGTGGCCAAATTAAGGGGGAAAAAAACAGACCAGGTAAGCAAAAGCCCTGGAGCTGCCTTTAATGAGGATTCAAAGTAATAAAACTTCTGGAGCGAAGGTTGTTTCTAGAGTCCTTGAAGGTCCATGGACTTGAATGTGCTCTCTTTTTAGTTTAGAGACCTAAATCTGGGGTCCAAGAAACTCTACAGACTATAAACACAAGAGACCAGGAGAAGCTGTGGTTTGGTCTCCAGTGGAAATCACAGGTCTTTTCATCACATGACAGTTGTTTCAAAAATTGAAAATATCACTGCTCTTATATTACAGAGGTTATTAAATCCATCACTAAATTATGTTATTTAATATGTTAATCGAGACATATCTGTTACTATGTCACAAGTTTGTTTTTATTTTTAGTGTTTGGAACTGGCATTTAACAGAATTAGCTTTGCTTGTAATTCTTTGTATTATATTTAATACAGTAGAAGTATTGCCCTGAAAGAATCCAGAAGTTCACTCACAGTTCTAAAATATCATAGCATAAGAAGGTAAGGAACTCATCTCAGTGACCACAGGAGAGATACCCTTGGGGGCTTTCAGAGGCAAAATTGCATTGTCCAGGTGCTTGGCAGTCAGAACTGAAAACCTGACTTTAACTTATGATACAAACAAAAGGATACATTGTATCTCAAATGCTTTAAACCTGGAACTAGGGTTGGCTTTGGAATAGTATAGTTCAGCATATCACCAACGACATGAGTGACTCAGGTTCTATTGGCTTCTCTACTTTGCCATCCATAGGGTAAATTTGGTGACAAAATGATTTCTTCATGGCCATGACATGACTACAAGAGCAACTGGGTTACTTGCATTGTTTCTTTACCTCCAGGTGGAGAAAGAGAAACTTCTCTCTCTGTCTTACAAGTGAGTGGAAATCTCCAAAATTCTGGAGATTAGTTGACCAGAATTTGACCATATGCTCATTCATCAACCAATAATCAGCAAGAATAGTATGATTAGAGTAGAAGGCCAGGGCTAATTAGAGCCACTCCTCCTCTCCCAAGAGAGGAGTCAATTATTCAAATGCATGGTGTGGCTACACAATGGAGAGAGAGAGGAATGAATCTTGTGTGGACCAACATGTCATTCATGGGCTTTGCAATCATCTTGTTCATAGTCTGCAGATTAAGTGTTTGAAACTCTGTGTTTGGTTGTTTAAACATCTGTGAATATTTGCATGCAGAAGTACCAGGGAGAGGCATGGACAGTTGACCAAGGAGCTAGGTAGAGACTCAGGGAAAGTGTGCATGATATTCTTACAGAAGTCATTAGGGCTTGTGCAGTTTTCCAGCTGCTGTACTCCAGATGAATTAGAATGAAGCTGAGATTTTGAACCCCTCCACCATCAAGGTCTCTGGAAACAATCTGGGGCAACTGAAGTTTCAGACAATTGCCTCCAACTATGAGTAAACTTCTCCATTCTCCCCAGTGTGTCTCACCACTCCCCATCATGTTTTGTATGTATGCTATAAAAAAGGCAGGGAAGTACTAACTTAGTAACAGAGAGCAAAGACATTGCAGCAAGACTGCATTGGTTAAAATTTGAGCTCCACAAACTATGTAGCTTCTCTATGCTTGTTTTTTGTTTTTTTTTAATTTGAAAATGGGGGCCGGGCTTGGTGGTTAAGCCTATAATCCCAGCACTTTGGGAGGCCGAGGTGAGTGGATTGTCTGAGCCCGCGGGTTCGAGACCCACCTGAGTAACTTGGTGATTCATTTCTCCAATAAATCAAAAATTAACCAGGTGTGGTAGTGCACGCCTGTAGTTCCAGCTACTTGGAGGGCTGAGGTGGAGGAATCGCTAGAGCCCAGCAGGTCTAGGCTGCGGTGCCCAGAGCGTGCCACTGCACTCCAGCCTGGGCAACAGAGTGAGACTCCAACTCAAAAAAAGAAAAGAAAATGGGAATTGCCACAACAATGATCTTCTTACAGGTCATGGTGAATTTTAAATGAATCACAGCATGCCAAGCACTGTTTTTAAGTGTCTGAGACATATAAACATTAACTCAATCTTACTGTTTTTGTTTGTTGATTGGTTTTTAAATAAGCTCCCTACCACTCCTCTGTTCTCTAACTAGTAGTCGACGCAACGCAAACCTATCATTTCAGAAATATCTCTAATCCAAAGGTACATGTTTTATGTGTTCAATAGATATTGTCATAACATATAACAAAAATCTATGAAATAGACCAATGAAATCTTTTTTATTGGTGAATGGGCAGCTGTGGTGGTTAGACCTAAAATCCCATGAAGTTTAAGGCTGACCAGGAGAACATAGTTGCTCTCTTCTGTGCTCACACATGCATATACACACATACTAAAAATAAAATATGCGTACTACCAAAAACCCACTCTCGGCATCAAGGACAGTACAAATAATCACATTCCAACCTGAATTTTCTGTGGGGTATAAATGAGATTGTATTACCACTAATACTTGGATATTTTAATCTGACAACAGGAAGTCAGCTTTTTCTCCCTAGCCAAGCTCTCTACATCCCAACCTAACTAGGTAATTCCTTAGTAGCCGAGAGGTGTCTCACATACACTCAAGAGCAGACATGTCCATTATCTTTTTTCATCTTCCATGACATCTTCCCTGATCACTTCTTAGTATCCCTTAAAAACCAGTGACTTTCCATGATACTTGGCTTCAAAGCTACAAAATTGTTGAAATAGCATTATATTTCCTAGACCTCTCTATGACAAAAAAGACTTCTCCTCCAGTTGTCGCACTGACCTTTGTTATTTGGGCTCTGAGGTGATACAGCTTATCTTTGAGCACCATGAAGTCTGAATGGCCCCTTCAGATTATTTCTGCATGTCTTGTATCTACGTAAGAGGAGACAGACACCATTTGGCATTTCTGTTTCTTTTATCAGGCAATTCTACACACACACACATACACACAGACACACACACACACACACACACACACACACGTGCACGCACATGAACTCACACTCACAAATTGTTTTGTGAAAATAAAATAAATAATCTATGGCCAGAGGAAGCAGTCTAGATCTTTATACCAATGCTCCACCCAACCCTGTTTCTCCTCTTCAGGGGCACACCTTGATGCTAAGGTATAGATAACTGACTAATCAAGTAGTGAGGGGTGAAAAACAAGATAGTGATTCTAGGGAAAATTCAAAATGGCAGTTGCATCAGGCAGCAAGAAAAGTAGTCATAGGAGAAATTATATTGTTCTCCTGTTAGGAATACTGAAGATACAGAGAATAAATTGGCAAGTATTGATGAATTAATGATGGTGGCATCAGCTAAGAACAGGTGGTGGCTCACAGCGGCCGTGGAGATGTTACTGAAATAGGTCATCCCTACCCCGTGATCTCCCTCCCCACATATGCCTGGGCTTCTACTTTCTATATTTTCTTTAGAGTGTGAGATTAAGATATTGTGCATAATCCACAAAGGACTGAGTTGCATGTGGTTTTGACCTTGATGTGTTAATCATGCATTGTCTCTGTTAATTCACTCTTTCTCTGTATTATGAGTACCCCAATTGGAGAGAGAAGAGATGTGGAGGCCTGTTCTGTGCAACACATATTTCTGAGATAGAGAACAAAATACCAAATAATGTGGACAGTTTCTGAAGCTAATAGTCTGAGAAGCTATTTGTAGGTAAGCCCCAAACAAGGTTACAATTCACTGAATTTCAGCATATGGCCATGCTTTTGACTGATATCTTTTTAAAAAAAATCACTGTGGCCACTGAGCACTGCAGCTCACTTTGAAGGACTGAGGTGGGAGACTTGCTTGAGCTCAGGAGTTTGAAACCAGTCATAGCAAGACCTTATCTCTACAAACAATAATAATAACAATAAAAATAGTGGAGTATGGTAGTGCACACCTATAGTCTCAGCTACTTAAGAGGCTGAGGCTGGAGGATTGCCTAAGTTCAGGAGGTCAAGGCAATCCAGGAGGTCAAGCTGAGATTGTGCATCTGCACTCCCGTCTGGGCAATAAAGTGACATCTTGACTCAGAAAAAAAAAATCACAATGGCAGTTCAGAATTTTGTTCTTGCTCTCTCTGTGGAAGAATAACTTTTTTTTTTTTTTTTTAGTTGGAGTCTCACTCCATTGCCCAGGCTGGAACGCAGTGGCACAGAGGTTCACGGTCACCCCAGTGTCGACCTGCTGGGCTCCGGTAATCCTTCCACCTCAGCTTTCCAAGCAGCCGGAACTACAGGCTCACACTACCACACCCAGCTAATTTTTTTATTTACTGTAGAGATGAAGTCTCACCAAATTGCCCAGGCTGGTCTTGAACCCGTGGGTTCAGACAATCCACTCACCTCGGCCTCCCAAACTGCTGGGATTGCAGGCTGAGCCACGGAGCCTGGCCAAGACTAACTTCTTAAAGAGTGAGGAATAATCTCTGAGGAATGTCACTAGGCATGGATTCTGGGTTAATGCTGCCACTGAGTTAAGTGTAGAGAAGTGACCTGTCTGTTTATAAAGATATTTGAGAGGTGAATTGTTCACAACTTTGGGCTCAGCTGAGAAGCAATATGTTTGTATGAATGGGTATAATGTGCGTATTTCCAATGACCCCCCCCCAAATCTGCCCCTAACACACTGCCTTATTTATGTTCAGGAATGAACATTCATAGAGTTCTGGGTTGGGCCAAGCATCATCTTACCATACTGTAACATCCACTGCTAATGTTCTTCGTAGTACCTCTGTCCTACTGAACTCAGATTTTCTGTCCTGGTGATCATGGCTCTATCCTTACTCAACCCCAGGGAAGAGGATAAGAGCTTTAATATGTCCAATTATAAAAATGTACAGATGTCACTGAACTGTCCTGAGTCTTTGCCTACCCCACCTAAAATACCAAAAATGTCAAGAGGTAACTGACTGAGCATTCATTCCGTGCAAGCATTTTCCCAAGCATTTTACAAATGTTAATCTCTTTAATCCTTCTCTTATAGCCGTGATCAAGATTAAGTGAATCAATATATGGAAGTATTTAGGACATTGCACCAAATGTAGTAAATGCTCTGCGAATGCTTTTTTGCTGTAACTGCTACTATGTCTACTGCACCTTCTTTTTTGCTTTTTGTTTCAGTTTCCTAGAGCTGACATAACAAAATGCCAGACTCGGTGACTGAAATAACAGACATTCATTTTCTCACATTCTGGAGGCTGGAAAGTTCCAGATCAAGTTTTGAAAGGATTGGTTTCTCCTAAAGTCTCTCTCCTCTTAGACGGCCGCTTCCTCCTTGCTATGCCTTCACAAGGACTTGCCCTGTCTGTGTCCAAATTACTTCTTCTTATGAAGACACTAGTCTTGTTTCATTAAGACTCACCCCAGCGACTTCCTTTTAATTTAATCGCCTGTTTTAAAAACCCAATCTCCAAATACAGTCACTTCCTGAGGTCATGAAAGTTAGGACTTCATCATGAATTTTAGAGGGACACAATTCAGCCCTTAGCAGATGTCAGGGCATGACTTTGCTCTTAAGTTCCTACTGTGAAACCCTAGAGATGACTTTTCATTAAGACTTCAGTGAAAGCTGAGGTGGTAAGTAAAAGGTAAAGAATATAGAACGTGACCTACAACTTAAAAGGACTTTAAAACCATGCAGCTGGGTTTAGTATCTTAAGGCCACCTTGAGGAGATCTTTAAAGACTGACTCCATTGTGTCCCTGCGGCATACTACATTCTGATTTTTGTCTTCTAGTAAATGGGTGCTGATGTAAGTCTATGAGGCCACTGAGAGGAAAAAAGTAATGCTTTCTTATACAATTCTATGATCATCTTCTCCAGTTCAGATTTTTGATTCAGGATACATAGCTTCCAAAAATGATGAAGAGAAGGAATGTCCATTTTCTTTATCAAAAAATCCCTTTTGGACTTGTTCTTTGGCCCCAACAATGCCATCATAGCAAAATTTTTAGTAAGTCATTCTGAATGATTATTGAATTAAAAGTAATTGTCAATGTAAAATATGCTTCTATATTTCTTTTATATTTCATTCTCATCTTTTAGCAAATTGTTTTGCATTATTTTTTCTATTTCCTGCCTGTAATTTCTCCAAGCATGTTTTCCTGTCCTTGGAAATGTTTTTAGTCATGCTATTTAATATATTTTTTAATGTTGATCTTATTGCTTCAAATGTGGCTGTCATCTTTGCATTGGTTTTATTTTCTCATTGATTTATTTTTCTTATTTGATCTATTTTCACTCACTTTTTAACCTCTTTCTATTATTACATTGTCAGTTTTTTCCTTCAATCTCTATGATTTTTCTGAGTTTTTTTCTTTTTTTTAAGAGAAACTGTTTTCAAATTATTCTAGTGTCTGATTCTGTGCTGTTTTCTAGAGTAATTCTGATAAGATTCAGCTGTTTTATCTTGCTTATATTTTTGTCAGCATTATTATATTTTAATTTCAGAATCAGTGCATGAATTTCCACTTCTCTTCTATTACATGCTTGAAACTTGTAGAGAACAATTCCTTCTGAGTCAGTTATTTTCTCCCAGCAAGTGAGAAAGTTGGCAGAAGGCAAAGGTCAAAGATAGTCAACAATTTGCATTTTGATTAATGGTCTCAGTCATTCTTCAGCTAATGTCCTTGGACCTGAGGGCATGTATTTCTCCAGTTTGAACATTCAAAAGTTCTTAAGGCTCACAGTGAAGTTCTGGAAATCACAGGTTCTCTGTATGTTATCTGCTTCTCTTTCTTTTTCCAGATTGTCTCTGGGTGGCTTCTTCATAAATGCTTTGAAGTGTCTTTCAACACTGAAATTTATCTTAGAGAAATGTACATGTATTCATATATTTGAAGAGACTATTATTGTCTGCTATTTTAATATACTTTCTTTCAGTTATCCTTTATATTTTGTGATGTGTAGTTGTGGTTACCCTCTTGTGTTATGGAAGAAATGATTGCATTCTCATTTTTTATTCTTTCTAAAATTATTGTGATGGATATCCAGCAAGGGACATGGAGACAAACATCTTTGTCCCATCATATTTTATCAGCCCAAAACTATTCATTCTTACACGTAATTCCTTTACTTCGCCCAAATATGATTATTTCTGCTGATGTGTTTATATAATGTGACATTTCTTCCTACTCAAACAGTCAGCATATAAATTAATGGCTTCATAAATGATGATACCAGTCATCAATGACCAGTTATATTTAGAGGAACACAAAGAGAAGAAATAATGTTTTCTTGCTCTTCTACAATATGATGAAAATGATAAGCTTCATGAGAGCAGTTTTATTTTATTATTTGCCATAGCATCAGTCCTTAATAGTGTATGGAACTTAGCATGTTCTCAATAAATTGATGGTAAATTAATTAATAAAGTTTATGCCTCCAGGTCCTTATTGACATATCTATGATCCTAGCTCTGCATTAACTGCAAACAACTACTCAGAATTTATTATTTTAACAAACACTACACACAAGATAAATTATACTCTTAGATTCATCAAAATTGCACACCCCAGAATACATACCCCCCCCACACACAATAACATTTTAGTCCAAAGAAACAACTTGGTTTCCAAAGTTCAAGTTCTGCTAAAAAATTAAGCCAACTTATATGATCAATGAGAACACACCCTCTGGTTCTAGAACCATCAAGTTAATTTTGGCTTCAATTTTTCTGTCTTTTCCAATTTTTTAAACTATTAATAAAAGGACCATTATTATTGTTCTTTCTTCCAGACAAGGAAATAGTTTGCTCTAAGTTTCAACTTAATTTATTATTAATTAGAGAATAGATAGTGGTTGCCACTTTTTAGGTGATAAATTTTTTTGGCTTCTCTTCCCATTAAAGTTAAAGGAAAAAGTTTGAGCACATGTATCTTATCACTAGTATTTTTTGCAGCAAATAGCTGTTGGGGTTGCAGTCAACATAGGTTTTTGAAGATTGGAGGATGGTAAATAAACCATCCAAGCTGTGTTCATGTAATACTGTAGAGCAGTTAAAAGCTAAGGCCAGGCCGGGCTTGGTGGCTCAGCCTGTAATCCTGTGCTTACGGAGGCCGAGATGAGTGGATTGCCTGAGCCTGCGGGTTCGAGACCCACCTGGGCAACTTGGCGAGACCTCATCTCTACAATAAATAAATAAATAAATAAATAAATAAGCAAGCCAGGCGTGGTAGCACGTGCCTGTAGTTCCAGCTACTTGGAAGGCTAAATGGAAGGATCGCCGAAGTCCAGCAGGTAGAGGCTGCGGTGGCCGGGAGCATGCTGCTGCACTTCAGTCTGGGCGACAGAGTGAGACTTCAACTCAAAAAAAAGAAAAAAGTTAAGGCCAGATGTGCAGATGTGTCTATAGAAATGTGACTATATCCCCAAAACTTAAAGCTGAGTAAAAGAAAAAATATAAACAAAATAAGGTCTTTAGCTCAGTGTTGTATAAGTTCAATATACATAAAATAATTCATGATCTAGGAACCTATGCCAGTAAAATGTATTAAATAAACACAACGGAGAAGCACCATGCAGAAATCAGTGATAAACTGTGACGTAAGACTTAACCAAATGCAGTGGGAGGTTAAAAAAATACATCATGTGGTAAGACGTTAGAAAACACACGATAAAAATTTACCAGATAAGGGACTACAAAGATATATATAATCTACAATATTGCATAAGAAATTTTCCTTGAGGTATGAAGGAGGATGAATTGTAAAAATAACCTTAAAGGTTATACCTGAAGTGCTATATAAACAGAAAAACAACTTTTAAGCTATTATTTCATTTCTTGAGTGTTGTTATGCATTGGACTGAACTACATGAATACCTATATCATTCTCAATAGGTCTGCAATTTGAGAGTACCCAGAAAGTTGTGAAGTGTGCGGGTAGAGATACAGATACAGTACCTTATGGGAGAAGGTATTGAGGGCTCTCAGCTTTATTGCTCAGAACGCTAAGGCAGGATTTAGGAGTAAAAGCAAAGGCAGGTATCCAGGCAGGGGTATCCAGGGACCTAGGTACAAAAATTCAAGTTGTGGATAAAGAGTGGGACTAGTTTCATAATAACCTCTACATGCCCAGAGGCAGGCAAGAGGTGGAACTTTATTAATTTATTTTTTTTCAAATTTCTTTTTGAGTGATAAAAGTTATATTTAATTTAATAAAATATTTTATTTAATTTTTCATTATAAGAGTGATATTTGTTAATTATGCAACATTTTATAAAAAAAGAAAAGCAGAGAGAAGAAAATTTGTTTATAATTCAATGAAGCACAATTATCATTTAATGTATTTCTTTTGGTCTTTTTTCAAGAATAAAGCTACTTTGAAACTTTGGCGTACATAATTGTGCTTAGTCTTGTGTGTTATTTTTTTTCTCATCTAACATTATAGTTTAAAGATTTTTGTCAAATTGTTGTATGCTCTTCACAAACATCTACTTTCAGTATGCTGAAGAAGATAACAAACATTTCCAAACTTCTTCTCATCTTATTGTACTAGGACATCCTTTTTATTCTTGTCATAATATAAGATAATGACTACTTCCTGTACTTAAAGCTTTATTGTTTATTCTATATTTCACAATATTTTCTTAGGAGAGAGTCCCAGAAGTGAAATTACTATAGACATTTGAAGGACCTTGGCACACATAGTAATGTTGCTTCCAAGAAAGGTTGTAACAAGGCATGCCATCGCCAGCAAAGGACTCAAGTGCCCAACACTTACTACATTAGGTCAGAGGTTACCAGATTTTGTTTATTAAAAAAACATGAGCAGGTTGTTAAACTCCAGGGTCAAGAGACAAGCCATAGACACCCAGTAGACTCAGTAGATCTGAAGTCCACATCTTTCAAGTAATCTAATGTAACTAATATAAGAATTGCAGAGAACACATGTTGAAAGTACCATTTTGAGATGCTGCCGAGTAGCCTTTTATGAAGAATTTTTTTTTCTAAAGCTAAATGAGATGTTACAAATCCAGAAAACTCATTTTCAAAAAAGCATGTACACTTTGTAATTCTGACAACTCTATCTTGTGTCTCAACCTGGATCCGCACAGTTAGTTTTTTTCCTGGGATATATAATTCCATGAATATAAAGCACAAGTACTTCTTTATTTTTATATCATTAACCAAGCAAAAATGCTAGTGAAGCTGGTGAGTCTAGAGACTTTGTAAGTGTGTGTGTGTGTGTGTGTGTGTGTGTGTGTGTGTGTGTGTGTGTGTAGAAAAAATGGCTGTATGGGAAAAACATGACTCTTGAATCATTAGGAACTTCAACATATTGTGCATCTGAGAAGCATTTCTCTCCAAGTGTGCCTCCAACTGTCCTCTCCTGGCTTTTTTCAATCCCAATACACTGGTACTGGGGGTGAAGAGGGTACCTCGGTCCAGTGGTCATTGTCAGTCCTCTTTCTGTCCTTCATAATGGTCTCCCCTATTCTATTTCCTTAACCTCAGTTCACTGGTGCAGGGGCAGACACAGGGCCCAATTCAGTCAATAAAGTTCCTTACCAGCAATTTCTAGTATAAGATGCAGTGTCACAGTGGTCTTCCACTGACTACCAAAGCTCCTGGTGTGTGGATGCTGTCTATGGTCCTGTCTGCAGTGAGATAGATTGAAGTTAGCATGCACAAAATAAGAAACATACTTAGGAAATGGAGAAGCAGGTCTAATGGTATTTAAGTCTCTTGCTCTGTATATTTATTTTCTTTATGTTAAATATGTGGAGTACAATTCAGGGTAGGTATGCAAATGTTCACTATGCAGGTGACCTTGTTGATGAGGTGTGCCCCCTCCTACCCTGGCAGTTTCCCTCAACTGCCAATTCCTTTCTTATAGTATTCTGATAATTGTTCAAGGTCCACTTATGAGTGAGAACATGGTACTCTGTTCTTTGTTTCTGTGATAGATCACTGAATATGATAGACTCTAAATCCATCCAAGCTGCTGCGAAGTCCATATGTTTGCCACTCTTTATGGCTGCATAATATTCCTTTGTGTATATGTATCACATTTTGTTATCCAGTCCAGCTTCAGTGGGCAGCATGGTCAGTTCCATGTTTTTGCTATTGTAAATAGAGCTGCAACAATCATGTGTGTGCAGGTATCTTTTTGGTAGAATAACCTGAGTTCCTCTGGGTACATTCCCAATAGGGGGATTGCTGGGTCATATGGAAGGACAAGTTCTAGTTCTTTCAGAAATCACCACACTGTCTTCCAAAGAGGTTGCTCTAGTTTGCATTCCTACCAGCAGTGTAGAAGCGGTTTTTTTCTCCACAGCCTTGCCAGCATCTGCTGTTGTTTGTTTTATTTATGATGGACATTTTTACTGGGGTTAGGTGGTATCTCAATGTGGTTTTTATTTGCATTTCTCTGACAATGAGTGAAGCTGAGCACTTTTTCCTGTGTCTGTTGGCTCCCCATATATATTCTTTTGAGAAATGTATATTCAAGTCTTTTGCCCACTTTTTAATGGGGCTGTGTTTTTTGGTTTTTGTTTTTTTTTTTTTTCTTTCGGCATGTTTGAGTTCCTTGCGGATCCTAGATGTTAGGTTTGTAGATATACAGTTGGCAATTTTTTTTTTCCATTCTGTGGGCTGTCCTCCTGCTCTCTGGATGGTTTCTTTGGCTTTACAGAAGCTTGTCAATTTGATGTGGTCCTACTTGTCTATCTTATCTCTTATGGCATGAGCACTTGGAGTTTTGATCAGGAATTGTTTGCCAGTTCCAATTTCCATAAGAGTGTCTCCTGCCCTTTCTAAGATTCAAACTATAGGTTTGAGATTTTATGTTTAGGTTTTTGATCCATTTAGAGTTAATTTTTGTGTATGGTAACAGGTAGGGGTCCTGTTTCTTGTTCTGTATTTTTCTTAGATTCACCTGTTTTCCTTGTCCCTTCATCAGCTTAGAGTTATTCTGTGGGTAACACTATAATAGAATGACCATAATGTCAATGGATATTTTTAACTCATAAACTAACTTGAGTTGAGTTTTTATTACTTACATGTACAATCCTCTTAATCCAGTCATAAACACAGTTACGCTTGCTTCCTGAGCCTGTTGACTGTGCATATGTGATTCTGTCTATATTATCAATACTTTATAAAGGTTAGGAGTGCAAAGTCTACTCATGGAAAGTTTTCCAACACACCATGATGCTTATCTCTGTTTACTCAAGACCACATAAATCTGCTTTAGCCTTAATTACCATGCCAGTGGCAATTAGAGATACTTAACAATTTTTTTTCAGACTCAATTATTTTTTAGAGGAAAAAATACATTTCATTTTCTTTCTAAATTAACTTTACATTTAATCTATTTGTAATTATATTGTTAGTTTTTAAAAAAATTTTTTTGTAGATATATATCATTCTCTTTACTGGCAAACATATCATGGAACTTGAATTTTCAATAAATAATTTCCCCAGAAAAACAAATTAAAATATCACTCTTTCTTGATATTTATGGCCTTATCGGGAGTATAAGCTTACATGTTTTCACTTCTTGATAAAATATTTATGAAGGAAAGAGATACCCTTATCTGTCAAATTATATACCTCAATTCAGTAAATGCTTTATCTTCTGAAACGTGAATTTAATTGGCATATTTAGGCCTGGGCAATTCTTGCAAGATTAGTTCAGATTAAGATCTCCGAGACTTTACCTTTATACTAATCTTCCAGAAAAAAAGATCTGTTCTAACTTCTCCAAAACTGTTTTGACTTTTTGCAAGCTGTATAACAATGGTTTTATTCAAATTGATGCAAATTTAAAAGCCCTTGACATTTTCCCTTAACTAGGCATTAAAAAAAGGATTCAAGCAGCAGGTGTTGGCTTTTATGCAACCAGTCATCAAATGAATTTCTTATTTTTTCTTTCTTAAGTTTCAGCAAACTCTGAACTTACTTTACAGTCTGTAGAAATAGGCCATTGATCCAGCAGCACATAAAACCAACTGAGTTTTTGCCCCGAAATAGAGTGTTTGGCAGATGTTTCTGTGGCGATTTGAGGAGCAACTTAAAACAGATTGTCAAGGACACTTTGGAATAAGAGCAGTGATAAATCAAATCCTTCCCTCTCTTTCCCTCTCCTGCCCAACTTCATCTATTAACTGTGAAATAATGACAACTGAAACTCCTCAACGAGTACCATGAGTACTACAAGAACTTGCATTTACTGCAATGCCTGTAAAAGTCCAATCTAGTGTTTAATAAGGTGGGAGGAGGAGAGGGGGAGAAGTTCCACCAAGTTAGGAGTTTATAGAATTCATTACTGAAAAGTTCCACTGTGTGAAGTTTATAGGCTTGTGATTTGATGCCTGGTAACTTTAATGTTCGAGGCTTTTTGTCATTGTTGTGTGTGTTTATATGTGCGTGTGTATGTGTGTGTGTTTGCACACATATGGTTTGAATGTTTGTCTCCTCCAAAACTCATGTTGAAATTTACTTTCCATTGTAACATCAATTAGAGATGGGACCTTTAAGAGGTGATCAGACCACAAGGGCTCTACTCTTCCGGTGGGATTAGTTTTGTTATAAAAAGGCTAGTTTTGTCCCTGCCTGCCCTCTCACCTTCCACCATGGAATGACAAACCAAGAAGGCCCTTGCCAGTTGCTGGCACCTTAACCTTGAACTTTCTGGCCTCCAAAACTATAACCCGATAAGTTTCTATTCATTATAAATTAGCCAGTATTAGGTATTCTGTTATAGCCGGACAAAATGGACTAAGACATTTTGTTTATAAGATTTTTTTTGAGTATTGTTGATGTTTTTTTTTTTTTTTATCTTTTAAATAAAAGACCTTATTTTCTGCTTCTCCTGACAGTTGAAGGCCAAAGTGTGACTACCTACTGCTGTCCTATGCAACTTCTTTGAAAACTTCCAGAACTATCTTCTTTTGTTCTGGTCTTTGAAGATTTGAGGGGAGACCAACAATCTAATTTAAAGAAGTGATATCTGTTTTGATTTGATATTATGTGCCAGGTCACTCTTTTTTCCATCTCAGAAATCATTCTACTTTCTCTCAAGCATTAAAGTCTTTCCAAAAATCAACCTCTAAATATTCTGGCCATACTTTTCTCTCCCCTCTTCTTTATGCTTTCATTGTATTTGATTTACGTAGCTTTAATACCTTGATCCCCAAGTACCACAGTTATCTGGAATGAAAGTTTGGCATTTCCTGTCAAGCAGTCTGTAACTCTCTGACCTTCATGTCTTCACACTTGTAAAGGGTGGGTGTTATCTTCTTTTTTTGAGTCGGAGTCTCACTCTGTCGCCCAGACTGGAGTGCAGTGGCCACTCCTGGCCACCACAGCCTCGACCTGCTGGGCTCCAGCGATCCTTCCGCCTCAGCCTTCCAAGTAGCCGGAATTACAGGCATGTGCTACCACGCCTGGCTGATTTTTTGATTTATTGTAGAGATGAGGTCTCGCTGCCCAGGCGGGTCTTGAACCAGCGGGCTCAGGTCAGCCTCACCTCCCACTCACCTCAGCCTCCCAAAGGCACGGGATTATAGACTGAGCCACCGAGTCCGACGAGAGGTGGGTATTATCAGTTCTTTCAACACAAAATGAAAGAACTAATGAAAATTCAACACAAAATGCCACTCGCGATATACACTCACAGAATAGTCACTCTTGGCTGAGCTCTTGATTACCTTCTCGGCTAACCAAAAGCTCCTCCAAAATACGGATAGCACCTTAACTCTTCAACCTTTTTTTTTTAATCCCAGAAGAGTACCCTCCATATAATTCACACTCAGTAATTTAATGTTGAGTGAGAAGATGACTGAACCAAAATTCTGGTCTCAGTTGCTTTTCTTAATAACTTCCTGGCTCAGGAACACTACATATTGTTTAATTTCCCTGAGTATCATTTTCCTTATCAGGTATTCTATACATCCTTTAAGATTTATCTCCTTCAAACCAACAGCCTTAATGTTTCTTATCTCTGAAACATATGGTCCTTTGTCTTCTCTCCATGCTATTTCTGTTCTATTTCTCCACAGGGAAAATGTCTAATAATATTCCCAGCACAGAATTTTTCAGGAAGACCCCGTTGTCATCAGGATGGAGTCCTTAATTTTCATTGTGAGATGCAAAGTCTCTGCTTTCTCGCTTTCTGGCCACTATTCACCTCTCCTGCCATCTTGCCTGCCATGACTCTGTCACATTTTCGTAACCCTCTTCTATTTAAAAACTTTGAATTACTTTTCCCTCTCTTTCTGTAGTACTGACACAGAATTTTAACTGTTGACTCATTCCTCACTACCCCTCACTTTGCCAGGAGAGTAAGAACTAATTTGTGTTCCTTGTTGCAAACCCAGTTCCTACACATAGTTAGATGTTTAAAAAAATGGCGACTGAATAAAGAATAGTCATGTCTTTGGAATGCTATTCCCTGCACATAGAATGTCACCCTACCCTGTGTCTCCTAAAATAAATGTTTATGATTAAAACTCCACTGTTTCCATGTTCATCGTCAACGTTTTCTGGCAACGCCCAGAGGAAATGATTCATGCTTTCATCTTGTGCATTTTTTAAATTGCATGTTTTGCTCAGAATTGCTTGCGTTTTCATTTGTGTCTTTCTTCTACTAGACGAAAGTTCCTGGTATGCAGGGACAATATCAAATACCCTTTGTTGTTCTGATACATACAACAGGCTTGGCACATCAGAGAGCCTCAGCCAGTGCGTTGATTCATTGCTCTGATTTCCAAATAGTGGCAGGTTTCCCATTCACCAGCAAATCAATCTCTAGCAATTTCAGCGCACTGTAAAAGGTAATCCTATCATCTTTAAGCCATTATTGAGCAATTCTTGAAAATGTTCTGATTAACAAGTCACCAAACTGGAAGAGATTGCTACTGCTAAAACCCTTGTTAGTGAGAGGATTTCACAGCCTGGCAGCCCAAGAAGACATGTGCCTAGAATACCTGAGAAAGACAGTCTTTGAAAGTGTGGATGGTGGAATGACAAGCATTGGGAGGGTGCTCATGTTTGTTTTCAAAGATATAAATTCAAGTAGAAATTGTCACTGATCAGAATCCACACCACCTTAAGGTACTAGCAGCATACTCTTAGGCTGCAAAACAATTCCATGTAGAAAGCACGCATGGAAAATATCCTGGGTCACAAAATGTACTTGGGTCGTTACCAGGGAAAGTGAGGACCAATTAGACCCAACTTCACCTGCATGCATTCTACTTAAGGAGTTCATCCTCACTAGTACCCCACAACACTATAATAAAATAAGCTTTTTAAAAAAAGAAAATATCTTGACACTGGGGAGGAGAGAATGCTCTAAAATACATTGTGTAGTAGAAAGAACACTGGCCTGTGTGTGACACTGGCAACCTGTGTGACCTTGGGCAAATCTGATAACCTCTCTGGGCTCCTACAAATTTCTTTATTTGTAGCACAAAGACATGAGGACACTTGGTAGTTTTCAAATATTTAAATAGATTAAAGTCAAATATGAACTCCATTTTCCTGGAAACCCTGCCTGATCTGCTTTCCCCTTTCCAGTCTCTTTTAGGAATGCCCCCTGAGGTACCTCTAATAAACCTCAGGACACTTGAGAATACAGTTTGCACATGAGTGGTTTGGAATAAGTCAAACTCATACGATCATCTGACATTCTAAAATGATATAATTCTGTAATCATGTCTTATTTCTGTAATTATAACATTAATAATATCTACATGCATTTGCATATATATGTAGTCATGCACATGTATACACTTATGGAAACATGCACACAAAACTCACAGTATGTGGGGTTATTTATATCTATTACGGCTTTCAGTTTGACTTCTGTCCTTGGAGGAAGATATGGCAGAATTGATAGTCTCATTTCACAAAAGAAGATGCGGCAATAGATTGATGTTGAGAAGATGGTTATTAAGGGTCCTGACGTATCTTCTGATAGGCATTAAATAGATGACAATCTTTGAAAGCTGCGTGATAGTGAAGACCTAAAGTGTACTGCAACTCAATTAGGCATTGGACACACAAATAAAGAAAAAAAAAACAAGTTCCTGCTGTTGAGACAGTTACAGTCTAATGAGAGCTGCATACACAAAATTGAGTTTCAATATACCGTGTTTTGAGATGCGGTTCAATGTAGGGCCCACAAATAGAAAGAGAGGCAATTAGTATAATTCAGGTTTAAGGAATTGCTTTCTGGGGGACATGCTGCCTGGCTTGAGTCTAAAAAAGTAAAGAAAAACATTTCAAGGAGAGGGAACACCACAAGTCCTAAATAGCATGATAACCTGAGAGTGTCAGGTAGAAGATGGAGTGTAGACAGGAACCAAATGTTGAGAATCAGGATGCCCTGCTATGATTTTACACATTAAAGCGAATGGAAAGAATATTACTTGGAAAGTGAAAAAAATGGACTTTTGTTTTAGAAAGATTACTTTGCCTATGATGTGCATAAGAGATTGGACTTGAAAAAGATTGGAAGTGGAGAAAGGAAATTAGGAAGTGATTACAATAATCCAAGAATGAGATGGTTAGATGAGGTTAGAAAAATAACTATTACTTAAAACAAAGCAAATGAAACAACATGAAAAATCCATAACTAGAGACTCACAAAAAGTTGGTAGTCTTAACCACTTGTACTTTTCCCATAACAGCTTAATACTGCCATGTACATAAATTCCTACCTATCTCTTTAACCTCGTCCACCTGCATCCACACCTAATCACCATCTGCCAAAAATACAGCATACATTTATTTTAATATAGAGGTAACTATTTAAGTGATCTGGGGATGAGAGTGTCTTAAGAACCCTAGGGAAAATTACAGAGGAGACGTGTGAATAATTTGAACACATGCATATTTTAAATGTCAAAGATACCATGTGCAAAATTGAAATGAAACAACCTCATAAAATATTTGACATAAAAGCATGAAAAGAAAATATCATTCGTGTTCAAACAGCTTATACAACATGCTACAGAAACACTTAAATTAAAGACTATTAATAGCTTGAAGGACTTGAACAGAACATTACAAAAGGATAATAAAAATAGCTAATAAATATAAAGACAATATTCAACCTTACCAGTGTAACAGAAATGAAAACTAAAGAAATAATGAAATTATTTTTCCTTGTCAAATTCTCATAGCTGTTTCAAAAGTCTGTCACACTTCCACATGCACTTGTCGGGGTTTGTGAACATTTATGCAATGATTCTGAAAAGTAATTTGACTTTCTATTATATCAATATATTTTGCTTTATTTTAATGTAAATATTTCGATATCTCTACATCTACATACCTGTGTTTTTTAGACTTTAATTTATTTACTAGAAATTTCTCCTAAGGAAATACTAAAGATGCAATAAATATTTATTAACAACAATGTACATTACAGTGCTATTTACAATAGCTAAAATCTAAAGCAGTTGAAATATCTAACAATGATGGATAACGTGAATGAATAATGGCTTAATGATACAATGGACCTTATGTAGTTGTTAAAATTTTAGCTTATACATAATTTTATTAAGAAAATTATCTCACTATAATGACAAAGGAGAAAAATGGTAAAAACTGCTTATTATACTACCAATTCTAGTTAAGTATACCTATGTGTGTTAGTGTGCATTGATTTAAACATATGTACAAATGATGGTGGATATTATCAACTATGTGAACCCAAGGGTAATATGTATTAATATGTAATGCTGATTAAACAGATCACTTAGAAACATGTATTTTGGAAAGCTTATTAAACCTACCTGAAATTTCTGATTTCATATCACGAAGTTTTGCTGTTGTCAATTTATTATACAAGAAATCAATTGTTGAAAAGTAATAATGACTTTATTTCTTTGAGAAAAGAAACTCATTTTCCAGTGAAATATCAAAATTAAATGAAACTCGAACAGGTGGCCATAATTTTTTATGTGGAGAGATCTATGAAATATGAGACTCTTGACAGGAAAGTGATTGTAGAAACCCCAAGAACCTTGATTCTCAAATTTGGGGTCTACTAATTATGCATGTTAAATAAACTGAAACAAAGCCACCAGAATGTTAACAGCAGTGACATATGTGTAGGGTGATAGAGAGAAAATTTCTTTTTACTTTTCTGATGCTGAATTTTCTTTGAGCATGTACTGCCTTGAAAATAGAAGAAAAATACAGTACTGAAGTTATAAAAATTAAAGTCACACTCTACTGACTTGTTCACACCTGCAGAGCTTCTCAAAAGAGACAAGGGGAATGCAGGGCCACACAATTTTGTTTCCAACATCTTTGGGCTTTGTTATCTAGACTGTGGGATTAGAAAACTTGGAATAGATTTTATTTTCATCTAGACACATTATTTTCCCTATCATTAAAATCATTTTATTTCTCGCTATCACTTTTTCCACTGCTTATTCATCCCAGACAACCATCTGTCACAACCCCTCTACAAGTGATCAGTGACCCCAAGAATCCCTGACTTCTGGGAACAGATCATCTCCTCCAGGTCTCTAATCAGGGCCTGTCTCACTGCACAAGTCTTTAATTGAACTGGCTCCCAGAGCTTGGTATCTCTGTCTGCAGACCCTGATTATGCAGCACCTCATGAATAATCTGTATCAAGATGTCCTCCCTGCAGTATCCTAGCCTGGCCTGTGATACTATTTGTTCCTTTCTCGCAGCAAGTCTGTGAAAGTTTCAAATTTGCAAGCAATAATCCTTTTGCCAGGGTGAACTGAGGACATGGCTGACTACAGGGTAGATGTAGAGAACAGGAAAACACCCTCCTCATATAAATCAGAGACTTCCGCTCCTGGAAGAAGAAAAATAAAAGACAAAAAACCAATCATGAATTCATATTTATTCAAAATTTACTACGTGTCAGTAGCTAATAGCTATGGCATCACTAAGTAGGAATGGTCATATTTAGCTTTCACAACAAGAATGGAGTACGAGCCGGGCTCGGTGGCTCAGCCTGTAATCCCGCGCCTTTGGGAGGCTGAGGTGAGTGGATTGCCTGAGCCCGCGGGTTCGAGACCCGCCTGGGCGGCGAGACCTCATCTCTACAATAAACCAAAAAATTAGCTGGGCATGGTAGCGCGTGCCTGTAATTCCAGCTACTTGGAAGGCTGAGGCGGAAGGATCGCCAGAGCCCAGCAGGTCGAGGCTGCGGTGGCCGGAAGCGGCCACTGCACTCCAGTCTGGGCGACAGAGTGAGACTCCAACTCAAAAAAAAAAAAAAAAAAAGAATGGAGTACGTACAACTAGGTCCCTGCTTTATTCATTAGAATATTGAGATGCAGAGTTTAAGTAGTTTGGCTGTGGTCACAGGATCAGGAGTTGCATCCAGATAATCTAGCCACAAATGTGTGTTTTCTCCTTGTAGTAAAGTTCTACAGGCAAACAGAAATGCCTTGAGTTAACAGAACACAGAAAGTTGAGCTTGGAACAAAAGGAATAAAAATGAACAAAAAAGGAAGTAAGTGGTCCCCCATACCAGAAGCTAAAAGAGATTTGAGACTAGGGAAAGGATGGGATTGTTGGACTAACGGACAACTCAGTCAGACATCACGGGACTGATTCTCCTTTACTCTAGAGAGTCCAAGTGAGCTTGAGTGAGCCATTTCTCCTGGGTTCCAGTGTCTGTCTTAGAGTTAATGTCAAGTGGTACAGATTTATTCCTGTATTCTTACTGCTTTCGTAACATGCTGTTGAGAGGGACTCTTCCTGTAGTTAAAGAACCTATAAGTCTTCTATTTTACAAATATATCTAGATGATGACTTCTTTTTACCACCTCATTGTTTCCACTGCAATCCAAACGACCAACAATTACCTAGATTGCCATAATAGTTCTTAATGGTTCCTTGTAGACATTGACCCTTACTTCCATAGGGACCATTCTTACCAAAAATCAGTGTTATTTTTAGCAAAGTCTAAGTTAGATCATGTAATTTCTCTACAATGGATTGCCACTTCCACTAAAATAAAAGAGAAAAATCCCTCAATAACTTAGAAGACCCTCTATCAGAGGCTGGCAAATATTTTCTGTAAAGAGATAGTAAATTTTTAAGCCATGTGACCCATTATGATCTTTATCACAGCTACTGAATTATACAATTATAGTGTGAAAGTATCCGTAGACAATATATAAACAAATGGGTATGGCTGTGTTCCATTAAAATTGTATTTATAAAAGCAGAATTGAGCCGGGCTCGGTGGCTCAGCCTGTAATCCCGTGCCTTTGGGAGGCTGAGGTGAGTGGATTGCCTGAGCCCGTGGGTTCAAGACCCGCCTGGGCAGTGAGACCTCATCTCTACAATAAATCAAAAAATCAGCCGGGCGTGGTAGCGCATGCCTGTAATTCCGGCTACTTGGAAGGCTGAGGCGGAAGGATCACCGGAGCCCAGCAGGTCGAGGCTGCGGTGGCCGGAAGCGGCCATTGCACTCCAGTCTGGGTGACAGAGTGAGACTCCAACTCAAAAAAAAAAAAAAAAAAAGCAGAATCGAGCTCTGTTTTTGTATTTCTGTTCCTGACCCTATTTCCTGCAACTCTTTCCCTTGCTCACTGCAGTTCCATCACACCAGCCTTCTTGCTGTCTCTCAAAAATGCCATGGATGTGGTGAACGGCCTCCTAACCGTCTCTCACCCTAGAGTACTTCCAGATGGCCAGATATCTATATTACTAGCTTTCTCATTTTCTCCAACCTTGGACAAATCTTACCTTCTCATGGAAGCCTAGTTTGGCCACCTTCTGTCTCACAACCCCAACACCCCTAGCTTAGCTCTATTTTTTTTTTTTAACCACAACATGTATTACTTTAAAAAATTATTATTATTTATCATGTGTTTTGTTCACTGTCTTTCTTCCACACTAGGATGTAACCTTCTCATTGGAAGAGGTTTATAAGTGAGGTTATTCACTTACATAATTTAACTTCCTAGAAGAGTACTTGGTGCATGGTAGATATTCAATGTCAATTTGTGCAATTTAAACCTGAAGACAAGTCTAAAGCTATAAAAGTCACAAAAACTGATAGAACACTAGGAATACAAGGAGATTGCAATAGACCTAGGATTTGTTCTTTAGGAAGAGCAAGAAGATTTTTCCCCTCTTACCATGTTTACCCCACAAAACTGAGTGAGGATCATTCAAAAAAAAACTACTAGTAGAAACTACTCCACAAAAACTAAGTAAGGGTTTCTCAAAGACATTCCTGTTAGAAATTGAGATTATTTAAATAAACTACTAGTTGAAATTTGTGGTTATTACAAAAATGGTCCAACTGATCTCTCCTGCCCCTGTATCAATGCCCTTTGCACAAGGACTTAGCAGCACCCATTATGAGGTGAAACATATCTCGTCCAGCCCTTGAATTTGGGCTGGTCTTGTCATTCATTTTGGTCAGTAGAATATGATGGAATGCCATTGTGCTAGATCTCAAAAGGATTTGTCAAGCTTCCATTCTCTTACTTGGAACCTTTTCAGTCACCATGTGAAGTACCTCAATATAGTCTGCTGAAGAATGAGACACATGAAGCAGGGCAGAGTCAGTTCAATCATCCCAGTGAAACATGAGGACAATCCCATACTAGATCAACAGAACTTTCTAGTCCATCTATAGCTGACCACATGGGGGAGTTTAACCAATATCAGAAGAACTTCTAGCTGCATCCATTCAAAATTGTCCACTTGAAGAATTGTGAGTTGAATAAATATTTAATTCACTAAGACTTGGGGTTGTTTATTACATGACAATGGCCAACTGATACAGGTGTGTCTGCAGGAAAGAGATACTGACTTTTCACTCTTTGGTTGTTTGGACATAAGAAGAACTGTAGAAACCCAAAAGACAATTAAGGTTTTGCTAGTGGAAAAGAGCACAGTGAACAAGTTCTTGGGCTAGTCTGGTACACATCTCAGAAGTTTGGGGACAAGATGTAGAAATCGCATAAGGAAACTGTGCTCTTTGGATAATAAAACAAAGCAAGAATGCACCAGGAGTAGTAGAATGGCTGTTTAAAGAAAGGAGATTAAGGTTATAACAATAAAGCTTCCCTAGATTATCTGAGTAGTAAACAATAGATAACACACAAATTCTTAGCTGTGGTTACCAGTGTTAAGGAAGGAAGATCCTCGAGGAGATGGGGTGAATGAGAAGGAGAGTCCATGAGGAAGGGTCAGTGGTGCAGAGTGAAGGAGTCATCTGTGTTTGAGTTAGAGGAGAGAGGGAAGATGTTTAGAAAGGAGAGTGATTGTGTACTTAGGTATGGAAGGGCAAGAAAGAGGAATGTGTTTGATGATTTTGATTATTTTAATGAACTAAGGAGAAGACCATTTTACATGGGAGCAGTGATTATTAGCTGAGTCAAGATTTAAAAATATAATGGTGATGATTTGGAAGAGTTACTGGGAATAGAACTTGACCATATGCAAGTAAAATGATTGATGAACAAGACTGAGAACTGGCTAGGTTGGAGGAACTTGGCCATTGTGTTATTTTCACTATTATGCTTTTCTGCTACTCTTACATTTTTTTTTCCAATTGGCCAAGTTTGAAAATGGGAAGAAACATTGTGGGAAAAATATCAGGGGATGCAGCCAGACAGGTGTGGCAGAAGACAAGAATGTGGTGAAGTTGAAGTTGAAAAAAAACAAAAGGAGCAATGTAGATGACTAAAAATAAAGATCAGCTGTAGAAAGAATTAATTGAGATGAGAAGAGCCTGACACATTTTTCAAAGTGGAACGATAAGAGGACTAAAAGCCTATTTGAGTCAAAGAACAGAAGTGGTAAGTTTAAGAAAGTGAGAAAGTTGTAGGATTCAGAGATCAAGCAAAAAGTTTAATACTAGCATTTAAGATTTCAGAGATGGAGCAATTCTGAGTCTTGACATAACATGAGGTGCCATCATAGGAGTGTCTGTTTGAAAGGAAGTTGGAGCCGAACTTCAACTGAATTGGAACACTCAAGATTCTCAAATTCTAGGGTGTTTGGGTAAGAGTCTCGTAGAATGACAGGCAGATGAGAGAAAAGTCAGGAGATAATAATGGCTGTCCTTGTGACCCTGATAAAACTCCCAACTCTTGGGTTACAGGTGATGCAATCTGACAGCACAGAACTCATGAAAACTTTTCTATCAATACATGTCAAAAGATTGTAGGGGACTTCTTTTTCTCTATCTGGCTTCTAAATGTCAACAGAGTATAGCCAAATAGGTGTTTGATAAATTCTGAGAAAGAAACAAAGAGGAGCTGTGAGGGTCTGGACACCTCAGAAGCAAACCTTAGGATGACAAACAGGGGCATGAATTCCTTGGGCGAGGAACTTGCCCATTTCTGGATAACACCAAGAAAGTTTCTCTTTTCTGCCTCTCTCAGCTCTCTAACCACCACTTGTCCAAGGCACGTGCTGAATATACTGCTCCAGACAGAAGATTTCAGAGCAGAGTGTATAATATGGGTTTGGGGAAGCAGCATCCCTCTCAGCACAAATAAACATCCCAGAGTGCTCTGCGTAGGGCTGAGACAGAACACTAGTATTTTTAATGCTATTTCAAAAGCCCAGGTACAAATGATCTAAGCTACCTTAATTTTAGAGATGAGAAAACTGAGAGTCCTAGCTCTGTAATCAGATAGAATGTGAGTGAGTCTCAGCTGTGAGACTTAGAGACTTAGGGGAAGTCACTTTATTTACATAACTTTAATTTCTTCATCCACAAACTGAAAATAGTGTTATTAAGACCAGAGGATCTGGAGGATTAAATGAGGTAAACTATAACCCAGAAGAGTTAGAACTCAACTGTTACTAGCCATATATAATATGTACATTATACATATATAGTTAATATATATAGCTAGTATGTATACATGCACATACGTATGTTATATGTCTCTCTATATGTGTTAATATCAATTAATACTATTGTCATTATCTATAACTCCACAGACTGCTAATTAGCTCAACCCTAACCCTAACCCTAACCCTTTACCTTCAATCCCTGAGAAGCTGGGATCATTATCTCATGATCTCCAATAACTGCACAATATTGTGGAATTTGTCATGACTGAGAATAGAGGCAAAACAAGCTTAATCTGACATTAAAACTTAAATTTATTCCTCCTCCCACAAGTAAAAAAATTCAGTTACTAAAGGGAATTGGTCATGTGTTAAAGTTTCTGATTCTACAGGACCAGCAGGCATATGTGATCAAATTTCATCTTCCTACACATATTGGTTCAGGGTGCCAGGTATTTAAATATTGGTGCCTCGTTTGCGAACTGTTTCCAAGTCATGAGGTAAAGAAATCACTTCGTCATCACTAGCACCAGTCTTGAATGAATGGAATTCTGTTCAAGTCCTGATACATAAGCTGTTATGATAGTGAAGCTCCCTCGTGGTCATGTTCCTTTGCTAAAGTAACTGTTCTGGGTGTGTGTGTGTGTGTGTGTGTGTGTGTGTGTGTGTGTGTGTGTGTGTTACAATCTTTGTAAGATTGTCACAATTTTAAATAATTTGTTTAATGACTGATGCCAATTGAGATTTCTGTCTACTTCAACAGACCTGGTAGCATCAGAAATACATTAAATCACAGCATAATCAGAACCCAGGAAGTTATTTATTTTTCACCCTTCTTTTTAAAATGAAGGAACTGAGAGAGCAGAGGAAAAGAGAAGATACCTACTGACAGAATTAGATATGTCAATTCATCTCAAATAAGGTTGCCACTTTGGCTTTGGGAAAGGGCATTATACCTTGGCTGTGAGAGTTGATCTCAGGGGAGGTAACATGGATTATAAATTGATAAACAGTATCTCCCAGAATAAACACAAGACTTGTTTTAGGCTTTGTAACTGGTAGCCCAATACCAAAAGCTCTGGTTAATGGAATAACTTTATATCTCCAGGAAAGTGCTGCATGACCTTGGTCAAGTCACTTAAAGTTTATGAGTCTCAGTTTCTTTATCTATAACTGGGGCTTCAAATACTAATTTTAAAAGAACATAAAGGCTTTAAATAACAGAACATGTATAAAGTTGTCTAGCAGTGTGCCCGAGACCTGATAGACATTTTTAAGTGTTAATTTCTCAACAAGAAGTGCCGAGAAATTCACCCAGCAGACTTCTGCTTCTACTGAGAAACAGAAACTAGATGAGCCAAGCAAATTTTACTGGTCTCCATGACAATGTGATATAACACCAAGTTTCCTCAACTGTAAAAATGAGATGAAGCGGGGCTTGGTGGCTCAGCCTGTAATCCCGCGCTTTTGGGAGGCTGAGGTGAGTGGATTGCCTAAGCCCGCAGGTTCGAGACCCGCCTGGGCAGCAAGACCTCATCTCTACAATAAATCAAAAAATCAGCCAGGGGTGGTAGCTCATGCCTGTAATTCCGGCTACTCGGAAGGCTGAGGCGGAAGGATTGCTGGATCCCAGCAGGCGAGGCTGCGGTGGCCGGAAGCGGCCACTGCACTCTAGTCTGGGTGACCAAGTGAGACTCCAACTCAAAAAAAAAAAAAAAAAAAATGAGATGAGATACTTCTAAGGTTAATATGTGGAAATTCATATCAGATGTGAACATGGCACTGAAGATTGTCAGATAATAGATGCTGAATTTAAATTACTAATTATTACCTTTATTATTTCTCCAGAAAACATTTTTGAGATCTTGCTGTAAGACAAGTATCAAAATAGATGTAAGATGAGCAAAGTCTTGAGCACACTTCTTGTCCTCATGGAGTCAGGATGTTAGACATGAAATGATCACACAAACAGGGATAAAATTTAAACTGGGAAAAGTGCTATGAAATGGAGGGGAGCTGTGCTATGGAGTTGGGAGAAGCTGTCCTTGTTGGGGAGGTCCAAAAAAGCTTTCCAAGAGTGTGATGTCTGAGCTGAAATCTTAAAGAGAAGCAGATTTATGCAGGGTAAAACAAACAAAAAAAACAAGAAAGGGAGAACAAAGCACATATGTGTTTTACTTCGAGCGCAGCGAGTCGGTAAGGGGAATTGAGGGAATGCCGGTGTGCTTGGTGTCTGCAGGTGGTGAAAGACAAACTTCAGGAGCTAGGTGTCACTTATAAGTCGTAGTAAGGAGTTCTTTCTTTGTTTTTCAAGTTGTGAGATTCGTCTGAAAATATTTAACTGGGCAGCCTGAGAGACTGAGCAGATACATGTTTTGGAAAGGCCACTCTAGCTACTGCTTGGTTTTTAGGAATAGATACGTGGTGGTAAACCAGTTAAGAAAGTATCAGTAACAGGTGGCAGTTACGTTGAACTAGTGTCACGATTTGTGCAATGTTTAAAAAAGAAAAAGAACAGTCTCTCATGACAGATCATCTATAAGAGGTTGAGAGATAAGGCCATATCAGGATGATACTTAAATCTACTGATGACAATATCAGTAGAAATTGTCCTGGATGACTTTCTGACTTTCTTAGTGCCATAGATGGTTTATCTTTTAATGAAATAAAGACCAGTAGAAAGAGAATAATGGGGAATAATGGTCCCAGTCTGTGACCACACGATAGCGGTGTGTTTAACAAATACGAAAGGAGATATCAAATAGGCGCTTAGCTATAAGGGCTATGATTTTAAAAGGAGTGGCGAGCACTAAATTATATAAATGTATACATTAAAATTAATATTAGCCAGGCTCGGTGGTTCAGCCTGTAATCCCATGCTTTGGGAGGCTGAGGTGAGTGGATTGCCTGAGTCTGCGGGTTCGAGACCCACCCGGGCAACTTGGCGAAACCTCGTCTCTACAATAAATCAAAAAATTAGCCGGGCATGGTAGTGCATGCCTGTAGTTCCAGCTACTTGGAAAGCTGAGGCGGAAGGATTGCTGGAGCCCAGCCGGTTGAAGGCTGCGGTGGCTGGGAGTGGCCACTGCTCTCCAGTCTGGGTGACAGAGTGAGACTCCAAATTAAAAAAAAAATTAATATTAAATTAAAACAACTTTAATGCATATAATATATACATATATAATATCATATGTTCATATAAATTTATTTGTTTAAACTAAGATTAAATCACAATAGCTTCAATGTATATTATATATACATATAAGTATAAATATATATATTTAAATTGCCTCAGTCTTACTATATCTAAGGGCATCGCGAGGGTTTCAGCGGAAGTTAAAGTGAGCAACAGAATGCCTAAAACTACATATTGCGAAACTATTGGTGAAATAGAGGAAGAAAAAGCAAGCAAAAAGGCAGAGAAGCAGCAGAAAAAGTGGTCATCGATCCCTGAAAACAGCATAGAAGGAAAGTGCTGAGAAGATTTTCTGTAGGGGGTACACTCACAAGAGTCAAATGATGCTGAGAGATTAAGTAGGAGAAAGACTCTAAAGTGGCTCCATTTTATTTCCTGAAGGCAAATAATAATTTTCCACATTTGAAGAGACAAGGAGTGAAATCAGTAGAAATTGTCCTGGATGACTTTCTGTATTAAACTCCCCTTCTATCGCATACATCCATGAACTGACCCTCCTGTCATTGAACCACATGGACAGTCCCCGGCAAGAGTTCAAAAAACCAACATTTCAGATTAAATATTGATCACAATTCTCTCTGGAACAACACTGCACAACTCTTAAAAGTTATTGTATGCTACAAAACTAATCATCGGGCCAGAAGAGTTGTTGAACAACTGAATGACTCACTGAAAAGGTCAGCAGCCTTTTCTGGGAGTGAACACAACTCCATGCCAGAGAGGACCAGAACCTTGCCACCACCAATCTCCGATGGCCCCACTCACACTCAACTCCCTCCATGCTAGGACACAGGAACGTGCTTAAAGATTAGAAGGTTTTGTTTATTTATGTATTTACTTACTGACTGACTTATTTATTTATTTTTTGAGTAGGAGCCTCACTCTGTTGTCCAGGCTGGAGTACAGTGGCATGCTCACGGCGACCGCAGTCTCGACTTGCAGTGATCCTTCTGCCTCAGGCTTCAAAATAGCTGGAACCACAGATGTGCACGATCACGCTTGGCTAATTTTTTTTTTTTTTTTTTAATAGTAGGGACAAGTGCTCGTCAAATTGTCCAGGCTGGTCTCGAATGCCTGGATTCTTGAAATCCTCTCACCTCCACCTCCTAAATTGCTGGAATTTCAGACGTGATCCACCATGCCCAGCAATTTGAAGGCTTTTAAAAAATGGTTTCTACCCATCACAACTGCATTGTAAGAACTGTTTTTCGCTTTATCTGCTTTTCTCTTATTAACTTCTAAATCGGTTTTTCTCTCCCCTAACCCTTACTAATAATCTACTTTTTAGACTTAATTTTGAAAACTCATTTGACCCTCACGTGAGGCACTGTTATTGGCAAAAGTGCCTCAACATCACCTCAGGGACTAAACAGCTGACCCGAATTTGAATTCATATCTCCCAAATATCACTCATTACAATAGATATCTATTCCCCAAGGTGACTGCATGTGAAATTTTCACACAATTAAAGTACAAATTTCTCTGACTTTCAGACTCCCAATGTCACTGCTGTGAATGCATCCACAGAAGTGACAGTTGGAAGAGAAGGAGGAGGAAACCCTGGCAGTTTTCCAGGTACTTTCTCTGCTTTGAGCATAACAGAAAGCTGGACACTGAAAGAAAACAGTAAGGGAAAGAGACGGTAAAGCATAGTGGGAAACGATCTATATGAGATGTAAAGGTGACAACAAAACCCAAAGCAAAATTACATTCTACGTTGAATTTCAGAATGAACAGAACTCGCGCTGCATAATTTTAAATTAATGTTGGGCAGTAAAAACTGAAGACAAAAACAAAAAACAAACCTAAAAACAATCTCCCAGAATAAATCAGAAGAAAAAAAAGATAAAAATTATGGGAAAGAAAATTAGAAGTCTGAAGAAGAGAGGGAAAAAACTTGATAAAAAAAGAAATATTATATGAATGTTGGAAGAAGATGCTTTGACATCAGCAAGAAATTGAAGAGAAAGTTTTCTAGAAGAAAGAATATCTGAGAACAGAAAGTGAAAATCTTATTACTTTCTAAGAAAATTTAATGAATAGTACAATTTCTGATTACATTAAAAAATAATTGTGGCTGGGTGTAGTGGCCCATACTAAGGTGGGAGGATTGTTTGAGTTTAGAAGTTCAAGAGTAGCCTAGGCATCACAGTGAGACCTCGTCTCTACATGAATTCAAAAAACTAGCCAGGTGTGGTGGCACAGACCTGTAGTCTCAGCTACTCAGGAGGCCGAAGTGGAAGAATTACATGGGCGCAGGAGTTTGAGGCTGCAATGAGCCATGATCATGCCACTGCACTCCAGCCTGGGCAACATAGTGAAACCCCAACTCAAAAAAGAATAATCATTTTAAAAGTCAAGAAAAAAAAATCTGTAATTTCAGACAGATAAATATAAGTTACTTCCAGAGAAATGAAATCAACGTCTCAGACTTAAATCATCTGCAACAGTAGAGAATGTTTGGAGAAAATGACCATGACACAATAATTATTTATCCTGACAAGTGGTCTTTTATAGGAGAAGAATTGAAAAATAACTATCCAGCCGGGCTTGGTGGCTCAGCCTGTAATCCCGCGCCTTTGGGAGGCTGAGGTTAGTGGATTGCCTGAGCCCGCGGGTTTGAGACCTGCCTGGGCAGTGAGACCTCATCTCTACAAAAAAAAAAAAAAAATCAGCCGGGCGTGGTAGCGCATGCCTGTAATTCCGGCTGAGGCGGAAGGCTGGGCGACCGAGTGAGACTCCAACTCAAAAAATAAAAAATAAAAAAATAACTATCCTGCATAAAGGGACTAAAAGATGGCTCCCTGGATCATTTTTAAACATATTTAAAGGAGTACCCTCAACAACCAAAACAGGAAGCAAAATCACTAAGCCAAGAAAGAGAAAGCTGTTGTATAAAATGATTGGTGTTCACTTTTCCATATACAAATTATGAAAAATCAGATGTTCACACATATATTTCTGCCAACAATGATACTTTTATAATAGCATAGACATAAAAATAATCTGTCATATTAGGGAAATTTATATGAGTAGAATCATTAAATACAATGTTTTGGAAGAGAGTTTAATGACATGGAAAACCACCCATGATGATATTATAAGAAAATATAAATACACAGGATTTAAGCATTTACAAGCAGTTTAAATTCAACGATGGTAAGAAAAAGTAGATAAGACGGGAAGACATATGTCTTTGTGACGCAGTTGGAAAACAGAGCAGGGTGGGGGTAAATGGAAAATAAAAATTCCAGAGAAATGAAATCAATGTCTCAGACTTAAATCATCTGCAACAGTAGAGAATGTTTGGAGAAAATGACCATGACACAAGAATTATTTATCCTGACAAGCGGTCTTTTACAGGAGAAGAATTAAAAAATAACTATCCAGCCGGGCTTGGTGGCTCAGCCTGTAATCCCGCGCCTTTGGGAGGCTGAGGTGGAGATGAGACATCAGGTAAAAGCAAGCAGGAAAGAGACTACTTAGGGAGAAGTCGGCCAGGCCAACTGCTTGGTATTTTCTTCTAACCAATGATGGAAAGACTTTTAAAGGTTTTTGCAAAGATAAGCCAGATTTGATTGTTTAAAAATATGCTGATGTCTGTGTGAAACATAAATAGAGGAGGTCAGGAGTCAATGCAAAACTGTCAGTTAAAAGACGAAAGGAGGGTGGATGGTGGTTATAAAAGAATGAACGCAGTGAAGATAGAGAAATTTATAAAAATTCAAGAGTTACTTGGAAGGTAAAATCAGTAAGACTCAACAAATGAGAAAAGGGGAGGAATAATGATTATCAAATGGACACCAGTGATATTTGTCTAAATTATAAACATTTGAAGGTAAGCAAGTCGGAAAAGGTGTTGACTGGGGCATGAGAAAAGTGCACATAAAGTGCACATATTTAGCAGTTAGAAGAGGAGAACGAAGGTCTGAGTTTTGGGGAAAAGCCAAGATTAACATCATATATGGAGGTCCCAAACAAAGTGACAAGGAAGGAGACGTTTAGACCTGGCAGAGATAAACAAACAAATGCAGTTTGGGTGTTTTCAGTTGCAGAGTAGGATGTACATCTGTTGTATTTCTTTTCTTTCTTCTTCTTTTTTTTGTGGGGGGGATTGGAAAATATGGCTTATTTAGAAAGTAGAATAGAGAGAGGGAGAAAAGAGGGACACCTTCCCCAGATAGGAGAAAGCGCCAGAGCTTACAGAGAAGCATGGCCGCACCACCTGTTGTATTTCATCTTCCCCTCTCCTTCCAAAGACACTATAAAAATGCTAGCGTAAGATTATAGCAATACAAACAGTGAGATTAGGGAGAATCAACAGAAAATAGATCTCAAATAATTTGGGGAAAATGGAAAGTCAATGGGGAAAAGGAGACTGAGGAAGTAGGAACGTGAAGGTAAAGTCTTGATATCAATATATACTTAAGGGTTTCAGATGAAACCTGCTGTATAAAATGATTGGTGTTCACTTTTCCATATACAAATTATGAAAAATCAGATGTTCACACATATATTTCTGCCAACAATGATACTTTTATAATAGCACAGAAATAAAAATAATCTGTCATATTAGGGAAATTTATATGAGTAGAACTGAACATTCATTAAATACAATGTCCCTTTCAGGGACCAACCTGTAGGATCCCACAGAACCCTTGAGTGATTTGGGACTAGGAAATGTGAAGTACAACAAAGAACATAAGAGAGAAGAGGATCTGAAAAGGGGTATTAACTTAAATCTATTAATGAGACAGTTGCCTGACTCTTTAGTCCATCCTCAGGTCCAGAACACCCAGAAGTCTGGTGAACAAACAAACCAGCAAAGAAAAAAAAATCAGAAATTCTTCTCTTAACAATTTGAATAAGCATTCTGTAAATAATTATAGCAACAAAATAGCAAACTGAAATTCCAAAGCTAAACAACCCTTATTCTTTTATCCAGGGGTTCCACGTCAGCTTCCTAAAATGTAACTAGCAACTTTGCAAGCTGAACCCATCATCACAGAGCTCAGTTTTTCTGTGGTTCCCTCTGAAATACAAACAGACCACGAGAGCTCACAGACAGTTGTGGTGGATAGTGCCTAAGGATGGTCTCTACCAATACTGTCTTCCTGTGTGCTCATTCTACTTCTTTAATCAGTAAGTGGACCCTAACTTCCTTCTCCTTTGATCTGAGCTGAATTAGGGTTTTGTTTGATCAATAGAATGCTGCAAAATTGTCATCTTAGCACTTCTAAGACTAGTTGAAGAATTTGTAAAGTAGAAACACACTCACTTTCAAGTAAGCCATCTGCCATGCAAGACATCTAACTATTCTGAGCATCTACTCTACCACGCTATGAAAAAACTCAAGGTAACCATATAAAGAGTCTGTACTGTGTAGATTCCCAGACATCTCCAGCTGTTCCAGCTGTCCCAGCTGAGGACTCAGACATGTGAATGAAGAAACCATGCTGGGTTTCATGGTCAGAAAATCCTTTATGTGACCTAGCTGTTATGTAATTGCAACTCTATGAGAGCCACCAAACAATAACTGCCCAAAGGAACATAGACAATCCACAGATTCATGAGAGAAAATGAATTGTTGCTTTAAGCTACTAAGTTTTAAGAGTGGCTTGCTATGCAGCAGTAGGTAGTCAAAATAGACAAAAAAGAGAAAGATTGACCTAAGAAAACAGTAAAATATGATTCCAGGAAAAACAGATAATTTGTAAAACAGAAATAAACTTAAAAATAATTCTGATTAATATTCTCAAAGCTATTACAAAACAGATCACAACTAAAAAGCAAAGAGGACTAGGAAGCTATGGGCAAAAGGACAATCTGAAAACTGTAAAAGCAAGAATATTAAAAATATGATTGTGAAAATTTAAAAAAATTAATAGATAGTGGAAAATTGGTAAGACTAAATTTCTTCCTACAAAACATAATAAAATATAAAGAAATGAAATAATAAAAAAGAAACTACAAGCATAATTCCTATAGTATATAACAGAAAGGAACTCCAGAATAAGTCATTACTAAATATCTATTCCAGCAAAACCAAGAACGAACACATGGAATCCAAGAAAGGGCATCCAATGTAGAAGAGTAGTGAAGTATCTAAAAATACCGCTATGGAGCAGAACGTGAGGGCAATTAGTCTACTTTAGATAGAAATGGGGAAATTTGAGAGGAAGAAAATCCAGGGGAAAAAAATAAGATTTCTAAAAATAGGTGATATTATGAAGATCAACAAATAAAGAGAGCTGTGCTAAAGAACAATAGCTAAAGAAAAAAGAAAAAAAAGAGACCAAGGCACGTGGAGACATGTAATAAACCAAACACTGAACACGAAAAAAAACAAATCATAGTTCACTGCATTTATGATATTTACACAATAGTAATTATGTAAACTACCTACTCTTAACACTTACAAGCAACATATAGACAAAGCAAGGAAGGTGGCTACAGGATAGAATGTAGTAGTACCAGTTTTGACTTTGAAAAAGTTAAAACAAAGATGACAAAGTATGGAATGTGAAAGCAGGAAGAGAGCTGAAGGAAAAACAGAGGGAATTAATATTCGCATCATACAGGTGGGAGTCAAGAGATGCATTCATATTTGATGAGTAAAAAATGAAGCTGCAAATATATTCATAAAGTGGCAAAGAAAACCAATAGATAAACTGAAAATTGAGAGAAGGGAGCAAGAAAAGTATAGAGAGGGTTAAGAGAGTCAAACTAGCACCAACCACAGCAGAATATGTCTGGAATTGAAAAATTAAGAAAGAGCAATTTAAAATAAATGAGCTTTGTACCTCTGAGGGATGGGTTTATACATAGGGAGGAGGGAAGAATTGTTGCATTTCATTCTAATTTGTATTTTGCTTTTGTCTTCATTTTAAGCCTAGTGCATAAAACATTAAACGAACTCAGCAGGTTAAGATAATTCAGGCTCCATAGGACTGAGGTGGATCTGAAATGAGGGCAAGGTGGGGAGTATCTGAGCAGCTGCTCAGTGCTGCTGACTGAAGATCAGGGAAGGGAGAGTACGGCATTCAGAGTATCTCTATTCCTGTTAAGCAGGTCAGAGGCGAAAGAAGCAAGAATGACAGATGGAGAATGAATCAAATGGATGAGGCTTGGTATGCTGTTTATCTTAAAGCACTCTTCCTCTGAACACAACTCCATGGGCCTGCTCTTTATGAGCCAGGAAAATAGAAATTTCAGGATCATCAGGGGAACTCCAGAGGGAGGAAGATAATCTAAAAAAAACTTGCTGATTAGGACAAGCTCTGACAATCTGCCATGGAAATTTAAGAGCTCCCAATACTCCCAGTGCCTCCGAGGCTGAGGATGGTGAGGACAGACTATGGCCATCTTCTCTAAGTGATACCAGGGGTGGGTTTGGGCAGGTGTCAGTCATAAATATTTGCACTGGTAAAATCAACTTTTCCTCCCAGTTCTACTGAAATCTAATCCGTGAATCTTCCCATAGTTATTCCTTCTTCAGTGTGTCTTTAGTTCCTCTGATCCTTTTTGGGGAATAATAAGGTGACCAACTGTCCCACTTTGCTCTCGACTGTTCTAGTTCTAGTACTGAAAGTCCTGCGTCCAGAGAAATCCCTTAAGTCCAGGGAAATGAGGACAGTTGGCACCCCTTGGAAGAACTCCAGGCAGAATTCATTATATAAAAAATAGTGTCACATATATCTTAGAAAGGGATTTTGTTCTTTTTTATGTTATTTGATGTTCAGAAGTTTGTGCAGGAGATGTGATGTCCTTCCCCATTTTACCTGTAGGTCAGTTGAGGCCAGAGAGATTCATCATCTGTGAACAACTACAGAATCAGAAATCAGTTGACTGAATGTTTTACTTTTGCCTTGACTCCGGATCCTGTGTTCTGCCCCACATCTAAAGTTGCTGTGTTGATGTTTGTTCCCTAATAAATATGGTAATGATAATGCTTCAAGATCTCATCCTTTCATCAGTAGATACCATTGTTAGCCTCGTGTTAAAGATTTTAAAAGTTAAGGAGCAGAAAAATTAAGCAACTCACCTGAGAACACACACAAAGCGAGTGATAACCAAGATTCAAACCCAGATTCCTCCAATACTGTCCTGTTTTCCTGAGCAAAGACAATTTGAAGCTCTCCTAATCTTCAGATTTCTAATTCCTAATGATTCTTTAAGAACCCCAAACTTTATAGTTTTACTTCCCACTTGTTCTTTTTTATGATTCTAAAGTGCCAGCTGTCTGTTTCTAGACAATGTCAATGACTTTCCCGACACTGACCTTACTCATGCCTGCACTTTATTCATCATGCAGGGTGGGGAAAAAAATCCAAATTTAGATGTGGGCTTCGCTCACAAAGTGTTATCTATTAATATAGGTGATCTTTGGCAAGTGTTCCAAGCTTCTCAGACTTCTTTCAATTTCTGTCAATTGAAGATGACCCGCTTGGGCAGGCAAGACCTCATCTCTACAATAAAATCAAAAAATTAGCCGGGCGTGGTAGTGCACGCCTGTAATTCCGGCTACTCGGAAGGCTGAGGCGGAAGGATCGCCGGAGCCCAGCAGGTCGAGGCTGCAGTGGCCGGGAGCAGCCACTGCACTCCAGTCTGGGCTACAGAGTGAGACTCCAACTCAAAAAAAAAAAAAAAATGATCACATGAAATCATGCTGGACAATTCAGAATCTGTGAGTACGTGTTTCTAAATTGTCCAAACTGTATGTAGCACTCAGTCTGTGTATCTCCCTCCCAGGCCATAAGTACAGCAGAGAAGTCTGTGTGCAGTTCTTACCAGTGTGTACTTTGGGAATGGCTGACTATTTTTAGAAAGTGTACATTATATTAACAGATCTGTATTTTGTATATACATGTGTGCTTGGCAAAAATTATTCATGTTCTTTGGTAAGCAGCTTTGCATCTCTTAGACAGTTGTTCATTCAGTATAATGAATCCTAGACTACAGTTACATATTGTTGGCTATGAACTGGTAGAGAGTTTCACATGCTGTATCCAGTGTATTTGAAGAGACCTGAGTGAGATTTTTTTATGGGGAGAAAGAGGGTAGAACAACACATCACATGGACAGCACTAGATAGGTAGCCATGAATTTTGTAAACGGTGTTTCATTTGGAAACCATGTGGTGAGAAGAGCTTGAATAACACTGGTTGTAATCACATCATCAATGTCCTGTTGATTATCAATTTGTATTCTAAACCCAGTCAGTTTTCTCTTTCAGCTTAAGGATATAGCCATGATATTTAAGTTTGGACTTTGGACTTGAACTAAAAGTTTCGCTAAAATTATTCTATTAATCTTTTTAGTTTAGTCTGAACACCATATATACAAACATGAGCATGTGTGGGTATAACCAATTTTCAGTAATCATACAAATTAAAGTGTTAAATGGTACCTTATCAAAGTTCTTTTTAGCTTAATTTAGCTTCCCCTAATTTCTAACCAATTCCCCTTCAGAGACAATATCATTGATTGAAAGAATAAAACTGCAACAGAGGGGATGGAATTATTAGATCCAAATTAAAATCTTAAAAATTTAAAGTCAAATCTCTACAGATTAGAAGGCAGAAATAATAGCATTTTAGCAAAAACTGAGATGTCTTTTTTTTTTTTTTTCTGGGCACACAGCTAGGCTACATTCCTCATTCTTACTTAGAACTGTAAGTTGTAGCCACATGACTGAGTTTTGCCTGAAGCCAGAATCTACACAGAGCCAAGCACCAAGATATATTAGCTCAATTAATCTTCACGATTCCCCTGTGAGATGAATATTGGCCCTATTTTGAAAATGAAAAATTCAAGTCCCAAAATAATTTTAAAAGATCTTCAAATCAGTGCCTCGATTTCAGTAGATTATTTTATTGTCAGCATAGACAATCAAAAGCATTTACAATACACTAAATATGATTGGAGAGTTTAGCAATGTTGCCTCCATATGCCAAGAGCCATTTTCAGTAGCAACAAAACTACAAAGTATCTAGAAATTAATCAAATACAGCATGTGCAATCTTTGTGGGAAAAATATTACAGCATTTTTTATATAGACGGAACAAAGAATTTCTTTTGGCCCTATCTGGGGTGATCTAAACTCAGTGCCAAGCTTTCCGCTTCACATTGAGACATGAAAGTGGGTGAGAGACTGGAACACAGATAGGGAGAGGGGAAAAGAAAGACTGAGAGGCAGGCAAAAACATCCTCCCTATAAATATGTCTAGTTTTGATAGCCAGAGAATAGGCCAGTTATTGAAGGAATCAACATTCCTGCTCTCAAGACAGAAGAGGGAAAACACATGTACACATTGCTGCTGCTTAGACTGAAAAGTCCTCTTCAGATCCCAAAGGATACGCAGAAAGCAACTCCAAGTAAGTGATTCATTAAAAGAAGGCTTGGCAGCCTTGTGCCGGGACAGAGCTCAGAGCCCCTCACTCCTTCACAGCCAGGACTCTTTCAGACTGTTTTGCACATGGGGTAGACCTGTTGCCTGGATGTCCCAAGAGCAGGCTTCCACAGCCACACCCCATCCTCATTTCTGGTGCTCTTCCTGGGGAAGAAGGTTCATTTCTTAGACAAATCTTGAAAACCTAACAAACAAGCTGGTGCTTTTTGTGGGCTGTGACTTCTGTGAATGTTTTTTTCCAGTTCAGCTCCCCTGAGACTTTGCTCGAATCTTATTCCACATGGAAAAGCTCTTGCATTTTTGCAGAGAGAAAGTGTACAGGGATGAGCTTTATGAACTCCTCTGAGGTACGTAGGGTTGACTCAAGTATATTCTGTGTCCAAAAGCATTTTAGTCAAAGACTTTCAGAAGAGGTAGCCTAGGGAATACCGTTGCCACCTTGCATGGCTCCTTCATTAGGGCTCTTATTACAGTTGGACTTTGAGGAACGGGCTACAATATCTTATTGTGGCACAGCGGCACGTTCTCGTCAAGAAAGAGAAACTTTACTCATCAACTCTTTGAATATGCTGCTGATGTTGTGGCCCTGTGGGCCATAGAAAGCTCTAGAGACAGAAAACCCTTGGTTCATCTCCTGGCACTGCCCCTCACGGGCTCAGAAACAAAAGGAAAGTGACCTGATTCTTGCAGCTTCAGTGTCATACATTTTTGGAAATTATTGGTCCTCTCTAAAGAGACTGTTGTCAGGAGGATGTGAACCCCCCCCTATGTAAAAGGAGTATATCACACAACAACATTGCTTTCTAATATTCAGAATATTTGCTCGGGTTTTGGGTATTTAATTCTGGAGTTTTCAGCATACTGTTTTACCTGAAATTTTTATCTGAGCAAATGAGATTCATACCATTTACCTCATAGTGGCTAATGTAAAAATAAGTCCAAATCATGCAATATAAATTGTAAGGAATTGAAAAATTGACATTATTGTTACCAGTATTTAATTATAGATTTATTTTCATTATCTCTCACTGATAAACCAGTCATCTCCTGGGCCCATATTAAATAGCCTCAAAAAAGTAAAGTTGCCTAATCCCTCATCTTTAGTGGGTTTTTTATTGTTTATTTGTTTTGTCATGTTTTGGCTTTGGTTTTGGTGGAGGAGAGTGAAGGCCTGAAAACTCCGGCTTTTAAAAGAAAAGTATGGTGTTTTTCGGGTTTCTTAAATGAGATACAGCAATGTCAACCTTTAAAAATTAAAACTTTTCCTCTGGCTTCTTCACAATGAAGACACTATAATGAAACCTGACTAAATTACTTTTTAATTGGCAAAGCAATAAATCAGAGAAAGTGTATTCTTTCTGCATTAGAGAATGACCCTATTGGATCTAGAAATAAGTCACTTTGGCATTGTTTTGTCTTTTCTTTATTGGCATTATTTGACACAATTTATACGCACAAACACTGAAGGGTGAAGAAAAATACAAAGTCACATGTGACTGCTGGCACAATGATTCACCCTTTGAATCAGGTGAAAAATCCTGAACTTCAAATTTAGTCGAATATCCTAAGGGGCTTATTACAGGACTTGGTAGTATTTTGGTGATAGGTAAGTGCCTCAAAGGGCCAATCAAGGGTTTATGGACAGATTTGATCTGTGCCTAGATTAAATGATGATGGAAAGACGATGTCATAATTATTCTTAACATTTATAGAGCGCTTTCTCTGTTACAAAACACTTTACCATTCTTTATCTAATCTGATTTGTCCAACAACCCAGGGGTTAGACATGAAAAATACCACCATTCCCTTTTTACTCCATTCTTTCAGGAAACTGAGCCACAGATCATTTTAATGATTCACTTAAGTCACTGATAACTCTGCCAAAAAACAGTGGCACATTCGATTTTAAAATTAAGTCCAAGGGAAAAACTAATTACCAAACTATCACCAAGACTATTCATTACTATGGAATACCATAGTTTGAATCTTAAAATCTCACTAAGAAGGAAACCATGGTAAATGGTCAAATGCCAAGTTAAAAGATCAAGAAAAATCAGCAGTTTGGATCTGCATAAAGCATTTCTAAAAACAAACTGGTTGAGGAGCAGAAACAAAATAGTTGCAAATGCAGAGACTTGGCAAAGACTGGCTGGGACATTTACTGCATATGACATGGGGATGTGGTTTAACTCCTCTGAGGTAAAATGAGGATAATGATTCCTACTTCATTTGTGAAACAAGGAAAATAATTTCTTTTTCATGGAGTTGTTGTGAGGATTATAGGTGATAATGTGTGCATACACATATGATAAGAATCTCTATCATCACATTTCAAGGACTCTCACATAAGTGAGCACCAACGAACCATCTCTTCTCTACAACACACAACATGTGAAGCCATTGGCTAAGCCTTTGAGTCCTACTTCTCAATCTTCTTGATGTGTAGAAATGACAGAGAGCGATGCTGTTTGCCTACACACAAGGGAAAGAACTGTAGACTCCAGAGCGCAAGACACCTTACAGGTACCATGGAGAACCTAGTTGGAAAAGACAGTGGGTGCTATATGGTGGAGATCTTGGTGCCAGACCAGGAACTTGGACTCTATTCCACAGACAGCAGCAAGCCACAGAAGGTGCTGAAGTAAGAGGATGGCATTCTCCATGCTGTGCTTCAAAAATAGACATCCAGCAGCGACCATCAGAGGCAGAGGCACCTGTTAGAAATTTGTTTTAGGACTCTGCCCTCAAGAAGAGAAGGAGAAGGCTGTAAAGATTTAGAATTGCCACTCAAAGGGGCAATTAGTGACCACAGGCCACTCAAGGACTGAACACACCTCAAACCTGGACTCATCTTTAAAATTATATTTCATTTTTATAGTTAGTGATTTGGTTCATCTGACCAGGTGCTAAACACAGTCACCAGCTGCACACAAATCTGTGGTTGTTTATAAATATCGACTTTCAATATTTGCTTTTGTTCTCTGTGCCTATCTCTAGGTGATTAAAATCCTATCTAGTTTCTCCAAGACTCAGACATCAATACCTTATCGATGCCGCTCTCTGCTGACATCCCTGGCTCGTCACTGACCTTGTCTTCCTTTGTGCCTGAAATGCTTTCACGATGGACTGGGCCTTCCCTAACCCTTGAGCTCTCTGACTTTCCTACTGCAATTCATGTCGCTAGCCATTTTTTCCACTCTTTTAGCTCAAGACCTGTCTTTTTGTACCCTGTTTGGATTTTTCCATATCCCTTGATTTCTTTTCACTCCTCCTTATTCATGTTGCCTCTTTTCCTCTTGCCTATTTATTGCTTGATGGCATTTATCACCTCTGGGTATAGGGCCATTTATCCACTATGCATCCTTTCTTCCTGGTTGAAGTTCACTCAATGTTACCTTTATTTCCCTCTGATTCTACTTTGCTGCAATCTGACTTTCCATTACTATTCTTATCAGCAGTCTGTTATTTATAGAGTGGAGTAATAAGATAAGCTCCTTCTAATATAGATGGGGCACAGGCAATGTAGCTAAGAATAAGAAATGTGAAAAGGACGATAGAGCTACAAAAAGCAGAGCCAGAGAAACATTGCTGATTGCTGGATGAAAAGTGAATTGCAGAAAGGACTTGGAGAAGAAAAGTGAGTTTGCAGCAAAGGTAGTTATCTTCCAGGTGAAAGGGAGAATAAACAATTGCTTATCACCTGTTCTCTGCTGAGAACTATGTGAAATCTGGTCTTCTCCTTTAATCTATGCTTCAGATTATGAGATAGTATTAGCCTCTACCTTATAGATGAAGAAACTGAGGTTTACAGAGATTGAGTTTTCCAAGGTAATGCAGGCAGTCTGAAGCAAGGCCTGTATACAAATCCAAAGACTATAACGATGTAAAACATTCATTGTTAGTTGCTTGGCTTTATCTCAAGAAAGTTGAGTTTATTTTCTTTAATCCTGTTTTCCAAGTTTTGAGATTTCATCATAAGAAAATATTCTGAGATGCAGATAAAAATTTAGGCACCAACTGCTCATCAAATTACCATCTGTAATAGTAAATACACTATCACCAGCCATGTCTCCAACAAAGAGAAATGGTAAATTAAATAAAGACATATCCACACATAAAAATTCATGATAGCATTCTAATATCCTAACGATTGCAATAAAAAATGGAAACGTCTTATGTAAAAGTATGAAAAGTATAAAAAAGACATATATATGTACTTACAATTGAAAAAATATATAATTATACAAATTAAATATTAATATTTCTATCTGATATTTTATTCTTTAACATTCTATAATAAAGAAAACATTTTCTTCCATTTTGTAAAAGCTTGGAAAAAACTTCAAATTAAAAAATGAAGGAAAACAGCAGCCCTGAAGTTTTAACTGTTTAACTTTCTTTAATCCTCTTACTATGAAATAGATAAATGTTTGTATGTATATTTATCTAATTCACAGTTTAAACATTTTGAACTACACATATGAAACAGAAAAGAAAAACACCAAAATATCTCATTTTACAATCAAGAACTGATCACCATTAACATTTTAGAGTATTTCTTTATTATTATTATTATTATTATTAATGTCAACAACTTTGTGGTAAAAGTGAGTTGTGTTGCATAATAGTGAGGACACATTGCATAATAGTGAAGAAGTCTGGGCTCTAAGTATACCTGTTACCACTACTAGTGTACATTGTACACAATATTCAAAATCTACAAGGAACTTAAACACATCAACAAGAAAAATAATAATAATAAGTTCATTAAAAAGAGGGCAAATGACACAAACAGACATCTTTCAAAAGGAGATACACAAATGACCAACAAACATAAAAAATGCTCAACTATAACGAATCATCAAGGAAATGCAAATTAGAGTATTTCTTATCGTTTTTTATTGCATTATTTTTCATGGTTAAAATTAGTCTCCATATACTGACATTTTAACAACAATGAAAGAAAGTCAACACAACATTAGTCATAAGAGAGGGGTTATCTAAAAACATTTGATCACCCCCGTTATTTTTTATATTTAATTATCATTGCCAGTTTATTTACCTAGATCACACACTAGACTATATATGAAGTTCTTCATACAGGTATCATATCTATGTTGCTCACAGATGTGTGAGATTTTTTTATGTACTTAAAACTTTGTCTTTGCTAATGATATTGCACTTTTCAGATGAGGTGGATGGAGAAGATACACAAAAGAAACAATTGATAAATCCTTGTGTGAAACTTCGTCTTTTCGGGAGAGGAATTATAATTGAGTGAGCTTTATTATTTGAGACTTCTATATGTATTTAGTAGGAAAATGTGGTCTTAAAATCTAGAATAATAGTTAGCTTTTGTGGACAATCAAAACATACAGTGAAAAGAGTAAACAATACAGAATTTTCCTCCTCACATTTTATTTTTAAATGACTCAGTTAATTCCAATGTGTTTTATAGTTGCAAAAGATTATTTTTTCATTCCTTTGATTATGAAAGTGGCCATATGTAACTTGATGCTATCTGCTTTATTTATTGAGTGAGAAGAGCAAAAATAAAACCTAGTTTGTTTGATAATTCTTTGGGCACTGTGTTCTAGACATTTGACCGTAGTTAAATGGTAGAAAAAAACAGTATCAGTAAATGTTTTAAATGATATAAAACACATCAAGAGCAAAACTTTCCTATTAAGAAACACAGTTGTAGATACTGCCAAGAGACAAAGCAAAAAGGGGCCAAGTTTTTCCCAAAGGACAGAACGTTCTGAAGAACATATGACTGGAATTATTATAGAATTTGAGGGCAGAGCTCAGTGGCTCAGCCTGTAATCCCAGCGATTTGGGAGTCCAAGGTAATGGATTGCCTGACTCACGTGTTCGAGACCCACCGGGGCAACTTGGCAAGACCTCATCTCTACAGTAAAATCAAAAAAATTAGCCGGGTGTGGTGGCATGTGCCTGTAGGTCCAGCTACTTGGAAGGCTGAGGCGGAAGGATGGTCTGAGCCTATCTGGTTGAGGCTGCGGTGGCTGGGCGCGTGCCCCTGCACTCCAGGCTGGGTGACAATGAGACTCTGACTCAAAAAAAAAAAAAAGAACTTGGGGAACATGTGAAGCAAGGGAAGACCCACAAGTCTTTGAAAACTACAAGATTTCCATTAAGCTGTTTCTAATTTTGAGTTGTCTCTCGAATAATTGAAGAAAATCACCAAGTAAATTTTAAGTGTTGAATCTTTGCATAATAGAATTTACATATTATTTAATTATTTATATTATTTTCAAAGATAAACGACAGCTTGGTGTTATAACATTCTTTGGCTACTTTATATTTCCTCTCAAATTGTGAAGGTTTATTTCCTTTGCTTCAAACACTTAATGATTAGAGAAGTCTGATAATAATTTAATTCTTTCTAGCAGTAGCTATTTATTAATTTTTAAAATAGTTCTGGAATTCTTTTTGTTTTAAATTTCTCCTATTCCCCTGAATATACCCAAATGTTCATTTGCTTGCTTATTCGTTTATGTACTTTAAGGAGCATGTTTGAACTATACATTAGATTCCTTTCATTTTTTTTTCTTTTAAAGATATGGGGTACAAGTCAGGCTTAGGTATACAAATGTTCACTCTGCAGGTGCCCTTGTTGATGAGGCATGCTCCTTCGTCCCCTGGACATTTCCCTCAACTGCCAATCCTATCCCCCATCCCCTGGCAGCTTCCCACTACTGCCAATCCCTTCCTTATAGTATTATGACAATTGTTCAAGGTCTGTTTATGGGTGAGAACATATGGTAGTCTGTTCTTTCTTTCTGTGATAGATCACTATGATAGACTCTAAATCCATCCAAGTTGCTGGGAAGTCCATATGTTTGTCATTTTTTATGACTGTATAATATTCCATTGTGTATATTATCACTTTTTTTTAATCCATTCCAGTTTTGATGGGCAGCATAGATCCCTTTCAACTTCATGATGTGGGGGTAAGATATATCACTTATTTTTTTTTCTCCTCATTATTCTTGTATTTTTCCAGAAATACGGTTAAATTTGTAGATTAGATTTGTATCTTCTGTTTTCCAAACTTACAGTCTTGTCTCTCTCTTATTGTTTTTCTCGATATACAAATAAAACACTTTCCTCCTACCCACTATCATTCTAATTTCATTACATTTTCTTTTCTTCTCTTATGATTTGGTGTTCTCCTTTCAGAGAATATCTTCTTGTAGAAATCTGCTTAATTGAATCCTGAAACAAATTAAATACTAAAAATATAAAAATAGTTTTCTTTATAAGTAATTTTCAGAGGTAAGTTCCTCACAAGTCTTGATGAAAGTATTTTATTTACCTTGGTCTGCAGTATATTCATCATGACCCTCAAATCATTGCAGTAATTATTATACATTTTATATTTTATTACAGTTGTCTATTCATTTGAAAATTATATTTTACTTATTTTTGAAAGTTTGATATCTACCCAGACCTAGCTTTTGTCAAATGACACACTTTCTACCTTGCCATGGGTTCCATTCTATGCCTAGTTGGGTGCCAATCACATTCCTTTTGTATATCAAGAGAAGGCTATCTATCTTCTCATCTCCTAGTCCAGTGAACAGCAACTGAAGTTTTCCACTCAGGAGGTCTCGGATAACATGCAATCCTTTTCTACTCTATTTTCTTCTTAAGATGGAATATGCCACTACCAGACATGTGAATTCGTGTCCCAATATTTAGATCAGTTATTTCTGGTTTTGCATTTTCTGTGTAGGGAGTTTCCAACTGAAGAACATGGTAAGAAGCCAAATAAAAGTCATAGTGACCCAGTTTTCTGTTACAAAGCAAACTGCTTTTGAAAGCTAGGAAAGGGTGACAAAGCCTCTTCCTAGCTATTTTAAGGGGCCTGTAATAAAGCAACCTTTATTTCTCTGCCTGATTTCTGCATTGACTGAAGATAAGCATAGAATTCAGGCATACTGAGATTAAAATTAATTTTATCAAGAATACAGTTGGAGAAGAATTTGCATTGAGGTCTTCAGCCAAGTGGGATTGCCATTATTTTACCCTGAATTAGATAGACCTACCCTCTTACATGGAACAAGACAAGCTCAGATCTTCACTTGTAGGTGTTGCCTCCATGACCTGAGGCTGATGGGAAAAGAGAGCATTGGGAGTGAATAACGGGCGCCCTAACACTCCCAGAAACAGAAGAGGAGGAGAAGAAGTCTTACCCTAACAAGGGGTTATTCCCTTTCTTTGCAATTGGAATCCCTCCAGTGGCTGAGTCACAAACTGCCCATTTCAATTCTGTTTACTAAGACAAATAATGGATGGACTTTTTTCTCCAATTCTGAGTTCGGGTTGATAAGCTTTCAAAACGATGTTGTTATCTTTTTTGATGCCTTGAACATTTTAATAAGCATTTGGAAATTTTATTATGAGGGAAACTAGCCTGGACCAATTTTCCTTTTTATACTTCTCTCATTTTCAAGATTTTCTACAAAAAAAATAAATAATTGGTCAGATCCAGAAAGTAATAACAATGAATAAGCAACACATAAATAAATGTTAATTTTAAGAATAATGCTTACTTTTAAAGAAGTTCAATATGCTTCCCTGTTCATTGACTGTTATCTTGCATGCATTAGTCTGCTTGGGATGCTACAGAAAAATAATTAAAAACTACCGGTCGGGTGGTTTAAACAACAGACGTTTATCATTAGTTCTGGAGGCAAGAAGTTTAGGATCAAGATGATGGTAAATTTGATTTCTCCTGAGGGCTCTCTTACAGGCTTGTAGACAGCTGCCTCCTCACCTTGTCCTCATGCGAATGTTCCTCTGTGATAGTATGGAAGAAGAGAGATCTCTGTATCTCTTCCTCTTCTTATAAGGATATTAATACTTAGGCTGATTAGAGCTCTCCTGTTATGACCTCATCTATCCTTAATTACCTCCCTAAATGGTCTACCTTCAAAAACCATCACATTAGGGGGCTAGGACTTTAATATATGTATTTCAGAGGAACACAATTCAGTCTGTAACGTTGCAATTCTCATTCACTAATTTATTTTGAGATTACTGTGGAGGAAAAATTTGATCAAGTGAAAATTCTGCTCAGAATTGTATAAATAAACATAAATTTCCCCACATGTAATTTGAATTAATGTTTTTCTTGAGTGTGTAAAAACCATTACCAAAAAAACAATTTGTTTAAAAAGTCAATTACATAGTAAAGTATTGTGTTTTTTACCAGCTTTCCTCTTCAGAGTAAAAGCATTAACTTGTTCCCCCCATAAATTACTGATTGCTATCACTATCAAACATGAAACTAACTTCCAATTAACTTTGACAAGTAGTTTTTGGTTAGCTGTAGACAACTGGTTACTACAGGGAATATAAAGATAGATAAAGCATATTCCTAATCTACAGATATGATATTGTAAGCATAACATCTTTATATAAATATTTTTAACAAAGGTAAATATTATTATATGTGATACATTTAGAAGTACCTGAAATGTTTTTGGGAGGTCTAAGGAATAGTAATATTTTCCTTTATTTTGAAGATGTGGGGTACAGTTCAAGGTTAAGTATACAAATGTTCATTATGCAGGTACCCTTGCTGATGAGGTGTGCCCCCTCCTCCCCTGGCAGTTTCCCTCAACTGTCAATCCCACCCCCCTCCCCTGGCAGTTTTCCACTGCCAATTCCTTTCTTATAGTATTATGATAATTGTTCAAGGTCTGCTTATGATTGAGAGCATATGGTAGTCTGGTCTTTGTTTCTGTGATAGATCACTGATTATGACAGATTCTAAATCCATCCAAGTTGCCGGGAAGTCCATATGCTTGTCCTTTTTTATGGCTGCATAATATATTCCATTGTATATATGTAGCACTTTTTAAAAAATCCACTCCAGCTTCAATGAGCAGCATGGTTGGTTCCATGTTTTGCTATGTGTGTGCAGGAATACTAAGTAATTGAGCATTTACTACAATGACTTATACAGATTAAATACTCACTATTTGTGGACTGAATAAACAAGTAATGAGTAACTGGATGATTCAAAATGCTATTTTTATTATCATGGTCTCTGGAGTTTAATACCTGGAAGCACCATGCCTTCTAACAGAGCTGGACTCCTACAATCTGCTTGGACAAAGTATTGTGTGTACAGACAGGCAAAACAAATATCCCTACTCCAACCCCAAATCAAGGTAAACTTAATACAAATTTGGAAGATTTCTTAAAGGGCAGTGACACAATGCCCCTTTGGAGATGAAAGGGTCAGGGAAGAAAATAATAATTTTGTGTCAGTTATTGCTGAATGATCAAGGTGAAGGCAATGGGAAATCGGTTGGAGATATAGATCTTTTTGACTGAGGAAGGAGTCTTAAAGTTACAGATTCTGGTTTTAACTATATCAAAGTAATAATAAATACACTGATGGTAGATGATATGGCCAAGTGAAGAGAGAGAGAGAGAGAGAAAGTATAGACAAACTAATACAGGGGCATGCCGTAAGAAAGAATAAGTAAGTTTAGTAAATATTAAGAACAAATAATTTCAAATGTATGAAGAGATCCAGAAAATAAGCAATATCATGAATGGGCCCCAAAAGGGATAGTTTCAGAAAGAGCTTGTCAAACTGGGAAATCATCAGCTTAAGCAATTGGTAAATGAAAAAAACCTTCTAAGAAAAAAAAGATCTGCACAATGGATGGCAAAGAAGCCCTATACAAGAGTTAAGAAATGTGTAGTAAAGCTGAGACTGTAAGTTTACATTGTTTTTCTAAGAAGTTTTTTAATGAAGAAAAGAAGGAAAAAGGGAGAAAATAACACATTTATGAACTGGTGGAAATAATTTATTGAAGCTTGGATTTTCCATCAAATAGCTATTTGTATTTTCTGCATTAGCATTTTCTGATAAAACTTGTGGGCATCTTATTTGAGAAAATTGACTCAAGAGTGTAATAAAGGCCAAGCAATGTACCCAGTCAAAATAATGACAAACTGGTGCTCCATTTGTAGACTCCGTGATTCAGTGGATTTGGTACTCATCAGCATAATTACCTGCCAGGAGTGTGACAAATCCACAAAGGGTCATTTCCTACAGAGATAAGCCCTTTCCTATATTTTGTAAGCCATTTTTCAAAAATTTCGCTTCCAACATTTTCTATTATGGTCCAATAAGGAGAATTGATCTAATGTATGGCACAGAATGGCTTCTCTTGGTCTCTCATTTGAATCAAATTATTTTGGACTATGAAAACTAGATTTTTTAAAACCTCCAGTGTTTTTTAAGGATGAACAAGGAAAATTTTTTTGACAGAGAGTAAAACATAAGACATAAATATAAAGGATCACACTGAGGAGGGATATTAACCATTTAACTAATCTCTTTTAACATGAATCTTAGTGGCTATAGCATACCAATAAAACTGCAAAGAAGTAGTAGTAACATAGTAATAAAACTCAGAGCAGTAGTAATAGCAGTCACTATTGAGCACTGGAACAGGTGTTTACCTGTACTCATTGCCATATTTAATACTCCAAGCTCCATGTTTTTGTTCATTTTATAGGTGAAATAAGTAAACTGTTCAAGGACTCAAATGTAGTGGATAGAAGAATAAGAATTTGAAATTTTTCTTGCTCGAAACCAATGCCTCACTACAGTTTGCTTTTTCTAAAAAAAAAAAGTTTTAAAGTGTCTATAGATCACTTAATCTTTTTTGCAAAACAGTTGTGAAAATAATTTTTCTGTGTTAATAAATTCCCCCGAGTATTTTTATAAAGAGCCATGGGCAGTCTTATCAAAATTATAAGTTTCATTACAATTTAAAACATACCTTGAAGCCATAGAGAAAATACTATCTTACACCCTTAAGAACTACAGAGGTCTATTTTTGAAGTGAATATAATAGTATTGTATTGATTTTGTTTGATTTTGTGATTTGTCAAAGACTTTATACTCAGAAGTTAAATATTCACAGCAGGTTATAGTTCATAAAATATTTTTATTACCACTCTATGAAAAAGTGGATAGTGGCCTATTTGTTGGTGGCTTCTACATATTGACAACCTTGTTGAGATTATAAACTTGGTTGGTGAAGAAATAATTATCCCTCAACATTCTGATCCTATTGTAACTTTATTCCTGAGTCTTCAGGCTACAGATGATGTTTAAGACAGTATAACTTAGCCAGGCTCGGTGGTTCAGCCTGTAATCCCGCGCTTTGGGAGGCTGAGGTGGGTGGATTGCCTGAGCCCGCCAGTTTGAGACCCACCTGGGCAAACTGGCGAGACCTCATCTCTACAATAAATCAAAAATTAGCCGGGCGTGGTAGTGCACGCCTGTAGTTTCAGCTACTTTGAAGGCTGAGGCGGAAGGATCACCAGAGCCCAGCAGGTTGAGGCTGTGGTGGCCGGGAGCAGCCACTGCACTCCAGTCTGGGCGACGGAGTGAGACTCCAACTCAAGAAGAAGAAAAAAAAGACAGTATAACTTTCTAACTATTCTAGTGGAGATTCTTAGAGTTACTCATAGCAGCATCTGTCTCAAATCTCAACCTCAGCCCTCAGGGCCACTTATACCACAATGCCTGGCAGGGTGCATGACACATGATTAGCAGGTACTCAAACCATGTTTCTTGAAATGAATCGAATGGATGTAATGTAAAGAAGCCAACTTCATAAATAGATATAATACAAAAGTCCATCCAACAACTAGGTGGTGTTGAAGTTAATCTCTGATCCCACTTGCTAGGAACACTATTTATTTTACAGTTATAATTTTCTGTTTTTCTCACTGCTTCATTTTCTTTTTTCCTTTCTTTTATTTCTTTCATCTTTTCTTCTCTTCATCTTATCATTCAGTAATGTCAAATATTCTACCTTTTATTGAATACTGATTTTACTAATTTTGTCTAGTCTCTATTTCACCCTTGAAATATGGGAATTTTCCACCTTTGATGATGAGGGTAACTGGCTCAAAAATTTAAACAGCTGACTCAAGATCACACAGTGCATAAGTGGCAGATTCATTCAAACCTTAAATCAAAGTCATATTTCCCTAGATATGAAAGAACATAAAAGTGGTTTCTTCCTTATGAGGCTGACTGAGTAGTGATCTCTGGCACTGAGGGCTCTTGAAGCATCCATCTCCCTTCAGGCCAATTTTTTCTCTTTTTCTATTTAGTTGAGTGACACCGCTAGGTTACAAAGATTGAAACTTTCCCTCTGGCTCATTAGGTATGAAAAAATGTAAGAATATCTCATGGATGTATTTTATCTCTCTTGGCAAAATACATTAGTGAAAACACGCTCCTTTAGAAATACCAGTAAAATAATCTAATTATTGTTTTGACTTTTCTTAATTATTAGTATTATTCTATCACACATTATTTGGATTGAATTGAGTTTAATTCCGCAGGCCAATTGGCAGATATCCTGATCTTTAAGTTTCTCCCTAATTTTTTTGGATGGAAGTGTGACTTTGTGACTAATTAATCCAGTAAATATTTATTATGTGCCATACAATTTTTTGTTTCACTCAATACCACTAATACTTTATGAAAGAAGATTAAACCTTTCCAAGTAATATGTAAATGCCTATGTAAAAATCCTGATCTCAATTTCCTCAACTATTTTGGTGGTTTTATATGCCGCTAAATCTCTGTATTAAATAATATTCAAAACTTATTGAGTGGTTTGTATTTTTTCTAATCTAGCTCTGGATGATTAAATATATGGTGTCAGAAAGAGGAAGTTGCCTAAGAAAATGCATCTCTATAAGGCTTTGGCCTAGTGGGCAGCAAGAAAAATGAATGTTTGGGCCGGAAAAATGGTGAGTGTTTTCAATTGTGATAAAGCAGCTTGTAGCTCTAGGGGAAGAAATAATAAAACGATATTAATTATGTGTGCTAGTACTTATTGATCGTACTTAGGTATGTAATTCAATTCAAGTAAGAATCAACAAGTTTACAAGCATAAATGCAAAAGAATAGTCTAGATATTTGAGACTTTTAATGGAAAGAAAGTCCATAAGTTGACTTCTAGACTTAAAACTGAAGATAATAAGATTGAAAAAGCCTTTGGGAAGCAAAGGTACATAAGAACCTAGCATCTCACTAAATATTGGATTAACAGTGTAGCCTTCTTATTCAATCACAATAGTTTAAAGTTACCATTAAGCTATGAGGAAGGCAGGAAGGTGGAGACACAGGGCTTCAGGTAAAACATAAGAAGGGCAAAGGCAAGTGTTTAAACGATACCTGGGGAAAGAATTTTGGTGTGGTTCCCAACATGTGGAGCTAATAGATCAGAAGCCTAGTAAGTTATTAAAGAACAAGTATTTCTGAAGATTGACCTCTTCACTGGTTGAAACTGAAACAAGCTCTTCGACCTTGGCTTATCACCCAAGGGATTCCCCCAAAGATAAACCATGCAATGCTTCCAAGAGAGCAGGGGAAAAGGAAGCAGGGGAAATAGAACCAGAGGAAATAGGACATCATGGTCTGGGATGCCACACCTCCATCTAGAGATTAGAAGTATTGCTTAGTCAAGTAAATGTCCCACTCCCAGGTCAGATGATCTTCACTATGTCTACATAGCAGGATCTCATAGTGCCTATTGACCTGTTTGTTGTTCAGTTTTTTAGCCTTCTATTTTTGAAGGAAATGATTTGTTGTGGTCACCCTACACTTATTTGATATTGTATTTTTGTAATACGTGTGCTGGTCATGAGAGCAGATAACTTATACTTTTAGTTCATCAGTTGCTGGATGCAGAGCAGCTGTACCCAGGTCTGATGACAAGGACTACACTTACTCTCCTGAACTTTCAGATAAATGGTGACTGAACAGAATGCTGCTTTGTTTTCCTCATTGGAGAAGCACTGCATGTGTTCTGTGATTGGAATAAATATATTTTGGTTGCTCCCATAGTACTCACCGTGGTGCTCACCTCCTGATATTAACACTCATATAACTTCCTTCCCTGGAGGGAAGGCAGGACCTGTGACTTGCTTCTAAGGCATAGACCAATAGCAATCACTAAAGTAATGAAATGTCACTTTTCACAAAAGTAATGAGATGTCACTTTCATGATTATACTATATGGCATGAATAACGAGGTGTTGCTCCTGTGATTGTGTTACATTATATAAGACTGTCTTGCCAGTAGAACCAGGCTAGAGTCTCTCTCTTTTCTGATTTAAAGAAACACGTTGCTATGAATCTTATAGTCACACAAATTAAATTCCACTGTTATCCTGAGAAAACTAGGAAATGGATCCTTCCCCAGTTGACCTGCAGAATGAGAATGTGGCCCTGGCTCACTCTTGATTGAAGCCTCGTGAAACTCTTAGTAACGAACCCAGCTAAGCCATAGATGGAATCCTGACCTACAGAAAATGCTATATAGTGGTTTTAAAGCTCTAAAGTTCTTACCATAGACCTTAGGAATATCAGCATACAATTTTTTTATTTCCTTATTAAGTTCAGAACTTTTACCGTTTCAGTTAAAGAAAGCATTTTGTGACTGCTCTTTGGCATATCCAAATTACTACATCACAACTTTTGATACCACCACAGTATCATCAAGGTGACTTTTAAGTGACTAATAATAAGGAGCACATACTGGACACGCTGGACAAGGGGATGAATCACCTCTGAGCAGGATGGAAGGAGATGGTCCAAGATATCCTCATACTACTAGGAACAGCATGCAATTTAAAACTTAGCAATTGTTCATTTCTTCAATTTCCCGTTTAGTATTTTCAGATTGTGGTTGACCATAGATAACTGAAACCATGGAAAGCAAAACCACAGATAAGGCAGGACAACTGTAATAGAAACCTTATATAGATATGCTTGAATATGCGGTGACCAGAAGGATAGGTAGTGAAAACGATAGCTTACAGACCACCAAAAACTGTTGTTGTTTTTTTTCATTGCTTAGAATCATTGTTAGAAAGAGATTTTAGCCAAGAACTCATTTCCTTGCTCGTTTATTAAGGTAGGGTTATATGATCAGTTATGACTATTCAGTATTACTCAAAATGATGTCCTGGGTTGCCACATCTCCATCTAGAGATTAGAAATGACTTTTAGGTTGAGATTTGTATACACCCTGTATGCCTCACACATGGTATCTTCCTATGGGATCATAGGTACTGAAAGTAGTGAAATTCCACAAAGGAAGGTGCTTGGATCCTTGAAAATCTGCATAGACAGAAGACCTTCCATACCCACTTTTTCAATGACTGAGCTGTAAAGCCAGATAACAATAAATTTGTCTTATATTAGTCCATGATGCTTGGGATTTTTCATTATAAAACTTAACCTATTTCGACTAACACCACAGAAGCAAAGTATTTTCACTGTTATGTTATTTTTGTAAAGACAATTTCTGGAATTAACTGTATAATATTCAAATGACCAATGTTATTGTGTACACACATCAGTGCATTTCATCTCTGAAGTGAAACAAAAATAAAAAGAAAATTAACACTTGATTTTAACTAAATTCATGAATATATCAATAAAACAAATAAATAAATCAAGCAAGTTCAAGCAGTATCCACTTTCTGGACCTATATATGCATGTTCCAAAGTGAAAGTAATGTATTCATTGGCTAATCATGCTGCACAATTAAAAATGTGCCAAGATCGTGAACTTGGACAACTAACACATTTGAATGTAAAATCTTGTTCCAAAATGGATGAGATATTTGATCTTTGCAAAGTATTTAACCAGTTTCCCATTTTTGTTATCTTGTGTGAGTGTAGAATTTACAAAGTAGAACTGCTGTGGGAAAGTACTGGCATGTAAAATGTCCAACAAGCCTAGTCATTTTCACGTAGTAGGTGGTCAAATACTGCTAGATCTCTTCCCTTTTCCCTTATCTTTGAGTACCATAGGGTGTCAAACAGAAATTGGATAGCACCAATTATTTACGACTAATTACTAATGGGAATCATACATCAAAACACCAGGACTGTGTGCTTTGCAACTATTTGCTAAAGGTGTCCCTACTTTATTTTTAAATACAGTGACTTCAGAACTTTCTCACATAAAATGTATGTTTACTCTGAAATCCATGCAGTGCTTTGATTATAAAAGCAAACTGACAAAACTGTGCATTTGAAATTAATACATTTTTACAAAATCTCCTGAGGCCCTTTATGTCCATGTATTTCTAACCAAAAAATAAAATTCTATGAACTTTAGTAACAGCTGTATTTGTGTGTGTGCACATGTCCACATATTTATGTAATTTAAAATAACTTAAAAACTAAAAGAAGACTGAAGGTAAGTTCATAGTATGTTGACATTGGAACTTAATGAACAGTGTTTGCTTCTTACTTTCTTCATACACACGCGGCCCATTGAGACTTTAATTCTTTAATTGTTTTCTCTCCTCCTTTTGCTCCTAATGGCCCTCCTCTTATCTTGCCATATCCTTCCCATTCTTTAAAACTCAGCTTAGGTTTTTCTGTGCCGGTGGCCTCTCCTTAAGATTGTTACCTTCATTAGCCGTTTTTTGTTCTACTTGTTGGTTCAGTGTGTATGTGTGGCGGGGGGTGTCAAAACTGGCCTATACATGTGGAATTTGAATTCTGAGGGTCCCAGTTCATAGCAGAATATTCCAGCCCCATAGGGAATATTGGTAGGAAGAAGTATAAACGTACCAAAGCTGTAGAGGAGAAGGTAACTCAAAGACAAGGAAAGTGTCTGCACACGCCAAATCAGAAGGGGTCAAATGTAAGTTTGAAGGTGGAATTTTAGGAGTTGAGGCTCTTATAAATGGAAAAAGATGCAAAATATTTCTGTAAGGCTAGAAAATGAAATGTTTCTGAGAGGGCAGACCTCTATAAACTGTTTTATAGAAACTGTCTTCTCTAGCCTGGCGTGGGGGCACGTGCCTGTAGTTCCAGTTGCTTGGAAGGCTGAGGCAGAAGGATTGCCTGAGCCCAGCAAGTCAAGGTTGCAGTGACCGTGAGCATACCACTGCACTCCAACCTGGGCATCAGAGTGAGACTCTGACTCAAATAAATAAATAAATAAAATACAGAAAAGAAAAAGAAACTGTCTTCTCTTTGCATTCATAAGACTTCACTGTTTCTATTTATAGCTTAATTAGTTCAGCCTACATGGCCTAAAATATGATGCCTTGGTAGCTAAAGAACAGTGTTCTAGATCTGTTTTCACAATATATTAACTATCTTATCTTAGTCATGCTGCTGAACTGCTTCTGAGTCTTGATTTAATAAGATACAGGAGGTCAACTCATGTTCACTGCATTAAAGATAGAACATTCAGTGAGACAGTACATGAAGAAATGTTTGCAAACTCAAAAGTACTGAAGAAATAAGAAAGAATATTATTGTCTGTGCATCTTAGTCCGTTTAGTGTTGCTAAGACAGGACATCTGTGCCCTGTAATTTATGAAAACGGGTTCATTTGTTTCATGATCTGGTGGCTGGCAAGTCCAGGAGCATGGGCTACAGCCTTCCAAGTAGTTGGCATCTGCTCAGCTTCAGATAAGGGTCTCTTGCTGTGTCTCAGCACGGTGGAGAAGTGGAAGGGAAAACAGGAACATGCAAAAGGCCAAACATGAGCGGAAGCCTCACTTTACAGTAATGCACTCTTGCTGGACCTAATTCATTTTTGCAAAAACCAGTCCGGTGTCATAACATCCACTCTTGATCTATCTTATAACTTCATCATCTCTTAAAAGCACAACCTTTCAACATTGCCACACTGGAAATTAAGGTTCCTACATGAATTTTGGCAGAAACACTCAACCCATAGCACTGTGCTATAATATTGAGCATTAGTTGAATGCTATTTATCAATTTTACTATAGACACGAAACATTCATTTTAGAACTTACAGTAAAAAGCTTTTTGATGAGAGAAATCTGTATATCATATAACCAAGTCACACTTAAAGTATAGATCTAGAGCTACATTAGATGTTCAACATGTTTGCTTACTGTTCAATGAATTATAAAAATTATTTTTCTGTCTGCACAACACTTACTAAACTCAGTTTCCTCATATTTCTTATAAGGAACAGAAACCTACTTAATGGTCACTTTTTCAGAATTTTAAAAATCAAGTTGAAAATTCTTTATCACTGCATGAAATATATGAGTTCAAATCCTAGCCTTACAACTCACAAAATTTTTGAGTTAGTTGCCTAGATTATTTGCATCTGTTTGTTTAATTACAGAATGAGGATAAGAATCTTTTTCCAACAGAATTTTCCAAAACCAAATGACTTAAGGTGTGTGAAGTGCATAACACAATGCTTTACTTAGCACAAAATAGTTTATCAATAAAAGTTGTTTTGCTTTTTCTCCCCTTTGCTAACATTGCCTCTTCTCTTGAAGAATGTGAGCATATGTAGTCCTATTGCCTGGTTATTGGTGGCCTTTCTCTTTCTACAACAATCTCTGATTTTAAGGTTATAGATATAGAGGAACTATTTTACAGTGAGTGGTTGGAAAGTAGGATTTTATTATTATTACAGTTAATATATTCCCTAAGAACAATAGCCTTGGTTGTCCCTTCTTGATGATTCCCACACTATCAGCCTATCTACAGTTGAAAGGGTTCTCTTTATTTCACAAGAAGAAGAAAGTTGTTTGATGTCATTTTGAAACTTTTAGAGAAGACGATGGAAGGAAATCTAGAAATAAAAATAACAGAGGCTGGTTCTTAGGCATTTCAAAGTGGAACAATACTTCATTTCTGTTCCCAGGAACTGTCACCATTCAAATGCATTCACTTTTCAAAAAGCATCCCCTCAATTTCAGCCCAAACATTGAAAACTGAGCCCATTAAGTTAGAACAAAAACACTTTTGAAAATATCTCTGAAAAAATACAATTTTGGCATAAAAAGATGAGAATCAAGAGGGTTGAGAAAATCAAAATTGAATTCAGTTCAAAGGAGACAAGTTCTCAGGTGGTTAGTTATTTGTGAAACTCGCAGAGTTGCAATCAAAGGGAAGACTATACCATCAGCACGTATTGTTCCATAATAATCCTGATTCACTCTTTCAAACATTTAAAGAGTCAAGCAATTAGAGGGGACAGTGACCTTGTTTTATAGAGAAGGGAGGACGTAGAATTGACTGTAGCAAAGGTATTTATTGGAAGTCTTTCTCCATTCTTCTTTATTCTTTCAAATTCTCCCTCTTTGTCGTGGAGTCTTTCAATGTTCCACTGCATCTATAAAGCATTCCCTGGACACTACACCTAACCTTGCATCCTGCCTCTTTCAAAGTCTGGGAAGATAACTTATCTGCCCCATTTAGAGTTGTTTCACGTAGTGGTTAGTACACCGGCTCTGGATGCCAGACTACCTGGATTGAATCCCGGTTCTGGCATTTGCTAATTATAAAATATTGGTAAAGGTTCTTTAAATATTTAAGTAAAATATATTTTATCACCTAGAGAATAGGAATATTATTAATATAATATTCCTTAACTGATAAGGGTTAAATGAGTGCAACATACTTCCAAAAAAATACCAGAAATGTGGCTAGTAGTACAAAATAAGTTAACATAATCATTCCCCAATTGTCAGTTCCAAACCTAGAGCTGGGCAATCTTTCCAAAAGCAAATTTGTCTTAGCCAATTTGTGCTGGATGTCCTTCATTGATTTTTACTCGTCTTTAGAAGAAAGCCCGAATGTTTGAACATGAAGCATGCAGAGAAATGCACATCCTGGTCCCCAAAGATTCACACCATAACACCAGAACCTGCGAATATTTTATATGACATGGCAATAGGGGCTTTGCAGATGTGACTGCTGTGGGTATGGAACTTGTCATTATCCTGGGTTGTCCAGGGTAAGCATGTATGTCCTTAAAAGTGGAGAACTTTTGCTGGCATGTCTTGAGAGAGAGAGATTGAAGATAAGAAGAGGGTCAGAGAGACATAATGCTGCTGTATTTGAAGGTGGAAGAAATGGAGCCACATACCAAGGAGTATAGGCAGCATCTAGAAACTGGGAGAGACAAGGAAAAGAGATTCTCTCATAGAGCCTCCAGAAATATGATAATCGACTTGTGTTGCTTTAAGCCATTCAGTTTGTGGTAATTTTGTTACAACAGCCATAGGAAATCAAAACAAGGCACATGATGTGCAAGGCCTTTTGGTTTGATGTTTTGTTTTTCCCATCTGCCTACCTTCAGGATCCTGAAGAAAAAGATGGAAGGAAGGGTCCAATTACCAATTTTCTTTTTGTATAGGCAAGATTCACATGTGTCTGGTGATATATTTCCAGGAAAGAGACAATGTAATTCTAATAAAAATGGCTCGATGTTTGATGCAAAATGAGGGAAATGAGGAGAGGACAACATTTTAAAATGGCCTCAGATACTACTTTGAAACACATGCTCTTATCATCCCCAGATCTGTGAATATAATGGAATATCACTTCCAGGGTTATGATTGCCTATTTGGTGAAAAGGACTTTTCAGATGTAATGAAGTTCCAAAATCAGTGATCTTAGACAGAGAGACTATCTGAATGGGGTTGACTTTATCACATGAACCCTTTGAATATGGGTCTAGAGGTCAGAGAAAGGGGAAGTAAGAAATTTAAATCGTGTGAAAGATTCAAAGTGTGGTTACTGGCTTTGAAGGTGGAGGGAGCCACGTGGCAAGGACTGTCATGGTCTCTAGACACTGAAAGTGGTTCCCAGCTATGAGCCATCAAGGAAATGCAAACTTCAGTCCTACGATGACCATAATCCAGTCAACAGCCTAAATGAATTCAGAAGCAAATTCTTCCCCAGAGCCTCCAGAAAGAAATATAGTCCTGAAAATATTGATTTCAGCCCTGTGATACCAAGATCAGAACATCCAGTTGCTCCAGACATATAGAACTGTGATTTAACAAATGGTTGTTATATCCAACTGCTAAATATGGGGAAGTTGTTTCACAGCAATAAAAAAATAAAAACACAGGACATCTACAGCTGCAGCAACACCTTATCCTAAAATACTCCCAAAATATAGTGCATCTGGCACCATGTAGGGGGTGGGGTTAACTCTAAACCCAATCTAACATGTGGCTAGGGCCTGGACTTTGACATCAGAGATTCCCAGCTCAAATTACAGGCTTGATTCTTGGCTACCTGTTAAACTCAGAAAAATGACAACTTCCCTAAGCCTCAGTTGTCTCACATGGCTGTGGTGAGAATTTAATGAGAAGTTGCATATAACAGATTTTGCATGATTCCTGGTAAACAATGAGACATCAGTCAAAGGTAGTTATTCTAAGTCATTTTCCGTCTTCTTCCTTTTTTTTCCATTGGAACTCTTTCTGATATAATTAGAAGAGAGTTGCAGTCAATAATCTGGAAAAATGAGGAGGGGCAGATTGCAAAGAGTCTTGAATACAAAACTAAAGTATTTTACTTTGTCCAGTAAGCAATGAAAAACATCAATTAATAATTTTTTTAAGACAAATTACTTTAAAATTCTGAAACAGTTATAGTTTCTATGTGCTTTCATTTTCTCAATTGTAGCATGTGTAATATATGAAAAACCTAACTCAGAGATTAAGTGAATTAATACATGTAAAGTACATAAAAAAGTGTCTTAGACGGTAAAGATTTAACAAGTGGTATTTTTGTCTATGTATTTGCTTATTCATTCTCTAATGCTTATCAAATGCCTACTGGTGCCACGAAATATTTGAGGAGTTGAGTATCTATGAGGCAGGAACTCCAAAAAACTGGAATTATCTTTTAGAGGGCAAGTCCCTTATAGTGCAGGTGCCCGCCACTATGTAAGTGTTCTAGGAACCCATGGGCATCAGTGTACAGCTAGTACTGTTGTAAAAGTCTGCGTTCAGCTTCAGTGATTTTTTTTTTTTTTTTGGGAGATTATTTCAACACATTTGCCTGTGACATGATGGGTGATTCATGAGCATACCTACCCCCACCATGCTAAGCATTCAGCAATTCTTGATTAAAAAAATGGCATGACTCCCATACTCCACCTTTCCCCACTCACCTGATCTCACCCTGAGTGGCTTTTTTTAGTTTGTTTGTTTTCCCAGATGAAAAAAGTCCTCAAAGGGAAACGATTTGTCAATGTGGAAGAGGTGAAACAAAAAACAGCAGAAGTACTAAAAAACATCAATATTGACAAGCTCAAAAACTGTTTTTGAACAGCAGTGGAAAAAGCATCTCAATAGGTGTATTGCATCAAATGGATAGTACTCTCAAGTGACTGAAGTTTAAACATTTAAGAATAAATGCACAATTTTTTAATAAATCAATTTCATTCTTGTGGGATCCCCACTTCGTATTAGAGAAAAGACAAACAACCAAAATCTGTGATGCTGACATCATGGTGGGAAACATTCAGACAATAAGTAAAATAAATAACATGTGTGTGTGTACGTGTGTGTGTGTGTGTGTGGTGTGTGTGTGTGTGTGTTTGTGATGTTAGATGGTGATAAATGCTCTGGAGAAAAGAAGAATAATTCTAGAAAGAAAAGTCAAGAATGCCAGGGAAAAGGCAGGGAAGACAGACCTTAATTACACATGGATTGCCTGGGTAGGATGCCATTTGTCCAAGGCTGGATGGAGGGCAGAGTGTGCAAGCTGTGAGACTTTCGAGGGGGAAAACACTGCAGGCTGAAAGAGGAGCTAGAATGAAAGCCCCAAAGTGGGGCCCACCGGAAATGTCCAAGAAACAATGAAGATGCCAGTGGATTTAGCCAAGGGGCAAAGGGAGGTCCAAGGAGATGAGGTTAGTGAACTAGGAGGAAAAGTAAAATGTTGTGGTGCCTTTGGGCTGTTGTTAGAATTTGGGCTTTAGTCAGCCCAAAGAGGAGCTACTCGGTGTTGCTGAGCAGAGGAGGAACACAATCTGACCTACGTCTTGACAGAATCAATCTGGATGCTGTGTTACGAGTTGATGTAGGAGGGTAAGATGAGAACCGTTGAGACAAGTTAAAGTATTTTCAAAGAGTATTACAAATGATAAAACTGCAAGCAGAGGTTTTAAGCAAAATATTTGTTTTAATACATTTTGTGTAACCGAATTAGATTTTTTTCCCTATCTGTTTTGAAATAATACAGGTGATAGATCTTTCTTCTTCAGAGCTCTTTGCAAATCATATGAAGTGCAGCCGGTGTTTAAAGCTGGATTAAAATGCTGGCTGCCTTGTCCTCTGTTAACATTTGCTTTGTTCAAAACGTGACTGCTGGGTAGTTGAAGGCTCAGGATGATTTGGGAAAGAACTGTAGAGCATTTGTGAGGGACTTGAATGATAAATTACCGAGCAGTCCTAAAATGCCAGCATCATATCACAGATCTCCTTGCCTTGACTGAGGAAGCATCCAGGGTTAATCAATTTTTTCCTTTGGGTGTCTGGGTAGTAGAGACTCAAATACAGAAGTACCTAAGACATCTCTGCCTCTTGAGAGCACCTTTCAACTGTGAAGCAGAGAAAACAAAAGCCTTATTACTCTTGCTCCATTGTTAATGGTAATGCCAAGGAAATAAAATACTTCTTACTTCCCTTATTAAATTTAGCAATTAACCATTAAGCATCTATTAAGAATCTGTTATGTGTCAGGCACAATGCTAGGTATTGTGATAATGTGTAGTTGAATCTTAATGCAGTTGTATAATAGGAAACTATTAATTCAGCCTAGCCTCAATTTCCTTATTTTTTAAAATGAGTAGAAGCAATTTCTGGCAGTATGGCAGGGCAAATTTGAATAGTTTCCCCTTCTGCCATCCTGCAATTAATGTATAGAATTTCTGCTAAAATATTTTAAATATTTAAAACATTAAAACAGAATTTCAAATGATATTATTTTAAAATGTAATACAACTTTATATATAAACATATGTTTATGTCCAAGTTCAAAAGAAAGCACAGTTTACGTGTGAAAGAAATGCAGACAGAACTCAAAGTCATAATAATAAGGACCATATGATGCCATGGCAAGCCATTGAGGTGTCAGTCCTAGTTAAAAGTCAAACATGGCTGAGGTGAGGTCTGGGCTCTATAGCCTTCACCAGAATGAAGAAGTTCTCTCGTCTATGGGCCATGGAGAACTGAAAACTAGATCTTAAACATTAAAATACTAGCCTCTCCCCAAATACAGAGACCGACAAAATGCTTCTACAAGATTATGAACGGAGTAATCTTGTAGAAGAAACTTGCCTATGTTCTGGACCCTGATACAATGGATGAAAAAGATAAAATTTTTGAAAAGTAGTCACCCTTGAGAAATCTAAGTTTCTGACCTGTGCCACTCAAGATTATGGGATTTGAATTTACCGGCCGTATTTGTTCCGAGATACCCATGTTCCTGGAGAAAATAGTCTGGCTACTTTCTCTTGACATCAATCAAAGATGAGAGGCAAAAACTGGGAGAAAAAAAGAGTTTTAATTTCTGCAACTGGGAGTGAGCTGGTATCATTACCCAAACCTGCTCTAAGGCAGCAAACTTGAACAAGTTTTTGTGCCCATTTCAGAGACCTTCACCCACCCTGAGTTGCAGTAACAAACCTATGAGCAGTTTGACATCCTTCACCCACCCCAAGTTAATAGTTAATGGTTAACAAAGCCTACATGCAGTTTTGACATCTTCACAACCCCTTGATCATGCTGACATTCCCTTGTACGTGACCATTGACATGTTAGGACAGCATCTTAGAATTTACACTGTAGGCTTAAGGAAAATTGCAACACTCAAGGGGGAGACAGAAAGTTACACTAATCAAAGGAAAAATATCTGCTATGTTCAACAAGCCATTGTGGTACATTTAGATACACAACTCTGAATCAATTAAACATAAAAAATTTAAGAGCCACCCCATTCCCAGATCCTTGGCCTATGACACCCAAATTGAGAAAAATTACATGAAAATAGCAAAGGACCTTCGAAATCCACAGACAGTCTTCAGAGTTAACACAGAACTGCTCTAGAGGTTCATGCACAGGATTCTCATGAGTATTAAATAAGCTTATTAGAGATGAGCTCATAATCAAAAAGTACACGGTGAAAGAGGAAACATGGAAAAGGAAGAGTCAGGGATACAATGAATAGAATGAGTGCTCGAAGAATTAAAGATAATGAGTACACACAAATTGTTCAAATGATTAGAAAAGGAAACACAAATTTACCAAATAAATTATAAGGGTAAAAAAAAAAGTTGCAGAGCAAAAATTTGTATAATCCAACTTTTTTCTCACTTATATAAAAATGTGCTTGAATTATAGATAAAATAGACAATACCAAGGAAAGGTAAAATTTAACAAATTTTCTGAAGGCTATTTGGAAAATTTTAATAAGCCTAATTAGTATAGACGTAATAAGCAAGTTGTCAAGCAACTATTTCTCGCTTCCTGAAGGCAATATGGCCAACAGCTTTACAGGTGAATTCTGCAAATTTTGCATATAATAAGCTGTTTCAATAATAGTTAAACACACTACAGATAGATAAAAGTTTGAAAATTACTTTTATGTAGTTAGCATAAAATTGGTACCAAAACTTTAAAAAGATGTCCTTTAATGACCCAATATTTGAATTTAAATGAGATATTGTATAGTACAAATTTAAAGGTAACTAGTAAAGTAATACAAATAAAGTCTGTAACTTTCAAACAAAAAACCAGAGAAGAAAAACTTGTTTCAGGATGTCAGCTAAAAGAGATTCTTCGATTAAATTTACAAACAAGTTCTGACTTCATGTTCTTTACAAGAGACTTCTAAAAGTTAATGAAACAAGAAGATTAAAAGTAAAGGAGGAAAAAATATTTCAGACAAATATTAGCCAAAATAAATTTATTGAAATAATAATAATTTCTGACAAGATATATTTTAATATAAAATCTCTAAGAATCAGACAACCCACTCTGGGAGCTTTTCTGTCCTCTCAATAAAGCCTGCTTTCTCAACTTAAAAAAAAATCTCCAAGTATCAACAATATTGTTAATTTATGGTGAAAATTCCATTTTTATCTACCCCATAGAGAAATGGAATTACAAAAAAATGGTAAAAAGTGATTTTTAAAAACATACTTGCCTCAGAATTTCAACAAGCATTACAAACACCATATTTAATATTAGAAAGGAGCAGTTAGCAATCAAAAACTAATAAACTCATAAAAACACTGTATCAATCTTTTTTATCAGTCACAGGGCAATCCCAATGAATGCTAAATAATTTATGATACATAATCCACATTCTCTGAATATAATGCAATGAAGTTAGAAATATATGCCCTCCAAAAATGTCCCTCATAAAGCAATAGGTTTTGACTAAAATAAATATGTTCTGTACTTTTTAAAATGAGATAATCAGTAAACTGGGGCCACAAAAGGAGACTGAGAAGAGACTCAGAAAAATAAAGTTCATGATACTGAGAGGTCTTGGAAACAGGAGGCACAACATGCTGAAAAGAATCCCGGGGGCCAGGGAAAACCATTAAGGCAGAGCCATTGTTGAGGTTTCCATGAGCCGTAGTCTGGCGTGGGCTAAGAGACGAATGGAAGAGGAGGAGAAAGTAGAGAGAGATTGCTTTTGAAAATTCCACTGTAGAGGGAAAGTGGGAGACAGCAGGAGTTAGAAGCAGATGTGGTTTGGAAAGTTAGGTATTTTGCTCATGCTTAGAGTGATCTAAGACAGTTTAAATGCTGACATAAAGGTTCCAGTGGAGGAGAAGTGATTTAAAATACTTAAGAAAGAGGAGTAATCAATAATTTAAAGTTTAGGGAAATGTTTAAGTCAAGATAAAAAGTAAAGGCAATAAAACAGTCTAGCCAGTCTAACAGAACAAGTTGTCAGACAAGAATAGTAAAGGTATTAAAAAAAATACAGAACTGTCCAGCAAAGAGGCTGTTTTCTGAGCCACACTTGCACACAGATTCAATAATTACTTAATGAAAATGAGCGTGTTCATGTGAACCTTTCTATATAAATTATAGTATATGCATATATATTCATGTTTACAGTAAAGAATAAAGGGTTCTCATTACAGAATGTGAACTCTGTCATTTCTACAAATACCAGTGCTGAGTTAAATAATATTTTAGGCATTTATTATACATGGATAGCTACTTTGGGTAGATGCTACTTAAATAGCAGAGAAAAGGTTCAGATGAGTAAGACCAGGTAAAAATCCCTCTGAGTCATCTGTAATAACAAAACAAATTTCAGTCTGAGAATGCTGCTCCTTTCAGATGAGTGATAGATGAAAAATCTAGAATTAGAATATTACACTCCATAAATCCCTAATGGAGAGAAAACCTGTACATTTAATTTCATCGTAACCTCCTTGTTTTGTAATGTAGCTCATACTGGGAAATCTTTGTGCCTCCTACTGTTTCTGCCTTCCCAAGTTGACGTGCACAAACCTCCCCTGGCAGTCTCTCGTGTTCCTTCATCTTGACAATATGAGTCAGTCTCAGATGTCAGTACATTCAGCGTGTATTGACTTTTTAAATTTTCATTTTGACATTCTAATGATGTCTCTATAGATTTACACCGAAATAATGTTGCCATTTTCTTTGCACTCTAGAGAAGATATTTTTGGTTTTGAATTCCTATTATGGAATATGTGTATGTGTGTGTGTGTGTGTGTGTGTGTGTGTGTGTGTGTGTGTGTGTGTGTGTACATACACTACAGGGACTCCACACAAAAATAGAATTGAATAGAACAAAACTAGAATTGCCTTTTGGAGGGTGGGCCTCTTGTAGTACACTTGGAATTTGTATCTCTGGATCAAATGGCAAACCAAAGTCTTTATCTGGGAGTTTTGAGAAGGTTGCATCATGATTTGTGAAAGAATCATCCCGAGTTGTGGCAAACAGGTGGCTGGTTCTTCCATCATGATGACACACCTGCTCACATGGCACTGAATGTTCAGCAGTTTTTGACAAAAAACATGACCCTTATGCCCCACTCTCCCTATTCACCAGATCTCATTCTGAAAGACTTTTGTTTTGGTTTCCTCCAGTGAAAGATGTCCTCAGAGGGAAATGTTTTACCAATGTGGGAGAGGTGAAACAAAAAAACAGGAGAAGCACTAAAAGGTATCAAACTTGAAGTGTGCAAAAAACTGTTTTGAGCAGTGTAAAAGTGTCTCAACAGGTGCATTGCATCAAATGAAGAGTACTTTGAAGGTGACTGAAATTTAAACATGTGGTAGTAAATACATCATTTTTTATAAGTAAATTTCTGGAATTTTTTTGGTACCCGTGTGTTCTGGACAATTGATGATAGGATGATTTGGTTGTTTATAAACAATGCTGATGGTAATGTTAATGAATGAAAACCTTTGGAAAAGTGATGATGCAATATGCATTAAAGTTAAAATATACAAATCCTACAAGTTAGTAACATTACTTTGGCATGTCTGCTTCTACATTTATATACACACATATACATACATAAATACATGCAAATATACATATATGTGTATATTCATAGTCACACATATATATCATAGCATTATTATGACAAAACATGGTCATAAATTCATTTTTCTTCAAAAAGAAGTAATTTAAAAAATGTATTACTATGGCATACTAGGTAACACTATGCAAATGCAAATCTTAAAAATAATGAGATAGATAGTTACACAAAGACCTGGAATGGTGTATACAATGCATGATACATTTTTAATCAAGAGAAAAATTTAAATATATATTAATACACTTATATATGCCAACTTTTGTCAAAATGAGCAACTACAAATTTTTTTATTATAATTTTGGGTGCTATGTGTGAAACTATGTGTTTGTACAAGTGCATATGGACAAGAGGAAAAGTTGAACTGTCACAGACCAACCTACTAACGTTGTATATTTCCATGGAACTGGGAAAGTAAAAACTTGGCTGAAGATTGTTAGCTGATTTTTCTTATTTTGTGCTTGGATTATTTTCTTGTTGCCATTAGCACATAATATTTTTAGAGAACCAAAACAAAAAAGATAAACAAAACACAAAACCAAGGCTTTGAACTAAAAATAGGAGAGAAGAGTAGAGAATAATAATAATTTTTAAAAGGTCCATGCTAAAGCCCTAAAGCATTTCAATGTTCTGCAGATAAGAATTTCAACAAAGAAAAAATAAAGGATAGATTCCTGGCAATAGCTGTCTAGTCTTCTTTGAAACAATCATCCCTCAGAGAACAAATAGAAAAGCTGTAAAGTACACGAAAACATCTGGTTGAAGGTACACAGTGCCCAGAAGGCAGTGGGGAATTGCAGGACCAGAATGTGGGAAAGAAGGAAAGCCAAGAGAGAAGAGTTTGTATTTGGTGCTCCTTTTTCCCATGAGAGAAAGTTCTATCCAAAAACTGAGCACAGATGGACCAGCATCACAGACAAAAAGGCAAAGATTGAAGTTCAGGACCTACTAAGAGGAGGAGAGTTTCTGGTAAAGACCATAGGTTTTTTGTTGGTTTTGTTTTGTTTTGGTTGAACATCTTAGAGGAGTATATTTTCGAAGTAAGTGTCAATGTGAAATAAACCTTTCTTCACAAGTACTGAATTCAGCTTCAGTTGTCTTACCGCTTGATTGGAATAAATGTTCACATCCTATAAAATATGATAGATATTTTATAGGAAAATAGATTAAGATTTGACTAAAAACCAAGGTCAAACAGAAAAGGAACCATCAGAGATCTTGATTTTAGAGTTTTCAGATGTGTAATATATAGTAACACTTATATGTCAACAAAATAGAAATGAAAATATAAGGAGTAAGGAATTGAGGAAACTATTAAAAAGAGAATTGCATGGGCATTCTAGGACTTAAAAATGAGAACTAAATTATAAATCCAATGGGCATGTTTTGTGTTTCTCAACCAGGAATAATTGTCCCACATACCTCCACCAAGGGATATTTGGCAATGTTTTTGGTTGTACCATCTGGGAGGTGTTACTAGCAATTAGTTTTAGAGACTAAGAATGCTACAATGCACAAGACAGCCACCTAACAAAGAATGATGCAGCCTTAAATGCAATAGTACTATGGTTGGAAATCTTTTAATATCAGATTAACCCTACTTAGCAAAAATTGGTGCATTGGAAGATACGTCAAAGAAAAAAAATATGCTTAGACTGAAATGGACCAAAGGGGATTGCAAAGTGTATGGAGAATCTTGATTGCAGTAGTAATTGCATTGGTGAATACATATATCAAATTGTACAGCTTATTGTATGTCAATTATACCTTCATGAAGCTATTAAGACAAAAAGACACATCACAGAGTAAGAGAGATTTTCTTGAAATGCCACTAACCAATGATTAGCATCTCAAATATTTATGGATATAACCCATTGATGAGAAATTGAGAAATGGTTCAATTAAAAATGTGCAAACATTGTCACAAACCAAATGTTGATACGCATATGAAAAGGAATTCATCCTCATGCAAATAAAAGTCAGTGAAATACCACACACCCACTAAAAACATTGACATTGCCAACTGCTGGTGGTGAGATGGAGCTCCTGGAACTCTCATAGATTGATGGTAGAAATGGAAAACTAGGATTACCTGTTAAATGTGAATATAAAATACCATAATTCAGAACTTTTAGTCTAATTTATATGCTGAACATATATATGTGCATATGCATAAAAAAGATTGTGTGCAGTAACATACACAGTAGGCTTTATTCGTAGTAGCTTCAAACTGGAAACTACCTTTATATTCATAATGAGTAGACTGAAGAAACAGACCATGGAATAATCATACCATGTAATACTATAGAGTAATACAAGTGAACAAATTCCTACTGCAGGCAATTTTAAAGTGTACAATTTAACATGTGCAACTATTACCACAATCAAGAGTCTCTACACCTCCCATAATCCCTTCCTTTTGTCCCTCTCAGTCTAGGTATGATATAGATGTATCTCACAAAATGTATAGTGAGAAAAGCCAATGCAAAAGAACATATACTCTATGATTTCATTTGTATAAAATTTATGAACACAGACGAAACTAATTTATGGTGAACGGCATACTTTAATGAAATTTGTGGGTCATTTTAACTCTTAAGGAAAAGTGCTTGTACTCATAATAAAATTATGGTAATATTATTATTACCATAATATTATTATCAATACACTAATATTATTACAGTAATAATATTGTTACTGTAAAAAATAATTGTTTTGAACTCTAATACAACTACAAGAAGTAACTTTTCTAAATTATAACAAACATTTTATTATTTCAGTGATTATAATAAAAATGTTAACATTAGAGTGTTATAATATCTACCTAAGAAAAAATGTTTAAAATGCTTGCTCTTATTGAGAGGAGCAGTAACTTTTAGTTTAGTCTTTAAAAGAATGGTGTTTGAGTTCTCCTACTTAACTTTCTAAACCACCATCTTCCTCATTTGTAAAATACAATGTTAAAGAGTATCTTCCTCACAAAGTTGTTATAAGCATCCAATATGATTGTGTATGTATACACATTTCAAAAGCCTAAAAATCATTTAGTGAATGCAATTAGTGGCTTTGCCCATTTTGGAGTAGTCTTATGCGTTGATACACAATTAAACATTTTTGGACTTTATTTTTTGTTCTTTCCTTCTTCCAAGCAAATCAGATCCTAGAATTGTGTTGCTATAAATATGTGCAATTTTGAAGCATTTACACACAATTTGGTTTCATTTTACAAGCTTCTACTTAACTCTCTTGAGTGCCAATACCTTTTAAATATGCATCTGTGGATAGTTTCATATTGCTGCTATTAGTGCTGCGATAAACATGTGCATGCAGGTGGCTTACTAGTAGAGTAATTTGTGTTCTTTTGAGTATATAACCAGCAGTGGAATTGCTGGGTTGAGTGGCAGGTATAATTCTAGTTCTTTGAGAAATCTCCAAACTGTTTTCCACAGGAGTTTAGCTTGCATTCTCACCAACAGTGTAGGAGCATTCCCTTCTTTCCCCTATGGTAGAATGGATAAGGAAAATGTGGTACATATACACAATGGAATAGTATGCAGTCACAAAAAGAACAAAATCATGTCCTTTGCAGCAACATGAATAGAGCTAGGAACATCCTTCTGAGGGGATGATCACAGAACCAAAAAAACCTGAATGCTATACTTTCTCCTTAATAAGTGAGAGCCAAACACAGTATGCACACAGATGTAAGGATGGAAACACCAGACACTGGAAAAATGATAAAGGGGAGAGGGAGAGAGGGGTGTAAGGGTTGAAAATCACCCACAGGGTACCATGTCCACAACCTGGGTGATGGGCTCAGTAGAGGCCCAAGCATCCCATCATATAATATTCCTATATAACAAACCCACACATGTACCTCTTGAATCAAAATAGATAATAAAACTGAAATAAAATAAAAACACATCTGTGTATGTATGGATATTATCATTTTGATGGGGCTGCCACAACACTGATTTATCACAGGTCACTATAACATACAATAATAACGAGATTGAAATACTGAAAGAAAAACCAAAATGTTATTGACATGAAATGAATATATGCTGTTGAAAGAAATGGCACCAATAGACTTTTTTGATGCAGGGTTTATAAACTTTACCATCAATTTGTAAAAACCACATTATCTGCAAAGAGCAATATAATGAGGTATGCCTCTATAAAGAGGGTGTTTGGGGAAAACCACTGAAGAAGGTGAATTTTGAGCAGGTCTCTAATATGCAAGCGGGAGCACATCGTGTGGATTTCTGAGGGAAGAGCATTCCAAAATGAGAGGACATGAAGGGAGTAGGCCTAACATGTTGAAGGAAAGCAAGGAGACCATTGTGGCCAGAGCTATTTGAAACAGTCTTTAATGACACAAGCAGTGGGGAGAGGAAAAAAAGAATGTAGAAGAAGGAGGGGCAGCGGGCCTGCATGCCTCTTCCATAATTAGTCTCACTTTGTCCTTATAACCTTGGAGGAGGAATTTTAAAGAACAGTACGCAAGATTTTCAGAAATTGTACTAAGGCCTGTCAGTTAAACAGTTTCCGGGTCAATATTCAAAACCAGGCCAGGACAAAACCCCTGAAGTTTCTCTACTACTCCTAAGGTGCACACTCATGCTCGCTGACCTTACACAAAAGAAGCACTGATAGAAAACTTAGCCATATCTCCTTCCTTCCTAAATTGTTTTCACGTTTTCCATTACACAAGATGATACACAGAGATGCAATCATTTTCAGCGGACTGATTTTTTTCCTTAACTCTTAAATTAGTTGTTACCGTGGAGACCACTATCTAGGCCACATCTACACAACTGCTTACTAACTAACAGAATCTAACTACACTGGAGTTGCTTGAAGTAGCATGGGCCACACTGCCTCACCTAGAAGGACAAGTTTGCTATGCTCGGTCATAATCTTAGCAATCCAGAATTAAGCTGTGGAGGCATATGGAAACAAAATCTGGCCTTAAAATTACAGTGACAATCTATGTGACAAAATAGATTAATGATACTTGTCAAGGAGGCCCTCAGGCTTTTATTCAAATTCTGTTTTATCATCCTTTAAGATGACTTCTAACACACTAGTTTATCAGTTTTACTAGATAACAGATTGTCAGCAGAGGGCCCAATTGTTCTAATGTCCCAAATTAAAGGGTTTTCCAGGATGTGGAGATTACAGAACTAAAATCAGGACGGCTCGGAGCAAGCAGGAGCAGCCACCCTGTTACAAGCTACCTTCAAGATCGATAGCAGGACACAGATGTGGATGAAGGCGGATGCCACGACAGCACAAGCCGAAAAGTGATCTACCAGTGACAGGTGACAAAACAAGTGAAAGCTAAGAATATGATCATCCCAAGCACTGCAATCAGGCTATTCTGTGCCAAGGAAAATAGCCCTTCACACTTCACACCCATGAGAATTTCCAATACTATAGCAGAACACAAAAACTGGTATCATTTTAGCTAAGTAGAGAAATATAAAGTTTATTTATAAAGTTCCCATTTATACGATTGAACAAGTTTAGTTGCTTCATTGAAAGGGAAGTTTTGAGTTGTTCGCAAAATTGTCTCTTATCAAATAGCACATTTTTGAGTGATGCTGGATAAATGAGATGCAACTGAAATATGGTATGCTAGAGTCAACCAACACCTAAACTGTTATTCCATGCTTTGAAGAAGGTGGTCATTCTTCAGGCTTCTACTAATTTGGGCACTAGAGAGATAATTTGCTAAATAATATCCTTGTAGTTGGAAAAAGAAAAAAAAAAATCTTCTCCAAGAGTGCTCTATTGACAAATCAGGTGTCATTTACTCAGCAGTAAAATATGTGTCCATGTAGACTTAAAGGTAAGAAATGGTAACTCTATGTGGTGGAACATTAATACAGATCTTGTCAGCAAGAACAGATATTTTGTGGGTCCCCAAAATAGAGCAATGAGTCTAAGTTTAGGCTGATTCTATGTGTAATTTTAAAAGCAAATTCATTTTGGTCAAAATACATTTTTTAAACATAACTTAGATGGAGTCTTTATAATATTTGGAATAAAATATTTTTAGCTCTACTAATAATTTCAAATTTAATGATGACATTTTAATATCAATTTATAATTTAAAAGACACTTCATATATATTACTTCAAGTCCCAGAATTATTGTGATAGAAATATTAACTACATTTTATAAATGCAGACAAATACTCTTAGAAAGAAGGATAAATTATGTACAGAATACTGTATTTTACAAGGTATTGTTTTATTTAATTCTTCTAAAATATGGTGAGGCAGGAATCACTAATGCCATTTACAAATGATGAAACTGACACTTAGGGAAATTTGATTCTTGGTCTTTCATAATACCTCTATAATTTCCCTTCAATAGTTCTCTTCTTTCAAGAAACATGGCAAATCAGTGGATTTCAAGCATAGCTCTATCACTAACCTTAGGGTTCTTTCTGCTAAAGTAATAAAATTAATTTAGCTTTTATCATTATTATTCTTTATTTTATTTACTTTATTTTAAAGATATGAGTTACAATTCAGGATTAAGTATACAAGTGGTCATCACACAGGTAAACTTTGGGCCTACCATCAATCTCCCCTTTGCCTGGTTTGAGATCAGGTACCTTATTAATGCTATGTGCCCCCTTCCCCCAATCCCCTGGCAGTTTCCAGCTACTGCCAATTCCTTTCTTATAGTATTATGGTAAATGTTCAAGGTCCATTTATGAGTGAGAATTCGTGGTATTCAGTTCTTTGTTTCTGTGATAGATCATTGAGTATTAAGACTCTGAATCCATCCAAGTTGCTGTGAAGTCCATAATTTTGTTCTTCTTTATGGCTGCATAATATCTCATTGTGTATATGTACCACATTTTTTTATCCACTTCCGTTTCAGTGGGCAGCATGGTTGGTTTCATGTTTTTACTATTGTAAATAGTGCTGCAATAAACATTTATGGTATCTTTCTGTAGAGTGATTTGAATTCCTCCAGGTATATTCCCAGAAGGGAGATTGCTGGATGGTATAGAAGGTCAATTTCTAGTTCTTTTAGTATTTGCCACACTGTTTTCCACAGAAGTTTAACTAAATTGCATTCCCACTAGCAGTATAAAAGTATTCCCTTTTCTCCACATACTTGCCAGCATCTGTTGTTTTTTTAATTAATGATGTCCATTCTTGATGGTATCTCAGTGTGGTTTTGATTGGCATTTCTCTGATGATTCGTGAGACTGAACATTTTTCCATGTGTCTGTTGGCTGCTCGTATGTCTTCTGTTGAGAAGTGTCTATTCATGTCTTTTGTCCACTTTTTAATGAGCCTGTTTGCTTTTTTCCTTTCAGCACGTTTGAGTACCTTGTAGATCCTGGATGTTAGGCCTTTATCAGGTATGCAGTTGACAAATATTTTTTCCCATTCTGTGGGCTGTCTCCCCACTCTCTTGATGGTTTCTTTTGCTTTGCAGAAGTTTTTCTGTTTGATGAGGTCCCACCTGTCTATCTTATCTCTTATGTCATGGGCACTTGAGGTTTTGATCAGGAATTGGTTGCCTGTTCCGATTTCCATAAGGGTGTCTCTTGCATTTTCTAAGATTCTTGAAGTTGGGGATTTTAAAAGAATGCCAGAATAAACATCTTTATGCATAAAAAAGTTTGGGGTTTTTCATTTAGGTCTTTGATCTATTTGGAGTTGATTTTTGTGTATGGTGATAGGTAAGGGTCCTGTTTCATTCTTCTGCACATGATTAGCCAGTTTTCTCAGCACCATGTACTAAATAGGCTCTGCTCTCCCCAGTGGTGATTGTTGGAGGCTTTGTCAAATATGAGTTGGTTGAGAAATTGAGGCTTTGCTTCTGGAATCTCTAACCTGTTCCATTGGATGATATGTCTATTCTTGTACTAATCCCATGGTGTTTTGATTAGCATATCCTTATAATAAAGTTTGAAGTCTGGAAGTGTGATACCTTCTGCTTTGTTTCATTTGCTAAGGATTGTTTTGGCTATTTGTGGTCGTTTATATTTCTATATGAATTTCTGTATTGTTGTTTCCAGGTCTGAGAAGAAGAATTTTTGCAATTTAATGGGTATAACATTGAATCTGTAGATTGCCTTTGGTAGGATGGACATTTTTAACAATTTTGATTCTTCCAATCCATGAGCATGGAATATTTTTTCAGTTGTTTGTGTCATCTTTAACTTCTTTGAGCAGCGTTTTGTAGTTTTTCTTGTAAAGTTTTTTCACTTCTCTGGTTAGGAAGTTGACGAAGTATTTCATTATAGTGTGTGTGTGGCTATTGTGAATGGAATTGTGCTTTTTATTTGGTTTTCTGCCTGTTTATTGTCGGTATATAAGAATGTGACTCTCTTTTTTTATTTTGTAGCCTGTTTTTATTTTGTACCATGTTTATTTTGTACCCTGAGACTTTGCCAAAGTCTTTTATCAGTGCAAGGAGTTTTCTGACTGATTCTCTTGGATTTTCAAGGTATAGGATCATATCATCAGCATAGAGGGATAACTTGACTTCTTTTTCTATTTGGATACCCCTGATTTCCTTCCCTTGACTGATTGCTTTAGCAAGGACTTCACACTATGTTGAACAAGAGAGGTGAGAGTGGACAGCCTTGTCTTGCTCTGGTTTTCGGGAAAATGTTTTCAATTTCTGTCCATTTAGCAATACACTGACTGTGGGTTTATCACAGATGGCACTCACTGTTTTGTGGTATGCTCCGTCTATACTGAGGTGCTCAAAAGTTTTTATCAAGAAAAGACGCTGGATTTTATCAAGAGCTTTTTCCACATCTAATGATAAAATCATATGGTTCTTGTTTTTACATCTGTTGATATATTTAATTATGTTTATGGTCTTGCAGATGTTGAACCAGTCCTGCATCCTAGGGATGAGGCCTACTTGATTATGGTGGATGATTTCTGAGATGTGTTGTTGGATACAATTTGCTAGAATTTTTTGCATCTATGTTCATAAGGGATATTGACCTGTAGTTCTCTTTCTTTGTTGGATATTTACCTTGTTTGGGTATCAGTGTGATGTTATCATCATAAAATGATTTTAGGAGAGTTCCATATTTCTTGATTGCCTGGAATATTTTCAATAGGATTAGTATCATCTCCTCTTGGTATGGTTTGTAGAATTCCACTGGAAATCCATCTGGTCCAGGGCTTTTCTTTGCAGTAGTTTTCTTATGACAGAGTCAATTTCCTGGGTTGTTATTGGTCTATTTAGGATTTCAGTTTCTTCTTGTTTTAATCTTAGGAGGTTGTGTGATGTTAGAAAGTCCTTCACTTCATTTAAGTTATCGAGGTTGTTTCCATGCAGGTGTGCATAGTCATCTCTGATAATCTTTTGTATTTCTTTGGGGTCAGTTGTGACTTTATCTTTTGCATTTCTGATTGGGTTTATTTGGTTTTTTTTCTCTTTTTCTTGATCATTCTGGCTAGGGGTCCATCAATCTTGTTTATCCTTAAAAGAATCAGCTTTATGTTTTGTTGACTTTTACTATGGTGTTTTTGTCTTCTGTCTCCCATATTTGAGTTTTTGCTAAGGTGATCTTGATTCTTCTGCTGAAGTTAAGGTTTTGGTGATCTTGCCTTTTCAGCTCCTTTAGGTTATGTATTAGGCTGTCAACTTGTTCTCGTTCCATTTTCTTGATGTGTGCTTGTAGAAATATACATTCCTCTGTTAGTATTGCTTTCATGGCATCCCAGAAGTTTTAGTATGATATTTCTTCTTTTTCATTTGTTTCCAGGAATCTTTTAATTTCTGTTTTGACTTCTGTGTTGATCTAGGAGTTGTTCAGCATCATGCTATTTAGTGTCCATGTCTTTGTGAGTTTGGGGGCAGTTTTGTTGGTGGTAACATTATTTTTATTCTACTGTGGTCTGAGAAGGTGCATGGCAATATTTCAATATTGTGAAATTTGTTATGCTTGATTTATGGTTGATGATGTGGTCAATCTTGGAGTATGTTCCATGTGGTCATGAGTAGAATGTATAGTCTGTGGTTGTTGGGTGGAGTGTTTTGTTGGTATCTACTAAATCCATTTGGTCAAGCATAAAGTTGAGATTCTGGATCATTTTGTTGATTTTTTGCCTTGATGGTCTATCTAGGGTTGTTAGTAGGGTATTTAAGACCCAGCTATGATAGTGTTGGAGTCAATATATTCTTTTAGTTTACTTAGTAGCTTATAAAAGCTGGTGCTCCTGTGTTGGGTTCATATGTGTTTAGGATGGATATTTCCTTTGATGGATCAAAACTGTTTGTTATGTAGTGTCCTTTCGATTCTTTTAAAATTTTGGTAGCTTAAACGTTGTTTCGTCTGATATTAAGATTGCGACTCCTGCCTTCTTTTGTGATCTGTTCACCTGAAAATTTGTTTTCCATCCTCTAACTTTGAGTCTGTGGGTGGCCTTTGTGGTGAGATAAGCTTCCTGGAGGTAACAAACTACTGGGTCATGTGTTTTTATCCAATTTGTCATTCTGACTTTTCAGTGGTACATTTAGTCCATTCATATTCATATTCAGATTGATTATTGAAATGTGAGCATTTGTCCTTAACATAATGCTCTTATAAGGCTGTTTTTGCTTTCATTTAGCTTTTGTGTTCGTATATGTGTGTGTTTTCATTTTTGTGGGTATGCTGTGTGTTCTATAGCTTCTGTGTTTGTTTGTGATCTTGTGGAGTACTTGTTCTTTCTTTCATATATTTTTTCTTCTGTGCATAGCACCTTTTTAATCATCTTCTGTGGAGTTGGTCTAGAAGTAGCATATACTCTTAGGGATTGGGTGTCTGGGAAGGATTTTAATTTTTTGTTGCTGATGAAGCTTAGCTTGGTTGGATAGGAAATTCTTTATTGAAATTATTTAGCTTTGAGAACATTAAATATTGGGATCCAATTCCTTCTTCCCTATAGTGTTTCTGCAGATAAGTCTGCAGTAATATTGATTGGTCTCCCCTGGTAGTTAGTGTCACCTTTTTCCCTGGCTTCTTTTAGGATTTTTTCTTTTATACTTATTTTGTGTAGGTGAAATACTATGTGTCTAGGAATTGCTCTTTTCATAAGATGTCTTGGAGGGGTTTTCTGGATCTCTTTTGTTTGTATAGTCATCTCTCTGACCAGATGAGGAAGTTTTCGTGAATAACCTCACGGAATGTTTGCTCTAAGGTGTTTTCTGTTTCTCTTTTTTTTTTTTTTTTTTTTTGAGTTGGAGTCTCACTCTGTCGCCCAGACTGGAGTGCAGTGGCAGCTCCCGGCCACCGCAGCCTAGACCTGCTGGGCTCCAGCGATCCTTCCGCCTCAGCCTTCCGAGTAGCCAGAAATACAGGCACGTGCTACCACGCCTGGCTGATTTTTTGATTTATTGTAGAGATGATGTTTCGCCAGTTGCCCAGGCAGGTCTGGAACCCGCAGGATCAGGCAATTCCCTCACCTCGGCCTCCCAAGGTGTGGGAATACAGGCTGAGCCACCGAGAGCCTGGTCTTCTGTTTCTCTATTTCAGGTATTCTAATCAGATATAGATTTGGTTTCTTGAAACAATCACACATCTCTTGGAGAGTTTCCTCTTTCTTCTTAATTTTTTTTCTATATTTTTAATAGATTGGGTTAATTCCATATTTTGGTTTTCCAGCTCTGAGATTCTTTCTTCTACTTAGTCAATTCTGCTTCCCATGCGTGTCAATTGTTGGATGGAGTTTTTTTATTTCTGTTATTTCTAAGTATGCTTTCTTGAGCCTGTCTAGCTCCATTGCAATTTTATTTAGTTTAGCCCTTGAATTTCTTGATTTTTTTTTTTTTTGAGTTGGAGTCTCACTCTGTCGCCCAGACTGGAGTGCAGTGGCCGCTTCTGGCCACCGCAGCCTCCACGTGCTGGGCTCCGGCGATCCTTCCGCCTCAGCCTTCCAAGTAGCCGGAATTACAGGCATGCGCTACCATGCCCGGCTGATTTTTTTATTTATTGTAGAGATGAGGTCTCGCTGCCCAGGCGGGTCTCGAACCCGCGGGCTCAGGTAATCCACTCATCTCAGCTTCCCAAAGGCGCGGGATTATAGGCTGAGCCACCAAGCCCGGCGCATTTCTTGATTTTGATTAATTCCTTTCAATGATTCTCTAATCTCCATAAGTACCTTCTAAGTACTGTTGTTCTGGGAGATAGACATTGTTTCCCAGTAGCTGTTCTTTTTAGCACTGACTCTTCGCTGGGACTCTGATGCTTACTGGTATTTTTGTTGACTTTTCTTCATTTGTAGGAGTTCTCTTACCTTTCTTTTTAATCCCATTGCTCAATGGAAAATGGAGAATCAGTCACTTTTGATATTTGCTCTATCTTTTGTCCTTCCTTGAACTGAGGTTCTGGTTTTGGTTTGTTCAATTATGAAATAGGTCTAGGGGTGGGATATTTTTACAATTTTGAGCACTTACGAAGGCTGAAAAAATTCTGAACCTATATGCAGGTCATAATCTTTGCTATATGATGAACAGGTGAGTTGGAATTTGCTCTTCATTTCTGCATATTATAGTGGGTATGCTTGCATATCCCCTGAGTCCCGGTCAGGGTATAAGAGGGAAATGGGAGAAAAAAAAAAAGAAAAGAGGATAAAAAGAGAAAACAAGGAAAGAAAAATAGAAAAAAAATGTTTTAAACAGAGAAAGAACAAAGAGAACTAGAAGAAGGAAAGAAAAGGAAGAACCAACCAACAAACAAAGCAACCAAACTAGATAATCAAACTAACAAACCAATACCCCTGCCACAAAAAAAGAAAAGAAAAGAAAGAAAGAAAGAAAGAAAGAAAGAAAGAAAGAAAGAAAGAAAGAAAGAAAAAGAAAGAAAGAAAGGAAAAGAAAGAAAACGTTGATAAAGAGTTCTCAGCTTTAGTATGCCTCTTTGAGAGGGGGGCTCCCTCTTGTGACGGGTTCTGTGACTGCAGGGCTGTTCCTGCAGGTTCCCTATTTGCTGTTGGAATTTAAGATGTTAGGATCTTCACCTCCAACTGCCTGCAATTGGCAGCGCAGCACACCCGTGTGAGGGAAGCGGGCTGAAATAACTTGACAAGCGACTCTTGGGATCTCACCCCTTCCTTCCTCTCCCAATTTCGTCACAGCTCCCTGGGCATCCAGTACAGCAGGGGAATGAAGCCTCCTGTCTCTGCTTTGCACTCCTGATCTCTTTCGCTTGTTGCTAGGGGTGGAGTGGGCGGGGCAGTCAGGCACTCACCAGCCTTCTTCTCAGGCAGTTCTGCTGTCTGTGTCTACCGCCCAGCAGCTGGCTCAGGGTATAGTGTGGATTGTCTGGGGTTCTGCATCTGCCTATCCACCAAGGCCTTTGCAATGGGGCGATGTTCTCTGAGGTCACAAAAAGCAGCCCTGATGCAACACAGAGATAGACCTGGTCTCAAGATGCAGTTCTGCTGTTCCACAGAGAATGCCCTGGAGCACTTCTCTGCCCAGGCATTAGAGTCTGGTCAGTTTCTCTGCTGGCTGCTGTCCCTATTACCAATGGGGTTGATAGCTATCTCTCTCCAGCAGTTACCAGTCTCTGGATCTCAAGATCTGGTAGCAAAGTTCTGGAACTCAGTCCAGTCTCAGGATAGCTTTTCTCAGCTGCTTCCTTGGGGTTCTGCCTCAGACTCCCTCGCTGCACTCCCTCCATGGACCTCACTGCCATCCTTCAGCCTGGCATTGTGGTGGTGGGGTCGGCAATCACTCCGGCTGTCCTTCCTGGGAAAAGCTCTGCTGATTTTAGAAAATGGCGCTCAACTTCTCTATTATTATTTTTAATGATAATGAACACGGATTAAGCTCCAATTGCAAAATTGTTAAACAAAACAATCTTTCTCCCTTCTATACAGAAAAAATTGCCGCTAAAATGAACTGGTTTGGGTCAACTTAAATTAATATGTAACAAGCGCAGTTTACCAGAATAGCATGGTTTTTCAACTGTTACCCTTAAATTTGTCAAAATGGCCATGAGAGCTACATGTTATCTATGTTATTCTGTAATAATATGCAATTACTTATTTTACCCATTATATACCCAAATATATATTATCAACTATGTGACAAGCTTATTCTAAAACTGAGATTTGAAGGTGAGTAAATGTGATCCAAGATTCACAATTCTTACAATCTATGTAGATGTGGTTCCAAATTGCTGGCTCTTTCTTCTGTTGTGTTAATAATTGCTGATCTCAAAAGCTGACTACATAACCATTCCTGGCTAACTGCAGATGATGGTCCAATGTAGGGGAGTAGATCCATCATTTGGAGACATTCATGACAAGCTTTAGCAACAGCCAGTTTTATGTGAAATGACGAGAGCAGTAAAAGAGAGAGAGTCATCTGATAATTCTGTTGGGTACTTTATGTATCATTTCCTGGTCACAAACCTGTGAGATGCATGTCATTACTACCATGCTACAAGAGAGGGAGATTACACAGATGGTAAGTAGTGAAGATACCATTTGAACGACAGACATTGGCAATAAGTTATTATAATACAGTGAAATAAGATTTGAGATAGAGTTATGCAGAAATTGATGTGAAAGTATGGAACACAGGAAAGATGATGAACTCAACAAAAGGTTTATTTCCAGCAGCTGTGTATATACCTATGGTGGAGACCAAATTTTGCCTATGGATCAAATGTGGAAATAAAACAGTGAGAAAATGATTTTAGCAATCATTAAATGACTATACTGCTGACTCATAAAACTGTCTGTTACAATGTAGAATTACCTAAAGTTTAAGTTGAGGAGATCTATCTATAAAGTAATTGACAAATGATCCCATCTGGTTTAGCCATAAAAGCAAAAAAAAAAGGAACACATTAGACAATAATTATGTACTTAGGCCTGAAGAGCTCTGTACTTGGATGACCTTGACTGGTGTCAAAAAAAAAATTTTTTTTCTGTTAAGATCAAGTCAGTGCTAATAGTCTTATTGGTTTGAAATAATTCTGAATGATACTTTGAGTCTGAAAAATCTCCTTCTAGCCATACCAGACATCAGACCAACTCATTGGAACCTGGACTGTGCATACTGAGCACCTAAATTGAGAATACTGCACACTTGGGAAACTGTGTTGTATTTAAAATGCTTTATTTTTCAATACCATTACATGTGATATGAGCCCTCAGTGATATAGGGCAAATGTATAACTACTGCCATTACTGCTGTTATGCTAAATTCTTCTAGCATCTTGAAACGTTGTTGAAACACTTATGATTAATCATGTACTTTCCAGCCCATAAAGCATATAAACTTAGTGAAGACAGGAACTTGTATGTTTGATCAGCCTTTGCATTGTCAATACCTAGAACATAGAAGGCATTTGGCTAATATTTAGTGTATAAACAAATGAATGGTTCTTTCACATATATCTTTTGGATTTCTGCATACTTCTGTGAAGATGACCTGAAAATATTTTTTTCTTACACATGTAAAATTTTAAGTCAAGAAAGTATATACATTTGCCCCAAATCAGGAAGAAAGTTATTGTAAAGTCCAGTCTTTAACAAGGACATGGCAAGCACCACTGGATCAGGGGCAATATGTTATCTTTTTTGCCATCTTCTGGTACATGTCATTGCACTGTGCACATAATAGATGCTCCATAAATGTTTGTTAAGTGAATTGCCATATGTATATTTGTTAAGTGAATTGCCATGCATTAATTTCAATTGATACATCTGGGCCAGCTGAAATTCTTTTCTTTTATTTATAAAATTTATTTATCTTCTTGTCTATCCTCTCTCTTATGACCTGTGGGTTTTGGGTTTTGTTCAGGAATTGGAGGCCAGTTCCAATTTCCATGAGGGTATGTCATTCATTTTCTAAGGTTCTTATGGTTTGAGGTTTTACATTTAGGTCTCTGATCCATTTGGAGTTAACCTTTGTGCATGGGGATAGATGGGGGTCCTGTTTCAATCTTCTGCATGTGGTCAGCCAGTTTTCCCAGCACCATTTACTGAATAGGTTCTCCTCTCCCCAGTGGTAGGTGGTGGGGGCTTTGTCGAAGATGAGTTGGTTGAGAAATTGAGGTTTTGCTTCTGGAATCTCAATTCTATTCCATTGATCTATATGCCTGTTCTTATACCAATACCAAGCTGTTTTGATGATTGTAGCTTTATAGTAGAGTTCGAAGTCTGGTAATGTGATACCACCTGCTTTGCTTTTTTTTGCTAAGAATTGTTCTGGCTATTCTTGGACGTTTGTGTTTCCATATGAATTCCTGTGTTGTTTTTTCTAGGTCTGAGAAGAATGTTGCTGGTAATTTGATGGATATTGCATTGAATTTGTAGATTGCCTTAGGTACGATGGACATCTTCATAATGTTGATTCTTCTAATCCATGAGCATGGGATATTTTCCCACTCGTTTGTGTCATCTTTGATTTCTTTGAGCAGTGTTTTGTAGTTTTCATTGTAAAGGTCTTTCACATCTCTGGTTAGGAAGATGCCAGGTATTTCATTTTTTGTGGCTATTGTGAATGGAATTGTGCTTATTAAACTGACAAGTTTCTGCAAAGCCAAAGAAACCATCAAGAGAGCAGGGAGACAGCCTACAGACTGGAAAAAAGCATTTGCCAACACCAGGTCAGACAAAGGCTTAACATCTTTGATCTATAAGGAACTCAAATGTGCTGAAAAGAAAAAAAAACAACCCCATTACAAAATGGGCAAACGATATGAACAGACACTTCACAAAGGAAGACATCCGAGCAGCCAACAGACATATGAAGAAATGTTCAACCTCACTAATCATCAGGGAGATACAAATCAAAACCACACTGAGATACCACCTAATTCCAGTCAGAATGGCAGTTATCAACAACTCAAAAAATAACAGCTACTGGAGAGGGTGTGGAGAAAGGGAACACTTCTACACTGATGGTGGGAGTGTAAACTAGTGCAACCTCTGTGGAAAGCAGTGTGGCGATTCCTAAAAGCTTTAAATATCAACTTCCCATAAGACCCTGCAATCCCCCTACTGGGAATATATCCTGAAGAACTCAAATCACTCTATAAAAAAGATACCTGCACACGTATGTTTATCACAGGATTGTTCACAATAGCAAGAATCTGGAAGCAACCATGCTGCCCATCAAAAGAGGACTGGATTTAAAAAATGTGGTACATATACATGATGGAATACTACGCAGCCATAAAAAAGAACAAAATCATGAACTTCACAGCAACCTGGATGGAACTAGAGTCTGTAATACTGAGTGACCTCTCACAGAAACAAAGATCTGAGTATCACATGTTCTCACTCATATAATGGACCTTGAACATCCAACCTAATACTATAAGAAAATGACTCACAGTAGTGGGAAACTATGGGGGGGGGAAGATGGGATTAACAGTAGCAAATATCTGTCTGGGGATGGGGAAGCACCTCTTATCAATAGGGTGCCTGAATGAAACGTATTTGTATACCTAACCCTTAACTGTACCCCACAACATCATAATAAAAAATATTGATTATAGTCGGGCTCGGTGGCTCAGCTTGTAATCCCGTGCCTTTGGGAGGCTGAGGTGAGTGGATTGCCTGAGCCCGCGGGTTCGAGACCCGCCTGGGCAGCGAGACCTCATCTCTACAATAAATCAAAAAATCAGCTGGGCGTGGTAGTGCATGCCTGTAATTCCGGCTACTTGGAAGACTGAGGCGGAAGGATCGCCGGAGCCCAGCAGGTCGAGGCTGCGGTGGCCGGGAGCGGCCACTGCACTCCAGTCTGGGTGACAGAGTAAGACTCCAACTCAAAAAAAAAAAATTGATTATAAAAAAAATTATTTATCTTTACTAATTCTAGCAAAAGCACAGGGAGAGAGCTGTGGCAATGTTTATTTCATGAATTTAGCTTATAGTCTAAAACTTCTTTGAGATGATTTCAATAAGCACTATGTGTATTCTTTAACATAATTTTGTCTTCACAATTTAAATGAAATTTATTTCCACATAGAGTCTATTATATGAAGAAGACATCCTAGAAGGGATAGAAATAAAAGATTTTCCGGAACCCAGGTAATTAATTTTAAATTTATTACTTTCAGCAAAGTGGGGACCAAAGGGAGTCCCAAATTTTACCTGCATGATGTCCACTTGTCTACCTAATCCTGAATTGCACCCCACATCTTTAAAATAATAAATTAATAAATAAATACAATTTTATACATTTATTTATTTATTTGTTTATTATTTCGAGACGTGGCATTGCTCTGTCACCCAGGCTGAAATACAGTAATGCACTCACAGCCCACTGCAATCTCCCATTCCTAGGATCTCAAGTTTTTCCCTACCTCAGCCTCCCTCCTCACACCTGGGATTACAGGTATGAGCCACTGCACCTGGCCCTCCATTTATTACTCAAATGGATTTATCATACTAGCCCCGCCATTAGACTTTGTTAACACCATTTTCCAGAGACGTGTGTGATTAAATGTCTCGCTCAGAGTAGTTGGTGAAATCTGTGGAAAAGCTATTTGGGCTCAATTTGGCTTAAAGGTCCATGCCCTTTGCATCATGTTCCCATTCTTCCTAGAAATGGCATTGCGAATAAAAAGATGAAAAAACATTCAAGGCGTGGGTGGGCAAATGAAATGTGCCTTGCTCTTGAGCACTTATGCATGCTGGGTACTTTGCTGGATGCTGGTGATTCCTCGATGAACAAAACATGCAAAGGTGTGCTTTTCAAACCAAGTGGTAGATGAGAGAAACTTAAAATCTTGGGTTGGAATGAGATTCTTAAGCAAACACATAAATAAACATATCATTAACACCAGGTCAACACTATTAAGGAAATGACTGAACGCAAGTATAGAAAGCAACAGTGGGAGCCTGCTTAGATAAGGGGCCTACCATCATTGTCCTGTGCATAATTTTTAAAAAGCAAAATGTGAGGGTTAAAAATTATATTCTCTTCCTGGTCATTAGTTATACTTTGAGAAAATTATCAACATACTTTCAAATTTAGTTTTCTCATCAAAAAGGCATTGTTTATGTTTTATAGATATTTGGAAGTTTAGATAATTTTTATTATGAAAACGCTACACACTCAGACACATATCAGGCCTTTATTGTAATCTATTTCAGCAAATAGATTGAAATCTATTGAAATGAAATATTCACTAAGTGTTCATACATACATTCATTTGAAAAACATTTGTCGAATATTTACTAGCTACAGAAATTAGGCAAGTGCACAAAATATAAAGAATGAATAAACTGAAATCTCATTAAAAAAAATCTTTGCCTGAGCCGGGCTCGGTGGCTCAGCCTGTCATCCCGCGCCTTTGGGAGGCTGAGGTGAGTGGATTGCCTGAGCCCGCGGGTTCGAGACCCGCCTGGGCAGCGAGACCTCATCTCTACAATAAATCAAAAAATCAGCCGGGCGTGGTAGTGCATGCCTGTAATTCCGGCTACTTGGAAGGCTGAGGCGGAAGGATCGCCGGAGCCCAGCACGTCGAGGCTGCGGTGGCCGGGACTGGCCACTGCACTTCAGTCTGGGCGACAGAGTGAGACTCCGACTCAAAAAAAAAAAAAAAGAAAGAAAAATCTTTGCCTGGAAGATAAACCAAACCCATAATTAGGAAATTATGTTACATTGTGTCAAGTAAAATATCCGTGAGCACATGACAGGAATATTTAACCCAACGTGTCTTCCTGATGACTTTCCTCCGAGGTATCAAAAAGATTGCTGGTAGAGGGTACAGCACAGACAGAAAGAGAAAGATGAGAAACAGCCTTGGTTTCTGGAAGGTGAAGTGCGGGCTTTTGAGAATGGTAGATAAAGGATGACTCTGTGGGCTTCCCAGTGATGTCATTTCATCTCCTTGCATAAGAAGGAGAGCAGCTTGCCGTATTATCATGGCTATATTACAAAGTAAGAAACTTTTGAGCAACAATACAAAAAAAATACCCAGATTCTAAGTTAATCCTGAATACTTTAAAGGGTAAATAATTGGGAGTGGGGTTAACAATGGAGAGGAAGCAGAAACACAAAATCATAAATGATGATAACATCCTGTGGGAAAGGAGAGAGACGGGGCTAATGTCCAAAGAGATACATGGTCAAGGGAGATATCTTGTCTTATTTTTTTTTAATGCATGTATCTAGGCTGAAAATTAAAGCAAGGAAGAAATAGAAGAAATTGAAAAAAATAAAGACAGGAGAAAAGAGCAAAGAAAACAAGAGTGGTGAAAGCAGAGGTGACGACGCTAGCTTTAAGCTGACAATAGTCAAGGTCAGTGTGTTCAGACTTCCTTTGTGTCCGAACCTGTTGCCAGGGCAGTACACTTGCTTACTCATTTCGTCTTCACAGCACGCCTACGAGGAATGTACCTCTGTGATACTACTTTCCAGAAGACAGAACTAAGGTACAGAAAGGGTAAAATAATGGTTTCAGGATTCCTAAGTTAGTAAGCACAAAAAACGGGATTCAACTCCACTGCTAAGATTTATGAAAGTACAAGTAGGGGAAGTACTCTTCAACTGGCAGTCTATGACATTGCCATGACCCCACACTATGTACAGCGTTCCTTCATCAGTTCTAGGTATCCACGTGGCATAGTTTAGATCTAATTAAGACGAGTGTATTGACAGCAAAACTTCAATTCCTTAACCACTGCTGATTTTTGTTTTCCTTGAAAAATGAGACAAAGGAAAAGCTAAGATGATATTTTAAGCACTCGGATTTTTTTTCTGCCCAATATGTAAGTTATATTCCTATTAAACACAAAGATTTTATGCAACTAAAAAATATTGAAAGAATGTATATATATTTTTAATTTGGACACACGTTTTCAACTCATATTTTATCTTCACGAAGTATGTCTTTTGAAAAATGATTCCAAGTGATTGTTTCTGATGCTGCTCTGATCGAAAAGCAGCTTTAGATGAAAAGTTTGGTTTCTTTAAATTCACTAAATGTATCAAACTGTCTTTCTGCTCTCTCTCACTCATAAGCAATCCTATCAATTTGAGCCCATCAGAATAGATTGAAACTGGAAGATCCCTGTTAATGCACTGAATTACTTTCTGAAGACTGCTGAATTAAATCATTTAGGGATCCTGGTACCATAGCATTAATTAACTATTCCAATAGAGTACTAACCCTATCCTTGTTAATTTACTGGTGGATAACAGAACCTATGATACACTTAACAATAATAATATCATCATGAAATTGTTTTTCAACATAATTAGGATAAATTGAAATATATAAGATCTATTTTCTTTTCTGGTAATAACAGAATATCAGAATTCAAATTTATTCTTTTCACATATATGGCTAGAAAACTGGACAAAATTTTTTTTTTTTTTTTGAGTTGGAGTTTCACTCTGTCGCCCAGACTAGAGTGCAGTGGCCGCTCCCGGCCACCGCAGCCTCGACCTGCTGGGCTCTGGCGATCGTTCCACCTCAGCCTTCCAAGTAGCCAGAATTACAGACATGCGCTACCATGCCCCGCTGATTTTTTGATTTATTGTAGAGATGAAGTCTCGCTGCCCAGGCGGGTCTTGAACCCGCGGGCTCAGGCAATCCACTCACCTCAGCCTCCCAAAGGCGCGGGATTACAGGCTGAGCCACCGAGCCCGGCACTGGACAAAATTTATAAAAGAATCACTTTCACTCTCAGATATTGGATAATAGGTCTGTGATTGTCAGAGAAGGAAAACAACAATGTGGTCCCTAAGATCACCTGATGGGAGGCGTATGTTGGACCACAGAGCAGAGGGATTATGGTAAGCACTGAGTTTAAATGATAGAAATTAAAGCTTAGAAAGACCAATGTGCCTGGAAACTGCAGAGTTTCAGAAAGGTAAAAGCTAAACAAAAAGGAGCTTCAGAAATCTATAGATAAATGTTTACTTTGTGATCATCGAGATACACAAATATAGGGTAAATCTCCATGAAGAAGGGCAAAGAGCATTGTGAAGCTGTGAACAAAGTGGTTCCCATAGTTAAGTCACAGTTCAGGGCTAGAAAATATTTGGGTGCTGACCAGCCTGAGTAAATAGTACTCACTGAGCGCTCAGGACATTCAAGAGAGATCTCATAAGAACAACACCTTTTCAGTAAGAATAACACATTTACAAAATAATGAGTAGTGTAGATCTACTCTAGCAGTGAATAAAGACAAGCCAAAAAAGGTCATGCTGAACTGGAAGTAATCAACAGCCTGCCAGAACAAAGTCCAATACTCCTTAAATAAAAACAACAAATTCCAAGCAACTCGCAACAGTATATCATAGTATTTAGACTCCATTCAAAATTATTAGACATGTACAAAAGCAAAAACAAATAAACCATAACCAGAAGAGAAAATTGTCAATGGAAGCAAAGAAATGAAAGAGAACATAAATTTATAAATATATAAAAATAAAAATAACTATAATGTTTTATAACTGTAGTTTTTATTTAAATGAACAGAGAGAATACATAGAAAATATCAAACAAAAATGATCAAATAGAACTGCTAGAAATGAAAACACACAACATATGAAATAAGCAGTGGTGCTGAAATTGTGGGAATGGACTATTATGAGATCACATATGGCAGAAGAAAATATCAGTGAACTTAAAAAAAATAGTGATACAAATTATGTAATAGCATCACAGATAGAATAAAAAGCTAATACCTAAGCCGGGCTTGGTGGCTCAGCCTGTAATCCCGTGCCTTTGGGAGGCTGAGGTGAGTGGATTGCCTGAGCCCGCGGGTTCGAGACCCGCTTGGGCAGCGAGACCTCATCTCTACAATAAATCAAAAAATCAGCCGGGCATGGTAGCGCATGCCTGTAATTCCTACTACTGGGAAGGCTGAGGCGGAAGGATCGCCGGAGCCCAGCAGGCGAGGCTGCGGTGGCCGGGAGCGGCCACTGCACTCCAGTCTGGACGATCGAGTGAGACTCCAACTCAAAAAAAAAAAAAAAAAAAAGCTAATACCAAAAAAATCAACAGGGCATCACTTAGCTGTGAATAATATCAGTGTAATATACAATACAAATAAAGTACCAAAATAAATTGTGAAATAATATTTTTTAAAATAAATAGCCAAACATTTGCTAATTTGAAAGAATTTATAAACTTACACTTCCAAGAAACTCAATGACCTTCAAGTTGGATAAATACAAATAAAATCATATGAAGACATAAGACTCAAATTACAGAAAATGATTCACAGAATAAAATCTTATTAAATTATATATATTTTTATATCCATTTCTATATTTAAATAAAAAATACAAGTAAGCAGTCATCTTAAAAGAAACTATGGAAGCCAACAAACAAGTGAAAAAAAAAATCTTTAAATTGCCACGGGAAATTTTCAACTTAGAATTCTGCATTTAATCTGTATCAAAAATTAAAGCTCACACAATCAGATATTGCTGAGAACATTATTGAATAACTAACAATGAAGAGAAATAAAAATTTCAGAATTAATTCAAATTATATTGTCAATTGATTTTTAACAAAAATATCAAGCAGGAAACTCTAGTAGAAATGAGAATCTTTTCAACGCATGGTGTTGAAACAACTGACTATCCATCCATCTGTAGAAAAACAAAAAAACCAACACACCTTATGCATAAAGAAACCTAAATGCGAGTTATCTTCCTGATTTTCTGTGACATCTGCAATTGATATGATAACATCGATTTAACTGCTCAGTCTAATTCACATGGCAGTAGTCAGGCTGTAGTTAAGCGGAAACATCCTGAACTGTATTTCCCGTGGGTCATTGAGAAGGAGGTCAGAGATTGTTCATGGTATGAATACTAGAAATGCCGTTGCAATGCTGTTTTGTTTGTTTTTTTTAATTTAGGAAGAAGGCATATTGATCTACTTTCAGTTCAGAATGCATGCAGGAAGTAAGTTTTTGTATCAAAATAATTTCAAAGTGCTCCTCCCTCTGTTTGAGTGAACAGATACTGCTGAGTGCCAGGAGAGAAGATGCTCACCAAAGAGAACACAGGCTGGGGAGAGCCTTTGGTACAGAGAGAGGACTTTAGAGATACATCATTTTCACTTAGCAGTAAGTCAAACTAGTAACATACCCCAGAACTGTTGGAACAAGACAAAGTCTTCCCTAGACATAAATATTCAAGTCTTAAGGATTTGTTTTGAGCAAATGCATAAAGAATAAATAAGACTTTTAGTGGATAAGTAATGTGCATATATGTATGTGTATACAGGGTGTGCCAGCCACTAAGGGTAGAAGGCATCATGAAATGCTGCAAGAGTGTATCTCAAAAATAAGAATGATTCTGTTATTTTTATTATGACATCTGAAACAACACTTTTTAAAGTTATTTTCAACACAAATGATGTGTACATCCCACAGTATATGTGAGCCTTACTCTACTTATTAGTAAAATAAATCTATAGGTTTAAAGGGTCTCTTTGTTTTTATTTATTTATTTTTTTTGAGTTGGAGTCTCACTATGTCACCCAGACTGGAGTGCAGTGGCCGCTCCATGCCCGGCTGATTTTTTTATTTATTGTAGAGATGAGGTCTCGCTGCCCAGGCGGGTCTCGAACCCTCGGGCTCAGGCAATCCACTCACCTCAGCCTCCCAAAGGCGCGGGATTACAGGCTGAGCCACCGAGCCCGGCTAAAGGATCTCTTTAAATCACGATATATAGCACCTCCTCTTTCCTCTAAAAGAATGGTCCATCTTCTGTGGAAACAACCTGTTCTCTAAAGCATCTTTAAAGATGTTTAAATAAATGCTATATCAGTTCTTTTTGCTTTAAAAAATTGCATAGCATGGAAATATGCTTACAGCCTGTGGGGTGATGATTAAGAGAAGAGAAAATGTTATCATCCCCCTAATCTCCCTTACACAGCTCTTAATGATCTCCATGACCACATATTAGAAGTCCCCTTGCAAAGGCATCTGCCAGATGTTTCATGTGATATTGACTTTCCTAAGGAAAGAGTGAGACCATGTGAGCCAGATGCCAGCTTCATCTAATTTGTTGAGACATAAATCAATTCCAATGAAGATATTAGATGAGAGGGGAAAGAGTGTTTTTATAGACTGCAGAGAAGTAATAGCTGAGGAAATAATTTGAAATAAAATGAGGATTATTGGTGGTCCAGGAAGACTAGGAAGTGAAATATGAGTTCCTTGAGATCTCTCTTAGGTCTTTAGTCTTTTTAAAAGTGCTCCATGGTTCACTGGAAATCCCGCTCCTTTTCATAACTTTTTGTAAAAATTTGAGTTGGCATCTCACTCCGTCGCCCAGACTGGAGTGCAGTGGCATGCTCACGACCACCTCAGCGTCGACCTGCTGGGCTCCAGCAGTCCTTCTGCCTCAGCCTTCCACGTGGCTGGAACTACAGGTGTGCACTCCCATGCCCAACTATTTTTTTATTTATTGTAGTGACGAGGGCTCGCCTAGTTGCCTGAGTGGGTCTTGAACCCGTGGGCTCAGGCAATCCACTCGCTCAGCCTCCCAAAGTGCTGGGATGACAGACTGAGCCACTGATCCCGGACCACTGCTATTAATAACACTACTTCTGTTGGTTTTAGGGTTTTTAGACATGTATATAAATGTCTGTTACTGTTGTTCATATGGGAAAACTGAAGGTCTCAGATATAATTGAAGCTGGTTCTTCACTAGCTAGCAATGATGCATGTTCACCAAAAGGGCGTCCTTTGCTTGCGTCGCACATACTTGTATGAACTGGTGAATCATTCTGTGGCGCAAAATGCCCTGATGACAGAAGCAGTCTATGTAGACTTGGAGTAGTTTACTCCAGACCACATCAACCAGTTTTCCCACATTCCTTTCCATTTCTTGTATCCTGGCTGGGTTTCTTTTGACTGGAAACCTGACCAGATCTTCCCCTTTTTGGAAGGTGAGGTGATATGATTTTTAATAAAATTGCCTTTCAGGATTTTATTATCAAGGAAAATCACACTGTCCCCACTTCTTGCTGATTTTGTGTTGTAAAAAAAAACAGATTAACAGACTATTTGTCTGTCAAATAATTTACCAAAGGGCATCTTAAAGAGAAATGTAGGGTGAGGAGAGACAGTTCTTTTCCTCTGTTTCACTGATGGTCCCCGGGAAGCCCTGAGCTTCCATATGGATATCAGAAAGACTAAAGTGTAATCCAGGGGTCACCATTCCAACTGAGCTGTGGGCAAAGAAAATCTAGGAATCAGGGTCAGGGGAACGAACTGAAGTCAGCTCAATTTCTTGGTGTCAGGACATAAGCCTAGAATCTAGTATAGACAATATCAGAGTTAGAATTATGGATGAGAGTCAAGGTTCTAATCTGGCAATAAAAATAAAGAAAAAGTAAGAGACAGCTCCAGAATAGTCAGTCAACCTAGACAGGGAAAGAGGAGATGAAATTTAGTATAAATTAATTTAAGAAGAGATTTCCAGTAGGCAAGGAATTCCTATAAAGGATGCAGGAATTCAGATTCTTGGATAAACAGCCGGTTATCTCCCAAATGTGCTGTCTCTGGCTCACATTAGGTCTTTTACAGGGTTTGTTTTCAGAGGCATCACTTTCCCATCAAGAGGATGTTTCCCTGACTCATGACTCAGATACCATCAACTTGTCTTAACTAGCCATTTTCCAAAATGAGCTGCTTCTCTATTGACTGACATAATTGTACTCATATATGCAAAAGATCCAACAATTCATGTCAGTGTACTTTGAGAATGTCCCCAGTTCAGAATTGTGTGTGTGTGTGTGTGTGTAATTTTCTTATCTTTATTCCTACCCTAAGAATTGTTAGTAATACAGATATCTTCACATTCCTTGCAACTCCTTCAGAATGGCTTCATGCATACCTGAAATCTGTTTACAACGCAGTTCTGTTCTCACTCTTTACAGGAAACATTCAGTGTTTTCCCTTAGACTAGACTCCAGGCCCCTAATCTCTCGCACTGAAGTAAAGCAGGATTTTTTCCTCCTTAAGGACTTACAGAGATTTTAGTGAGATTGGTCTTTGGCTTATCACTTTTTCTTCCCAGACCAAAAGCCTCTAGAATATGAACATGGTGAGAAGTAGAGGGTAGATGGAGGTGAATACGAACCATGGGATTTCCTATTCTTTAAACACTAATCTCCTATGTTAGACCCTGCTTTTGCAGGATAAGTTATTTCTGTGTAAATCTCAGATGCCTCCAACATACAGCCTCCAAGAAAGACTTGCCTGCCAATGGCTCTCCATCAAGCCAAAAGATGCTTGAATTCCAAAATAAACAGAGTTTCATGGAAAAGCACCATAAAACCCTATGGAGTATAGAATCATGGATGCTCTCAAGTATTAGGATAGATACAAATATATTAACATTCTTTAAGGCCTAGAAAAGCGAAATTCTCAAGAGTTTTATTTTACAATTCCCTTAGAGGCTTTAAATTGCCACCTTTTTACTCAAAGAATAAGAAGCAACATAATATTTTGAGACTTTCTAAAAGTACACTGAGATACCACCTAACTCTAGCCAGAATGGTCATCATCAAAAATTCAAAAAACAACAGGCACTGGAGAGGATGCAGGGAAAAGGGAGCACTTCTAAACTGTTGATGGGAATGTAAACTAGTGCAACCTCTGTGGAAAACAGTTTGGTGATTCCTGAAAGATCTAACAATCAACCCATAAGACCACACAAACCCCCTACTGGGAATATATCCAGAGGAACTCAAATCACTCTATGAAAAATATACCTGCACATGCATGTTTGTTACAGCATTAGTCACAAAAGGAAAAGCATAGAACCAATCATGCTACCCATCCAAACAGGAATGGATTTTTAAAATGTGGTACATATACACGGTAGAATATTACACAGTCATACAGAAGGGCAAAATTATGAAACTTGGAGCAACTTGGATGGAAGTAGAGTCTATAATGCTGAGTGATCTGTCATAAAAACAAAGAACTGAGTACCACATGTTCTCACTCATAAGCAAACCTTGAACAATTATCATAAAACTATTAGAAAGGGATTGGCAGTAGTGGGAAACTGTGGGGTCGGGGGGGGGCAAGATTGGCAGTAGTGGGAAACTGCTAAAGGAGAGGGGGCACACCTCATCGACAAGGACACCTGCATAATGAACATTTGTAGACCTAACGCTGAATTGTACTCCACATCTTTAAAATAAAATTTCTTTTTTTGTTTGTTTTTTTTTGTTTTTTGGAGTTGGAGTCTCACTCTGTCGCCCAGACTGGAGTGCAGTGGCCGCTCCCGGCCACCGCAGCCTCAACCTGCTGGGCTCCAGCGATCCTTCCGCCTCAGACTTCCAAGTAGCCGGAATTACAGGCATGCACTACCACGCCCGGCTAATTTTTTGACTTATTGTAGAGATGAGGTCTCGCTGCCCAGGCGGGTCTCGAACCCGCGGGCTCAGGCAATCCACTCACCTCAGCCTCCCAAAGGCACGGGATTACAGGCTGAGCCACAGAGCCCAGCTCAAAATAAAATTTCTTTTTAAAATCATACATTTTATTGTTCCATGAAGAGTTTGCTCTCTTCTTTCTTTTGTTGAATTTTCAGTTTTCATCTATTTACCTAACTATTATCTGTCAGTCATCTGTCTATCATTTATTTGGGTTTGGAAACTCCAAATGAGTCTCAATACTAATAGTGCAACCTGAGACAAATAGAGACACAACGTAATGTACATATGTGGTTGATTCTCACAGTTCTCTGGGGTTGCTATCACTATTCTCATTTTGTCATTAAAAACAAAACAGACAAACAAACAAAAAACAGAAGTTCAGAAGGGGTAAGCAACTTGTACAAGGTCATACAACTATCAAGCGTCAGAGGCAGATTTGAAGCCATGTTCGTCTCCACAGCTTGCGTCCTTTCTGTCTTTCACATGCCACTTATCTCCTTGAGCCTCCCCCCTTTTCCCCTTGGTGCAAGAAGTGCTAATCTCATGAGATGGTTGTGTGAAAAGTTACAAAATGTGAACGCAACTGCCACAAAGCCTTAGATACATCAGGGTCCAACATACTATTTTCATCTGAGTTTATTCTATTGTGTTTTAAGTCTTCCCCCTCCCCACTTTTCTCCCCCATGGAAACCAATCCATCAGAACCTGGAGGGAGCTAGTGCCCTGAATCACTTAGATTACTTAGAACACTGTGGGGCAAGAGAAAGGAATTCTTCTTCCCTAGAGTTTTCAGACAGATTTTAAAAACAATAAGACAAAGTGGCAGTATTCTGAAGAAAGACCTAAGGAGAAAAGGAGTTTGTGAGTGAAATGGAAAACATGGACCAAAGCAGGAGAGGAGCCAGGAGACCAAATATTAAAAAGACAAAGGAATAAAATACTTTGAAGAAGAAAATCTTAAATTATTTCACAAAAAAGCTTACGTGACTCTTTTTATGTGCCAGCACAAGTGTGATTTTATATATGAAATTTCATATATGAAATATATATATATATATTCATTACATTACTCAGAACGATTTGCAAAATTGATACTATTGTTATTCTCATTTGACAGAACAGGGAGTTAGGGATTAGAAAGTTTGGCACTCAAAGTCACTGTATCAGTTTTCTGTGCTATGTGACAATATTATTACAAATTTAGCAGCTCAAACAACACACGCAGGCATGGTATCATAGTTTTCATGGGTCAGAAGTTCAGCCACAGCTTAGCTGTGTCCTTTGGTTAGAACTTAACCAAGCAGTAATCAAAGTTTAGACAGGACTATATTCTCATCTTAAGGCTCAAGTGAGGAAGATGGCGTCCACATTCAGTTCCTTGATGACTGCTGGATGCAGGCTGCCTGCAGTTCCTAGAAGCTGTTCACAGTTGCTTGCCATGTAGGCTTCCTCAACATGGCTACTCATCAAATCTTCTACAAGAATCTCTAGAATGAGACTGGTAGCAAGACAATATCCTATATAATGTAATATGATCATGGCTGTGACAAGTCATAATTCTTGCCATATTTTATTGGTTAGAAGCAAATCACAAGTTCTACTCACACTCAAGAAGGGGAGATTTCATAAGGGCCTGAACAGAAGGCAGGAATTATTGGTGGTGGCTTGGGGGTCTGTATACCACATTACCCAGCTACTGTGTGGCAAAGTTGAACTCTTGACACTTCTCTTAAGCAATTTTCCATTCAATTTGGCCACATGGATATCAACAGAGACTTGAGTGTGAAAAATTTTACTGAACTTATCAGTGAAAAACCAACTCCTAGGGCAACAGGCATGTTTCAATCAGTTCTAAATCCTTTCTTATTTTGTTCCTCCATGTATTCTTTTCATTTTCACTTCTCTTTCTTCTTCCTTTTATTTTTCTTATTTTCTCTTCCCCTACTTCTCTTCTTTCTTCTCTCTCTTAAACACTCAATTGCTAATATTGTATTTAATTATAAATTTCATCTACTCAAAGAATATTTATTTGCACCATGTAACAAGCCAGGTGCTTAGGATACAGTTCTGTATTAGAAACAGGATTCCTGGCTCTCCATAGCTTATCATCTACCCAAGACCAGCAAACTTTCTTTCTTGGAAGTTACTCATATTGACCCACAGAAAGAATGCATGGTGAGCACAATTGATCTCCCTTGACACTAGCCCTTCTATTCTGGATTTTTCCTGGAAGCAAGAGGAATATCACTGGAAGACTGTGGGGAGACTGTGAAGTCAGGCTAACCTATGTTTGAAACTGACAGGTAACCATGGCACATTAATCACCTTTGCTGATAAAAATGTTAACTATCCAGAAATTGTGGATGATTTTAAAAAGCAATGTAGAAAAACACTGATTGTAAGTTCTGCTAGACCTTTAAAATATGTTCTAATGGTGAAAATGATGACTTCTGCCTGATATAAAGTACTTTCAGAATGATCCCCAAGAGGTTAATATCTACTTCTTTTACCCATGTACTTTCACCAAAAATGAACGAACAAACATAAAAGAAACCTATAAACCAGATGAATTTAATGTTTCATTTTTCTGCTTAATCCTTGGAGTTATCTTATACATAGAAGCAATAAAGTCAGGTAAAAATGGTCACATTTATTAAATTTTTTTTAAGGGCTTTAGTTATTTTATTTAAGAGCAGTAATACAAACAAGATTATCCTTACTTTCAAAATCACATTGCAGGAATTCAGTTTTATTTGACTTAAACACACACACACACACTAAATCAAATACACAATATGGACTTCATGAATCTGAAAAGTAAAAGGGAATGTAAACATTGCTTCAAAAGGAGTGTTTTCATGAATACAATTCATGTATAAAATAAGAACCTTCCACAGGTTTCTCTATGGTTATACATTTGATTTTTTAAAATTCTGTCTTTAATTTAGAAATTTTATTTTTGTTTATTCCACCAAAATGCCTTTAAAAGAAGATTATAGATTACATCTCATATAGGAAATATATGCATAACCACATAAACTAAAAAAGTCAAAAATTAACAACTTTTTTGACTTAGCATTCTCACTTTTTGAAATTCATCCTATGTATAAATAAAAGACATGAAAGAATATGTATAAAATTATCAGTTGCAGTATTATTAATGCTTGCAAAAAACAAATAAAAATAACTATTAATATTAATAAGCTAAGGTACACAAATACTTATTTTATGGAAAAAATGAGCAAATAATAGAATAAATTAACAAAAGAGAAGTTAAGTGAATTGACTACCTATCTACTAAGAAGAAGCTAGTGTTGACCAAAAGTAATAAACTCATTTCTGAAAAGACATGTTTCTTCTGTATTTTCTCATCCCAATTTCTTCCACAAGTTATCATGGCAAAATAAAAAAGGGGCAGATGTGGAAGTCTTACTAAACCACAACGGTTAGAGTGTTGTTGGGTGGTGTTAGTCTCAAGGATTTCCCTGACTTGACAGAATCAACTGGAGCAGAGGAAAAAAACTTCCCAGATTTCAGACAATCTTAAGCTGAGATCACATTTGTTAAAGGAGAAAGAAGATTTGACTCAAAGCCCAGTGTCTACCAACCAGGCAGCCAAGAAGAAGCAAGGGTGCTAGCTTTTAATGGGTGAGAGCCAAAAAAAAATGCCTCACAATTAAGGGCTACCCCTTCTTGAGTTCTTTCTAAAAACCAGAGAAATTATAGACTGCCTTCCTCAAGTTCCAGCAGCACATCGTGCAGTACATTGTACCATAAGCCTTCATTTAAAGCTTCTACTGCCGGCTGGCTTTCAAGTTTCGGGTGTATGTTGTTCTAGAAAGCACAGCACAGCATATATGCTATATACAATGAACTATCTCCAACATAATTACACTGATATTACTACATACAGAACTGTGAATATGGAGAGTAAGTGTAATAAAGGATGACTTAAGTAGCATATCTGAGACAGATTTAGATGCCAAAGGGACTTTTGCTCCAAACTATAAAAAAATTCTTTTGGATATTAGACGTTGTTGAATTTCAGAATTGTATGAATGGGATTGTGAACCTAAATGCGTATAACTGTGTTATACATACAGAAACTGAGATCATAAGAAGTAAAATGATTCTCCAACATCTGCATAGCTGAGGAGCCTGGCATCTGGGATGTGAAAATCAGCTCAACGATTTTGGGGCATTTGGGGGCCCAAAGAAAGAAGCCTAGGTCTTGCTGGTCCCAGAGTCTGTTAAACATGTCATTTTTATTAAATGTATGGTATGACTGTGGACACAGGGTATCTCAGTGGCTCAGAATTTGTCCAATTTTTGAGGTTTCCAGGATGTAGATAATGAAGGGTGTCAAGACTAAATTGTAAAAAATACACAGCTTTACAAATGTTTCTCTTTTAATATGCACATGGTGAGAGATAACTTTTTAAAAATCTAAAATTAAGACGTGTTATGAACATTAACTAGTCAAATGATCTACTCAGCCTCATTTGACATAATCCCAGCCCTAGCATAATGTCAGTGGAACTCATTATATCTCAACAGCCCTAGGATCAAGAAAATTGATCATTGAGAGCATGCACATGCACAATCACCATTACTAATGACAATTCTAATCTTTGCATCTACCACTTCAGCTATAAGAGCTTCTGAGTTAGAACTGTCCTGCGATTCTTTGTGGCTATTAGCTATACTAGGCTATTTCTAGGAATATCTAATATTGTTAAGTCGCAATATACTCTTTTTAACAGCTTTATTGAGGTATATTTGACAAGCAAGTACCTACTGTTTTTGGTACTGTGACAAGCGCTGAGAATACTGAAGCTAACTAAATAATCTCCTGGCATCAGAGATTTGCTCTAGTGTAAGAGCCAGTCAGTGAGTTAAATAAGTAGTTTATAATGGTTTAAGTGCTGTGGAAAAAAAAATGTAACGTTCTCTGAGAGTTAAAAGGACAGAACGAAAATTGGCTCAGGAAAGGACCTCTTCTGAGATCTAACAAAGGTAGGAGTCATCAGTGCAATGGAGGGTATAATCTTAAATGAGGCTGTAGAGAGAAGCAGTGGCCAAATCCCACACAACATTGCAGACCGTATTGTGGCATGTGGTAGGGCACTGCTTGGGGAGACAGCAGTTTGGTCCTTTTGAAATCTGTACCCTAACATGTTATGACAAGAACTGAAATTTACCATGCAGCAAAACTGCTCAATAATGTGTCAGTTATTATATAGTCCTTTCCAGGATGATTGATTTGGCCTCCATAATGATCAACATGGTTGGTTTGGGATGTAGAAAAAATATCTAAGGTTAGTCTGTGATGTGATATACTGGTTTTGGATCATAATCCTGAATGCCATAACCTTGAATGTTGAAATCTCAAAAGATCAAAATCCTTAATGTCTAAAATTCTGAAAATCACAGTCAGAGGATAGTTGCATCATGTTAGATGGAAATATTACCTTGATTTTGTTTTTATTGTTATTGTCTTTGTTAGGAAATTAAGTATGGCTTAAGAAGACAAATTGGGAATTGGTATGATTCAGGAGATGCATATGGGCGCCAAACTGACAAGAGGTGCACTTATGGATTTAATTTAGGTGTCAACTTGAGTAGATTAAGGGACTACCTAGAAATCTGGCAGAGCATTATTTTGGATGTGTCTGTGAGGTATTTCCAGAAGTGATTAGTATACGAGTCCAAGTGGATTAGGTGGAGAACATCTGCCCTTAGTATTAGTGGGCAACATCCAAACCGGCAGGTGGCTCTGAAATAACAAATGTGGAAGGAAGGTGAATTGATTTTTCTCTGAGAGTTGAGGCAGACTTCTGCTTTTCTCCGAACACTAGACTTGCTAGCTTCAGGACTTACACCATGCTTGCCTTCAAAAAACATCCTTTGTCAGAGAATAAAAAGAAGCCAACAAACTCTGTGACTTTTTGAATCAGGGATTTGTTAATTTAGAGATTCCTCCAGTGTCGTGAGATACATGAAATGGTAAACGTTCCTGGCTCCAGATTTGACTGCTGAAGAAAATAGACTTCATATATTCACCACTAACTCTAACATAGAAAAACTAACATATGCTTCATTTTGACTAATGGATGTCATGTTCAAAACTGCCCCCCCCTTTAATCAACTATGTAAAAGGCATGCCCCTGTTGTATTAGAAAATTCTGAAAGTTATCTGCTTATTTATGTATTAATGATTTATTTGAGGCTTATTTGAAGGTTTGGTGGACTTTGTAAGAAAAAAAAAAGGTTTTAATGGAATCCCCAGACCATAACAACAGATTTGAAATTAAGTGCAATAAAAGAAACCATCAAGAGAGCAGGGAGACAGCCCACAGAATGGGAAAAAAAATATTTGCCAACTGTATATCTGACAAAGGCCTAACATCTAGGATCTACAAGGAACTCAAATGCACAAAAGGATAAAAGCAAACAGCTCCATTAAAAAGTGGGCAAAAGACATGAATAGACACTTCTCAAAAGAAGATATATGGGCAGCCAACAGACACATGAAAAAGTGTTCAGTCGCCTCAGTCATCATCAGAGAAATGCAAATCAAAACCACATTGAGATACCACCTAACCCCAGCAAGAATGGTCATCATTAAAAAAAGCAAACAATGAACTTTTCATTTTTTTTTCTGTTATTGACTTCTAGTTTTATACCATTGTGGTCAGAAGGTACTTGCTGTGATTTCCAACTTAAGACTTGTTTAGTGACTCAACAAATAAACTATCCTAGAGAATGTTCCAGGTGTGCTTGAGAAAAATGTGCATTCTGCTGCTATTGAGTTAAATTCCTGTATATGCTGTTAAAAAAAAAGAAAGAAAGAAAACAACAACAAATGTTGGCAAGGATGTGGAGGAAAAGGAATGCTTCTACACTGCTGGTAGAAATACAAACTAGTGCAACCTCTTCGGAAGACAGTGTGATGATTTCTGAAAGAACTAAAAATTGACCTTCTATATGACCCAGAAATTCCCCCATTGGGAATATACCCAGAGAAACTCAAATCATTCTATACAAAAGGTACCCACACAGGCATGTTTGTTGCAGCTCTATTCACAACAGCAAAACCATGGAACCAACCATGCTGCCCATTGATGCTGGACTGGATAAAGAAAATGTGGTAATATATACAATGGAATATTACACAGTCATAAAGAAGGACAAACATATGGACTTCGCAGCAACCTGGATGGATTTAGAGTCGATCATGTTCAGTGATCTATCATAGAAACAGTGAACAGAGTACCCTATGTTCTCACCCATAAGTGGACCTTGAACAATTATAATACTGTAAGAAAGGGATTGGCAGCAGTGGGAAACTGTCAGGGCAGTGGGGGTGGGATTGGCAGTTGAGGGAAACTGCTAGAAGAGGGAAGGGCACACCTCATCAACAAGGATACCTGCATAATCAACGTTTGTATACCTAACCCTGAATTGTACCCCACACTTATTTAATGAAATAAAATAAAATTAGGTGCAATAGAAGCTTCTAAAAGTAAATTTCAAAGTGTTACCAATAAAGTTTGTTGTTTCTGTTAAGCCCAATGCATTTGGCAGAAAATTAAGATGAGGGTGTTGGGAACCTGATAGGGCAATAGTGAAAACTTCAGTTTAAAAAATCAATAAAGTTACTGACTGGTTCAAAAATATTTATGTGCAGGGTAGGATAAGAAGACACACAACAGTACTGATACTTGATCATCAGTATTGTTTCTGCCAAATTTGTGTTGTGTAAATGCGTGCATTCAGAATGGATCCCCACTGTTCCCAAAACAACATAGAAGCATGGCACAAAAGATGGGAAAATTTAATAGAGAATGTTCATGTCAGTGTATATTTAATCACAGAAGGATGTCAAAAAGAGCAGCACCATGCAGAAAATGAATCCTCACATGTTCTCTGAGGAGAGTCATGGTCTAAAGCAAAAACCAGGTACCCATCATGATGTAAGTCTTCAAAAATATAATTAATGATCACAAACATCAGCCAGCTCTAAAATTGCCCATAATCTATGCCTGTAATACTATTTTATATGCCAATTTTTCTTTTTAGATTTTTAATTTTTTCTTATTTTAAAGTCTTTTTCACCATTTTGAATTTTCAGCAATTTTTTTACAATACTCCATGCTATGTATTTCATCTTTGCATCATTTCCAACACTAGAGGTTTACAGTATATTGACACTTTTAGAGGATTAATCTATTCTAAACATTTTTTGCAAATTTGAATCCAGAAAAGTACATTATTACAATGTTAACATTGAGTGTAAGCATTATGTGTGTATACAAAAATATTAAAATGTTCTCAATAAATGAAGAGATGTCCTCTTTGTACATCTGTATTTGTAAAAGTTAAATTTATTGAGATCTCTTATCTTTGAACAACGGCATATGCAGTGGTAACTTATTGTGGTTTTTGATTGATCTTATCAAAAGACATGGGTTGTTTGTCTTACTTCAAATGACCACAGTTATAAAGCCAGATGCACACAATTACCAACCACATTTGCCTTTATACATTTCCCATGTTGATCTATTTCTTTATGAACAAGGTTCATCTGCTCATAGCTATTATACTCTTGTAACTGTTCTTAGTATGCCTGAGTGTTTATGATTGCAAAAATATGTACATTGTTACTGCCTATTTTATTTTATAAAGTGGCCTGATGAAATGTTCTGCCACGTTTTAATGTTTCTCAAATAAATCCTGCTTAAAATGTAAATGAATACATTTTAAATTTTTTTTTCAGAATTATACTTTCAGGATTTTGATCTTCCTGGATTATGGTGTTCAGGATTATTTCTTTCAGGATTATAATTAGCTCCCTGGTAGATTATGTGCACTCCTCTGATAACACTTCCTGTATGGTATTATAATTATTTGCCACCAGTCTTTCACTGGAGGCTTAAAACTCACCGTGAACAGAGAGTGGACAACTTTGCATTCATATGTATATCCTTGTTTAAAAGGCAAAAACAAACCTTAAAAATAAAAATTAACTAGGCCCAGCACTCAAAGAACTTGAAATCTTACGGTGCTAGGGAGCCTACAGACTTGGCAATTGGAAAAGTAAGTTGACGGGAAGCCAGTGCCCCTGGCCGACAGCCTTGTGGACAACAGTAAGGAAAAGGGCTTTATCCTGCTTGAGATGGTGAGTCAATAGGGGCTTTAAAAATCATGTGGTCACACTTAATTTTGAAAAGACGACTCTGAATGCACCAGAGAAAAATAAATCTGGAAGGAGGAAATTTGGTTAGGTAACTGTGGCAACAATACCGAGGAGAAAAGACCTAAACCCAGTCTGTGGCAGAAGAGAGGGAGAGGAGAAGCCTTATTAGATGCATCTGGGATGATTTTGCAACTTCAATTGCAGGCGAGGCAGGAATAAACCCAAGCCCTGTCATTGAGGAGCTCAATTATTTTAGGGGAAGCGAAAAAAGCTAGGGTTTTTTTAAATCTGTAAAATGCACTTTATTGGGAACTACTTTGGAAGAATCAAGTGAACATTATTTATTATAATACTCTCAAAATATTATTTATAAATATGTGTTTAAGGCAATAATAGTGCCAGGTACTATTCTTTGCATCTGTTAATTCATTTAGTCCTCACAATAGCCCTATGAGGTAAGTTCTAGTATTGCCTCCATTTTCCAGAAGAAATCAAAGTATTGTAGCTATCGAATAGACTAGACTATCTAATTACCATAAAGAGGTATCCTACTCCTAGAATATGGTCTTAGATAGCAGATGATAAGAAGGAGATAATACCGCAGTAGAAACTCATTGGTCTTTCCTAAATTTCAGGAGCATTTGCTGCATGAGTATGGTGAACAGGGCCAGACCTCTTTGTTTGACCCTGATACAGTTTTTCAAATTCAACTTCCTGGACCTTATGGGTGGTTGGATATATGAAAGCGTGGATAGGTGGTTGAGTAGTGGGTGAATAGAGGGAACCATCTCAACAAGTGACTTTTTAAACCACTGATGCCCCTGGATCTCATATAACTTGCTTGTGATATAGACCTTAAAGAGAAGTCAGATACCTATGAGTGTCTGGATACATTTTCTGTGGGAATTCATTTTCTTATTATAGTGTCTCATTTGAAACTGGTGTTTTTTTATTCAGCCCCTGGCTTTTAAATCTGGCTTCCCTTGCTAAAACCATCGTGGGCCGTTCACATTTCTCCTTCAGAACTTTGGGATCAAGCCCCAATCCAGTGGCCAGTACCCTAGGCTATCTGACCAACCAATCCTCCAGAAGTAGGAGAGTTCAGATGAGATGAATGGAAGGTGGAAGGATGGGTATATTAGCAACTGGACCCTATAAATTACTAGATTAGAGATAACTGTTTGACCCAGAAATGTATCTTCTTTTTCTAAACATTGTTTTATTTTTTTTTCCACTTCCTACAGCTTGTCTTGGTGGAGTAGTCTTCTAGCGGATTTATTCTAATTGACTGTCTTGTTTATTTTAAGCCAGTATCATATCCATGCCCAGAGCAAAAATTATATAATGTTACATGGGGTAACTGGGAGTTCAGTAATTAGAGTTCAGTGATTAGCGACACAAGCATCAAGTCATGAGATTTTCTCTTCTCTAGGGGGTCTCTTGTTTGCACAACTTTGCTCTTTAAAGCTTTTTTTTTGGTGAGATACCAGATGTCATACTTCAGGGTGTCTCTGCCCCCCAAATTAACTAAATATGTCTTTCAGCTATAGCAAATACTGTTCTATTTTACTTGGATTCAAAATATCTTTTTTTTCTTTTAGGGTTTGGTTGTATTTATACTCCCACTATATAGGCTTTTTATTCTTTTCCTGCTGTTTTTTAAAATAAATAGTCAGATCTGTCTTCAGTTTTATCGTGGAGCCAATTGCTTAAGAGTGAGAGTCAGAGCATGGATCAAGGGAAGACCACAGGTTCTATGAAGGCTGAAGTAACAAAAGACTCTGGGAGACCCTTCAAATCCTAAATTTAATTCATTTTACCTGAATTGTATGTATTATACCTCCAAAAGAGATTTAATTCATCAGACTTGTTATATGATGTAGTAGAAAGTCTGCCAGCTTTGTTATGAAAAAAGTGGAAAGTATGAGCTAACTTTCAACTTACTCATTTTAACATCTTTTCCTCCTACCTCCCTTCCTTCCTTTGTTCTTTCTCTCCTTCCTTCCTTATTTTCCTTCCTTCCTTCTTTCTTTCCTTCCTTCCCTTCTTTTTTTTTTCTTTTTTACTTTAAAAAAAAATTTTATTTTAAATATGTGGGTAAAATTCAGCATTAGGTATACAAATGTTCATTATGCAGGTACATTTGTTGATGAGGTGGGCCCCATCCCTCCCCTGGCAGTTTCTCACTTCTGCCAATCCCTTTCTTTTTGTATTACCATAGTTGTTCAAGGTCCACCTGTGAGTGAGAACATGTGAAACTCTGTTCTTTACTCTGTTCTTTGTTTTTGTGATAGAGTGTTGGGAACTGGTCACAGAGGCCCACTGAGCGTTAGGGATCAGGAAGGGCCGTTGACCCCGAGACCAATAGGATGCATTCGGGAGCTATTGATCCCACTTCCTCCCCCTTTCTACTCAGCACTAACCAGATTAAGCTCCTGTGAGCTCAAAACATAAAAACTCTGAGACCGAGATGAACACAAGCTAACTTTAGAAGCTCATTGCTCCCATTCTTCCACAAACTGCAGTTTTGGCTTTCACACAACTTGCAATTCAAACTTGGGTCACATCTAAGAGCCTTAGTATTGGTCACAGGCTTCTGGGTTGTGATCTCAGGATTCATTGACGTTGAATAAGGTGTAAATTGTACAGAATATAGTTTTAGAAGACAGCCATTCTATTGAAAGAATGCGGCTAGATTACTTGCAGGTAGCCCACTGTGAATTTTGGACTGGGCCACATTCCAAACATTCTGGGATGGGCCACTTTCGTTTGTAAAGTAAATACTTAAGCTTCTATAGGATTGTTTAACTTGGCATAAATCAATCAGTTTAGGATGAAAAAGGTTTATAGAATATGTCAGTCACGGATTAGGTTATCCTTTGTTATGGGATTTTAAGATTATCATATGAAAAGGGTTTAAAGGCAATCATTGATTAAGTTTTCATGGGTTAAGGTTTCTGGTGGGTGGGGGACACCCCTCCCACATCTGACTTTGTGTATAAAAGACCCGTTGTAATTCCCAATAACACACACATTGCTTCTTCACTAGACTGGAGTCCAGTCTCTTTTTTCTCTCTCTTTCTTCTTCCTCCCAATCGCCAATGCCATCTCCACCTTTGGGGTACCCTGAACCCAGCTGGAACTGGTCTCCGGCAATAGAGCACTCAGTATGATAGCTCTAAGTCCATCCAAGTTGCTGCAAAGTTTGTAATTTTGTCTCTCTTTATAGCAGCATAATAATTCATTGTATATATGTACCACATTTTTTGTATCCAGTCCTCTCTCAGCAGCACAGTTGGTTCCATGCTTTTGCTATTATAAATAATGCTGCAAAAAACATGCACGTGCAGGTTTCATTTTCATAGAGTGATTTGTGCTCCTCCAGGTATATTCCCAGTAGGGAGATTGTGGGATCGTATGGGAAGTCAATTTTTAGATCTTTTAGGAATTGTCACACTGTTTTCCACAGAGGCTGTACTAGTTTACACTTCCACCAAAAGTGTAGAAGTGTTTCCTCTTCACTGCATCCTCTCCAGCATCTGTTGTTTTGGAATTATCAATGATGACCATCCTGACTGGACTTAGGTAGTATCTCAGTGCAGTTTTAATTTGTATTTCTGTTGGCTGCTTGTATGTCTTCTTTTGAGAAGTGTCTATTCATATCTTTTGCCCAATTTGTAATGGGGCTGTTTGTTTTTTTTTTCTTTTTGGCACATTTGATTTCCATGTAGCTCCTAGATGTTGGGCCTTTGTCAGATATACAGTTGGTAAATTTTTTTTCCCAGTCTGTGGTCTGTCTCACCTCTCTCTGAATGGTTTCTTTGGTTTTGCAGAAGCTCGTCAGTTTTATGAGGTCCCACTTGCCTATCTTATCTCTTATGGAATGAGCACTTGGGGTTTTGATCAGGAATTGGTTGCCAGTTCCAATTTCCAGAAGGGTGTTTCCTGCATTTTCTAAGGTTCTTATAATTTGAGGTTTTACATTTAGGTCTGAGACGCTCTCTTTCTTTCCTTTTACATGTATTTGCTGTGAACCTGCTATGTGCAAGACTCTATGTTTGCATCAGTAGAAAAATCACATATTATTCATCATAGATGCTAATAAACATAGAATATGAGATGCTGGTACTCCTGTCCTGGGGTTTATATCTATCCAGAAATATCACCTATCCAGAAAGAACTTGTGAATGTTGAGCTCTGCTGAGTAAGTACAAATGAAAGCAGTAGAGCTAGCTGGAGGAGGGCTCCTTACAGAGGAATGGTCAAGGGCAGAGGTTCCGTGGAAAAGACAAGAGGACATCAAGGGAAGTTAGAATGCTAAGACTGAGGGGATATAAGAGGTAAGTCCTGGAAGGTGATTCAGGGTCAAATAAGGAAGCACATAAGCCACACTAAAGGCAGGAAGAGGTACATATGTTGACAACGACCTGACTGGATTGTTGAAAGTAGTATTGTGACGACAGGGCAAAGAGCAGGTTGGGGAAGGGTGTGAGCACATTTAAGTGGACCAGTTAGGAGGATACAGCACAAATCCAAGGAAAAAATAGATAGCTTCTACTTGGATGGGGGCAATGTTGATGGAAAGAAATAGACTTATCTGAAGAAATTAGAAGGAAAAGTTCTTTAAACTCCTCCTCCAGGCTAACTTCTATTCTTCTGGAAAGCTGCTCTTTTTTGAAATGAGCAGAGTGAGTTTTTATACTCTTATCATATTGCTTCCCTTTGTGATCAGGCTTTATAAAGTTTTATAAAGTTTTCCATTTTATGTGTTTATTTTTAACAAGGTAACGAGCGAACAGCGGTAAACAAAGTCATTGAAATTGACGTATATATATCTAGTGGTTTAGTGTAAATATTCTGTCGACAGTTCAAGAAGAAACCCTTCTTGAGAAAGACCTACTGTTAGGGCCTAGGGGATTCAGAAATAAACAAGCCACTATCCTTATTTGTCCTCAAGAAATTCCTATATTACTGGAAAAGGATATGCAAATCGATAATCCAATGATATGATGGGGACAATAATCAAAAGCATATACCAAACACACACACACACACACACACACACACACACACACACACACACACACAAAGATCTCAAAGAGGAATTAGATAATTCTGATGTCCATCCCCTGATCATTGGGCTTCAATTTGATTTTCAAGTGCCACTTACAACCCATGGATCAGAAGAGAATTAAAAAGGTCTATAGTGTTTCAAAATGATCCTAATTTCCCTCATCATACTCAGTCACCCACCAAGCTCTGTTTGGTAATGATGTGTTTAGATTTAGTACAAAAATCACTGCTTTGTCTCAAATATTAGGTAGCTTGTGACCTTCTTGAACATTTACCATAATGCTATAAGAAAGGGACTGGCAGTAGCGGGAAACTGCCGGGGGGCGGGGGGGGGTAGGCACATAACATTAATAAGGGTACTTGATCTCAAACCAGGCAAAGTGGGGACCAACGGGAGTCCCAAACTTTGCTTGTACGATAGCCACTCATATATCTAATCTTGAAATGTACCCCACATCTTTAAAATAAAATAAATTTTCAAAAATTGAGTTCAAGAAGGTCACAAGTTACCTAATATTTGAGACAAAGCAGTGATTTTTGTACTAAATCTAAACACATCATTACCAAACAGAGCTTAGTAGGTGGCTGAATATTACGAGGGAAATTAAGGTAATTTTGAAGTACTATGGGAGTATAAGGCTTTAGGCATGTCTTAGAAAGCTATCCTAATTAACTGAACCTCCCATTTAAATGACTGATAACAGGAACACGGAAGAGAAAAAGCATTCCCCACACCCTGACGTGGTGTCAGCATGTTGGTCAACATATGGAGCTTGATGAGACTCGAGTTATAGGTTTAAAAGCAAAGAGTGAGGGTGGGCCTTAAGTTATTGCAAGACATCTATCTCAGGAAAGTCCATTAAAATGTCCTCAAGTAAAGCAGGGTTAATTCCCTCAGACAGGAATAGGTAGGCCCTTTCAACTAGGAGCCAGAAGGTTGCTTCTAGTGGCAAAGAAGACTCATCAGAGTTTAGGGATTCAATATTTCCAGCTTTATTAGTGACTTCCCCTGCCCCTATTCAAACTTTCAGTATCTCATTATTTTCCCCGTCAATGCCCTCACTTTAAAAGTAGATATTCTGTGAGGCTGGTAGTTCAGACTGCATTGTAATTCAACCAGTCATAGGCTAAGATTCTGGGTTTGGTTTTCAGCAATCCCAGCCCTGTGGCTGCAAAAGAAAAGAGCTCCCTTCAAGAAATACTTAGAAGCTTTCAAGTCATTTATATGCCACTTAAGTTGGAAAATTAAATCCATTAGCTCATTCTTTTTATTCCCACATCTAATTATATTAGCAGCAATCATTCAGTCCCATTATATTTGCTAGGTTGATAAAATTATCACATACACAGTCATTCATACCCTTGCTTATTTTAAGTGGTTGATTAGGATTGTCCAGTGGTGATATTTTGCATATTTCTATTGCCAGATTACACCTTGGAACTATTAATGCTCTATTTACTATGGAAAATAGAGTAATTAGTGTCTTTAGACTTAATCATATTAGAGAGTCAATTCCAGAAATCTCAGAATCAATTCAGAAAATTCATTCTTACAATTTTGTTCCCCCAAAATGACTCTCAGTAGAAAAATCTGTATTGGTCAGAGTTCTCCAGAGAAACAAAACCAATAGCTCTCACTCTCTCTCACGCTCTCTCTCTCTCTCTCTCTCGATTGACAAATATAAATATGGTGGTTGGCAAGTCCCAAAATCTGCAAGTGAGTCAGCAAGCTAGAGACCCAGGATAACTTACTGTTTAGTTCAAGTCCAAATTCACAGGTACATAAACCAGGAGAGCTGATGCTGTAGTTCTAGTTTGAATCTGAAGGGCTGAGAATCAAGAATTCCTGTCTGCAAGCCAGCAAGCTGGAGACCCAGGAAATGCTCATATTTTCATTCAAGTTCAAATGCAGGAATAAAGCCAATGTTCTAGTACAAATACTATCAGACAGGATAAATTCCCTCCTATTCATGAGAAGATTAGTCTTTTTTAAAATCTATTCAGGCCTTCGACTGATTAGATGAGGCCCACTCACATTATGAAGGACAAACTGTTTTACTTAGTTTGATTCTACTGAATCAAATGTTAATCTCACCCAAAAAACAAAAACCCTCACAGACACACCCAGAATAACATAAGGTTAAATATCTAGACACCTTGTAGCACAGCCAAGTTGACACAAAATTAATAATCACATATAGTATTTTAGGATGCTCATCTTTGTAACCTTGATACGATGGTATGAAGCCAGTTCACTTGGAATATATCTGCCTTATGTTCATTTAGAAGTAAATATATATTGTATACAGTATAAAAATCATTGTATAGGAGATTTTACAGTGTTTTAATAAACCCACAACCCTCTGTCTATCCCCTGATCACTGGGCTTCAATTTTATTTTCAAATGCCATTTACGACCCATGGATCAGACTTTTATCTCCCTTCTTTGAAAAAGTAAATTTAATTATCAGAAGGGCATGATTTTAAAATATATATAGTCATTTTAAATCATTTATTTAAATTATATGTTTGCATGCTTTTGGTATTTACACCAGAACTGAGGAAAGGAAGAAATTGGTATGTGAAACAGTGACAACAAACCATTTTGTCAATTCCGTGGTGGTGACAGGTAGCTCTGGAGCTAAAAGAGCCCTATAAAATTATCCTGAATTAGCCGGGTTCGGTGGCTCAGCCTGTAATCCTGTGCCTTGGGAGGCTGAGGTGAGTGGATTGCCTGAGCCCGTGGGTTCAAGACCCGCCTGGGCAACTTGGTGAGACCTCATCTCTACAATAAATCAAAAAACTAGCCGGGCATGGTAGCGTGTGCCTGTACTTCCAGCTACTTGGAAGGTTGAGGTGGAAGGATCGCCGGAGCCCAGCAGGTGGAAGCTGCAGTGGCCGGGAGTGGCCACTGCACTCCAGTCTGGGCGACAGAGTGAGACTCCGACTCAAAAAAATAAAAAAATTATCCTGAATTTTGATATGGGGGAGGACTCTTATAACCCAGCATTAGACAAGTCATTAAATAAATCACATGCCTGGGAACATAAGTTTTGATCTTGTGTGAGGTGTTACTTCAGCCACGAGCCATGTATAAAAGGACAAGCTATGAGAGTCTCCAATACTCCTTGCAACTTGGGAGAAAGGGGAATTTGAGAGCCCAGCAAATACTCCTCCTTGCATTGCAGTTATTTTCCGAAGAAAGACGTGACTAGAACCTAGATGTGTGGTTCTGCTCACAATTATGCATCCGTGATCTGGCAAAAGTTCTGCCCTACAGAAATATGTTGGCTAGAACACTTCTGGAGCTGTGGTTATGGTCGCCCTCTCCCGGTGTTTGATTGGAGGAGCTAAGGGAGGCTTTCCCCAAACATCTTCTGGGTCTGTTAACTCTGTAGTCACAACTTGGAACAATGCGTGGCAGATCATGTGATACAGTGTTCCGTGAAGGGGCAGGATGAAGGATGCGATATGGCTCAGGGGAGAGGCTTAGCTCCATAAAGTCATTCAAGGAGCCAAACCCCTTCCATCATGTGGCTCCACCTTCTTCAAGAAGCTGAGTTTTTCTTTTGTCCACCAGTGGAAAGGAACACGTGATCTTAAGGGCCAGACCTAGACGTGGCTTTGATCACTTCTTCTCCCACTGTATTGAGCATAAGTCAGTCCCCTGGGCTCACCTGAGCTAAGTTGTTAAATCTGCTCCCATTTTATTGAACATAAGTCAGTCCCCTGGGCTCACCTGAGCTAAATCTGGAGCTCTAGGTGTTTTGCTCAGGAAGAAAAGAAGAACATCAATATTCGCATTCACTGATTGCATCTGCCACACAATGGAAAGACTGTAGGCAGACTTTGGTTCCATTTTCAATCGTGCCATTCCTAGCTATGTCTCATAGGGCCAATTGTCTAACCTTTCTCAAACTTCAGGCCTCAAATAATCCTTCCACATCAGCCTCCCAAAGCCCTTGGATTATGGGCGTAAGTCACCAAGCCCAGTTATATTGTCTAACCTTTCTGAGTTTCATTTTTCTCATCTGTAAAATGTGACTATCATGTCTTTCTCAATGGCTGGTTGAAAAAATTAATTGAAGTGAACTTAATCTCACAGAAAATATTATATAGTTTTTCCTTCTCTTTTTTCTTATTATCTCTGTGTAAATATAATCTTTCCGGTATTCAGAGCACCCAAGAAGATGTGAAAGTTGGTGGCCTAACTGAAAGTTAGCTGCTGTGGTGAGGATTTTGCAAGAATCTGTAAATGGGTCTCAGTGACCTCCAAAGTCCTTCAGCTCTGGGGGAACATCTAAAATATTCATTAAACTCACACCAAGTTGAGTCAGAGCCAGACCGGGCATTTACACAGGAACCAACGTCTGGAATGTGCTCAGTGACCATAGCTTTTCTTTTCTTCTGGAACTAAGTCTTCTCAGCAGAATATCGACATCTGTAAAGCTTTCAGACTTGACTTTTCATTTCTCCTCTTTACAGAACTGTGCTTGTCTTGGCCTTTTCAGCTCGGCATTTAACTGAGAAGAATTTCAATTGTTTGCAGTCAATCCCACTGTGCTTTTTCAATTTCCTTTTGTTTTCTTTGGGATTTTCAGAAAACTTCACATGCCCTATATAATGCAGTTGTGATTCCAGAAGAACCTGGCATCTCAAAGTCTCTGATGGATTTTTTAAGAAAAATATTTCAAATCCTGTGTATGAGAAGCAGCATTGGATTAGAAATCAGAAGACCAGTGCTGCACTCCAGGCCCTGCTGTTAATTAACTGTGTGAACTTATCAAGTGTTTTTTTTTGTCTTTCTTGGTTTCAGTTTTTTAACTGAATAAGGAGAGTTACCTGGGTCAGTGGTTTGCAAACTGCATTCTGTGGAATCCTGGGACTTCTTGGAGATATTTCCAGGGATGAGGAAAGTCTTTATCCTCTACAACTCTGCTTTTCACTTATTTTTCCATATTCAGAGTTCTAGTAATATCTCACTGGCATATATATATATATCTAAATATATATTTTAAAATCTCTAAATTCTGATGACCTTTAGAGGTCAATTGTGTTTCTACTTTCTTTAACACTGATTTGATCAACAGAAACGTGAGGGTTTTTTTCCTTCAAATGTAGTATCAAATGGAAAATTAGCAAAATCCTCAATATTAGAGGAGTTCCAGTTAAGTCAGGTATACCAGAAAAAGAAACAGAAGGCAGCTCAAATATAAGCTCTAACTCTAAATGCTTTCAGGTAAAATATTTAAATTCTCAATCTTTAAGTTACTCATTGTGAAACAAGTAAGAAAATGCTCACCTTGCAGGTTATGAGGATTTGAGGATTCAAGATAATGTAGAGTGTCAAGTGCAGAGATCACCAGTGTGCACACACTGCTAGTTTTCACTCCTACACAATTGTCAACCGATTCAGGCCAGGTTTTCTTCAGAACCCACATGTGGCTCCAAAATCTTTCCCCCAGGGGCCTGAAGGCAGCCACTACAATAAGGGAGAGTCTGCATTTGAGATTGAACCACAGGTGGCCTCCTGTTACATTCTCATCTTCTGTCTGTAAAATGGGACTCACTATGGGCTTAATCATGTCTCCATAAATTCATATGTTGAAGCGATAGCCTCCAATGTGACTACTTGGAGATAGCGCCTTTATGAACTAATTAAGGTTACATGAGATAATAAGGGTGGGGTCCTGGTTCATGTCCTCTGAGGGACCAGAGAGCTCACTCTCTCTGCCATGTGAAGACACAGTGAGAAGGCAACTGCAGACAAACCAGAAGGGGGTCCTCATCAGAACTCAACCGTGTGGGCGCCTTCATCTTGGGTTTCCAGCCTCCAGAACTGGGTGAAAATAAATTTCTGCTGTTTAAGCCACCCTGTCTGTGGTATTTTCTTGCAGCAACCCCAACTGGATAATACAGGAATTCCAATGCCTTCTTCAAATATTTATCATGATGATTAAATGGGATACCATTCATTCACCACTCACTATGCATGGCACTCTGTGGAAAGTGAAGGGCATATAAAGACATGTGACATGAATCCATGCCCCAGGAAGTGATTGTCTTAAAGAAAAGGCTAACACACTGCCTTTGTATGAAAGAATGTAGAAAACACATGCTACTTTGTAGCTTTGTACACACGATTTGCTGTAAACCTGGATGCCAGTTAGATGCAAATGACATTCACCAAAGCATTTGTATGATAGTCCAACTTGAAAAAAAGCTCCACTTTATATAAGACTCTGAGCATACAAGATCCCTTTTGTTTATCTAACACTTTCTCTTTATCACCAGTCACAGTTCTCAGAATAGAATAAGAGCTTGTACATGTTTGTGGAATAAACATGTGAATTAATGCTAATACGTAATATATCACACATAATAATTATAGCCATATCCCATAGATATATGAAGGGAAAAAGAGAAAAAATGCAAATTATTACCAGATTGTCACCACTGTGCATGAATACATTCTTATATATCACAAAACTAAGGGCTAGCATTTCTTTTGTGGTCCTTATGATTGTTTCTTGTCCAGGAAAAAAGAAACCACTCTAGTTCATCTGTTATAAACTGAATTATATCCCCCTCAAAATTCATATGTTGAAACCCTAACTCCCAGTGTGGTGGTATTGGAGAAGGAGCCCTTGAGTGGTAATTCGGATTAGATAAGGTCATGAGGGTGGGAGCTTCCTGACAGAATCAGTGTTTTCTCCCTCCCTCCTTCCCTCCCTCCCTTTCTTTCTCTGCCATGTGAGAATACAGCAAGAAGGTGACTGCCTGCAAGCGAGGGAGATGTGCTGACCAGGAGCCAAATCAACTGGGACCTTGATCTTGAACTTCCCAGCCTTCAGAACTCTGAGGGGAAAAAATGATATCTCTTATTTAAACCACCTAGTCTGTGGTATTTTGTTGTGGCGGTCTAAGTGGACTAATATATTACTCAAGTAGGAAAGTTTTCAACACTGGGATTTAGAGGCCCACACACCAAAAGATGGGCTAGAAAGTGGGACTTAGTTAAAATGAGAAGATTTGGGGAATAGAGGAGCGATGTAGCAAGTGGACTCATTTGCTAGGCTCACTGCCAAAGCAGGTGACTCTCAGAGACTCCTTGTTGGTTGGTACCAACCTCAAGTCTGTTCTCTGTCCACACACATCCCACTGTGGCTATTTTATTCATCTTGAATGCAGAAGGCCTATTTTATTTATCTCTTACTCACAACAAGTAGTACACTGTCTAGTACATAGAAAATATCTCATAAATGTTTGCTGAGTAAATAATGTCTTCGTCCATCCTCACAACTAAACAGTAGATATTACCAACCCCAATCCTAACAGTTTGACGTATCTAAACATCAACAATACTGCCATAAGATATAATGTTATGCAACAGTTTTTGGAATTTTACTGACATGAGATTTTAATTTTAATGCTGGTGAAAAAATATTGTTTGTAGACACAAACATACATATGCACACATGCCAGAGTATTATCAGTTGTTATTTGTAAATAGGGAGATTACAGTTTCTCTTTTCTTTCTTTTTCTACTCTTTTATATTGTTATATTTTAGGTTATTTTTCAATTTTTTATGTTACTCATATTATCCTATGAGAAAAAATTTACTAAAAGTTGATCCTTACACAAATGTGTTACCATGTTTGTTGTTAACATTTCAGCCTGGATGAGGATATTGAAGTAATCTAAACAATGACCTAATGATCAGGAACCATAGAAAGCAGGGGAAGAGCAGGTATTGCTGAGGTCAAAGCAGTAGCAGCCACTCCTTTATGATGTCCTTGGAAAATGTTCACTCTCTTCCCTCATTATTTTTTAAAACTCAATTCACCACTTGCAGAACCTCAAAATCTCAATCTCTGCTGAAAGTGAGGGTCTTTTCAATACTACAGAAAATCTCAGTTTTTCAATTCCCCTACTGGTAGAATACTGTTTGATGCCAGTTTGATAAGAGCCCAGGGACTCTTAGTCATTAGAGCTGAAAGCACATACTGCGTTCAACTTTGCACTCATTGCCGCATTCAACACAGAGCAGGGGTTCTCACCTTGGCCCTGTTGACATTGCAGAGGAATACATATATTTTGTTTGTTTTGAAATTCTGCCTACAATGGTAAGTGTTCAACTTGATGGGTTTTGATCATTTTTATGCCTTTGACATGCCACCCTAATCAAGAATCTGATCATTTGCAACAGAAAGTCCCTGTGCCCATTCTAGCCAATTCCCTCCTCCCATTGTCAAACTGTTTTAACTTATATTATCATAGATTAGGTTTGCCTTCATATAATGGAGTCAAATAGTTGCACTCTTTTTTGCCTGGCTTCTTTTTGTTGGCATAATATTTATGAGATTCATCCATGACGTTGTATATCCATGACATTGAATAGTATACAACTATACCATTGTCTATGTATTGCTTGATGTGTTGATGGATATTTTAATTGTGGCTATCATAAACAAAGCTGCCATAAGCATTCTCAAAAGTCTTTGTGTAAAGACAATTTTAAAAAATTTCTTTTGGGTAAATAACTGCATGTAGAAGTTTCTGAATCTTTAGGTAGTTGTATGTTTAGCTGCCAATAGCGTACCAAATTGATTGTAGTTTCTACAAACACCCCCCCACACACATATACACACACTCTCCTAGTAGTATATGAGAATCCCAGTGGCTGCACATTCTCACCAACATTTTTTTGTTGGTGTTTCTAATTTGAGGTATTTTAGGGAATGTATACTAGTGTCTCTTTGAGTTTATAATTTGTATTTATCTGATGGCTAGTGATCCCAAGCACTTCTTCATATGTTCATTGGTCATTTACAAGTGTATATCTTCTCTTGTGAAGTGTCTGTGCAAATTATTTGCCCATTTTTTTTAATTGATAAATTGTTCTTTTTATTGATTTGTAAAAGTCCAGTTCATGTTCTGGATAAAGTCTTTCATCATATACAATGCATATACTATGTATTCGTAATATAGTATAGCTAATTAAATATATACAAATAAACATTCAGGATGGTAAGACGTAAAAGGAAAGGAAAGTAGATAATGAAAAAAGTTCTAACAATATTTAAAACTATGACTTATTGATTTACATATCTGTCTTCTTCCAGTTCCAAAGATTGAAAAGAAATGCATATATTTAGCAACACCACTAGGCAAAGGACCATGAAGCTGTGCTGTAGAAAAAGTATTGCATCTTATTCCACAAGAGTGAGTCTTTATTGGGAGCAAGTGTCATATACTTATATTATCCATCTCTGTATCACTCAATTTAGTATATATCTGGCACCTTGAAGACGGTAAAATGCATTTGCTGAGAGGATGAGATAATAAGTTAATTGGATGATTATCTAGTTTAATTATCACAAAGGAGGGAATCAAGCACTGAGTTTTGAAAAAAATAAAACTACTGCAAATAACAGCAACATGTATTTTATATATTGACAGCAGTTGGCTTCATCCGAGTGAGAGATGAACACAGTATGGAAACAAGATAAATGGAATGAAACACTCATCCCCAGTTCCTAGGTGTTCATAAATCCCTTGTTGCCAAAGGCTAACAATCAAGTAATTCACTAATCTTTTGGGTTATTATCAATTTTCGCTTCCTGTATCATGACTTTTCCTTTTTCTCCAGGATTAATCCTATCAGCATTTGCACATGGTTCTTGTCTTCTACCCCTCTTTTGACCTCGAATTCTTCTCCAGCCTTCCCAGGGGGAAAAAAGAAAATAAAATAAACTTGGTGAAAAAGTTGTTGACACTTGCTGTCTGTGCTTCCCTGTCTTCCATTTATTTTTTCAATTTCTCCTATCTTGTTTCTGCCAACCACATGCCATGGATATTACTCTTGTTAAGGTCTCCAGAATGCAAAATCAATGGGCAGTTTTGTGTCCTAGTCTTACCTGAGGGTCTCTGCAGCATTCATCAGGATTGAGTCAATAAAACAGAGTGGTTAATGTGAGGGCCTGAAGCTACACCGCCCAGAGTGGGAACTCAGCTCTACTGTTTATTCAGATGTCCTCCTCCAGCCAACATAGTATATTTGATCTTCCTAGGAAGTGCTTGTTTTTTGTTTTGTTTCTGCTTTTTGTTTTTATTTCCATTTGTGGCCTCTGCACTTTTTCTTTTGGCTCAGAATACTCTTTTCCCAGCCCCTCCCTATCCTTCAGGTCTCAGCTCAGGTTAGCCCTCCAGAGAGAAAGCTTCTTTGTCCACCCTTGCACTATAATGTCATTTCCCCTTTAATTCCCATATCTGGCCCAAGAGAAAGACTTATGGGTTTGCTGGTTTGACCACACTCTGGCTCCATGACCATGATCAAGTGCGGAACCTCTCTATACTGCATTTCCTTCTTCTATTCCTTATCATAATGTCTATCTGTGAGACATAATCTCAAATTTCTGTGAGAATCCAGTGAGTTAATACAGATAAACCACTTGGCACATAATGAGCTTTAATTTTGAGAAAGGTCCACACTCACTTTTTCTTTCTTGAGTCTGACTAAAACATATAATGTGGCTCAGATTTCTCATCTAAAAAAGATGACAAATAATTGGAATGTACTTGCAACACCTATTGGAAAAATAATTTTAAAATGATCACACTAGAGAATGGATAGAAGTAAATAGGTCTCCAAAGAAAATGGGAATGAGCCTTCCCCTTGTCTTTTAATAGAAGTGTTATTTAACTTTTATGGGAGTGTCGCAGAGAAGAGACTGGTTTCTGCTCAGTAGGCTTCCAAACAAAATAAAAAAAAGACAAGGGAGGCAGCGGGCCATTTGATGAACTGCCTCAGAAGACTCACAGCAATTGGAGAATCAAAATTAACTGACTGTGCTTATTCACGTTTAACTTCTATTTGGGCTGAGCTTTCATCTCTGTTTGAGCGCACACATGCTATCTTTTACTGTTTATTATAAACTTTTCCTTGAAGAAACATCCCAGTCTCTCTCTCTCTCTCTCTCTCTCTCTCTCTCTCTCTCTCTCTCTCTCTCTCTCTCCCCTCCCTCTCTCTCTCCTGCATATTCTTGAACTTATGACCCCAGCATATAAAGGGATTTGTATGAGGCAGTGTGGCATTATGGCTAATAATAAAGCTGTCATCAGACAAACCAGAGATACTTCCTTAATGTGCTAAGCCTCATCACTAAGCAGAGGAAAATAATGTCATCCAGCTAATATAACTAGGGAAAGAAGATGATTCGTGTAAAGTTCTTCACACTTGCTTGGTCTGGAATAAGCAATGGTTCAGTGTTCTATTGCTTCCCTCTGACCCCACAACCATTCTTTTGACCATGACTATTACCATAATTAGAAGCAGGGTCCAGGTGGGCTTTCCTCTTGGTCCAGCCTTGTCACTTAACTTTCCAGTCTCTGATGCTTCTGGACACTTGGATGACCATACTTCCACGGAAGACATCCAAGGAGAGATTAGGCTGCCCTTCTCAGAGAGGTTCAGAATAGAGGGTGAGACATGTTTGTATGTTTGAAGGCCTCCTCCACCTTTTCAATGCAAGAACAACGACAATGTAAACAGCTTGCAAATGCATTAGCTGTCTATAACACTGCTTTATGTCTTAACTTCTTCCTTCATGTAAATTCTGAACTGCGTTCAACTAATCAAATAATTCTAGGCTAGTTGGAAAAGGTCTAGTGTTTTCCCATCACAGCAGATTACATCATCTCCAAAGCTTATCAGAGCACCAAGAGAAACCATGATCCTTATTCCCTTATTACAAACAGACAAAAGCAAACATAAGCAACAAGAAGACAGTGTGCTGGCATAGTCTTTTTAGTCCTTTTACTAACTAAACTCCCAAACTGTGATTAACTTTTTTCTTGAATTCATCATTCTCTGATTATTCCCTTCAGACAGAGTTCCTGTATGGCTCCATGCTCCCAGAATGAATGGAGCGAGACCTCTCTGTGGCCTGTCACTCTGCCCATCAAATGTCCTAGGAAGGCACAAGGGCCATGGGTTGCAGACCAAGTTGGGGCCAGATTCTAGCCTTTATCAGAGAGGAGGATTCTTGTTAGAAGATGAGTTCACCAGGCAGAGCCTTATTTTTTAAAAACTCTCTCTTCAACTGATTGAACTCTTTCCTGATTAACATTGCATAAATATGGAGACTATTACTTAGATACCACATGCCGGAAAGCAAATGTGATAATTATATCTGTCAATCTGCAGACCCCTCCCGGTCTCATCTCTAGCGAAACACTACCATTTCAATCTCATCTGCGAGAAAGGCAAATGGAGAGGGGCCATGACTACAGAGAAAGCTGAGAGCACCCCAGCTGTCAATGGGCGTGTGGGAGGCAGCGAATGGTTTGGGTGTCATCACATTAGCAATCTCTTCAGTGAAAAGGAAGTCTGGCTGCTTTGTGCCTTGAAAAGGAGCAGCAGTTGAAAGCATTAAAATGAGATGCATTTTGCTGAAGATCATGATTATTTACAATGTCAGTTGTTTTCCCTAAAACTATCAGTTTTGATTGAACATAGTGAAGAATAACAGCACAGCCAGAGATCGATCCTCGTCTGCACATCATACAGTGAAGAAAATGAACTCATTTAAAGTGGGTACTAGAGACTCACAAGGGTGGAGGGTATGTGGTTGGATGTGAACACTTAGGGCATTCCCAGTAGCTCTCCCAATTTCCCTCTCTTAGTTGGGAAAGCTAGCCTTTTAAGAATGCAGGCTGAGGGAAACAGGGAGAGACTTTCTATGAGCAGAGAGGAAGAATAAATTCAACAAGACACGGTAAAATACCAAAAAGATGGAGTCCCCCAAAATATCAAAATCTTATGTATGAGTGTGATGATGACATTGAAGATAATAATAACTAGCATTTGCACACTATCAAGCATAGTCCTAATTTTATTTGTGTTAATGCACTGAATACTTACAATAGCCTTTGAGTTAGAAAGCATTTTAATCTCTATTTTATAGATGAGTTATCTGTTGCACAGGGAGGTAAGGCAACAAGTCCAAGGTCAAGAAATGGTGAGAACTTTGGGAACTGGCTCCAGAGTCTATACTCTTAATCCTCTAAATTGGACTCTTCTCAGGGTCATGAATTGGCTAAACAAAGGGATGAGCATGGAGAAGAAGTTGGCTCATAAACAGGGAATGATCAGGGTGATTACTACAAAAGTACCCAGATATAAGGAGGGGTGCAATGTGGGAGATGCAGCGTGTGAAAAGTCAGATAAGCTCTATCAGGATAAAAATCCCAGCAAGAAACTGGACAAAACTGTGCAAGTGGCTAGCTAGAGCGTGGCTAGAATGTGCATGCAAGCAAATAGTCCTAGGAGGCCCCTATTTGTCAAGAATATCTTGTTCTTTTTTTATCCCTCCAACATCCTAAGTTTCTTCCTGCCGCTGGGCCTTGGTACATGCTGTTGTCTCCTTCTGGAAGCTCTCCCTGTGGAAGATTTCCCTGGCCACTCAAATCCAGTAGCACCGCAGTAACCCAGCATGCCCTTTTCCCTTTTCGGCACTCAATACTATATAAAAGTACTTCAGCCCAGGTGTGGTGGCTCATGGGTGGCCAAGGTGGGAGGATTTCTTGAGCCCAGGAGATCGAGACCAGCCTAGGTAACATAGTGAGACCTTGTCTCTACAACATAATAATAATTATAAAAATAAATTAATCGGGCATAATTGTGCATGCCTATAGTCCCAGTTGCTCAGGAAGTTGAAACGAAAGGACTGCCTGAGCTCAGGAGGTCAAGGCTGTGGTAAGCCCTGATGGTACCACTGTACCACCTTGATGGGTGACTGAGTGAGACTCCAACTCAAAAATAAAATAAAATAAAATAAAATAAAAATAAAAATAGAAGAACTTTATTTAACTGACTTGCTTTCTCGTCTCTTCCAAAAAATGAAAGCTTCTTGAAGGCATTGTGCTATGTCTGTTCTATTAAATTTTATATCCCCAAATCCTATCACAGAAAAATAGAATTACTACAAATAATAGATTTTTGTAAATACTTTCTATTGTATCAGATTCTGTTCTAAATATTTATATGTATCATGTCTGACATCTTCACAGTGATTTCACAGGATAGATGAAATTATTATTATTATTATTATTATTATTATTATTATTATTATTACAGATGAGGAAACTGAATCACAAGGAATTTAGGTTCTATTGATGTAAGTTATACAGGTGAACTCTGAATACAGACAGGCTCCAAAATCTTCTCTCTTAATTGAATTCAAATAACTTCCCCTTCTACAAGACTTCAGGTAAGACTTATTAAAAGTATAGTTGAATGAATGAATGAACAAATGAATGGCTTGATGATATGCCAGGATATTATCTTGTGAGGTCCAGTGTCCAAAACTGGGGAAAGCCTACAAAATTCTAAAAGTAGTAACTGTCCATAGAGACAGAAAGCTGACTCTGCTCTTTAGGTAGTTAGGACTTGGCTTTGGGAGAGTCTATGGGAAATCTGAATGCAAGACAGACAGAAGTCTCAAGAACCCCAGCTCAGACCGATTATACGATGATTTCAGTGCAGCTGCTCTTTGGCCACTTTGAATTTTCTAGATGTTCTTCGGCCTTGATTTTTTTTTTTTTTGAGTTGGAGTCTCACTCTGTCGCCCAGACTGGAATGCATTGGCCGCTCCCAGCCACCGCAGCCTCCACCTGCTGGGCTCCAGCGATCCTTCCACCTCAGCCTTCCAAGTAGCTGGAACTACAGTCGTGCGCCACCATGCCCGGCTAATTTTTTGATTTATTGTAGAGATGAGGTCTCGCCAAGTTGTCCAGGCAGGTCTCAAACCTGCAGACTCAGGCAATCCACTCACCTCAGCCTCCCAAATCGTGGGATTACAGGCTGAGCCACCAAGCCCGGCTCAGCCTTGATTCTTAAGGAGCTAATGGGAACTCCATACATGACTGATAACCAATTTCATCCAATCAAGCAGAGTCTGATTATGTTGATCAATTCACCCATCTATCAATCACTCAGAAATTTATCCTTATCAAGTCTCCAGAAGAGGACACCATGACAGGATTCGGTGTTCAAAATATTTATTGGGGAAATAAGTATCTTCACAGAAACACCTGTAAAAGATTAAGGGGCGTGTGTACTGCAGTGAGTGGGAAAACCTCCAGACGATGACATAGGTCTTGCACCTGTAGGCTTTGAAGAGACTCGAATCACAGTGCAACTCTGAGAAAGACTCAGACAGGTTGATAAGGAGTTCATGAGCAAAGGTTGCTGGTTAAAGGAGCCCCAAACTGGGCAGAAATAGCCCTTTTCCAGTAAACTCACTATGTTCAAACATTGACTGAGAACAGCCTGGATGAATCACAGCCTTAGGGGACAGCTGTAATGGATTCAGAGATTAGGTATGACAGCTGCAGGCTGTCAATTTACTGTGTTTTTCGGAACAGGTTCTCCTGAAGGGAGCTCCGAGAGGTACAATTTTGTGGCCTCTACACTTCCAGTTCTTAAGAGCTTCATTCTACGACACCTCTTCTCAGAAGCTCTATCTATTCACCCACCTGGCAGTAATGTCTTTTTCTGGCACTTTCGTTTTGTGTTTTCCCTTTTCTTGTATCACCTTGAAAGCTAGTTTGGGTATAATAATGTTCTCGATGGAGTTGTGAGACTCCGACCTGCATGCTCATATTGATAATTCTCAAATATCAGAACTCTCGGTGACATCTGAACAGCTATGACCTTTGCCCAGAGAAAATATGATGAGAACATTGGTAAGTAGTGATGGAAATACCATTGATACCATCTAAAGAAACTTTGTTCTTGGTGTCCTGTGTAAGCAAACAGACTACTGGTTGCCAAGTATAGACAAAATATGTGTCCATCCTTGTAAAATGTTCAGGTTGGTTGAGAAGAAAATTTTTCATGTGGCACATAGCGTGTTTTCCTTTAATGTCCCTTGGGGAACTTGTTCTTGCTCCTTGGTAAGCAGAATACAACACTGGAAGGACCAGATTATTTTGGTCTATGACAAGGCATTTATTTATCAGCCAGAACCTCAAAACCTAGCTAAAAGATCCCACACGCTTAAGCCTTTCCTGCCTCAGGTCATGATTGATTAAAAACACCTACAAGTGGACTATTGGAGGAAAAGTGGAAAAAACTGGGCAGGAAACTGAAGGAGTCCTTAGAGTAGAGAAAGGAATGTGTATCATCAGCTGGAATAACCTATAAGCCTCAAGTTTAGCCTAACATAGGAGGTTTTTCTTTGTAGTCACAGTTTCTCTGTTCTGATATCAGACTCCAGAGTATTCTCTGTCCTTTCTGTTCTGTTCATGGATGTGTGCTATGTTTGCAAGTGTCAGTTCTGCTGGGTTTTCAATAGTCTCTCCTCATCTGGAATCAAGTGTTACCCATGATCAGTTAAGGCATCAGACATGCTCAGAAGGACCTCACGGGAACCAGCAACTTATCTCTCTAAATTTCTGGTGGAATTTCCTTCCTTGATTGCCTATCATTAGGCTACAGCCTCTGGCTCTTACACTCCACTTCATAGACTCCTATTGTCTTGAATCATAAAACTTCTTGGACATCAGGTCTACCCCCACAGAACCACTGCTCTTTTCACAACAGGAAAACAGAATTTTAAGGTGGAAAAGCCTAGCCTTGGGAAGCTATAAGTAACTCTAGAATTGATCACCTCTCTTAATATATTTATACACACACACACACACACACACACACACACACACACACATATAATGCATCATGCTCATTCCTTGCACTGCAGTTGTCACCGTATTCATCATTGCTGTAATTATGGGGTAATGCTTCCCTCCACTTTATGCTTCATGAAGTCTGGCTGTCTTGGTCATTGCTATATCTCCAGCTACTGTCATAGGTCATGGCGCATAATGAAAAAGCAATTAATATTTCAATTAATTAATTAATTAACGAATGCCAAAATATCTACTGAGTGAGGTTAAACTCACTCTTTGGAATAAAAAGTTTCTGTTTCTATATACATTCTAGAGACCAACTTACATACTACAAATTCTAGAGGATAGATGGTGTGCCTGGTAGCCTCTAGGTTCTTCTCTGTATAAAGACTTTTTAAGTAATCTGGCTGTGACATTTATCACTCTAATAGAGACTAGGGTTTATTTAGTCTATTTAACCAATTCACTTAGTGTCAGAGTCTGTGTGTGTGTGTCCCTTTCTAACATTTCACAACCTTGAAAGCAGTTTATAGACTAGGACCTCTAAATCAGTTTGAAAACTACCTTTGTAGTAGAATATGGGCTTGTCATATTTCTGGCTTTGTCCAACATGGTTTCTGTTCTGGGTTACATGTTGAATTTGTCTCACACTATTTATGTGGAAACAACTATTTCTTATTGTATTTGTTTTATCTTTGAGTTGGTGTCTCAGACTGCTGCCCAGGCTGGAGTGCAGTGGCATGATCACGATGATCACGGCTCATGGCAACCTTGATCTACTGGGCTCGGGTGATCCTTCCACCTCAGCATCCCAAGTACCTAGGACTACAGGCATGTACTATCGCATCCAGCTAGTTTTTTATTTTATTGTATTTTATTTTATTTGTAGAGACAAGGTTTTGCTATATTGCCCAGGCTTAACTTGAACTCCTGGTCTCAAACAATCCTCCTGCCTTGGCTTACCAAAGTGCTAGGAATACAGGCATGAGCCACTGTGCCAGTTTATTTCTTGTTTTGGAAAACTCTCAGGCCAAACTTACGCATTTGCTCAAAATATAGGCTTTAAAAACTGAATCTTTTCTAGTTAATCTCTTTTTAAAAATTGTTTCCTTCTAACATGGTGGCTGTTGACCTGTTAATGAAAATGAGCATGGTACTATACCACTCTCTGCTGTACTGTACTGGTCAGAGAGTTCTGTGTCTGAATTCATTGCATAATTAGCTTGTTAGTCTTTGTTATGGCAATAGAAGTATCTTAACTTTCTTTTTACATTTTAAACAATATTTTGAAATAATTTTAGATGCACATATGAGGGGGACCCAAAAAATCCTGAAAGTGTTTTTTGGAGGGCAAGCCCTTTGTAGTACACTCAGAATTTGTTCCTCTGATCAAATGGTCAACGAAATTTTTTATCTGAAAATTTGGAGAAGATTGTGTCATGATTTCAGAAAAGAATGTCCTTAATTGTGGCAAACAGGTGACTGGTTCTTCCACCACGGCAATGCACCTGACCACACTGCAGTTCTTGGCCAAAAACCACATGACCTTCAGGCCCCACCCTCCCTATTCACCTGACCAATCTCACCCTGAGTGACTTATTTTGTTTCCCTGGATGAAAAAGGTCCTCCAAGGGAAAGATTTTGCCAAGGTGGAAAAGGTAAAACAAAAAACAGTTGAAGTGCTAGAAGACATCAAAACTGACAAGTTCAAAAACTGTTGTGAGCAGAGGAAAAAGCGTCTCGATAGGTGTATTGGATCAAACCAAAAGTTCTTTGAAGGTGACTGAAGTTTAAACATGTAAGAATAAGCTCACAATTTTTATAAGTAGATGTTGGGGCCCCTCATGGAAGTTGCCAAAAAAGTATAGACATCTTCTGTTTTTTCTCCAGTTTCCTCCAATAATAACATTGTTTCATAACCATGGAAAATACTGGCACTATATTCATAACCAAACTACAGATCGTATCAGAATTCACCAGTTTTCGCATGCACTCATTTGTATGTGCATGTTGTTCTGATGTTTTACCACCAGTACAGATTTGTATAATTGCCAGCACAATCAAGATGCAATACTGTTCTATCACCACATAGGGAATTCCTCATACTACCTCTTGATAGTCATGCCTTCCTCTAATGTCTGACAACCTCTCATCTGACCTCTATCTTTATAATTTTGGCATCTGGAGAATATTAAGTCATAGAATATACAACCCTCTGAGGCATTTTATTACTGAGTTTACTGTTCTTGAGAACTATCCAAGCTTTTTTTAAAATTATTATTGCAGAGATGAGGTCTCACAAAGTTGCCCAGGCTGGTCTCAAACCCTTGGCTCAGGCAGTCCTCTCCCCTCAACCTCCCAAAGTGCTGGGATTACAGGCTTGAGCCACTGCGCCCAGCCTAACTATTCATCTCTTGAAGAGCATTTAAGTTGTTTCAAATTTTGGGCTATTACCAAATGAAGCTGCTGTTTTTAATTTTAATGAATGACGCGGAACATTTGTGACAGTGTTTATGTGTAAAACTTTTTTTTAATCTCTCTGCAGTTAATCATCAGGAGTTGAGTTCTGGGTCATATGAAAAGTGCATTTTTAACTTTGTAAAACCCGACTAGCTTTATTCCTTGATGGCTGTTCCATTTTACATTCTCAAAAACAATGTCTGAGAAAACAAGTAGCTACCCATCTTAACAACACTTGGTATTGTCAGTATTTTTTTTTAAGTTTAGTCATTCTAAAAGTTGTATACCTCATTTTATTTATTTATTTATTTATTTATTTATTTATTTATTTATTTATTTTTTGAGTTGGAGTCTCACTCTGTCGCCCAGACTGGAGTACAGTGGCCGCTGCTGGCCACCGCAGCCTCGACCTGCTGGGCTCCGGCGATCCTTCCACCTCAGCTTTCCAAGTAGCCGGAATTACAGGCATGCGCTACCTCGCCCGGCTGATTTTTTTTTTTTTTTGATTGATTGTAGAGATGAGGTCTCGCTGCCCAGGCGGGTCTCGAACCCGCGGGCTCAGGCAATCCACTCACCTCAGCCTCCCAAAGGCGCGGGATTACAGGCTGAGCCACCGAGCCCGGCTTATACCTCATTTTAAAGTAGTCTTTTCATTTAGAGAATTGAGATAAGATTAATTTATTCATTGGACAGAGCCATGACACATCCAGGGTAACACAATTAAACATCGCATCAATAACTATGGCAGGACCCAAATGTCATATGAGTTATTTTCATAACAAATGTCATAGGGGTATCACAGAAACTTTGTAATCTATAAAACATAGCTGTGAACTATGTTCTTACATTAGCATTTTTAAGAAACACATAGGAACAAATAAGAAGGTAATGAATTAACTGGATATGGGAATCTATGACTGACAGGAATGAGATTTTTAAAAAATTATTTAGAAATTGAGAAATCATAGGAAAAGTAATATGACAGAAGCTCATCTCTTTAAATGTCCACAGTTTCATTGTTCTGGATGAACAATTGTGCTGGTTGGGACAAGGAGGGTACAGGACAGACCTTGAATATTTCATGCCAGAAAGTAAAGAAGGACTTATAGATTTGACCAGAAAGTGGTCAAATCTGGAACAATTTGAGCATCAGAATAAAAAATTATAGTAGTGGTTCATATCATGAATAAAATATGGTTCTATAATATAAAATAATAAGCAGAAAGGATATTTACATCATCTCAAAATGGGAAGGATGGTGGATCGACAAGCAACCTTAGAGAAACTTTACAAAATAGGTATAAGGCCAGTGGTAGAAGGAATGGAAAACAGAGCATATTGTGAAAGGAGAACCTATATAACAAGGAAGTGATGAGATTTAGGATGACTCCAAGGTTATTAAAACAGAAATAAGAAAGTCAAAATTAAAAACTGGAGTCAATAAACTGGTAGTGATAATAAAATTGATAAGCACAACTAACACCTGACTATGCTAAATGCTTTATTTGGATACTCTCATTCTTACAGTAGTTCTGCAAAATAGGGACACTCAGCTCTAACTACAGATGAGGAAACAACTTCAGAGACATCAATACTCTGCCTGAAGTCACATAGTGAGAAGAATTATTTTTCTGTCTGTGAAATGAGATGGTAATAATATCAATATGGTTACTGAAATATTCAAATAAAATCACATCTCTAAGCTTTTAAAGACCATATAAATGTTATTCAGTATTATTTTGACAATAATTTTTCTCTTAAGAAAATGCATCAAAGGGAGCCATGATTTCAACAATGGGCAAATTATCTTTTCAGAAAATATACACTATTGTCCCAAAATGCTTTTTATATTCAAAGTAAAAGCTCTTTGGGATAATTCCATGATTTCCCATCAGACCCCTTAATTTAAAAATGAATATGATGGGGAGTTCAGAATTATTTTAATTTACCATCAATTATGCATGATATGAATGTGCATATAAGCAAAGATTGCAGTACCAAAATAATATTTTATCTCTATTTTTCTAAAGAATGTCAAGAATGATAAATTTGATATTTGTGGCAAACAGCGAAAATGTCAGAAACATTACTTCCACAAGACAGTGTCTTATTGTCAGCTTTTTGTAATCAGTTTAATTTTTATTGAGGAAAAGCAACAATCACAAATCAGGCTTCGTGTGTCCTTTGAATTCTTATGGCTGCAAATGAGCCTTCAACCACATCAATTTTAATTTTGCAAAGACATCATGTTGAATCATTAATTACCTAAGAAGGTACTGCACCCTAATCTCCTTCTGGTGGGGAAAAAAAAAAAAAAAAAAAAAAATATATATATATATATATATGTATGTATGTATAAATCAGATTGGAACCTGGGACTGTGAAGTCATTTTTTTTTTCTTAAAATGCCATCTGCCAGGTTTCACTTCAGAACGTCCAGACATCATTAAAGGTGAGGGAAGGAGGGAGAAGGGAGGGTAGTGAAGCATCAGGGTGTCAGGTTGTCTTGTCATAGTGTCCTGTGCTGTTCCACCCTCCCCAGCCCTTGCCAGCCCCTTGATTCCCCCTGGGATTACTGACACAGCCTCCTAACTTGTTCCCCTGTCAGCAGTCCTGACTGCCCATCAATCTGGGTTGTGAGAACAGTCACTCTATAATGTCTATCTAGCCATGTTTCTTCCCTGCTTGTAACCTCTCAAAGGCCTCCTGTGCCTGTGATAACATCAGGAGTCCCTGCAAGACCATCAAGATGCTTCCCACTCAGTCGGGCTCGGTGGCTCAGCCTGTAATCCTGCACCTTTGGGAGGCTGAGGTGAGTGGATTGCCTGAGCCCGCGGGTTTGAGACCTGCCTGGGCAGCAAGACCTCATCTCTACAATAAATCAAAAAATCAGCCAGGCGTGGTAGCGCATGCCTATAATTCCGGCTACTTGGAATACTTCCACTGAGGCGGAAGGATCGCCAGAGCCTAGCGGGTTGAGGCTGCGGTGGCCGGGAGCAGCCACTGCACTCCAGTCTGGGCGACAGAGTGAGACTCCAACTCAAAAAAAAGGTGCTTCCCACTCAACCCCACATGTCCCTTCAGCATCACCTCTCACCATCGTCTATCTGATAAACATACTCCTGCCATGTTTAACTATTTGAAGTCACTCTCATCCTAGTTTTATTGTCTTGATGAGGCAAAGTTCAGGACTCAATTTATGTTTTACCTCACTCATCCACCTCAATCATCAAACTGGATCTGGTGCCTGGCAAATGGGTTTCCATTACCTTCAATTGTGACGGCATGGTGTTATCATTGTCTTTTGACTTTTCCCATCTTCTAATAGTTTATGAGATACTTGCATAAAGCAAGATCAAATATCATGACATACTTGCCAGCATAAATGCAGTCCCAACATTACAGATATAGCTGATGGGGGGGGGGGGGGATTGTCAACTATGAAAGTGTTTGAAATAAAAGAAAGAGAGGAAGGCAGAAAGCCAAGGAGGCAGGGAGGGAGGGAGGAAGGAAGGAAGGAAGGAAGGAAGGAAGGAAGGAAGGAAGGAAGGAAGATGGGGAGAAAGATAGAAAAGAGGGAAGGAGGCAGGGAGGGAAAGAGAAATGAAGAAATAAGTAAAAGGAAGGACAATTAGAAAATCATAGTAAAAATTAAAGTGCTGTGGACTGGGTATCCACTCTAGTCCTGGTTCTTCTCTTGTAGATAAGTTGAGAGTTCCAACATTTTTATACTATTTAATATAAACTTCTGTATCTTTAAGATAAGATTAAAATAATTCCTAGGGTTCATTTTAATTTGAAAGTCCTGGTTCTATGACTCACTGTCAGCAGCCTTCATATATTTTTAGCAACAGGAAAAGGCAGGGCTTCTGGTGATGCTGGACTTTCCCGTTCTACCCCAGAAGCCCAGGAGCTGCCTCACCACAACTTTCATTTCTCTCCACCCAGACACAAAAATCTTTGTATATTTGTACTTTTTAAAACCTGCAAGTGAATGCTGACTTTCTGAATGCTCTGCGTCTCTTACCATTTTGAAACACAACTGAGTCATGCCAAGGCCTTTCCAGTACTCTAAACAGGGTGGAGAAGACCAAACCTCCTTGGGGTTGACACTTTCCCTTATTTATTCATTCAAAAAATACTTGTTAAGAATTTGTTCTAGCTGGGCTTGGTGACTCAGCCTGTAATCCCACACCTTTGGGAGGCTGAGGTGAGTGGATTGCCTGAGCCTGTGGGTCCGAGACCCGCCTGGGCAGCGAGACCTCATCTCTACAATAAATCAAAAAATCAGCCGGGCGTGGAAGTGCATGCCTGTAATTCCGGCTACTTGGAAGGCTGAGGCGGAAGGATCGCCGGAGCCCAGCAGGTCGAGGCTGCGGTGGCTGGGAGCGGCCACTGCACTCCAGTCTGGCGACAGTGTGAGACTCCAACTTAAAAAAAAGAATTTGTTCTATAAATAACACATCACTAGGCACTAGTAGTATAATTAAGAATGAGATCTACCTCTTCCTCTTATAACATTTTCAGTCTAGTAGGAAAGACAGACACCAAGCAACCATATCTATCTTGGTGATTTTTCTAACATGACAGAAACCCCTATTACACCTGGATAAGCAAAATACATGTATGGTCCCTGGGAGTGAAGAGTCTGTCTGTAAGTCCAGTTCAGATAAAGATTGATTGAGGAACTCAAAGAAGGGACATACACAGACACACCTGCAACCCCTCCCTCTCACACACAAACAGATATTCCTCTTTCTCTTTCTTTATGATAAGATAGCTACTCTAGCTCCAGCACCTATATCTCTACTGATTTGTGTCCATAAGAAAGAGAATGCTCAACAACTTTTTTAAGGCCCAGAATTGAATTGTTTTTTTAATGCTACACTGTCCTGATTTGGGTCAGAGATTTATCCTGGAACTGACCACCATGAGCAGAGGGGAGGATGCCATGCTTCCTTTAGTCTAAGTCACATGGTCCTGCCCTGGAGTCCTAGGACAAAGCCAGCTTCACCTGGAGCTCATAGGCTATCAAAAACTAAATTGCAGTTCTCTTGCCCTAGTAAATATGAGTGGACGTGGGCAGCAAAGCCCAAAAATATGTGTTAGAATTACTTAAATATTGACAAGTGATATGAGAGAAAAAAAATGACGAAAGAAAGTTGGACGCAGTGTCTAACTTAGAAAGTTCCTTCCAGGAAAGTCTCCCTGAAGAAGTTATGTTTCCACAAGCTAGGATCTTTCAAAGGGCAAGAAGAAAACATCCACGGGACCAGTATTCTGTGCAGGGAAAAAAAGCACAAATGCCTGAGTCTTCGAGGAGCTTGACCTCTTCGGGACGTCATGAGATCAGAGTGGCTGCACTGTGATAAGCTAAGAAAGAAAGGGCAAGGTAGGAGGTGAGGGGGGCAGCAAGGGCTCAGACCTTTTTTCTTGCACTCTCAATATCGTACAAAGCCACCAATGGATTTGTTTCTCATGCTTCTCGATATTACTAAGCTAATTATCCAGCTTATCTTCATAAGGCATTTATTCAATAAAAATATTGAAGATGCCCAGAAGCAGGCATGCTTCCAGTATTCAAAGAATTCAAGAAATGGGAGAGAGACATTACTACGGAGAGATAAGAAGAGACACAGGCACATTTGTACTGCTGCCAAACCTGCCAGCAACTGTGGTAGGTATATTACCTGCATGCTCACAAATTCCCACAATCAATTTACAAAATAAGCATCACTGAGGAAAGAAGACATCCAAATAGCCAACACTTGCCTGAAGTCTTACCCAGAGACAAAGTTGCGGAGTTTGAACTTAGGGCTGGGTGACTCTAATAATAAGACCCTCTTAAGAGAATTAATGAAGCAGACATTTACATTTATTTCTGTTAGTCTTCACAGCCATCCCGTGGTGAATAGTACCTTCTCTTGAATGATAAAAGCAACAGGGTCTCAAATAAATACATCTCTAAGGTCACACACAGAGTGAGTATACAGCATAGTGTAATACCAGATCCAAGGTGATCTGGGTCCAAGGCCAATAATGTCTCTGTCTTGCCATGCTGCCTCAAAGACCCTTAAATACAAAGTGCTTTGATGATTGAGAATAATAAGGGGCTAAGTCTAGCTAAAGAATTAAGGGAGGCTTCTTGTTAGAGCAGCAACTTGCTACTGAGGCATTGTATGAACCTGAGCTGTGTGAGTAGGGGAATTTTAACAGCGAAAGGAACCCAAGCCGTTCCCATCATCCTTCTCTACCCATTCAAAGAGCTCCTCGGTCAGTCCTGGAGGACTGCCACTAAACACATATCTCTTATATGCAAGCCCTTGAAGATGGTCCCATGTTAGCTGGGGAGCCTGCCTTGTCACAAGCCTCTTCCTCACTACTGGACTTCAGGAAAAAGTAACTTCTGATAAGCAGAGGAAAAAAGGAATCTGACAGTTTTCACTTCTCCAACTAATAGTGAATTCCGTCCTCACAGTGACTGTCTGGCTGCCCCAGAGCCTGCTATCCTCCATGCCAGAGATACCCATGGGCATCATAGAAGGAAAAAAGCCTGTGCCAGGACTCAGAGCGGCCAATATCACCTCTGCTGGATGAGTCCTTCAGTGATGCTTGTCTTAGTCTTGCTTCGCCAGAGCATATGTTAGTTAACTTGCTTTGAGCACCCAATATCATCCAAACTCTGAACTAGGTTCTCTCAGTAAATAAAACAATAGTTCTTGACTAGCTTCACAATGCTTTTAACCAATGGAACAGAAGGAATGCCAAGAATTACAATTCAGTGTGATTTTATCTATCTATCTATCTATCTATCTTTGTTGAAGGAGGAGGCATATTTGATTCCTCGGTGACCCACAGAGGTGTCTCCACAGTAACACAGCTCTCTCCAGTTGGATGTTAAGAGCTACCAACACTGGCTAAGCTCCTGGGCTTTTATCTCAATTTAAATCTCATGGGACATATGCCTTCTTTTAGGTTTTCTGAGAATTGAAACTAAATACAAGTATTTTCAGAAGGATTTAGAACCTTGAATTCAGAAAGAATCGATTTAAAGGGCATAGACCAAGGAACTGTGCATTTCAGAAAACAGACAGGGCCGGTGCCTGTCACACGGGCATGCCCCTCCCTTGCTCTGGGGCCCAAGGAAAAAGGTTCCAATTCCTCAGCCTGGCAATGAGCTCTTCAGTCCTTGGGTCCTGGCCTGGGTTTCCAGCATCACTTGGCACCATTTGCCAACTCCGCTACATCCTCAGACTTCCCAGAAGCTCCCACCCCATCTTGGGCCATTCTCCCTACCCAGACTGCCTCATCCTACCCTTATCATAAATGCTTTGTTCTAGGACTCTGCTCATAAACACCCACTATGAAAACTATACCCTGAATTCTCCAACAAAAAATGTATGGCTGTAATCCCGCGCCTTTGGGAGGCTGAGGTGAGTGGATTTCCTGAGTCCGCGGGTTCGAGACCCGCCTGGGCAGCAAGACCTCATCTCTACAATAAATCAAAAAACCAGCCTGGCGTGGTAGCGCACCCCTGTAATTCCGGCTACTCAGAAGGCTGAGGCGGAAGGATCGCCGGAGCCCAGCAGGTCGAGGCTGCGGTGGCCGGGAGCGGCCACTGCACTGCAGTCTGGGCGACCGAATGAGACTCCGACTCAAAAAAAAAAAAAAATGTATGTAATCGTGAGCCAGCTTTCTAGGCTGCGCCATAGTTGTGTATGAGTCCACCACTATCTGTGCATCTTCCCTCCCCTGCATAGAGCATGGGAGGTACACAACTCAAGGATTACATTCATAATCACAACATAAGTTCAGAAACTTCACAGAGCGTTAAGTTGGAGCCCAGTAGCCTGGCAGACCGTACTGAAAAAACACAAAGGGAAAGAAAGGGAACGGGGACTGACTTGGTGCACTTACTGAACTAAATACAGTTGCGTTGGACAATCCCTGTGGGAAGCCTCCCAAGTCTTTCTTGCTACTCAAACGTTGCTGCAGGTTAATTGCTTAGAAATAAACAAACTATAGTAAAAATAGCAATATAGAACCGCATAAAATTGAAACATGTGATTTTGATACTAACAACTTTTTATTACACATGTAACATATGCTTATTATAGAAAATTCAGGGAACATGAAAAAGCAAAGAGGAAAAAAAAGCACGAACCCCACCACAGAGAAATAGCCACCATTAAGAATGCAATGTATACTTTTCATGTTTTTGTTTGTATATGGTATTTAAAATATATGTTGTAGCCTCTCTGCTTCTCTTAATTACCTTTCTTCTTTCTCTGTCCTCCCTCTCTCCCACCTTTTCTCTTTTCCTGCCTTCCATCACTTTTTGCATTTTTGCCCATATTAATAGAGGCAATTCTTCAAGATAAATGGTGCTTATACTGTGCCACCACTTGTATAAGAACCAGGGAGAATAAAAACATGCCTTTGATTTTGTTTCTGTTTCCATCAAAGATCTAGAAGAACACATAATGAAGAAATAAGAGTGGGTGCCAATTGGAATGAACTGGGGAAAACTAGCTGGAAGGAAGGATTCTTACTTTTCACCAAGTATCATTCCACAGTGTGGATGCTTCTGTACTTAGATATGGTTCCATCCTGCTAAGTCCATCATAGTTGAAAATACTAAGTTGAGAATACATTTAGTACACCTGACCTCTGAACATCCAGCTTAGCCTAGCCAGCCTTAGACACACTCAGCATACTTACACTGTTTGTACATTGACTTTGTGCAGATGAATAAAGTACCTATTAAATAAAAATAATAACTGGCAGGTCACACAAGTCCTTCTGTAATGTGCTCTTGCCACTTCTTCAACCAGAATAACCAGACTGTCTCTGTGTCTTCTTGAATCCAGGTGGCCTCTCTGACAGTTTTTCCAGTGGAATGTGGTGGAAGTGGTGCTGTGTCAGTTCTGGATGCCATGAATTGTTCTAGACGCTTCCACCTCTGGGATCTAGCAACCACGCAAGAAGTGTGCCTAGCTGTGGACCATCATCCTCTGAAAGCCCCAGCTTTACGCAGAGACCACGAAACATCAAAACACCAGATATATGAGTAAAGAAACCACCAGGCATCCAGCTCAGTCAGTCAAACAGATGGCACCCGCCTCAGCTACGATCTTATTGCAAATGCATCAGAGGAGACCCTAAGCAAGACACGGAAACCCCTGGGTCAAAGTAATGAATTTTATTGTATTTTATTTTTTATTTATTTATTTTTATTTATTTATTTTTATTTATTTATTTTTATTTTTTTAGTTGGAGTCTCACTCTGTAGCCCAGACTGGAGTGCAGTGGCCGCTCCCGGCCACCGCAGTCTTGACCTGCTGGGCTCTGGCGATCCTTCCGCCTCAGCCCTCCAAGTAGCCGGAACTACAGGCGCGCTACCACGCCCGGCTAATTTTTTGATTTATTGTAGAGATGAGGTCTCGCCAAGGTGCCCAGGCGGGTCTCGAACCCGCAGGCTCAGGCAATCCACTCACCTCGCCCTCCCAAAGCGCGGGATTACCGGTTGAGCTACCGAGCCTGGCTATAAATTTTATTTTAAAATTACATTTCAGTGTGGTTTGGCATGGGACGATAAACACTCTGAGCAGAAATAATAAAATGTAGGTTCACAAATATTTACCATATGCTTACTTTGCATTAGAGGGGTAAATATCCCAGTTTTTAGGGCCAGGCTGCCTGTATTCAAATTCTGACTTCAACGCTACTATCTTTGTGACCTTCGACACATTTCTTTACCAAATTCCTTCTTCCTTCCTTGCAGACTATCTTAAATTGATCAGTTTCCTTTTTTAAATTCATCGGTTGGATATATTATAGGGGATAGATTCAAGAAGATACAAATAAGTATTACTGGAGTAGGGAATATACATTTTGTAGAAACTGTGTCAGTCGCCATCTCCCCTTTCTCTGCCTGATGTGGGTGCCAGCCTTTGGTGCCAACACGGGCAATATCTTCCCCCTTCACTGAATCCTGTTACATTTTCTAGAACAGGAAGAAAATAATATCTACCTCAAAAGGATGCTATAAGGATTTCACAACATTTAGAGTAACACCTGGCACATACTAAGTGCTCAGTAAATATTGGTATTATTATGTATCAGGAATCATGGAAAATTGTAAACTTAATTCTTAATATTGAGATATGTATCAAATAAATAATAGGCATAATTCCAGAAGATACTCTGATGGGTTTTCCTTGTGACTTGTTTTATATTTCAATCTCTATTTTCTTTAAAAAAAGCTTTTAATTTTTTTAAAGATGTGGGGTACAATTCGGAGTTAGGTATACAAATGCCCATTATGCAGGTACCCTTGTTGGTGAGGTGTGTCCCCCTTCCCCAGGCAGATTCTCACTACTGCCAATCCCTGCTCCCCACCCCACCCCCCATGCCCCGCAGTTTCCTGCTACTGCCAATCCTTTTCTAATAGTAGTATGATAGTTGTTCAAGGTCCGCCTATGGGTGAGAACATGTGATACTCAGTTGTTTCTGTGAAAGATCACTCAGTATTATAGACTCTAAATCCTTCCAGGTTGCTATGAAGTTCGTGATTTTGTTCTTCTTTATGATTGTGTAATATTCCATTGTGTATATGTACCACATTTTTTTTTGCAGTCTTCTTTTGGTGGGCAACATGGTTGGTTCCATGTTCTTGCTACTGTGAACAATGCTGCAATAAACATACATGCGCAGATATCTTTTTTATAGTGTGACCTGAGTTCTTTGGGTATATTCCCAGCAGGGGGATTGCAGGTCATATGGAAGGTCAATTTTTTGAACTTTTAGGAATGGCCACACTGATTTCCACAGAGGCTGTACTAGTTAACACTCCCACCAACTGTGTAGAAGTGTTCCCTTTTCGCCACATCCTCTCCAGTATCTGTTGTTATTTGAGTTGTTGATGATGGGCATCTGACTGGAGTGAGGTGGTACCTCATTGTAGTTTTAGTTTACATTTCTTTGATGACTAGTGAGGCTGAGCATTTTCTCATGTATCTGTTGGCTGCTCGTATGTCTTTTTATGAGAAGTGTCTATGCATATCTTTTGCCCACTTAGTAATGGGGCTGTTGTTTGTTTGTTTGTTTGTTTTCCTTTTGGCACATTTGAGTTCCTTGTAAAGCCTAGATGTTAGGCCTTTGTCAGATAGAGAGTTGGCAAATATTTTTTCCCATTCTGTGGGCTGTCTCCCTGCTCTCTTGATGGTTTCTTTGGCTTTGCAGAAGTTTGTCAGTTTGATGAGGTCCACTTATCTATCTTATCTCTTATGGCATGGGCACTTGGGGTTTTGATCAGGAATTGGTTGCCAGTTCCCTTTTCCATAAGGGTGTCTCCTGCATTTTCTAAGGTACTTATAGTTTGAAGTTTTACATTTAGGTCACTGATCCATTTAGAGTTGATTCTTGTGTATGGTGATAAGTAGGGATCTTATTTTAATCTTCTGCATGTGGTCAGCCAGTTTTCCCAGCACCTTTTAATGAATAGTTTCTTCTCTCTCCATCCATTGGTGGTGGAGGCTTTGTTGAAGATGAGATGGTTGAGGAACTGAAGTTTTGTTTCTGGAATCTCTATCCTGTTCCATTGGTCTGTATGCCTGTTCTTGTACCAATACCAGGCTGTCCTGATTACTGCAGCTTTAAAATAGAGTTTTAAGTCTGGGAGTGTGATACCTCCCACTTTTTTGTTTTGTTTTTTGCTAAGGATTGTTTAGGCGATTTTTGGTCATTTATGTTTACATATGAATTTCTGTATTGTCGTTTCGAGAAGATTGCTGCTGGTAATTTAATGGATATTGCATTAAATCCATAGATTGCCTTGGGTAGGATGGACATTTTAACAATGTTGTGAATCTCCATTTTCAAATTAGAATACTTTGGTTAGACTGGAGTTTTGTGTTCTGCATTATCTTTCACAAGTTAGCAAAGTTATGTGATTGTCCCATAAAATGCTCCAATTTTGGAATAATTTACATAACACATAACTTATCTATTCCTTAAAAAAGGAAATCAACTATGAAAATGCCTGAATTTATTACTTTGAAAACATGCAACAAGTTTGTAATTTATTCTAACTACATTGTGAAGCAATGGAAGCTGTTTTAAAAAGTGGTGTTATGCCTGAATCATTGTGAAATCCTAGTGGTCTTTTGCCACGTGGCATCTGGAGAAGTCAAGTGGCAATGTGATACTTTTTGCCACTGCAGACCTGCCCTTTTTTATTTGCCTGCCTGAATTACAGATTCTTTTTTATTTTCCCTTTTCATTGTAAATGCTGCAAGGCTACATCTAAGAATTATAGTCATGAGCTTCAAGGCATTAATTTGATGGGTGAGCCTTTCTGATTTGAACATTAATTATTTAGCCTTATTTTATTATTTCTTTCATTTCTCATTTTATCCTACATATCACTTATTTTCTCTCTTGTCATTTTCCTATTTTTTTTTCTTTGAGCAATGGGACTCTATTTGAGCCAACTTCTCAAATATCGATATATTTGCTTTTCCTGCAGGATCCAATTCTATCCCCATCTTCATCACTTTTTCCCCTTATTTCCAAAATCCTATCCTTCCATTTTCCAAAATTTTCTGGCTTTAAATCAGTCGATTTCCTAATCATCTTGTTTCTTCATTGATTTTCTATCACCCCAAATCTTGTAATTATGAATGAATAAATCCTAAATATGTCTCCTGGGGCTTTTTTGGTTTGATTTTTTTCTCTTTTTTTCATATAATTTTCTTTCTTACCTCTGTTGTTTTAAGTTCTTTTGCCCATTCTTTTCATAATCTTAGATATCCGAGGACTGATTTATTTAATGCTGGGCGGTAGAATTGTTTTTATCAAAGATGGCATATATCTATGTACAGATCCTGACACTTTAAATCAGAGGTGATGAGAAAAACACAGTAGATGGGAATTCAGAGGCTTCAGTTTGTGACTTAGGCCTACCCTTTGGGGGTCACTTCCCTTCTTTGAGTCCCAAGTTTCTCTTCTAGCTCAACCAGAAAATGTAACCAGATGCCCTAACATATCTTCTTTCTTCCTCCTAGAGGGAAGCCCTCCTTCTCTGCCTGACATGGATGCCACCCTTTGGTGCCAGCATGGATAGTATCCTCTCCCATCACCAAGCACTGGATCCTTCTGCCTTTGATCTCCAGAATCCAGGATACATCCCAGAAAGGTGAATGCAGCACTGACCAATAGTGTAGCCACCTACCACAAGTGGCTGCTTAAATTTGAATTAGTAAAATTAAAAGTTCAATTTCCGAGTTCCACCAGTCACATTTTAAATGTTCAATATTGTCCGTGACTAGTAGCTACCTTATTGGAAAGTATAGATTAGAGCATTCCTTTCATTTCGGAAAGTTCTGCTGGATGGTGTTAGACTAGAGGATAAAGACTTGAATTCAAAAATAAAAAAAAAAGACTTGACCTCCTGCCCAAGCCAGCATTCTAGTCCCTGCTCTTATACCCCAAGAGTGCTGGTGGGCCTGTAGTGGGCATACCTTCCACCTCTCTCCAGATAGCCTTCTACCTACTTCCCAGACAACCTTGTAAAAACACCTAAAAGCTCCTGCCAAGTGAATAGTCCTCTTACCTTACTTCCACAGCTCATAAAACATGTGCCTAGTTTAATGGGAACCAATAAGAACTCTGATGTAATCCCACTCTTCTTTAAGGGTACCTGGAAAGCTGTTCACTGTTCTTCAGTATGTCATAGGCCTAAACGTCTCTTGAAAGAGGAAGTTAAAATTGAAATGGGCTTAAAGGGTCAGTTACTCTCAATTTTACCCTAGAGACCCTAGAAGGAAGCTGGAGGGGTAGAGTGGCTGGGGATAACACTAAGCCACAAATCAGTCTGCAAGGGAGAGAAGGGGACGTCAGGGTATCCTACCAAATCTTCTGATTGAGCTAGACCAGAAACCTGGAGCTCAGAGAAGAAAAGCAGCCCACACAGGCTGAGTTATAAAAACCAAACTTTTAAACTCCCAGCCAGTGTGTCTTTCCTATAACATGTAAGGCTGAAGAGACAGGCTGTGTCTATATGATAAAAAGCTCAACTGTCCCATCTGCAATTTGAATAGTGTGAGCAATCAATTATCATAATGTCATTATTAATAAAATATGTCATTTTATTCTTTGCAAAGTGCTTTCACATCTATTACATCATTTAACTGTTAATTCAACCTGGTGAGGTAAGAAAGCAGACAAGACTTCTCAAATTTGTAGATGGGAAATTGAGTCTCAGAGAAGGCGTGTGAATTGTTCAAAATCATGTAACAGTTAAGAGGTGACAAAGAAGGCGTCCAAACCCAAACCCAATGCAAGCCGCTCAACTCTTCCATTTCATAGAGTCGAAGGCAGGATTCTGCCTTTACAAAGAAGAACAAGAAAGAATGTGGAGAAGAGAGGGAACAGAAATAGAAAGGGATGATGAAAGGGTTTAAAGGAAGCTAGACGGCAAGGAAATGAATTATAGAAGACTTCTTCTTATTGAAAATTATTAACTCAAAAATCAAAAGGTGGATTAATGTCCAGGATGAGTAAAAGCCTAAAAAAGTGGAAAGGAGAGAAGATCATTTCATGACATCAGGCAAGCCTTTCACTTTTGTGTCTTCACAGACACGCACCCAGGAGACAGATGCAGGTCTGAGGAGTAGCTAATCGAGTCCAATATAAAAACTGTAAAACTCTCCTTCCTAGGTTTTCATCTGATTTTTCTAGGGGTGTTAAAAAAAATAGTAAGGACATGTACTTAAACAAGTGGTTTTCAATTGCAGAGATCTGCCCCCAGGGCAATTGTCTGGAGATATTTTTGATGGTCATAGCTTGCGGAAAGAGCTACTGTCATCTCATGGCCAGAAGTCAGGGGTGTTGCCAAACATTCCACAATGCCCAGGGCACCCCTCAACAACAACAAATTGCCCACTCTAAAATGTCAATAGGGTCAAGTTTGGGAAACCTAAACTGCTAAAACCAGAATTGCAGCTGGAGAACGCCAATGGAGTTCTAATTTTGGCTAAGCCCAGGGTCAGGCTAAGTCAGGACTGCCAAGAGAAAAACAGGAGATGGTGCTGAGAACAAACCTGTTTTCCTGGCAACTTGGCTGTAGCGTTTCTTGAGGATATGTGCCCCTAAGAAATCAGTTGTCAGCCGGGCTCGGTGGCTCAGCCTGTAATCCCGCGCCTTTGGGAGACTGAGGTGAGTGGATTGCCTGAGCCCGCGGGTTCAAGACCCGCCTGGCCAGCGAGACCTCATCTCTACAATAAATCAAAAAATCAGCCGGGCGTGGTAGCGCATGCCTGTAATTCCGGCTACTCGGAAGGCTGAGGCGGAAGGATCTCCGGAGCCCAGCAGGTCGAGGCTGCGGTGGCCGGAAGCGGCCACTGCACTCCAGTCTGGGCGACAGAGTGAGACTCCAACTCACAAAAAAAAAAAAAAAAAAAAAGAAATCAGTTGTCTTAAGAAGAGCGTGGCCCTCCCATCCGCTTTCGATACAGGGAGTTCCGGGGTCCCAGGTATAAGAGGTAATAACTAAGCCGGGCTCTGTGGCTCAGCCTGTAATCCCGCGCCTTTGGGAGGCTGAGGTGAGCGGATTGCCTGAGCCCGCGGGTTCGAGACCTGCCTGGGAAGTGAGACCTCATCTCTACAATAAATCAAAAATCAACCGGGCGGTAACTCGCGCCTGTAATTCTGGCTACTCGGAAGGCTGAGGCGGAAGGATCGCCGGAGCCCAGCAGGTCGAGCCTGCGGTGACCTTGAGCGGCCACTGCACTCCAGTCTGGGGGACCGAGTGAGACTCCAACTCAAAAAAAAAAAAATAGTAATAACTATAATACACCGAGAATGTCTATGAGAAAGCAGAGTCCACCGCATATATCTGGAGCTCCTGTGGTAAAATCATTGTTTGCAAAGAAGCTCTGGTTTGGAGCCAGAATTGGTATCTCCTTTCAGCTCTGCCAATAAAGAGCTAGGTGGTGTGGGATGGATTGCAGAGCACCAGTTTTGGGGATAGATCAGCTAGGGATCAAATCCTGCCCTTGTCTCTCGTTTTATTATAATTTTTTTTTTTTTTTTTTGAGTTGGAGTCTCACTCTGTCGCCCAGACTGGCCGCTCCCGGCCACCGCAGCCTCGACCTGCTGGGCTCCGGCCATCCTTCCGCCTCAGCCTTCCGAGTAGCCGGAATTACAGGCAGGCGCTACCACGCCCGGCTGATTTTTTGATTTATTGTAGAGATGAGGTCTCGCTGCCCAGGCGGGTCTCGAACCCGCGGGCTCAGGCAATCCACTCACCTCAGCCTCCCAAAGGCGCGGGATTATAGGCTGAGCCACCGAGCCCAGCTGTTTTATTATAATTTTAAGCAAACCTTTTACCCACTCTCTCCTGTGTAAGTTGAAAGTCACAATGGTGGCCATTGCCTTGCTAAGCCATGGTCTGACCATGGGGCTCCTTAATCCACAGTCACCATGTTTCCTGGCCTTGGCTCCCTCTCCTACCTTGGGGAGGTGAATCTACTCGCTCTCCCTCTAATTTACTTTTTAAATAAACTATATTTTTCAATTAAAAAAGCAATGGCATAAAAATTTTCAGGGAAACTTGAAGTATAATGCTTCACATGAATTTCATGATGCTAATTCGTGGTGACTGTTATTCCCTTGCCCTTTTCACCCCCCCAAACACACACACAGAGCCTCAGTTTCCTTAATGATAAAGGCAAGACCTTGACCTAATTCTTTTCCAAAGTCCTTTCCAGACTGAAAAATACAGAATGTTCCAGACTTCTGGGCTGTTGATATTTGGCACTGTCATTCAAAGAAACAGAAGTCTCTATGAGTCTCTATTACCTTGCGTGATAGATTTTTCTATCTGCCTTGAGATTTTGCTTTACTCTATCTGAGTCCTGTGATGCCAGTACCACACCGAGCTCAGGTATCATCTGTCGCTCGAGGTTGCTACTTACACTTCCTCAAGCAAATCTCAGGTCTGGTAGCATCACACTGTACTTCTCTTCTCAGTTATAACCACATCATAGACTGCTACCCAAGTGCCCATGGTGTTTCTAAAAGGAAGACATTATGTTGCAGGACAGAAGTAGGTAATTTAGTATAGGAGAGCAATTTTCGTTGAATTATGTTTTCTGTATAATATTTAACACATGTAATTATTTTGTTACATAAATTGCACATAAATATAAAGCAAATGACATTTTCTATAATTCTACCTTCCAGAGATCACTCTATGATATTTAGATAGAATTCATTTCAAGTGATAGCTAGACCATAAAGCACAGGTCTATAATCTGCAGTTTCTCATTGCAATAGGCCATGAACAGTTTTTATTTTTATTCCTATAGACCAACCATCACCTTTTACATTACTTCATTGTGTGCTTTTCTGAGATGTGTGATAATTAATTCATCTAATCCATGTTGATGACATTTGAGTTCCAATTTTTAGCTATATGAAAGAAATACTCCTGTAACTGTATATTTGTTCACTTATCTGCTTAGAATACATTCCCATAAACATTGAAATACACACAAAAATGAGAGAGCCATAAATATCTTGGTCATCTTTTTAATCCCTTGTCTTCCTGTGTTGTCTGGCACAGAATGCAATTTTATACTCATTTGTTGATTAAATAAATTTTTTGAAGTGTAATTATTGGATCTTTTACATTTTTACATACATTATCAAGTTATATATAGAAAAATTATACAAGTGTATAACCCTATCAACAATGTTTAAGAGAGCCTTTTTATTTCCTTCACTCTTGCCAATATTGGGCATTGACAATATTCCAACCATTGATAAAATTATTGCCAAAAATTATTTCATTTTACTTATCTCTTCGGTTCTTTGTGATATTAAATTTCTTTGTTTATATCATTTACTGTTTATGTATCTTTTTGTCTGTCCTCATTCTTTGTCCATTTTTGCATTGAATTTTTAAAAAATCTTTTTCAAGTTAATTCATGAGTACTCTCTGTAGTAAAGATATTAACACTCAATTGGCCATTTATATTAAGCATATTTTTCTGAGTGTTATTTATCTTTTAACTTTATTTATTATGCGATTTCATATATATATAGCACACACACTATATATATATGTATATAAATAAATCATATATATATTATTTAATCTAATGCTTTATGACTACTGTGAGGATCACGCAAACCCAAATGCCATCAGAGCCAAGCAGGTAACAAAACTGAAAAAAGCTGTATGTAAGACCACTGGCTATGTCCTTACTGAGACAAACCAGAAGTAATGTGTCTAGAGCATCCAATTCCATTCTTTGCTTCTTTCTTTTTGTTTTCTCCCATCCCTCCTTAATATCTTCCTTTTTTCCTTTCTTCTTCCTTCCTCTTTCTTTTTTTCTTTCATCCTTTCTTTTTCTGTTCCTTTTTCATTCTTTTCATTTTCTCTGTCTCTGCCTCTCTTCCCCTTCTTTCTTTCTTTTTCTCCTTAAGAAATCATTCTACAAGCTGAACATTTTGGGGGAGTATTTGAGACAGGCACCATCGATTTACGATTTCTGTTTTCATGACTCCTTGAATTTATGCCTTGCTTTCAAAAAATATCCTCCACCCTAAAATTGGGGAGGTTATATATATATATAGAGAGAGAGATAGATTATATGTGTTCATATATATGAAAACATAAATATATATAGACACATATGTGACTATATGTGTGCATATATATATTCATGTTTTCATCATCTTATTTTTAAAATTTATTTTTTTTAAATCATACTTTAAATTCATCTAGAATTTATTTTAATGAATTATGTAATAGATGAATTTGACTTTGTTTTTAAATGGATAGTTATCTGTTTCATTACCATTCTAAAATTTTTCCTCTTTCCTAAGTAATTCCAAATGCTTGCTGTTATTGCATACCAGTTTCCTATATACCCAAAAGTCTATTTCTGTACATTTGGCCTTTCCTATCAGTTTGTCTATTTCTGACTTTATCTGTGCACTCTCTGTTTTATTTGCTCTATCTCCATAGCAGTTCTTAGATGATTTTTGATGAAGCAATTCCCTAAGTCACCTTACACAGCCTCTATATCCTTATATTCTTTTTTCTTTTACAAGTTTTATTTGATGTTTTTATGTTTTTATTTAGTTATGTCTCCAGATAAACATTTTTTGCAATAAGAATTTGTATTGGAATAGAATTAAATTTATTCTTAAGAAGAATTTACACACCAGATACTGACTCTTCTTTTCTAGTAAAATAATAAGTAAATCTGTGTACTTGGATACAATTGTGTACCTTTCTTCCTAATGTATAATTAGGTATTATACATTTTTATTGTTATTTTGAATGGCATATATGTATTTTATATATATACACACACACACATACATATTTAATACAAATAAAATTCATTACTAGATATATGTATGTATATATGTATATACATATTATATATACACACAATATGCTATATACATATATACACAGTACATATAATGCATGTGCATTATATATAACCTGCCCCAAATGTTGAATATTAATGTTGATATCAGGCACTTTTGTCTTTTATGAAATTTTAGTTGCAGTGTTGATAGTACTCATAAAGGCTTATTTCATAGTTGTAAATCTGACTTTTGAGCCAATCTGCTGGAATTCAAATGGCAGCTCTGATGTTTCATAATGTATGATCTTGGCAAATTTGTATAACTTCTTTGTTTTTCAGTGTTCTTATTTCTAAGAAAGACAAATAATACTACCAACTTAAAGGTGGTTTTATTAGTAAATGAGCTAACATATGTAGAAGTACTTACAATAACCCCTGGCACGTAGAAAATGCTAAGTGCCAACATGTGTTATTAATTATAATATTTACTATTAGATTTGTATACATCTCTGTCATACTATGGAAATTATTTTTATTTATCTCCATGACTAATTTGCTAAAAGATTTTTTAAGCCACACTAGATATTTAATTGTATTACTAACTCCTGGAAATCTATCAGAGGGTTCGATTCTAATTTTTTCTCCTATTAAAATAAATGGCATTAATAATTTCCTAATGTTGAGCCACCATTGAGTCCTTGAGATAAATCCTGCTTAAACATATTATACTATGATACCAGTAGTTTCAATTTGTTATATCTTTCATGATCAATGCATTCTTTTCTAAATGTTCTACTTCTTGTGCTTTAATTTCATCATATACATTTTTCTAGAAAATTATTCATTGTGTTTATACAAAATTTGTTAGCATAATATTATAAATATAAATCCCATGTAACTCACAAACTTTTTGTCTGTATGCATTAGTTTCTATTTTTAATTTCTATTTTCTGTCTTGAATAAACTTTCAAAACATGTCAATTTGCCTATTTTAAATTTGTCTTTTACATGCTTATTATGACAAAACTTGGAAAAATGGATATTTTATAGTGAGGAAAAAACTATACATATATGTGTATGTGCAGATCTATGTGCATATACATATATAATCATAAAATACATGCAGTGGCTCAATTGCCTCTAATTCACATGATATGTATTATTTATGTATCGTTGCCTAACAAATCACCCTGAAGCTCAGTGGCTTAAAACTATAAACATTTATTATTACTTACCATGCTACAGATCATCTGGTCTGCATTGGGTTAGGCAAGCTGTGGCTGATATTGCTTATGAGAAATCAACCATCAGAAGGTTTTCCTGGGGGCAGGTTGAACTAAGATAATCTCCCTTGTTTACAAAGTGATCACAGAGATGCAGTAGAAAGATCAGAAATAATCAAACTTTCTTGAGGCTGTAGCTTAGAATGAATGTAACTGCCACATTCTATTGGTCAATGCATGTCACAAACCTAGCCAGCATTCAAAGGAAGAGAAATAGTTTCCTCTGCTTGAATGGAGAAGCTTAAAAAGTCACATTTCAGATGGGAGTAAAGAATTTGAGACATTTGATAATCAACTTATTGTACTAAGTAATGAACGAATGGCTCATTGCATACATTTTCTTTCTCCCTCACTCACACATAATCTTGTTTAGACTTGGATAGTTGAGATGATCTCTGAAATGTCCTCTGCTACTGTTGTCCCACACAATTTAGTGTCATCCATACTGGAAGTCCACTTATTGCATCAGTACATTGGTTTTCTAGTTGTATATGTTGCCTATATGCTTCTCAAAGAACAATATTTTGGGACTTGTGCTTCCGGAAAGATGGAGTAAGTACATTTTTCAATTCCTCCTTCTAAGTACAGTCAAAAATAATACACTTGTATGTAAATCTAAGCAAAATATTTGCAGAACTTGCATGCCAAACACTAAAAAATGCTGATAAAAGAAATAAAAGAAGTTCTAAATAAATGGAGAGACATGCTGTGTTCTTGTATTGAAAGACAATATGGTAAGGATAACAGTTCAACAGTTAGTTCACATGATATTATTCATGATTTTAATAAAGATATCAGCAAGTTTTTTATAGCTGTAGACAAGATTATTTTAAACTTTACATCAAAAGGTAAAGAAACGAGAATAGCTAAGACAATTTTGAAGAAAGATAAGTGAAATAGGATAAATCACTCTACTTAGTTCCAAAACTTATTGTATAACTGAAGTAATCAAGACTGGGGTATTTGTGGGAGGATAGACATATAGATCAATAGAACAGAATGGAAAACCTAAAATAGCTTCACATAGGTGCAGTCAACTTATTTTTAATACTCAGTTTATAAAACAATTGTTCATGTCAACTTTATTTGTAATAGCCCCAAACTGAAGATAATCACAATTTCTGCCCATGGGTGAATAGCTAAAGTGTGATACACGTACACTGTGGATTACCATTCAGCATTCAAAAAGGGAAGAACCACTGATCCATGCAACAGCTTGAATAGATCTTTTTTTTTTTTTTTTTTTTTTTTTGAGTTGGAGTCTCACTCTGTCGCCCAGACTGGAGTGCAGTGGCCGCTTCCGGTCACCGCAGCCTCGCCTGCAGGGCTCCGGCGATCCTTCCGCCTCAGCCTTCCAAGTAGCCAGAATTACAGGCGCGCGCTACCACGCCCAGCTGATTTTTTGATTTATTGTAGAGATGAGGTCTCACTGCCCAGGCGGGTCTCGAACCCGCGGGCTCAGGCAATCCACTCACCTCAGCCTCCCAAAGGCGCGGGATTACAGGCTGAGCCACCGAGCCCGGCTAGCTTGAATAGATCTTAAGGCATTATACTAAATGAAAACAAAAGGCAACTGCAAAAGGTCGCATGTGGTATAATTCCCTTTATATAAACATTCTTGAAATTGTAAATATGGAGAAATGGAAAACAGATTAGTGGTTGCCAGGGGGTAGGATCTTGGGGGAGGGAGAGGGTGAATATGATGACATAGAGGCAACACAATGGACATCTTTGTGGTGATGAAATAGTTTGTATCATGATACACCTGTGATGAAATGGCATAGAACTGTGCATACATGTACTACTAATGCTGCATCCTTGGTTTGATATTGTGCTGTACTTATATATGATGTAACCATTGGGAAAATGGTTGGCAGATGTACCCAGGTCCTCTCTGTACTACCTTTGTAACTTCCAGTAAATCTGTAATTATTTCAAAATAAAGAGCTTAAAAGAAAGAACAATCTTTGAATCTTGACCTTCGGAATAGCTGTGTGATCCTACAACTCTCTCCTTCTTCCAGAAGCCTGCGGTATCTATCTTTGCTCTGCAGAGATCAGCACTGTTCCCCTCCAGTGGCCATATTATTTCACTAGGATGATGGGACAAATTCTAAAATTCTAAAATCACTTTGGAGAGTAGAGACTCTTTATGTTTGGACCCTAAATCAACAACAAATACTCTGTAGTCTTAAAGTATGACCCTTCTTGAGTCATACCATAAAACAGTCCCTTGAATACAACAACACAGTGCATTACTGTTTAATTACATCAGCTCTAGTTATGTGTCCATTACACTGCAGTTTCCTGCCAAAACTCATGTTTCTTTCTTCTTGAAGTTTGGCATGCTATGATTCCCCTATAAATAAATAAAAGAGACATCATAGCTTGTATGAAACAACATTAGACTAGGAATAAAAACCTACATTCAAGTCTTTTTATGCTATTTAATTATATGATTGAAAACAAGAGAACAACTTGCTCAGCATTTTAGAAAGATTACTCTGGCCATCATTTAGAGAAGAGATCTGAGAGGAAAAAACTGAAGGCAGCTAGGAAGCTATGGAAATGGTCCAGCAAAGATTAGATGGCAGCTGCTTTTGTTTTTGCTAATGCTTGACCTTGTGCCGATAATTTACTATTCCATCTCAATTCAATTTTATATATATGTTGATCAGTGAGTCAGTCACTGTTGACTGTATACCCAACAAAAACACCTGTTTTTGCTTCACCCCTTCTTTACATAGTTCAGAGGTAAATCCTGATTTCTTTCTGTCAAGCATGACCATAATTTTCCTATTAACGAAACTTTGTTTGAGAGAAGCCTTTGATTTGGTTTTCATCAATGAGTTGCGGGAACATGTTTGCTGGAGGGTCTTTCATGAGAGTTTAAGAATCTACATAAAGAGCAGGAAGAAACAGTTCCTCTTCTCGTACTGAAGGTGGCTGGATGTGACCATACTAGAATCTCATCAAGGACAAAAGTCAAATTAATAAAGATAGCAAAATTGAAGATAGAAAAAACAGAGTATTTGATGACATTTTTGAGGCATTAAATGACCAATTCCAGAATCACACCATCTATAAACATGAGCTACAATAAACTCCCTTATTACTTAAGTCAACTAGATTGAATCTTCTGTTAAGTATAGCCAAAAGTATTGTAACCGATAGAAACAACTGCTATGAACCAGACACAGTGCTATAAATTAGAAAACAAAGTCATCACAAGCCCTGCCTTCTAGAAGTTTTTGAAGAGTGTGCAGTCTGGATGCTAAGTGTTAGAAACAACCTCATCCTTCCAGGCTGTGGTAAAATGTTGCACATCTTATAAGGCCTACCCAGATTCATTTCATTTTTCACAAATTTTTAATACCTCTCACAGCATTTATTATAATTTGTCTTATCCTGCCATTAATAAATACCCCCCAAAACTGTAGGATAAGAATGAAGCTGTCTTAGAGTCGTGCATTGCATTTGTATTATTTAATTGTGAGATTAAGGATTCAAATGTCACAATAGTGTATAGCTTGCACATAGTCACAGCCCTGACTGTAACTATGATCAGATGATTTAATTTTCTGACCCTTACCACTAATCTACAAATATCACAAGTAAATATTTAATAGAGAAAAAATCTTGGTTACTCAGTAAACAATTAACATTTCAGTTCTTGCTTTGTTTCACCCTGAAGTCAGTGGCACAAGGTCATCTTCAAAACACCCTTTTTATCTCTATACATGTTTATGTGGTACCAGTCCTTTGGTGACTGGAAATGAACATTATGTAGCTTATATCAGAAATACACAATGTCTTCTGTTGAGGTCTTAAAGAAAAAGTACATGATCACTGATGACTTTCTGTTTTATCCCCGAAAGCTTATTCCAACACACACAGTATGACAGATCTGATTTTAAGGAAGACCTAAAGGTGTGTAAAGACTGAGTATAATCATGTCATCTGTTGGCATGTAAATTTCTTGAGTTTGGTTCTCATAATAAACTTTTCAGCCTCAAGTCATCAAATTAAAATGGAGAGTTTTTCTCCTCTTCAGGTGTAGAAGCAATCGATGCATCTTAAACTGGGAATAGATAATCAAAATAAAGCAAACACCATGGAAAATAAAATGCTATGCAAATCATCTATATAGCCTGAACTTACCTTAAGCAGAGATCAAATTGGAGATTTTGGTATTATACAGTTCATTTTAAAGAGTAAGATTTTAAGGTTGGATGATCTGGTTGGTTGTCCTAAGGTGAACGACATCACCAGCACATCACCTTATTCTCTTAATTTCTGTGGTGGTGATAACCATACCCAGCCTACTTCTGTGAGGCACTTAATTATTTTTCTCCTACATGATTCCTGCCTTTGAGCCTAAAAATACATATTTTGGCTAAAAAATATATTCCATAGTTTCAAGAGTATATCTTCTAATCAGTATCTGTAACTTTAACCACTCTGCAAAGTATATTAAACTTGCCACAGTCCTAAATCTCAATCACAATCTCAGTGACATCTCCCACAGGTGAGCCAACACTTGGAGGCCACAGGGGATCGATGATCAAAGTCCCTGCATCTGGAGGTAGCATGATTTCCTCTGCATGGAGTCCTAGGCCAGGCCCTCCAAGCTAGTAGGATTTTCCCATATTCCCTCAGCCTGTGTGCTAGGAAGGAAAACTGACAGGATGACAGTTAAAACCAAAGACGGTAGAGGAGAAACAAACCGCCCCTAACCTCTTTGTGGCCAGTTTAACTCTGGTCCCATCCTTTTATCTTAATATATAATCTTGGTCTTCTCAGCTTCAGCTTGGAACTCCCTAAAAACCCTGGCCAGATTTCCCACTGGATTTCCCCACTTCTGGTTGCCTCAGATAGGAGAGACCATCTTCACTCATGTTTGGGCACAAAAATGTGGCCTGGTCTCCCTGAGGGGAACAATTAAGTAGAGAGAGAATTGGTACGAAGCAAACAAAAAAAGTAATGCAAAATTACTAGGTACAGAGTAGAAAGGTTTTATGTTGGAGGTCATCTCCATGAGAACAGATTGGTCAGGCTAGTTATATGAACAGACTTCAGTAGACATTAGAATTGGAAAGATCAGAAGAAGCAGTGACTCCTTTTGCAAAACTCATTTGAATTCCACTCCTTCCCTGATATTATTGCCTATCTTCTTCAAGACTTCTTTCATTTTTACCTCCTGTCACAATCCCAGTTATGCTTTTAAGTGGTCTTAGGGATGCTTTTGGTTTATGACCAAGTGTCCAAACTCTAACTTTTGGAGTAAAGGAGCAAGTTTTGCAGATGTTTCTATCTATATGTCAAACAAAGCTGGGGTTTGGGTCTTTCGGGGTTGGAGCAGGATTATAAAACCCACCTCAGCCATCCAGGAATAAAACAAAACAAAAGGTCAATTGGAGGCAAAGTCCTTAGATTATGTCATGAAAATTAATGATAGGTATCCAGTCCAAAGAATAACATGGTTGGGGTTATCTATGGCTGCATTACAACCCACACCAAATTTAAAGTCGTAAAGCAATAGCCATTTATTTCCTCATTAATCAGCAATTTGTGCAGAATGATGAGAGCAAGAAGAGGCACTTTCAAGACAGCACATTCACATGACTGGCAAGTCAGTGCTTGTATTATGGGTTTAACTGTGTTTTCCCAAAATTTATATGTTAAAGTCCTATCTTTCAGTACCTCAAAAGACCACCTTTGTAGATAAGGTTTTTATAGAGGTAATTAAGTTAAAATAAAGTCATTATCATGGGCCCTAATCCAACATGACCAGAGTCCTTAAAAGAAGGAAAAATTTAATCTCAGTCATATCCAGAGAAAAGTTCATGTGAAGACATAGGAAGAAGATACCCATCAATAACATCAACAATCCTAGGAGAGAGTCCTGAATCCAATGTTTCCCTCACAACTCCCACAAGGAACCAATATTTGACCCCAGGCATATGGCCTCTAAGCCATGAGGCAAATTTCTGTTGTGTGAGTCATTCAATTTGTGTTACTTCATTATGGCATTCCTAGTAAACTAATACAACTAGCTATTAGATTCCCTATCCAAGGGCCATCCCTAGGGTGACTTGAACTTTCTTATAGCATGATGGTGATGGTCTTTGAATGAGTGTTCCAAAAGCAAGGAATTGGAAAACACCAGTTTCTTCAGGTATAGGTCCAGAAACTGGAATGATGTCATTTCTTCTGTGTTCTATTGGTCAAAAATCAAGAGGCCAGATTTTAAAAGGAAGGAATATAAACTCTATTTTTTAAGTGGAAGAAGCATCAGATGATTTTGAAGCCACATGCAAAAACCATTTCAAGCACTGAGATTGGGAGACAGAGTTGAGGATGGAGCATTTGGGAAACATCGTGTAAAAAATAACTTTAGTACTTACAATGCCCTAGGCACTAAAACCATTTTACTTTCATCATCATCCTATATAATCCTAATACAAATTTTATCAATCCCAGTTTAGAATCAGAAATATTAAGAGATTTTCCCTGGTTGCAAAGCTAAGTCAGAACTGTCATCTGAAAACAAAATGTCTGACTTCTGACCCTGTATTTTTAGCCACTGCAATACTGCTTCATGCATCTTCCAGTGTGGACACAGTAGAAGTTCCTATGTTGGGAGTAACTCCAACCTAAGGTCTTTAAGCATGTACCTCCTAGTTTCTTCTCTTCTAAAATGTGCTTCCCAGGTTATCTAGTTTAAAAGGAAAGTGCAACTCCATTCCTCTCCTTTTGTTTTTTGTATAAAGGATAAAAATGAAATCTAGCAGGTTCTATAAAACAGCCATAGATTTATAGAGGATAGATACCAGACAGATAAAAAAGTTTGTTACTCTGAGAATAAACTCAAGTGCATTGAGTTTATAGGCACATGAAGGAGAATAAATCAATTTAACTCTGTATCCCATCATTCTTTACAGGTTTGTAACAAGGTGTACTTTGTTAGATTTTAATCTGCCTACATTTGAGACAGCAAAGCTCTCCACAATCATCTTATAATGGCATCACAATTTATAGACAGTAACTAATTTCAAACTTCATAGCACTTGGCTTTTATGATTATTTCAAATCATTTAAATGCAAATGAATTTCCAGAGAGAGAAAACATCAAATGCCCTTGAGTGGCAACATGTAATAGAACCATGCACAGAAGCCACTGTAGGAATCTGAAGTGGTTGGATAGTGTTGGATGGAAAGCCTGTATAAAAGTATTTGCCTAAATCCAATTTACATTTTATTCCACATTACATTCTATTTACCCATTTTGTCATTTTAATACGACTTATTTACTTAATCCTCCTCTGAAATCCCATCCACTCTTCACTGAAAACACAAGATTTGAGTTAAGGAAAGGAAGAATGGCAGTGTGACATTCCAAAACAAGAACCAAGACTCCCAGGTATGTCTTGCTTCTCCACCCCCTTTGCAATTAATGATGCCACCCCACAATGCAGCCCCAAACATAAATGTGCAAATTATACTATTGCTCTTCTTTCAAACTGGTCCTGTATTTGCCTGCAGATGAAGCAATATTTCCAGCACAAAATTCCTAAGCGACAATGTACAAACAGTATATAGAAGTCTGGCCCCTATGTGCATTTGTCCTAGCTTGATAGTTCACCAAAGCACTGGAACAATCATGGCAATCCACCTAGAGAAAAGGTATGACTGATGACAGGCTCCTCACACAGAAGAAAAGATGATACTTCATTCCATCACTCTGCCTAGTATATGTCAAAGTCTGGGTTACAAGAATAACTAGAGTATCATCCCTGGTATACATGAGTTTAAATTTAGTAGAAGAGAAGGATATAATTAAATAGCTGTATATCAAGAGCTATACAGTGCTACAAGGTGTTGGCTAGATCTAAGCCTTGAAGAAAGTGGAGGGGAAAAAGAGGTGGGGAATGCAGCACCTTTTTATATACTGAATCTTTGGACCTTTCCTTTCAAAATACTTACCTCTTCTAAGTTTTAATCATGTATAATTAGTATTTGCCCTTGTAGAGTGGCAGATCCACATAGACAAGAGCTGTATCTGTCCTGCAAACCCTGTAATTTGCAACTTAGCACAGGACCCCACACATAGTAAAAACTTCAAAAACATCTGTTGAACAAAGGAATAAAAGTTAATGCTCCTGTCCAAAAATTTTAATTATTATCATCAGAATTAGCGTTCATGCCAGTCATGTGCTCTCCTATTCGTTCTTTTCTTTACGTGTGCTCACCCTCACTCCTCTACATTTGCCAGTGCTGTTCTTTCTGTTTGGACCGCTGTCTCCACTCTTTTCTAAGTAGTCCATCAAGTACAAAACTTTGGTCTTATCATAAGAACTGACCTGATAATGCCACTTGTAATGATCTCTCTACTTTTGAATGTATACAAGATGACTCATCATTTTCATGAATTTCAGCACAAAATTAGTGCACTGTTCTTGACTTCTTGAAATGTGTGTTTGTGGGTCTGCACATGTGTGTTCATAATAGAATTCTTTATAAAACTCCTTGAAAGTAAAGACTATGTCTTCTATGCAATGTTCTCTACCTTGTAGGACATAGCACAAACCTCAAAGAACAGAATATCCAAGCCTGAATATTCTGGATCACAAAGGAAGTATTTGTGATCACATTACTCTAGCCATTGTTCTCTATTTTCCAGAGTCACAAAATAAATGGCAGATGTGGAGCAACCTGTCCAGCATTAAACAGCAGGTGGACAGAGAAGGACCCCAAATCCAGTCTCCTCATATCTAGTCTCCTCTTATTCTTGCACCTCCATGTTTTCATTCTTAGATGCACAATAATTAACCATATGAAAGATGAGCATTTAAATTGATCAAAATTTGCCTAATAGTCCAACCTTTATAAAGCGGTCACTTACCTGATCTGGGTATCCTTTGTCTCACCTCCAAAATGAAAAGTCTGGATTAAAGAACTTTCTGAATCTTCCTAAAACTCAGAAGTTTCAATATCCATTTTCTGAGTCAATGATTTTTGCTGCCTGAGAGAAAAGAATAAAAGTTTCTGTATTTGAAAATTGAACATTGTGATATATAATGTAATAAACTTCTAATCCTCATATTAATGGCCTTTTAACATTAATTTATGCCAAAAATGAACTAGGTAAGAAATATAGTATGTAGATATCACTCCCAATATTTTCTAGGGAGCTCAGAATTCAGTTAGATAGACTGACAAGTGAGATCAAAATTACAGGGAGAAAATGAGTCATCTATTCAAGAAACATAGAGCCCACAGGCAAGTTCATTGAGTGCTATGTGGGTATTAGCGCAAATCTCATCCACTAATTTAATAGGAATTTCAGAAGAGTTTTCAGAATAATGCTTGAAAAAGATCGTGAGAGGAAATTAGTTAGATATGAAAGTTATTCATTTTGGGCCACAAGATATAAAGGGTGGGACAGAATAATGGTTAAGTGTATAGACTTTGGATTCATTGAGATCTGAGTTTAAATCTTAACTCTACAACTTTGACGTGAAACCTGGATTAAGTTATTAAACATCCATGAGCCTCAATACAATTATCTGTAGGCAAAGATAAGTAAAAGTATTTCCCTCCAGTTCTCTGTGTGTGGTTTCAGTGGTAAAATTTGTGTAGCTTCCAGGGTATAGCAAGTGCTCAATAAAGTCAATATAACAGAAGATCAATGTTTGTTAAATTGAATTCACATAGTTTTAGGAAGTTACATTGCCAAGTTAGCTGCTTTAATAAGCCAAGAGGATTGTAAACAGAATGAAACCAGAAAAGAAAGTTAAACAGTAATTGTCACCAATACTTGAAAAGTTCTTTCAAAACACTCTTTCATGCCTTACCTCGTTGTGTATTCTCAGATGTTCTTTAAGAGGGTAGAACAGGGTTTATGATTCTCACTTTAAAGATGAGGAAATTAAGTAACTTGTTCACAGTTACCTCCTTAGAGAAAAGTAGAGTTTGTTCTCATACCCATGAATTAAAAAAAAAAAAATTCTCAGATCAGGAGACCTCCAAATAAAAACTCAGAATTGAATTTTAACATGAGGACCACAGGGTTAATAGAAGATTCAGATGACAGAAGGTACTATGTTATAAGAAGATGATAAGTATGAGACAAGTTGACACAAAGTATGTGTCAGGATGAGAGATTCGAAGATAATGGGCAAGAAAGAAGTCCCTTTCAAGGAGCCCCTTCCTGGAAAGGAACACTTGGTTGTGATCTCAGTGTGTGGACTGGGACGTTTTATCATCATTCTGGAGGTGGTTGTTCAGATGCATGTACCTACTTAACCCCAGATTATTATTCTGAATGAATAAAAATGGTTCTTTTTCTGACTTGGGAAGGAGGAAGGACAATCTCAATCCTCTGCTTCCATCTTATAATTTATCCTACTACAGGCAAGACACTAATTCAGGAAACGGAGGTACAGAAATGAGCAGTTAACCCTGTTGGGAGTTGTCAGCACCTAGCAGAAGAACCAAATAAAAAAAGGCAAAAGATTACATAGAGAAAAGCATAAGTTTCTCGGAGATCAAAGTGAAAGAGTACTGCACAGAAACAGAGTTCAAGGAAACCATCCTTGACTAGTGATGAGTAGATTGAGTATCAAACGATGAGCAAGAAATTATCATGAGAAGAAACTGAGGGAAGGAATTGTGAAAAGAAAGAGTTCCCCAAGTTCTATGCAGATGGCATAGCCCATGAAATTGTATCACAGTGTTGGGTAGATTTAACAAAGTTCCCTAACCCTGTTCCTGAGCTGCATCAGGAAAGCCACTTAACTAGAAATACCATTGTTCCTGTTCTACTCTTCCTTCTTCTAAAGCTATTTTCTCCGTACATAGTGAGAAACAGCCACTGCATTTTGTACTACGTGGCTTGATTTTAGCTAGACCCAGTCATGTAGACCAGAGTGGGCACCTGACCCATGGGCAGATAACCAGTGGCATGTAAAGTATGACCTGCATTCTGGAATGGAAAGATAGCTAAATCAGATGCCACATTAGTCAGTGTTCCCCAGAGAACAGAACCAAGAAGACAGATGGTTAAAAGATATAGATAGATACATAACATCTCACATGATTTTTCCAACTTTGTTAAGTTGGGGCTGTAACTTCTCTTGTGGATAAAAAAAACTAATAGTCAAAGGGTCTAAGTACAATGTACTCAATGGATTAAGTTAAAGACTTGTGAGTTATTATAATTAAAGTTTATGCCAAAGTGCCTTTGAATCTTACTGCTGGTATAGCCAACTCAGAACCACCTGGCTTACTCACACATTCTACAGATAAAAGAAAATGAGTTATTCAAGTTTGTCCAAATGGCTGTGTAGTGTTGCAAATGTCTCCTGAAAACATTGACTCCAAAGTGAGGTCCGTAATTTTCTCAGATAAAGTCTTTTGGAAGGTTGAAGTGTAGGCAGCAGGCACTGATGAGGGTAAGAGTAGGGAAGGTTTAGGAGGTTGCTGTTTTCACTTCCCACACTTTCTCTTCAGAGTGGCCATGCCAATCCTGGGGAGCATGCTGAAGTCAAGGGCTTAGGGAGTGTGATTGACCTCTTCTTCTGCTAATTAACCCCAGCAACTGACCCTGAAGAAAAGACTCAAGGGAAGCCAAGGGTCAGACCAGCCAAAGGCCAAGATAATAAGACTGACCTTTGAAAGGGCAATTGGACTCTGCATGGTGATTTGTAAGGAGGATGGGCCTGTCCTGCAAAGGTCAGCTACCTCGTGTGAGCAGAAATGGCACCCTGAGCACCTATTGCTGAGTCTGCAGGGCCCTAACAGGTGGTTCATATGATTTGGGGGAGCAAGGTGGCCATGCTACACTGACACTCTGCTGGTGTCACATATAGGAATCTGATAGACTGAAGCTTCCTCCCCTGAAAAAATATCAGAAAAATTTCTCTAGGTCAATACACTGGATTCAGTACGATAAACACAAAAGTACTCTGCCTAGAAACAACAGCACCCCCTGAAAAATGCAACAATTCAATCACATAGCATATTGTTCATTATAAAAAATGTAGAGTATAGCAGTCTTTGGCATTCTGTGTTCAGTGAGGTTTGCTTTGCAAGCAAAAGCTTTTTTATCAAAACCACGATGATAAATAAAATCCGAGTACTGTTCATCGAAATGGGGTGAAGACTAGACATTTCCTTCAAGCCCTTTTATGACCAAAAGTGCCCTTAGAAACACCTCTAATAACTTAATTTAAAAATAAAACAAACAAAAAACCTATGAGTGCAATAAAAATAATTTCAATGATATGCTTTCTAGTGTGATTATTTGCTTAATATCTATATCTATCTGCCCTGCTATAAGGCATAAATAACACCTGATTTTTTTTCATGCGAGAGAAAAGAGGGATTTATTTTCTCTTGGTCTCTGGCATCACTTTGAGTACCTAGCGTAGTGTTCAAAACAGTGCTTGAGACAGTGTGTGGGAAAGTGCTTTGTAAATTCTAAAAAAACTAAAAGGCTACAGCTACAAGGAAATAGTCTCGATTCACTCATCAGAATCTATTTTCAGGAAGTAATTATGTTCAGTGGAGTTGAAAGTGTTCTCTCGGCAAGTTCACTGGCTCTCAACAAACAAACAGAGAATTATTGTTTGACTGATGCCTGACAGACACTCAAAATGACTCCCAAGCCTACTGTTGCCTGTCATCGTTTTAAAAATACCCATCCCTCTCGCTAGTTCTGTGTCCCACAACTCATTGTATGCGAGACATTCATTGTCTCCAAGTCTCCATCTCAAACACCTGCATTTGCCCCCTTCAAACTGCTGCCCAACTGCAGAAGATAATTGCACTTTCATCTTCCTTAGGTATCATGTCTAAGGAAAAGTCTGTGGTGGGCTTATTCTTCTGATGAGATGGGCATGCCAGCAAAAAAATAAATTGGACCTCTGTCTTTCTGTGAAATCCAATATTTCACAATATACTATTTGACACAGCTCTGATTGCATGGATCTGAAAAGGAGCATTGTACCACACCGAGAGAACAGTTTTGTGTGGATAAAGAGTGGTTTAAAGGCCCGAGTTACAGACAAAAGTTTGAGCCCCCACTGCTGGCCTATTGGCCCACAAGGCATTAAGTAAATATTCAGAAAATGTTTTTTGGCTTGCTCTGTGAACCGGATTCTTCATGATGATGTCCTGTAATGCTTGTGCAGCATTCCATACATCATGTAGCATACAATGCGGACTAGAGAAATCGACAGAAGGGACTCCCTAGCTGGGAGACCAACACTCACCAATTCAACTTGTGAGCATTCTTTTCACAGAAGCACCATCTGCCTGGAGATAACAAGGAAGCCTTCACAGGAGAGGAAAATTTTTCTTTTTTATAAAGTGGAGACTTGAAGGGCTAGTTGAGTTCACCTGGATTGTACCCTGGAAAAGACATTCCAAGCAGAGGAACCACACGGGTGTATGAGCAAGCACAAGCTCTTTTCGAGTCTGTGGTTTACCTATATTCCTCTAAAAGGAGCACAAGGAAGGAGTACTTCACTGAGATCTGTCCACTGGGCAGAAATATGGGACCATAATTGCTGGAACCAGCTGTGCCCCTGTTTCAATCTGTCACTCTCCTGCTGGAACATGGAAAGCGTGTGATAAACTAAATCTTCAGTTAATTTTTAGTGAACGGTTGCCTGGTCAAGTCTCTTCTTTCTTGCACTTAGGAAATAAGTTTGTAACCCCTTCTCATGAGCAATTTCACTTTTGTTTTGTCTTGGTTGAGCTTCTGTGCCTCTGGAGATTATTTTGATTTCATATATTTTGCTAATCATATGAATTACCAATTCCTTCCTCCTATGGTCCATCTGCAAACTTCATGAGCAATCTGTTTCCATCTGTACATATCCTTTATAAAAAATATTGTCCAAGAAGAGATCAAGGAATCCCAGTGGTGTTCGAGGAGAGGGCTGCCTTGAGGATCACACACATTTGTTCATTAGTGGTGGGTGTCTGTGTAAGATTGAAATACTATCTTTCATTGTGATTTTTATTATTATTCTTTAGTCACATGATTTTTGCCAATAAATGCAGTACAATGAAAAAAGCACTGGAGGATGGGACAATATCTAAGTCTGAATTCTTACTCACCCATTCTCTGTACAAATAGGAGCACAGCATTTATCTCAGCATCTCAACCTCTAAAATGGGATAAAAATACTTTTCTCTAATGAATAATTTGAAAATATAATTCACTGACTCTCATTACCTGAATCTTTATAGGCCCACGTAAGTATAAATGACTGTTGATGTTCTTGCTGACAACGATAACAGTCCAGTTATCGTTGTCCTAAAAATAAACACTGCTTTTTATTTTTGGATGTTGAATAGCTGTGTATTTTCTTCCACCATTTGTTTATTCCTACTAGGACATTTTCTCAGTGACTCTTCAAAACATCTTCTATCTTGCAATAACAAGGATTCCAGTCCAGCTTCACTTGTGAACCATTGTACAAACTTGAACAAATTATTTCATCTCTCTAAATTGTATTTTCTTCATCTGCTGAGTGAGCACAATATTATCCATTTTGCAGCATGGTTAGGTGTCTTACTTTATTTGGACTGCTGTAACATAGTGTAGACTCGGTGGCTTTTAACATAAATTTATTTCTTACAGTTCTGGAGGTGAAAAGTCCAAGATCAGGTTGCCGGCCTGGATGGGTTGTCAGTGAAGTCCCCCTTCTAAAATGACGACTGCTGATATGTCTTTGTATACTCACATGGCAGAAAAATGCAGTGAGCTAGTTCTCTGGCCTCTGCTTACAAGGACACAAATCCCATTCATTAGGATTCCACCCTTATGACGTAATTACTTCCCAAAGGCTCCACTTCCAGATACCATCACATTGGGGATTATATTTTAAAATACAAATTTTAGGGGACTATATACATTCAGCCCATAACAGAAGGAAAACATGAGATAGTAAAAACATGGCAAATAAGAAGTGTTAGCTGCTATTAGTAAAGTGACTTCTGAACAAATATCTCTCCCAGTGTCTTCTGCCAAATCAGTGAGGGTCTTTTTATAACATGTAAGTTAATAATTCACACAATTTTGTATTGAACATTTGCTGTGTGCAAGTATGATACAAAGCCATGGTGGAGAAATATAAAACTCAAATTATGCCTTCAAAGAACTATGATTCTGTTGTGGGGGGATATTCATCAACCATAAATATACTTCATTAAAGGTATGAAAGGTGATTGCCTTGACAGAGGTGAAAGCAAAGGAGTGTGAGATTGCAGAGAATGGAGGAGAAGGCTTCTAGTTTCATATGACCATGAAGTTTCCTTGCAGAAAAAGACTTTAAACTTGGCCTTTAATGGCAGACAAGGATGGACCTGAGGAGATGAGGTTCAAGATGGGTTAAAGTTCCTTGGTTGTATACATCAGACAGGAAAAAAAAAGAAGTTTAAGAAAGTGGTTCTCTTAAAAAAAATAAAGAAAGGAAAGATTTGTTGGAAAGATGCAATACCGATCTTGAGAAATGCAGGCATCAGGATCTGACTAAAGATGCTAGCAAAAAAGGCAAGGAATTCTCTGTAGGATGCAACTAAGAAATAAAAACGCTCACCTGCATTTTGCAAGTATACACCTTTGGTCCCCTGTTTAAAATCTCAGGAGAGAGAATAAAATGGCACAGCTTGTGTAGTCAAAAATGGCCAGTGGGGGGAGGGCATAGACATGGAGGATGGTTTTGTAAGTGTGAAACCACCCCAAATTGTGTTGATTATAAGACAGAGTGAGAAAGTGCACTCCAGACAGAGGGAGCCGTGTGGACAATAACAGAGGACGAAATGCTCAAGGGGTATGTTGAGAATATAGCACACAGCATGGCCAGATTGTACAGGATGTGCAGGGGAAAAACAAGGTAAAAACTGGAACCCGTATCTACTCTACAGTACCTTCAAGACTCCATGGATAAAGAGTGAGTTAGAAAGGAGATGAGGTTAGAAAGGAGCAAGTGGTGTTTGGCCAGATTATTGCAAGGAATTTGTTCCAGGTGGCATCTGCTGGGGTTGTTGCCAAACACCAGGACAAAACTTATTCCAAAAACATTGTATGACAAAATCCGTTTGATGACACAGCCTGCTCAAAGTAAAGAACAAAGCACTTCAAATCGACTGAAAAACATTACTTAAATTACATTAAATTTATCATAACCTGGAAAATTTTGTTTTTATTTTGGTAACTGATTGATTATATTCTCTATTGGGAGTTTCCAAATTCTGTCTAATTCTCATTCATTAAATGAATTATTTGGAGAATCTGAACATTCATTTATTTATTCAGCAGATAAGTCCTGTCTGATGGAAGATGGAGGTCTCAGTCTCCAAATTTATCTTATGGGGGAAGGAGAAGGAAGAAAATAGAAGGGAGAAGGGAGAAGATTACAAAATACAATAATTCCCCTCCTCCACCTCCTCCTCCTCCACCTATTCCTCTTCCTCAATTCTTGTTAAGATTAGGGACAAGTTCTGTTTAGAAATAACTCCAAGATCATTTTTTGTATTTTATTTTCACATTGAAAACCAATCTGTATCTGTTGGCTACTCATATGTCTTCATTTTGAGAAGTGTTTATTCATATCTTTTGCCCACTTTGTAATGGGGCTGTTTTTTTATTTTTCAACCCTTTGATTTCCTTATAGTTCCTAGATGTTAGACCTTTGTCAGACATAGAGTTGGCAAATATTTTTTCCCAGACTTTGGGCTGTCTCCCTGCTCTCTTGATGGTTTCTTTGGCTTTGCAGAAGTCAATCAGTTTGATGAGGTCTCATTTGTCTGTCTTATCTCTTATGGCATGGATACTTGGGTTTTGATCAGGAATTGGTTGCCAGTTCCAGTTTCCAAAAGGGTTTCTTCTGCATTTTCTAAGGTTCTTGTAGTCTGAGGTTTTATGTTTAGGTCTTTGATCCATTTAGAGTTGATTTTTGTGTACAGTGATAATTAGGGGTCTTGTTTTAATCTTCTGCATGTGGTCAGCCAGTTTTCCCAGTACCATGTACTGAATAGGTATGTGAAAAAATGCTCAGCCTCTCTAGTCATCAAAAAAAAGCAAGTTAAAACCACATTGAGATACCACATAATTCTAGTCAGGATGGCCATCATCAATAACTCAAAAAACAACAGATGCTGGAGAGAATACAGGGAAAAGGGACCACTTCTACATTGTTGATGGTAGTGTAAACTAGTACAAGCTCTGTGGACAACAGTTTGATGGTTCCTAAAAGATCTAAAAGACTCCACAATCCCCCTACTGGGAACATACCCAGAGGAACTCAAATCATTCTGTGAAAAAGATACCTGCACATGCATGTTTATTGCAGCATTATTCACAATAGCAGAAACATGAAACCAATCATGCTGCCCATTGAAAGAGGACTGGATTAAAAAAAAATGTGGTACATATACACGATGGAATATTACACAGCCACGGACAAAACTATAAACTTCGCAACAACTTGGATGAACTTAGAGGCTATAATACTGAGTGATCTATCACAGAAACAAAGACATGAGTACCACATTTTCTCACTCAAAAGCAGACCTTGAACAATTATCATAATACTGTAAGGAAGGGATTGGCAGCAGTTAGAAACTGCGAGGGCAGGGGTGGCGGGATTGGCAGTAGTGGGAAACTGTCAGGGGAGGTTGGGCACACCTTATCAACAAGAGTTCCTGCATAATGAACATTTGTATACCTAACCCTGAATTGTACCCCACATCTTCAAAATTAAAAATTTTTTAAAAATCAGTCCAATTTGCTTCAACCTCAAAGAATGTATTAATGTAAAATTAAATGAACGTGGCAGCGAGCTGTACTTTCTTTTTTTAAAAAGAAAATTGTTAAAATACCCTGATTTGCCAGGCTTGGTGGCTCTGCCTGTAATCCCGCGCCTTTGGGAGGCTGAGGTGAGTGAATTGCCTGAGCCCGCCGGTTCGAGACCCGCCTGGGCAGCAAGACCTCATCTCTACAATAAATCAAAAAATCAGCCGGGCGTGGTAGCGCATACCTGTAATTCTGGCTACTTGGAAGGCTGAGGCGGAAGGATCGCTGGAGCCCAGCAGGTCACGGCTGCGGTGGCCGGGAGCGGCCACTGCACTCCAGTCTGGGCGACACAGTAAGACTCCAACTCAAAAACAAAACAAAACAAAAAAAACCCTTGTTTATAAGTATTACATATTAAATATACTAATTTTTTTATATTATTTAAAATATTTTTTTCAGAGTGTCACTTTTTTTTCTAACTTTGTGTTTGCTGGCATTTACCAAATAAAAGTTTTTAATTTTTAAGAAATTCCACTTATAAATCAGTTTCTTTATGACTTCTTATTTATTTGCCTTTATGAAGTTTTTCTAACCCTAAAAGATAAAAATATTATCCTATAATTTTGTAATATTTTTGTCCTAATTATTGTTATATTTTACTCTATGATATCTGAGGATGTGTCCTGAGTAAGTTTTTAATGTTAATCAAATTTTCTAAAGTCATATATTAACAAGTTTATCTTTTTATTAGTGATTTGAAATGATTATTTTATCACATGTTGATTTTCATATACAATATATATATTTCCATATATTTATGCATGAATTTGGATTCTCTGTTTGGTCTTGTTAATATATTTATCTATTCTCTGCCAATATCATATTGTGTTTATTATCACAGTTTTGTATATTGTATTTTAATCTCTGATGGGACAATTGCTTCTTTTTCTTGTTTTACATTACCATTTAAGGATTAATTTTATAATTCACTTATTTCAGATATTATTCTGTTGGTTGATGTGCCACAGGATACAAGATCAACACATAAAATCAATCATGTTTTATACTATCAATAATCTGTCAAAAACCAAAAATTAAAGGTATATAACATCTATAAAATGATACTTTTAAAAACAAAATATTTTAGTATAAATCTAACAACACATAATGCAGAAACTACATGTAGAAAAACTATAAAATCTTGATTAAAGAAAGCAAAGAATACCTAAATAAATTAAGAGAAGTGCCATGTAGATGGATTAGAAGGATTGACATAGCAAATATGTCAGTTCTACCCAAATTGATGAATACATTTAACATAATTCTTGTAAAAACTTAGCATATTTTTGTAGCTATGTGCGTGAATGGAGTCATATAACACAATTTTAATACTTACAATGTAACTATGGTAAATAAAATAGTGTGTATTGATAGAAGAATTAGCACAAAGATCAATGTCACAGACTAGGGAAACTAGAAATAGATCTAAAACTATGTACTCAACTGATTTTCAATAAAAGTGCTAAGACAATTCAATGGAGATAGTCTTTTTAACAAATGATGCTAAAACAATTGCACTTTAATTACACGTTAATAGACTAAAATCTCCTGAACATAAACCTCAAACCTTTTACAAAAATTAACTCAAAATGAAACACAGGTCTAAAAGTAAAATGTTAGCAATCATTTATTGTATATTTTAAATAGAGTTGGAATGTTCATAAAGAAAGGACAAAAGTTTCAGGTGATGGATATCTTAATAACCCACATTTTATTATTACATGATGTATGCTTGTATCAGAATATCACATATATCCATAAATTTGTACAACTATTATGTATCTAAAAATTTCATTAAAAGTTGCTTAGAGACAGTTATAACCTTTATGTTTGCAAAATATAGTCAGTTCAAAGTAACAATGGAAGGTTAAACTAAAATTATAAGAGTTCAGATTAGAATTTAAAGTGAGATCAGTAACATAAGGTCCCATGTGCTATAATTCCACTCAAACAAAATATCCAGAAAAAGGAAATTCTTAGAAACAGAAAGCAAATTAGTGGTGGCCAGGGGCTGAGGGAACGGAGGGTAGGAAATGACTGCTTACCGCATACAAGTTTTCTTTTAGGGTGATAAAAAAAAAATGTTCTGGAAGTAAATAGTGGTGATGGTAACATAGCACTATGAATGTACTAAATGTCACCAATGATGAATTTTGTTTTATGTGTATTATACCACGAAAAATGTTTTAAAATAATGTAAAAAATTTAAAAGGATACTAAACAAAAACTAAACTAAAAGTTAAATGCTAAATTGCACACTTTTTAGAAGAGAGCATAAGAAAGAATCTTTGGGTAAAACAATTAGACATAAAGTTATATAAAAGATATAAAAAACAAAAATGAATACATTGGATTAATCAAATAACATGTATAAATGATAAATAAGCATGTCAAAATCAGTAGCCATTAGAGAAATACAAGTTAAAAATTGATAATATCTGATAAAGTTTTATAATCTAATTGTATTAGGGCAATGTCAGTTCCCTGGGTTTTATAATGTACTATGCATGAGTAATTATGTAAGATGCTACTATGAGATAAGCCAAATAATAAATACAGTGAATCGCACTGTATTCTTTTGAAACGTTTTGTTAGTTTCTAATTAATTCAAAATTAAAAGCTAAAGATGTACATGAACAGAATTGCATTGCATGTATTCATCTGCGACATTTTGTCCCCTCAGCATTGTTTATAAACTTCATCCAGAAGACGACATATAACTCTTATTTATGCATTTTTACTGCTATAAAGTATTTGTTACAAGTATTCCTTGCTTATATTTATCTTCCCAATGATGTACATTTAGGTTGTTTCCAGTCCATTTTGTTGTTGTATTAACAACAATATTATGAAAAACTTGATGCTTATATGAGATGATTTCTCTGGGCCATATACCTTGGAGGGGGAGCATAGATCATACAAAATGGACATTTTAAAATTTAGATAAGTCCATTACTTCCCAAAGTAGTTATACCAATGTGTACTACAACAAGTAATTGTAAACAATTGTCTTTTCAACTTGTGGTACTCATCAGGCTTTTAAATGTTTTGCCAGTCTGATTATGGTAATTGATATTTTGTTGTTGTCTTCTTTGACATTGCCCTCATTATGAGGTTGTTTCTAATATTTGATGTTTGTCTCTGCCTGCCTCCTCAATGTCATCTTCTATCACCCAATCCCTTAATAATTATGTTCCAGCAACCTTGACCTTCTTCATCTTCTTGTTTAGTCATAAAGGGATCCTGCTTTAGGACTTTTATACTTGATATGCCAACTACTCAGTCCCTCTGTTTGAAGTAGTTTGTCCTCCAACAGTTGTATTGCTGGGAGCCGCATCACTAGTAAAAGTAAGGTAAAAGGAACCTGAAAACAGGAAAAATGCCAGCTGGGAGCAAGGCCCCAGTAAAATGCTGCCATGACGGAGGTAAAGGCCCATGGATCCTGTTGAAGGACCTTCCCTAACTTTGAAGGATTGCGTGCATAGGCTTGAGAATATTCCTCTTTAATTGAGATAATAGATGCACAAGTGGATGATGGCATTTGACAGCAAAAATTATACATAGCCATAATGGAGGTGAGATTGCAACAAAAAGGGTGCCCCTTAGAATGTGCAAGGATGTGGAATTAGCAGTAAACCCATGTATAGAAATGTAAAAAAGGCTCAACAGCAAAATCCCCCCCCCCCGAAGGGACAAGGGAATGCAAATTTTGAAACCTTTAGCTAAAAAGGAAAAACAAGTACTTCCTCATATCGTTTATAAGCAGCAACATTGACAGTTGTGATTGATGAGGGAGTGAGAAACTGAGACAGAGTATCTCCACAAACAGGTGTTTTGGGGAAAAACAAGTCACAGACATGCCTTTTGATTTGAGAAATATTATAGTTTAATTAGAAAGAAGGTTAAAATTAAAGTAAGGATTAGAATTAGATAAATAGCAGTTATAATTAAAAGATAAATGTTTATTATAGATGTAGGTATTAGTTAAATAGAAGGAATAGGAAATAATTAAGTTTTAAGGTAAACTTAAAATTATATACACTTAATGTAGGTTTAAAATTAAATATATTTAGTGTTAGAAGTAAGATTAGTTTCATATATAAGTGTAGATTTAGACATGTTTCGTTTAGAAATATAAAATGTAAAATAGGTGATAAGAAAATAGCAAGTAATATAGATAAGACAATTAGAATTAAGAAAGTTAAATTTTTAAATTAATAGTATTAAGAATTCGTAGTAGGTAAGATAAGAGTGGTTATATAAAAGAAAAAGCAAGTCAATATATTGCCGCTAAAAGTATATATAAGGGTAGAATTAAGAAAATAGATTAGTAAAGGAAAAGAAATAGAATAGCAAAGGGAAGAGATTCAGGTGACCTAGGGGTCACAGGATGTGGCTGATAAATTGGCAGCTGGTATTTTGTTACACCACTGGTAGCAGGAAGGAACAAAATGAAATTTGTAAAGGTCAACTTCCCCATAAACAAAAGAAAAAACATGAAATAAACATTTAATGTGCAACATTTTGTGGGTAGGGGGGTCAGTAAAAAAAACTATATAAGCTTGTAAGAATTGAATAAAAACTGGCAGAGTCTTGATCTCTCCCCAGGAAGAAGGATCCTGTCGTGTTCGTCTTTTCTTTTTCGCCGCTTCCCGATTCCCCCATCTCAAGCCCTGACTCTCTCCTGGAGCTGGACTCCAGCATTGTATAACTGGCATTTTCTCATTCTTTTGGTTTCACTTTATCCCCTCAAAGGGGATATGACTACCTTCAAAACATCCATTTAAATTTTTAAATTGTGTTTTATTATTCTCTGAAACAACTGAAATAATCTTTATCATTTTATATTAGAAATTTTCTGTCTATTTCCCTTTCTAAAATATAATAATCTCCAAGGGAAGAGTGACCTTATCTTTATCATATCCTTCCTGACACCTAGAATAATAAAAAGATAACAGGATTTTGGTGAAAAAAATCTAAGACTTGAAGTTACTTTGCATGTTCCAAGAATAGTGCATGTGAGACCTTATGTAACATACTAATGAGCGTAAATTTATTTTTAAATATGATGATAATGTTAAAGGAACATGAAAAAGGCATATGCAATCCTATTTATATAATAAAATTTAAGTAATTTTCTTGAACAAGTCATAAACACTAGACTTCTCATCATAAACCTATTGTTCAGGTTGGTTGGTTTCTAGAGACTTTGCATAGTGGCATTCTGAGACTTCCTACTCCTCCAGTTATAATTTGAGACCTCTGTCCCTGAGATTCCACTTAATCTTTTTTGCTGTTCTATTTCTTGTTTTCTGAATTATATTTGTAAGCAATTTCTAAGAAAAGACAGGCAAAATAAAAACTTTCAGACTTCTTGCATGTGCATTCTGCTGTAATTTGATAGTTTAGCAAAGTATCAAATAATGAGCTAAATTTGTTTTTAATGGAAAGTCAAAGTCAAAATTGTAGGCTTTTGAATTAAATAAAAACACTAAGTGTTAAATGATCATATGTAAGTTTATTAGGTGACAGGAAAGAGAATAGATGGTATAACTATTTGATATATTAGAGGAACAAAAAATAAGTAATAGAAAAGGAAGCATAAAAATAAAACCAGAAATTAATAAACTTTTAAAAAATGCACAAATACATAAAAACCAAAATGAAAATAAAACAAAATAATAAGTGAGTTATTTTTTTAAGTTGGATCATGCAAAAAAGGAAGAAAAAAAAACAAATAAGAAATACTGTGATGGGCAAAGAGTTTTCTAACTACCAAAAAAAAGATTTTTTAAATTGCTTAAACAAAATAAACAAGTAGATTGATTTAAAACATTGTACAAATTTTAACATTCAAATATGAATGTATATTTCTAAAAGACTGTAGAATAGTTGTAAAAATCAATTATTTCTTAGACTGCATAATATAACAATTAATTCAAATGACAAGGAGTTGTACAGACCATATTCTCTAAATATTATGCTTTCAACTCATTATATATATAATATATTAAACAAGAAATATATATAAGACATATATATACACAGAAATTTTAAAACATTTTTCTAAACAACTCACCTAAAACCACATACAATTCTATACCAATTAATTTTAAAATATAACTGATATAGACAATTTTTCTAAAAAGTAAATATATCTGAAAACTCTTAGAAGAAAATAAATTTTAAAGTCTTTAGAATAAGAGCTCAAACTAATCAGTAGTATAAAACTTTAAATTTCTCATAGTCACAGTTCCATATCTGTAGAATGTGGCATCTCATGAGATAATTCAAAGGAAGTTTCATTGTGTACTTCAAAGTTACTCTTTTAAAGATTCGGTTTATAAATATCCAATCTCTTTTTATTTTTCTCAGCCAAGAATATAAGTCTGTTCCATCTCCTTGTCTTCTTTGTGTTAGGGGGCAAACCATTCTTTTTCAATTCTCGTATTTCATTGTTTGCATAATTGAGTAGGAAATGCTGTATAATTTGGAGTTCAGTGTAATGAATCCCACTTTCTCACAGATATAAACCACTATCTTCAATATCACTGCTATCAGGAATAAAAATAATACTGTGATTGCTCAACCCCCTTACTTTTTTTTATTTATTTAAATAGGTAAAGAACTCGATTAGAAAAAAAGATATGTAGTTTATTGAGGCTTTTTGTATCCTCAGCACATGCTCCAACCATAAAAGCAATAAAGGAGGCACTGTCAGCGTCCCCCTGTCTTAAGAAAATAATTGTATCTTTAAGACCCCCAGGTTGAGAAAGGCCATTTCATCGGGTCTCTGTCATGCAGGAGGAAATAAAATGCAAGTAAGATCACTTGAATTGTTACATTTTAAAAAAAATAGTTTTCTGTTTAAGTCATGGAACTTTTGAAACTCTATGTACCAGAAGTTACATCTCAGTCATAACAAAAGTGCCCTGTGAATTCAATGATTTTTTCAGTGTAAATTATAACTTGATAAAGGTGTCAAGAATTCCCAGAATTTCTTGTAGAAAGAAAAAGCCAAGGAAGCAGCTATGTAGATCATTTTATGACAAGTGTATGAAAAGATATTTGTTTATATTTATATATGCTTTTAAAATAATGTGTAAATTAAAATTTAAGAAGTTTTAAAAATGCAATTTTCAAGAAAGATGATCCAGCAAATAGGGTGCTATATCACTTCTCTGAAGAAGACAATGAGAAAGTACTTTAGCAAATGCAAGTTTCCATTTCAGAAATTAATTAGTAATTCTCAATGTCATATTTGCTCATCTTATAAACAGTTCTATTATTAATATACAGAGAGCTAATATGAAAAGCACATTCTTAAGTTAATTACCTAATTACCTAATCCAGGCACAATTAAGCCACTAAATTCACACAGTATTATTTTTGCTTTAGTTGGTCTCATAAACCAACCAGATTTCTTTATAAGTTAACATTTTTGTGGGCTTCCTGTCATTTTGATGTTTGATAAGGATCAGTAGACTTTTAAAAATACATGAACTCAGAAATCATGAAGAGTTAGAGGTCTCTCATTAAGTTTCATTGATCTGAATTCTAGAGAATTCTGCCCAACTTTATCTGAAGAGCTCAAAAATAGTAATATTACAAAGCAAGTAATATTTTCCACTTCAAATACATGTATTTAACCCTTCCATCTTGAGGAATTACATGCTTGTGAGAGAAGAATAGAGAAACAGAATGGGTTGAGTACACAGTGATATGAAAAAGCTCTGTTTTGACAACTGGAGATTTGAAAACAAAAGAGACAGACAAAATTCTCTTTTCCTTCCTGTAGCCATTGAAAGTGGCAGCAGCATTGTTGGTTCCACCTCAGATAGGTAAGATGGTGGCCATGAGTTCATAGTCTGCATTTTTTGAGGCAATCTCCATAATCTTTTCCTAGGTCTCCCTCAAAGCCTGGAGGAGATCTGAGGGATGAAGTTGACTAAGCTTGAGAGCTGTTGTCCCCGCTGGAGAATTACATCAAGAAGGAAACAGAGGCAGAGACTGTCTGAGTCAGGCATCAGATGGTAGAGGCAGCTACATCTCAGAGTAGCAGTAGCTCCAGTCATATCAGAGGTGAGAGCTGAGTCAACAAAGGAAAATAGCCAAATTCTCCAGTAGACATCTGGTGATACTATGCAACATAATAATGTCAAGGGAGAAAGATTACGTTCTTTGATTACACTTCTCTTGGACAACTTCTGCTGCTATAACTCATGATCTGTGACTCATATAATAGACAAAGTACTACGATGCCTACTGGAAAGTTTGACTCAAAATTGAGTTTTACAATGGCAAATAATTAAATTAAAGGCTCAAATTGAGTTGAAGAATGAGTGGATTGCTCTGACAGTTTCCTAGAATTGGTGAAGTTGAATTGACTGCTAAGAGAGAAATAGTCTCACGTTATGTAGTTTCTGATATTATCCACATCTCTCAAGTTGAGATAATAATATATATTCCACTACTCAGAGAAGAGAGTGTTTGTGAAATATTTTAGAATTTGCAGATAGGGAAAACTGAGTGTAAATGCAATCTCTGTCACTAGACTGGCTGGGTAAGTATTTTCCATCACTAAGACTCCCTGGCTTCTCCCTGTGTGAGGCAGGGCATAATATAATGCCAGACAGCTTTGATGCAAGGGAGGAGTGTGACTGTGACTCAGATATCAGTTTCCACTAGAATCCTTGGAATAACTGATTCTCCTATCCCACGTATATGCAAAATCCTTCACCAGAGTTCCAGGAATTCCTGAGTGTGTCTCTCCCTGTCCCCTTCAGCTTCAATTTCTATTTTCTGCTGAAGTCTCAATCTTTACTCTGTATTTTATAGCTTGTTTATTTCTGCTCCATTGTAGAACCAAATTTAGACCAGTGTCCTTCTCTTTGTTTCCTCAGCTGCCTCGATCAGATGGTTATCATTCCTCTAGGGGCTTCACATTGCCACATGTAACAAATACATTTATAGTGAATATTTGCAATTCCTGATATTTTAAAAATGCTTTTCTACTCCTAGCAAGTCAATTTTAGGGGTCTCTTCTCTGTTTCTCATTTCTCCCTTGTCTCTCTCATCCTTCTTTCTCCTCTGAGTTCTTCCCTCACACATTTCCCTTTGTCCCCTTTACTTGTAAGTAACACACACTTATATACAGACATATATAAAACATATTACTGTTAGGCATCATAAGTCCAACTATCAATTTGTTATGTGTATAATAAGATAGGTAAGATATATGAATAGTTAGAACACATTTCTAAAGACGAGAATCATTTCGGCAAATGCTATTTGTTAATTGTTCAATCTTTCCAGTACTGGATTTTTTTTTTTTTCTTTTTTTGAGTTGGAGTCTCACTCTGTCGCCCAGACTGGAGTGCAATGGCCGCTCCCGGCCACCGCAGCCTCGACCTGCTGGGCTCCGGCAATCCTTCCGCCTCAGCCTTCCAAGTAGCCGGAATTACAGGCACGCGCTACCACGCCCGGCTAATTTTTTGGTTTATTGTAGAGATGAGGTCTCGCTGCCCAGGCGGGTCTCGAACCCGCGGGCTCAGGCAATCCACTCACCTCAGTCTCCCAAAGGCGCAGGATTACAGACTGAGCCACCGAGCCCGGCTCCAGTACTGAATTTTAATAAACAAACAAGTTTGAAATAATTGTTAAATATCAGAAAAGAATTTCTTCACAAAAATATTTATCATTAAAACATTATCCCACAGTTAATAAAAATGATTGTGCAAACAGAATTATAAGGTTAGACTCATTGATTCTTTGCATGCATCAGATCAGAAAAGTTTCCATTTATTTTGTACTGTAAAATACATGAGATCAGGTCTATAATTTCTCTACTATCTTCTTTTATCACTTATCATTTTTGTAAGCTAAAATTATTATTTTTATATTATCAAGGTTTGTAATACTTATATTATTCTACACATATAATTACCTAATCCTTACCTACATGTGATATAAATTCAATATTCATCTCATATCTTTTTAAAATTTTATTATTTATCTGGGGTACAATGCAGGATTAGGTATACAAGTGGTCATTGTACAGGTAAATTTTGGGTCTCCCTTTGTCCCTACTTTGCCTGGCTTGAGACCAGGTATCCTTATGATGTTGTGTCCCCACTCCCACCACGGCAGTATTTTTATGATGCATCACTTTAACATCATTATAAAGCAAAAAAAAAAAAATTGTAAATTGAACCTTTTTATAAAGTTAAAAAAACAGTAAATCGAATCTTTTTAAGTCAGGGACCCTCTGTAGTGTAATCTCTATTCTTGCCCTCAAAACTGTATAGGAAAGTATACATTATGCTTCTGCATGGACGTATTACTGTCCAGATGTAGAAGTACAAATGGTTTTTTTTTATTATTATAAAGATGTGGGATACAATTCATGGTTAGATATACAAACATTGATTATGCAGTTTCCCTTGTTAATGAGGTGTGCCCCTCCCTCGCCTAGCAGTTTCCCTCAAGTGCCAATCCCAACCCTCTCCCCTGACAGTTTTCCACTTCTGTCAATCACTTTCTTATAGTATTATAATTGTTCAAGTTCTGCTTATGAGTGAGAACATATGATACTCTGTTCTTTGTTTCTGTGATAGGTCACTGAGTATGATCAACTCTAAATCAATCCAAGTTGCTGCTAAGTCCATATGTTTGTCCTTCTTTATGGCTGTGTAATATTCCATTGTGTATATGTATCATATTTTCTTTAACCAGTCCAACTTCGATGGGCAGCATGATTGGCTCCACGTTTTTGCTATTGTGAATAGAGCTGCAACAAACAAGCATGTGCAGGTATCTTTTTTACAGAGTGATTTGAGTTCCTCTGAGTATATTCTCAATAGGGGAATTGCTGGCTCATATGAAAGGTCAATTTCTAGTTTTTCCAGAAAACACCACACTGTCTTCAAAAGAGGTTGCACTAGTTTGCAATCCCACCAGCAGTGTAGAAGTGTTCCTTTTTTTCCACATCTTCACCAGCATCTGTTGTTGTTTGTTTTATTAATGATGGTCATTCTTATTGGGGTTAGGTGGTATCTCAATGTCGTTTTGATTTGCATTTCTCTGATGATGAGTGAGGTTGAGCACTTTTTCATGTGTCTGTTGGCTGCTCGTATATCTTCTTTTGAGAAGTGTCTATTCATATCTTTCACCCACCTTTTTAGGTGGCTGGTTTTTTTTTTTCCTTTCAGCACATTTGAGTTCCTTGTAGATCCTAGATGTTAGGCCTTTGTCAGATACACAGTTAGCAAATTTTTTTTCCCATTCTGTGGGCTGTCTCCCTGCTCTCTTGATAGTTTATTTTGCTCATTAGTTTGATGAGGTCCCACTTGTCTATCTTATTTCTTAAGGTATGGGCATTTAGGGTTCTGATCAGGAATTTGTTGCCAGTTCCAATTTCCATAAGGATGTCTCCTGCGTCTTCTAAGATTCTTACAGTTTGGGGTTTTACATTTAGGTCTTTGATCCATTTAGAGTTGACTTTTGTGTACGGTGATAGGTAGGGTTCCTATTTCAATTTTCTACACGTGGTCAGTCAGTTTTCCCGGCACCATTTACTGAAGCGGTTCTCCTCTCCCCAGTGGTTGTTGCTGGAAGAGTGCTGACTATTTATTCCCTATGTACACAGCTCATTTTTCAGCTAAGACAGATGAAATATTCTTTCTATATCTCTAAAAATCAGTAACCTTATTAGGATATGCCTCAGTGTTGATCAGTCAGGAATTATTTTCTAGCAACAGATTCACGTATTTGTTGCTTTCAGGAAAACTGCCAGTATTATACTTTTAAATATGTTTTGTTCTACTTGTCGAATTCACTAGTAAGGACACCATTTACCTTTGTGCTTTCTACCCTTCCATTTATCATCTCCTTTCTATGGCTTAATCTCTGTGTTCATTGTGACTTTCCCAAGATTATCCTATGACAGAACCATTTCAACTACTCCATGTTATTCTTTGTGTTTTTTCTAACTTATTAATTTTTCGGCATCTTCTCTAATAACTGACATGTGTATTATCATACTTTATTGTGATTTTCTTTTCACCCTCTTTCTCACCAATCTTTTTAATACTGGATTAGTATTGGATTAGTCTATCCCATGTCTTCCTCTGGTCATGATCATGTCCATCACCCACCTTTCTTTCCTTTTTTTTAAAAGCAGGATTTGTTGGGAGGACAGAAAAGCTCCCACAGTAGGAGGGGACCAAAGGGTTGCCCTATCACCCACCTTTCTAACAGCAGGATCAAAAATCCTCAAGAATACCCTGACTCTTTCACTAACTGAGACTTTAGAAAGTTGCTTCCATCAGAGTTTCAGTACCTTCCCATTTGTTTTTATGGATTTCAGAGGAGAAATTTTCATAATAATGAGAATGATGATGACAGATGTTACATATTGAGCTCTCACTATGTGCTAACAATTGTTCTGGGTAATTTTTAACCATTGGCTATTTAACTTTTGTAACAAGTCTATATGGAAGGTGTTAGTACTATTATTATCTCATTTCGTCAATGAGAAAATGAAGGTACAGAGCAATTAAGGGGATCACCTCAAATTGAACAACAATTTTTAAATGGTTGCTTAAACTGCAAAGCATTTTCCACTTTTTTTCAGTTTGATGTGTCCTTAGGGGTACAAAAAAGCTACCTTCCTAATAGAAAGGCACTCTCCAACCTAATATCCCTTTGCTGTAAGTTTTGTTAATAGCTAGCATCAGCTGCTTTTTACAGTCCTAACGCAGGCCAGCTCCTGTCTGGCTGTCATGGTCCCTAACTGTGTCCAGTCATATCACCTACCAATCCATTCTGCAAACACTTGCCATTGTGGTTTCTTCAGAACAAAGACTTCAGTATGATGCCCTTCAAGTGTTCCACTGATGTTTGGATATGTCCCTAATTCTTTAACCTGACTTTTAAGACCTATAATCTGATCTTAAGCTGCCCTTCTTGCCTTATTTCCTGTGGCTCTCCATCTGAATTTTCCCCTGTAGGAAAATGAACTTTATTTTGTTTTTCAAATACCCTATTAATTTTTTCACCTTTGCCCTTCTTCCCGATTTCCTGTTTCTGCTCCTCTGTCTTGAGTAAATTCCACACATCTTGCATATCTCAACTTTGCTATCTTTTCCACAGGGCTTTTTCTGTACAGGTGTCATTCTATATAGTCCCATAACGTTAAACATTCAGCAATCATATTTCATTGAAATTACTAACTTTATACATGGATTTGTACATATATAGAGTCACTATTTTATTAGTGAGACACACATTGCACTGAGTACCGTATGCTTCTGTTTACAATTGTCTGAGTTATTTTCTATTTCCAGATAGTTGGGTTTCAATTACTTTGAAAGGGTTGCATCTTGGAATGTTCTTGATTTGCTAATAAAGTTCTACTTAAAGGAGGCAGTGATCAGTTTTTATTCTATTACATATAGCACACAATTTATATGAACCATGATACCCTAACAATGTGAAAAATTCTTGCCAGACTTGTGGAAGAAAACTCTATCCCAGATTAATAACAAAGACGCTGGAAATGCAACTAGTATGTGACATGGCAACATGGTTCTTCTGTGCACAGTAGCTTCTTGGAGAGAGAATAAACCTAGAAGCTGAAGTCTCAAAAGTCAGCAACTCAGACAACCCACAAAGAAGATGAATGAGCTGTCAAACAGATAAATAAACAGTAACTCTGCTATCATATTCAATACTTTATTTAGATCAAATACATGTCATTATAGAGGTAATCATTTGAGAATTATTGAGTTGGAGAGGACCTTAGAGATGTAATTAATAAGAATATCTAATATTCATTTAATATTATCTAGGGTCTTGGTAATTTATATGGATTACCATATATATCTCTCACAGCAACCCTGTAAAAGGGTTAAATTGGTTCTATAGTTAAATTAAACCCCTATCAATGGGGTTGCCAACAGAAACGGAAAGAGGTAACTCATTCAAAGTCTCACAACTATAAAATGACAAAACAAAAGTTTGAAACTAGATGGTACATTTTCAGAACCTGTGACCTACACTATAGATAATCCCTTTATCATAGAGATGAAAACAACAGTGTAAGCGTAGCAACAATTTGTTGAATTAATATGATAGACATTTTTTAAATGGGGGTATCTATCAGTTACCCACTGCAGCAGATGTATACATGCATTTAAATCTGTCCCTTCTCAGATACTACTGAATTAAAAGTAATTAAGTATAAAGGTATAATTTCCTCAAGAGAAAAAAATGCAGTGGCTAATAGATTTCAACAAATTTTTGAATGATGGGAAGCAAGCTGAGGGAGCTAAAAACTAGACATTTGTGAAGGGAATAATTTTGAGAGAGAAGTCAGGTAAATACAAGTCTCTCCGAAATGTTTAAAGTTGGTGATACTATATGCTATGAAAAATTTAGATGAGACCTGGAAATTAAAAGTAGATTTGATCTCTATCTTTCCTCTTCCACCCTATGAAGGGGCAACTGGATACTTTTTAACTGCTCCTATATGGACTAGAATGTATTATTCAAAGAAATGAAAACCAAAGAGGTCCTGAAACCAGACACAACCATGTCTGGAAGAGGTTGGAGGTAACACACTAAGAATGTACATTGCATGGGAGCCCACAGAGCGAATGAAGCAAATCCAAGGTTCACCCTTTATTTCCAAACACAAGCAGAATGGGGGGCATAATATGGCCTCAGTCATACAGCTGATACATTTTCCAGGTTGGCTTGAAGATCTGCTAGAACATTTTATTTTTCCATATTTTCGCTGGGTCTCCCACATATTCTGTGTATGAATTTGGTGTTCCAAAAAACAGAGGCACAACCTTGCAGTCCCGTCAAATGCTAGGTCCAGACTAGTATAGCATCACTTCCTTCATTCTCCTTTGGCCAAAGCAGTCACTGGCCAGCCCTGGTTCAAAAGAAGCGAAACAAAGCTCACTTCTCAAAGGAAGACGTGTCAGAGAATCTGTGACCACAACGAATCATCCACAGTTTAGTTTTTCACCACAAAGTATTTGAATTCCTCATGAATCTAAATACACTCACTTTCTCCCAAGACTTCCTAAGTAGCATCTCATTCCAATACAACATTAGCTCAAAGACGCCGATCTTGTCATATAAATCATAATCAGGAGTGGTGGGGCTTCTTTTTTTATGGTTCCTTGAATATAGTTTCTTTCCATCTAAATACCAGGGACTAAAGACACAGACACACATTTGATTCACAGTGCTGGAACAGATACAGGGCACCTACCATCGACACTTCTGTTTAAAAAGGGGAAAATGAGGAGGTATGTTGTGGTTACTGATATAGAGAAATTCTTAAGTTTTGCCAGGTATATTTTGCCAGTTTCTTTAATTCTTCCCTCTTCTACCTCTTGGGAAAATTATCTGTGGCTCTTACCTCCACCTTCTGGGTTTTTGGTCCTTCTATGAATTGCTTTTTTTTTTCCTAGAAGAAATAGGCCTGATATCTTATACTTCAGCCCAATTTCTGCTGAGTGATTGCAAGCCCTTATAACTTTTGTTCTGAGCTTTCTCTGTCCTTTTACACTCAAAGCTGGTTATATACCAATCAATATATACCAATCAATATATACCAATCAACTTAATTTAAATCCATTTACTGCTTACTTTAACTACATTAAACCATATTCATGCTTATACATTCTTCTAACAAAAGTTCTTCCCTGTCTTGGTTTTGCTGTGAGGTTGTTTTGAAGCAGCACCTGCAAAATTCTTCCAAGTTCTTTTGATCAGCAAAGACAGTCTACAAGACATGCTCTTCAATCTATCTGTGAAATTAGCAACAGGTCTTTTAGCCACACACTACTTTTTTTTTCCTCTGACATGTTTATTTGCTATTAATTTGATTTTTACCTAATGATATTTTTTGCTTTTAGTATCTTTTGATAGATGAACACACCTACATGATTTAGATTTTTTAAAATAGGTATCAGATTCTATCTGTTATCTTTTGCTATGTAACAAACTTCTCTAAAAGTTAGCATGTTACACAGGTTTTATAATAGCTCGTGCTTTTGTGGGTTAGGAATTCAGGTAGGAATATGCTGGGTTATTTTTCCAACATGATGTCACTTACTAGCATTCGACTGGTTGCTGGACTGGTTTAGAGAGTTCAATATGGCTTCCCTCATATCCCCAGTGCCTTGGGGAGGATAACTGGAAGACTGAAGTCAGCTTCCCCCTACCTGCTTCCATGTAATCTGAGGGCGTCTTAACATGATCTTGTCAGAAGAAGAGCTAGACTTCTTAAATGATGGCTCAGGACTCCAAAAGGATCAAGGCAAAAGCTACCAACTTTCCTAAAGACTAGATCCAGAATTGTCACAGCATTGCTTCTGTCACACACTAATGATCAAAGCAGTCACAGTCGAGCTTATATTCAAAGGCAAAGAAGAAGATACCGCCTCTCAGTGAAACACAGTTCACAGAATTTTCAGCCTTCTTAATCCACCACAGTGATTTAACAGAAAGTAAGAAGAGAATAGAGATATAGGTATAAGAGAACTGAATGTTGAACTACCATAATACAAAGTCAATAGGTAATATTTGCAGTTAATACATAAGTAACCAGAGGTATAAATATATTATTTAAAGATTTGGAGATAAGTACTGAAAATAATGGCTTTAAAAGAAAAATGTAGGTACTTCTTGGAGAAAGATTTATGGATAAGGGATAAACAAGGTTTCTGTCATATTTCACTTATAGCCTTTTTAATAATCTTTGATTAGTTTCACTATGTACATAAATTATTTAACACACATTAAAATTAATTTCCAAAGAGTTGTTCCTCACCATTTTTTTTTTTCAATACGATGATTGTGCCCCACCAGCTTAAAATGCAGTTTAAAGAATTTGGCAATGTTATTCTGAAATAAGCAACAAAATAATTCTCCAGAAATTTCTCCCTATCTCTGATTCAGGATAAGTTCAGTAAATCCAAGAATAATAATAGGAATAGAAAAGTTTTGGGTGAGCCAACATCATAATTTCTAGGAAAAAAATTAACTCCCGGCTCGATGGCTCAGCCTGTAATCCCGTGGTTTGGGAGGCCGAAGTGAGTGAATTGCCTGAGCCCGTGGGTTCTAAAACCGTCTGGGCAACTTGGCAAGACCTCATCTCTACAATAAATTTTAAAAAATTAGCTGGACATGGTAGCGCCTGTAGTTCCAGCTACTTGGAAGGCTGAGGCGGAAGGATCGCCGGAGCCCAGCAGGTTGAGGCTGCGGTGGCAAGGAGTGTGCCACTGCACTCCAGCCTGGGCGACAGAGTGAGACTCCAACTAAAAAAAAAAAAAAATTAAATGAGACTATAAATTAATTCAGTATTTGTCACACAGTAAAAATGTGTTAAAGTGTATGCCAATTTTATAATTGAACTCCAAAATAATACCATTGGTAATATTTTTACAGTGCTATGCCTTTGATGGATTGTTTTTCTATACATATTTTTACCTCATCCATCCAACATCTGGATGGTTTCATTGAGCAAGTATTATTATTGTCTTCATTTTCCAAAGCAAGAAAGTGAAGTTCAAATGAGTTAAGTACATTGTCCAAGATCACATGCTTAGTAAGTATCAGCACTGATTTTCTGTTCCAATCCTGAATTTTGTCATCATTCTTGGTAATGGTCTTTCAAAGTTGTATAAGACAACACCCAGAGTGTGGAAAAGAAACAAGACTGTAAATGTGCTTCTGAGCCTGAAAAATACCATGACATTTGAATATTTCACAATAAATAAGAGCAATCCTGACATGTGCAGTAGTAGGACTAGATTTATTTACTATTTCAACATCGATAATAAAATAGTGTTTTCCTTGCCACAAAAAAGTGAACAGAAAAGGAATTAAATTCAGTAGCATTTCAATGAGAATGTTCAAAACTTTTCTCTATTAGGATTGGAATATTACCCAGAATATTGCCAAAGTGGACAGTGCCAAAGTGTATACAGTTTGAACAAACTGCCAACCATTTAAAGTTTGGTTGTAGAAACTCTGGCATGATTTTTTTTTTTTGAGTTGGAGTCTCACTCTGTCGCCCAGACTGGAGTGCAGTGGCCACTCCCGGCCACTGCAGCCTTGACCTGCTGGGCTCCCGTGATCTTTCCAAGCAGCCGGAATTACAGGCATGCGCTACCACGCCCGGCTGATTTTTTGATTTATTGTACAGATGATGTCTCACTGCCCAGGTGGGTCTCGAACCCGTGGGCTCAGGCAATCCACTCACCTCAGCCTCCCAAAGGTGCGGGATTACAGGCTGAGCCACCGAGCCCAGCTGGCATGATTTTTAATAGGAAGGAAAATGGTGGGGCCATCATGGAGCGGTTTCAGAGACACATTTCACAACACAAGGGACTCAGTTGTTCCACTTGAATAGACTGGTGTGGCAATGCATACTTGTTCTCTGAATAGACTCCACTCAGGGACCTGAGACTTTGACTTTAACGGAGAGGCCTGTTATCTTGTGTAGTTGAGCAAACCATTGGGAGGTGTGGGCTTCTAAGTTTGCCAAGAGTTATCTGTGTGACCAGAAGCACATCATACCTGAGTCTCAGGGCTTTCAATTGAACAAATAACATTTTCCAAAGTGTGGTACCAATTTTGTGCCCATCACTGATGACATGCAAGCCACTTTTAGTCAGGACAGAGCTGAAAGTTACAAATTATTTGTTTATTTTAATATGGATTAGTATAAAAACAAAGGATCTGCTCTGAGATTTCATTGATATTATTGTTTGAGATAAACTAAAGTGTGTTTTTAAGTTGTTAAATTTAGTCAAGTTGAATGAAAACAACAGCAAACTGATAGTAAAATAAGTATAGACAAACATAAAATTCTTAGAGATAGAAAAGCCATTGGGAAACACTAGACCAGGGGGTCATTTCTCCTTGAAAATATTATGATATTTTTCTTAAAACTCATCTTAGCATATCAAAACCCATGCTATTTTTTAAAAGATAAGAAAATCAACAACAAAAGAAATATTTCTTTCTACATTAATAAGAACACTAAAATAGTAGCTACTATTAACAACAATATAAGTAAGGTACTCTTATTTTATCTACTAAATATTGAAACAACAGTTCAGAGAGATTAATTTGCCAAGAACCACACATCTAACATGTGGTAGTAGCAGATTCATAGCAGGTTCCCAATAACTGCAAAACTCATGCTATTTTGAAGCTGAAGTTGAATTTGATGGCCAAGGGTTGGGTGGTTGGGGTGCTGAAATCAGACTGCTAGAACTGGCAATTTGACTTCATCATTTTCCAGTTGTTAGACTTTAAACATATTTCTGAACATTCCTGCGCTTTGGTTTCCACATTGTCAAATAGGGCTAATAATAATCGTCTCGTGTTTACTGAGTTCTTCTCAGCATAAAATATCATGGCCAGCATGTAGCAAAACACCTGATGCATAATAAGCTCGTTAATGTCCAAGCTATAGTTGAGGTTGTTTTCATTATTGATATTGTTGGCTTGTTCTTTTTATAATTGAACTTCAAAATCTTGTCCTTGGCATTATCTGTGCAGTGCTGTGCCTTTTTAAAATGATTGTCTTATATGTATGTTTTTGTTTGGAAGGAAAGCCATCTCCTGCCTTTTAAGCAACTGGGTGTATGTATATCATTTCCCTCTGCATCGTCTTGTATCTCACATGAGTCATTGTATTTTTAAAATGCTTACAACACTTGAAATGTCATGTTTCCTAGGCTTTCTGCTTCCATATTTTTCTCCATTCCCCATGTGTAACAGAAGTCTGGAAGACAATTCCATGAAGGATAATTGCTGTTGCTTGCCGTGTGCCTGCTCTGCACCAGCACTTTACGTACATCGTCTCAAACAACCCCCACAATAACACTTGATCTGGCTGTCTTTGTCACGCTTAGAGATAGGGAGTGTGTGGTGTGGAGAGCTTAAGTGACTTGCCCATTCTTTTGCAGATGGAATGTGTCAGAGCCAGGATATATACCTACTTCCATGAGGCTCCATAAGGCATGGCTTCAATTAGCACAACTCGTTGCACACTTAAGATTTACATGCCTTGAGACATTTACATGCCTTGGACTTTCCAGGGGTTTGCTCAGAAGCTGTCAAGTTTGTTTACAGCTGATTCCCATACTACCTCTGTTTTTTAACTGAAGAAATTTTTAGTTTGGGGCTGCAGAAACACAACTCCCATATTTAAATATAAATTTGGACAAGTATCCTCCCAGGACATCATCTGGGTAAAAGAAAATATTTTGTTTGCCTTGTTTAAAAGTGGTGTTCTTATTATTCCAGATGAACACACATTCTTTTTGAGTAGTTTAATATTTTTTCTAATTCAAACTTGATGTTTCATATTGTTTGGCATGTATTTGGTTTTTGTGATGGTCACAAATTGTCAGCAAGGATCTCCAAAGCTCTTACAGTCTTGATCCACAATGCTCATTTTAGCCAACCCCAAAACATTGGAGGAAGATTCGCTTAATACAAACCAAAATTTTCAATTTTTTATGGCTTTAAGACTCTAAAAGAAACTTGGTCTGTTGAGGTAGCGTTGATGCCTGGAACAAAATGTTGGATCTTGTGTGTTTTTTGTTATGTTCTTTTGATTCAGCTCGATGAAGAAAATTTCCAGGAAAATGAGAATTCTGAATTATATTTCTTTTTCTATTATGATTTTGATAGTGATTGAGTTTCCTCAGCTTGCCATTGGCACTGACAGTCATTTTGAAACACTTTCCTCCTCAAGAATTTCAGCTTTAAAGCCCTTAAAATAGCTATTGTTACTCGAAATAACACATGCGAGCTATTGATGTTATATCCTTTAGTAAAAGAGATACCACTAAAGCAGCATCTACCTGAAAACTTAGCACCTTTTCTTCCTCTCTCTGAGCCTTCTACTTTTATGAACCTCTCCTAGATGCCTCATTTATATGTGACTACCCAGTGATATTTGCACTAAGAAAGGGGATATAATTGAGAGGGAATTGAAACTGAAAGACAGATATAGGAAAAGAGAGGGTCGGGAGAGATATTAAAAACTTATCTCTTAAGTGCCTGGCATTGTTTTGAATCCTTGTGTGAATTTAATATGTGACATTATTTAGTTATCACATTAATTTTATTTCCACGTATCTCAGTCTGCATGTATCTCTCTGTGAAGCCACTAGACTCCATGACCTGGGAACAAGCACAGAATAAAACCTGAGATAAGGTTTAGCTAACACAAATTTGATCCTTACTGGGTGTGAACACTTGGGTGATTGGATTCTTTTAGTTTTTTTTTGGCTGGGCACAGTGGTTTATGCCTGAAATCTCAGCACTTTGGGCAGCTAAGGTCAGGAGTTTGAGACCAGCCTGGACAACATAGTAAGATCTCATTGCTACAAAAAAATTAAAAAATAAAAACTAGCCAGGAGTGGCAGTGTGAACCTATAGTCTCAGGTATTCAGAAGGCTGAGGTGGAAGGACCACCCGAGCCCAGGAAGTTGAGGCTGCAGTGAGCTGTGATTCCAACCTGGGTGACAGCGTGACAGTGGAACTCTGATTTAAAAAAAAAACAAAACACAAGTTCTTATTGTCAAACAAAATAATAGTAATAATCTTAAGAATCCTGTCCTAACTTGGACTATCCAGAAGCAGATTCTGAGTCAAAGTTTAGCGTGCAGGGAGTCCCTTGAGAATGACACCTGTAGATGGGGCAGGAAAAGCAGATTGGAGTGATGAACAGTTCAATCCTTAGCTAATATGATTACATTATTCTGTCTACCTCCTGCATTCCTTAGCTTGTTGGTAACAGAAGCAGAAACGATAGAGTACTGGGACTGGGGGTGCTTCAATTCCAGCCCTTTATTTTGTAAATAAATAAGATGAAGTCCTACAAGAGCATTGTTCAAGATCACACAGTTGCTCAGGGTTCACTCATGAGCTAGAAATCAGTTATCTTCATTTTAAACAAGGTATTTATTTACTATATTTGAGATCATTTTTTTCACTGTTACATCACCAGGAATCCTGATATTAATTCTCTTATGGAAGGCATTTTAGTTCATGCTTAATTCAAAGTAGCTCAGAAAATTTATAGTAAATCAAGTCTAAATTAAAATCTGTATACCAAAAGTGGGTCAGCAGATTTATGATGTGACTTTCCAAGCAGCAGATGCTGTCATTTTCTCCACTGAGTTAGAATTGTCAGTTGCTGCACCTGGCAGTTTTCATTTCAAATGGTTGCAGTAAATTCACTTCAAGATGCTACCTGTTCCTCTTTGTAGAAAGCAGAGTTGTCAAAATAGAAAGCCTGATTATAATGGGGTCACAGAATCAGCCTGAGGCTATATTTGCACATCTGGAAACTTTGAATATAACATCCTCAGAGATGAGAACCCTCAATCTTCATAAAAATGTAGAGGGAAAAAACTGATTTGGTGTTCATACTCAAAATGTGTAGATAGAAGGCTGATGGTTTGAAACAAAGCTGAGAAGCAAAATTATGTCAAAAATCAATGTTATTGGAGTTGGTTGAAAGCTAAAGTAAATGAAACAGTGTAATACAATATTGGATAGAGGTCAGAAGTGGTCACAGAGCTTTGGGCAGTCAGTAAGAAGTCCGAGTAAACTCTGTATCTAGCATTTCAAATCACCAGTAACTTCAGATGACATTAGTATATTGTTTTCCTGGTGTTTTAAGTTTGAATTTTACATATGGATTTTGATTTGACTCCTACAGTCACTTATGTTTGCCTCTTTCTTAAGTTAGGAGAAAAATAAGAAGAAAAACTGATATCTGCCTATCACCAGCATTCTTGCAAAATAAGAAAGAATGAGATCATTTAGATCAGTGAATCACAGAGGGTATTTCTTAGTCATCTCCCCTGTGTGTCCTTTTCACTATTTTACTTGAGAGAATTCTGTCCACCCAATTTTAGCCAATGTGTTTAAGGCAAATTAAACTGCTTCCTTAAGTGAGTCCCTCTTGGCCTGGACTGATTATCATATCTCATGCCTCTGGCCATAACAAGTGGTTCAGACATGGGCTCATAACCAGGTTATAGCCTCTGACATGTTGTGGCTACTCCAATAAAGCAGTTCTCTCCATTCTTTCAGTTCTGGTGGTGAAAGGATATAAGGCTTGGAGTCATTTTGTCACCATTAGATGAGCTAGGTTTCACGGGAATCAATATAAAGGAAAACAGAAGACAGGCATAACAAAATGAGGACTAATTGCTTAGTTTGAGTCATCTAAGTCAAGTCATGCATTTGCCCTTTTCAGTTACTAGGATTCCCCAAAATCCCCTTCTGCTTTAGGCAATTTGAGCATGTGTTTGTCTTTTATAGCATAAAAAATAAAATCATTAAATTATCTATCATATTTCAGTCCCTTTAAACAAACCTTACCTGCCCACCAAACCATACCACTAAGAACTCAGAAACAGACTCCATTTGGGGATATTTTTTTCAGACTTTGCCTACTCAGAACTTCCACACTATTTTTCTTTGCTCTTCTTCCCTTTACATCCCCTTTTCAAAAATTTTCTTGATTATTTACCACAAAGCTCATGACTTATTCCAGGAACCCAGGCTGTGGCAATACATTTGGGAGTGCCTTTCCAGGATGACACCAAGCAATCCCCCTTGTGTACAGGTCAGGGCAGGGACTTTGGAGACACACTACACAGCTGGATGGAAGAGGTACACACAATATCTGCTTTTGCTCACTGAGATCTGAGGAGGTTGGATACTTCTGGCTTTCCGCCTCCCTAGAGAAGGAAGACTTAGATCACATTGATGGATGTGTTCCTATGATCAAGGTGAATCCTGGAAAGGACATGGTGAAGAAAGAACATATGTATTTCCAATATAAAGAAAGTGCTAAGCCAGGTGGGAAGTAGAACCTATCTGGAAGCAAAAAACTTGAAGGTACTTCTGAGTTTCTTCCAATTGCATCATCTTTTCCAAATAAAAGAGGTCCTTAGCTTAGGAATCTGGACTACCATAATGTTAATACCTTTACAGCTTGTGATACTCTAAGTTGTTTGGGGTTAGAAGTATAGGCCTCATTTTCTGTACTGCATTCTCTGAGAAAATCAAATAAGCAAAACTTAGTGAGCCAACCTAACAATCAAGAAACATACAGCTCACCTGCTAATTTAACTAACTGACATACAGCCCTTGACTAAGAGAGTGTGGAGGAACCTCAGACAAAAACCCTCATTCCCATCTTAGCAAATAAAAAAATGAGGCTCAAGAGCCTTTTTACACTTGCATGAGATTAAGCTAACACTTAGCCTAGTGCTAGAATGGAATAAAATAACCTGGCCTCCACTCACTGTCCCTGTCCTATAAATACTAAGTCATTCATAGTATAATAATCATACATTTGCCAAAAGCTAATTGAATACCTGCTATGTGCAAGATACAATGCTAGTCACTTTAGATCTAAGTCAATAGGTCAAGTCCATACTTGGAGGACATCAACTTGCTTCACTTTCTATAGCAACATGAAGGCCGCTAATTGCATTTTTACAAGGCAGAACCCAGAGTCAGGGGCTTCAAAGGATCTAAATACATCATTTGGGAAGGTCAATAACTATTATTTAATACCTCCATGTGAAATAAATTACAATAGCTTATTTATAATCACAATTTATTTTCATAGATGGTTATATTAATATTGAGGGCTACCTTTTTTCCTCTTCAGAGCAGTATTAAGGGTAATTTAAAAGCAACAATGCAAATAAAGCTTATGATCCAAACTTCTCGAGATTTTTCTTAAGTAGATTTCATTTTAGAACTTGTCAGCTTATTAAACTGGACTCTTACCATGATCCGTTATTGTCACTCTTGTCTCTATACTTGCGATTCCCAAATCTGTATCTCCATCCAAGGCCTTCTTCCTAGTTCCAGATCCTTATGTTCAAACATATACAAGATTCATTCAGTTAGATATTATATTGAGGCAGCTCAATAGTTCTAAGCTCAGCAGTTCCCAGACAAAGCACTTCATCTTTCTTGCAAAGTTTGCTTCTCTCTCCCCATGTAATTAATGATGCCTAGTTGCCAAAGCTAGACATAACATGTTAAGACATAACATGCAGCCGGACTCGGTGGCTCAGCCTGTAATCCTGCGCCTTTGGGAGGCGGAGGCGAGTGGATTGCCTGAGCCTGCGGGTTCAAGACCCGCCTGGGCAGCGAGACCTCATCTCTACAATAAATCAAAATATCAGCCGGGCGTGGTAGTGCATGCCTGTAATTCCAGCTACTTGGAAGGCTGAGGCGGAAGGATCGCCGGAGCCCAGCAGGTTGAGGCTGCGGTGGCCGGGAGCAGCCACTGCACTCCAGTCTGGGCAACAGAGTGAGACTCCAACTCAAAAAAAAAAAAAAAAAAAAAAAGAGACTAACATGCTACACATGACATGTCCCCGCTACTTCTAATGCCTTGCCCTTTTACCCAATTAGCTACTAAGTCTTATAAATCGCTTCTTAATTGTATCACAAATTTATCTTTTTATTTTAATTCTCACTACTCTACTTGAGACCTTTATTACTTCCTTATTGAACTTCCACTTGTCCTCTGATTCATCCAAAATTCACCATCAGAATTCTACTTCTCCAAAATAGATTAATCATGTTACTTTTCTATCTAAAAATATTTCAACACTTAACTATTACCTGCTTGATAAAGTATAAATTCCCAAGTCTAATATTCTAAATTCCTACAGCCAGACTCCAATTCACATCTCTAATGATGGTTGTGCTTCATCTTAAAATGCAATATTATCTAACCAGACGAAACTACTACCATTATTGTAAAATGACACAGACTTTCATGGCTGCCTTTTATTAGACTCTCTTTCTCCAATTACTTATCTATTAAAATTTTATTAATCAATGTCCACCAAAGTCCAAAATTGAATTTCATCTCCTCTATCAAATCTTTCCCCACCATTCTTCCAAATGGAACTAAGCCCAGTTTTTCTTTCAGTACAATATACTTTTCTTAATATCTGTACTATAGCATTCTTCACTTTGTACTACAGTTTATTACATAACTGTTCATCTCCTTAATTAAAGTATGCACTGTAGGAAAGCCAGGGTCATGCCTTTTGCCCTCTTTGGTATTCCAAACACCTACCGAGATGCCCTACATAGAGAAGGCAATTTGAACCATTATAAAAAAAATAAATGAATAAACTCATGATTATTGAAAGAGAAGTTTTATAATAAGAAATACAAATGTTAGTTAGCTCTGCCTTTGTCTGGTCCAAATCTCTAATGAGAAAAAAGAAAACCTCCCACAGTTAGCTGGGAGCAAAAGAGACATGATGATGAGAGCTCTAAACCTTGATACAACCCATTCCACTCAACTATTGTTTTTCTCTATGACTCTGAGCCCCCTGAAATTATGATGATACCCTACAATCAACTTATTTAGAAACATGTGAAGTCAATACTAACTTGTTTTTGTCTGTATAATTTTTTTTTAAATTCAGTAATTCAAGTATTTGCCTGGGATTCAGTACAACCAGGTCCTAATGGTAGGTTATATTCCTTGAAGGCTCAAAACAGACAGAAAGCTTGGGAAATCCCCAGAGCCCCTCCCTCCACCCTGTCTGGCTGGACACTCTTGGAGAAACACTTGCCAAGGAAAAACCCTACAGTCAGCCATCATTGCCAGCTTTCTCCCACAAGTTCCTCCTCCTGGTTGAATCTAAACCAAAATAAAATGTACTGGTCAACTTTTCACAATCAACTGAGCTTCATGAGAGTAAAGGTTTTTTTTTGTTGTTATTTACCTATGCATCCTTAGGACCTGGAATAATACCCAGCTGCACATTAAGCCCTTGAAGAAATAGTGAATTGCATACTAATATTTATGAAAATAAAGAATTAAATGGATTTCTGTATGCCTGAATTTTTTTTCATACTTTATATGCACGATTTCATTTAAAGTTTATAATCTCCTGAGGATTAACATGAGGCAATTAGAGTGAATTTCTCTACAGAATAAACCAAGATAGAGTTTCCTCGGCACCCAGAAAGAAATGAATCCAGCAGCATGCCCCATGAGTCTTAAAGGAGTGGTAATAACTAGTTAGAAGGAAAAAAAGGAAAAAGAAAAAAATCTTCTGATCTGGTCTGGAACTGGCTGGACACTTGCCTGCACCACCACAGTTCACCACGGTCTCTAGATGCAATGGGGAAAGTGAGTGAGGGGAATTCAGGAGTTCTTGCTACAAACCTGCAGGACCCCCTGAATCTTGTGGGACCTTAGTCCCTCACAAGAAACTGTCTTCCCCACAGCTGTGCTCTCCTGTGGAGTGGTGCAGGAAGAAAGCCTTGTGCAGCACCAGTGACCATTTGCCAGGAAATCAACTCTTGCAGGGTGGAGGAGCTGCTTTCCAACCTGCTTGGGAAGAAATGGGCCCCAAGGGCAAACTGCAGCTGTAGACAGTTCCTGGCTGGTTGAATTGCCTGAAAACACCTGAGGCCCTGAGGCCAGCTGCTCTGTGACATTCCAGTCACAGATGACCTGAGATTGCAGATTGTTTGAGGACAGGTGGGAAGCACTGCTGTAGCAACCTCTCACTCCTGCAACAGCTTTACACTAGTGGCCTGGGACATTCTCCAAATCTCCACTTGGGTAGTTAAGAGTGCACATTTGTGGGTGCTTCAGCTCCTCTCCCCTGTACTCCCCTTGAAGGCTTAAAACAGACAGAAAGCTTGGGAAATCCCCAGAGCCCCTCCCCCTACCCTGTCTGGCTGAACACTCTTGGAGAAACCCTTGCCAAGGAAAAACCCTACATTCAACAGTCATTGCCAGCTTTCTCCCACAAGTTCCTCCTCCTGGTTGAACCTAAACCACAATAAAATTTTTGAAATTCCAGATATAGTATTCAAAAGGTTAATTATAAAATAGATCCATAAACTCCAGGAGTAAATTGAAAGCCAACATAAAGAATTTTTAAAAACAAAACAAAACTATTCAGGACATGAAAAATTATCCAAAAAGATAAATGCCTTTAAAAAATGTAAGCTGAAATTCTGGAAATGAAAGAAGCATTTACTGAAGCACAAAATGCAATGGAAAGCTTTAACAGTAGACTAGAACAAGCAAAAGAAAGGAACCCAAGACTTAAAGACAAAGTTTTTGAATTAACCAATCAGACAACAATAAGGGAAAAAAAGATCAAGAGAATACAACAAAGTCTCCAAGAAATGTGGGATTATGTAAAATGTCCAAACCTAAGAATCATAGGTATTCCTGAGGAAGAAGAAAAAGCAGCAGGTTTAGAAAACTATTTAAGGGAATAATGGAGGAATATTTTCCTGGCCTTGCCAGAGATCTAAACATCCAGATATAAGAAACTCAAAAAATCCCAGAAGATTCATTGCAAAATGGTCATCCTCAAAGCATATAATCATCCTAGTATGCACAGTTAATGTGAAGGGAAAAAAATTAAGAAAAGTGAGATAAAAGCATCAAATAACTTACAAAGGTAAACCTATCAGACTAACAGCAGACTTCTCAGAAGAAGCCCTACAAGCCAGAAGAGAGTGGGGTCCCATCTTCAGTCTCCTCAAACAGAACAATTGTCAGCCAAGGATTTTGTGTCTTGCAAAACTAAGTTCCATAAATGAAAGAAAAATAAAGCCCTTCACAGACAAGCAACACTGAAGGAATTTGTCACAACTAGATTGGCTGTATAAGAAATGTTCAAAGCAGTTCTAAATGCTGAAGCAAAAAGTCAAAATACACAAGTAGAAAAATTCTGGAAATCATAAAGTTCACAGGCTTTATGGAACACCCATATAATATATAAAATAAATAAATAAAGCAACAGATAATGACCAGTATGATGAATAGTGTCTTATATATCATTATTGACTCTGAATATAAACAGTCTCAATGACCCACTAAAAATATATAGACTGTGAAAATGAGTTTAAACACACAGGCACACACACACACACACACACACACACACACACACACACACAAAACTGCTACCTTCAAAAGACCCACTTAACTCACAAAGACACCTGTAGATAAAAGGTAAAAGTTTGGAAAAAGGGAAACCAAAAGCAAGCAAGAGTGGCCATTCTCATATCAGATAAAACAGGCATTTAAATTAGCAACAGTAAAATAACAACAACAACAAAGCTGGTTATATATAATGATACTGCAATCAATCCAATGAGAAGACATAATTTTAAATAGATATGCACCTAACACCAGAGCCCCCAACTTTATAAAACAAATTCTACCAGACCTAAAAAGAATAAGAGAAACAATAATAGTAGGAGATTTCAGCACTCCTCTGATAGCAATAGGTCATCAAGGCAGAAAGTCATCAAAGAAACACTGGAGTTAAACAGGACTCTAGAGGAAATGGAACTAACAGACATCTACAGAACATTCCATAACAAAACTACAGAATACACATTTTTTTCATCAGTGCATGGAACATTCTTCAAGATAGACTATATAATAGGTCACAAATAAAATTTTAATAAATTCAAAAAATCAAAATCATATCAAGCACCACCTCAGAACACAGTGAAATAAAACTAGAAATTATCACCAAGAAGAACTTATGAAACCAAATAAAACATAGACATTAAACAATTTGCTACTGAATGATCCTTGGGTAAACAGTGAAATCAAGATGAAAACTTAAAAATTGTTTAAAATGAATGAATGACAACGATGAAACAAGTAATATCAGAACCTCTGAGACACAAAGTTGTGCTTAGAGAAACATGTACTGTGCTTAAGGTCTACATTAATAAGACTGAAAGACTGCTGAAATATTGACAACCTAATATCACACCTAAAGGAACTAGAAAATCATTACCAAACCAAACCCAAGGCTAACAGAAGAAAAGAAATAATGAGATCAGAGTAGAACTAAACAAAATTAAAATTTTGCTAATTAAAAGAAAAACAATATAGCAGATCAATGAAATAAAAAGTTGGTTCTTAGAAAAGATAAACAAAATTGTTGGACCACTAGCTAGATTAAATGAAGAAACAGAGAAGACTCAAATTAGCTCAGACAGAAATGAATAAGGAAACATTACATGTCATATTACAACTAATATGACAGAATTCAAAAGATTATCCAAGAATATTATGAACACCTCTAAATTTTTGAAAACATACAACCCCCCAACCTTGGGTCAGGAAACAATAGAAATCCTGAACAGACCAATAATGACTAATGAGATTGAAGCAGTAGTTAAAAAGTCTCTCAGCAAAAACAACAACAACAAAATTTCAGGACCTAATAGACTCAATGCTGAATTCGATTAGACTTTCAAAGAAGGACTGGTATGAATTTTACTGAATCAATTCCATAAGATTGAATATAAGGGAATCCTCCCTAATCCATTCCATTAGGCCAGTATCATTCTGATGCCAAAGCCAGGAAAATAAATAAATAAATAAAAGCAGAAAGCTACAGACCAATATCCCTTATAAACATAGATGAAAAAATTCTCAAAAAATACTTGCAAACTAAATTAAATAGCACATTTTTAAAAATGTTTATACTACACCACAATCTAGTGGGTTTTACCCCAGGGATGCAAGGATGGTTCAACATACATAAGTCAATAAATGTGATCATTAACAAAATTCAAGACAAAAATCATAAGATTATTTCAATAGATGCAGAAAAAGCATTTGATAAAATCTAGCATCCCTTAATGATGAAAATAGGAAAAAGGGGAACATTCCTCAAAATAACGATGCTATATATGACAAACTCACAGCCAATGTCATCCTGAGCAGAGAAAAGTTGAACACATTTCCCCTCAGAACTGGAGCAAGGCAAGATGCCATTTTCACCACTAATATTCAATCTTAGTCAGAACAATCAGGTAAGAAAAATAAATAAAGAGAAACTGAACTGGAAAAGAAAAATATCAAACTATCTCTGTATGCTGACAATATGATCGTATACCTAGAGAACCCTAAGGACTCCTCTAAAAGACTCTTGGACTTCATAAATGAATTCAGCAAAGTTTCAGGGCACAAAATTGGCACACACAAGTCAGTAGTACTGCTATACACCAATAGTGAACAAGCTGAGAATCAAATCAAGCACTCAATTCCATTTACAATAGTAACCAAAAAGTTAAAATACCTAGGAATATATGTAACTAAGAAGGTGAAAGATCTCTACAAGGAGAACTACAAAACTCTGATGAAAGAAATTGCAGAGGACACAAACAAATGAAGAAACACATACTCATGGATTGGAAGAATCAACATAATTAAAATAACCATATTAACCAAAGTAATGTACAGATTTAATGTAATCCTTATCAAACTACCAATGTCAATTTTCACACAATTAGAAAAAAAATTCTAAAATTCATATGGAACCAAAAAAGATCCAGAATAGCTAAAGCAATCTAAGTAAAAAAAAAAAAACAAAAAACTGGAGGCATCATGTTACCTGATTTCAAGTTATACTACAAGACTGTAGCAACCTAGACAGCATGGTACTACTACAAGAGAAGACACATGAACCAATGGAACAGAATAGAGGACCCAGAAATAAACCCAAATACCTAAAGCCAACTGATCTCTGACAAAGCATACCCTGTTCAACAAATGGCCCTGGAAAAATTGGATAGCTACCTGCAGAAAATGTAATTTGATCCCTATGTCTCTCCATATACAAAAATTAACCAAGATGGATTAAAGACTTAAATGTCAGACCAGCAACCATAAAAATCCTGGAAGAAAACCTAGGAAAAACTCTTACGTACATCAGCCTAGGCAAATAATTTATGGCTAAAATCCCAAAAGCAAATGCAACAAAAACAAACATAAATATGTGGGACTTAATTAAACTAAAAAGCTTCTGCACAGCAAAGGAAATAATTTAAAAAACAAATAGACAACTTACAGAATGGGATTAGATACTTGTGGACTATATGTCTGACAAGGGTCTAATATCCAGACTCTACAAAGAACACAAACAAATCAGAAAAATACCAGCAAATAACCTCATTAAAAAGTGGGCAAGTAACATGAACAGACATCTCTCAAAAGAAGATATGTAAATGGTCAACAAACATAGGAAAAATGCTCAGCATCATTAATAATCAGGGAAATGCAAACTAAAACCACAATGAGATACCACCTTACATCAGTCAGAATGACAATTATCAAAAATTCAAAAAACAATAGATGCTGGCATGGATGCAGAGAAAAGAAACATTTATACGCTGTTGCTGGGCATGTAAATTTGTACAACCTCTATGGAAAGTGGTATGGGGATTACTCAAAAAACTAAAAGTAGATCTACCATCTGGTTTAGCAATTCCACTATTAGGTATCTATCCTAAGGAACAGAGGCTGTTATATAAAAAAGGCACCTGCACTCACATGTTTATCACAGTACAACTCACAATTGCAAAGATGTGGAATCAACCTAAATGCCCATCAACTTATCAGTGGATAATAAAAATGTAGTATATATACATTATGGAATACTACACAGCCTTAAAAAAGAATACAATCATTCCATTTGCAGCAACATGAATAGAGCCGGAGACCATCACCATAAGTAAACTGACTCAGAAACAGATAACCAAACACCGTATGTTCTCACTCATATGTGGAAACCAAATAGTCACAAAGATGGAATACCAATAAGTGGGGAGTGGGGGTAGGGTTTAGAAACTACCTATAGGGCACAATGTTCACTATCTGGGAAATGGGCCACCTGAGACTAAATCCCCACCACTACGCAGTATTTCATGTAATGAATACACATGTGTACCCCCTTGAGTCTAAAATAAAATAAAAAACAAAAAGTTTATAATCACCCTATAATATGTGTCTCATTAGCTCAACTTTGCAAATGAATACACCAAGGCTCAAAGGGTAAAGATGCTGTTGGGAGATACAAAATTATTTTGCTGCAGCAGGGGCTAACCCCAGGTATACCTATCTAGTTGTTATTTCCTATCTATAAAATCATAATGTTGGAAAAGTTTAAATACACACACGCACACATCGAGACAGAAGAAATACAGACATACTTTCTAGATCAAAAGACATACTGTTGGTTTAGATATTTAAAATTACATCATTCATTACTTATTTTGCTCATAAAATTGTCAGGGTTAACATATTTAGATTTTTACAGATGGTAAAAAATAATAGAATATTTCTGGGATTTGGGAAATTTAGGTTATTTTTTAAATAATTTTTGCCACTGCACTCCAGCCTGGGTGAGAAGAGTGAAACTCCAACTCAAAAAAATAAATAAAACAAAATATAATAACTTTTGTATTTTCCTTCCACCCTCAAAAATAACCAAAATGTCCCTAAGAAACACTTTCAAAATAATTCAAAAAAAATTTTTTTTCCTTCTGGGTTTTCACATCTCTAGGACTAGGTTACCACCAAGGTCTAATCAAGCAATACAAAATTTATTATTGTAATAAAGTGTAAAATGGAATACCAAGAGCCAAAAAATGGATGCCCCAGAGACCAAGTATGAAGAAGAATCAGAAAGGAAAAAGGTAATTATTGCCTGAAGCCATAGTGACAGGCCTCATGGAGGACAAGGGACATGATCTATATTATTGTGGTAGATATTTGGATGCTGTGTCCTTTTAAATTTTTGTTCGTATGGTTTTTGTTTTTGCCTGCTCAAGATCCATTTCACAATTTAATCTTTTTGTTTTTGACTTGTTCTGTTGCTCAGGCTGGAGTGTAGTGATGCACCTGTAGATCACTACAACCTCATACTCCTTGGCAAAGTCGAGTTTATGAGACCTATATTATATACAAATATATATATTTAGAGATAGGATCTTGCTGTGCTTCCCAGGTTTTAATTTTATTTTTCCTTTTAAAACCTGCCCCAAGTACACTGTATTCATTTGCTTTAAAGGCAGACTAACTCCCCACCTAGTATTCCCGATGTATGGGGTAAGTTCTGGTCTTAAATTTGGCCAACCAGAATTACATTGCTTTGTTCAAGGTATATGGTAAATTTAAGTCAATAGAACAAAACATGAGACTTTTGCTAAGACATCTGGGGAAAAAGAAAGCCCCTTTCTACTGGAGAAATTAAGCTTATATGATCAAGTCTGGAGCTGTGGGGATCATTTTGACAATTAATGGAGAAATGTAGGAATGGAGATCCAAGACACACCTTTTGACATAGTTTAATGAGCTCTTGGATCCATTCATTCCTGAAAAAACTAGATGTCCCCATGGATTTTTCACTTGTATCATTCACAAAATTATTTTCATGAGTTAAACCAATTTGAAGTGTTTTTTTCCCTCGCAACTAAGGGAGCCCTAACTAATACAAACATGAATGTGACTTGGCTTAGGAGGGTTGGTGAAAAACAACAAATGCATTTCAAATAAACTACTACTGTCTGTCACGGACAAAGCCCAGATATAGGAACAGATGATACAATGAGATAAAACTAGAGATATTATTTTGGGACCAGGAGTAATATCAAGGTTTACATCAGTCAGATGGGGCCAACAGATAGAAGACTTTAAACGCATTGGAGGAAGACCCTTTACCAATGATGTCAAGAACCAAAATCCTGAATATTTTTGAGCAGTAGCTCGTGATAATATTAATCTGTATCTGTAAAACACTTTATAGCTTTCATAGGATTATTCATGCATTATCTTATTTGATTATCTTGATATTTTGTTTTACAGATGGAGGAACTGGGATTTAGAGAGGTGATATAAACATACATCACTTCAAACTCTTCAATGGGTTCTTCAAACAAATTCAATTTACCAGTGACTGCAATTTCTTGCATTATCTGACCTCTCATTTCATCTCCAGTTTTATCCCATTGCACTACCTACCTTATTTACTATGTACCAGTGTACAGTTTTCATCTTTCATTTATTCAAAAGCACCAGGCCTTTCAGGACTCAGACCTTAAAACAAGCTGTTCCTCTGTCTGTAATCATATGTCTGAGTCTCTTCACCCAATTAATATTGGGCACACCTCAGTTGTCAGCTTTTCCTGAAACGGCTTTCCCTAACCTCTTCCACAACCATATAAAACAAGAGTCATTTATACTTCCTAATACTTTCCCTAACCACTTCCACGACTATATAAAACAAGAGTCATTTATACTTCCTAATACTGTGAGTATCTCTTTCAAAGTATTATAATTATTTGTAATTATTGTTTAATGTGGTTTATTCTATTAACTGTGATTCCTTTGGGTCATTTCTGTTTGGTTCCTGACTACTTATCCAGAACTGAGGATGACGACCCAGAGTGGCCCTGAATCAGAGTTGTTGAGTGTATATAAGCTCTTGTAAGGGTTAAATTAGATAATGCTTGTTAAAATGGGTGATACGGGTGATATTTTACATATATAAACCCCAAGGACCTGAAGTTACCTCCTATAAATTAAGTGTTACTGCTACCAAGTGTTGTGGACAAAGGATGTTTATTAATTCCCTTTATATCTTTATATTCAGAGGAAGGTCACAAGAGTCTTCATAATATAGAGAAGATACTCTTTCTACTTAAGACAGACAGGCTGTGAGGTTAATAGTTCAGTGGTAGGAAAAAATATCATCGTCATTGTAATTATTATCACTAACTTTTTCTGAGCACTCATTATTTGTCAGACACTGTTTCTCATACTTTGCATTCATCTGTTGAGTTAATCCTTGCAATAACCCTATGGAAGGAGTTGCCATTATTGTTTAAATTTTCAGATGAGGAGGCAGATTCAGAGATAATAATAAATGTGCCTCAGATCACATTTGGTCAGAGGTAGAGCCAGGACTAATTCAAGAAATTGTTTCCAGAGCTATGCTCTTAATCACTGAAGCATACTGCCTATTTCATCACCACTATACTCACAGGGGAAGCACAGAAGAACTTAGTGTATATCATTACCAGCTGAGGACAACTGCCTCTGGGTATCAAATAGGGCAGAGTGGTCACACAGAGGGTCTTCTGCTGCATAGTTCCTTGAGCTTCCTTCATTCCCCAGGGGCCCATATGTCAAAAAAAGATCCAGTGGCTATCAAGGTACCTGCCAGGAAAGGTGACAATGACCCATCAACAGACCTGGGAAATGGACCATCAGGCCAGATTACTGGATGAAGATGTTGCAGGGAGTCAGAGTTTGCAACCTGTGGGTACCAAAGTGAGATGGAATAAGCCACAAATCCTCTCAGAGTTTCAACCAAACAGAGACACAGACCAGATCAGCACTTAGAGACACAAGCTTCAGTCTCTATGAGAATCATTAAATTGCATCTGTCTTCCTTGAGTATTAAACTAAATTATAAATAAGAAGAAAGAGTCAGCATTGAAAAACAAGATGTTAGCTTGTACTAATCGGAGGCCCAGTTTGGTGCGAGAAACCAAAATAAGCCTGCTAAGAACCTTACTTGATGGAGATTTGAGTCACTGACTCTTACTGATTTATCTAATTTTTTTAAAGTGGAAAAAAAGGCGGGTATTCCCCAATCTGGTAATTTCCTGCCTCTGGGGTGAAAGATTGAATGTGGAGAAGAGGGAAACATTTAGAAAATCTTAGGAGTTGGGCAGAAACATTCTATCAGCCTCAAATGCTATCAAGACTAGCAGCAACCAATGGGAAAAAGGATATCAAAAGAAGCAAAAAAAAAACAAACAAAAAACCCAGGTGGTTGAAGACTCAAAAGTCTCTCATCATCATGAAGATGCAAAAACTGGGCTTTCCCTACTTTTCTGAAGCCTTCTTGAGAAGAGCAGAAAACAGAGAAAGGTCACCCCAGAAAATCCAAAGAAGTTCATTGAAGAAAGACTGCTAAAGGAATTGTTTAAAGTCCTGATGTCTGTAGGAATAGCAGATGGGATACAGACATAATTTTCAATTTTCTAATCACTGCATTAAAAATATAATAGAAAAAAGAAACAGTAAAATTAATTTGAATAATATATTTTAATTCAAATAGTCAAAATACGATTATTTCAACATCCAGTTATTATATAAATTATTAAATAGATTTATTTTTTCATGCAGTCATTAAATTCTGGTGTACATTTTATATTTACAGCTTATTTCAATTTGCCTAATAAGCCTAATTTTAAAAGTGCCCAAATAGGAATATATTGCTAGTGGTTACATCATTGGACAACACAAGTTAGAAGTACTGAGTTGACTAAATTTAGATTGAGCTATTTTCTTTTAAGGAAGCAGTGCATGAAACTTATTAGGAAGACTAGAACAAACATAGAGCAAATCTAAAAAATTACATTCTGTCTGCATATCGGAGTTACCTTGTGAGTTGGGATTTCAACACCTTCAACCTTTCTTTATTGATAAATCACTTGACATAGTATCTGGCACAATATAAGAGCTCAGAGAGTGTGAACTATTTTATTATTATTATCATCATCATCATTATTAACAGCAAGGACACCAGGTCTCCCGACTTCTAGCCAAATGCCCTTTCCAGAATCCTGGGGGACCTCTTATGTTAGCAATACATTTATACTAAGAATACAACGTCATGAGTGACCACCAGCATTATTAAAACTTGTACTTTGGATTTCTAGTGGTATCAGATCTAAGACACTTCAAATCACCTGCTTGCAAAACAGAGTACTGAAAAACAAGATAATTTCATTTTCCTGTACTGACCTTTAAATTCGCACATGCTGTCTCTATCATGTAGCTCTGACTTCTATGCACCCTGATGCTCTTATTAAAGATGTACGATCCAGGTTACTAGCAGGAAGCAAAGTCCTGCCATGGATGAAAGTCAGTGCTGGGAGGCTGAGTTTTATGTGAGTGTACTTCCAACAATGAAAAGAATTGACAAAGTCACACTCAAGCTATATTCCCACTAATGAATCAACTGAGAAAAATGAAGGCTCAAAATGTTTCATAACTATCTTTTAGTAACATCCTCAGAACTGAAAAAGGAAAAGAATGCATTTTCTTAAGACAACAATTCTTGGGAACGATAGTAACCACATCAAAGCCAGATTATGACACAGAGGGAAGATGGTTAAATACTAATTAAGTCTGTTCTCATAAATGAAGCCTCAGGATACATTTGTTGTTCCTAGTCACTACAAATTTTTAAAGGCTTCGTTTCTCAAGAAATCTGTTCTAAAATGAATAATTCAGTAAATGACTGAAACAGAGGAAAATGTTTATGACCACTGGTGTGACAGAATCATAGGTAGCCAACCTAGGATCCTTAATTATACCCTTTTGCAGGTGAAAAATGTATACTTCCTCACTCAGAGCTGCAAACAGGCAGGGAATGGGTATGAATCAGAGAACTGATTGCATCAGCAGAAAATGATGATTCCATTTATTCCTTTATCACTACATAGTTATTCAGCCACCATGGGCCAGGTACTATGCTAGGTTCTGAGGACCAAAGGGAAGCGTGGTCCTGCCTTCATGGAACTTACAGTTCTGTGGAGGGGAAGAAAAACATCAATCAAATAATTACATGGAAACTTGATAATTTAGATAGATTGAACATATTGCTCCAGAGCCTGTAATCCTGAACATACATTAACTTAAGGCATCTTCCTGCTGGAAATGATCCTCAAATTATAACTAAGGTAATGCAACAAAGGGAAAGACAATGGAGTCATGATAGCATAGCACAAATAGAAGGCTTTTACCAGTTTGAGATACTGAGAAGTGACAGATGAGTAGGGGCATTCTGGAAAAGGTTTCACAACCAGTTCGCTAGGGTAAAAGTGTGATATGTGGTGTCAGCTCATTTCCATGGTGTCAGTACTACTACCATGACTGATTTTAAGCTACCACTGTTGTGTCATTGGATGTGGAGTTGGAAAGAGATGTGCACAATCAGATCTCATAAGCAGATGCAGTCTTGCTCCATATCTTGCTGGATATCATGACAATAAGCTAATACTTGTACAGAGAAGAGATGAGAGGCAGCGAGTTCAATGGGTCCTGAATTCATCTGCTAGGTTTACCATAACAAAGTGTCACAGACTGGGTGACTTAAACAACAGACATTTAATTTCTCACAGTACTGGAGGCTAGACATTTCATATGAAGGTGCCAGCAGGGGTGGTTTTTGGCGAGGGCTCTTTTCCCTGGTGTGTAGATGGCCATTTTCTCCCTATGTCCTCACATGGCCTATCCCATGTGCTCTCAAGGAAGGAGAGAGATCTCTGGTGTCTCTTACTTTTCTTAGACTTTTCTTAGGTTGACACTAGTTCTTAAGTTGATTAGGTCCCCGTCTTTATGACCTCACTTAATCTTAATTACTTCCCTAAAGGCCCTATCTCTAAAAGGGATTAGGACTTTAACATATAAAATTTCGGGGGACACAATTCAGTTCATAACTTGTTCTATACTCTCTTTTTTGCCCAGTGAGGGCATGTATCAGACCTCTGACTCGGGGATTTCCAAACTTCAGGCTAGAGGTAGGAATGGGGGTGTCCTTATAGCCATTATTAGAGACCCACCAGCCATACGTGCACACATAGAATCTACATATAGAATAGTTATCCTGCTATATAAGTAGACCAAAAATTTGTATAAGCAATTGCATATTGTTATGATTGATAAAATAATAATCCATAAATATATTGATAAGTTCATTGCAGCTTTTGTTCATAGAGTATTTTATAGATGAGTAAGTACAACTGGTCTAAATCTGGGAAATGAGATACTGAAACTGGGTCTAGAAAATAAGTAAGAGCTTCCCAGTTGCTAAAGGGGAGAAGACATTCCAGGGGAAGAGCCTATTCACAGCAGTCCCTCAAGGTCCACAGTGTGGGTGGGTGAAGAACAATCTTCCTGGGAAAGACACTGGAGTGAGAGAAGTAGACAGATGTTGGATGTGAAGAGTTTAATTCATACGCTTAGTCGTGAGAGTATCCCCCGGTGACACCAGGCTTTCCACAAAGAAATTTAACCTGGAATGTGACTTGAGATGTGCATTCTAGAGGAATCTCTTGTTAATATGGAAGATGGATTGCAGAATCCAGGATTGGGGAGCATGAAAACCAGTTACAAGGTTGTGCAGTAGTTCTGAAACAGATGATGAGGGCTATGCCGGTGGAGATTCGAAAGATAGGCCAGAATTGGAGCAATGACTCTCACATTTTCCTCTACATACGTGTGGACTAGCTGGTTTTTGTTTTTGCATCAGACTATTTGATGACACAAAGATGATGAATATTGGAGGGACACACTGATTTTCTGCCAACAAAATTGGGTAAAATAAGAACTCAATTTTTTTGGCCTTAGGATAACTGTCTATATGCACACATTATAACTAATATTCTATTTGCAATTTTTACCAAGTAGCCTTTGGAGTAATCTGTATTTTTATTTCGCTTATTTAAACTAGAGTACTCCAGATTAATGCCTTTGGTTTGGAGAACTACCAGGGAGAAAATCCTGTTTGCAAATGAAGGATTTACAACAGATAGGTTTTTTCATGCCTTCAAGCTAAACGATGTTTTGTTTCCTCATTCTTAGAAGCTCAGAATAAGTTTTTTTCTAAAAAACATTTGGAATTTAAACCTGTGTGTGACACCAAGAAATAAAGTCACAAGAGTGGAGTCAATTCCAATCATTGAGAACCTAATTGACTACTGTATTTTATTTTTGCATAATGTTTAGCACACCTAGAAAAATTCAATTCTTATCAAGATACAGTCTTTTTTTTTTTTTTTTTTTTGAGTTGGAGTCTCACTCTGTCGCCCAGACTGGAGTGCGGTGACACGCTGCCGGCCACCACAGCCTTGACCTGCTGGGCTCCGGCGATCCTTCCCCTTAAAGGAACCTGCTTACATGATTTTGTCTTCACCAGGCACTGGTTGGTTCACTTCTCTTTTAAACTCATATCTGTAATGTAGACCATTATATAAACACCATATAAAAATTGTGAGAGGTTTTTCTGAGAATAATCAAACTCACAAACTACAAACTAAAAAGAAAGCATGATTTTCATCCCACAATATTAAAAATAAATCTTTGGTACTTAAATGCATTACTCTATTAAATTCTTATATCAACTTCACATAGTAAGTGCTGTTATTCCCATCATACAGATGAAGGATCTGAAGCTTTACTTGCCTGAAGACATAAAAATCAGAAGTGATTCCAGGAAGAATGCAGACTTTTCTAACTTCAGAGCCTGGGCTTTAACCATGCTGCCACACATGTGCCTTTTTTTTTCATTGCTCCTTTATAGCGCCAGTCAAACCACAGGTCCGGCTGGGCCCATCCCCTGGACTGTCCTTGAATGTTTGTATATGTTCCATTCCTAGCTCAGGACTGTCATCCAACTCCCACCAAGATCATGGCAGTCATTACATAACTCATCCCCCCAAATCAGACTTTCCAAATACAGATCTGATTAGGTCATTGTCCACTCTTAAAACCCTTGAATGATATCACACTGTCTTCATGATAAAACCAAACATTTCCATATCAGTTTTAGAAGACCTTGCATGAGCCTGCCCTACTTGATCCTACAGCCCCTACTTCTCACAATCTATGTTCTAGACACACAAATTACTTGCATCTAATCATCTCATCAAATGCATATGCCACACTCTTTCTTACCTCTGGCACTTTACAGATGATGTTTTCTTAAAGGCCCCAGAAAACTAGAAGGCACTTTAGCTGTACATCAAATCTTCAACCCAAAATAACAAACATTGACAAATGATCCTCTTGAGACACATTTTCATAATACAAAGACAGACCAGCAATTTGCAAAAGTTACACACACACACACACACACACACACACACACACACACACAGTTACATGAACCAAATCTCGTGTGTCATGATTTCCATCCACTGCTCTCTCATTTCTACCATTTGGAGTTACTAGGAAGAATTGTATTATTTTAAATACAATGTTATATTACCAACTACTGAAAGTCAACTCTCAATTCATTCTTTATTTTAATTTTATATCTTGGCATAACGGTGTGTGTGTGTGTGCTGTTTTTATCAGAAGATAGAACAGAGCATAAGACACAAGACAGATAATGGTAAAAATAGTGAACCTTGTACTCCTCAGTCACATTCTAAAACAATAATTCTCAAACTTCCTATATTGCTACCTCACCAAAAAAAATGCATTTCACATTATACTTTATAAATGCATGCACACATGCACACACACATAATCACGTGCTACATAATGATGTTTTGGTCAATGATGGACTGCATATACAACAGTGGTGTAGCATAGAAGCAATATCCTATAACACATAGTCTGAATGTGTAGCCAGTTATACCATTGAGGTTAGTGTAAGTACACTCAGTGGTGTTCATACACTGACAAAATCACCTAACAATATCTTCCTCAGAACATATGTCTATTAAGTGATACATGACTATATATACATATACAGTTGATCCCTGGACATCTCAGGACTTAAGGGAGCTGAGACTATATAGTCAAAAATCTGCATATTACTTTTAATAGCCTTCTATTAGCCAGAGTTGTACTGATAACATAACATTAATTAACACATATTTGTATGTTATATGTATTATATGCTGTATTATTATAATAAAAAGTAAACTAGATAAAATAAAAGGTTATGAAAATCATAAGGAAGAGAAAATACATTTTCAGTACTGTACTATTCTTATCAATAGGGTAGGTTGAATCATCTAAATGAGTCTAAAATGGTGGCCACTGTAGCTCAATTCAACTTTTTCTTTTATATCAAGTCAGGACTTTTCTCTGCTTCTTGGGAACATTTCACCCTCACCAGTGGCACTTCTTTTGTATGGATCCCATGGCGTTATTCAAGGTTTAGGATACTGCATTAAACACAGTGAAAAATATGCAAAAATCACAAGAGACCACATTTTCCTGCAATATGCAAGTTACTGGAGAGATGAATTCTCGCATGGAGCTGATGAGTGTCATTCAGCATTTTAAACAGACACTCCCACACTTGCACTCACCACAATAGTGTCAGGAGATTGCTATAAAGTTATTTCAGTAGTACAACATGCACTACAGTTAATGTTAAGCAGTTATGATTTAATATTGCATCTTTGCATTTGTTTTCATGTCTCTCTACTGCAAATGGCACCATGAATAGGCTGTGTTTCTGTGTGTAAGTTTTTATGAATTTTAACTTTTTGTAATAGACGTATGTATTTTTATGATAGCAAATGATACAACAGACTAGTATCTACATATATTTTTTATACTTTTGATGCAAATTTTTCTTAAGTTTTCTGATATCCCTAGCTACTTAGTTTGCTGTCAGCTTTTTTTTTAAATTGTAGCAAATCTCAAAATATTTTTCAGTATATTTATTGAAACTAGCCATGTATAGGTGGACTTGTGAAGTTCAAACCTGTGCTATTAAAGGATTAACTTAACTGTATATATACTAAGCAAATACACAAAGATGCATGCTACACACACACATACACACACACACACACACACACATACATCACACACATATATAAATACAAATAGATATATAACACACACACATATATATAGATCACTTATTATCTACAATGAACTCTTATTTTCTTTTCCATTTTATTTTTTTAGATATTGGTCATGACTCACAAATTTGTTTCAGAAACTGCTAATGCGTGAAAAACAGCAATTAGAAAAACACTGTTGCACATTAATTCTAGTTGAAATGTTCCTCTTAAAACAGAGGTTCGTGGGCTAAACCAAAGATTCCCATCACACAGTAACCTTAATCAAAAATAAACTTATTCTATGTGGACAGAACACTAAAGCACAATGAGGTTGGTAAACTACCATAGGAACCAGCACAGAGGACCACGTTTGGGTTGTACTGGAACAAAGCAAACAGCAAGGATTTAGGGGTCATAGTGAACTGAACAGTTAAGTCTCTAAAAATAGATGAAAGGATGTGTTCTCAAAAGTGACCTAAGAAATATTCTCTATGCCTTCTTTCACTGCAATGAAAAGAAACCAATAGAGAATGCGTCAACTCCTTATACCTGGACTTTAGACCCATATCTGCCCAAAATGAGCTGAGATAATGAATGCATGCTTTCATTTCAATAGGTCTTAATCTCCTCATTTTAATATTAGGAGTTGGTCTTTTAAACTAGATTAGTGGTCATCAGCCTTATCTATTAACTGGGTAACTCCTAAAAATTCCAGAGCAGAGATCTTCCTTCAGAAAGCTTAGTTTAATTAGTCTGAGAAAGTATCTGGAAATGGGTAATTCTAATGGTGAATCACTGCTGGGCATTGTTGCCTCAGGTAATATCTATGATCCTCAGAGTACACACTGTAATTCTTGTCAGGGGTCAAGACAATGTCCTTTGTTTTCTAGCCTCAGTTCTTTCATCTGTAAAACAGAGTGAATAGTAGTTCCTACCTTAGGAAATAGTCACAAGGATTCAATAAGAAAACATAAATAGTGTCTGTCCTTTGTGCAGCAATGCACACATACACACAAACAAACCTTTAGGTAAATGTGAGCAATGACTCTTATCAATCTGTCTGGTTAAATAACAGCTCACTTAAAAATGAAGTGCAAGTGTGGGCTAGTTTACTCTCCGACTCAAAGTTTAAAATAAATGTTCCTTTTGGCCCCAAATTAAGGAAAACAAAATGTTCGCAGAACACTGGAGAATAAAAGTGACATGATATGATATCTGAATTGCTTTGAAATCCTTAATAAAGAAAGAAACAAAAAATGTGAATACAGTAAATATGACAAACTCTTGGCAACTCTGAAGTCTGTGAGTATATGGGTGTCTATTGTGCTATTCTTTCCACTTTTCTGTTTTTGAAATTTTTCATGCCAAAATATTTTTTAAAAAATACAAAAACTGAGGAAAACATTAACTGTGTCATGACTAGATCTGCAGACAACACACAAAAACAGCTAGTTCCATGAGAATCGAGGAATCTTTCAGAAGAGTTAAGAAAGACGTTTGTGCACAGAGGTAATGGGAAGAAAAAATAAGGTAGTCACTAAATAAATCCAGTTTTTGTCTGTTTTGTTTTGCTATTCAGCTGGTATTTTCTAGAGAAATAACTTAGGCCTAAATATCCAATCCTTAAGCATATTATATAATATAATGGAAAAAACAGGACTACAAAATTCTGTTCTTGTGAAGATGACTTTGCCTGGAAACATCTGAGATCCCTGTATATAAAGGAACATTCAGAGAAATCTCTGCTTTTGGTTTGAACTCTTATGGGAAGTTTTAGTGTTTCAGAAATGTGACCTCTTAAAACCACAGGATGCCTTAGGATCTGTTGATCCGATGGTCTCTTCACTGTTCCCCAAGGAGTCCATAAAGGAGTTCATTCATTCCACAAGCATCCGATGAGTACCTGCTATGTGTCAGACACTGATCTAGTACTCACTGAACAAAACAAACAGTCCTTACCCTGACCTAGAATGGAAGGGGTAGGTTCCTGGTGTTCCAATTGTTAAGTGCTTGCTGTAAGATTCGCTTCATGAGTTAGCAGTCTGTGGTAAGATTTCTTTTAAAGAACAAGCTTTGATAAAAATGAACCCACACAGTTTGAAAACAACGGTTCAATTCTAAGCTCTCATTTTGTGATTAAAATCTTAGGACCCAAAGAGAAACTAAGTTGCCCAAGGTTATGTGCAACTAGTGATAGAGACAGAACTAGGTCATAGCACTGCAGGGTCTTTTCCCCTCCATACGCCAATTTTTTAGTCTCTCCTCTCTTGTCAGATTTGCCTAGTGGGAGCTCACAGATTTGGAGTGAGGTTGGAGTCTAAATCCCAGATAAGTCAGTTATATTTTCCTGGACCTCAGTCTTCCTGGACCTTAGAGGATACATGCAGTTTGGGGAACAAATCAGCCGAAGCATTTTGTACACAATCAATAGACTGTAAAATATTGTACAGATGTTAATAATTATATTCTGAGTCCCTGTGTCTATTGCTTAGTAATGATCAAAGCAAAATAATGGAAGTATGGAGTTATCCCAGTGAAAGGAAAGGAAAATAAGGTGTGTCCATTGGCCAAATTGTTTCTTTTTTTTCCAATTTTTAAATTTTATTGCAAAGATGTGGGGTACATTTCAGGATTAGATATACAAGTGGTCATCGTCCAGGCAAAGTTTGAGTCACATTGTTAAAGCAAAAAATAAAATGCAAAAAAGATCTAGGTTGGATCCTGACCTTGCTGTTTCCTATGCAATGCCAAAGTATGGAGGCCCTCTGTGCAGTGGGTGAGGCTTAAGCCCTAGAAAGCCAGACAGACTCTGAAGTGATTGAACCTCCCTACAGCTCCATTTCTTCGACTGTAAAATGGAGAGGATGACAGTTGAGCCCATTTCATTGGGCTACTCATTGAGATGGTGCTTTTAAAGCCTGTAGCACAATGTTTAGGTCATACTAGTGCTCAGGAATGATCATCTACCATTTTAAATTCTAAACTATGGACAATAACTTCTACCTCATAGCATATTCACGGGGATTTAATGAGCTAAGGGATATTTCACGACCAATAAGTGACTGATGTCTATAAGACATTAAACATATGTTCTTTCCCTTTTCCTTTTCATGAGATATTAAACCAATTGGCAAAACTATACTTTCTAGAGAATTGTAGTCTAAGGGGCATACTGTAAATCCATTCTTCTAAGTGAGTGGCTCTAAAATTTTAGTGCATACCAGAATCTTCAGGAAATGTATTTTTTTTACAGAAAGGCAGTGGTACCTTAGCTCCTTTTCCTAAAGAGAGGGACCCTATAAGCCTGACTTTTAACAAATATTTCCAATGTAATAATAAAAACGATGAGTAAACATTTTCTGAGTGATCTAAGCCCTCGTTCCCCAAAGTGTGGCCCTTGTTCTGGCAGCAACAGCCTCTCCAGGGGATTTGCTAGAAAAGCAAAATCTTCATTTCACAAGCATGTGACGAGTACCTGCTATGTGTCAGACACAGATCAAGTACTCAGTGAACAAAACAAACAGTCTTTACCCTGCTTAGAATGGAATGGGTAGGTTCCTGGTGTTCCTATTGTTAAGTGATTTGTGTGTATGCTATGTGTGTTGTGTGTGTGTGCTTAAGTGTTGCAGTTGAGACGTTTTGGTCTAAGCTCTGTTTCTAGGGAGTTAGGTAACTGATTGTCTACTTGGATCTCAATAGCTGCTTTCTCAAACAAAGTGTCTTCATTGCATTTCCTTATAAATGACAGCTTTAACAAAGATTGATAGAAAAAAATGAGCATATTAAGATATCTCAACGTTTCTACTGAATTAATATCAGAAGTTTCCTCTGTTATATTCTTCAAAGCATTTAAAAGACTACATAATAAATAGATTATAATAGAAAAACACTCTTCTAAAACATTTCTTTCCTGATAATTTTAATTTTTATTTAAAAATGGTAATAACAAGTTGTTAGGAATTTTTCACTGGCTACTACCTCAGGGTTAAATTTGACTCAATTACAGTAACTTCACTGGCCTAGATGTTGTATATGTTAATTCCCTGCCCATTAATGTAGTTTCAGCTTTTCTGATGTTCTTTTAAAGATTTTTTTAAAAAACATAGATATAATTAATATACTGTAAAGTGCACAGTCTGATGATTTTTATGTATGCCTGTCCCCATAAAACAATATAATTTTTTTCATATTCCCACACGTTTATGTTGCACCCCTCCTAGCAAAGAGCTCCCAATCCAAATTGTATTCTGACTTGTAACACCATAGATTGGTTTGGGCCACTCTAAAACATCATATAAATGGAATCATAGGTTATTTAATTATCTGTGTCTGCCTTGTCTCACTTAATATTTTAAGGCCTTTAAAATACATCTGCATTGTGTGCACTGGTAATTTGTCCTTTTTACTTCTGTGTAGTATTCCACTGTATGAATGCATCATAATTTTTTATCCAGGCTTCTTCTGATGGGGATATGAGTTTGGGGGTGTTATGAATAGAGTTGACATGAACATTTGTGCGTGATTATTTTGGTGGATATGCACTGTTATTTCTATTGAGTATATATCCAGAAATAGACTGCCCTTTTAATAGTTTTCTGTGTACACTTGTATTGTTTTTCTGTAAGTGGGTTACACATTAGGGTTTAAAGGATAGAAAAGAATATAAAAGGGATAAGAAGAAGCAACTATAAGAGAAAAATGGAATAAAAAACAACAATTTCAAGATTAGCTATGTACTATCCTATGAGGTGAGGATGCTGGTTAACTGAACCAGATCCCTAGAATTACTTCCTTTTTTTTTTTTGAGTTAGAGTCTCACTCTGTCACCCAGGCTGGAGGGCAGTGACTGCTCCCTGCCACCGCAGCCTCGACCTGCTGGGCTCTGGCAATCCTTCCGCCTCGGCCTTCTGAGTAGCTGGAACTACAGGCGCGCGCTACCATGCCTGGCTAATTTTTTGATTTATTGTAGAGACAAGGTTCTTGCCAAGTTTTAAAATAAGTTTTATGTACCTATTTAAGATTTACACCATGATGTTATGAGATACATATACATAATAAAACTGTTAACATAGAAGGCATATTAACATAGCTGTCATCTCACATAGTTAATTTTTGTGATAAGAGTAGCTAAAACATACTTATGCAATAAACCTCCATAATACAAGACAATTTCATAAACTTTAGTCCTCATGTTGTAAATTAGATTTCTGGATTTGTTCATTCTACATATCTTCTATTCTGTAGTCTTTGACCTATATCTCCACTTTGCCTTCTCCACCCATCCCATGTTAAACACAGTTTTTTTCTCAATCTGTGTGTATTTTAGGTTTTTTTAAATAAAATATTCCAAATATAAGTGAGCTAATGAAATATTTTTCTTTGTGTCTGGCTTATTTTTTTAGCTGACTACCTTCAAGTCCATTCATGTTATGACAAAAGGCAGAATCTCCTTCTTTTGGTAGATTAAATAATATTTCATTGTGTATATGTATGTATATATACATATACATATGTATATATACACACACCACATTTTTTTAATCCATTCATCCCATGAGGTACATTTAGGTTGTTTCCATACCTCAGTTATTGTGAATAATGCTGCAATGAATATGGGAGTGCAGATTTCTTTATAAGGTGTTCGTCTTACCTCTTTTGAGTATATACCTAGAAGAGGGATTGCTGGGTCACAAGGTAGCTCTATATTTGACCTTTGAACTACACAGTCTTGAACTGCACTTGTTCTCTTATGCACAAATTTTCTTTTGCCTCCACCACCCCAAGATAGCAAGACCTCCTTCTCAGGCTACTCAACATGAAGACAATGAGTATAAAGCCCTTTTTGATAATCCACTTTCACTTCAGGAATAGCAAATGTATTTTTCCTCCTCATGATTTTCTTAATAGCATTTTCTTTTCTCTGGCTTGCTTTATTTTAAGAGTACAGTATATGACACATATGATATACAAAATATGAGTTAATTGTGCTATCTGTATGGCTTCCAATCAACAGTAGGCTATAGGCAGTCAAGCTGGGGAGGAGTTAAAAGTTATACATGGATTTCTGACTGTGTGGGGGATTGGCATCTCACACCCTAGCATTGTTCAAGAATCATCTGTATTGCTACTTTCTTTAGGAACCACCATACTGTTTTCCATAATGGCTGTACCAAACTCCATTCCAACTGCGATATAGTAGGATTCCCTTTCCTCCACACCACACCAGCATGTGTTATGTCTTTTTTTTTTTAATAACTTTAGAAGTACAAATGTTTTTTGGTTGCATGGATGCATTGCATAGTGGTGAAAAAGTCTGGGCTTTAAGTGTACCTGTAACCCCCACTAGTGCACACTACCTGATAGGTTATGTACCGTACCATCTTCCCCTTCTGAGTCGCCAATATCCATTATACCTTTCTATATACATTTGCAGATCCTTAGTTTAGCTGCCATTTATAAGTGAGAAAATGTGGCATTTGGTTTTCCATTTCTGTGTTACTTTACTCAGAATAATGGTCTCCAATTCCATTTAAGTTGTTGCAAAAAAACATGATTTTCTTCCTTTTTATGACTGAATATTATCTCATTACACACACACACACACACACACACACACACACACACACACTCCATTATATGTATTCCTATACATATATAGGCATATATGTCATACATTTTCCTTATTCACTAAATCAGTTGATGGGTACTTAGGTTGAGTACCCATCTTTGTAATTGTGGATTGTGTAGCAATAAACACACAAGTGCAGGTGTCTCTTTTGTATAACAACCACTTTGTCTTTGGGTAGATATCAAGTAGTGGAATTGCTGGGTCAAATGATACATCTGCTATTAGTTCTTTGTGAAATCTCCATTCCAATTCCGATAGAGGCTATACTAATTTACATTACCACCAATAGTGTATAAGCATTCCCTTTCCACCACATTCGCACCACCTATTTTTTTTTTTATAATGGCCTTTCTGACTGGTGTAATGTGGTATTTGATTATAGTTTCAATTTGCTTTTCCCTGATGATTAGTGATGCCAAGTATTTTTTCATATGTTTATTGGCCCTCTGTACATCTTCTTTTGAGAAATGTCTGTTCATGTCATTTGCCCACTTTTTAATGGGGTTATTTTATTTTTTTCTTGCAAACTTGTTTGAATTTTTTGTAGATTCTGGATAATAGTCCTATATTAGATGCATAGTTTGTAAACACTTTCTCCCATTCTGTAGGTTGCCTATTTACTTTGTTGATCATTATCTTGCTGTGCAGAAGCTTTTTAGTTTAATTAAGTCCCATTTGTTTTTGTTGTTGTTGTTGCATTTGCTTTTGTCGTTTTAGACAATATATTTGCCTCAATGTCCAAAAAAGTTTTTCCTAGGTTTTCTTCCAGAATTTTTAAGGTTTCAGGTCTGACATTTAAGTCTTCCATCTTGAGTTAATTTTTGTACTGTGAGAGACAAGAATCCAGTTTCATTTTCTGCATGTGGCTGTTCAATTTTCCTAGCACCATTTGCTGAAGAGGAAGTTATTTCCCCAGAATATGTTTTTATCTGCTTTGTCAAAGATCAGCTTGTTGTAAGTACTTGATTATTTATGAGTTATCTATTCCATATCATGGGTCCAAGTGTCTGCCCTTGTACTAGTAACATGCTGCTCTGATTACTATATATGCTTGTGATACAGTTTGAAGTCAGGTAATGTAATGTCTCCAGCTTTGTTCTTTTGCTTAAGATTTCATTAGCTATTCAGGCTCTTTTTAAATTCTATATGATCATTATGTCTAATTCCATGAAAACTGTGGTTGGTTTTTTTGATAGGGATTGCATTTGAATCGGTAGATTACATTGAGCAGTATGGTCCCCTTAACAATGTTGATTCTTCCAATCCCTAGGCATGAGGTATATTTTCCATTTATTTGTGTGCTCTATGATTTCTTTCATCGGTGTTTTGTGCAGAACTCTAAAATTCTTTAGATAAGTCATATCTTCTTTCTGGAGGTGACTATATTCATCCAAAAGTTGTTGATAGATAGATGTCCTCAATGATCCTTTCCAGCTTGATAATCTAGAAATTTGACAAGAAGGTTTTACAAGCAAATATCTGGCCATTTGAAAGGGGAATACATTGAAGAATTTCTTCTAATTAATAGCTTGTGGGAGAAGGATCTTCTACAACTTTTCCTTCAAATGTTGACAATTTTTTCATGCCAGGCCTACTTCTCTCCACTTCCTCCTGAATCCCTCTCTCAGAAACAGGCTTTGTTACTTTCAGTGACCAGAATCCACGAATTCATTGGGCCACATTTACTGGAGGGCAGGTCACTGTGACTTGTCAAGCTGGAGCTCAGGTTGCTCTCGATCTCTTTCTTATTCTGTCTCTTGATGCAATAACATTTCCTGGGCAGAGTTTGAGCTCTAGGGCATATTGGGTCTCCTGTTCGCTTTCCTCTTCCTCATGTGTTTGACTGGGTAAATATACTCTGAAAACTTCGTACCCATCTAAATGTTTCTTCCTCTATAGGCATGTTTTAGTCCATGAACTCCAATATTTAAATTTGGAGGAGACAAAAAGCCACAATTCATTCCCATTTTACCATGCTCTGATGCAAAATTATCAGAGGTCTATTTATTATTGGGTTTTAAATTATTGGTCAACGATTAAGAAAGTATTTTCTTCCAAGTTGAGGATTTGTTTGTATTCCCTCTGGTGTGTAGTTGTCCCTTCATTCAAAACCCCAGGAGGGAAAAGGAGAAGACAGTGGTAAGATTATTCAGAATCCTTCAAGGCCTTCAGAGAGAGGACACAGAGATCACAGAAGTCCTGTACCCAGGGCAACCAAAGGTTGTGTCAAGAAAAGTGCATTGTGAAAATGAGAAGCCATGGGAAGAATACTGTCACTGATGGTATCTTCCAGAGTACCACACTCCATGAACATTCAAGTCACAAACTGACAGGCACATATCATGACAGTTGCTCGGATTGGAATGTCAATGGAAATCAGGCATTAGGGAGAGGTAGGAGCTCTGGGAACACCACACTCTAGCACCTGCCTGCAGGAGGACCAGAACATATCAAGGGTGCGCTGGTCTGGGCAACTGCCACATGTTCTACCTGAGTTTTTCTCTTTAGATAACATATTTACTTACCCTAACATATTTCTTTATTCTAGGGTCTTGTATGCATACCCTATATGTGGAAAGAAAGATGTTTAGAAGAATTAAGTCCCTGCTCTAGCATACATAGCATGTGGTGAAAGCAACTTTAGACTTTGCCTACAAAAACCATGATATCTTCTCTGTGACCAGCTATCTCTAACTATCATTCTGCAAATGAAGAAATTGTAGTTCAGATAGCTTTTGCAAGTTGTCAGAACTGGGGCTAGAGGCTGGAATTCCTGACTCATTTCTGGGTCAACTTCAGTTATACTGCCCTGTTTGTTAATGGCAAAACAGAGCAAAGCTCTATTCGGCTTTCTTTTTTTTTTTTTTTTTTGAGTTGGAATCTCACTCTGTCACCCAGACTGGAGTGCAGAGGCCGCTCCCGGCCACCGCAGCCTCGACCTGCTGGGCTCCGGCGATTCTTCCGCCTCAGCCTTCTGAGTAGCCAGAATTACAGGCGCGCGCTACCACGCCCGGCTAGTTTTTTGATTTATTGTAGAGATGAGGTCTCATGTGCCCAGGCAGGTCTTGAACCCGTGGGCTCAGGCAATCCACTCACCTCAGCCTACCAAAGGTGCAGGATTACAGGCTGAGCCACCGAGCCCGGCTCTATTCGGCTTTCAAAACATTTTCTGAAATGTCATAAAAGGGTTGTCTTGTGATCTCATTTTAAAAGACATTGGCATTGGAATCATATTAACTTGGTGTGAAGCATAGGTCTATTATTTATAGTGTGACATTGGCGATTTACTTAGCTTTCTGTGCTTTGAGGTCCTTGTCCATAAAATGGGCAAAATAGTAGGGCCTTCCTATCCCGTGTTAGAAAGACTAAATGAGATAATCCATCTAATTACCTGATCATCATGTTGAACATAAAGTAACTGCACCACAAAGGGTAGCCATTACTATTCCCATTATATTTCTGACTTATTAACAGATAAAGTGGTTTGACAGAACATCAGAGGTTTTAGAATGGAAAAGGTGATTATTTTGTCTCCATCATACTCACTGTTTTATAAATGTATACTTCCCCAGGGACTTGGATCAGACCTACATATTAGATCAAAGCAAAAGAGCAGTTCAAATCTCTTCTTCATAATTATCCAACCAATTAGTTTATCACAATGTGCCTAAACAAAGCTCCAAAACGCTAGGGATTAAAAGGACAGAGTCCCTTCTCCATAGTTCAGCCAAAGAAAAGGACATCAACAAACAAGAACAGTCTTGTCAAGTAAGTTCTGCTGTGTTAAGAAAGACGAGAAAGCTTATCTGTTTGTGGACACAGGGTCCTCAGACAACCAGAGCAGGCTATCCGCAAGCCCCTTGGTTTGAGGACCTAATAGATCTTCTAGAAGGAACAAGAGAAAATGTTCTGGGGTTAAAAATCAAGTCTGAATCACTGAGAATAAAAATGAGGATCAGGGAAAGATCCCTTGATTCTGAACAAAGCTCTTCTTTTCTCTGGGCCTCTGATCCTTCAATTTTAAAATGAGTAGATGCCCCTATTAGCATTTCAATAAACACTAAACTGGAAATATTTTGACATGCAGCAAGTACACATTAAATATTAATTTAATGATGATAATAATAATGGTATAATTCAGGAGGTTAAAAAAATGTGATTTCTGTAATTCCAGCTACTCGGAAGGCTGAGGCGGAAGGATCGCACGAGCCCAGCAGACCAAGGCTGCGGTGGCCGGGAGCGGCCACTGCACTCCAATCTGGGCGACAGAGTGAGACTCCAACTCAAAAAAAAAAGTGATTTCATTAAAATGTTCACTGAATCCTATCTGTGTCATTTTTTACAAGACCCAGAAAAAAATGTAAAGTTCATTAAAAAAACTGAAAGTGTATGCTCAGAGAAATCAAAGATAACACAGACAAATGAAAAAATATTACATGCTCATGCATTGGAAGAATCAGCATTCTTAAGGTGTCTAACCTATCCAAGGCAATCTACAGATGTAATGCAATACCCATTAAATTACCAGTGTCGCCGGGCTCAGTGGCTCAGCCTGTAATCCCGTGCCTTTGGGAGGCTGAAGTGAGTGGATTGCCTGAACCCACGGGTTCGAGACCCTCCTTGGCAGCGAGACCTCATCTCTACAATAAATCAAAAAATCAGCTGGGCGTGGTAGCACATGCCTGTAATTCCGGCTACTCGGAAGGCTGAGGTGGAAGGATCGCTGGAGCCCAGCAGGTTGAGGCTGCGGCGGCCGGGAGCGGCCACTGCACTCCAGTCTGGGCGACAGAGTGAGACTCCAACTCAAAAAATAAAAAAATAAAAATAAATAAATAAATTACCAGTGTCATTCTTCTCAGACCTGGAAATGACAATACAGAAATTCATATGGAAACATAAACAACCACAAATTGCCAAAACAAGTCTCAGCAAAAGAAACAAAGCAAGAAGTATCACACTTCCAGATTTTAAATTTTATGTAAGGCTACAATAATCAAAACAGCCTGGTATTGGTATCAAAAAAAGGCATACAGACCAATGGAACAGGATAGAGATTTCGAAAGCAAAACCTCAATTTCTTAACCAACTCATTTCGACAAAGCCTTCTCTAACAGCCTGGGGAGAGGAGAACTTATTCAATAAATGATGCTGGAAAACTGGCTGACCAGCTGGGCACTTTAGGAGGCCGAGGCGAATGGATTGCCTCAGCCTGTGGGTTCAATACCAGCCCAGGCAACTTGGCAGGACCTCATCTCTACAATAAAATCAAAAATTAGCCAGACGTGGTTGCATGCACCTGTAGTTCCAGTTACTTGGAAGACTGAGGTGGAAGGATCACCAGAGCCCAGCGGGTCAACACTGGGGTGACTGTGAGCATGCCACTGTACTCCAGTATGGGTGACAGAGTGAAACTCCAATTCAAAGAAAGAGAAAAAGAGAAAGACAGAATGACAGAGAGAGAGAGAGAGAGAGAGAGAGAGAGAGAGAGAGAGAGACAGAAAGAGAGAAAGAGAAAGAAAGAAAAAAAGAAAGAAAGAAAGAAAGAAAATTGACCACATGTAAGAGATTAAAACAAGACCCCTACCTATCACCATATACAAAAATCAACTCTAAATGCATCAAAGACCTAAACATAAAATCCCAAACTATAAGAACCTTAGAAAATGCAGGAGACACCCTTATGAAAATTGGAACTGGCAACCAATTTCTAACCAAAACCTCAAATGCCCATGTCATAAGATATAAGATAGACAAGTGGGGCCTCATCAAACTGAAAAGCTTCTGCAAAGCAAAATAGATAAACCATCATGACAGCAGGGAGATATCCTACAAAATGGGAAAAAATATTTGCCAACTGTATATCTGACAAAGGCCTAACATCTAGGATCTACAAGGAATTCAAACATGCCAAAATGAAAAGAAAAAAAACAAAAAAACAGCCCTATTAAAAAGTGGGCAAAAAATATGAATAGACACTTCTCAAAAGAAGACATACGAGAAGCCAACAGATACTTGAAAAAATGCTCAACCTCATTAGTCATCAAAGAAATGCAAATTAAAACTACACTGAGATACCACCTAACTCCAGTGAGGATGGCCATCATCAATAACTCAAAAAACAACAGATGCTGGAGAGGATGCGGGGAAAAGGGGACACCTCTACACTGTTGGTGGTAATGTGAAACTAGTGCAATCTCTGTGGAAAACAGTGTAGCAATTCCTAAAAGGTCTAAAAATTGGTCTTCCAGCAATCCCCCTTCCGAGAACATGCCCGGAGGAACTCAAATCGCTCTATGAAAAAGATACCTGCATATGCATGTTTATTGCATCATTATTCACAATAGCAAAAACATGGAACCAACCATGCTGCCCATAAAAAGTGGACTGGATAAAAAATGTGGTACATATATACAATGGAATATTACACAACCACAAAGAAGGACAAAATTATAACTTCACAGCAACTTGGATGGATTTAGAGTCTATCATACCCAGTGATCTTTCACAGAAACAAAGAACTGAGTGCCACATGTTCTCACTCATAAGCAGACCCTGAACAATTATCATAATACTATAAGAAAAGGACTGGCAGTGGTGAACTGCCAGGGGGAGGGGCACACTTCATTAATAAGGGTACCTGATCTCAAGCCAGGTGAAGTGGGGACCAAAGTGAGGCCCAAACCTTACCTGTACAGTGACCATATATATTCCTAACCATGAATTGTACCCATCTTTAAAATAATGTTTTTTAAAAAACTGAAAGTGTAGTGATCCTGGGTTGAAGGGTTAAACAGATAGTTTTAACTCCAAAAAAGGGACCCTTCCCACTCCAAATACAGCAGCAGAGGGAGTCAGTGTCCAGCACCTGAACTGCAAACAGCAGCTCTGACTATGGCCACCAGGTAGAGAACAGACCTAGAATTACCAGAAAAACCTTAGTAGGTGGTTACCTAGGAGAATACGGGAACCTTCAGAATCCCTGAAGGAGGATGGAGAAAAATTAAGGGATGGAGGTTACTGTAATTCTCCTGAGTGTGAGGTCAGATTCACAGGTGACTTTTCTGTGTTATTCTAATACCATTCTTCTCCAACCTGGTGTGGCCTAGAGAAGCAGCCACAATGTGTGCATGTTTAAATGACAGATTGGATAAAGCGTCAGGAACACAAAAAGCCAAAAGATAGACTCAGCTGCAGGAAGGAAGGGTGGGATGGGAATGAATGAGGGAAGACTTTACAAGAGTTACTTTGGACCTGGAGACACCAGCAGGCCAGAGGCCATGTAGAGTTAATCCATGGTTGTTTCTTCAGCACTAGTACAATGGCTGGTATGTAGCAGGCAGTCAGTATGCTTGCAAGAACAAGCAGGATCTGAGGCTATTTTTGCCACCGACCACACTTTAAGAATCTGCATGAAGATGTGCCTTATAGCCTCAAATCTGACCCTGCCTCCCACATTTCATAAACTCTTCCATGGCACCTCTGGATCATCAAAATAAACTTCAAATTTGTTAGCATGGCATGGTCTAGTCCCCACCTACCTTTGAGACTCAATATTAACTGAAAAAAAGCAGATCAGTGATTAGGAACAGAAAGTCACTCCAGACAGAGGTACATAAGACCTGGAACATCACCTTCCTCCTCTCCAGAGTCTAACTAACAGACATGAGAATCGATTACCTAAAAGGAGGTAGAATTGTCACTTTTCCCACAGCTAAGAAAGATTGCAAGTATTTGCAAAGGCAAGGCTCTTAAGTGAAAAACATGATGGGTCTTTTACTTCCCATCTCACTTGCAACATTCAACCCAGTCATGGGTGGGACGTCTCCACAGAGAAACCACCCGCCTCGCTCTACAGATCACAGTGATGAAGAAGAAAAGATGAGCCTGTTTATCTTAAGGGATGCAAGTACAAGAGACCTTTGACTTGAGTGACCCTGTACTTGAGCATTCCACAAAGAAGTAAGAAACCCAAGGGATACCTAGCTTCAAGAAAATGACTTTTCTACAAGAAAACCATTATGTTTTGAGCATAGGAATGAGCAAGGGGGTGGTGAAAGAGAGGGACATTTTTGACTCCAGGATGGACCAAAGCAGAAACATAGAAGTAGAAGGATTTCTTGTGATAGGCATAACTTGGGTAAAGGCACAAGAGTGTTTTTCATGATGGAGCACAGAGCATCTATGAATAGGTATTACTGACATGAGTCTCAAAGGTAAGTGGGGATTAGACCATGTCATGCTAATAAACCTGGAGTCTATTCTGATGATCTAGGGGTGCCAAGGGGAAGCTTATAAACGTAGGGGTGGCGGGATCATATTTGATGCTGGAATGCAACTTTTTATTCAGACCCTTAATGTGTGGTAGATGGTAAAAAGTGATCGCAAATCCATTCCATTCCTGCATGCTTACTTATTACTATGCAGCTTTGTAGCTCCTTCCATACAGAGGTGAAGTATAAAGGTCCCCTTCACCAACCTTGATTTTGGACTTGGCCATTTGACTTGCTTTGGCCTGTGATGCTAACAAAGGTTGAGACATGCTTGCACATTAGGCTTTCTCTCTCTTGCTGCATTGAGAATCTTGAGACTACTGTGAAAATGACCTTGAACTAGCCTGCAAGAGGATGAGAAGTCAAGCAGAGGAGATTGCTGCACTGATATAAAGAGCCTACCAACTGTCTAACACGTGAGGGTAACCCTCCTAGGTAATCTAGCCACCAGTCAAGCCACCAGCTAATAAAAGGTGCATGGGCAAGCACAGCAGTGATCAACACACTGATCCAGACTGAAAGAGCTGTCCAGCCAATCCACAAAATAGGAGAGTTGATAGTTTTTTTTAACCTGTTACTTTAAGCTACCAAGCAGCAGTAGGTGGATGGTACAGAATGTAACTTAAATGTCAAAACCACTGTATTCATACCAATATAGTATTGAATGGTAATAGACAAACAGAAGAAATGGACATATAATGCAGAAATCAATCTCAGTAGTTATTTAAAAAGTAATACACGGCAAAGGTAGTATATCAAGAAGGTGGAAAAGAGATAGATTATTTAATCATTAATCCTAGTATAGCTGGTAATCTTTTGAAAGAAAATAAGGCTGGACCATTGGCTTTGTTGGTTCTCAGTCCTTGAGACGATGACTGGAACTATACCATCAGTGTGTATGCCAAAATTCCTACAGCATAAATCCAATAAATAAATAATAATATTGAGAGGAAATAGCAAATGCAGACATAACAGTTAAAAGACTAGTAGCTACAATATACAGAATAATTACATCTTATCAAAAAATAAAATCTATATGTATATAAAGTACAGAAAAAAAATCAACTGGACAGCAAACACACATAAAGATGGCCAAGTTCACTTGCAGACAGGGAGCAAAAAGGTATTACCTTATATACCCATCTGCGGGCAAGAGTTAAAAAGCACAATAACACCGCTTGCTGGCAATGATTGGGGGAATGTACTTACATACAATGTTGTAGAAATGTTATCTATTCAAATCATTTTTAAAAAGAAAACTGGCAACATCTATTCAAATTAAAAATGTACTTTTGACCCAGGAATCTCTTCCAACCCAGGAATCTCACCTCAGGAATCCACCCTATAGAAATAAAAAAGAAAGTATGTAAGAGTATTTTTTTTTTTTTTGCAGTATTGCTTCACAGGGACAAAAAACTGAAAATAAAAGACATGCCCATTAGTAGAATACACCTGAATAAATTTTAGTGCGTCTACCTCATAGAATATTGAGCTACCATTAAAAATGAAGTTGAGAAATGACAGTTAAATTGATGTAATTTCTATTAACTGATAAAAAATAAGATATATATATATAGATATATAGATATATATATACTGTCTGTCTAATGCAAACAGTGAACTCCCAACTCCCTTATTTCTATATTTAGGGTTGAATAGATATCTACATATGTGTAAAGGTTATAAAAGCATGGATAAAGTAGGCATAAACAAATGCACTTCTAGTTGTTAGCATGGGTTGAGTTTGGAGCAAATATATAGCAAGAAAAATAGCAGAAATTGGATACATAAATAGAAGAAAAAGCAAAAAAGGCACTTAATAAAATAGCATATATGGCATAATTATATTTGTGCAAAATATTCATTTATTTATAAATAATTAGAGCAAAAATATATGTATATACAAACATATTTATGTGTGTGTCTGTGTGTATACACATAAACACTGATTTGTAGGAATATCTACCAATTGATTGACAATTTTTTATTGAGAATCTACTAGGTGCCAGGTGTTTTTCTGAGACTACATACGTAAAAAGGAAAGGCACAAACACCCCTGGTAACATGAGGAGATAGAGTAATGAAAGCATTCTCTTTTAACCATAGGTTTATAAAAATGATTCTATGTGATAATACTTATTACTTTAAATTACTCAGGGCTACAGAGACAATCAAGTCTTGAAAGATGGGGACAGAATGTCATGGGTATAGACAGTGTTGCAGTTTTAAGTAGGGTCACTAGGAAGATGCTCGCTGAGAAGGTGATGTTTGAATAAAGACGAGGAAGTGGAAGCAGGGAGACCAGTGAGGAGGCTATAGCAGCAACACAGGTGAGAAATGGCAGTGATTTCAGACAGAATGGAAATGACAAAGAGGTCAGAAGTGGCTGAACTCTGCATGCATTCTGAAGAAAGAGCAAAAAGAATTTGCTGAAGAACTCAGTATGCTGTAACAGAGAAACAGAAGACTTTAGGAAGCTGAGCCAAAAGGAATGATGAAATTTTCACAAACTAAGATGGAGCAGAGCCCAGATTGAGCCAGTATGCAGGGGACAAGAGAAGTAGGAACATCAGGGCTTCCATGTTGAACATGTTAACTTTTAAAAATGTATGAGACAGGCAAAAAGTAATGACAATTAGGCAGTTGAATATACAAGTCTCATATTCAGACAAAGGTCCACTGGGAGGGTATAAATTTGGAAGTCACCAATCTAAGTTTTTTTCTTTTCTTTTAGGGTTGCAGGGTTCATGTGAGGAGTTGCTGCAAAAGTAAATCGTGTACAGATGAGGTTTGGGCTTCTAGCGGGCCCTTTCTCCCTCTGGTAGTGAGCCTGGTGACCACTGTGTAGTCCTCGTTTGCCTTCTTCTTTCCCCTTTCTTTCTCCTTTATCACAGTGCCTAGCAACTGTTGTTCCCACTTTGTGCTTGTGTGTCCAGTGATGAGAACCCACTTACGAATTCACTTTTTTTGTTTCTGTGATAGTTCAGTTAGAACGACAGTCTCCATCAGCATCCATGTTGACGCAAAGGACATCATTTTGCTCTTATTTATGGTCAGCAATCTAAATATTTTTAAAAACATTCACCTGCCTCACGCCTTAGCCATCACTGTGATCTCTGTTGCACTGAAGAGTAGAAAAAGGAGGCCAGAGCTGAACTCTTTTCCTGCCAAGATGACTATTGATGTGACCGATCAAAGTCCTACATGAGGCCGAGAGCCGCAGAGTGCCACGTGAGACAAACACCAGCAAAGAAGCTCATTGAAGCAGAGGACAACGTGAATTGCCAGATGTCCAGCATCACAGTCACGTTCACGCACAGAGATGGCCTAGTGGCACAACTGGAGCGAGTATACATCCATGGCAACAAGATCCGCTTTCTGATTTTGTTTGACTTTCTGAAAAAATGTACCCATGTTAAAGAGCACAGAAAATAAAAACCAGGGCTTAGAGACCAGCCGAGGAAAAGCTACTATTCTGAAGGCCCAAGTGATTGAAAGAGGAAGAGGGCATGGAATGGGACGTGGAAACATCTTCTAGAAGTGAAGATAACTTTCTCTGTTTGACAGAACTTTGCTCTTTTTATTTTAAGTTATCTAAGTTTATGCAGCGGGTGCTTGTGGATATGTCTTAGGTATTGTTTTGGCATCTTTCTTTAGATCAGAGGAAATGTTTAAATCTGATTGTGTGTGGGTTTTTTTTCCCCTTTGAGGCTAAATAAATAAATAAATATGTTTAAAAGTCTTGGAATTGAATAGGATAAGTGAACTAGGGAAGGGGAAAGGTCCAAAAACTAAGCTCTGGATGATAGTAGCCTTGATTTGGGTTCTACATTCATGATATATTGTCAAATGAAAAAAAAAGTTTCAAAGTAATATGTTGAATATGATTCTGTTTGTTCAAAAAATATTTAACTAAACTCTTACATTGCTTTATGTTCCATATGTATGTAAGAATAAGGGGAAAATGGAAAGGGACACATGAGGCTGTCAACACTGACTATCCCAGGGGTATGAAAATGGAGCCATCATTGTGAAGGGGATCATTAATGATGCTTTTACACATCCTCATATTTCTTGTTTATTTTTGCTCATTAAGAATGAAAACATCAGTTTGCTGCCCCTCCCCCCCAAAAAACAGTCATGTTTGATTTCCCTCTAGGTGGGAGCAATAATAGCACAAGCTATCTTCAAAGTACCGTACAAGCACCAAGGCCAAATTAGGTGGGTAGAAAGGCCTCACACTGCTCTGAAAATACACAGCATATCAGCCAGTGATTCCAAGAGAGAAAGCTGGCATTGCAAGTTTGCCTTGAGCAAGAGCTCAGCTCCAGGGAAAGGTTCAGCTCATCTTCTTTGGCCAAGGATGATGGAGCTGGAGAAGAACGGCATCCGATATGAGATGAAAATGGGCAAGCACATCCGTGTAGGATGGGAGGTTCAGATGGAAAACCTATGGAGGAGGCATCCTCAAAGGAGGGGTCTCACATGCTGAGTTGGAACAGGAGGAAGAATCTACACTTACACTGGTCTCAGAAACCATTACTGGGTTGGAAAGAGATATTAACTCTATAGGTTACTGGATGAGCGCATTGGCTCTGGACTCACACTGACTTTGTTTCAGTTCCAGCTCTGACAGTACATTGTCTCACCCAGGGCGAGTCACACTACCTCTTTCTATCTCAGTCTCCTCAGAGGAAGAAGACGTGATGATGATGATGACAATGATAATGATAACAGTATTGGCTTCATAAGAGTGTTTTGATTACATAGGTAATACTTATAAAATTCCTAGTTCAATGCCTGATATATATACATATATATATATATACATATATATATATAAAACAAGCATATAATAAATATTTGCCATATTACATTGCTATAATTCTCTTAGTAAAATTAATTTAGTTAATTCTGTGGGTTCGATTGTGTCTGACAAGAAGATTTGTTGAAGTCTTAATTCCCAACATTGGTAAATAGGAATTTATTTGAAAATAGGATATTTGCAGATGTAATCAAATTAAGATGAGGTCATACTGGGTAAAGGTGAACTCTAAGCCAACGACTGGTGTCCTTATAAGAAGAGGGACATTTGGACACAGACATACAGTAAGAATGCCATGGGAAGGAAAAGGTAGATGTTGGAACAATCCAGCTACAAGTCAAAGAACACCAAGGAGTTTAGCAGCCACCAAAAGCTAGGAGAAGGACACCTGGCATATATCTTCTCAGAGACTCCTGCAGGAACCAACCCTATCGACACTTTGGTTTTAGACTTTAAGCCTCTAGAACTATTGAACAGTAAACTTTTCTTGTTTTAAGCCATCAGGTTTGTAGTAATTTGTTATGGAAGCCAAAGGAGATTAACACAGTTATATATAAAGAAGCAATTGGTGAGCTTTGCTAGAAGTAGCCCCAATACTACAGAAACCACTTTGGTCTGAGAATTTACCTGTCTCATGAATTTGGACAAGCTGATGACTGAACTAAAAAGGAAATATTTCTTTATCTTTTTATTCAGTGGAAACTTAGATAGATTAGTGGATTTTATAATAAGTCAAAGAAGATGAAGACAGTCACAGTCCTTCCTGAGAAATAAATTCTTCACATACATGAGCATTAAATAATTTTCAATGAGACCAAATGAGTTGGATTGAATATCAGCATAGAAAGGTCTTATTGGAGTCCCTGGGTGATCATAATATTATATTAATGCTAAAGGCTCACTTTATTAGAAGACCTAACAAAAATAATAGATATCAGTTGTCATCTTTTTATGTGCCATTCACTATTCTAAACAGTTTGTATTTATTAGCATATTTAATTCACAATGCAACTCTTTTCAATAGGAAGAAAGAGCAGTTGAACTATGGATTTTTTTTTTACTTGTAAAACAGCATTATGTCATGAACTTTGGAAAGTATTCAACACACAAACAGATTCAAACAACAAAGATATACATTCACTTTCTATGATACAGAATTATTACTGGGAAGTGGTTGCCAAGCCAGGAATTATATTACCCGATCTTCATCTAATCTAGATGGGGTCTTGTAACTAGCTTTTGGCCACTGAAATATGAAAAGTCATATGTGTCAAATCTTGGCCAAGAAATTTACTCACTCAGTAACCCTCACCATATTCCCTTTTCCTTTTACATGAGCTTTAGAAGTGGGCTCATGTGTATGGGACATCACAAGCTAGAAGAAGCCTGCATTCCTGCAGCATTGATTAGAGTCAGCCCCAGTAGGGCTGCCCCCTGAGAGGGGAACATTGTTAAGTCACCTTGGGATTCTTTGTTATAGCATTTAGCCTACTCTGGTTACCATTATTTTAGACATCATTATATATTTATTGTCATGTAACTTTCACCTTTAAAAAAAAGAATGGACACTTGAAACTTGGCTGAAGTTATACTGAAGCCATGCCCATCAAATAAATTTCACAGCCTGAGAACTCCTACAACGTATCTAATGTTTGAAGATCTGATCGAGAGAAAAATCTTTCTTAATGCACTTGTTCATTTCTTTCCGGGGGGGGGTACTTCCCGGTAAGGAGACTGTTTTTGTTGTTGTTTTGTTTGTTTGTTTTTGTTTCTTCCCTGAAGTGTTTGAAAATCATGCTTTTGTTGCAGATTGCTGGGTTTCAGACTGTGGCTCCCATCTGTAGAGAGAAAGAGGGTGGCAGTTACACCTGGCTGATTAAACTCACCTAGCCCTTATATCTGGGCAACTAATGAGTCAGGAACCATTTGCAAACATGCCTACAACATTGAGTGGCTAAGCAAATAAAAAACTTGTTCTGCTCAGACAGCAGTGTAAGTTTATAACTGCAATGTTATCTTGAAAGAGAGAAATGGAGAAATGATTATTCACAGTATTTGGTACCATTTTGAGATTGGTCCTTAAAAGTCAGTTTTACCTCTCCTAGTTTTAACTGATTGAAACTGATACAGGAACATTTCCTTAACAATCAAGACTCCATTTTTTCTAGGTAATATATTGGATCATATTTTTGCTTTTTCCTGATTCTATAAACTTGTCATTTATAAACTCAAGCTATACATTGAAGTCCAGGTAGATGGAATGAAGCACTTAGCACAATTCATTGCATGATTCATTGTATGTACTCCGTAAAGATTTATTTCCTTTCTTCCTTATCACTCATTGTCCACTGTCTTGACTATTTAGTCCTGCTGCTGGAACATTGCAGAAGCCAAAGGTAATTTGTAAAGAAATGGGAATGGTTGTGTTGCAATAAAACTTTATTTACAAAACCCACAACTTTAAAATTAAATATCATTTAATTTAAAAAAACAAAATAAACATTTTGAACAGCATTTTGAATATAAGAAAAAGAAAGTACACCAAGTTTAAGGCATTAATTTGAGTGCCCCTAATATGTTCAAGAAAAAGAAAGATCAGTTGACCTGCTTTAGAAGTGGGCACTTCTAGTGAGAAAAAAAAAAAAGAGAGATGTGTGAAGAGAGGTCCGAGAGAGATCAGGATCAGATCAAGCATGGCTCTGTGGGCATTTAAAGTTTAATCTAGCCTTTTGCCTATGTGCTTTTGATGGATTATATATGCAGCAAGGAAAAGAGAAATCAAGATAGATTATTAATATTTTATTTCAGAAACAAAATCATTCAGGATGGGAATCTGAGAGAGTTTGAGAAGTAGAACTCAAATGCTATACTTTAGACAGCATGTGATTTGCAAACCATTTTTCTGACAAAATGCTGTAATGACAATTTGTGATACATTTGTTCAGTCATAAATTCTGATTTTCATCATTCTTGATCTATATTACAATTTGGCACCCTAGAAGGGTAGGCTTTAGGGAAGACAGCAGAAAGTTGAAATATTAATTCTCATACTCTATAGCTGTGTGAATGAGGAAAGCCATCCCCTCTGAGCCTCTCTTTTACATCTGGGATATAACTTTACTATCATCCATCTCACGGAATTATTTTGAAGAAAATTTTTCAATGAACAATCTGACATAAAGTAGGTTCTCCATTTTAAAACGTTGCTTTTTCTCTCATTTATTTATTTAGCACGTATTTCATATTGAGTGTATGCCAGGCACTGTTCCAAGCACTGGGACAAGAAGTGAGTGGAAAAAATCTTAATTCTTCATGAACCACAGAAAAATTCTTGGTGAACAGAGCGGGATATGGGTGTGTGGATGTAGACAGATATTGATATAGACCAATGATTATTGACTAGGTGTGATTTTGTCCCCAAGAGGACATTTGGCAATGTCTGGAATTATTTGGGGTTGTTATATTAAGGGGGAGATGCTATTTGCACCTAGTAGGGAGAGATGAAGGATGCTGCCAGACATGCTGCTATGCACTGGACAGACCGAAATGTCAAAAGCACGCTGACAAGCTGAAATTGTCTGTGTGTGTGAGAGAGAGCGCAAGCAAGAGTGAGTTAACAATAATAATAATAAACTAGGAAGGAAAGTAATAGAGTAGTATAGAGAAATGGTGGGGACTACTTTATGTACAAATATCAGGTGAATTTTCTTTGAAGAAGTGTGTCCTGAATAAAATAGAGACTACCTCATAGTAATATCTGTGAGAATAATTTTTCAGTAGAAGGACTACTAGTACTTTTAACTTTTCACCAGTACAAGTCTGAAAAAAAAGAAAAAACCTTGACTTCTGCTATAAATGTGAATTAAGTTAGTCATTAATTTTTGTTTTCATTTTCAAGCATTTATGAGTTCTTTTTTTCATATTGTGTGCTATGATGATAAAAGCAAAGATTTTGAAGTTTAATAGACTTGGACCAATCCTGAATTAACAATTAATTTCACAATCTTGAAAAATCTCACTTAATATCTTGTAACTCTTGTTTCTTTACCTGTAAAGCAGAGTTGACAATAGCAAATACATAAAGCATTATTGTTTTGAAAACTAAATGAAATTGCTTATTAAAAACACCTATGTCAGTGTCTGACACACAATAGGAATTCAATAAGCAAGCATACTTTTTCTACCCAATTATCATGGGAACGGCAATGGAGAGAGGGTGATCCATTGCTGCCTGACTTTTTGTCTCCTTTAATCACCACCAGTAAGTAAGTGGGCTAAAAATCTCAGAATCATTTTGAATTTCTCATTCTTTCCTCTTCCCTAGCATTCTTCCGCTGAAATATTTCCAAAGTCATACAGATTTAGCCTTCTTGGTAAAAGTAGATGAATATAGTATTTGACAGCTCAAGTATATCAGGAGCTAACCAAGGGAGCTGTCCAACATTGAGTTAGAAATGCAGGACCAGATATAGAAGAAAAGTGAATTCTCATATCGGCATTACAGAAGTCATCCACCTCACAGCAATGCTGGAAAGAATGACATCTTCAAGGAGAGCAAAGATGATTGAGCCTTAGGGAAATCTTTCATTCAAAGGAGAACACTTGTTAAGTAGGTAGGGTGACCTAGACAATGAAGCTTCACAAAAGTCCAAAGAATGTAAGTAGTCAGCAGAATCAGATGTGCTGGAGGAGGATACAGATAGAATAAAAGCTACTAGATCTGGTCATTGCAAGGACACTTGAAACTCTAGTTCACCAGTTTAGTAGAGCTGTGTGAACAGAATCCATTAGAACATAATGCCATATAGGCAGTATATGAATATGACCTTTACAAGATGCTCATAGCAAAAGTAAGTAGAGAGATGGGATACATCTTTAAAAGGAAGTGGGAATGGTGACCTAGAGCCAAAGTGAAAGTTTTGGTTTGGGCAAGCAGAGGTGCAGGAGAAATAGAAGAAAAGCTTTGTGGAGATACAGAAGAGCTGTGAAGGACATCAAAGAGCACTCACCATATATCTCACCATTGTTCTTCCAGTGAGGCAGGAAGTAAAGATGGTAAATGATGAGAGAATAGATGAGGAGTCTGGATGACAATTAAAAAGATTTATAACGGTTGCTTTAAAAATATGTTGGACAGTTGCATGAAAAAATTCTCAGCCTCACTAGTCATCAAAGAAATGCAAATTAAAACTACACTGAGATTCCACCCAACTCCAGGATGGCCGTCATCAATTAACTCAAAAAACAACAGATTCTGAAGAGGATGCAGAGAAAAGGGAACACTTCTACACTGTTGGTGGGGGTGTAAGCTAATACAGCCTCTGTGGAAAAGAGTTTGGCAATTCCTAAAAGATCTAAAAATCGACCTTCCATGTGACCCTACAATCTCCCTACTGGGAATATAGACAGAGGAACTCAAATCACTCTAAGAAAAAGATACCTGCACATGTATGTTTATGTTTATTACAGCATTGTTCACAATAGCAAAAACATGGAACCAACTGCACTTCCCATCAAAAGAGGACTGCATTTTAAAAACGTGGTACATATACACAATGGAACATTATGCAATCATAAAGGACAAAATCATGAACTTTACAGCAACTTGGGTGGACTTAGAGTCTATAATACTGAGTGATCTATCGCAGAAAGAAAGAACTGAGTATCACATGTTCTCACCCATAAGCAGATCTTGAACAATTATCATAATACTATAAGAAAAGGATTGGCAGTAGAGGAAAATTGTCAGGGGAGGTGGGGGGTGGTAGGCGGAATTGGCAGTAGTGGGAATCTGCTGGGGGAAGGCACACCTCATCAACAAGGGTACCTGCATAATAAACATTTGTATACCCAACCCTGAATTGTACCCCACATCTTCAAAATAAAAAAATTAAATAATTAATAAAATAAAATAAAAATATGTTAAAATCTTTAATGATAAATAAATGGCTCCTTAGCTGTGAGCAGAGCCCAACTGAGGTTAAAGAAAATCAACTTGCCATCAACTTGAATACCACACTTGTGTGACTTTCCTTAGCAAGAGTGGCTGTCACAGAGCAGAGCAGAAGTCAACATACTGAACAGTAGATGACCTGAGTCTGCAGGTTGGAAGAATGAGAGCAAAGAAAATTTAAGTTGAAAAAAAATCTCAGAATGGTAACAGGCCCAGAGTTGGTCTGTACTTTCCTGTTCACATTGGCTGTGAAGACAAGGGCAAAAAAAGCTTATTATGTTAGTTGGTCAGTTGTTCATTAAACATGTATTTTACTTCTACCATATATGGGCTGTAAGTGAGGCATTGGGGGAGCAGAACACAACCTCTGCCTTTAAGGATTTCTCTGTTCAATCAAAAAGGGCACCAATCATGACCTACAATGTCTTAGAGATCTTCTGATTCCAAGGAAAGAAAGTAATTGAAATGATCTTAAGCTAAGTAGGAAATTCATTCTAAGGGTAAGAATATATCTCCTAGAATCAAAGGGCAATCTGTACAATTGTTCTTCAATAAGGATTAGAAGCAGGAATAGAAAAGCTCCAAGGTATTCAAGCAACTATCTTTTCAGTTCCTATTTTAACTGAGTTCTATCATCTCTCAGTTCTTTGAGTCTTATTTATCAATCTGCAGTCTGTCTTTCTCTACTGTCTTAGATCTTCCTATCAATGCTATAGCAATCAGTGGTTTATCCAGTTAAAAATCCAAGCAAAAGGATTACCATATGCTAAATCAAATTCTAGAAAGAAAACAAGATTGCTCAACCCTGCTAAGGAATTCATTTGTACTGGATCAGGAGACCACTCTTCTATCAAGGGTTGCAGGATTACCTTGTTCAAAGTATGAGGGAATATGAATGGTGCAGAGACTCAAAAGGAAGAAAAAATATGTTCAAGGGATCATAGTCTCACAGGGAAAATATTGTTTAATTGCTTGTTCTCCTGAAAAACAAATGCATTAAATAAAGAATCACACCTACCATGTATGCATTAATAAGTACTGTATGCCAGGAACTACAATGTGCTTCAGTGAGGTGGGGGGCTTAGAGCCTGACTTTCCTGAAACTTGAGACTAAGATAAAGGTTGCATGCAGGTTGTTCACTTAGGAATGTGCTCAAAGGGAGAATGAGTGAGGTTGGGGGGTAGAACAAAGGAGGAACTCCTGAGATATTTTCTAAAGATTCTCATGAAAAACTCCTGAAAACTCTCTGCTCAGGGGATAAATGGATAGAGCACTTATTCATCCATTTATATCCCCACTGGTCAAGGATGGCAGCACACTTGTTAATAGTCCCACATTTTCCGGTAATCCATACACAATGCATTCCAATCTTCATTGTCAGAAAATAAGACAAGAAACAAGGGGTATTCAGTGCAGGCTAGATGAGGTACTGTCAGAACACACCTGGTAATATGAGTCTAACCTGCATGAAAGTAGCCACTATGGCAGTGACTGCATAAAATATGGGTCCAAGAGAATGCTCAGTTGTGCACACGGGGATTCCTGGACAAGCAACTGCAACATGTAAAAAAGAATGTAAGATCCAGCTTTCAGGAGCTGACCTAGTCAACAGTTCTGTAGTATTTACCAACTGCTGATCATGTGTGAAGAACAATTCTAGAAAATATGTGCAGGGAAGGAGAGAAAGAGTGAGATGAGAGAGAGAGAGAGAGAGAGAGAATATCTCCAAAAAGCAATAGGACAATTATTTTCTGCTACCATTCATATTACACGCAGAATCACATTAATTTCCCCCCAACAACACTGTTGTTTAACTATTCAAGTCTCCAAATAAAGTTGACTAGAGTCACAGTCAGGGTAGTTAAATAATGTATAAAAGTCACAAAGCTAGTGCTGAAATTTAGATCTATTTCATCATAATTGTTTTTCAAGGGTTAAGTAGACACAGCCCCTGACTTCAAGAAATTGCAGTGCTGAGAAAGGGAAAAAAGTATACAGATACAACAATCCCAAGGTGATGTAGGATCCTCTGACCACTCACTGGGAGAAAGTCAATAACTGGAGTTACAATTTCAAAGGTTGGGTGGATGTGCTTCAAAGCATTGATGACAGCTTGATACTAGATGACTTTAGGAAATCTAAGGTACAAAACACACAGACAAGTACGATTTTTTCTTTTCTTTTTTCTTTTTTTTTTTTTGCCATGTAGCACATTTATTAAGGTTTTGAACAGGCTCAGCTACTGGGAATTTTACAAGAGGGAATGAGAAGGAAAGCACACATTCACCTGATGAGCCTAGTTGAATTACTGCCAGGCTGAAGACCTTGGCAAAATGTCAGGACTAGGACCCTGGAGGCAATGAACACGGCAGAGAACTTAGGATAGAGAGTACTATGTCTGTTAATAGGGCAGTTAGTCATTTACAAGGTTGAAATTTGCCTGCTGGGATTCTCTGCTTTCATCTAGAAATTTAATATTTGTGACATACTTTGCATGTTAATAAAATAGCTTCTTACAATATTGTCTTTAGAGGATACACAAACGAAAACTATTGGGGCTGCTCAAGACTATAACTATGACTTGTTTTCCAGGTGGAGTTATGCCAAATCAACATAAATTATAACAAAGCACGGGGATGCTAAGCTGGGTGGAGCTTACTGCCATGAACCCAAGCATCACACTCGTGTGGCTTTCTCTAGCAGTAGAGACTGGCAAGGGGCAAAGCAGAGGAAGACACTGGACAAGATATTGGAAGGTGGGTTGAAGAAGCCAATCTGAGTCTTTGTGGCCAAACACGGTTTCCTAATCATATAGTGAGATCTTTTGGTTAAACATTTTTATTCCTCTCCATTCCTCCCAGCCATAAACAATGCATATGCACACACACACACATACACACAGGAGCATGCACATGTTTAAATAAGGATGCAGGGATGTATAAAAGAGCAGAACACTCAGGAGATACAAGTTCTCCGTCGTTTCTTGCCCCTGAGATATCAACTTGCAATCATTTAAGCAGTCATTTCTTGCTTCTGAGACAGTTCCTTGAGGCTATCTATGATAGCTACCATTTATTCAGTGCTGGGATGAGCCAGGTATCTTCTACTTAATGTTCAACATAACTCTTTGAGATGAGTATTTATTGTGCTCATTTCACAGATGAGGAAGCTTCATCTCAGGAAGATTAAACAACTTGCCCAAAGTCCTCAGCTGGTGAATGATCAGGCTGAGATTCAATTCCACATTTCCCTGAGAGAGAGCTCAGGTCTCCCTAGTGTATATATAGTGCAATCCCCATTCTGGCCAAAGCTTAAGATTTTTTTATCGGGGAGATTTAAAATAGCTTTACCCTTACTTTCTTTTCTGTTTCAGCAAACTTTGATAAAAACCACTACCTCCAACAATAACACTGGCTCAAGACTAAAAAGTGGCAAATTTTTATGTTTCACATCGTTTTTATTTTCTTGTATTTTATGTGTATGTTGGTTGTACTTAAATGATTGCAAGTTAATATTTTTGAAAGATAGACTATGATCCCACTGCCCTAATTTTTTTTTTTTGAGATAGTCTCACTCAGTCGCCCAGGCTGGAGTGCAGTGGCATGCTCACAGTCACTGCAGCCTTCCTGCTGGGCTCAGGTGATCCTTCCACCTCATATTCATTTATTCCACAAACATTTATTGTAGCAAACATCATGTCAGATACTTGAGACAGACAATAAATGGGCCCCTGGGCACAAGAAGTGAGTAATACAACTAAGCTGGAAAAAAAAGGAGACACAGACCAAGATGCAAACTAGAAATAGTGAAACCAATATCACATTGACAGTCTATGTAACGTACTATGAAAGCACAAAAGTCTTGACCAAAACCAAATAAGATATCCTGTGTATTGAAAAGGAAATATTTTTTAACACAACACATGGAAGGAAGGATTTGTCATAATCTGATATGGGAAGGAGGCAGTGTAGCAGGTTGTAATGGTGGCCATGGTGGGAGGTAAATGACAGGTTCAGTTTCAATTTCCTACTAGACTTTCAAATAGAGATGTGAGATAAACAACTGAGTGATGAATATGGAGTTTGGGAGAGAGGCCTGCATTCTTTGACATATTGATAATGTTGAAAGTCTGACATCGGGAAGATTATCAAGGGAATGAATTTGTAAGCAAAGAGAAGAGGGACACACACTGGCAGCTCCAGATGAAGGAGTCAGAAAGTTAAGGGACCAAAAAATGAAACTGAGAAAGAACTATCGGAAAGGTGGGAAGAAAATCAAGAGCCTTTATTTGTCATTGTTGTATAGAATAATTCTTATAATTGTAACTATTTATGAGTTTATAATTTAGTGGCAGTGAATATAATTTACAATATTGTGAAACCATCATCAGTATCCATACACAAAACCTTTTAAATTATTCTCAACAACAGCAACAACAAAAATCTGTGCCCAACAAAAAGTAGCTACTGCTTCCTCACTCCCCACAGCCTCTGGTATCTTCTATTTCCTGTATTTATGGATTTGCCTATTCTAGGTATCTCATATAAGTGGAATTATGCAATATTTGTTCTACCGTGCCTAGTTTATTTATGTAAGCACAATGCTTTTAAGGTTCATCCATGTTATTGCATATACCAAAATTTCATTCTTTTTTATGGCTGATTAATATTCCATTATATGTATCTATCATGTTTTGTTTACCCATTCATCTGCCGATGGACACTTGGATTGTCTCTAACAAACAAGCAAACAAAAGTGAGCTTCTGGCAGATAGGGCAGATTAAGAGGCAAGAGACCAAAAAGGAAGCACCTTCCATCATCGGCATGAGCATTGATGACTGCAAGGGGCTTAAATGAGATGAAAGCACTGGAACTGGAGGAAAGCCCAGCAGACAGATTCTTGTGAGGTGGATTCCTATGCCCTGGCTGGGGAGACCGGGGAGTAGGGTTTCCACTCTACTCCTGAAGCCAGAAGAGGCAAAGAGAGGAGAAGAGTGTAAGATGCCTTCCATGTGGGTAGGTGGTGAGTCTATGGTGTGTAGATGAGAATGGAAAAAGAAGAGTTCTCTAAAGAAGAGAATATGTTACTGTGTAAGGATTCACAGTTGTTTTTTTTTTTTTTTTCTCTTTTCTCCCTCTTTCTTTGTCCCACAATTCTCTCTTCCATTTTCCACTTTTTTACTCTCACCCTGCATCACTGGGGAAAGAAAAGTTAGATGCTGGCGGAAAGAGCCTTGAGGGGAAAGAAAAGTGACAGCAAAAGGAAGACTGCTATCACAAGACTGCTCATGGTGCCAGGAAAAGGAGGAATTCTAAGAAGTGAGCAAAAACAGGAAGAATCAGAGAGCCCCTGGAAACCTGGTGGAGAAGAGAAATGGGACCCTATTAATGGCATATGGGTTATTTTTAATATGAACTAACCATTTGCCTTATGGAAAGTTGTGGGTGTGTATGCGTGCACATGTGTGTATTAGGAGCTACCCTCTGTAATCTTCACACGGACCCAATGTAAGTATACCAGTAGGTGCTTCCTTAGGTCCACTTTTCACTTAAAGATGTTACAATAGGCAGAAACACAGCCATCCAAAAGATATCCACATTTTAATTTCTAAAATGTATGAATGTTAACTTTTATGGCAAAAACACGTTTTTAAGGATTGATTCCATTTAAAACTCGGGGGGAGGATTATTCCGAATTATTCAGTGGATCCTAGATGCAATCAACCATACGTATCTTTCTAAAAGGGAGTTCAGGGAAATTTTACTACACGTTGTGGAGAAGGTGATATGAAGGCAGAGCAGAGAGGTCTGAAGATTACAGTGATGTGACCACAAGCCAAGGAATGTTGGAAGTAGGAAGAGGCACAGAACAGACTCTCTCGTGGGGCATCACAGCACCTGTTAACACCTTGATTTGACATAATGATATTGATTTCAGATTTCTGGTCTCCAGAATTGCAAGGGAATAAATTTCAGCTGTTTTAAGATATGGAGTTTGTGGCAATTTGCTACAGCAGCCAAAGAAATCAAGCAGACACTAAAAGAGTTTAAGAAATTGGCCCAGCCGGGCTCGGTGGCTCAGCCTGTAATCCCGCGCCTTTGGGAGGCTGAGGTGAGTGGATTGCCTGAGCCTGCGGGTTCAAGACCCACCTGGGCAGCAAGACCTCATCTCTACAATAAATAAAAAAATCAGCTGGTCGTGGTAGCGCATGCCTGTAATTCCGGCTACTCGGAAGGCTGAGGTGGAAGGATCGACGGAGCCCAGCAGGTTGAGGCTGCGGTGACCGGGAGCGGCCACTGCACTCCAGTCTGGGCGACAGAATGAGACTCCAACTCAAAAAAAAAAAAAAAAAAAAAAAGAAATTGACCCAAGCCGGGCTCAGTGGCTCAGCCTGTAATCCCGCACCTTTAAGAGGCTGAGGTGAGTGGATTGCCCAAGACTGCAGGTTCGAGACCCACCTGGGCAGGTGAGACCTCATCTCTACAATAAAATCAAAAAATTAGCCGGGCGTGGTAGGGCTCACCTGTAATTCCGGCTACTCGGAAGACTGAGGTGGAAGGATCGACGGAGTCCAGCAGGTCGAGGCTGCGGTGACCGGGAGCGGCCACTGCACTCCAGTCTGGGTGACAGAGTGAGACTCCAAATAAAAAAAAAAAATTAAATAAATAAATAAATTGGCCCAGTAAATGTCCAAGCTTTCTTTAAACCCAGGCAGTCCGATTTGAGCGTCCGTGAACAAAACTGCTGTCACCCCTCCTGCCTACTAGCCTCCTTTAAATGTTTGAGAGAGACAACAATATGGATCTTAATTCCCGTTGGGCTTAATCATTTAACAGTAATACCATGCTGCCAGTCATCTCAGGGGCCCCAACTTGGTAAGCATCACACACAGTATGCAAGTGGCCAACCCCAGGAGTGTATGGTAAGTTGGTGGGAAAGCCAGAACAAGAGCACATGCCTCCAGAGCCTAATAGAGTCCATTAACTCTTGAACCAAGTCTGTGAGAACCTCCTTGGAGTAGCTTTGAACAAAATCTCTGGGAGCCGGAGTGGATAATGTCTACGGAGTTCAGATCCATCCTGTTTGCACAGCCTCAGACCTCCATTCCCCCCCAGAAGGGACAATCCCACCTCAGTGGCTGCCGTGGATTTCACCTTTATGAAAAGGAACACAGAGCTCTGACTTCACAGAGAGAAGCTTCCATGCTTTAGCCATCCCTCATAATCTTCTGTCTCTGGGTGTTTTTCAGGGACTAAAGGAACCACCCTTCTGGAACGGGGGAAGGGAAAACATTTGTTGATGCAATCGTGTACCACACAGTGATGTTTCACTCAACAGCAGATTGTAGATATAACCTGGATTCCATAAGATTGCAATACATATTTTTAATGAACCTTTTCTATGTTCAGATTTGTGTAATACACAAATACTTGGTATTGTGTTACAATTGCCTACAATATTCAGTACAGTAGCATGCTGTATAGGCTTGAAACCTAGGAGAAATAGGCTGGTACCATATAGCCTAAGGGTGTAGTAGACTGTACCATACAGCCATTTAGGTTTTTGTAAGTGCATGCCTAGATGTTTGCACAATCACACAATCGCCTACTGACACATTTCTCAGAATGTATCCCCATTGTTAAACTACAAATGACTATAAAAAAATGTTCCCCTGGATCCTCCCCTTTCCTGAACTGGAGACCTCCCTTAGTCAGACTTTAGAACAAAATTAAAAGCCTTTTTTAAAAGGTTTCACATTTCCGTGAAAAAATTTCTTCTTTCTCTGAAGATTTGCCAAATGTCTCAGTCCTGAGATGCCATCTCATCTGTGTCCCTCAGCACCATGGTAGCCCCTCATCTGAGGTCTGGTGTCAGGGGGTGAAGCTGTCCCTGCAGTTGTAGCCCTGCCCGGCCCGTGTCCTGCCACACCCTCCACCACTCACGCATTTTGTTCCAGGCACTGGGATTCGTCAGTTCGCCCTCTGTACAGACTGTTCCTTCTTTTCACAACAGCCCCTCTGTGCCCTCTGGGACACATATACGCACAGCTCTGTCTCCCTAAGGTTGACATGGTTGTTTCTAAGGTGTTACTCCACAGCCAGTTCCTCTGAGAAGCCCTCCTTGACCAAACAGCCACTAGACCTGAGTCTTGCTCATCTCTGGACTCCCCTAGACCCTGTGCTCATCTTAGTGGTAGCCTGTTGCACAAGGCAATTGTAATAGACTATTGGATTGTCTGTGTCTCTGCAAACAAGGACTTTATTTCATGTACTCGTCTTTTTAAATTCAGAATCCTAGCACATCTCAGGGGTTAACTAAGGGTTTGTAAATGATTGACTGAAAGTGCAAGCAAATGGGTGGCTTTGGATATGTGTGTGTCTAAAGACTGTGTTCCTCATCAGATAGTCTAGCATGGAGACAATACACCACACTCTTCTCTCTGTCCTTCGTAAGGCCTTGCCCAGAGCAAGTGTTCGATACTGTATTATTGATTGATTCCTATCAAAAATTAATCTTGATTGAAGAAATTTCAGATATTACTGATGGTATTAACCTGAGGGCCCTGAATTTTAATAACCTAGACCAAGAATCCATTTTCAACACGCTATTCCTCACAGCTCCCAGGATAAATCCTTTAACACAATGGACTGCTCACTGTTTTGCAACAGCACATATAATTAAATATCTCTGTGCCTGTGCCGATGCCTTTGTCTTTACCTAGAGTGCCATTTGCCTTCTGTCCAGCTAGACTACCCTTCCCATGTCCCAAGGCCCAGCTGAAATGCCCTCCGTCCCCAGCCAGATTTCTATTACACTTCGTCCCCACTTTTATTGTAGCATTTTCTGTACTTGAATTGGTGTCATTGCTTAAGCGTTGGTCCCATGATGCTGTAAAATGTCTGGAAATAAAACAGTTCTAGAACCTGTCCTGAGGCCTGGAACACGGAGGTGCCCCATAAGTATCTGATAAATGAATAAATGCATGATACCAGTTTGACCAAACCAGAGAGTACACAGTGACAACAATTTTTTACTGTTAGAGTCATTTTCCAGAAAAAAAAATAATAATCTGAGACATACAAAAGATAAGAAGCCAAGCCTAGGTGTGTATAGTAAGTTAGTGGGGTAGCCAGAACAAGAACCCAAGCCTCAAGAGACCAGCCTGACACCTTTGTCACTCATCAGCCCTGACAGGCTACTGTTTGGTCTTCTACCCAATTTTCTTTATTGTTGACAGCACAGGCAGTATTTGGAGTTCACCCAGGGGCTGAGTGAAGGTCTTGGTTCCCTGGGAGTCCTTGTACTTTCTTGACTCCAGAAAGCAAGAAACTCATTGTTCCAGCCAGATGTGTCCTCCCTGGGGAAGCTGCAGACAAACTTGATTAGCTCCCTCTTAATAGTCTATGAAATGCAAATGTGTCCTACTCACACACCAGTGACATCCTTTGTCTGCTTCTGTGCAGGGGCCGAGAATGCCAATTAAATGCCAAGGCTCACTTAACAGGTGTGCTGATTGCCTCTGCAGAATGATTTACCGGAGCAGCGCTCCCGGGTGTGAAGCAGACGAGAAAGAACATTCTGTCTCCCCCTGCTCCCCACCTTGGTTATTAGCTTTTGCATTTGGCCTTTGTTGCCAATAGCTAACTTTTTTCCCTCTAAAAACAAAATCTGAATCATGTTACATACGTACAAGCTAAACCAGTAGCATTTCTTATCTGTAACCTCCCTTTCACCACTGCACCCCCTCCATGCAGTCCCCCAATCTTTGTCCAGCACCACCTCAGCTCTGGCCTCCCTACTCACAGTTTTCTGAGTGATCTTCTTGAGAGGACAAAGCTCTCCATCTGTGATTTTCCTACCCAAAAGACTACAGTGACTTATCTCCACTAGTGGAGATGGCTTGTTTAATGATAAGGTCTGATGTCTGCAGTCCTTGACTTAACCTAAATACCTAACTAAATTACTTACCTAGGCAACTGTCCACTCAATCAAGTGCATGTTTTTCAGCCAGACACTCAAGATCCTCTGTATGTTGGACCCACCCTATTTTTACAAGATAATCTCGCACTACACTGTCAGCCCACCATGAAATTTATGCCCTACTTTTTACACCTGCTTCTTCAAGCAAACTTTTGAGTTGCTTTCCTCTGCATCCTCAGTTTGGTGGCATAACCTTTCCTCCAGAGCTGCCTCCTGCAAAAATACATTTGCCGTTCTCCTTAATCAGAACTTCTTTCTCTTTTCCCCACAATTCCAAAGTTATTGAGGTAGAATGATCAGTCTTTGAGTATTTATTATATATGTCAGACACATGTCAGTTGCTTTAGATGCATAAATATCATCTTTACGAAGTAAGATACTGTTATTCTCATTTTACGGATAAGAAAACTGAGTCTCTGAGTGATAAAATGACTTGCCTAGTGCCACTGAGTTAATAAAAGGCATGACCTAGCTTTAAACGCAACTATGCAGTGATTCCAACACACTAGCTCTTGTCTTATATGTATGTGTTGGGACTCTGGGTAGAGTATTTTTTACTGAGTATCAAGTACAAGAGAGTTATTCATTTCTGTGACTACCTCTATCACCACGTTATAAATCCTGAAAGAAGAGAAAACTTGTCATTTTCACCTGTGTATCACTCCTTGTCAAAAGTAGAAGCTCAGAAGTAGATGCTGCTAAAATGTTTTAAAGCAATTCAGTCTGTCCTTAAAAAATAAGGAAAAAAGATGTTTGTCCCTCTATGCTTAAGGATGTCTATACATGCATTGTATTAACATGTGAATTTTAATCCACCTGGCATAGAGGCTGGGATCACTGGTGAAGTTTACAACCAATGCCCACAGCTGGGAAGTCACAAGGGTATCCATTTAATGTGCACAGGTTATAAAATCAAATAATATTACCCAGACCCATTAGAGCACAGCGCTCCCATCACCTTTGGTTTCCACCCTCCACTCATCCAGGGTCCTACCCAGAAAAAAGCATTGCCCATCCCTGCTGCCTTCCGAAGTCTGACTTCCTCCCCCAGGTCTGTAGCCAAGATGACAGGCCCTGCTGCTCTCAGAGGGAGCTGCAGAGAAGCTTGCCCAAAGACAATTTTCATTTCAAAGCTCAAACATGAAAAGCGCTCCCTTGCTGGGTAAATGAACCCACTGTTTTCTTGCTAAATCAAGCTCTGTTGAAGGGAAACTGGAGAATGAAACTGGCAGAAGAATTGAGGAGAGGGAGAGTGGAAAACACAACTTTGATCGCCTCTTTCTTTTTTTTTTTTTTTCAATTTCTCAGCTAAGCTGAATAAATGAACTATGTTTTCCTGAAGTGCATTGAGAAAGGCAGCTAGTGGAGAGGGCTTGCTTAATAATAAGGTCTGATGTCAGTGGCCCTCCATCTAACTTAAATGGGTAATTAAACTGCTTACCCCAGCACCCAGACCCCTACAGCGTTGGGACTTTCAGTTTGGGGGAAGGTCATAAACATCTCTCTTCCTTTTGTACAGAGGTGTAAGTTCAACTTCCTGGAACCCAGTACTCACACAGTGGCAGACTTTTAGTACCTCTGGAAAACTGCCCCCCAAAATGCAAGTTTTTCACAGTGGGCAAGGAGCAGATTCTGTCTTCCTTGAATCCCTCAGGCTGCCTTTGGGTCTGAGCCATCTCTTCTATAACAATAGAAAAGATGGCTAATGGTTGGATGATTTGTAAAACCCAGTTACTCAGTTTCCTGGCAAAAGAACAGAATGGTTGTTAGCAGGGGCTGGGGGGCAGGGGGATTGGGAAGGTGTTGATCAAAGAATGCAAAATACCACTTAGAACGAAAAAATAAGTTTAGGAGCTCTGCATATCCAACATGGCTATTATACTTAATAACAATCTATCAAATACTAAAAAATTGCTAAGAGAGTAGATTTTAAATGTCCTCGTCACATTAAAAAAGTATACGGGATAATAATATGCTAATTAGATTGATTTTATCATTCCACAATGTATACATATATCAAAACATCATGCTATTCCATAAATATAGATACATAACTTTATTTTTCACTTAAAAATGAATTAAAATTGTCAAAATGGAAAGAAATCAGTCTTTTTCTCTCTGGGAAGATCCACAACTTCAGATAGTTATAAGAGATCTCCTCACAAAGTAGGGAGGAGGATGGGAACAGGTGTAGACATAAAGTGCAGCCGGTCATCCCCATGTCAGGAAAGGAGGAAAAGATCCTCTTCACTTTCTCAGAGGATCTCTGTGACTCTATCCAGGTTTATGTCCTATGATTTTAAGGACACATACTTATTACCCCTCAGACTGAAACAACAATCACAACAATGGCCAAAAAACAAAACAAAACAAAAACCCTTTCACTACCATTTGACTCTTTATCCTGGTATTACTAGTAAAACATCTCTAATCAGTTCTTGGACAGCCACCTTCAGCTGTCTACCCTTCTTTTACTGTATGGTCCCTCCGCCAAGGATTTTGAGGGAGATAAAAGAACATACACACACACACACAAGTTGGGTAGGATTTAGTTGCTGTTGAGGCTGGAATATAACTAGAGCTAAATCTCAGCACCTAATGCACTCAATAGGGATCTCAGATGGGGCCACAGGGAACATCTCACTTTCACTAAGTGAAGCACAATGCTCTATCAGTTTTCCAGCTCTGTTTTAATTCTTTCAATGTCTAAGCCCCAGCTGCAAATATTAACACACTACGGGCGATTACAAAGAAAAGCAGAGAGAACAAAGATAATGCCTTCTTCTATTTGAGAACAAAACCAGCCCCTCTCCTTTCAATTACATGGAAAAAAAAATTCAAAAGAGGAAGAAACAGAGAGAGAGACAGAGAAAAGCAGAGACAAAGAAAGAGACAGAGATAGAGACAAAAAAAAATTTGTGAGATGGCTGGACTTGCTCCCATTATAATCTCTGGTTCAACTTATCAGTGAAGCCAAATGTACTGAAGAGGTATGGAAAGACAGACAGATGGAGATGTCTCTTTACCGCCTGAGTTGTACTTTGACCCTACCTGATTTACTGTACAAAAGAAAACCCTCATCCATGTATCCTTCTTAAAACATACTGTAATTCCACCCTCTAGTGAACAAGGCCAAACAGTGGTTTGAATATGGCTAGTAGCGTTCCTCTCTTTAGGGACATGATGCAAGAAAGACTAAAAGGACCACACAGGAGAGACATGATATTCTGGATATAACTGTGACATAGTATTATGTAGAAGAAAATGGAAAGTTGAAGTGACAACAACAGTGGAAGAAATGTGTCTGAATGTTCAGGATACAATTTAAAATTGGGCAGGACACATACTGTTTCAAATATCACAGCCTCAAAGAGTGTGAAATGTAGAAAAAGCGTAGGCTTTAGAGTCAAAAAGGACTTCTGGCTCTGAATATGTGATTCTGCTAATCATATTTTTTTAAAAAAACAAAACCTGGATGAATGCATAAAAAATCTAGTTGAAGACTCTGAAAGGTAGAGAAGAGAAGGATGCCTGGCTGGGGATCTTGGGCTTTGAGTAAGGAAAAAACACCACTCCTGGGCGCAGTCAATGAGCAGTAGTGTCCTCTCCCCTGCCCAGTGGATACTATGGTCACTGTAGGGTAAAGTCTTGTCATCTATGAAGCACACAATTAAGCAAATCAAAATAGCATTTCATAGCTGGGCTCCGTGGCTCAGCCTGTAATCCCAGTGCTTTGGGAGGCTGAGGCGAGTGGATTGCCTAAGCCCACAGGTTCGAGACCCACCCAGGCAACTTGGCGAGACCTCATCTTTACAATAAAGTTAAATAAGTTAGCCGGGTTTGGTAACACGTGCCTGTAGTTCCAGCTACTTGGAAGGCTGAGGCGGAAGGATCGCCAGAGCCCAGCAGGTCGAGGCTGTAGTGGCCGGGAGCGTGCCACTGCACTCCAGTCTGGGCGACAGAGTGAGACTCCAACTCAAAGAAAGAAAGAAAATAGAGCTTCACAAACTTCAAACACTAACTAGACATCTGAACCACAAAAACGAGCCAGGATATGAGTTCTAAACCTAAACAGGTTAACTACCTGAAAAAACAGATGATTTAAATGGCAAAAAAACAGTTTTATAACTCGATACTCCAAATGTCTAGGATATAGTTCAAATTATTCACTAGACCAAGAAACAGGAAAATCTCAACTTGAATTTAAGAAAATTAACACCAACACTGAAGTGACACATATGCTGAAATTACTGGACAATGATTTAAAGACAACAGTAATACAAATGTTCCAATGAGCAATTACAAACACTTTTGAAACAACATAAGAGAGAAACTAGAAGACACAAAGAAGAATCAAATGATATTTTAATTCTGAGACAAAATAATTGGAATAGACTAAAAAGTACTTAAATTAATGTATTATGGAAAAATCTTGTTATTCTGTTAAAATGACAACCTGTTAGAATTCTGGATGCATGAATTTCTCTCTCTGAGCTTAGGTTTAAGTCCTGTGCAAACTGATGATATACAAAATCTCTTAGAGTTATTGGAAGAATTAAATGCGAGGGATCTTGGGCTTAAGTAAAAAATAAATAAAATAAACACCACTCCTGGGTGCAGCCAAAAAGCAGTAAAAAGATAGCACCTTTTCTCCTTCCCAGGGGACACTATAAATAAATATCAACAACAACCAAAAACAAACAAACAAAAAACATGTATTAGTTATCCATTGCTACCTTACAAACTACCCCAAAACTCAGTGGCTTAAAACAACAAAAACAGTTAGTTTGCTTATGAATCTGACATCTTTTCAGGGCCTCCACCCTTTAGGTAAGTTGAGGTAAGTCTGATTAGCTTCAGCTTGAGTGATTGGAAGGTTGGGAGGTGAAATTATCTGAAATATTTGGAAGCTCACTCATACACATGACTGGTGCCTGAGCCGGGAAGACACAGTTAGGTGAGTATGAGAACCTCGTGTAGTTTCTCCATATGACTCTCCAGCATGACAATTCCAGAGTAGTGGGATTTTTTGTATGTAAGTCAGAGCTCCCAAGTTATACGTTCCAAGAAAGTCAGGAGAAACCTGCATCCTATTTATAATTTGACCCTGGGACACATTTACTGTAGTCCCAGGCTCACCTAAATTTAAGGGGAAAACGTAGAGAAAGCCCCCACCCTCAAAGAATGAATCTCAACAAAACATCATAATAAGAACATATGACATGGGATAAATGGATAAGGTCCTACGGAAAGCACAATTTACCACAACATGTGTTAAGCTCTTTACCTGACTTTGTAAACCATGAATTGGAAAATTACAGCCTGCGGGCCAATTCAATCTTCTGCCTGCCTTTATAAATGCAGTTTTACTGGAACACATTCTTTACATGTTATTCATGGCTATTTTTATGTTACAACAGCAAGAGTTGAGTAACTGTGATAAAGACTATCTGGCTGCAGGACCCCAAATATTCGCTACCTGGCTCTGAGCAGAAAGAGTATACAGACCCCTGTTGCAGACAACGGCTACATCCCCATAGAGACTGCTGCCTGCCTCTCAGTGCTTCTGCAGTCCCTGCTCCATATTTTATTGGGTCCAGAATTATTTCCATACATGTCCAAGTTGTTTCCTGCCTTGGAAGCTTTCCCTTTGATGTTTCCTCTGCTGAAAGGGTCTTGTAAATCTCCAAATGGGTGGTCCCACCTCAGCACTGAGGTCTCAAATCCTATGTCCTCTCTTCAGAGAGACCATCCCTGCCCACTTCTGTTCTCTATTCCCAGTTATCTGGTCCCATTATTGTGTTTCATCTCTTCATTGCACATGTCACCATTGGCAATGATTGTGTTTACTACCAACACCCTCTTCACAATGGTAAATAACATGTATTTTTTTTGTTTGGTTGGTTGGTTTTAAGAGCACTCCTGAGACATTAAGCTTTCACTAAATGTTCATACCAGCGTAATTTAGCAAACATGTCCATTTTACCCCAACAAACTTAGTAATTTTATAGCAAAGTGTTTTACTACTTTTTATATCTTGGGTATTCAACAGAGTAAAAGAAACACAATGAGTATACTATGAATAGCTCCCAAGAACATAACCTCATGACAGATCTGCCAGAGTCCGCATCATAGTGGATTCTAAAGAACATTCCAATAGTCTCTAGATATTTTCTATGAGCTTAACTTGTGTCCTATTTGTCATGAGCTTTTTGAAGACTGAGATTGTATGTCTACTTGTGGATACTTAGTGACATCTAGGAGTTAATGAGCAGTGACCACCCACATGTCACCCTATACAGATGACAACTGTAGCAGGAAAATGGCAAGTGAACAGAATTCAACCACAATGAAAGGAGGAGCCAGATGAGGAATGAGCTAGGATCAAACCACGACCAACTTCCTAGAAGGATGAGACCTCAGCAGAGTTTGGAAAATGTCAAGCATCTCAAGTAGAAAAAAAGAAATTTGAGAATGAAGATCATATTCATATGAATAGCATTTTCAGTCCATACGTACTATTATTATGTGCCAAAATATTATGCTTAATATCTAAATGCATTCTCTCATTTATTTCTCACACCAATCAGATGAGAGAGGTAATAATTAGAACCTGCCTTAAAGAAGAGAAAACAAAATTTGAGAAAGGATTCTAGCCCAGGCCAGTATGATGATTATAATAATGATAGTTATAATACTAATAATTATACAACAATCACTATGTACCCCAGACACTGTTGCAATTTTTGTTTATTATATCACTTAGCCACATAAAAGAGGACCATTAGTATTCCAAGTTCTTCGAATAAGAAAACTGAAGAGGTTAAATAAATCTCCCAGGTTCATTCAGCTCAGACATTACAGAGCCAAAATTCAAACCCAAGTAGTCTAGCTGCAGAGAACACTTTCTACCACATTTAACTTACTCTCTAGTGCGCCAGCATTTCTTCTTGCCTCTCACTTTGTTCTTACTAATATCTCCGTGGTCATCATCATTATAACTGACATTTACATAAATAACCAGTTTGGCCCAATTATAGGGGTAGGGGTGATACTGGGTGAGGATAGGTGATTCTGGACAAGTAAGATAGATTTATAACATGAAGGAACTCATGTGTCACCTGAAATTATTTTGAGATTTACCCAAAGGAAGTATAGAGCTATCAAACAATTTTCAACAGAAGCCACGGATCCCAGAAGATAGACTTCTAATTGTTCTTTCTGTGGTAATGATGGATGGATGTGGTATTGAAAAGTTTATGATGACCGACCTAGATGCATGGCTGGACTTTGTCAGGTAAGACCAACAGATTTGGGCTTCGTCAGTATAAAAGACCAGGTGTTAGCTGGAGAAGCCACATAAGTCCAGCTTTGAATTAATTCACTAGTCATGTGACTTTGAAAATTAGCTTAAACTTTCTAACCTCAGTTTCAACGTCTACTGAATGTAACTAATATTCATTCGCAGTTTCTAGAGCTAGCGTCAGAAGCAAATGACTGTCAGGTCACATTTACCTTCAATTGAACCCATTACCAAAACAGAAGTATTTTAAGAAATGTTTATGTATACATAGTAGGCAGTATAAATAAGTAAACTGAATAAAGACTTTGCTTTCAGTATTCTACCTGGTATAAATCACATAGCCAGTAGGAATACATCTGGCATTTTTATAGTCAGATCACACGAAAGTAAATTGGTTATAAAACAAGGAAGAAGAAAGAAATCTGGAAGAGAACAGTTCTCTTCAAAAGATTTTTTTTAAATAATAATAAGAAGAAAAAGACAGAAAGGGAGCCATTTAATTATCTGTTTTAAACAAAAATGAGAAGCAAGACCCCCCAGTTTCCAGAGTCACGTCTTTTTCCCATCCACTGTGTTAGAAGAATGAGCTGGGTGGTAGTTCAGACTACATAATTAGATTGTGAATGATAATTAATCTTGAACCCTGAGTCAGCTCCCTGCCAGTACATTTCCTCTCTCTTTTCCAGTTCTCCATAGCCCATACACTCCCAGACTAAACCCCAAACCACTAATTTTCATTTGGCTTAATTAATCCCCCCTCCAAAATCTCACCTATCGCTTTTGCTGTTCGTTAAGCTTCTACTGAATTTCCCCACAGATTATATTTGTTCCCTCAGAGCTGGAGGAAGGACAATAACTGTGCAGTGTTTCACCCTTTGCAATAGTCTTTGAGGACACAATGGAAAGTTCTCCCTTTCCATTTTTGCTTAAAATCTGCATGAAATTCACCTTATGCTCATGGGCATGATGTGGAAAGGACTACCAAGAACAAAGTCCAAGAATTTGGCTCTGATCTTATTTTAATTTCTATTTTAAATAAACAAACAAAGTTGAACAAGTTTCATTAGTTCCCACTGCCCCCAACAACACCTAAATTATTTTTGGACATAGCTCAGAAATGGAAAAGAGGTAGAAACACCAAGGCTTGGAGACTAACTGAAGAAGAGTTGAGGATAACCTACATTCACTCTTTGATGAGTGGCACAGGCATTCTCTCAGAAGGGCAACATTGGAAAAGAAGTGAATTTGAGGAGAAAATTGTTAATGGGTTCAATCTGGCAATGCTGAGTTGCCTGTAGAACTTTAATAATCTTAACTCCAATTTATTTTTTTTAGAGAAAAATATCTTAAAAGAGATAATTATAGTCACTGTCTTAGATTAGGGTTCATAGAAGACCCCAAAAGGAGGATGCATGCAGAAAGTGTTTCTCAGACAGGTTCCCACAGAGGGCAACTGTTCGATTCCCCAAGGAACCACAGAGACAGTAAATCACAACTCAAGAGTGTCCAGCCGGGTTCGGTGACTCAGCCTGCAATCCCAGTACATTGGGAGGCCGAGGCAAGTGGATTACTGGTAGGTTCGAGACCCACCGGACAACTTGGCGAGACTTTGTCTCTACAATAAATCAAAAATTAGCCGGGCATGGTAGCGTGCGCCTGTAGTTCCGGCTACTTGGAAGGCTGATGTGGAAGGATCGCCAGAACCCAGCAGGTCGAGGCTGCGGTGGCTGTGAGCATGCCACTGCACTCCAGTCTGGGCGACAGAGTTGGACTCCAACTCCAAAAAAAAAAAAGTGTCCAAAACAGAAGAAAATAGAAGGAGGGGCAATGAAGCCTCAGGGCCTTTGCATTTGCAGTTTCCTTGGTCGGAAGTCTCTCCCCTTAGACTTTTACAGGTCTGGTGCCTTAAGATTTGGATCTCTACTCAAATAGCATCTTTTCACAGAGGTCTTCATTGTCTACCTAATCAAAAATAGTCTTCCACCCCTGCAGCCACCATCACCCCTATCTGCACAGCCACCACTTCCCTGACCAGCACAGCCACCAGCAGCCCCTGCAGTTGCCCTCCCACCTGGCTTGAATGTTCTCCCAATTCCTTGCACTGCTTGATATAACATTATATATCATAGACTTGTTAAGAGTTGTGTCTTTCTCCCCTCTTGAATATAGACTCTTCGAAATAAAAGAACAATTTATAGTTGTATCAACAGTGTCTAGAACACATCTGCCACATGGCAGGCATAGAAATGGATAGACTGGTTGCTTTTTAAAAAAAAAAGAAATGTCTAGTGAGCAATTCGAGAAAGATGGAGTCACTACGAAGGAACCATTCGGAGGAAATAAGAAAGAAATTGAAGAGCCTAGGAATAAAATGAAGTTACTCAGAGAGAGAAAAACCTTTCATTCTGATGCTGAAAATGAGGAGGGGGGCGTGGAGGTAGATGTAAGAATGATATTTTAGCCCTGACAGGTCCCATTTTCCTTGTGAAATGGGAGTTGCCTTAAGCCTTTAGCCTACCTTAGGCCCAGGTAAGCTTATGGAAGGTCTTTGCTCTGCCTGCTTATCTACACATGTGACATGGGATATATTGATATGGTTGATATATATAATATTGATATATTGAGATTCATCCTCTGCCGCATAGTCTACGATTCTCTGTTCAGGGGAGAAAAAAGGCTCAGTTCGAGCAAGTCTTGACCATGGTTTTGCCTTATCCTCTGGCTCTAAACCGAAAGGGAAGGAAGCATAAAAGAGTCCTGAGGCATCTGCAGGATGGAGGAGAATAAGGGGAATGGGCCTTTTTTACCATTTGAGCAATGCATGACCAGGCCTGCTCCTTTATATACTTCCTTGGAATAATAAACACAAAATCTGCTTAAGATCCTGAAACATTTCCCATTGAGCTCTTTTCCTGGCAGCCCACTCGTCAAAATCAATGACAATCATGTTGGCATTTTGCTAATTGAACCAAACAGGAGGTAACTGGTCTTGAAAAACCCTATAATGAAGTAATTAGTTACTCCATCAGTAAACGGAAATAATAATCACAGATTGTTAAAGCTGAAAATAAACCTCCTGATTATAGATGGGACCTGCAGCCCAAAGTGTCTGAATCACCTGAAACGGCTGTGATGGGCAGACCACGGACTGACAGCAGGTCTTCTGGCTGCTGGTTGAGAATTCTTTCCACAGGACCACCACTTCTGGAAGTTTGAATGTGACTAGTTGGTATCCCCTAAAAAGTGGAGAATCAGGGATGAAGTGACAGACTGCACACGCATGACAGCCTCTATCTATTCCAGGTAAGAAAGGTATTACTGACGAGTCCAATGTCTGTGGTCATCTGGGTCTGGGCTGGTCCTTAGGTCACATGTACTCATTCACACATCATTGGATGGGCTCACCAGCCCATTCAGCTTTCAAGGAACATTTAAAAATTTTGTTATTCAATTGAAAAAAAATACCGAATCATGACTAATGATCACTTGGGAATTTTTTTTAAGTGAAAATAAAAATAAATTATTCATCAGGAAATCCACATGCTAATCACTATTAACATTATGGAGAATTTCTGGAAAATATTTTTTCTTTTCCTTTAGTATGACTCAACAGTTCTTTGGAGAAAAAAAAAATCCCCTCCATTATATAACAATAATAAAATATCAATGTGGCCTTACTGTGAGCATCACCCGGTTTCCACAGTCTCTAGATTAGCTTAGTGAGTTCAAGGGATTTGCTCTTTACCCCAGTCACAGTGATTTGTTCAAGGATGGTTACATGAACCAAGCCTAGTTTGTAGAAGACCTCCCTAGGAATTTGCTAGAGCTACTGGGAAGGATACCCTTACTCTGAAGCATGAATTCTCTACTCCAGGTTGGCCTTGGTCTTGTTTTTATGTAAGAAAAATTGGCTTGAAAATAACTCCAAACAAGACAAGCAGAGCCTGAAGATGGAGAAAGAGAGAGGGAGGAAAAGAGGTAGGTATAGGGACGGGGAGGCGGAACTTCTGTTACATCATTCAACTTAGATGCCTCAACCTAAATTTACATAAAACTAGCTCTGCCTAGCTGATTTTCTCATTTTTTTGAACCAATAAATGATCTATTTGATTAGATCAGTTTGAGTATCTGTCACAACTGAAAGAACACGGACTGATACCAGAATCAGTATCCAGTTGTGTGCTGCAAGTGGCAGTTGCTAACACAGAAAACTGGCTGAGCTATTGGGGGCTGTGAAGTGGTGAGAGAGGGGGCATGCCCCTGCTCTGAGGCAGAGGTTGGAAATCCTTGTGCTAATGTGGACTTTATATTATGTAGTCACTGCCTGCTACACATACAATTTTTCATCATTTTCCATGGCTGAATAGTGTTCCAATACATATGTATGATTTCCTTTATCCATTCATCCCTTGAAGGACACATGTTGATTACAACTATTGGCTATGGTAAATAGTGCTGCAGTAAACATGGGTGTGTAGATGTTTCTTCGACATACTGATTTCATTTATTTTAGATATATACCCAGTAGTGGAATGGCTGGATCATATAATAGTTCTATTTTTAATGTTTTCAGGTACCTTCATACTCTTTTGCATAATGGCTATACTAATTTATGTCCCTAACACCAGCATGTAATAGTTCATTTTTCTTCACATCCACACCAACAATTGTTATCTTTTGTCTTTTTGATAATAGCCATTTTAACAGAAGTGAAGTCATATCTCACTGTGGTTCTGATTTGCATTTCCCTAATGATTAGTGATTTGAGCATTTTATATGCCTATTTACCATTATTATTTCTTCTTTTGAGAAATGGTTAATTGGAAATTTTGTCTATTTTTTTAAGTGGGTTATTTGTTTTCTTGCCATAGAGTTGAGTTCCTTACGTAGTTTAGATGTTAATCCCTTATCAGATGTACATTTTGAAGATACATTCTTTTCTGTAGTATGTCTCTTTACTCTGTTGATTGTTTCCTTTGCTGTGCAAAAACTTTTTAGTTTGATGTAATCCCATTTGCCCATTTTTGTTTTGGTTGTTGTGTTTTGGAATAGAATGAAAAAAAAAAAAAAAAAAAAAACTGTTGTCCTGACCAGTGTCATGGAGTTTTACCTCTATGTTTTACAGTTCTGGATTTCACATTTAGGTCCTCAGCCCAGTTTGAGTTGATTGTTGTATAGGGTGAGAGGTGAGAATCTAGTTTTAATCTTCTGCATATGAATATCCCATTTTTCCAGCCCCATTTACTGAAGAGACTGTCCTTTTCTCACTGTGTGTTCCTGGTGCCTTTGTCAACAATCAGTTGATTATAGATAAATGGATTAATTTCTAGGTTCTCCAATTTGTTCTGTTATTCTATATGCCTGTTTCATGCCAACAGTATCCCACTGCCTTGGTTACAACAGCTTTGCAGTATATTCTGAAAACAGGTAGCGTTATGCCTTTAGCTTTGTTCTTTTTGCTAAAAAAATAGCTTTGGCTACTTAGGGTCTTTTGTGGACCTATACAAATCTCAGGATTTTTTTTTTCCAATTTCTGTGAAGAATTTCATTGGCTACAGATTGTTTTAGGTAGTAAGGGGAATTTTAATGATATTAATTCTTACAATTCATGAATCTGAGCTATCTGGTCATTTATTTGTGCCTTCAATTTCTTTCATCAATGTTTTATAGTTTTCAGTGTAGAGATTTTTCACCTCCATAGTTAAAATTTATTCCCAGGTATTTGGTAGCTATTGTAAAGGGAGTTGTTTTCTTGATTTCCATTTCAGATAGTTTACTACTAGCATATACAGACACCTCTGATTTTTGTGTGTTTGTTTTGTATCCTGCAACTTTACTATTGAATTTGTTTGTAAGTTCTAACAGTTTTCAGTGGAATCTTTAGGATTTTCTATACTTATATATAGACTATATAAAGAGAATATATATAGAGATTATCTATCTATATAGAATATAGATATAGATAGATCATGTAAAAATTCTAAAGAAAGACAAAATTATTAGAAATGTCTTAATATTTTTAACATATTTCATAGAACATGAAAATTACCAATACTGTATGTGGTAAATAGGAGACGACTGAGGTTGTAATTTTAACCAGTTCCTCATTTTACCTAACTGTAGTGATGATATTCAGTTTCTTTTAACCAAGTTTTAATTAATAAATTAAACAAGAAGAAACTGGGAAGACAGCTGTGGCCTCATGCCCAAGAACACAGGTATTCAGATCTCTGTGTTCTTGGCCTCTGAGCATAGCTTGTTGTTATCCTTTTTACCTTGGAAAATATATGAAAAGTATATACATATCTGAGTTTTTTTTTATCTGAACAGTGTTAATGATGAGTTCCTCTCTCATGAGACTGCTGTGAGAAAAAAATGCCCCTAAAGCACCTACTCACAATGGTTCTCATAGGGTTAACTCTTAATAAATGGTGATTGTTATTATCCTTTCAATCACTCTTGAGCAACTAGAAGATCTCCTTTGTCAATCTTTCAACTTCTAATCTGGGTGACTATTGCTGCCTGCTGAGATTCTGCATCCCTATAGGGATGGTTTATGTGAAAAGCACAGCTTCTCGTGTTCTTGGTGTGTTCTAAGGGTATGAAACAGAGTTAGAGTTAAGAAATTTCTACTCACTCATCACTCCAGACCCAATAAAGCATTCTGTGACTTCCCCAGTGAGGCTGTGCAGCATGTTTGCCCAAAGAACACTGTGCGTGGGGCTGTTATCCATACAGTACACAGCACATTGCTCTTTAACTGGTTGTGATGTTTCCCCTTTAGTCTGTCCCCCAGAGTAGACTGAGAGCTCTTCAGCGGGAACTATGGCTTATGTACACTTCTTTCTTAGTGCCTGGGACAGTCCCTCTTATTAAGAGATACTTATGCCATGGTGTATGAGTGGGTAAATATGTATATCAATAAGCAATGTATAAAATCATGAGCATGTATGTTTTCTGATCTATTTGACATTTTTAATGCAAAATGAAAAGAAAGGTATAACAATTGCGTAAGTTCTGTAAATGGGACAGATTTAGCTTCTTCTGAGCAGTTACCAACATTAACAAAAAAGCATAGAGTTGGTTTCCTAGTTCTCTGACATGGTATATAAGTTAACATTTTGTTCAGTAGAGGGGAATGGATTTTATTTATAACTCCAAAATGCAAAACTCCGAAAATGTATTTAATTTTTTTCTGTTAAAGTGATGATAAGTTTAATATTAATAACATTATTATCTAATGAGAAGAAAGAAGAAAAGAGGAAAGGAGGAGAAGAGGAGGGAAAATAGGAAGAAAAGTGAGTTTAATAAATTCTTAGGGAAAAGTTTTTGTGCTCAAAAGTATGTATTTATTGAAGTTTCATTTAGAATCTATATATTTTCTCTTATATGTATACATGCATGTTTATAAGGTTGAACCTAACTTATTTTCAGGCTGCTATTTTCAGAAATAGCACTCCAACACCTTTTGTTTTCTAAGCAGATCACCTCACCTCTTATCTCATGAAGACAATATAAACAACAAAAACAAACCAACACTCAAAAACCCGAAAAAACCCACCCTTATTCCTTCACACATCTTTCTTTCTTCCTGTAATAATGGGATTGGTTTCTCTCCTCCTACCTAAAATTTAATCCCATTACCTTCAAATTTCTTAGCGACCTATTTCATCAATTATCTTTCGCCTTCTCTAACATCCTTTCCCATCTCCTTTCAATTTACTTCTTCCCATCAAAGGCTAAACTTCCTCAAGTTCGTCCAATTAAAACAAAAGGTGTCCATTGTTCCGTATCCTTTTCCAGCTACGGATCTGTCTACCCATCTCATAACTCCTCATATCCAAAGCCTTGAAAGAGTCATCTGCCTTCATTGCCTCCTATTTATTACCAGACACAACCACACATGAAATTACTAGACATTTCAGTCCTGTCTTACTGGCCATTGGATAACTGTATCTTTGTACATCTGCATCTCAGCCAAAGTCTCTCCAGAGGAGCACATGCTTGGAGGGGCCCCACTTCTTGCCATCTCCCAGACTAGGTCACCACCAGGCTTCACACAACATCCCCTCACAAGTCTGCCTGCTTTCATGGTACTACTTCTAAATGTCTATAATGCAAGCAGTTTACAGATGTGATCACTGTCCTTCCCACTACACCTTCCAAAAACTTCCAATTACTGATTGGATGAAATTTGAAGTCCCTTATGTAGCATAAAAGATCCTGTAAGTTTTGGGCCTGTGTGTCTCTGTAGCCCTTCTCCCAGAATCCAAAGTCCAGTAGTAATAAACTTCTTTCAGGTTCTCAAAATGCTAAACTCTTACCAAACTTCAAATCCTACATGTGCCTCTACTTTTACCTGAAACACTACCTTCCATTTTCTCCTTTGTCTAACAAACTCTCACTAAATCTTTAGGTCTCAGTCAAGGTCATTTTTCCCAGGAGCCTTCTCTGAACCTCTAGACTATTATAAGTGTTGTTCCTTACATGGTTCCAAAGCACACCACTCTTACTTAAAATAATAGTTATCACAGTTCATTAAAATTTCATATTTAATCATTTGTTTCTGCAGCTAGGCCACAGCTCAGAGAAAAATGAGTCTTATTTACCATCATAACCCCAGAATAGATTAGAAAAACCCACAAATTGTAGATAGGTAAAAGTATTTTTAGGATGAGTAAATAAATGGATGGATGGATGGGTGGATGGATGGATGGATGGATGGATACTCCTCAACTGATTAAGCCACTCACCACTTTAGGTGGCTAGTGCAAGTGAGTGAAGTTCAGGAGCTCTTGACCAGAGAAGCAGCAATTTTACTTAGATTTACATTGAGTGCCGCACATGGTTTATACACTCTAATATCTGTGCTAGGCAGTAGCTATTGATGAATAGTAATACTCTTCGTTGTCATCATGAAATCTGAAACAGGTTTTAAAAATAATATACATACACACACACATATACACGCACAAATGCATGGCTATATTTATCGCTTTCCTTCAAGGGTGCCTGTTGCAGTCTGTCTACTTTAGCATTTCATTTCCCAACACTATTCAGATTTAAACCAATTTCTCAGTTTCCTGACCACTTCATCTCCTTTCATCTATCAGCAACTTTGCATCTTTTCATCAGCTTTTCTCTCTTTGAAAGGTCTTCCTTTTACTAAATTTTAAAAGATTTTTCTCCTCTTAGCTTCCAGACTTAATTCAATGGAAATGTCCTTACTTTTCTATAGAGCTCTTTGAAATAGAGGTTCATATTTTTCTCATATTATAGCTCCTAGTGTAGCATCGTATTCAGGATAGATAAGAATCTCAGATAAATAAATAGAAAATTAAATAATGAATGAATGGGTAGATGCATGAAAAGATGAATGACTGGGTGAAATGAATGAATGCATGAATTAATTAATAAAATAAATGAATCTATCCCTTAGAAATCTCTCTGAATTTGGGGGGAGATGAGGGCACATATACCTGGCTTCATCTCACTGGTCGGTAACTAAATTCCAAAAATGTTATTATATGTCCAAGCAACCCAGCAACAAGAATCCCAATGGGATAAAAGGCATTCATTCTCCTAAATCCACATGGGGAGTTTGTGATCCAGACAGAGATGTATAACTTCTGCCTGACAACATCAACGATAAATGCTATTTAGTAAACACAATTTTCTCTCCCATAAAAATCCTATCTAAATGCAGGTATTATTATAATATAACAGAAGTGTTTTATTGTTGTTCTTTCTGCTTAAAGAGGGAGATATACGTAACTATCTCTAACTGCTTTCCATAATAAGACAGAAATGTTTGGTCTCAAACACTTTTGTAAGAAAAAAAAACCCCATAAAACCTCATACTTCTCCAAAATACGGAGTTCTAGAAACTTCCTCTAATGGAAGTTGTCCTAAATGAACATCTAGCCACTGAACAGAGAGTATTTTTCTACTGTGCCAGAATTTGGATTGACAACCTCTAAGATCATTCCAAATTTGAAGATTTCGTAATGAATTATGGTCTCTAAAGAGGACAGTGGGAAAATAAGTCTTAGAGGAAAATCAGTCAGTCAGGGTGCAACCAGGAAAACAGAAACCATGGTAAATACTTCAACAGAGAAAATTTAATATTAGTAATCAGTGAAATAAGTGCTAGAAAACTAAAAAAGCAAAAAGGTAGCATGGAGGTAATCCAGATAGCAACAGCAAAAAACAGCTGCCATTCTTAGGGCTGGGCGGCACTGTCTGTTACTGCTATGGGGGTGTAGATCCATGACTGAAGCCACCCTGAAAGGTACAAGAAGCAGAGAGAGAGAGGCTAATCCCTTTTGTCCTGTTCTGCCTTGAAGTCCTGCTCCAACACGTTCTATAACTGCTGGCACACCAGAAATATAGTTTGCAGATTCCCGGGCCCAACATTAAGAGGATGAATAAAGAAGGATGGATTTGGTGCTGAGAAACTGAGAGATAATAGTTTAGTAAGTGATAAATATAGGCATCTTGCTGTCTAAAAATTTAGATATTTGCAATAAGAAGAACAAAATATTATTTGATGGCACTGATACCTAGCAGAAGAACAGTTAAACTAGCAAAATGCAAATGGGAGACCTGGAAAGAAAAGTTCATTTTATATCACTGAAATGGCTTTGTTAGCCAGTAGAAAGAGACCCAAGTGGGAAATACCAGATTTGGGAAAATTAAAATGTTCATACTACATAAGCTCTGTGTCTACATTAAAAAAGCAATCTACATAAAGAGAGTAGAGCAGAATTTTTTTTTCCTAGTGAAACAAAGCAGATTTAAACTGATTAGGTAGATAATGTAGAATATTGGTTAAGAGCCAGATGTTTGAAGCCAGGAAAGCTTGATATTAAATACTGTTGTGTATTATTCCTGTCACCTTGCACAGTGTACTTTACTTCCTTGGTTTGTGCTTTCTAATTATTAAAATTGAAACATAAAACTATCTTCCCTCTAATGTCAGTCAGACTAGATAATTTTGAAGATAAATAAAATGTGCTTCTTTGGCTGAGCACATTGGCACACACCTGTAATCCTAGCATCTTGGGAGGCCAAGGTGAGAGAGTTGCTTTAGCCCAGCAGTTTGAGACCAACCTAGGCAACATGGTGAGACTTCGTCTCTACAAAAATCAAATAATGAAGCAGGTGTGGTGGTGCACATCTGTAGTCCCAGCTGCTTAGGAGGCGAAGGTGGATAGATTGCCTGAGCCCAGAAGGTCAAAGCTGCGGTGAGCCGTGATTGTGCCACTGCACTCCAGCCTAGGTGACAGAATGAGATCCCAACTCAAGAAATAAAATAAAGTGAAATTTTGAAAAATATGCTCTTAAAGGGCTTACTTAACACACTTGGCATACTTACGAGAACCCAATGCACAGTAGCCATTATCAGTGCAGCTGCCCCATCCCGTCCAACCTTCCACTGGCCCTTGCCACATTTTCTTCAAAAATTAGTAAGTTGACAGTTTAGGACTACTTTTTGGAAGACAATGTGTCGGGAAATTTCTCAAATTAAGAACATTAATTTCATTCTTGTTCTTTGCTTCTACATTTGAGACCCCAACTTTCCCCCAACCTTTCTCATACATATTTGAGGGAAAAGCTACTATTATCTCTCTTTTATGAGTGAGGAAACGGAAGCTCAAAGAGATTAAACAGTTTATTGAGCAAGGTCACCAGGCTAGCACAGGGACAGAGCTGTGATTGGAGCCCAGCCTGGTCTGATGCCAAAATTAATGCCTTTCCTAGAAATCTATACTTTCACCAGTCCTTGATTGCTATCTCCTTGATAGCATCAGGAAAGCTCCTCCTGGAGAATTTTCCATGCTTGGATAAGATTTCCTAGTTTCATCATTCATAAACTTGGAGGAAAGAGGCTAGTTCTAGTAACACATGCATCTGGAGAATATTGTAAGGGCTGTCAGAAGAGCATCAATCGGTTAGAACATCTTGAACTGAGGGTTTGGGTTCTCTGTTTAACTTACATCCATTGAGTCCTCCTGGAAAGGGGAACAAGAAATAGAGATAAAGACTTGTAGCCTACTTCCTGTACTCCAATGGGGGAAGGCCAAAGGGGAAAAAGAAGGTATAGAGGGTAAAGGCTGAAGACGGGGGCAGAGAGGCCCAAAAGGCCAAGAGACATGCCATGGCCAAGAACCCCACCCATATTTGTTCGACCTCTAAGAGGCCTTTTCAGCACTAGATGAGAAGAGTAGTTCCAAAATAAGAAGCTACCAGAAGCAGAATGGCAAGTACAGAATATGTCTCTATTATCTGCTAGAGGCAGAGGAAACAAAGGTTCTTAAAAATAACTTGTTCTGTTACTTAAATTTTAAATCTTTAAAGATAAAGACTTGAACAAAACTTACCAATCTTAAAAACAATGCTAAGTGTTATTGATTTAGTCAATGTTTGGGTCAATCATTGTGCTACACAATATGCCTGTATGATCTCACTTAATTCTCACAACAGTCCCATGAAATAGCTACTACTTTTTTTCCTCTTTTGCATGTGAGTAGGATGAAGCTCAGAGAGGTTAAGTAACTTGCCCAAAATCACAAAGCAATAACCTCTCTGAGCACAGGTTTTCTCTTCTACAAAACAGGAATTACAACAGTTCCCTATTAGGATTGGTGTCAGTATAAAAAGAGAAAATGTTTATGTGGAAATATAGTCCAACACACAGTAATTGACAGGTCTTCACCCAGTTATTTAAAGCAAAAGCACACACGTGGTTTGAATGCAGGTGGTGAAAATCTCAGGTTTTACAAGGGAACAAGCACTTGCTCTGGCATGCCCATTTGGGTGGTTATCTTGGCTCTCTAAGCTGTCCCTGCTTTTTTGTTTCTAAATGCTAAAATATAACAATAGTTGAAGATGCTTTCACAGGGCTACTGTGATAATTAAATGAGGTTCTGCATTTTGGTGGTTAGAATTTCACCACGGTACCCCAAGAACTCTGCCCTGTGGCACCATGCCCTGTATATTCCCTTCCCCATAAGTGTGGGAGGCAACGTGACTTGCTTTTAATAGAATATGTCAAAGGCATTGAGCTGTCACTCCTGTGATTAAGTTCCATTATATAAGACTTTTTTTGAGTAGAGCAAAGAAAACAATTCTCCGCTGGCCTTGAAGAAACACACAGCTATGTTGTGATCGGTCATGGAGGGTCCACTTGCCTGGGGATCTTTAGGTAGCCCCCAGGATCTGAGGCAGCCTTCAGTTGGCCATCGGTAAGAGGCTCCAGTACATTTAGTCATGAAGCCGACAAGGAAGTAACTTGAGGGATCTTAGAAGCATATTTTCCTCTAGCTGAGTCTTCTGATGAGAATACAACCCAGCTCACACCTTGATTTTAGTCTTTTGAGCCCAGAGCAGATGACCCAGCTCAGACTCCTGACCCGTAGAAACTGACGGATAATAAATGTATGTTTTAAGCTGACAATTGTGGTAACTTCTTATGCAGCAATAGACAACTAATACATGCATATAAAACATTTGACACTGGCCATTGCCTTGCTAGACTCTGGTGTAGCCATGTGCTCTTTGAGCTATGGCTGTCACCATGCTTCCTGGCTTTGGCCCCCTCCCCCACCTTGGGGAGGTGAATCTTCTCTCTTCCTTCTCTTTCTCTCTCTAATTTACTTTTAAATAAACGTTTCTTTTTCTTAAAAAACAAAAAACCATTTGACACAGCCTTGTATGTATTATTCTTCAAAGATATTAGGTGTCATCTTCTACATATATCAATCAATAAACAAATATTTACAGAAATCTTACTTATACTTCCTCTATCTCTGTACTACTTTAATCAAGTTATCAAATCCATGCCTTTTATATAATTAAAAAATATATTTTAAGAATATTAGTAGTTAACTTCTCCTGACAAAGTCCAGAGTTACAGAAATCTCTTAGAAGCCCTATACAGCTGTCTTGTAACAAGGTCTCAGAGAGGCTGTGGGTGTGTATTATTCAACTATATACCTAGAATATGAAAGGCCTCCAAATAAGGAGGGAATCTGGAGTGGGTGTGTGGAAACTGACTTTATATAATAAGTCATATCTTTTATTTTTAGGCTTTCATCATATTATTAAATTAAATGATAATTTTTGGCAGACTGAATAATAGTAGCAAGCATTCAGTTTAACAGCCATGATACAACATACACAGGCTTTTAAAATTCTCTCTAGTAGCTGGTTGGAATTCAGCCTGAGATGAATTCATAAACAAGTGCTTTATAACCTGTTCAGTGGGTTGTTAAAGAATAAAGTTGGTTAGCAGTTATTCAATGACTAGAAATAGATTATTTACAGAAAGGAGACTGTGCTTTCTCTAAGTCTGCTGATGTTTGGGGGCTTCTCCCTCAAACTCCAGATATCCCCGAGAAGGAGATGGCATGATTATGGATACATTGACAGACCCTTAAATGACAAACCAAAGTGAAATCTTCTGTCTTACCATACAGTTTTCCTTGGCTATACCACTGAATGAGGACTGCGCTTACACAACTTTTTGTACCAAGTTTTGCATCTTTTTTCATTATATCAATCCTGAGGGAAGAAAAAAGAGACAACATTTTTTAAATGCATCCATCTATTCCTTCAATAAATAAGTCATGAGTACCCACAGGATGCCAGCAAAAGTAAGCACAGAGAAGCTTAAAGGTGTTGTGACTCGGCTGATGTCACACATTTGGAAAGCTGAAAACTTGCTACTCAAACCCATAGTCGGCTCTGTGGGTTTGTTTCCAGTATGTCCTCTGGCCACAGCAACACTTATTTGTTTCTGTCATAATGATGTAAGGTACAACCTCAAGGGGAGTAATGCCATCAAGAATTAGCTCTGAAAGACAAAGGATGCCTTGTTGTTCTGACGGGTTTTGCCTAGGACAGTAATTATCAGGAAAATACAGAGACATATGCCAACCCCAATACTCAACACTTGATGACCCCAGACAGTGCAGCAGGGAGGCGCCTAACTAGTTACCTAATTACCGTCCACCAGTTTTCAGATTGGCCAGGCACTTGTGTTGATCTGTTTGTTTGTAATTATACCAGTCTACTAAGGAAGACTGCTCTGAAGTACACTTTCCAAATATGCCTTCACAAAAAACTTTTGGGAATGGATAACAACAATAAACACCAATAGCTATTTCAAAGTCTTTATCCCATCGTACTCTCAGTACTTGCAACCAGCTGTACTGGTCATTCACTCGTTTATTCAGCAAATGTTGACAGATCACTTCCTACTTAAGGGCATAGTCAGGATGGAATTGACTTCCACTAGGTAAGAATAACTCTCAATCACTCCCCCTTGTGCTATGTGTCCCTCTTCTCTTGTTTTCGGTCTTTGCCATAAATTGCTTTTAATTTCTGTTATAGTACCCTCACAAAAACATATTCTGTTGTTTCCAAATACTGTACAGTAATTAATAATATATGGCTACATTGGCCAACTGAACAGGCATAGAAAACAAAACACACATTGAAAGAGGGGCTCGAACCCATCTCACGGAAAGGTGCAGATGAGTGACTAAGGGTGTGGGCTCTGGAGCCTTACTGCATGCATTTGAAACCTGTCTCTGCCCCTTACTAGTTGTGAATGAACCCAGGCACTGCCACTTCACTTTGTCTGGAAAAGAACAATAATAATAGCAATTGCCTTATGGTACATGAGTAAAGAGCTTAGAACAGTAACTGACATTTGGTAAGCACTCAATAAATGTTAGCTATTGTTATTACAGAGAGTATTAAATATTTCCATCTAAACTCTCGATCTCTTTGTATAGCATGTAAATCAGCTTTTCTTAGTAAATTTAAAAGAACCATCTTAGAAAATCTTCCATTCTTGGTACCTCTGAGGGGAATAATTCTTAAATTGTTATCATAAATATGGATAATTATCTTTTTTTTCACTGTTTAAATTTTAAAATTGTGGGGTACAATTAAGGGTTAGGTATACAAATATTCATTGTGCAGCTACTCTTTTGATGTGTGCCCCCCCTTCCCCAGGCAGATACCATTAATTCCATCTTCCTGCCCCCCTTCCCCCCACAGTTTCCCGCTACTGTCAATCCTTTTCTTATAGTATTATGGTAGTTTTTAAGGTCCACTTATGAGTGAAAACATGGGGTACTCAGATCTTTGTTTCTGTGAAAGATCACTCAGTATTATAAATTCAAATTTCATCCAGGTTGCTGTGAAATTCATGATTTTGTTCTTCTTAATGGCTGCATAATATTCCGTTGTGTGTATGAGTCACATTTTTCCAGTCCTCTTTTGATGGGAAGCATGGTTGGTTTCATATTCTTGCTATTATTATCTTATAATCAGGGTAAGGAGAAGCAAGTGTTTTTAGAACTTGGATTTGGAACATGCATTGATTCTTGTTATTCTGACCCTCCCCCTCATTAGTATAAGTAATGTTGGATACCTTTGAAAAAATTCCAGGCCTTGCCTCGCACTCTGGTTACCCACCTCTGACTCTTGAGCCAGATCTCCCACATCTACAATCTAGTTCTTCTACATTCTGTCTATGAGAACTTGGAGATGTGTTTCACTCTCTGTACCTCAGTGTCCTCATTTATGTATGTATGTATTTATTTATTTTGAGAGAGAGCAGAATTTATTGAGAGGACAGAAAGGCTCCTGCAGTGGGAGGGGACCCAAAGGGGTTGCCCCATCCTCGTATATTAAATGGAGAAAGTAGTTGGACCCATCACTTAGTGTTGTTGACACTTGGCACAGATAGGCCCCCAATAAATCCCAGCTATGATGATTACCCTGAGCGCTCAGGACAATTCCTGACCCCGAAGCTGTTAGAAGACTTGTGAAGTTTATGATCTGAGAGCAGCAGGAGCAAAGACTCGGTGCTAGGAGAGTGGATTGCAAAAAATGCAAAGCGTTCCATGAAGCCAGAGCATGCGTCGTCCCAGTCATCAAAGCCAAAACACTCTTCCAGATGTTGAAGCACTTCTTCTCCCAGGATTTGCCCAAAGGTGAGGCCTCCCCACTTCACCTGGCAACGAAGGCCAATAAGCTTCCTTAATTTGGAAAATTCTGCTCACTCACGTTCTCGGTCTCTGGCTTGTCACATGTCCCATGAGCTTTTATGTCAGCCTTGAGTCCCAAATGTTGAAAAGGAAGAAAAAAGGGAATGGAGAAAACAAACAAACAAACAAACAAAAAAGGTAGAGAAAAGGTCAGAAATTGAAACTGAATTGTTTGGTAATGGAAAGTCCCCTTCAAATCTCTTTAATTCATTATTTGGATTCCATTGAGTGTGTGCCAACAGGGAAAAAGGAAAGGTTAAATCCTCCTATCAGATCTGGCAAGGGAGCTCAGCCAAGCAGCTTAGGGGACGGATTAGCTCGCCTGCAATGCAGAAGTGTTAATACACAGGATGCCAGCGGGCTGCACGGACCCCTCCTCAGAGGTTTTGGCATCCACTGGTCTTGAAAGGGGGCTTACAAGGGGAAATCGGCCCACGTGCAAAACATTTCCTCTGGCTGGGGTGGAAGGAGTCCTTGGGTACTCTCACTGTAACTTGTGGGGTCAGCTTCCCTTTTAAAGATAAAACTTCACATTCTCCCAGAGAAATACTCACATAGACACAAGATTTTGCCACAAACTTTAAGGAACTCACAGACCTCAGGTATCCCACTTGAACCCCTGCCTTATCACATGCAATACCCACCCTCTTTGAGAATGTCCTACTAAAATTCTTACTATTTTTCACAAGCATTTTTCTATCAGGTTTTACTGGAATCAAAACATGTGTCTTTTTATACTAAGATCAGATCCCAAATTCAAAACATGTTTGTCTGTGGCCTGTTGTGTCTGTGTTTAATATGGCAAAACAGGCAAGGTTAGTGGGAGAAAATCACCAAAAAACCTGGTCCCTGGAATAAATGCTGGGCTCCAGTCTTAGCCCCTGCAACCCTGATCTGGTTGACGGGAAAGTTGCTGAGCATTTCAGAGTTTTCAACATCTTCATGAATAAAATGAGGATTTATTAGTCACCTGCCAAACTCTTCAGGTTTTTGTCAGGCTACATTTCTTGTATGTCAAGGTGATTTTCCAGTGATGTAAAGTACTGTAGAAATATGAAAGTTTAATGAGCAACTACCACATGACACCCCCTGGATGTGGGGACATGGGTCCTTCTTTCCAAGAAAGGCTATTGTGGACCAAAGAGGTGGTCGAGAAAACCAATGGCCACAGTCTATTATGATAAAATATTTTGGAAAAGGCATTCTGTGGCCTTCTGGGAAAGAATCTGTCCCTCTGTGACAGTCAGGAGATGCTTCCTGAGGAAGAGAAGCATCTAAGCTGAACCTCCAGGGGCAGTAAAAGAAGCCAGCTGGGAAAAAGAAAGGCTACTTCAGTCAGAGGAATCAGCATGTTCAAAATCAAAGCAGAAAGGTGTAGTAATAATAACTAAGTACCTCAGTTCGAGCTGCTAATATAGGCCCAAGTACTTGCTGTGTGGCTGGGAGTCTGGAACTAAAACACAAATACTTAGATGACATTTTCAAGCCAGGCAAGGGGAGCTAAGGAGAGATAAATCTTTGAGCAAATCCCTTCTCGAGTCTCCTTATAAGCTGAAGAAAGGGAAGATTGGCTGTTGAGAACATTTCTCTTCTCCGCTTCTGTATTTCCCTGGACCAGTGTTCCAGCTTCCATGTCTCTACTGAGGGAAGATGAGATAAAATGCCACACTGCAGATTCTTCCACCTTCCTTTGGACTCTCCAGAGTTCATGTTAGGGGAAATTACTTCTTCAGGATCTTTAAGACCCAGCCCCAATGTGAGGGACTCAGTGTGCACATCAAGAAAGATGAGCCAGAGAAAGGTAAGCCTTCCTCTTACGTGGAGAGCATCCTCTAAATGTGTGTGTAAGTGTATGTATGTGCAAACACTTGGGACTTAGAAAACCCAAAGGCAGCCTTCTGCCAAGTACTTTTTCCATTAATTTTAAGTGTGTTAGTATTTTAAAGGGAAATGCAATCCTTATGTTCCTGATGGACTAAGGTTTAATGTATCCAGTTGCTTTACAATAATTTCTGCCATCCAAGAACTTCTTGGAGCCTGGATCCTCCTCTTAGAAATAAAAAGCTGTAGATTTGTTTTAAGAGTATAAAGGGCATGAAGCAGTTGCATCAAACTTCAGTTTTTTTGTATGATGCAAGAAAAAAAAACAAATTTCCTAAAACCAACTCTTATTTTCAGTTCTCACCCATCCTTTCTCTGTGACATTTACAGTCACTTTATTCATTGAGAAGGGGACCTCACATTTTCAATTGCCTGGGATAGCCTCAGTTCATGTCTCTTGTCCCAAAAGCATTGTCTACGGTGGCCACTTACACTTTCCTGGCTTGAATAATAAATAGTGTAGTCCAGATAGGGCAGAGCTCTGATATGCCCTTTCACTCCTTCCTTTCCCTTCATTATCCTCCAGACAGAAATATAATGCAAGCCACAAAGTCAAGCTACATATGTGATTTAACATTTTCTAGTAACCACATTTAAAAAGAAACAGGCCTCATCAACAAGGGTACCTGCATAACGAACTTTTGTAAACTTACCCCTGAATTGCACCCACCATCTTTAAAATAAAAAATTTAAAAATAAAAAAAAGAAACAGGCAAAATCAATTTAAATATATTTTACTTAACCAAGTGGATCTAAAATATTATTTCAAAATATAAATGATATAAAAAATTGATGAACTATTTTGCATTATTCTATTCATACTACGTCTTTGAAACTTATGGCATATCTCAAATTAAACTAACCAAATACCATAACCATGACCACAGGCTGCAGCTATCTACTGTACTGGACTGTGCAGTTCTGCTATGAATGTCTTCTGTGTGCTGTTTTTTATTTTTAATTCAATCTATGGTTAATAGTTCAATTCATTTATATCAAGTTCTGTGCTTGTATTTGAATATGTAAAGATTTTCAAAACCTGACTTTAAAACCATTATTTTACTGTGACCTCAACAGTAGGAATAAAATCGAATTTCACACATGATTCTCAGGAATAATTTTGTATCCAAGGTCATATCTTGCAACCCCTTGATATATTAAAATTCATTGTTTCCATGGGTAGCTAGACCCCTGGCAATGCAATTTTTAAGAGAGGGGAAAATATATTGGTTTACCTTTTCAAATATATTATCCATAGTATAGAGTCAATAGATATCAGTTACTGCTGTTTTGATGTTCTTATTGTCTGTCACCCTTATTTTTAGTGTCTCTTTAGGTCAATAAGGCTCTTCTTTACAGCCCCAGGGCCTACTGCCATGACTGTACACCAGACTCCCAACCATTGTCCAAGGAAGGTGTTTGGGTTCTGACCACAGCTCTCACTTCTTGGGGAACTCTCTGACAGGGACCTCCTTCCCCACCATTGAGCTCTACTTTTCATTGCCTTGCCTGCGGTGCTCTAGTGTCCACTGTTGATTGGTCGAAGCTTGCCTCAAACTGCTGCAGGGAACACGAGCCACTCAAGCCTCTATACGTGGATAGACACCATCTCTTTGTGCCAAAGCACGAACTTGGTGTCAAATTTCTGTAGAAAAAAGTTTTCCCCACAATGCTGGCAGGATCATGTTGGGAGGACAAACGAAGTAAGAAGGAGTTGCGTGAAGGGAATAAAATGTTGTCTTACATAGAATTTAGAGTTAGAAGTCATATTAGGAGTCTCAGAAGTTGGCCTTAGGGAAGGGCACAACTTGAATCATATATTAGAATTGTAGTTGCAAGTCCAAATTCTCATAAACGTCATATGCCCTTGAAATGTCAAATATGGATGGACTTCCTAACACAAAAAATTAATTTAAAATGTTAATTTAGAAATTTAACTCTTCACATTTTTATAACTTCCAATTTCTCTCAATTTTATACAAACGGGCTCTATAGCTTTAAAAAGCTAGTCTCATGCCCCTTGTACGTAGCAATGCCACTCATTGAACTACTCAGTGATGTCACTTGTGAGTGTATTTTCCATTTAAGATAAGAAAATGCAATTTTCAGCTAACTCTGTAGACCTTGGAACTTGACGGGCTCTTGCATCCTTTGCACATTACAGCCTATGTCTAACTGAAAGAATAACCTATTGAGGTTTTGCTCTTGCTCATGGCTTACCTATTTGCTTGGAACATCAAAGACCACTCACTGACGTCTGCCACTGGAAACGACAGACTTTCTCCACAACTGCCGTATTTGATTAGTGATAAATTCAATTCTCATCGACTGCCATTTCTTCATCACTGCAGGTACCTGAAAGACCTTGTTCACATATGCACATGTGTATGTGCTCACAAACGCCACACACACACACACACACACACACACACACACACACACACACATTCTATTACTAAGAAGTTTTTTATTAATACCCTATTTCAATAACTTTGGGGTAAAGGAGTTTTTGGTTGCATGGATGCACTGTATAGTGGCTTAGCAGTCTGGAACTAAAGTGTACCCAACACCCCAACACCCCCTTCTTTCCTCTATTCCTTCTCTTCTGTCTTTTTAGAATTTACCACTGAGGCTGACACATAATAAGTACTTAAATACGAATCTCTTGTATTTAACATCTTACTGATGTACCAGACAAATTTTAATAAGAAGTGACATTTGTTTTAATTCCTTAAAAAAAAATACAACTGAGCATGTAAACACCCAAAGGCAACTTTGTAGTTCTAGTCATCTCTACAATCCCAACTCAATAGGTTTATACCATTTCTAACCTGAGAAAGTCTATAACATAAAGCCGATTCAGCTAGATGGCTAATGGGACTAAAAAATATATAGTTACTGCAAAAACTTTAACTTAGAATTCTCAGACTTGAGGATAATTAAAATCACAGTTTGAATGCCATAGGAAAATATAGGAATAACTATTTAAATTTAGTTTACTATTGCATACAATGTAAGACCTGATTACTTTCTCCTCAGCACTTTGGACTTTGATATAATTTCTTTTTTGTGAGTTAAATTTACTTAAGTGTCAATATTTTGCAATTCAAAGTATCAGTTAACTTAATGTGTTTTTCCCCCCAACAAAAGCAACATTCAACAAAATTGAAAATGTTTTGTTTTGCTTTGCTTTTATTACAAATTTGAGCTTGGGTTATGTTTTAGAAATGTGTGTGTCAGGATTAGGCAAACCCAGGATGTTCCTAGATCAGAAGCTTTAATTATTTTTTAAATTTATTGATCAATATTTTTTATGTTGTTGGGTACAGTTAAGAGTTAGGTATACAAATACGCTTCATTCAGGCACCCTGTTGATAAGAGGTGTTTCTCCGTCCCCAGACAGATATTTCTACTGTTAATCCCTTCCCCCTCTCCCACCCATAGTTTCCCAGTACCGTCAGTCATTTTCTTATAGTATTACATTGGATGTTCAAAGTCCATTATATGAGTGAGAACATGTGATACTCGGATCTTTGTTTCTGTGAGAGGTCACTCAGTATTATAGACTCTAGTTCCATCCAGGTTGCTGCAAAATTCATGATTTTGTTCTTTTTTATGGCTGCGTAGTATTCCATCATGTATATGTACCACATTTTTAAAATCCAGTCCTCTTTTGATGGGCAGCATGGTTGCTTCCAGGTTCTTGCTATTGTGAACAATGCTGTGATAAACATACGTGTGGAGGTATCTTTTTTATAGAGTGATTTGAGTTCTTCAGGATATATTCCCAGTAGGGGGATTGCGGGGTCATATGGGAGGTTGATATTTAGAGCGTTTAGGAATCACCACACTGCTTTCCACAGAGGTTGCACTAGCTTACACTCTCACCAACAGTGTAGAAGTGTTCCCTTTTCACCACACCCTCTCCAGCAGCTGTTATTTTTTGAGTTGTTGATAATTGCCATTCTGACTGGAGTTAGGTGGTATCTCAGTGTGGTTTTGATTTGCATCTCCCTGATGATTAGTGAGGTTGAACATTTTTTCATGTGTCTGTTGGCTGAGAAACTTTAATTATTAAGTGCATCTACCAAACATTGGTTTTATTCTTGGATACCTCCTTCCTTTTACCTAAAAAGGTAGTGTGGCATATTTAAAAGAACGTGGAGTCCAGAGAATACTGGAGTTGCAACCCAGAGTTCTATGAGACATTGGGCAAGATGTTTTAACTTCTCTTTGTCTCTCCAATAATAATAACAATAACAATAATAATGATACTTATTGAATGCTTATATGCTAGGCACTGTTCTAAGTAACTTTCAAATGTTCTCTCTCTTTATAATTATTTTAAAAATCCATCTTTCCATTTTGAAGATAAGAAAAATAAGCCTTAAAAAAGTCAAACAACACACTCTGAATCACATGGCTAGTATAGAATCAAACCTTGATTCTCAAACTCGTTCAATAGTGTTTCACTTCCACTGCTTTTTACCTCTACTCACTGGATCCTGAAAACTGAAGGTGGGGCCACCATCAGCCCACAGAGTGGGAGACCTGATGCAGAGCACACACCTGCCTCAAGCTTCACATTGAGAGTGGACCATGGGTACCCAGCACTAACTCATCTTCTATTGTGGCCTGTCAACCTAAAATGAGTGGCAGAGAGATCGACTCTGCAAAACAAGGAGTTTATTCCAGAACAGCAAAGAATTGCGTTCCTGGATCCCTGTGCTTTGGCAGAACATGGGCGCATCTAAGGAGGTCGAAGCAAAGGATAACTTTTTCAAATGTGTTTCTAATTTTTTTAGAGACTGAGTCTCACTCTATTGCCCAGGCTAGAGTGCAGCAGCATGATCATAGCTCACTGCAGACTTGAACTCCTGGGCTCAAGCGATCCACCCTCCTCAGTCTCTCAAGTAGCTGGGTTTATTTTTATTTAGTAGTAGTAGTAGTATTTTGCAGAGACAGGGTCTTGCTATGCTGCCCAGGTTGGTCTTGAACTCCTGGCCTCAAGTGATCCTCCTACATCGGTCTCCTAAAATGCTGAGATACTGAGATCACAGGCATGAACTAATGTTCCCAAAGGGAAGCTTTTAAAGGCAAAAATGAAAAGTTCAGGCAAGCTGTTTTGAAACAAAAACTATAGGTTGCAAGTGATTATCATAGGCAGAGGCATTTATTTGTTGGTGGTGCTGGCTTTTGATAGGAGAGCGTCTTCATAGAAGAAGTTGAACTAGGAAGTTCTGGTTAGAAAAATTCTTTGTGGCAATTCCTGTGACAGGCATATATGTATGAGGGCCCTTCCTTCATGGCCTTCCAGCTCCGTTTTGTCAGGGTTTGACATGATTGGCTCCATTTGGATACTGACAATTTTCACAGGCCTGAAAAAGAATCACTTAAAACTAGCATTTTTACACCTTTCCAGTGGCTCAAACTCACGTAATCCTGCAAAATACATACTGAGCCAGTCAGTGGGAGCAATCTGCTTGCCAGGCTACCCTCCTGAAAACTTGACAGGCTACAGGTGCCAAGACAGCCTTGTAGGCACAAGTACTGAAGCTATCACAGCATCTGGTCATCAACATCCCATATGAGGCTCAAAGGGCCCCAGGGAGCATCACAGCCAGACAGTATAACCAGACCCACAGGCCGGTGCTCCAAAAGCTCAGTAGTCCCTGATTCTCAGGGAAGATCGGAACTCCCTCTTGCCTAGATGTAAAGACAGGATTGTTGTTGGTCAGATCCTCTAACCAGGTGAACAAAGTTGATGTGAGAGAAGTAGAGAAGAAAAATAGAAAGACCATCTCAGCAGTGTTCCTACTTTCAGAGACTAGACTGGTCCCCTGCCCTTCTAGATGACATGAGATATTGCAGTGTCCTTCCCACAAAACTTGCCTGCTTTCACCTAAACAAATTCAAGGCAAGTAAGTGTCTCCTGAAATCAAAAGAATCTTTAAAAATATACGAATGAACAATTTTATTCTTGTGATTTATTCTGAGCCTGGCTTCCATAAAAAATTCATAGGGCTGAAGCCAATCAAGTTGAAAGTTACAACGCTGGGAACAGGTTCCCATCTGCCCTTATTAATTGCATGACTGTTAGAAAGTTATTCCACCTTTCTTGCTCAGCTCATTCACCCTGTTTAAAATTGAGGACACGTACACACAGCAGCACTCCTTCTCCTCCTTCCCCACTTTATTTTCCCCATAGCACTTTTCATTTCTAATATACTAAATAATTTATTTATTCATTTTGTTAATGGTTTTTCTCAGTAGAATGCAAGCTTCATACAGATGCTACTGGACCACCCTGTCCAGAATAGAATACAATAAGAATTCGGTAGATATTTCCGACCATTGTTGCTGAATGTGTTATGTGATTTGATTAGACCATATCAGTAGTTACCCTCTTGAGATCCTATGAACCCTGTGGAGTTCATGAAGACAGAATTAGGAAAGCCTTGGGCTAATTTGAATATTACTGAAAGCATAATGGTGATAACACTTTTTAATCATCACGTTGTTTCTCTGGCTAACACATCTACCATCGCATTGAACAAGAGAATGTAATGCTGCTTAAAATCTCTGTTTACTATTTCTTTTCACTATTGTCATGAATTATACATGTATTTTGTTAGCAAAATTGATAATGCTATTTGTTTGACTAAAATGTAGTTTGTTGAAAAAGGAAAACAAGAGAGACAATGGAAGAAAAAAGCCATGGAAGATGTCTTTGGTGTGTGACATTTCTCAAGTTAGTTAACCTTCTAAAACCATATTTTATTACTTTAAAAACTAGCATGCCATGAAAGAGCACATGTAAATAGCCTAATATGGGCTCTATAAACATTAGCTCTTTTTTTCTTTTACATAGTAGAGAACAAATTCTTTTCCAACCCTAGAATCAAGGATTCTAAGTTACCGAGGTTGCACAACTATAAAGAGATATATAAGTACAGTTTAAAGCCAGGATTTCCAAAATATCTGATTGTTAGCTTAAGAGGTCTTTAAAAAGTTCAACAGATATGTAAGATTTGGCATCTCCTTATTTGACTATCATACACTTTGCCCTTAAACCAGTTCTGAAAATTGGTTCAGAAAAGTTAGCATAGATGAAAACAGAGCTTACATGTTAGAGTCTCAGGAAAAAACAACTAGTGTGGGAGAGTTTGTTGAACAGTTTATTTCTGATTATACAAAATAAAGTAGGCAAAAGTAAAGAAGCTAAAAAAACAAAACAAAAAGAGGACTCTTGAAGACAGAGTGACAGGGCAGGTAGGTGACAAAATCCAATTTCTGCCTTGTGATGAAGCCTCAGCCTACCTACCAGTAGAGAAATCAAGTAAGCATATTTTCCCCTCTCCCTCCCTCTCTCCCCTCCCCATTGATTGTTAAATGACACCAGGGTAGAGGTCAGAAGAACAAAATTTAAAATGAAAATCTTTTTCATTTCTCCACATTTTCTTGATGGTCATCTTTGTCTAGAATCCTTGAGGCTCAGCACTGGATCCTAAACACAGTCATAATAACTATCATTTAGGAGTAATTACTTTATGCCCAGTTGTTATCCTGGATACTTTGCACATATTATCTTGCTTAATTTTACTTTTCAAAAATCTCACAATTTTGTAAGTATACATTTAGAATAAGGAAACTGCAGCTCAGAAAGTTTAAGAGACTTCATTAATAATGTCCAGGCTCAGTGGTTCATACCTGTAACCCCAGAACTTTGGAAAGCCAAGGTGGGAGGATCACTTGAGGCCAGTTGTTTATGACCAACTTGGGCAACATAGTGAGAATCTGTCTTATAAATAAACAAATAAATAAGCAAATAAATAAATACATTAAAATTTTGAAAGATATGTTATTAATCAAAGATAGGCTAGGTTTTACTAAACTACAAACAGCTTCTCAGTTTCATTGCTCAAAGTGACAAAGATTTATTTCTTACACGAAGTCCTTTCTGATTTGAGTCCAGTGGATTCTCCAGAATGACTCTCTTTCATGTGGTGAATTGTCACTCCAAGTTGGTCCCCCACCCTTCTGAACCTGAAATCTTAATGTGTGATCTCCTCGATACTATTTTGTCAGGAAAAGAGAAAAAGTGGAAAATCTCACACTTACAAATGTTCCTAGAAGCCCAGAAGTGGCATATGTCACTTCCACTCACTGCCAGTAGGCAAGAAAAAGTCCCAACTCAACTATGATTACCCATGACAGAAGAACTAGACATTAGTGAATCCTCACAGAAGTGCCCAAGGTTACACTGGGATAAGACAGATTAGCAAAGACCCGATTCCAAGCATTTTGATTGCAAAGTCCTAGTTTATTGCTTTGTCAACCACCTCAAGGAGAATCTGTACTTAAACAAGAAACTCTTAATATATAAAATAATAGTTATCAAATATTGACAAAATTTGGAAGAGCTGAAAATGCTTAGAAGAGACTTAGGGCAAGCGAGAACCTTCTTTTTACCTTATATTATACTCTAGCATCTGCCAAAAATGTAAGAAACCACAAGTGCTTCAAGAAGAGCCAACATAGAGAAGTTTATTCCTCCTTTCTAGAAAGTCATCATGATTAACTCAATACCACCTCAAATGAGTAATCTAACAGTAAACATTACTAGTGTTCATATTATTATAGCCTGCATAGGTTGAGTAATTGCCCATAGCACATGTTCTTGAAAGTTTTTGTCCTGCAATTCCAGCGCTTTGGAAGGCCAAGGTGAGTGGATTGCCTGAACCTGCGGGTTCGAAACCCACCTGGGCAACTTGGTGAGACCTCATCTCTACAATAAATCAAAAATTAGCCGGGCGTGGTAGCGCGCGCCTGTAGTTCCATCTATTTGGAAGGCTGAGGCGGAAGGATTGCCGAAGCCCAGCAGGTTGAGGCTGCAGTGGCCAGGAGCAGCCACTGCACTCCAGTCTGGGTGACAGAGTGAGACTTCAATTAAAAAAAAATTTTTTTGTCACTTATTGATTAATTTCATCCTTATAAGAGCCCAGTGAATAAAATACTACTATTGGCTTTATTTTCATGGGAGAAAAGTGATGCAAAGGTCAAGAAGTCAAGCAATCTAAGTTCAAACTGTGAACCTACTATGCAAATACAGTTGAGGAAGCATTTCCTATTTTTACTTTTTTGTCAGCTTACTCTTCCTAGGATCCTTGTGCATGCAAATTCTAGGACTACCTTCACATATAACCATTTCTGAGCAGGAAATAAACATGCGAAAGTCTCAATAAATCAGAGAAAGTAAAAGACTATGTCTGGAGGGGCAGACACTAAAGTTTAAAGCTTTGGTTAAACACAAGTCATTCAGGTTATACAAACAAGCTCCCAAGTGAAAGAAAGAACAGAAAAAGAAATTTAAAAAAGAAAAGATTAGTAGGACCATGTTGGACTAGTGAAGCAGGAGAGCTCTGTACAGTGTAGAGGGTTAAGAACTCCAGGACACAATCCAGGCAGCTTCCTCTTTCTCCCTTTCTTTAAGAAGCCCTGGTTGAGACTCACTATCAGCGGTGATAAGGTTTGTCTACCCAGAGTATTCTCCTTCCATGAACAGTTTTCTTACAAAGGGAAAACAAGAAGGTAAAATCATTTGAAGAATTTACAAGTAAATGATCCAAATATAGCAGTTTTGAGTGAAGGATGAAGACCAACTATGTATCTTCTATAACTAGAACATTGAGTTAAGAGTTCTAAGAATGTCTCAGAAGAGCATCAGTATCCCATTGTTCAAAGCCCAACCATGCTATGGTTGGAAAAGGCGCTGGACTTAGAGTAAAAAAGAAAATAGAAATTTAGTTTTGCAACCCTTAGTACCAAGAGCAAATCAGTTAATCTCTGTGAGACTCATTTTCTTATCTATTAACAATAAAATATGCTTCTGTTACCTTCTGGGATAGATAGCGTCCATAGGAAGCACAAAGATCCCCTAATGCTGCAGACTCTTCCTCTTACTTCAGAGCCTGTTCAGGTGAGTCTCCTTTCTTGAATGTCGTTTCCTGTCCAGTCTCCCTTTTCATGGCTAACTGTATGAGATCTATCTATATGATCTATCCTATATCATAATCTATCCTATATCATAATGCTTTTTTATAGGTCTGTCTCCCAGCTCTATCATGAACTCCATGAGGACAAGGATGGTGTCTTGTCTCACAGCATTGCATGTCTAATACACATAGTAGGTACGATAAAAACGCTGTGTTGGGGACTTGGAATTCCAGAAATATGATAAACAAGACACTCTAACACTGAAAATGTCGAATACAATGTATACCAAATTCTTACTAAATGCATGTATGGCTTGACAAAGAAGTAAAAATATATAAAAGTCAAAACATAAGCGCAAAAGAGGAGCCCAGAAAGTTGAGCAGAACATTGAAGTCAGCTCTCATCCCTAGTGTCTTTACTGAACTCCAGTGGTCTTGAGCTCTAGTTACCAAGGAGTCACTCTCCAAGGCTCATCCAAAATAGGAATTCTAGTAGAAGATCTCGCACATGTATAAAGGCATAACCCAAAGAGCTATGACCTTAGATTAACAGTGAACATAATATATATCTGCACCCAAAGCAATACAAGAGTATGACCCTGTCTCAAATCTCTACTCTGTGTAAAAGGGAAAAAGTTTTCCAAATATTCTTAATTACAGTTTGGTCCCCAGTCAGGTTTGTTGTTCCAAATCTCAGTGACTGAATGAAAATGCCTAGCTGAAAATTTAATTTAGAGGATTCCCACATTAGCAGAACAATACTTTTCTGGAAGTATTCATCTTAAGATTACGCTTCAGATAATTCTTTGGGTGAGGATGAGGAATAAAAAAAGAGAGCTTACTATCACCTCTTCCATTCAATGTTTGTTGGGGGTTCTAATGGAATACTAAGTCATGAGAAAGAACAGAACGCATAAATTTCTAAAAAAATGAAAGAACAAAATAACATTATATATGGAGGATATTGTTATCTATACAGAAAAATCAAAATATATGGATTAATCATTAGACGCAATAGATATATTATCATTTATTCTTGATAAAAATTAGTATAAAACTTGAGCAAACAAAATTAGATTTAAAAATAGAAACAATTTACAATGGCATAAAATATCAAGTATTTACATCTCAGACATAAATCTCAGAGATAGGAGGAAGCTTTATGGAAAATATTATAAAATTTTATCAAAAAACAAAGAAGAACAAAAGAAGTGATATGTCATGTTCATGGATAGGAAGACTCAATATTTATGTCATTTTGAGTTATAAATCTATAAAGTCTATGCAATTCTAAGAAGGTTTAAACAGGATATTTTTAAGGAACTTGGCAAGATAACTCAAACATTTTATATGGATAACAAAGCTCCAAGGATAGTCAAAAAACTCCTGGGGAAGAATAATATGAGAATTTGTTTTTCAAAATATGAAGCATTATTATTAAGTGATAATAATTAAAGCAACCTGGTGTTGGTGTACACAGAGCAAATATGTACACAAGAAGAAAAAGGAGGCCAGAAATAAACCTGCACTTGTACGAAAGCCTGATTTATGAGGGCCAGCACTGCAAATCAATCGCAAAAGATGAGCTATTCAATAAATAATTTTAAAGCAATTAGTTACTCATATGGACAAAAATGAAATTTGACCTCTATCTCACATCATACGCAAAATTAATTTCAGGTGGACTAAATAGTAAATGTAAACGGCAAAACTATAAAACCCTTAAGGCATAATATAGAAGAATGCCAGAATATCTTTGTGAAATCCGGATAGGGAAAGACTTTTAAATAAGAAATAGAAAGAACAAATAAATGATGTACTCAGCAATATTAAGAACATCTGTTCATCCAAAGACATGGTAAAGAAACTATAATGACAAGTCACAAGGTGATAGAGGATATTTGGGAATATATCGTGATGCCATTGGTATGTAGACTATGCACAGAATTTATATTAATCAATAAAGACAAAAATCAATAGAAAAATAGGTAAGATCTTGAATAAGCATCTCACAAAAGCAGAACCTTTGATAATAAATTTTAAAATATTCTTCATCTCACAAGTAATCAAAGCAATGCAAACTACAACCACAAGGAGGTACCATTTTCATCCAATGGGTTGGCAAATATTAAAGACTAAGAATATCAAGTGTTCAAAGGATGTGAGGTATCCACTACCTTATATACTACAGGTGGGATTGTAAATGGGTATAGCTACTTTGGTAAGGCTAAAAATGTTCAAATCCTGTGACCCAGCAGTTTCGCTCCCTGATACCTATGGGGCAGAGAATCTTGCTCCTTTACACGGGGAGCTTGTATCATAAATGTTGATAGAAACAGTTGCAGTAACAGAAAAAAAAAACAAAGGAAGCAACTAAAATGCCCATTAAAAATGAAATGGGAGCCAGGCTCGGTGGCTCAGCCTGTAATCCCACGCCTTTGGGTGGCTGAGGTGAGTGGATCACCTGAGCCCGCGGGTTCGAGACCCGCCTGGGCAGCAAGATCTCATCTCTACAATAAAATCTAAAAAATCAGCCGGGCGTGGTAGCGCACACCTGTAATTCCAGCTACTCGGAAGGCTGAGGCGGAAGGATCACCGCAGGTCGAGGCTGCGGTGGCCAGGAGCGGCCACTGCACTCCAGTCTGGGCGACAGAGTGAGACTCCAATTCAAAAAAAAAAAAAAAAAAAAAAATTAATGGATAAGCGAATCCATCCTTATCCATTCATTAGTAGTTCAGTATTGAAAGAATTAATCCCCGTTATGTGATCCACATGAATGCATCTCAGAATACAATGCTGTGCAAACCAAGCAAATTGCAAAAGATTGACAGCAATGTGATTACACTAATATAAATGCCAAAAGCAAAACTAAAAAAAATCTATTTTTACTAAGTGCAAATTTAAATGGTGTAACTATAAAGAAAAGCAAGAGAAGGTTCAACACAAAATTGAGGGTTGTGCTTGCCTCTGAAAGGAATGGAAAGGGTGTGTGATGAGTGCTTGCATATGGTAGTCTTCAATAGTATTGGACAGTGGGTAGGTGGTTGATTTTGCTGTTATTTTATATAATGTGTGCATTTTATAATTAATATTATATATGAAATATATTTCATACTTATAATTAATATCATGTTCAATATTTAATATAACAATTTTAAAGACATATTGAATTGTGAATGAACTAATTACATAACACTTTGGAAATTATTAACTTATGAATTTCCTTTTACTACATATATGGCAAATGATATTTAACTAATACTTACCAAACCATTACAATATGTCAGACACTGAGTAACCACACTTCATATGTAAAATTTTAACCAATCTCCTCAAACCTCTTCATCTTTATGCCCATCAAACAGATGAAAAAAACGAAGGCATGATGAGATTAAATACATTTCCAAGCTTTCACAGGTATTGAAGTGGTCCCTGTCAGCTCCCTTGAGTTCACCAAGCCTTCATTTTCAGTATTCTATGTAATATTTAGATGCTCGGTGCATGCTCAGTGGTCAGTAAACTGGCAGCATGGCTCTTACTGCCAAGAAACCTGAATAATCTGGCTCAATGGCCTTTTGAGATGAGGCTTGAGAGCATAACTCCTGCATACTGAAGCTGATAATTAGTGAAAATCAATAGGAAGGATGCTAACCATTTTGAACGCTATAAATAAGTCAACTCCAGGTAGGGAATACAAAACAATACAAAAATGTGGATGTTTGTTTTCTAATAGGATTTTTTTAAAACATGCGTGACTGCTATTGTGGGGAGGAACAGAGGGAACCAGCAGGTATGAAGCAGTCCTTTTGTGTGACAGTCACTCCCTCTGTGCTCTCTCATTTTATTTTCACATCTATCCTACCACAGCATATTTTATTTCATTTATTTTATAGATGAGAAATCTGAGGGCCAGGCTTGCTTTCTGATCCACCCAAAGGCACCTATCTAACAGGGAAGAGATCTGCATTTGTATCCAGTTCTGTCTGTCTCCAAAGCCATCTTTCCTCTGCCAGATCTCATCTAAAAGAAAACACCACTGAGCCTCTGCTATGTGTCAGCCTCTCCGGTGTGTATAGATAGCATCGACAGTATGTGACATCTCATCCTTATCAATTTTGGTGTCAAATAAACTCAGTTCGAATCCTAGGAAGTGCATGCTTGAGATTTATAATTATCACCTGGAAAATTATAAATAATAATAATAAAACCAACCTTGCAAGATTGTCACAGTGATTACAAAAACTGTTAAATGCGTGACATCTGTAGGTGCTTATACAGGTTTGTGCGTTTACTCTTTCTGCTTTTCTCTAGGTAGGAAATTAGTGAACCGAGTTTGGCTTTTTCACTTAGTAGCTGAGAGGCCTTGGTGAACTGATTCCTTCCTATGGGGCTTCATGTCCTCATCTGCACAAGGGCAGTAGACCAGATGTCATTAGGAAGGACCAAGCCCCCAGGGCCACAGTGAATCGAGTTTCAAATATGAGATGGCAAATATCCTTATCATTCCAGGAAGTGGTGAAAGCAGCGAGGGAGGAAGTGAATCCTGTTCTTGTCTCTCCTGAAACAACAGGAATACGAGCCCTCGCCACCCACCTCGCTAGGATCTGGGAAGGATTAATGAGACATAATGCGCACGGCTCTGCTGAGAGCTATTACCGCCTTACAGGGGAAAATTCCCATTGTTGCCAGCAAACAAGACTGACAATTTGATGAGGTGTGAATATTTTTAGTGTAACAGTATGTAAACACTGCTTTTTTCATCCAAGTCATCACTCTGTGCACACACCCTTATGCATTTTTATGAGGCCGTTTCTCTGTGGCCGTAAATATTCTGTGCCTGCCCTTTTCCACGCGCTCGAAGAATGTGCTGACCAGGGGCCAGGCTGAACCTCCAAGCTGATTCCTAGGGCTCGCCACATTCTTTGGGAGAATGTTAATAGGCATATTCACATTTCGTACCAAAGCGTGTGCCTTCTCTTTGGCCGACACAAATTGCATCATGCAAGGCCAGGGGCAATAAAAAAGCCTCTGTTGGAGAAGGTTCAACTATTTCATAGTGATAAATAAGGAGCAGTAACATGATTACCCAGACAAAGAAGTAGAAAAAGAGGCAGGATACCTGATTCCAAATTGTGTCCCTGCCACACTTGCTTAAGTAGTCAGAAAAAGCATAAATCTTCAAACCAATACCTTTCCACTAAATAATTCCACCACCCATTCATTCAAGTATTTACTGGGCACTAGATGCCAGCCACTGAGTCATGTACTGGGATATAAGAGTGAATGTGACTTAGCTCTGTTCTTCTGGATGATTACATGTTTTGAAGGATGTGACAAATAAAAAAATAATGACAATTCAGTGGTAAATGTCCAATACATAGGCTTTCTTTCATCACATACCTTCGTCTATCCAACCCCCAAAGCAACACTTGATAAAGACGTGGCTTGTCTCATGTCTTCCCTGGAGAAGTACCCTTGGTAACTGCTTCTGCACTTTGATATCTTCTTCCCAGTTCTTACTCTGGAATTCCAGTGCCGTCTCAAACTTCAAGACCATGAATGTCCAGGACTCTGTTACTATACTGCCCAGGGTGAAGAAAAGCCAGGCAGTGGAGTGAATGAGAGCCAGGGCAGGCTTTTCTCTGTTACCCCAACATTGCATTCACCATGCAGGCCTGTATACCTGTATCCCATGCCACTGAAGGGTGGCATGCATAGGAAGGCTATAAAAATCCATACCCCAAAGGTCACAAATCCTGCCATGTCCACCTACAAAACATCCCTAATTCTATCACATCCTCCCATTGCCAATGAGCCTCCCCAATCTCAACATTAATGATTATTTGTAATTTGATGACTGCAACCATTTATTTCCCAACTGATTTCTCGGGTTCTACTTTTTCTCCTCACTCCCCAAATCAGTTCTTCTTCAAGAAGCAGAACAACTTTTAAAATCATAAATTAGATCCCGTTCTATATTGCAATACTTCCCTAACACTTGCAATTTGGAATTTTTACAATAATCTTCAAGATGCAGCTCCTGCTGACCTCTTCTGATCTCTCATCTCTCTTACCTCTCTCCTCCTTACTCTCTGGATGCAAACAATATGGCCCTTTTTCTGTGCCCTAAAAATGCTCAGCTTGCTTCTACACCTTTGGGTCTATGTATTTGTAATTTTTTTTGTCTGGAATTTACTGCCTCCGGGTCTTCACTTGACTGGCACCTTCATGTCATGTCTCAGTTCAGATGTCCCACTTCACTGACTATCCCATTTATCTCCACCCCTATGAGATGGCTCCCTAACAGAATACCCACATTATTTCGTGTGTAGCTATTATCATGACCTGAAAACATTGTGTACATTTATTTACATTTGTTTTTATTGTGTATCTTGCCCCTACCAAGTTTCTAAGCCTCAGTAGAAAAAGCATCTTGCTGCTTCCTCTACCCTCTTTCCCAACATCAAGCACAATGCCTTCAAAGGGCACTGGCTCAATAAGTGAATGAATGTCCAAATAATGCAAAGGAAATCCTTAGGAAAAGTTGACTGTCCACATTTCTCAGCCCACTCACCAATCTTCAGCGTCCCATATCTACTCGGAATTTCATGTTTTTCAAAACCTTCAATTCTGACACTTAAACCTCACCCACAAGGGCTGGTCTGAACTGAGAGCTTTTGACCAGTTACTGCCTGACTCCTTTGCCCTACTCCCAGGCACTCTAGAACACAGGCCATTAGGGAGTAGTACATTTTTTTAAAGCCCAAGTCTTCCAGTCCAAAGTTTTGGCAAAATATTCCAGCATGGACTCTGGCCTTCTACATGTACCATAACATTTCAGCCCCTTCACGTGTTCTTCTACTGAGTGAGTGTGCAGAAATCCCCCCTGCTATGGTTGGAATGTTTGTGTCTTCCTAAAATTTATGTATTGAAATATTAGCCCCCCCCACTGTAGTGGTTTTAGGAGATGGGGGCCTTTGGGAGGTGACTAGGTCAAGAGGGTAGAGCCCTCATGAAAGAAATTGGTGCACTTATAAAAGAGGCCCAAGAAAGACCCTTTGCTCTTTTCAGCCTGTGAGGACACAGCAAGAAGCTGGCAGTCTGCAAACCAGAAAGCAGACAGACCCTTCCCAGGAACCAGATCAGTTGGCGTGCTGATCTTGGACTTCCCAGCCTCCAGAACTATCAGAAATACATTTCTGTCCTTTGTAAGCTACCCAATCCATGGTATATTTTTATTGCAGCCCAAATGCATTAAATGCATTAAAATGCCCTCTCATACTTCTTAATCATCAAAATAAATAGATATTGGATCAAGAAAGTATAAAACACAAACACCTTCCAGGAATAGGTGTCAATTTTCAAACACAATGCAGTCTAAATCTATCCTAGGTAAGTAAAAGAGGATATTCTTCTTACAGCAATGATATCTGCACAGCTGTTTTTGCTTGTATTGATTATAGTGCCTTAAAGTATTAGAAGAGCAATGACCATTTGCCTTCAGATTAAGTCTTATGTCCTTAGTGATGTAGGAGAAGCAAAGCACAGCACAGAAATAGCCACTCCCATTGGCCAATGCTTAACTACCCATAGGTCAGTAGAAAATTGAAAGTTATCTTAAATTCTGTTTGCTTTACTTTTCGATCTAGATCACTTCTTTAGTAGGTTGTCTTTTTGAGATTTCTAGACAAAGAAGAGATCTGTCCAAGCTAGGGAAGGGGGTTGTTTTTCCAGGGAGGAGCTGTTCTTCCAGGTATAGATAACAGTGCTAAACAGAATGCTTTAGTTGCTTGGAGGAGAGCCCACTGACACAGCCCATGGGTGACAGGTGGGTGAGGAAGAAATGAGAGTAGGAGGCTGAAGAAGCTTTCCCAGGCAGGTGATACAAGAGCCAGCCCTAAATAATGAGTTGAGTTTTTAGGCAAAGAAGAAGATAATTTCAGGCAGAATCAGCATTGGGCAAAAGCCTGAGGACAAGTCAAAGCATGAAACATCCTGAGAACCCAGGGAATTTCTTACAGCTAAAGCATAAGCACGCAAAAGGGAGGAGTGGTAATAGATGTGTCTGAAGTGCTAAGAATCGTCCTTATCATAAACAACATAGTAGGTAATAATAAGTCTGAACATTTCTCTGCAAACAAAAGCAAAACCATGAAAGGCTTTAAGCAGAGAAGAATGGAAGCTGGATTTTGGGGGTTTTATTTTGGCACTAGAATTTTCTTACACAATACTGGCCCCTCCCCTGTGGGTAAGTGTCACACCAGGCCCTGTTACCATCCCTTGCTGGCCTATACCCAAGCACTGACTCATCGCCAGGTACTAGGATTTCTAAGAACGCCAACCACAAACTATAACCTGAGAAACAGGCTTGTTTCTTTTACGATGGAAGAGACCTAATTGAAGTTCCTAGTAATTAACATAAGCAAATGCTACTTATGCAATGGATTATTAATTAGCCTGACTGTGCTTCTTAATGTCTTGTTTAAATAGATCTTGATATTTAGAGGGGTTTTTGGTGTCAGAGGCGTCTTTCCTCTGCCTGATGCATGACTGTTGATCCTTATCCAAAACAGATTGAAGTCTGCTGACGAATATTCAGATGATAAAACTGGCATTTTCATTTCTTAGGCTATTAATCATTTGCTTTATATCAACTGAGGTTTTTGTTTTTAAAAATGCCCTCACATGGTATCCACAACTTCTCTCCGAGACTTCTTAAAAAAAAGTGTGTGTGTTGAACCAGCATTCTTCCAAAAATGACAGGTAACGAAAGGAACAATGTTTAGTCATATTAATCTGTCTGCGCTCACTATGTAATTTAAATATAGCTCTGTTATACAGAGCAGGAAAAAATTGTGATAAAGAGTAATTAGAACATGTGGTATTGGACTTCTTGCTTCCAAGTTATTTCACTCAGCTAATGGCCTCCATGTTCCATCCATGTTGCTGCAAAAGTCAAATGCTGCATATTCTCACTTATAAATGGGAACTAAACAGGGTGTACATTTGAACATAGAGTGTAGGGTAATAGACACTGGAAACTCAAAAGGGTGGGAGGGACTGAGAAATGAGAAATTATTTAATGAGCACAAGGTACATTATTTGGGTGATGACTACACAAAAAGCCCAGATTTCAGCACTCCCCACTATGAGATATACTCATGTAACAAAACTGCACTGGGGTCCCTTAAATTTATACAAATTAAAAAGAAGAGTAGGGCCTTCAGAGGGCCTACCATGTGGAGGAAGGAGCACTAAACCAAGGATCAAAAGCCTTCACTTGTACCCAGCTCTGCTCCTGGGTTCCTTGCTTTAGGCAAGCTGCTCAACATTTCTGAGCTCTTTGTGAGCTTCATAATTGCGGTAAATACTCGCCGTCAAGATGGAAAACAGATAGCCTGAGTAGGAGTGATACTATTATTCTTATCATCGTCACCATCACACACAAGAATGATTATTGGAGGCCAGATTTTATAGCACTCTTGTTGTCATAAGCAGAAGTCTGGGTTTTGTTGATTTCAATTTGCCAGAAAAGAGCACTGGATTGGGAGCCAGGCAGAAAAGAGGAGCCACACTTTACTGTGTCCTCAGCAAAGTCAGCAAATCTGGCCTACCCTCTGTTTTCTCTTTGATAAAATAACATAATGATACTTTTTATGCTCAAAGAGCTGTTGTAGTGATTAAGGAAGCCCTGCACTGTGTTTGGCATGTGTTGATGCTTTGCTAATGTATATTTCACTGCACCCTATAGAAAAGCTTTGCTGGTATTTTCTGTTGGATCAAAGGAGTTACCGGCAAGAAAAGTCAACAGGAGCAGGAAAGACAGGCAGTGATTTCATCCTCTCTGGGAGCCTTCTCGAGCCTCCATTTGTTCACTGAAGCACAGCCTTGGTATGCTGAGTTGCCCTGAGCATGGGACTGCTCAGGCTGTGTTGTAATCTCCTATTTTCTGGGTCATCTTCTCAACAGAACTGAAAGCTTTTTAAAAGAAAATGACTGCATTTCACTATCGAGTCTCCCTTTAGGACCATCGGCATTGTTTAGCACATGTTGGTAAATATTGTTGACTAGGAAAAACAGGAATAAAATGAGCTAAAGTTCTTCTGACTCCAAATGGACTGTGAGAAATAATCAAGATGTGTAGCTGTACATTTATCTCAAACAGCTTTTTTCAAGCCTCATGATGTACCAGACATCTTAGTGAATTCCAAACTGTTTTTGCTGTTGTTGTTGTTTGGTTTGGGGGTTTTTTTGTTTTGTTTTGTTTTGTTTATTTGCAGTGGGCTCCATAAGTAATGGAAAAGGATCTTAATTATATCATATGAAAATCAAAATATATATTTCAAAAAGATTTGTTGATGCTCAGGAACTGGAGGATATTACAAAGAGAAGCAACACGAAGCCTAGATAATAAAGAAATAAAACAAATTCCTCTTTGGATACAGGGAAGGAGGATACTAGTGAAACGTCACTTGGGCTATGTCAGGAAGGTCTTGAACACCAGTTTGAGGAGTCTGTGCTGTAATCAAAGAGAAGCAGTTGCAGATTCCTGAGCGTGTGAATAACAGGGTAGGGAAAGCACACTTCACAGGTTCTTGCCGGTCACCTACAAGACCAGCAAGATTATTGCTTAAGAAAGCTTGCTTCTTTGACTTGCTGATTCTTTGCAAAGGTCTCTTTTGGATGTTTTTCTTCCTTTATTGGACAGGTGGACCTATATTCACTTCCCATCTGGTGGTTACTCTTGACTCACAGGGAATTCAGCCCAAGTTTAGTACTTCAATACAAGATAAATTAAAATTAAATTAAATTAAAAATCCTACTCCAAAAAAAAAAGGGAAAAAGAAACATTTCCCAGCTTGTCAACCCCAGCTAACTGCCTTTCTTCTCCCCACTTCCTTCTTCCTATCAATAAATGTTAACTGCCTATGAGGTTCCAGAGATATCATGGGTCCAGTTGTGAGCCCAGGCTTCATGAAACTTGCACTACCCAAATAACCATGCAAACATAGCACTGCAAATGTTAATAAGTGCTATGGAAGAAAAGTATTGAGTACTGTAAAAGCATACAAAAAAGCAATCTGTTCTCTTCTGGGAAGTCAAGGACATGTTTTGCTGTAGAAGTGTGCTTATATCTCAATAATAAGTACAAAAGTCATTGGTGCATGTATGTGCATGCACACGTGTGTGTGTTTATTTGATGATATAGGTGACATTTCAAGAAAAGGATGATATTCTGTGTGAGTATCCCAAGGCATAAAAAAAGATAACTTTTGAACACTTAAAGAATCAAGCAGTGTTCAGCAAACATTAAGTGAGCACTTATTGTGCACTGGGACTTTCAGGCAATAGGTAGAGTGCAAAAATACCTGCAAAATTTTGAATCATAAGAAACGCACAATATTTTAAAGATGCGGGGTGCACTTTAAAATTTAAAAAGTACAATGATAAAATTTTTTAGTATTTTATTTTAAAGATATGGGGTACAATTCAAGATTAGATATACAAGTGGGCATCATGCAGGTAAACTTTGGGCCTCCCTTTGGTTCCCATTTCGTGTGGTTTGAGATCAGGTATGCTTATTGATGTTATATCCCCCCACCCGGAAAATGTACAATAAAATAATAGATATAATTAACAGTCATAGGCAACTGAGATAAAACAAAGTCAAGTAAAATAATTATATAACAGATTTATATGAACTGTGTGCTTACCCTACTCCAGATAGTGCTATAAGCATATTATGCTAGGGTATCAGTTCATTTTTAGAATAACTCTATGAAAGAAATTCCATTTTTAATCCCAACATTATATAGGATAACACTAAGGCTTAGACACATGAAATGTATTGTCTAAGTTGGTACCAATAGTAAACAACAAATACTAGATTTAATCACAGAAATATTTGAGTCCAAAGCTATTGTCAGAAGTGTATCACCTATGTTCATTCAACAAATATTTATAACCTATTATGTGCCACAGATATTGGTTTTAGGAATTGTCTGCAAGAAGCTTACATTCTTAATTCTAGTAAAGGAAACACACAAAAACCAAAACATAAATATGTTATTATTTCAAAAAACATAGACACAATTTAAATGCAATAAGATATACCAAAATTAAGTGTGAAATTAGATGTTTTGGTAAATAAATATAGTCATGTAATTACCATCACCCTCATGATTTAGAGCATTGCTATTTCTCCAAAAAACACCTTCCTCTGTAGTTCATCCCGTTTGTTCTATCCTTAGTTCCTAGTCACTAGTGAACTGCTTTCTGTTGTCACAGTTTTGCCTTTTTAAGAAAAATTTCATGTAAACAGAATCATATACCATGTAGTCTTTGAGTCTAACTTCTTTTACTTAGCATAATGTTTTTGAGATGTATCCATGCCATTGCATGTATCACAACTATGTTTCTTTTCATTTATGAACATTATCCAATTGAATAAAAATTCCACAATTTGTTTCTATGTCCACCAGTTCATGAATGTTTGGGTCATGTCCAGTTTTTAGTTATTATGAATAAAACTACTATGAACAGAAAAATATTTGTATAGTCGTATGTTTTCATATATCTTGGGTAAATCTTGGGTATTGTTGGTTGCATAATAAGCGTACATTTTACTGCATAAGAAACTGTCAAATTGTTTTCCAAAGCGGCTACACAATCTTGAATTCCTATCAGCATTCTGCCCTCCGGACTTGTCTGTTGTTCCTCAACCAAATCCTTCCCCAGATCCTCAGCCTTTTGCGCTATGCTCCAGGTACCATCTTTTTACATATGCCACAAGATCGAGGTCAGGTAGAAAATTCTGTTTGCTCCTGTTGCTCCTTTCAGATCATTTCTCCCCATTTGTCCCCCTCCCCCAAAACTCCAACTCCTCCTGAAGTGCACACCACCAAATAATCCCTCTCTCTTGCCAATTATTATCTGACCCTCTCCCGATCACTGTCCCTGCTTCATTGAAGATATTAGTACCTGCATTCCCATCTTCTTCACCATTATTCCTTTCACCATTTGTCTCTTTTCACTCAAATATTTTAGCGGTCCTACTTTGTGTCAGGCACAGTTCTAACTGTGGTTTACAGTAACAAATGCATTAAAAAAAATTCTAGCCTTCATTTAGCATACATTTTAAGGGGAGATAGATGCACACAAACTTTTATTTATAAACATGAATGCATGCAAATGTATACACACACTATCTATATACACACAAAATTTATTTACGGTATAGAGAGGAGTGAAGCTGAGAAGGGACTCGGCAGGTTTTTTAATAGGGGAAGGTAAAATTGTGTCACTTCTCAATAGTATATTGAAGGAAGACGGCACAGAGAAGGGGACAGTTGAGCAAAGTGACAGGTGACAGAGCAGATCGTGCATCTGTGTGAGGCAAGAGAGTTCCAGGCAGAAGCAATCATAAATACAAAATCTATGAGGCTTGAACATGCCTAGTTCGTTCAAGAAAGTGAGAAAGCCAGCTGGAGCAGAGTGAGCAACCAGGAGAGCAAAGAAGAGGTCAGAGGGATGAGGAAAGAAGGCAATTCGCAGGCCACAGGAAGGTTTCAGAAGTGAGTCTAGGTGGCATGTGAAGACACTGCTGTATTTTCAGTTGTGGATCAACATGAACTGACTCGTGTTTGTCAAGGGTTACCCTAGCTGCTCTATTGCATAAAATAATCGAATAGAAGATGGCAGGGCAGTTAACAAGTTACTGCAATAATTTGGAAGAGAAGCAATTCAGGTGACAGTGGTTGGATTCTGTGTATGTTTTGAAAGTTTACCCACCAGGATTTTCTGAGTAAGTAAACGTGGGCTGTGAAGTAAAGAGATGATTTATTTATGCCCCAAGGTTTAGGGCATGAGTAACTAGGACAGAGACACCATTAACTGAGATAACTAAGGCAGCAGGAGGAGCACATTTAGAGGGTGAGATCGGGGACTCAGTTTTAGATGACTTTTCTCATTTACTTCAACATCTGCAGACCTCACTCTGGCTTCCCAGTCCCATGGCATTCTCAACCAAGAAATCGTATCCTCTACTTAGCCTACGATGCCTACAGCTATGGTGCAGCATCCTTTACCATTTTCTAGATCTTGTCATCACCAATAATTGTTCCACTTCCAAAGCTTGATATCAGGCATCTCGCTCTAGGAGGACCACCTTCATGACTCACTCTTCAGTGCTTGAATCCAATCCATTGATCTCACAACATTGTTGCTATTGTCCTGCGCTCCTCTTGATGTCTCCACAGCCTTCCTTACTCACCCCTAGGTGCCACAACCCTTTACTACATCAACACCCTTGCTTGACCTCTTAGCCCATCTTCTCTTTCTCCTCCTGTTATAGTCCATATCACAAACCCTGGTCCTAGGCAATCTCAGCTCTCTATTACTTTGTTACTGCACTTGAGTACCAGAATACATCTGGTGAAAAACTTACAAAGACCCAGTGACCACTCATCTCTGCTTAACCACCCTGACTTACACACTTAATAAATTTACTCTCTCACTTTTGGGGGTGACCATTCTATATATTCTTAAATATTTTCAAACATGTCAATTCTCCCTACTCTCAGCTAATGATTACGTTGCTTACAGACTCCCTCGTCCCCCTAAAATCAAATCTACCACCCTGCCTGTATCTGTATCTGCATATTTTAACTTGCCTTTTGATAAAGTGGATAAATATCCCTATTCCTATCTGAAGCTACTTTTTTTTTTTTTTTTTTGAGTTGGAGTCTCACTCTATCGCCCAGACTGGAGTGCAGTGGCCGCTCCCGGCCACCGCAGCCTCGACCTGCTGGGCTCCGGTGATCCTTCCACCTCAGCCCTCCAAGTAGCCGGAATTACAGGCATGTGCTACCACGCCCGGCTGATTTTTGATTTATTGTAGAGATGAGGTCTCGCTGCCCAGGCGGGTCTCGAACCCGCGGTCTCAGGCAATCCACTCACCTCAGCCTCCCAAAGGCACAGGATTACAGGCTGAGCCACCGAGCCTGGCTGAAGTTACTTTTAAAATCTGGATTCTATCTCCTCTCACTTATTACAGGATTTTTTCTTCTACAATTATGCTTTCTTTCACCACCTGAATCTTAACCTCCCTCCCACTAGATGATTCCCAGCAGCTTTCAAACATGCCATCATAATACTTTTGTTACCAGTAAAACTTCCCCTCATCCCATATCTCCATTTAGCTGTTTCCCTATGTCTTTGCCTCCTTTAACAACATGACTTCTCAAGGGTTTTCTCTGCATGATTTCAGTTTCTTACTTCCATTCTCCCTTTAGCCCATTTCAAATAGAAACCTTCCCATTGAGCTACAACAATTACTTTTCAAGGTCATTAACAACCTCCATCTTGCTAATTTTAGTGGCCAGTTTTCTGCCTCAACCTACTCAAAGTCTCCACAGCATTTGACATAGCCATTCACTCCTTTCTCTTTAGACACGCCCTTCATTTGGTTTCCAGGGCACCATCTCCTACTTTTTCTTCCTACCTCATCAGTGACAGTTTCTCAGTCTCTTTTGTAGGGTCTACCTTGAAGTTCCTCAGAGCATAATCCTAAGGCCCATTCTCTCTCTGTTGGTTTCCTCAGTGACATCATCCTGCCCCCAGATTGTAAATCCCATCTGCAGAATCCCCCCCTTATCCATGGGGGTTATGTTCCAAGATCCTCAGTGGATGCTTGAAGCCATGGATGGTTTTTTTTGTCTTACATATACATACTTACTATGAAGTTTAATTTGAAAATTAGGCACAGTAAGTGACTGACAACAATAATAAAAAGACAACAATTATAACAATATACTGTGATAAAGTGTTGGGAGTGTGGTCTCTCTCTCTCTCTCTCTCTCTCTCTCTCTCTCTCTCTTGTTCTTTCTTTCTCTGTTATTGTACTGAATCACAGGTGACTGAAACCACAAAAAGTGAAACTATAAATAAGGGGGGACAACCGTATGCTGAGCACATATATAATTGCACATCCAGTTCTGCACTAAGAGTCTCCAGCTGGGTGACTTAATAGGCATCTCAGTCTGAACAAGGTCATAACAATGCTCTTGATTTTCAACCACCATAAGCACAGCCCCCACCCTCCACACACTGAATCCTGCTTTTTTGTCTCCCATTTTCCTTTAATAAATGGCACCAACACTACTCAATTGCTGCATTAATTTGTTAGGGCTGCCATAGCAAAATACCACAGACTGTACGGCTTAAGAAGGATTTATGTGCTCATGATTCTTGAGGCTAGGAGCCTGAGATCAAGGTTTTTACAGGCTGCATTTCTTCTGAGACCTCTCTCCTGGGCTTGCAATGGCTGCCCGCTCTACATCATCACATGGGTCATCTCTTTGTGCACATGTGTCAGATGTATTTCCATGTATACAAACAGTCTCTTTGTATAAAGATGTCAGTTTACTGGATAAAGCACCAAAAAACTTCATTTTAACTTAATTACCTCCGGAAAGACCTTGTCTCTACATTTAGTAACATCCTTGGTTATTGGGTTTAGAACTTCAACATTTGAATTGGGGTGGGAGGCACACAATTCAGTCCATAATAGTTACTCAATCCAAAACTAGATGTCACTCTTATTCCTCTGTGTTCCTATTTAATCTATCAATGAATCCTCCTGGTCTAGCTCCAAACATATCTCAAATATGATCACACACAACCTCCGCTTCCAGGACTCAAGTATTAGAGTCTCCCCCTAACTGTATCCATACTTCCATACTTGCTCACACAGTAGCTAGAGAGAAAAACACTACATTAATTAATTTTTTCAGTGGCTTCTTGATGCACTGAGGACTAAATTCAAATCCCTTACCTAGGCCCTCATGATCCAGCCCCTATCTTTTTCTCCTGCCTCCAAACCCTCCTTGATTTCTACACTCCAGCCACACTGGGCTTCTTTCTATGTTTATACATACCAAATTAATTTTAGTATCAGACACATTACATTTTCCAGTTTCCCTGACTGGACTATTCCTCCTCTATTTTTTTGCTTGGGTGACTTCTATGCATCATTTAGATTTCTACCCCCAGTGATGCTTCATCCCTATTTTCCTCATAATACATATTGCTCTCCAAATTATTTTATTAATTTCCTGTCTCTATGACTAAAATATAAGGTCTGAGAAGGCAGGGACCTAGTCATCTTGTTCATTGCTATATTTTCACTACTTAGAGTATGACTACATGCTTAATGTTTAGTGAACAGATGAATCAACAAATGAATATTATTCTTCCCTCCACTCTGCATCATTGAAAACTGAAGCTGAGACATTTTGAGCAAGTTGCCCAAGGTCATAGTTCTTAAACGGTCACTCCAGGGCTGAAATACACCTGCCCTAAATCCACACCTTATGTGTTATTACAACATAGCATCTAACTGGGATGTGGTGTAGCCATCTGGCTCAAAAGAAAAAAAAAAGGTGGGAAGGTGTGGTATTAAACTCTCACTTCAGTTTGCTCTTAGGTCATCTTGTGATAGCCAGACATGTCCTTCCAGAATAGATACATGTCACTTACCCTACCCCCACCCCAAACACAAACTCAACAGAAACCACACCTTCCAGAATAGAACAGATTTACAGAGACTTTGAGAAAATCACTAATTTTTTCCCTTAGTGTCTTGTCCATTAAAGGAGGGATTCTCAATAGTGGGAAAAAATTTCCTGGCTTTCGCATCTGCTTTTGTTTTCAATAACATTGTTGTTTTAGATAAAGTCAAAGGCTTTCTCACTTGTATTTCTTTTATTGGAACATTTTAAGGTTTGAGTTTTATTCCTGTGAGTGGCTTAAATAACAGAAGTTTATTGTCTCCCAATCCTGGAGGCTACACATCGAAGATCAGGTGTTGGCAGGGTTGGTTCCTTCTGAGGGCAGCAAGGAAGAATTTTTCCATGTCTCTCTTCTAGCTTCTCATAGCCCATTGTCAATACTTGAAATTCCTTGGCTTGTGACAGCATAACTCCAGTCTTCACATGGCATTCACCCTCTGTTTTGTGTCTGTCTCCAAATTCCCCCTTGTGTGTGTGTATGTGTGTGTGTGTGTGTGTGTGTGTGTGTGTGTGTGTGTGTGTGTGTGTGTGTGTGTTTTAGCTTTTAGGGGTACATGTGCAGGTTTGCTACATGGATATATTGTATGATGGTGAGGTTTAGGCCTCAAGTCCATCACCCACATGGCGAGCATGGTACCCAATGGTATTTTTGCAACCCTTGCCCCCCTCCATCTCTCCTCCTTTTAGGAGTCCCCAGTGTCTGTTGTTTCCATCCTTATACCCTTGTGTACCCAGTGTTTATTTTCCACTTAAAACTGAGAACATGTGGTATTCAGCTTTGTGTTTCTGTGTTACTCCACTTAGAATAATAGCCTCCAGCTGCAAAGCACATTATTTCAATATTCTTTATGACTGAATAGTATGCCATGGAATAAATTTCCCCCTTTTGTAAGAATTTTAGCAGTATTTAATTTGGGCCTACCCTAATGACCTAACTTAACTTGATTACTTCTATATAAACATCCTATCTCCAAATAAGATTTACATCTTGAGAACCTATGATTTACAACATCAACATATAAATTTGGAGGGAACACAATTCAGTCAATAACAATTCTTATGTAAGTACTCTGATGAATCAGACAATTCAGTGCCAAAAAATTGTAAAAGGAACAACTCAACCCCTTGCACATTTATTCTCAAACTCACCACATTTCTGGAAAGAAAGAGGAAGATCGATAACATATTCACTGAGCACATACTAACAATTCATTATTTTATTCAATCATATTGAATTCAATTAATTTCAAATCAATTTTATTAAATGAATTCATGACACTATTTTATTCAATTCTTGAAACATCCAGGTAAATAGCATTGCTATTTTACAAATAGGGATATTAAGATTAAGATATGAAAAGTGAAATATCTGTTGTCAAAATAATGGAAAAGTGTTGATTTCTTGCCATTTTTATTTGATATAAAGTTTGCTTTAATGTGTGCTAACTTTATCATGACTCCTGTCTTTAATAAAAAAGTAGAAGCCATAGTCTCTGGTCTCAAGATTTTTACTATCTAGCTGATAAGATGAGGCATACACAAAAGCAAAAATAAATTTAAGATGAAATATCAATAAGACCAACTTTAAGTTTCTTGATGATAAACTCTGTCATACTTATCATTGAGATCTAAGCACATAGTCAAATTCCTGGCACAAAAATGATGCTCAATACGCATCTGCCAAATGACTAGGTGAATGAATGTATGAACAAACAGCAGCATGTAAGATACTACTCATTCAGAAAGCTATTTACTGAATGCTTGTCAGGTTATGTATGTCCTGCTGCTTATAACTCTGGCGGTTACAGAGCAAGAATGATTTTTGCACAAAGTTTCCTAAATTCCATGGGGGAAAACAGACACTTCCCAGCAGAAGGAACAGAAATTCATATACCTTAAAGGAGAAATAATCTGGAGAATAGCTCAAATGAGGGCAAGATACCTATTCTTTTCCAAGGACCCTAGGAGGTAATTATTAAAAGAACTAATATTTACTGAGTAGTTACATCTTGAAAGGCATTGTGTTAATTACTTTTAACATAGGGTTGCCTTTATTGTTTACAACATTCCCATGAGCTGGGTATTGTTATTACCTCCATTTATTAGATGAAGTAACTGGGGTACACAGAAGGATAGAAACATGCCTCAAGACACAAAGCTTGATGGAAAAGCTAGGGTTGGAACTCAAGAGAGGTTGGCTGCAGAGCTCATACTTTTGTGGAATACAACATCTAACCTCTAGACATGAAGAAACAAAAGTACAAGTTTTAAAACCAAAGATGGCAAAATGTTAACACAGTTATTGGATCTGGGCACTAAGGGTGATCAATAAAGTTTGTTATTTTTTAACTTATTTGAAAAATAGACTTTGAGGAGTTTAGATGAATGCGATTAAAGGTCCAACACACAATTAATGTGATTAAAGGTCCAAAACACACACACCCACACACACACACACACACACACACACACACTGTCTAACTCACAATTCAGTAAAGGTGGGTAAATGCTAAGAACTCTGATATGGAGTAGGATTCATCTATTAGCAGGTCCATGTCTATCCCAAACCCGTGCTGAGCTCCTTGAGGGTAGGGACTATGACCTGTGATCACTATATCCCTAGCACTCAACATTGGGTCCAGAACATGGTCAGTGCTCAATTATGTTCAATGAATAAGTTAATGAAAGATTGAGGATGAGAGGTAGAGTCTAAGGTAGGATAGGGAGATGGTTAAAACTATGGTGTATCAGTTTCCTAGGGTTGCTGTAATAAAGTATCCCAAATGTGTGATAAAACAACAAAAATTGTTTGTTTTACAGGTCTGGAGGTTAAAAGTCCAAAATGAGGATACCATCGGGGCCATGCTCCCTCTGAAGCCTTCCTTGTCTCTTCTGAATGCCAATCCTAGGCGTTCTGTGGCTTGCAGCTGAATCTTTCCAATCTCTGCATTAGCCATCACATGGCATTCTTCCTTTGTGTCTCCCTTTTCTCTTCTGATAAGAACACCAGTCCTGCTGGATTAAGAGCCTATTTTATTCCAGTATGACCTCATCTTAGCTAATTATATCTAGAAAGATCCTATTTTCAAATGAGGTCACATTTTGAAGTGCTGGGGGTGAGGACTTCAATGTATCATTTGAGGGGTCATAATTCAACCTCTACCACATGGCACTAAGAAAGAGGCATAAAAAGAGGACATCAATCCTAGCACACCTCATCTCCCCAAATGTCCAGATGGACACACATCCAATCAGAATGCCCCAGTGTGTAAGATGGGAAGGAAGCTTACTATGCACTCATTGACAGTCCTGACATGGCAGGGAATTTTACAGTCTCCACCAATCAAATATCAGCAACAGCTGGCTTTCCCCCATGCCAAATCAGCTTTCCCTAGACAGTTTATGACTGGTTTCTCAATAGCTGTTTATGTTTTTGGAATATTAAGCAGTGTGTAGTCACTTTCTCAGGGAGGGTTTCTCAGTGCGGTCTCTAAAAATGTACTGAATGTGTTTCCAAAGAGGAAAGGAGCCAGAGTGCCTTTGGTGGGACATGCTGAGCCTTGTAATCACAAACAGATGACAGAGTTTCCTGGTTCTAACTCCAAGAAACCAGTAAGAGTCTCAAACATCAGCTCACAATAAGCCTGGGAAAAAACTGATATTTTATAAGAATGGTCACGCACCCCTTTCCTGCATTCGATCAAGTCCTTAACCCTCCAGACAACGTAATTTGCTGATGTGGTAAGTCTTTTTATTCTTGTGATCTAGAACTCGCCAAAGTCAAGTCGTGGTCTCAGGTTGCTCATAGAAAGATCCCCAGAGAATGATGCACTGAACCCAGTCAAGGTTCTGTCTATTTCCCTCTATGGATCCACTAATACTGGTGAGCCCTTATATCTGCTAGAATTTTAGAGAGCTACCAACAGAATCTGCCTCTGACTAGAAAATGACGGGAGAAAAGTGCTATTAGATGGATATTGGGCAGCGTGTAGGACCCTGGGAAGCCTGAACAATCTCAGACCCCTGGAGGGTGGGGTCAGGGGACATAATTAGGAAGCTTAGGAGGAGAGAGCTCTTATTACAGTATTCTCATCATGGACAGAGGCAAGAGCCATGTGGGCCTTCAGACCAATTCCAATTCCTATTCTAGCTAGAGTCATCTACTTTCTTGGGTAAAGCAAAGTGTGAGGGGAATGCCAGTCTTCTAATGAAAGAGTGCTATTCTCTGAAGCAGGGAGAAAACAAAAGTGTGCTGAGCAGACACCAGCATGAGTCTCACAGGTGGACTGAAGCATATGCATGCCAAAGCACTCACTTAACATTGCCCAGAGGCAGGTCTGTCACAGCCTGCTCTTTCAGGGTCACACTTTGGAAAATCCTGTAAGGTCAGCAAGGGCCTGGCTTGGCCCAAACCATGAGCAATGGGTGCCAAATGGAGAAGTAATCCAAAGGGAAAAAAAATCTAAGTAGGAATTTCCAAAAGAGAACCCTCCAAGCTAAAACGAGGACTTTCAATAGCCATCTTCTTCCCATCTAAAGTTAGTACCCCAGATACTGGTAATTAAATGGGCGGAGAAGATAGGAAGAGAGCCTGGTAACAAAGAGAAATCTGTGAGTCACTGTACAATTTGGGGATCACACAAGGAATCTTCGGGGACAGAAAGGAGGCCTATTAAGCACATTGTGTTTATTTAGAGGAATAAGAGAACACTTTAAACAACATTCAAAAATTGTGAATTACTTTTTTAAATAATAAATGGGATTATATTAAAAAGTAAGAAAAAAATTCTGAATGTTTCTCCCTGCTTCTAATAATAAAAGGAATAGTAGTACAAGCAGTATATATAATCTTCAACAAATATTTGTTGTACACCTATTATGAGTTCAGTTAAGAAAAAAATACAAATTGTTTAGAATTATAAGAGCAGAAGCCTAACCTCACACAGTAACTTAAAAATTGCAAATTAAAACAGCAAGATATTGTTATTTTTACCTGTTAGATTGATAATGAGTAAATATGTGTGTGTGTGTGTGTATATATATATATATATACATATATATATATATATATATATACACATTATGTATATAGTTGTTTATTTGGAGAATGCTGATCAATATAATTCCTAGTCTATATTTTTATCATATCCTCACATTTTAATTCAGCACTCAAACATACTATATATCCAATGCAGACTCTCCTTTTCTCCCTTTCCAGTAAGTTTTGCATAGTTTGTAACTTTTTTGACCATTTAAATGAGACCTTTGTGTTTGGAAATATTAACCTCGAGAACTGGCAGTCCTAAAAGGGAAAAATATAGAAGCATATTTGAAGCTTTCCCCCAAGACCAGGAAGGCAACAACTTTCTTTGAGAAAGAGAATTCTAGTCTTGTTTTCTAAGATTCACACCACTGCTGGGCAAAATACTTGATGAGGAGAATCCTCAAAGTTAGACTCGCTTTGTCTGTTGGGTTCAATATGTCTTTCTGACAAGCATATTCTAGGAGAAAAGAAATATGGTTGACTGATTAGGTGATGGCAGGTCATTGGGGTCTTAAAAAAAAGTAGTCACGAGAATTTAGAAATGGATAAAGCATCCTGAAGTACCCCCAAATCACATCATACTCAACTCATTCCTCCTCTGCTTCAGGGACATAGTCAAGAACAGCTAGACCACCCAGATTATAATAACAGATTCCTAGTTTACACCATTCCAGAACAATTATTTCAGAATTTAGGGAGTTTCCAGAGAGAGGCAGTTCCTCTGGGAAAGAGCCTTTGCGGTTGCTCAAAAGGGAGAATTCCAGCACCCTCCAGAGACCCAGCAGAGAGATATGTAAACATTAAGGACCAGAAAGACATTCTGCAAATTAGTGCTGGAAGTCATGACTGCAAGTTACACGCTAGCACTTTCTTTTTAGGTTGTTTTCTTATTAATGACTATGAAACATTACAGCCAAAAAAGCTTCATGAAAGGCACCATGAACCAACATGGCAGACAGTTGTCTAGTTAAAAACAATATTCCCTCTCAGTTCAAATTTTGGAAGCCACTGTAGCAGAGAGCAGGCCGGCAAGACATCCTGAGAGACACACAAAGGCGACAGTCATTCATTCATCCTGGTGTTGTCATTGTGCCTCTGGGGGGAGGGAGGGGAGACCTGGCACCGGTCATATTTTGAATAAGAAAAAGTAATAACAGCAACAAGCTTTCTGCCCTGTTCACCAGGGGGTAGGCTCAGTTTTAACTGCTTTTATGTGATGCTCATTTAGTCCTCCCTACAGCTGTATGGTCCTTGATCCTCTTACTGTCAGATGGCAAGCCAGGAAGCTGAGGAATAGAGTCGATGTGAAGATGCGTGGAATTGGAACCCAGACAGGGTAGCTCCATAACTGTCCTCCTAACCACTCTGCTCCACCACTTCTCTGTCACTAACCGGGTGTCTCCATCAAGACTCTCCTCCTTCTTAATTTCAGAAAAAGTACAATGACCATTGATAACGGTCACCTCTGTTTGAAATCTTACCGATCGACTTCTATCTTCTCCATTGCTTTGCATAAAGTAGAAAGATCACAGGTGAGTGTTTGAAATTAGTCAGACCTCTGACTGGAACTTACTCCATCCCTCACCCCTGTGGGACCTTGAGCTGGATGCCACCTATCTCTAACTAGAATCTTCTCACCTAGAAAATTAAAATAAGGACATCCACTTTACAGGGTGTGAAGACTAAATGAGACAACTGCAACACACCCAGTGGAGGCTCACCCACAGAGTAGGTGCTCAGTGTATACTCGTCCCCTCTCTTGTCTTAGCTCTGTCCCCTTCATAGTGTCCTACCTGCCCTTACTCATCTCAGAACAGAGAGTCGATCATAGAAAATCACCTCTTTGTTCTGCAACAGCCTGCCACCTCCATTCAGGCTCAGCACAACCCCTCGCAAAGGCACTTGCGACCTCGCGCAGCCTCATTCGACAACACAAAATGGCACCATGCACCTGGGAGGGGAGTATCTGTCTCCTAGAGCTTCCTTAGAATGCCACACACTTGGTAGCTTAAAAATGATACATTCATTCTCTCACTTGTCCTGCAGGCTAAAAGTCTGAGGTCAAGGTCAAGGACAGGGCCATGCCTCCTTCCAAGCCTCTAGAGGAGGGATCCCTCCTTGCCTCTCAAATTCTAGGAGCCCTAAGCTTCTTTGATCTGCAGCTGCAGCAATTCAGTCTATTTCCATGGTCGTGCGGCATTCTCCCAACGTGCCTCTGTCTTCAGATGGTGTTATCTTCTTCTTAGAAGGACACCAGTCATATTGGATGAAAGGCCCACCAAATGACTTCATCTTAACTTGATTAAATCGGCAAAGACCTTATTTCTGAATTAGGTAACATTCACAGGTACCAGAGGTTAGAAATGCAACATGCCCTTTGTGGAGACAAAATTCAACCCACAAAAGGAATGCAAATACAGACTGGCATGGCACGAGTCTGGGGGAAGCAGACAGAAAAACTGAGGCACACACTTGGAACTTTGGCCAATTAGTTCCTCTCATGTTTCCCAGCATGAGTATCAGCATAGCCAACCAGGTTCTACACCCTGTGAGGAGTAAGTATACTGACCTTTGTGGAGCAGGTCAGAAGTATTGAGAAAAACTCCTTCATAAGAAGCCGAAGAGTCAGGTGTCAGCATTTCTCCCCTGACATCTACCATGTACTGGGCCCACTCTACGTCACCTCACTTTATCCTCCCAACACCTTCAGGAGATGATCGAGATTATCAGTGAAGGAAGTAGTGACTTAAGAATGATTAAGCAACTTACTGCTGATAAGGTTCAGGGCTGGAATTTGAACCCAGCTCTGCCTGGCTCCAGAGACTGTGAACAGACAAGAACCACTAAAGAGAAAGTCTGTCACAGCTGTGCCGTGTCACACACACATAAATAATTAAGGCTGTTGTATTATAAAATTGGTGTGGATCCTTCATTGCTATTTGCCACATGGAAATGGCTAACACCAAATGTGGACAAGCTCATCACAGGGATCCAAGGTTACTTATTCAGTTGACTGCCCTCCACCTTCCTCCCTGTCCTCAGATCCCATTGGATCTCAGTGCCCAGATGAGGCTGACCCAGAGGTGTCTGTGCAGCTGTAGCCCACTGGGATGCTCACAAATCGGCCACAGGGTGGAGTGCAAGATGTCCTGATGTGTCGGAGATTGCTCACCACACCTGAGTTGTCTTCTCTGCTGTCATTCACCAGCTCTGTGACCTCAGACAGGTTATCTAACATCACTGACCTTCTGATTCCCCATTTCTGAGGTGAGGATAATTATGCCTAGTCACAGGTTGTTGTGAAGATTTTTTTAAATGTAGAAACACATAAAGAACACCTGGTATAGTACTGTTCAGTGAATATGGTAACTTTCTGAGGTCTATAAGGCAACGAGTTCTCCTAAATTTTAGTTCATTGTACCAGATTCCTGTATTCTGATCCAAATGTGGAAGGAGTAAAATGAGTGGGCACTGGAACCATCAAATACACATACAAAATGGGATTTTCCCCAAAGGCAGCTATATTTAAAAATAGAAGGTGCAGGGAAAAGAAAGAATGCAGAACTTCAATTTCCTAGTGTGGCCATAACATGTGGCACAAACTGGGTGACTTGAAACAACAGAAATGCATTTTCTTACAGTTTTGGATGCTGAAATTTTGAGATTTAGATGTTGGCAGGGCCTTGCTCCCTCTGAAGCCCTTGAGATGAAACTTCCTTGCCTCTTTCAGCTTCTGGTAGCTGCAGGCGTCCCCCAGTCTGCAAATGCATCACTCCATTCTCTGCATCCATCTTCACATGGCCTTCTCCTGGTGTCTCCGAGTCTTCACATGAGTGTATTTTCATAAGGACACTAGTCACATTTGATCAGGGACTCACTCTAATGCAATCTCATCTTAACTAATTGTATCTATAATGACCCCTTTTAAATAAGGTAATTTTCTGAAGTACTGGACATCGGGACGTCAATATACCCTTTGTGAAGGACACAACTTAACACCCATAAGCAGGCCATAGACCAAACTCTGAGAGAATGGGGTTTCCACTCGCTCCTCCAGGGCCCAAGCTGTGGTCTAGCTAATAAGATTTTTAAATCCTCGGGCTCAAGAAAGCCCATTGTCAACATTATTTTTCACAGAATTAGGAAAAAACAATTCCAAAATGTATATGGAAACCAAAAAAGAGCTCAAATATCCAAAGCAGTTCTAAGCAAAAGAACAAAGCCAGAGGCATCACATTACCTGATTTCAAAGTATATTACAAGGCTATAGTAACCAAAACGGGATGATACTGGTATAAAAATAGACACACAGACCAAAGGAACAGAATAGAAAACCCTGAAATAAAGCCACCTAGTTACAACCAACTGATCCTTAAAAAAAAATTTTAATTTAAATTTAAAAAAACTCTGTAAAGATGACATCATGTTCAATAAATCGTGCTGAAAACACTGGCAGCCATATGAAGAAGAATGAAACTGGATGCCTGCTTCTTACCTTATACAAGCACTAAATCAAGGTGGATTAGAGACATAAATGTAATCCCTGAAGCTATGAAAATTCTAGAATAAGATCTAAGAAAAGCTTTTCTGGACATTGACCTAGGCAAAGAATTTATAACTAAGACCTCAAAAAAATGAAACAAAAACAAAAATAGACAAATCGGATTTAATGAAAATAAAGAGCTTCTACACCACACAAGGAAGAATCAAAAGAGTGAACATTCTATAGAATAGAAGAATACTTGCAAACCACACATCTGACAAAGGACTAATTTCCAGAATCTACATGAAACGTAAACAACTCAACAAGAGAAAAAATAGATAACTTCATTTGAAAGTGGGAAAAGGCCATGAATAGACACTTCTCTAGAGAGGACACACAAGTGGCCAACAAACATGTTTTTTAAATGATCGGCATCACTAATAGTTAGAGAAATGCAAATTAAAACTACAATGAGATAGTGTCTCACACCAGTCAGAATGGCTACTATTAAAAAGTCAAAGATATTGGTGTGAAGGTGGGAAACTAAGGAAATGCTTATACATTGTTGGTGGGAATGTAAATTAGTTCAACCCCTGTGGAAAGTAGTATGGAGATTTCTCAAAGAAATAAAAATGAAACTACCATCCAACCTAGCAATCACACTGCCGGCTTCCTATCCAAAGGAAAATCAATCATCATATAAAAATATCACACCTGCACTCATTTGTTTACCACAGCACTAGACACAATAGTAAAATCATGGAATCAGCCTGTGCCCCTCTACAGACGACTGGATAAAGAAAATGTGGTACATATACACTACAGGATATGTGTATAAGAAGCAGTCATAAAAAAATGAATGAACCTAGAGGCCATTTTCCCAAGTGAATTAACTCAGAAACAGAAAATCAAATACCGTATGTTCTCACTTGTGAGTGGGAGTTTAACAATGAGAACACAGGGACATAAAGATGGAAATGATAGACACTAGTGATGCCTTAGGGAAGAAGAAGCAGCAGGTGAGGGTTGAAAAACCACCAAGGGGCACTAGGTTCACTACTTGGGTGATGGGTTCACTAAAAGCCCAAACTCCAGTATTATACAATATATTCATGTGGCACACCTGCTCATGTACCCCCCCGAATTTTAATAAATTTTTTTAAAAAAAACAGAAATCCCATTGTGCTCATGCATGTCTTCTCAACACTATATTCAGTGACATGTGCTGGTCTGAAATCAACCAGGTGAGAACATTCACACCATGAAAATCAGCAACAGCTGCTCAGAGAGATTGTTGTTCAATATTTACCAGCCCCCTACTGCCTCAGGGAGTCATTTAGCTTCTATGAGACAGAAAAGAGCCAAGACCTGTGGGTTTCAGGAGGTGAGGGTGGGCAGGACTGAAGAGGACTCTCCTCTATTTATTTAGGCAGTCAGATCACTCCTCAGAAAGAGCGTGTAAATGGAGGTCAGCATGTGTCTTCTGCTGCCCCCTAGGCCCATGGTAAAGATGAAAAGAGAGGAGTGGAAATGCAAAGTGTTCTTCAAGAAAAGAAGATCGTTATGCAACTTTTCTGCCAGTCTTATTTCATTTGGCTTGAAAAATACAAAAAGCCTCAGATATGACACTTAATGGGCACTCAATAAAATATTTGTTAAATTAAAATATCATCATCCTAATCACAAGAGCAGGTATCCTGCACCTTGCCCTCCATTTTGCTTCAGTAAAAGCAAAAGCAGAACTAAAATATCGGCCAACTGCTAAGCCAGAATGACTTCATAAAAGACCTCAGCAATTCATACAGCAGTGACTAGAGTTTTCCTATCTGCCTCCAGTTGGGACCTGGAAGGGAACATCAACCCACTTTGTTCTCTCCTTCATCCACCCACACTCCCACCAACCTTGTGCACAACTCCTGTGCTAAGGCTTTGCTTGGCCTTGGACATTAGCATTGAAATGGATCTTCTGGCTGCCTGTCTACCCTACCTACTCCACCTACTCAACTGCCTCTCCATCCTGCTGTTGGGATGCTCCATCTAAGCACACATCTGACCATTTCATCCCCCTGCTTCAAACCCGAAAATAATTTATGCCACCCTCAGATACAACCTGAACTTCTTAGGATGGCATTTGAGGCTTGGGCTATCATTTGGTCTGAGTCTGGGTAGGAGCTTTTCAACTCCTTCTGTAAATAAGTCCTGATGCCATGATTAGATTTTCTCATTCCTTGGTCATTGTGACTGGTGATCCAGGAAGGCCACTGACCCAAACAAAGCCAATCAGTCCTCCCTGGAATTTTTCTTTTAACAATAGAGTTTCTTTTTTATTTTAAGTCATTAGGCCAGAAAAAAAATAATTCTAGACTTACCTACAATCCTGTTTCTCACTGCACAGGAATTTCTCATTCCACCTTTGCAATAAGAAAAAAAGAAAAAGAAAATGGTATAAAGGAAAATGAGAATCAAGATAGAAAGTTAGAGGCAGAAGAGAGAAGCAATGTCTTTAACCCTGGGTCCAGTTCTCTGAGGCCTCCTTTTCAGCCCATACCCAAGCCTACCACACAAGTCCAGCTCCTTTTCACCTAAACCATCCGGTTGGGTTTCTGTGATGGAAAGGATTCCTCCTGAGTAGGATAGTCCTTTGCATACTTTCCCCGGCTTGCCTGCCAACTGTACCCACTTTTCTTCCTGGGACTACCCCTGCCCCCCACCACACCCTTTGCACAATCTGATGTCTCCTCCAGGAATTCTCTTGTTCACTGGTTGAACATATACTTTGTTCCTCTTGATCGTGTGTTTCTTTATATACTTTTGGCCTGTCTTTCGGACAACTAGACAGAGCTGGGAATATAGTATGTGCACAACAACTATTTTGTTGAAGAAATAAAGACATGTGTTCCCAAGATGGGAGATGATGTGTTCATGATAAAAGATTGTAGACTTCGCCTTAGCCTTACTTGACTGCGAACTCGCTGAGGACGGGCACGGTGTCTTACTATTTTCAAGGCTCCATCCAGTGTGCAGAGCTTTGCACACGGGGTGACCAATAAAATGGTGTAAACTGATTTGTCAGCTTGCAGAGCCAGAAGAGAGCTCCAGGGACTCTAAAATATGGAGGCACTTATTAAACCTGTATTTGTTTTGTTTTGTTTTCTCTCCTTTTTAAAATTTTTATTTTAGATTTGGGGATACACGTATATTTATTACGTAGGCATATTGCATAGTGGTGAGGATTGGGTCTCAGGTAGCCCATCCCCTTAATAGTGAACATTGTGCCCCATAGGTAGTTCTTGAACTCTAACTCTCCACTTTATTATTGATACCAGTAGCTAACATTTATTTATTTCTTACTAACTTCTATATATGCTTATGTAATGTAATCCCTAGAAGAACCTTATACTGAAGCTACTGTTGTTGCTCCCTTTTTACGGATTAGAAAATCGAGGCTCAGAGCTTTAAGTGACTTGCTCAGAAGTCCATGGCAGTAGGTGTCAGGGAAGGACTGGAATTCAGGGCCATCTGTCAACTGGCCACTTGGCCATCACCTTCATTTAGTGGATGCTTTCCAACAGACCCCATGTTCCAATTAAGAATAGACATGTCAGGAGGATACCACCTTTGTCCTCAAAGGACACATAGAAAGCAGATGGTGACTGCAAGGCAGACATGCCAGGGTAAGGCACAAGGAACAGAGACCTAATCCAGGCCGAAGGCAGTGCAAAGAGTGAGCATCAGAAAAGGCCATGAGGACAGAATGTTGAGAGAGAAGTAGAAATTAGCCAGGAAAGGAAGCAGAAAGGAACAGAGAAGAAGGAAAGAAGAAACCATTCGCCAAAGGGAGGGGGGAGATACATTTGATGGGCTAAAACCAGAAATGAGCATTGTTCCTCCACTAACAGAACTCAAAGAATATCAGACAGTGGGGAGACAGAGGATGCCATAAGGCATAGTATCTCACCAGGAAGGCAGACCATCCCCAAAACGCATGCCTAGAACCAACATATCACAGCATCTGGGCGCGGGCTTTGGATTCAGACAAATCTGGACTGTCCTAGTCTGGGTTCTCTGGAAAGCAGAGACAGGCCTCTGTGATAGCGATCATGTATCCCAGAGAGGAAGAGTGAGGGGAAAAGAGGAAGAAATAGGAAAAGAGGTTGGGCCAATTAAAGATGCATTATCAATTTGGCTGGCACAAGTCACAACTAGTTGCTTGATTCTGTAGAACTGTCCTTCAAAAAAATATATGCAATGCATCTCTGCACAGCCTGTTCCGGACAGTAGTCAAGCTACCTGACTCAGCCTCCTACCGATTGAAAGCTTGCCCCATGGCACATTGATTCTCTGGTTCTTGTGATCTGGGTATGCACAGATGATTGAGAGTGCAATGAAGTCAAGGTCACAGAGAAGCCCCAGAACAGGAGGTGATACTGAACTGCCTGGGATGAGATGCTGTCAGATCATACCTACCGAAGTGAGTGGAACACACACTGAGCTTGTTGCTATAGCAACCCTGAATCAAAAACCAGGTGAGTCCAAGGGGTACCTAAGTCTCTCCCATCACTTACCAGCTGTCATTTCTTGTGTGTGCCTCAGTTTCCTATGAAGAAAATATAAATAGTAATTGTAACTAGCTCATAAGAAAACTATACCTGAAACAGAAAATGCTCAGTAAATGACAGATGTTTTTACTATCCTCATCAACAATAGCAGTAATATTATTGAATGGACTTTGCTGGAGAGTTCCACTTTGAACCACTGATGATTTTTAACCTATTATTATATACGCAGCTGTTTATCATGAAAAAGGCAAAGGTAACCTTGAGTTTTAAAAATGAAAACATAGCCCTTGATTTGAAATCCCTTTGATCTCTGCTCCTGGAATCAAACTGATCTCTCTTTCCAAAAACCTGACTTGGAAAGCATGACGAGGGAGGACACAGAAGATGAGGCCTTTCGTTCATCTTGGACACAAGCCATGTGTCCTCAATAATTCCATTCGCTCCAGCCCGCTACAGGCAGTGGTACTGGGCAGGCTCTGGGCCTTGCCCTGGGAACAAAGTTCAATCAGGCTCAGCGTCTGAGAGTTCACAGTCTAGGAGGTAGATCCAGACTCTGAAACAGCTGACTCTGGTATCAGGCAATAAATTTTTTTACAGACATTACAAAGAACCAAGGACAACCAGAGAATCACTTGAGGCCTCTGGAAAAATTGGTTTTCTCACTGGTCACAAGAATGCACCAGAGTGCCCCAAGTGTAGAACATAGATCTCTAGTGAAATTGAGACCATTTCAGTGGCACACAGACAGGACATTAAGTTGTATTTAGTAGTGCAGTGAGAAAGTTTCTCTCTTTACCATCCTTCTCACTCACCAAAAGTTAGCCACCACCTGGAGACTGCTAATATTTATTATTAATAGATAACAGAGGAAACGAATGGCTGACTCAGAACTTTTGGCTGACATGGTATCCCTGTATAATTTTTTTAATGTTTTATCTTATTTATTTTTTCACAACTTTTATGAAAAGTGTTAGTTTCTAATTGAAGGTAACAATATAATGTCTTTATTTTAGACATAGCTATTTAAGTTTTTTTTTTTTTTTTTTTGAGTTGGAGTCTCACTCTAACACCCAGACTGGAGTGCAGTGGCTGTTCCCGGCCACCACAGCCTCGACCTGCTGGGCTCCGGCGATCCTTCCACCTCAACCTTCCAAGTAGCTAGAACTACAGGTACGCACTACCACACCTGGCTAATTTTTTGATTTATTGTAGAGATGAGGTCTCGCCAAGTTGCCCAAGTGGGTCTCGAACCCACAGGCTCAGGCAATCCACTCACCTCAGCCTCCCAAGGCGCGGGATTACAGGCTGAGCCACCGAGCCCAGCACTGTTTAAGTTTTTAAAAAGTAACTCGATTTTAAAATGCCTTATGTAAAGATAGCGCAGATATTATATAAATGTAAGGAAATAACTTTTCACTACATAATTCAATATAAATCACTGAGATAAATAACTTAAAATATAGCAAAAGTCATAAAGGTGAAATGAAAACTGAGGTTTGGGAAATATTGCATAGATTGGTTACAAGATTTGCTGCTTTTTGAATATTCTTTTGTATATTACACAGATACTTATGGAAACACATCTTGGAGCAGTCCGTCAAGGGTGCCATCTCAGCTAAGATCATTTACCTGCAATTGCTTTGACGAGTGGACTAGTCACTGGCATCAGTGCAAAGCTTCCCAAGGGGAGTACTTTGCAGATGACTGTAATGATATAATTCAGCAATGAGATATGTAGCACTTTTTCTAGGATGAATTTTTGAACTTAATTGTCAGACCTCATGCTCTGTTACCTAGAAGTGAATCAGTAAATACAGCCCATACCCAGGGTTGAAGGTTATATAAGAAAATTCCAGGTGAGAATCACGAGGAATCACCATAGAGATTGCTCACCACAGTTGGTATGTGACAACATCTGTCATTTTTAGCAAAGTTCCACAAAAAATAAAGTAAAACAACATCTATCAATTTACCAAACAAACAAACACAAGACATAATTTTGCTTTGCCTTCAGACTGTCATCTAGACTACCTAATTTGAGATCTAGAAAGATTATAACCTAACCTGAATCTGTTATCAGCAACTGCAGCCTTAGCAAATAAACTTGCTAATAAAATGAAAATAAGTATATTGCTGCCTGGCCAAAGCCTATTGCCTCAGATGCCATCAAGTTTGGGGAGAAGAATACAACACAGAGATCTATGATTAAAATCCAAGAGCCTTCAGGTTTAAAATTCTAGTTGGACAAGATTTGGGGCTGTCGTCACTCTTTTATGCAGAATTTTCCAGAAGTATATAAGACAGGAACCAACTAAATTGTTAAGCAAGAAAACTTCCAAGTTGTTAAACAAGAAACCACCCTGCAGGAATTGTTATTTGCTATGGACTAGTGGCTGTTGGGTTTGTCCCATCCTCCCCTTTACTAAATGGAAGCTCTTTCTGTAGGTTTGCTGTTTCTGCTTGACCACTGATTTTTGGTTTGTGGGGAGTGGGAAGCAGATAAGTTGTTAATTTATAGATCATTGGTGTTCAAGGTGACACAAACGTAGTGGAAAGAACCACACATCTTCCGAGATCCTGGATTTCTAACCCCCTTACAATTTTGGTTTCCCTATCTGTGATGCAGAAAAATACTCCAGGCAGCAAGTTGTGGGTGCCAGTGGTAGGACTTTATGGGCATACATTAAGAGTGGGATGTCAACAGAATTTGGGGTGGGTGGGACCCCACAGCATCTATGAATGAACACATGAATCATCAATTAAAGCAGGAGCAAGAATAGAAATTCAACCTAGGTGCTAAGAGAACACACAGAAGAGAATAGCTGATTTATTCTCCACTGGGCTTCCCTGATCACAAATGCACACATATGTGCACACGTGCATACCCCCCCCACACACACAGGCACACTTCTCTTCATTCCTCAGTTCACAAACATTTCTTATCCGGATAACTTAGATAACTGCTTAAGTGTTTTTCTTTATAAAAACAAAGAATAATCTTTTGAAACTCTAAGCCTTGGAAAGATTGTGAGTCTTATTATAAATAATGCAAAGCAAAATACTCCTAAAGCATAAATACACATTAGGAAGTTTAAATTAGGTGCGATCTTCCCCTGTTGATAATATAGTTGTGCATGTGCAAAAAATGTCATATTATTTCCAAACAATTTCTTGGCACTCGTGCGCTGTTGGTGGCCCAGGCACATACTTGGTCTGCCCATTGGGTGGTCTCTAAACTCTTTACAAGACTTAAGCATCTTGATGGTGAGGGTGACCTTGTCCATCTTAGGATCAGTGGCATCTAGCACAGATATGTGTTCTTATCCATCTGGGACACACTTCTTAATGATAAATATCAATGAATTTGGATTTGGAGGTCAGTGAGTTCACAACCCATGGTTCAAAACCCAAGTCTTCCCTTTACTAATTAGGCCTGGTAACATCAGGCATAGGGTGAGAAGTCATCCAACGCTGGATGGGTGGATGGATGGTTGGATGAATGGACAGATGGGCAGAGAGATGGGTGAGTTATATTTAAAGAGAAAGAAGTCCCAGGACATGTCAGATATTTCAAAGAAGAAATAAACTCTAATAAAAAATGACATATATACACAATGGAATATTATGCAGCCATAAAGCAGGACAAACATGGACCACGCAGCAACTTGGATGGGTTTAGAGTCTATCATACTCAGTGATATATCACACAAACAAAGAACAGAGTACCATACATTCTCACTCATAAGTGGACCTTGAACAATTATAATACTACAAGAAAGGGATTGGCAGTAGTGGGAAACTGTGAGGGGAGGGGGGCACACCTCATCAACAAGGGTACCTGCATAATGAACATTTGTATACCTAACCCTGAATTGTACCCCACATCTTTAAAATAAATTTTTTTTAAAAAAAGAAGAAATAAACTCTAAACCCATATATGGAGGATAGACAGTGGAGATAGGTCTTCAGATAGAGGTTTGGGGTGGGAAAAAAGGAACACCTTATTTTTCAGATGTTAGGAACCATAGTTCAGTTTAACTCAGTTCTACCTTCAGTTTCAAATCCATCAGGTCCCTGAGGTTAGAACCTCTCAGGGTCTTCTAGTCAGCTCAACTTAGGAAGACCGCACAGGTGGTCTCTGAAGTTGTCAGCAGCTTCGGCCACTGCCACAAATAATTTATTCCTCTGCTTGGGCTTTAGCTACTGAGAGGGACAGGCTAATTGGGTCTTCCTGGCAATCTATGTCAGCTAGAAACTTCCCGCTAAGGTCACTCCACCTCCTATCCAACCTTCTGTGGTGCTGAGGCATAAAGAGAAGGCACATGCCTGCTGAGCATACCCTGTCGTGATTGTTTTCCCCAATCCAGGCATTCCCTGCCAGCTACTTCAAAGGCTTTTGAAGTTACTGCTAATTTAAAAGCAATAATAAGATTGACACTGAAATGCTTCCCAGCTGGTTTTTCTGGGCAGTAACTCTCACCAGTTCCTTTATAACCTGCTTTCTGTTACATTTTGGGGTTTCCAAAACATGGCCTTCTAAAACACTCAAACAGAACAGAACATGCTTCTAAAACAGAGAAATAACATGATCCTAGCACAGATATAAACATGTTCTTCTCCATTTAAGATATATTTCTTAATAGTGAACGTAAGTGAATTCGAGTTTTGGGGTCAGTGACATTAGGTTCAAAACCCAAGTCTTCCACGTATTAATTGGTATTCCTGGTCAAGTTATTTAATGTCTTTAAAATGCTGAGTCATTCTCTAAAAATGGGGTATAAAAGTATCTCTCTTGAAAGCTATTCAGGAAAGTAGAAGCCCAGGGATAGAAAACACAAGTCTGAGATTCAGACCTGAGGTCAAAGCTCAGCTCTGCCATTTTTCATCTGGTAATCATAGGCTTAGTTGATTTACCTAACCTCCCTGAGACTCCATTTTTTTACTTATAAAATGGAAATAATAAGGCATACCCCATAGGGTGGGTATAAGGATGAAACTGTATGACATACAATCCAATGGCACAGTATTTGGTACTGAGTGTTCAATAAAATGAAGCTTTTACGGATGTAAAGACGAAAAGAGAGAAAGTATGCAAGGACTCAGCACAGTACCTGGCACTTCACAGATGGCTTAGCAAGCTTTATCTATTAGAAATCTGTTTTTATGGACATGTCTGTATCAGCTGTTGCTTCATAACCAACTGCTTCAAAGACCAGTGATTAGTTTTATCACTGCATTTTATTATTTTTAAAGTAGTTTTATTGTCATAAACATTTTACCAATGTTTAAGCTCAAGCTTAAAACTATAATACACATGGCCTGTGAGTCTACACTTCAGCTGTGGGCTGGGAGTCCTTCTGATCTATGACGGCTTTGATTGCAATGCTTCGTCGGTTCCACGGTTTCGCATCCTTCTGCAGGCTAGCCCCGGCTTGTTTACCACAGAGCTAGGCAAAGCCCCAAAAGAGAGTGGGCAAAGCTTGGAACTGGCACTTCATAGCTTCTGCCACACTCGTTGGCCAAAGCACGTCATGAAGCCAGCCCAGACACAAAGATTGTCGAAAAGACTGATGTCTTCATGAAAGGTGCTGTGACATTAGATGAAAAAGGGCATGAACACAGCGAGGGGTGGGGAAAAAGTGTGCCCATTATTACAATCAACCACACTGTTCCAAAATAAATTGTGGGCATTCTATGGTGAGTTCATCATGACAAGTCAGATTCTCGGTCTTCAGGCACAGGCTCAGAAAGAGCCTTTCAGTCCTTTGGAAGCGACCAACTATGCCTTTTTTTTTTTAAGAGAAAGAAAAGTAAAGCAGGTAATTTGCCTCATATGTTTTTGGAAGAACGACCTGGCATTACTTTACTCACACTATCTGACAGAGCCTTCCCACACCTGTGGCAGGGAATACTGCGTGGCAGTGCTATGGAGTGTCACTATGAAGCAGCCGCAAGGCTCTTACCAGAGCAGGGACATGATGACAGGCAGGATGCAGCTCCCGGATGCTAACCTTGTCAATGCTAACCTTGTCACAGAGCCATTGAGCCATCAAGCTCAGCGTGCTTGCCTCGCTAAGGATCCAGAACTTGTTGGGGCTACCAGAAAGGGCAGAGCCAGTGCCTCCAGGGATGGGAGAGGATCTGCATGCCAGTCCTTTCCCATCTTAGTCACAGGGTAGAAATTCGAGCTTACTCAAGGGAAAGAGATGGTTCCTAAAACCTGGTCTCATGTGAAGGCTTTAAGATACTATATTTGCAAAGACTCTGGGACTTCAAGTCAGAATTGGTGTGAATTCCAGTTCTGCTATCTACTCACTCTGTGACCTTGGGTGACTCACTTACCCGTACCCACTTCCATTCTTTCAATCCCCCAGTTGGGGGCAACAATATTTAATTTTCAATGATTCTATGGGGATTGGATTAAGAAAATCTCATATGTGAAGAACTTGTCACAAGATGGGTGCTCAATAAATGTTTAATTCACATTTTGTCATTCTAGCAGTCTCCCCAAATTTGGTATTAGTAGGACAAATCAGAGCGAGATCTTTAAATAATAAATTGTGGGTACCTTCTTTCTGAGGTAATGGGATCTGTACTAAGGATAATGAATAAGAAAATGGCTTCACTTGAAGCCTCAAAAAACCAGACTCATATAAATGTCACCTCTATCTTCCAACCTATTCACCCCCATTGTGACTTTTTTTTTTAGTCAATGTCTCACTGTCACCCAGTCTGGAGTGCAGAGGCATGCTCACAGCCACCACAGCCTCAACCTGCTAGACTCAGGTGATCCTTCTGTTTTAGCCTTCCAAGTAGCTGAAACCAGAGGTGTGTGCCACCACACCCAGTTAATTTTTTATTTATTGCAGAAACAAGGTCTTGTCAAGTTGTCCAGGCTGGTCTTGATCCCCTGGTCTAAGGCAATCAATCCTCTTGCCTCCACCTCTCAAAGTGGTGGGATTGCAGGCATGAGCCACCATGCCCAGGCCATCGTGTCTTCTTATTGCTCAGCTTTTCTTTTCTAGGCTGATCTGGATAGTCAGCTTAGCCAGAGTTACTTGTACGACTATGAAACCAGAGCATGGTGGAATGCCTGAGGTCTGATCCCAGCCCTCTGCTTCTATATGCAGCCAATCAAGTTAACTAGAGAAGAGTCAAAACTGCTCCCATTAAAGAGCCTGTTCTAGAAGCTGGTCTATTACAAGACCAGCTTTAGTTCCAGCCCGGACTTACACTGACTAAGGTTGCAAAACCATCCGTTTGTTTTTCCATAAAGAATAACCTAAGAGTATCTTTTCAGCTAAGGTTTATCCTGAAACATGAATTTTAATTAATGCAACCCTTAATAACTTTCCGAGTATGTACTATATGCCAGGCTTGGTGATATTACAGTACTAACAACTAGTACTCATTTGGTGTCTATCATGTGACAGGCACATTGAACAAAATATATCTAACATTCACCATGACCCTAAAAGAAAGATATTGTATAGTAAAAGGAGGCTTTGTTAAAGATAAGGGAGACTCGAAAAATAGCAGTGGGTTAAGACAAAAGTTCATTCCTCTGTCATTGTAAGTTCCAAGAGAGAAAGTTGGTTAATATGTTGACTTTGCTCCAAAAACTTTTTCACAAGCCCAATCTCCTCTGGGTGTGAACTCCGTTCTCAAGATCTCTTCACAGTCCAAAATGACTGCAGTTCATTATGGCTGGAGCCCATTCCTGGAAGAGGATCCAAGAGATGTCTCAGTGACAGACATAATGAAGGATCTAGAAAAGACACATTCTAGTTCATTTCCAAATCATCAAAGGCTAAGATTTTGCAGTAGATGTTTCTAAGTAGTCTCATATTCTGAAGATTCACAGATTCTGATGTCACTAATTCTTTACTCCTAAATTCATCCATAAAATTCTCAAGAGACTTCAAGAGAGCTTTTATGCTTCTTTAGCAACATTATAGTACAAAGGGAAGCTGTGTCACCTTCCACAGTGACCAGAGATGGAGAGTGCTGCCTGGGATATGGGGAAGAGAGAAGGAACAAAGAGAAGAAGGTGGGCTGGTCCCAGATAGCAAATGGATAAAGTCATATGAGTGGCTGTCTGGGATCTAGAACTGGAAACTCCTGAAGACATACTTAGCCCTCCCCCACCCAGCTTACCCCCTTAGCTTAAGCCCAAGATGCATGGTCAAGTCAAATGCATGACCAAACTCCCAAGGCAAAGGAAAGTCTCCTAGATGTATGGAGTCTGAGGCTCATACAGTTTGGGGAGGGGGGCTCTTTAAGAAATAAAATACAAACTTAGGAATATAGAAGTAATTATGGAGCCTTGGACGAAAGTGAAGAGGAAAATAAGGTTAAGAGACTATCAGACGATAGGAAAATAGTGGCCGGGACTCATAGGATTGGATTGTGGACTTAGCTATCTCATTAACCAACTGTGAAACAAGAGATGCATCACATCCCTCACTGGGCCTCAGCTTTTCTTCTGGAAAATGAAAGAGTCCCTGTATTCCCACTCCCATCAGTCAGGGTCATGGTAGGAAACAGATGGCTCATGCAAAATGGATGACAGCAGAAGAATTTGGTAGGTGAGGGCTGGGAGAGGGCAAAGTATGAGAAATGCTGGCAGAATACCCAGGGAGTGCACGATGGAGAGCTATCTCCAATGCTAGACCTTAAAGGACAAGAATTGAGAGCAAGCGCTGAACCCCAGGGAGGGTAATGATATAGAGAGGGCTTCCCCATGTAGCACTGAGCAATCTCCAGAAAAGGAGCCAGGAAATAAATACTCCATCGTCATTCACCTCTCACCCACCACCTTCTGCTAGGGCTCCCTGTCTGAGAAATCCACCCAGAATCCGGAAGACAAGGTAGCTCACTGATGTGGTCCATGCAGGTTAGTCTCCTGAGGCATAGAGAAGAGAGAGTGGAGATGGATCTGGAGGAAGAAAAATACCAGGTAAATGTTTCTAGTCTCTAGATCTCGCATGCCGATGGGCTGTCTGTGTAGAAGGTCTCCAAATGTCTGCTGACCAAAAACATAAGTTTAGTAGATTTCTCTTCCTCTTCCTTCTTCACCATGAAACTAGATCTATACACAGATAATAAAGGAAGCTCTATATGAATCTGTATCCAATTCCTCTCTGAAAATGGAGCATTTGTGATAGACTCCAAACACTAGCTCTGAGCCTGTTGCAGCATTTCTCAGAGCTTCAGCGCCTCATCTGGTTCACAAGGTATTGCGATGACCAGCTAAGATCATGGATTTGTGCTTTGTATCCTGCAAATCAGCATGCAAAAGTTGGTCTTTATCATAAGGGCTAAATAACAACAATAATAGGCGATATTTTCAGTGTTTTCTCTATGCTCCTGAACTAACACTTAATATTTATTCTTTCAAGTCAGACTATGAAAAAGATACTATATTAGCCTTCCCATTTTACAGATGAGGAAACTGATATTAAGAGGAGTTACATAATTGGGTTAAAGTTACACAGGAAGGACAGTGCCTCTTAAACATAAATGCACCTAGGAATCAACCTACACATCTCCGAATCAACTGGTAAGAGGCAGATTCTGATTAAGATAGTCTGGGATAGGGCCTGATATGCTAAGTGTCTAACAAGCCTATGCTGCTGACTCACCGACCCCATCCTGAGTAGTGAGGAACTAAAATGTGGAGAGCAGAGATGCAAATCCAGCAGTCTGACTCCAGAACGTTGATGTTATACCACGACACAACTGCTGGGCTGAGCTTGCTCTAGCTTCAAGAGCCTGCCGAGGGAGGGCAGGTGTGGGGGCATGGATGGGCACCAGCTTTTAGGGGACAAAATGTAGAATAAGGATGAGGGAAGAGCAGATCCCATGACCAGGTCTAAACCTGGGACTGAGAAGTTCTATTGCCTTCGTCACCGTTTCCCGTCCATCAGACCCCAAGGTCCATCAGACCCCAAGGTCTAGACCATAGACCCACTCTGGGTCTCATTTTCTGGAGCCGGTCCCCTGAGTTCAAATTCTAGCTCTGCCAGTTATTAGTTGGGTGACCTTGGGAAAGTTATTTATTCTCTCTGCCAGATGAGGGAATATATTCCTCCCAAGATTATTGTGAGGGCAAAGCCAGTAAGTATGCATAGAACAATGCATACTTATGGGTGTTTATAGGAAGCCCAGAAGTCAGTGAAACAACATCATAACTGGTTTCCTGCACTCTAGGCCAATTCCCCTCAGATTGATTACCTTCATTCAGGCCAGAGAAATATTTCAGTAACCTGGATCTGGCCCTTGCCAGTCTCTGGCTTCAGATCCTTCTATAATGGCCTGTGACTTCCATGTGGTGTGCCTGGTTCTTTCTCCAGGTCCTGGGCCCTTTCAGGGTCCTGTACTCAGATCACATTAAAAAACACACAATTTCTAAGCTTGATATTTACCTTTTTGCCTTTGAGCCTTTATATGCACTGTTTCCTCTGCCTGACCTGTACCTCTTGACCCTTCAAGCAAAATTCAAACACCTCTGTGAGCCAGTTTCATCTCCCTTCTCTCCTCCCCATCATGGCCAATGTTCCCAGAGGGAACATGGCCCCAGAATTCTCTATATCCCCCATTATGGAACACCACAGGATGATCGGTTTGTCCCTGCTCCTCACTCCCTTCCAGAATGTGAGCCCACTATCATATACCCTGGCCTAATGCAGGTCCTAGCATGTGATGGAGTGTTGCCAGAGATCGGATGCAAGATACAGAAAACAGGAAGCAAGGGGAAGAAGGAAGAAGAAAGAAGAGGAAAGGGGAAAGGAGAGAGAGAAAGTTGAGGCAATTTGTGCTGCTATGAACCCAAAACTCATACTGACCCATCACAATTACAAAGACTCCCCCTACTTAGAAATAGGTTTAGTTTCCAAATTTTGTTAAGCAAAACAGCCCTGATCATTTGGTTTGAATCCACATATTTCTCCCAGGAGCAAGGCTGTGTTGCATGTTTGCAAGTTGTGATGTAAGTCAGGAGTAGTGATTTACTTGTAGATTAGCCCAGACCCGTTCTGATAAGCCTTTGTCATGTTTCAAGTCACCAGGTCACAGGGGACTGAGATTCTCAACTCTTTCAAATCCCAGGAAGAAGACACTCAAGAAAAAACACCTTCAGTGTTTTAATAGCTGGTTCATTAACACTGCTTGGTAAAGGAAGTTGGGGATAAAAAGTACAGGACAGGACCATTCTCTGAGTCAAAACTTGGCAGCAAATTTTTACAGGTAAAGTGTTGCCTTGTCTCATTTGCATGATTGGAATAAGGCAAATACAAACACACCTCTTGCATAATACATGTCACCTTTTACCAACCTGTGTGTCTGTGGATCCATAATAGCCTGTTGTGATGGCCTTGTGTGTGACATGTCATGAGCAGTCCGTGCACTAAGTGGATTCTGAGTGCTCAAGTAACTTCAAGGATCCATACTGCCCATCTCTCACATCCATACTGTGGGATAAGGACTGCTGACATGATTATTTTACAGGGGAGGAAACTAAGACAGTTGAAGGGTTTAAGTCTCATAGTCACCAACCAATAAGTGGCTCCCACAAAAAGATGTGCGTATGACCTAATCTTCAGCACCTGTGAACGTGACCTCATTTGGATAAAAAGTCTTTGCAGATGTGATTCAGTCAAGATCTTGAGATGAGGAAATCTCTTGGACTATCTGGACCAGCCTCCAATCAAATAACAAGCGTCTACATAAAAAGCACACTGCAGAGAAGATGATGCAAAGACACAGCAGAGAAATAAGTGGCCATAAGCCAAGGAATGTCTACAGCCACCAGAAGCAAGAAGAGGCAAGGAACAGTTTCTCCCTGAGAGCTCCAACCCTACTGGCATCTTGATTTCAGACTTCTGACCTCCAGAACTGTGAGGGAATGAATTTCTGTTGTTTCAAGTCATCAAGCCTGTGGTTATTTTATTATAGCAGCCTCCGGAAACTAATGCAATGGCAGAGCCAGGCTTCAATCCCTAGTCTGCTTGCCTCTGTTCTGTGACTTGGGGCAGGTTATTTATATTTCATAGGCCTCAATTCTGGGCTGCAAAGGGGAATTACAGCAAAAATTAAATGCAGTAATGTGCTCATATCAAGTGCCTGACACACTGCTTAGTGGAGACCTCTTGCCATACTTCAGCAGAAATTTACAAAGCAAGGAGTGTACAGAAAAAAACGGAAACATCAGAGGCCATGAAACTTGAGTTCAGAAATCCTGGCAACCTTCTCTGCCATTTCCTAGCTGTGTGACTCCAGTCAACTTACCCTCTGGAGTCAGATTTTTCTCAGTAGTAACATGAAAATAATATCTACTGCCCAGTACTGCTACAGGTATAAAATGAGATCAAATAGAAATGCAGCATGATAAAGAAGGTCTAATTGATTTTTCTTTCTTCCCGCTCAGTTGCTCAGAATTAGCAACCTAAGCCATGTTTCTCTACCTAGGACAAGTTAGATATGTATAAGGCAAGATTTGACTAAATTGTTTTTCAAAATGTTCAGTGAAAAGTCCAGCCTTTCAAACGTCAGATGATGTCCACAGTGAGTCTACACAGGGCTAACCGCAGGGGACTCAGAGTTGAATTTAAATGAGCAGAACCCATTTCAACAACTTAAAATTCTCTCAGAATTCATGATTTGAGCACTCTGAACTGAACTTGAACCCTCTGGCATTCCAATTGCCTTATACAGTTTTGATTGCAAGAAAAGAGAATTTTAAAAAGTCATTAAACAAGGTGAAAAGCCTTATTGGACACGAATTGGCTCTTAAAGAATATTACAATGATATAAAGCTCAAATGGGTCAGAAATTTATGAAACTCATTTCCCTTAAATAAAACATGATTTTAAATATTCAATGGAGAGCCTTTTCCAAATGTACTTGGTGTTTTAAAACATCTAAAGAACTGCAAGTTTTTGCTCATTCCAAAGGCAAGGCGCTAGACACAGGGCATCCCCATCAGAACTGCGGGATCCCCTGGTCTAAGGCATGGGCAATGAGTAACCTGTACAGCCCCGCTGATCCCAGGACTGAGCTACAGTGGCTGCCTCTTGTCTGCCCAACCGTGAAGGCCACCTAAGACCTGGGCATTGGACACACAGAGTAAGATCTCTAGTTAGCACAGGGTGTACTATACTGGCATTGCCTGCTCCTCAACAGAATGTAAACTTCCTGAAGGCAAATAATAGGCCTTTTCACTGTTATATCATATGAGAATAAATGACTGAACAGGTGAGAAACAAAGGAAGGAAGGGAGGTAGGAAAAAAAAATCAATGGAATAGTGGATAGATAGAAAGATAGGTAAATAAATGAGTGTATGAATTACTATGTTGATATAGGTAGATGGGCAAAATTGTTAAGATAGATACTAGATAGACAGATGATAGATAAAAGGATGGAAGAATGAGTGGGTAGATATATGGAAGGCTGTATAGATTTAAAAATGGAAGAATGGATAATGAATGAATAAAAGAAAGGATAAGGAGAATGGGTCGACAGATGAACAGATGGGTAGATGAATAGATGAAGCTAGGACTTACCTGGGAATTGCTGTGTGAAGGAATTACCTAATGATTCCACACTTGAATATAATCATCCCGTTTCTGCCCGGCCGGGCAGGGTCACCCTGAGGGTGTGGACGCCGCTGAGATGCTGACCAGGTTCCTGGGCCCGTGGTGCCCCGAGCCGGCCGAGAACTGGATCCCCGCGGCCAGCACGTGGGGCGCTAAGGGCACCGTGGGGTTGGTGTGGGCTACCGACTGGCGGTTGATGCTGGACTGGGTGCCCTACGCCAACGGCAAGTTCAGGAGGGATGACTGAGGGGCGGCCGCACAGACCCACCGGTTTCTGGTGGCATCGACGCCCCCTTCTCCTCCTGCCACGCCTGGAACGGCCCTAGCCTGGTGACAGACGCCATGGGATCCCACAGGACAACGGCGCATCCAGGGTTTCTGGAAACTGCTTGATGTCTGTGCCTCTGCGTGTGGCATTAAACCTCCCTGAAACCGCAAACAAGAACAACAACAACAACAACAAATCCCGTTTCTATTTCCTTTTAAAAGATCACATTTACCTTTTAAAACAGAGGCTCATAATGCCTTAACCCCCAAATAACGTACTACATCTTTATGGTTCTTTCTACTTAGCATCAAAATAATATCTAGCAATGAACAAAGCAAATGGTGGTCAGAGAATCTTCTCCAGTTCAGAACCTGATACCTCCAGGCTATGTGACCATGGATGTCACTTTACCTCTGAGTCCTGTGTCATTATTTCTAAAATAAAGGTATAGCCAATACTATTATTTGCCTATCAAGTAAGTATTCCTTCCTCTCCTTTGGTCTCAGAAGCAATTTTCACAGTCCCAGAGAGAAAATCATGACTGGTCTGTCATAGAATCCCATTCAAGTTTGCCAGTAATGCTGTTCGACCAATGAAAAATAAAGGGAAATCTAGGATTTCTGGAGATAAAAAGAAACAGCTAACAGAGGGGAAAACTCCTGGGCTGTAATTCTTCCTTCCTGCTTTGGGTTACATTAAGTGAAGCCTTATACTTAGAATGAAAGCGGCAACTATCTTATAACCGTGAAGAGAAAGCCAAAAGAGGTCAACAAGGTTGACCCATACCCGGCATTGTTGGGACAGTAATTCAAGCTCAGAAACCACCTACTTTCATCTTCTTGCTACATGAAACCATAAAAGTGGGTATTAATACAATATTTTCTATATACCAGGTACTGTTTTATATGTTAACTCATTTAATCTTTACAATGGCGGGTATTATTATATCCATTTCACAGATTAAAATAATGAGACCTAGGGAGGTAAGAAAACTTGCCCAAAGAGACAGCTAGTAAGAGGTAGAAATGGGATTTGAAGCAGTCAATATCCATCCATACAACTTTCATACCATACTGCTTTCTCTTGTTTGTAAAGTGCTAAATTTAGATGAAGTCAAAATCATACCAAGTTATACAAAACCTATGACTATCTACCTTGAGTGGTTGTGAACACATAGTAATGCCAATATATCATGCAACCTTCAAAGCAACCCTAAGAAGTACCTAACAATATTCTTGAATATGCAAGTTAGGAAAAAAAAATTATTACAAAGTTTGTGTCACCTGCCAAAGCCCACCTGTCAGTGACAGGTCAGTGGCAGAGCTGAGACTGGAAGGACCCGTGGTTACCCTGGCTCCGAAGCTGATTCACTTCCCATCCTGGTGCCCTGCCTTTCTGTGCGAATTTCATTTCTTTGCACAGTCATAAAGAAAACCCAAAGGAGTCCTCAGTGATGCTAATGAAACCTGACACCTAGGCTAAACATAGTCTGTCAGGCCAGTAAGGGGATTTGGGAGCAGAAAGGAGTGTTCGAGACTCTTAGTTGCTCTTAAGGTCTCCTCTGCTCTGATCTGACTCCTGAAAGGTCACCTCTTTCCCGGCTTTGTGATTCAGCAAGACTTGTTCCCCCCTGGGGCATCAGCACTTAGTTTCAGAACCTGTGATCTTTCTTACCATGAGTCTCTTCAGTCTTGCTGCTGAGAAAGCACTGTCTACAAGGCTACAAAGTGAATGGGTCCTCACAATGCCCTGAGCTAAGCCTGCGAGTTAGGAAAGAACAGGGGAAGGAGTTGGAGGGAAGTAAGTCAAGAGAGAGCCCAAGTGATGGAGAACAGTCAAGAATCAGAGACCCTGTGACCTGGAAAGCATAGATACCAGCTGGTCTAACATCTCCAATTTATAGACTGTGGATGTCAGACTCAGAGATATCCATAAAAATCACTGCTACTCTCACCCACCCATCATGCACTGTTGTATCTGAACTCATTTAAATTCTTACAAAAAATTATGCAATGAGTGATAACCCCAAGAGAAAATAAATGCTTAGAATGAATAGGTGACTTATTCAAGGTTACGGAGCTAGTAAGTGACAAAGGCAAGCTAGACAGGTAGGATTCCTGATCTCTAGATCACTAATCCTTCTACAGTTTCTATGCTTGGAGGGACTGGCATCCAAAGATGAAATCAATGAGTGAGGAGCAAAGATTCCAAACACACACACACACACACACACACACACACACACACACACACACACACACAGAACACAGAGAATGGACAAGGGACCAGGCACAGGCTTACAGGGCCTGCAGCTCCTGAAAAATGCTCACAAATATGCGTTCCTGTGTGTATGTTTGAGAGAAGGGAAAAGGGCCCAGAGCCTTTTGATTCTTTCTCCCAGGGATTTGTCAGGATTTGATAAACACCACTGGTTCGATGGGATTGTGGAAGCAGCAAGCAGGGAATCTCTCCCACTCACAGAACAAGGTGTGCTTTCAGCGCACACCACTGTCAGCCACTGTCAGTTCTTTGTGGTAGGTAAAGTTTTCCTCACAATTCTTGAAAAATTCTGAGACATCACCCGAGAAAAAAAAAGAAAAAATAAATTTTTAAAAATTACCGACAGAAATATAAGTGCCATGAAGTTCAGAGGGCACCCATGTCTGTTCGTTGTGGGGTATGAGGGGAGTAGGCGGTGGCCAGCAGGTCAGAGACTGGGCACTGCTTAACTCCTGCTACACCTTATGCTTTGTAATATTGGGAACAGTCAATCCACCTATGAGCTTCCTCCCCCCGAGGCTCAAAGCTAACCAGTCACCCACCTGCCAACATTTCTTCTCTCTGTACAAGGTGAGCATGGAGGGAGAAGTAGGTGTATATAGTATTGGAGCTAATTGTGTGCCTTCCAGGTACTGCTCCTCTGCTCCCTGGTGGTGATATTGGCAGGCGACATCTTGCTCCGAGGTTGTTTTTCCGAACATAAAATGGGGATAGTAACACATTGACTGCCTTCCTTTCCTCTGCACGTCAGCCATGCTGGCTTTTCTCAAGTGTGCCCCCACCTTTGTCAGGCACTATTCCCTCAGTCCAGAATACTCTTCCCATCTCTTATTCTGTCATACAGTCTCCTAGACATGCGCCCCTGGCCCTCACAGACCTGTCAAGAGTTGCTCTTTTATATTTGTCACTGTGGTCACTTGATGACATCTCTCTCTCACATTGAAACTGAAAGTTCCTGAGGTGAGGTATGCTGTCTGCTTTTGCTTTCCAGTATAACCCAGTACCCAAGCTCTGTGCCCTGCACCTAGTGGGTCCTCAAAACATCTGAACTATTGAGTTCTCTTAGAAGTTTGATCTAAGGATCAAAGGGTTTAATGCATCTAAAAGGCTATTATCCAAGACAAAAGACGTGTTGGTGATAATGGAGAAATTAAAATCCTCACACACTGCTCATAGGAATGAAAAATGGTGCAACAGAAATGGAAAACAGTATGGATTTTCCTTTAAAACATTAAAAATAGCCGGGCTCGGTGGCTCAGCCTGTAATCCCGCGCCTTTGGGAGGCTGAGGTGAGTGGATTGCCTGAGCCCACGGGTTCGAGACCCACCTGGGCAGCGAGACCTCATCTCTACAATAAATCAAAAAATCAGCCGGGCATGGTAGTGCATGGCTGTAATTCCAGCTACTTGGAAGGCTGAGGCGGAAGGATCGCCGGAGCCCAGCAGGTCGAGGCTGCGGTGGCCGGAAGCGGCCACTGCACTCCAGTCTGGGCGACAGAGTGAGACTCCAACTCAAAAATAAATAAATAAATAAAATTAAAAATAAAATTACCATATGATCCGTAAGTTCCACTTCTGGGTATTTACCCAGTAGAACTGAAATCAGAAACTCCAAGAGATTCCCACGTTCACTGCAGCCTTATTCATAATAGCCAAGATGTGAAAAGAACCTAAATTCTCATTGTTTTTACGGCTATACCAACCCTGAATGTACTCGATCTTGTCTAAAAGCTCATTGAAACATGAATGGATAAAGAAAATGCAGTATATACATCCAATAAAATATTATTCATCCTTAAAAAAGGAAGAAAATTCTGCCACATGTGACAACATGGATGAGCCTTGAGGACATTCTGCTAAAAGCAATATAAGCCAGCAAAGACACCTCATGCATGTGGAATCATGAAGTATTTGTCTTTGAGACAAATCATGACGTATTTGTCTTTGTCTTTATGACAAATACTTCATGATTCCACTTCTATGAGATGTCTAAAGTAGTCAAGTTCATAGACTCTAATATTAAAATGGTGGTTGCCAGTACCTGGAGGAGGGAGAACTGGAGAGTTACTAATCAATGAGCACAAAGTTCTAGTAAAGCAAGACGAATAAGTTTGAGAGCTCTGCTATACAGCATGGTAACTATAATGAATAATTAATACTACATACTTGATACGGTACACTTTACATTTTTAAAGAAATTAGAAGGGTAGATCTCATTTTAAGTGAGGCAATAAATGAGATAAAATCAAATGAGATTGATAAGGTAAAAATAATTAAAACATCAAACAAATGTGAGCTATGATACTTATCTTGGAAAGAACATGTATATGAATGCACAGTCATATGGGGGGGTCTCATTTTGCCATGAGCACCCTGTTTTCTCTTTTGGGGCCCACAGTCAGATGTGGAACATACTCCGTCCCTACTTCCTCGACAGTGGGCAGGTGAGGCCACCTGAAAGACGCACATAAAGTGCTAGATCCTCACCTGAGAAATGCTCTTAATTAGTGACAAATTCCTTTATGTTTGGCTTATGAGATCATTGCTAAGAAAACTTGAGACCATGGTCATAAAAATTCTTCATAGCATGAAGGCGAAGGCATCATTTGGCATGACTCAGTGTTTTCTGAAGACATGCCAGACTTCCTATCCTTGATTTTACATAATTAACACTGGCCGATTTCACCTAATTTAGTAGATAAAAGGACATCTCCCTCATGCTCTGGTCTCAGACTTCACCTTTTACGCCTTTCTGAGATGTAGTCATTTGCCTAGTTGATAGCAGTAGCCATCGGTCCATCGGGTAGAACTAATCTAAAGGATCCCAAGCCCTGGGGATTTGGTCTCTCTCTTCCCTTCTCCATCTGCATCAGTGAGAGGAATGGTCTAAATTTGGGGGTCTAGATGGTAGACTCAGACTTTACTAGGGTGGGCTATACCAAGGCCTAGACAAGGAATTGGACATTAGCAAGTGTCTTTTCTTTTCTTTTCTTTTGTTGTTGTTTTTTAAAATCAGATTGTCACTCTGTCGCCCAGGCTGGAGTGCAGTGGCACACTCACAGCCACTGCAGCCTCGACCTGCTGGGCTCAGGTGGTCCTTCCGCCTCAGCAGCTGGAACATAGGCATGCGCCACCATGCCCGGCTAATTTTTTTATTTACTGTAGAGAAGAGGTCTCGCCGAATTGCCCAGGCTGTTCTCGAACCCCTAGGCTCAGGCAATCCTCTCGCCTTCATCTCCCAAAGTGCTGGGATTACAGGCGTGAGCCACCACACCCAGCTAGCAAGGTCATTTTCAATCTCAGTCTATGACATGTACTTCTATGACAAAGACTTCATCAATAATAAATCTAACATTTTCTTCTGTTTGCTGATTCTCTTGCCTATCTCTCAAATGTTTCAAAATTCTGGCAGGGAAGAGGGCTGCAAATCATGACCCATTCACAGACCCTGATCCTGCCCCTACCTCTTGTCTTCCATTTTCTGATTTGATACATAACAAGTTGCCATTTTGGAAATGAATAGTATCTGACATTTACTGAATGTTGATCATGTGCTGTTCTAATCACTTTGTATGTTTTGTTTTGTTTTGGTTTGGTTTACACTGACTTCTCACAACAATCTCTTGGGGCTGATTTTTATTATCATCACTCTCATTGTCCAGAAGGGCAAATGGAGGCACAGCCCAGAGAGTTTTTGTAATTTGCCCAAAGCCACACCGCTAGTAAGTGGCAGAGGCGGGAATTGAATCTTGCCAACCCAGCTTCACTGAATGCATGTTTAGTCACGGAATGCATGTTTAGTTACTGCATTCTAGAGCACCTGGTTAAAGATATCCACAAATGTCATTTCCCTTCAGTTATAGTGAAATGAGTCTGTGAACATGCTCAAAGAATAGAAATCCTTGGTTCTCTGAATAATAGCAATCTTGATAACTTAGGAATTGGGGGTGAGGATGAACTACCCAGTCATTTAATGTCGACTTAGTTTTCATGTCTAGCATTATGAAAAAAGTGGTAATTGAGAGAATAACCCTGTTTTATATTCATTTATTTAAAAATCATAGGTGGAAATAATGGGAGCTATCAGGACAGGTATAATTATCCCCACATCTCAGAATAACAGATACAATCAGAAGTGGCTTGCCTGAGAAAGTATACTTTGGTTCTTCTCCGCTCCGATAATAGTGTGCTTGGAGTTACACTCAAAACCTTAGACACACCCTTGCTGAAAGCAACCTTAACTATGGCCTGATCACTTTTAGACAAGGGTATATAAGGATCAGGACCAACTGGCAGCCACGCCTCATCTCCTGGATCACCTAGTGTTTTCTCTCCTTAAACCTTTTTTATGCAAAAACTTGTTTAAATACATCTTTCAAACAGAGCCAGTACAGTAGGTTTCATTGCCTTATTGTAAGATTTCAAAAATTGAGATTTAAATATTTAAAGGTATCTAGAAACCTCTTGGCTCAGGACTAACATTAAAATCCGTCATTGAATGAGTACCTACTAAATGCATTCATATTATTTAATCCGAATATTAGCAGTAATATTAATAATTGCAAAATGTAGGATTATCATTCTAGTTAACTAGACAAATAAAATCTCTGGACCAGGCACTGTGGCTTACACCTATAATCCCAGAACCTTGAGAAGCTGAGTATACTTGAGATCCTGTCTCTACCAAAAAAAAAATTTTTTTTAATTAGCTAGCAGTGGTGACGTGTCCTTGTAGTCCTAGCTACTCGGAAGGGTGAGGTAGAAGGATGGATTGAGCCCAGGATTCAAGGCTGCAATATCACTACATTCCAGCCTGGGTGACAAAGCAAGACCCCATCTGTCTGTGTCTGTCTGTCTGTCTCTCTCTCTCTCTCAATAAATATATATATATATATGTAAATGGAGGCACAGCCCAGAGAGTTTTTGTAATTTGTCCAAAGCCACACCGCTAGTAAGTGGCAGAGGCAGGACTTGAGTCTTGCCAGCCCGGCTTCACTGAATGCATGTTTAGTCACGGAATGCATGTTTAGTCACTACACTCTAGAGCACCTGGTTAAAGAAGATATCCACAAATGTCATTTCCCTTCAGTTACAGTGAAAAGAGTCTGTGAACATGCCCAAAGAATAGAAATCCTTGGTTCTCTGAATAATAGCAATCTTGATAACTTAGGAATTGAAGGTTTGTTTGTGTATTTTTAAATGATGAAAGGTCAAGTGACTTGCCTAAATTTGCACAGCTATGTGGTAGCAAAGTCAAGATTTGAACTCAGATCCTTTCCTGACACTGCTTCTTCTAAAGTAAACTTTGTTGTTTAGATAACCAAGGACTTGTGTTCTGAAATAATGACCCCAGTTCACCAATTGTAGCCTTACAATTGGTAAAGCAATAAATGGTGCAATCATTTTGCTTCAGATGAACTTCACAATGTACAGTATTATCACTGTCTAATATCTGGCGTATTGGCTAAAGGATCTGTCACATCATTTTGTCATTAAACTTCATCCTGTATACCTGGGCTGCCTATTTCCCAAAGAAGGTGCAGTTAAATCCACTTGATATTCAAACAAAGCTCAGCACCATTGCTCTTCTCTTGCCATTAATCCCATGTGGTTCTCACTGTCAGCAAGCGTCATCATATCAGAAAATGTAGCCAAAATGTAGACCTGGATGAATTTCAACTAATGAATGACTGAGGGAGGGCTGATTGTACTTGGTAGACATGAAAAGCAGATAGAGAAAATTAGTTCTCAAACAATGCTGGTGAAAGTGTAAGATCAGTTTGTTAAAATTGATCTAAGTTATAAATATAAAAACACCCAAAAATCACAATCATAGAAGTGTGAACGTATTAAGATACTCACCGTAGCATTATTTGTGAGAACAAGCATTGGAAACCATTAAAATGTCCATCTGCAGAGAGCAAGTTAAATAAAATATGGTAAACGTTCAGTCTCTTATCCAGAACTCATGAAGCCGATTTTGTTTCAGAATGCAGATATTTTTCTTTCATTTTTATTTAGTAATACAGCCCATGTATGAGGTATACTCCCATTCCCAGCAGACCCTAGGCAAATCAAATAATAAGTGTAATCAAATATATTTATACTTCTGAAGCACGCCTCATAAACACCAAGTGAGAGAGTCAAAAAGTATAAAAATTTTCATATCAATTCAAGTTAGTTTTGCTGTCAGATGAGTTTCAGTGTCAACATTTAGAGGGAAATGCTTAGTTTTTAGGGCTTTTGGGATGTGGGAGTTGAAGTTAAGGATTGTAGACCTACATATGAGGGGGGATCAAAGAACCTCAGAATTACTATTATTATTATTATTTTTGGAGGGCGGGCCCTTCACAGTACAGGCTTCCCCCACTAGGTAAGTTTTCTAAGAGCCCATCTGCATCAGTGTACCAGCTAATGTTATTGTGAGAGGCTGCATTCGACGTTTTTTTTTTTAATGGAGATTCTTTCAACACATTTGCCTATTTCATATTGGGTGATTTACGACTGCACCTGCCTACACTACGCTGAGTGTTCAGCAGTTTTTGACTCATGGCACCTGTCCAGTCATCTGATCTTGCCCTGAGTTACTTTTTTGTTTGTTTCCTCAGATGAAAAAGTTCTCAAAAGGAAATGTTTTGCAGATGTGAAAGAGGTGAAACAAAAAACGGCAGAAGCACTAAAAGGCATCAAAATTGATGAGTTTAAAAACTGTTTTGAACAGTAGAAAAAGCATCTCAATAGGTGTATTGCATCAAATGAGAAGTACTTTGAAGCTGATTAAAGTTTAAACATACAAGAATGAATACACAATTTTATATAAATAAATTCTGTTTTGGGTGGTCCTCCTTCATATTTGTACAATGGAATATTGTGAAACCAGCTAAAAATAAATGAGGCACTTTTATATGTACTGATGTAGAAAGTTATCCAAGATATATTTGAAACTGAAAAAGATAATATGTCAAGAAGTGTATATAGGATGCTATCACTGGTGTTTTACAGAGAGAGAGAGAGAGAAAGAGAGCGAGAGGGGAGGGAGAGAGAGAGAGAGAGAGAGTTATATGTGTACAGAATCACTCTAGAAAGACATACAAGAAACTGATTTCAGTTTTTCACCTCTGGAAAGGCAAATGGGTGACTGGGAAACAGGTGTGGGAGGGAGCTCACTCTTGCTCCATTTATACATTTTAGACTATTTAAATTTCTTGTGGAGTGCCTGTCCTCACAAATTAAATAATTTACAACCTTTTGCCTGCCCTTGAGAAGTGCTTTTCCTAACTGGCCCATTCCTCATCATTCTCTGTCACAATCATGGTTTACTTTACTGGCAGCACTTTCTACCAGTCGCAACTTCTTCTTTATTTGTTTCTCATTTTACTGTTGAGATGCCTCTTTAGAGTGCAAGCTCACCATCTACCTTGTTTCTCATTTATTGAATCCCAGCACCTCGTCAGGAGCAGGCACAGAGGAATCATCTCACACTGAAGAGCAGGTTGAGATAGGAAGATCAGAGTAAATTATGTTCAGTCTAAGAGTAAAGCCTGACCTTGGTGAGCAGACAAAGGCAGTCCTACTGTTTGTCTATAATAGACACTTAAATTAGTTTCCTGATCATAGAGAGTTAGTTTGGAAGAGCTGGCCACACTCCATGGCCATGACTCTAGAACCTATGGCTGGGAACATCTGAACATAAGGTGAGGGTGAGGTGTTTTGAGCACTTCCTCCTTCCTCCTTGGAAGGAAAGAAAGTCCACATACCTACATCTACCTGCAGACCTCTCAGAAACACCCTGCCAGGACCATCCTGAAAACTCATCTCCCCACATGTAGAACACACTGCACACCTCCCTATCCCCTCTCCTCCTGAGCCCTCTGCCCAAAGGGTCCTTCCCAGCCATTCTCTATTTAGCTAAACCTCATCCATCAAGGTACATCCCAAAATACAATTTCCACAATGAAGCCTTCCTAAGACCCTCAGTCAAAATCAATCCCCTCTTTCTCAAAACCAATTCCTCTCTCCTAACTCTCTGGCAAATAGTTCCTTTTAGGAGACTTAGTCAACTGGTATTAAAGTCAGCTGTTTCTATATTATCCCCAGTAGAGTACAAATAATTTCTTGAACACAAAGACCCCCTACCCAAAGGGAAAATTTTCTCTTCACTCTCAACACCTAAAGTGGAACCTGTCATAGTCCTAGAACATAATTTGTTTTAACTTTACATCAGGAAATAAAAGAGTGACAATAAAAGCATTGATAACAATATTCTGTGCTGTGAAACAGAGTAAATGCTTAGGAATCTTCCTTTTTAATCCTGGCTCCGCACACCACTCACAATTTTGTAACCTCTGACTATCTCCTTAATATCTCTGAGCATCTATTTCCTCAATTCTAAAATGGGCCAATACCACCTACTTTGTAGGAATTAGGTCGAGATTAAATTATAGAAATGAAACCACTTAGCCAAGGATTTAACACAGAGTAAGCACCCAGTAGAAGCTACTTATGTAGTTTTCCTTAATACACGAAAGAAAGGGTGGATAAATAAGTGAGCACATGCAAAAAAACAAGAATACTGCTATTTACTGTTCAATCAAATGCATAATTGGGTCATACAGGAACTTTGACCTTGTTCCCCTACCCTCAAATCCTGTGTAGTTTGGTTAGGACAGCTGGCAAAAGGACAGAATCAATCCAGAGGAAGAGCAGGCATTCCCAAAGGTAAAGTCATAATTCCTCTGAGCTTTCAGATTAAAAGCAAATCTTCTAAAATCCTCTCTAGACAAATAACATGGCAAGATTTCTCTGACTCTTCAGAAAAACAAAAACGGGGTCTGTGACATTCCAATTTTGTTTCTTACCTGAGCGAGGTGAAAGGACAAGAAATACTCAGAAGAAGTATTGCTGTAATGCAGCTGCAGCAGGTAAATAAAATACCATCAGCACCGCCGGGAGGTCAAACCTGACCATGTGCTCTGGTGAACCTGAACTTTGTTTATATTGTCTTACTTGATTTTCCACTCACTGGGCTGTGGTCCCTACTCTTTCTGCCCTCAGGTGAGTCCAAAAGAATTAGTTCCTTTGCAAAAGACACACACACACACACACACACACACACACACACACACACACACACACACACAGTTGGAAGGCAATTTCATGACCTTACACTTCCCCATTTTTAAACCTTTGGAAGATCAAGATACTCATGTTTTCAGGGGTCCTCTGCATACTTTATCAAAATAAAAAGTATCCACATTCCATGTTAGCCATACAGTTAGCCCTCCACATCCATGGGTTCTACATACCTGGATTCAACCAACAGCAGATGGAGAGTGTCTTTGAAAAAACTGATAGTTGTGTCTGTACCAAACATGTCATTCTCTAAACAGTAGAGTATAGCAACTGTTTACACAGCATTTACATTGTATTAGGTATTATAAGTAATCTAGAGATTATTTAAAGTATAGAAAAGAATAAGCACAGCTTATATGCAAATACTATGCCATTTTATATCAGGGACTTGTGCATCCATGGATTTGATATTCGCATAGGTCCTGAAACCAATGACCTATAGATTTTTGAGGAATAATAATCACTGTTTCATTTACAAAAATCTTAAGGCTGTCTCCCTGCTTTCTTGATGGTTTCTTTGGCTTTGCAGAAGCTTGTCGATCTGATGAGGTCCCACTTGTCTATCTTATCTCTTATGGCATGGGCAGTTGGGGTATTGATCAGGAATTGGTTGCCAGTTACAATTTCCATAAGGATGTCTCCTGCGTTTTCTAAGTTTCTTATAGTTTGAGGTTTTACATTTAGGTCTTTGATCCATTTAGAGTTGATTTTTGTGTATGGGGATAAGTAGGGGTCTTGTTTTAATCTTCTGCATGTGGTCAGCCAGTTTTCCCAGCACCATTTACTGAGTAGGTTTTCCTCTTCCCGGTGGTTGGTGGTGGAGGCTTTGTTGAAGATGAGTTGATTGAGAAATTGAGGTTTTGCTTCTGGAATCTTTATCCTGTTCCACTGGTCTACATGCCTGTCCTTGTACCAATACCAGACTGTTTTGATTATTGTGACTCTAAAATAAGGTTTAAAGTCTGGGAGTGTAATACCTTCTACCTTGTTTTTGTTTTTGCTTTTTATTTGTTTGTTTGTTTTTTGCTGAGGATTGTTTTGTTTTTTCCTGAGGATTGTTTTGGGAATTCATGGTCATTTATGTTTTCGTATGAATTCCTGTATTGTCGTTTCCAGGCTTGAGAAGAATGCTGCTGGTAATTTAATGGGTATTGAGTTAAATCTGTAGATTTCCTTGGGTAGGATAGACATCTTAACAATATTGAGACAGCCCACAGACTGAGAAAAAATATTTGCCAACTGTATGTCTGACAAAGGTCTAACATCCAGGATCTACAAGGAATTCAAACATGTTGAAAAGAAAAAAACAAACCCCATTACAAAGTGGGCAAAAGATATGAATAGACACTTCTCAAAAGAAGACATACAAGCAGGCAACAGATACATGAAAAATGTTCAGCCTCACTAGTCATCAAGGAGATGCAAATTAAAACTACACTGAGATACCACCTAACTCCAGTCAAAATGGCCATCATCAGTAACTCAAAAAATAACAGATGCTGGAGAGGATGTGGCAAAAAGCAAACACTTCTACACTGTTGGTAGGAGTATAAACTAGTATAGCCTCTGTGGAAAACAGTGTGGCGATTCCTAAAAGATCTAAAAATCGACCTTCCATATGACCCCGCAATCCCCCTACTGGGAATATATCCAGAAGAACTCAAATTACTCTATAAAAAAGATACCTGCACACGTATATTTATCACAGCATTGTTCACAATAGCAAGAACGTGGAACCAACTGTGCTGCCCATCAAAAGAGGACTGGATAAAAAAATGTGGTACATATACAAGATGAAATATTATGCAAGCATAAAGAAGAACAAAATCATGAACTTCATAGCAGCAACCTGGAAGGACTTAGAGTCTATAATACTGGGTGATCTTTCACAGAAACAAAGAACTGAGTATCACATGTTCTCACTCATAAGCAGAACTTGAACCACTATTGTAATACTATAAGAAAAGAATTGGCAGTAGAGGGAAACTGCCAGGGCATGGGGGGGGGAGGCAGGACTGGCAGTAGTGGGAGTCTGCCTGGGGAAGGGAGGAACACACCTCATCAACAAGGGCACCTGCATAATGAGCATTTGTATACCTAACCTTGAATTGTACCCCACATCTTTAAGATGAAAAAATTAAAAGTTAAAAATAAATAAATAAAAATGCTAAGGATTATAAAAATTATTCTTAATTTGTTGTGTATAAACTATTGACTTTTTTCTTGTGGTTTAAGCTTTATTTTACATGTATAAAATAAATGTGTGTATATTATAATATATACATATATTATATATGTGTGTTTGTGTTGAGATGCAAATAAGCCAATTGACACAATGTGAAGTTTTATAAACAGTTAACTTATTTATTCACTTTTAATTTTGCAGTTCTCATTTTTCCTTTTGGAACTGCAATTTTTTCAGGTATTAGACATCTATATTTAAATGCATGAAAAAATTCACAGGTGCCTGGCTCTCTGTTTTGGATGCCTGATGGACAAACTGCCTGAGACCACAGCCCCTTCTAGTTGGTCTGTTGGAGGAAAGTGTGTTTTCATGCAGGCCTGCCCATTGGACTGTGACTCTCCAGAACAGGTCCCACCTCTATATTCAGGGGACTTACATAATGGGGACCTCGGGACACTTTGTTGCAGAGCTGAGGTCTACCCAAAACATTTCTCTGTCAGTGATAATTTCTAATTTTTACCAAATGGAAATCTGCATTAAAAAAAACAAAAACAGGCTGAAGTGAGTGGATTGCCTGAGTCCGCGGGTTCGAGACCCACCTGGGCAACCTGGCAAGACCTCATCTCTACCATAAATCAAAAATCAGCCGGGCGTGGTAGCGCTCGCCTGTCGTTCCGGCTGCTCGGAAGGCTGAGGCGGAAGGATTGCCGGAGTCCAGCAGGTCGAGGCCGCTGTGGCCAGGAGCGGCCACTGCACTCCAGTCTGGATGACAGAGTGAGACTCCAACTCAAAAAAAAAAAGCAAAAACAAAAACAAACACTGCTCTTAATACCAGGCTTCTTCCTTTCTCCTTCAACAAAAAATTTTTATCATCCTAAATGCCACTTCAGAGTAGACTTAAAATGTTCCTTCAAACAGGGTTGGAATGTGAAAGTTGGTATAGAACTCCAAGCTTAGAATGTTATTTTCTGGGGTCGTAACTCACCCGTGAAATTTCACCCCAGGCAGATTTCAACAAGCTTGGTTTGAGCTGAAAGATGAATGTTTCATGCATTTGCTTCACTTTAAAACCAGAAGCTTTTTAATACTATTGTTCTGCACATGAAAGCAAGGCAAAGACTGTTCTCCTACAGATTCTCTTTCAAAAGTGAGTCTGCCAGAACAGTCTAGAATGTTCGATCTAGCCTCCTTTCTCATGAGAAGAAAATTGACTTTGTTGAAAAAACATTACATATTGGACATCGTGCCAAGCGTGTTTTACATGCATTGTCTCATTTTTAACTGTGTACCTACCTTGTCCTTAAGAAGAGTAGACAGCATGATCTCCATTTTACAAATAAGGAAGTTGGGTTTCAGACAGGCTAAAAAAAACTTGACCAAACTAAAACATCTAAAAGTAGTCAGACCCAAATTTTAAAATCAATTCTTGTCACTCTACAATTATACAAAGCTGCTTCAAGAGCTAACTGAGAAAAACAAAAGATAAAAAAAGATATGTTCAACGTATTATAACTGCTGGTTACATCAGTTCTAGGCGAATTTTTTTTTATTGAGAAACTAGACTCAAGTGTGCACTGAAGATCCAAGTAGGGGATCTGGTTTTGGGTCATCTCATTGCCTCCACTCCTTTTGCAGAAAGGATTAATTCTGTTGCAGATTAATTAATTAATTAATTGCAGATTAATTCTGTTGACTGTTCCCTCCCTTTCCATTCTTATACCCTTATCACCTTATTCTTGGATTCTTGCAACAGCTCTAAAGATGACCTCCTTGATTTCAGAACTTTCTTCTCCTCTCCCACTTCTGTCTTAGATACTGACATTAGATCTGTCTCTTTCAAATATTTCATGGAGGACCAGTGTGGTGCATAGTGTGATGTGCCGCCATTTAAGTGAGGATCTAATTGTCTGCCTGGAAGTGCTGAGGACTGAAGCCTGCAGCTATAAGCCCCTTCAGGGATTTTTCTCAGCTGTGGAAATTCTCCAAGTTTATCCAAGGTCATACCACTTCCTAGGAGGCCAACATCTAGAGGTGGATCAACATGAGATTATAAAAACTCAGCCATCTTGGCCCAACTCCGGACAACTCTGAAAAACCATTCTAGCCCCAAAGCCTTTGTGGGGTTAAAGGAGACTGTCAGAGCTGCATCATTGTTCAACCTCTCCCTCTGCTGTCTTCTGCTTCTTTTTCCTCCCTTCCATGGGTCTTCATCCCAAAGAAATACTTTAATAAATGCCTAGCCTGTTAAATTGTTTTTCTGAGTTGGTTTTTCAGAGGTGGCAAGAAGAAAGAAAGAGAGAGACAGAGAGAGAGAGAAAGGAAGAAAGGGAAAGAGAGAGAGGGAGGAAGAGAGGGAGAGAGAGGGAGGAGGAAGGGGAAAGAAGAAAAGGGAGGAGAGAGAAGGGGAGAAGAAGGAGGGAGAGAGAGGTAGGGACAAGGGAGGAAAGGGGGGAATTACACAGGATTATTCATTTTATTTAACTGTATTGGTCTCTCCTTCTGGCTCCCTCAGAAGCCTCGCTGTGGGCACTATTTCCAGTGATATCTAAGCATTTGGCCAAATACATCTCTTGTGATGATAATCTTTATTTATTTATGTAGAAATAGAATTATTCATAGACTAAAGATACCAGTACAAGATATCCATGAATATTCTCTGTTTAACTATTTTTTCCCACACTGCCTACCTGGTGGGAAATTCAGAGGACTCTATGCAATTCTAAACAAGCATATACGGGTGTGAATCCCTGAACCTAGACATTGTAACGACACACAGCACAGGTTTCCCAAAGAATCATCTAACCCTACACTGTGGAGTAAAGGGTATATAAATCTACTTCCCTAAACAAGTGACTTAAGCAAAATTATTTATTCCAAAACAACCAAACACCTGGAGTACGGTCTAAAATTAATTTCTGAATACCACTCATGAAAACATCTATCCAGTAAAGAAAATTTGGTATATATACATGATGGAACGCTATGCAGCCATCAGGAAGAAAAAAATCAAGTCCTCAGCAGCAACACAGATGCAGCTGAAGCCCATAATTCTAAGTAAACTATCACAGAAACAAAAAAACTGAATACCACATGTTCTCACTTACAAGCAGGCCCTAAACATCAGGTACATGAGCACAAAGGCAGGGCCAACAAATGTTGGGCACCGCTGAAGGAGAAAGGGAGGGAAGAGGGGTAAGGGGCACACAACCACACACTGGGTACCAGGTCCACCAGGTCGGGGGGAGAGAGGGCTCCCTCGAAGCTCAAACCTCACCTGCACACAATTCACTTATGTCGTGTATCCTCACCCGCACCCTGCAAATCTAAGATAAAAATAATAGTAAATGAAAGTCTACCCAGGCAGAAAAGATGATCTGTCTTGACCCAATCTGAATTGCTCTGCCATTTGCACTGACCGGTCCTGCTCTCCCTTTCTGTGCCCTCACACTGCCACATCAGTCTGCCCTGGGGCGTGTCTCCTTGCTTCATATTCCCAGTCACCGCTGCAAGGGTTCTCCTAGTTTGGTTTACAGATCACCTTAAATAATTGGATTAGCTAACTTAGTCCTACAATGCTGCACAAACATCTGTCTGTGATCGTCCCCTGGCCTGAGGATGCCTGTTCTGCGCACCCAGCCTCGCAGCACACTGTGCCTGTCTTTCTGATCCAAGCGCTTTGTCTTGAGTGCTGGCTTTCTGCTTTCCACACAGCTTCAAGTTCTGCACGCATTTTATGCGTGTTAAAGTGATTCATCGCTGGGGGTCTGAGCTAATGACAGCTCCTCTGTAGAGAGAAGTGGCTGTCATAACACTTTCTGAGTACCAACCCTTGCATCCCCTGGCTCCAGGAGTCTAGGGATTCTGATATTTAGGAATGCCACTCCCACAGTCATGTAGGCTACACTGGTATGCTGTTCCCTGGGCTCTCCTAAGGAACACGGACTTTTTCTTTTAGTTCTTCCAATTTCTTGGGCATGAATCTTCTGCTCTCAGGACACTATGACCCCCGCCATTCATTCTCTCATTTGTTTCTACTCAATCTAAATGTGAACCTGTTGGGGGCTTTAAGAAGACCCAATAAATAAATTATCACCCTCTTTCTTGATTAAGTTCCAAACCAGTTGAGGAGCAAAACAAAGGAGATAGGCCAATTGTGCCAAAGTGAGACTACTTTTAAGCTGATATTAGAGAATCTGGCTTATATCCACAGGCATTTGAAGCTCCTCAACTGAATCTCCGAATTGGTCAGAATTATCTGCCAGACACAGCAGCTCTGAGCCAGAGTAAACCCAGGTAGCTCCTAAAAGAAAGGAAAGCTTTAAAGTATGGCCAGTTTCTCCCTCCGGACTCTCCAAAGAGTATTCCGTGGGGGGCGGCCAGAAGTGATATAGTAATGGATGTTTCTCTACATGGATGAAAAACACCAAGAGTGTCTACACTAGTATCAAGTGACTTTTTCAGATGCCTCTTAAGTGCCAGGCACTGTTCTAGGCCCATTACATACTTTAACTCATGTAAAACAAAAAACTGAATACCACATGTTCTCACTTATATGCAGACCCTAAACATTGGGCACACAAGCTGATGAGGACAATGCTATTTTAACTTCCACTTCAACACATGAGGCACCAAGAGAGTAATGAGTTTGCTTGGGGTCATTCTGCCGACAAAGGGTAGAGCCAGGCTTTCAACCCAGTAACTTTCAGCCCAGGCTTTCACCCCAAGGTTCTTAACTACCAGTATATAGGAGATTCAAAACCTGCTGAGACTGCAAAATGGTTCTCCCTCAACACTTCCCTTCTCTGGATTTCTACTCCACCTGCCCTTCAAGGATAGCCACAAGCTTTAGCTTCTCTCAAGGTCTCCTTGATCAAAGAGCCCCTTGGAGTCCCTTCATCCGTTAGACTTGGGCTTTGCATCTACAAGAATACCCTTGGCATTCAAACCTGCGCCTCAATAGCCTGAACACAGTAGCCTTTTGTTCCAGGGTAGACAAAAACCAAGGGATGCAGGCGTTAAGCCTCTGAGAGATAAGGTTTGATTTGTTCTGATCTGTTATGAGATAGCTTCAAGTGAACGAAATGATGTAGAGAAAACAATGGCTAAAAGTAGAGTTTGATTTGCATCTTGCATTATCTACCACCTCTCTGTATTATTATGAATATCTTCTCTACGCTGGGCACTGTTCTAAATGGGGGGGGGGGGGAGGGAGAAAGGAAGGGAGGGAGGGAGGGAGAGGGAAAGAGAGAGAGAAAAGGCAAATAAGCAAGTGAACAAAACCTTCCTGCTCTTAGGGACTTTACTGCCTTGCAGGAAGCCCAACTTTAATTCTGTAATCACACAAGCATGCTACGGCATATTGGAGACAGTATTAGGAAACAAACAGAAAGATGTGAGGTGAACAAAGGGCAGGGGAAGTGATCTTGTCTAGGGGACAAGAGATCAAGAAAATGTTCCTTGAGGAACCATTGAGCTACAAGTTGACAAATGGATAGCTGTTCGCTGGCTTCAGATGGGCTAGAGCAGGGGGCACACTCCAGGAGGAGAAAAGGGAATGTACATAGCCTTTGAGACCGGAGGCAGCGGAAACTGACAGACAACTTCCTGTGGCTGATAACAAGAAGAAGTAGAGTCAAGTGAGACTGCAGAAGTGTGCAGGGCATGTGAGAGATTTTGGGAATTTATTCTAAGAGCAATGGGAATAAGGGTAAAACAGAATCCTTCTCTCTCTCTCCCTCTCAACTCGTCACCTGGGAGATGTGGATGGGATAAGGAATCATTAAAATACATTTTATTGTGGTGAAATAGACTTGTCTAAAGTACCAAGAGAACACAAAACCACATGCACTCATGGGAACCAGAAAGGGTGACAGGGAACCAGCCAGGTTATTCCCAGTAGAGGATAGGACATGTGCCCTAAAAAGCATGGTGGGTTGGCCAGGCACAGTAGCTCACATCTGGAATCCCAGCAAGAGGATTGCCTGAGCTCAGGTGTTCAAGACCAGCCTGGACAACTTGATGAGACATCTCTACAATAAATAAAAAAATAAGCCGGGCGTGGTAGTATCAGCCTATAGTTCCAGATACTTGGAAGGCTGAGGTGAAAGGATTGCTCGCCTGAGCCCAGCAGGTCAAGGCTGTGGTGGCCGTAAGCATGCCACTACACTCTAGCCTGGGCAACAGAGTGAGATTCCGACTCAAAAAAAAGCGCACGGTGTATTGATAAACTAAATTATGAGTGGACAAAGAAAAGAGCTGTCTGTTAATTCCTACCAGTAAGGCAGGTAGGAATTAGAAAGAAAAGAACCTTATATGCCATGACTTCATTTCATTTTATTAGTCTGTTCAGGATGTTATAACAAGACACCACAGACTAAGAGGCTTAAACAAATTCACTTTCTCACAGTCCTGGAAGCTGGAAGTCTTCAATCAAGGTCTGTCAGGGTCAGTTTCTGGGAAGCGTCGCTTCCTGGCTTGCAGAAGGTTACCTCTTCACTCTGTCCTCACATGGCAGAGAGAGGGAGTTTTCTGGTGTCTCCTTGTATAAGGACACTAATCCTATTAGATCAGAGTCCCACCCTTATGACCTCATTTAACCTTAATTACTTCCTAAAGGCTCTATTTTAAAATACAGTCACATTAGAGGTTAGGATTTCAACATGTGAATTTTAGAGGGACACAGTTCAGTCCACAGTATTTATAGTCAGCAAAGAGTCACTCAAAAGTTTTAAGCAAGAAAGTAACCTGACCAAACTGTTAATTTAGAAAGATCATACTGGTGGCTAGATTAAGAGTAGGTTAGAGCAGGGATAGGATCAAGACTTGAGGCAGAGAGAAACTATGGCATAATTTCTCTTTTTAGGTAAAAAAAATAAAATGATGAGGACAACAGCATAGGGAGGAGAGGCTGGGTAGAAAGATGCTAGGGAGGTGACCTCAGCAGGAATTCGTCACTCCAAGTCTCAAGCTTGGGTGACTGAATCCAACTGACTTAGTGCCACTCATTAAGATTAGAAACACATGATGAATGTATTTAGGAACAGAGGTTGGTAAGTAATACATTCAGATCTGAGGATGTTGACTTTGAAGCAAAGGTAGAAATGTAGAACATCCTAAGTGTCCATTCTTATACATAGAGATCACTGCAGGACATAAAGTAAATATGAAATAATAATCAAGTTGGTTGATCAAGAGTGAACTTGAATTTCATAAGAGATAGAGACTGATTGAAAAGCGTATTTTTTGCAAAGACTATTTCAGGCCTCAGGCCTAATCTTGACTCTTGATTCAAGTGACATGTTCCTGTTCCATCAAAATACTACTCCTTGAATTTGAAGCTTTTACTATATGGAGTTGCATTAAGAGTAAATGTAGATTCAGTTATTTCTAAAGAGTTTGCGATGACTTGGTAGCATGTAGTCTTTGGAAAAGATATTAGTCACCATGTCATATATTTGTAGCCCTGGGCACTTCTATTTGGTTGTTAGGAATAATCAGAACAACTCCACAGTCAGCTAAAACCTGAGTTTACAGATAGTCAATGGGATGATGGATATCGTAATCTGACATCCTGTATGTGGTATTTCGCAGATGACGAACTGGGACTCAGAGAGGTTAAGTAATTCCCCCAAGATCAAGGAGCCGAAGTGATAGAGTCAGGATTTAAAACCAGATCCTTGTGTTCCAAGACCCATGCTCTCTCACCTTCCCCAAAGAGCCCGCCCAGTACAAGATTTACTCTCCTTTTGTTTAAGAAAACATCTGCCGTCTCTTTTCCTGTTCGAACTGTGTTTTCTCATGCTTGGCCTCAGCCAGCCAGGGCCACCTTTACATTCTCCAGTCCCTCAGCTCAAACTCTCTGGCGGGTTTCCTACTCTTCACCCCATGTAATGCCAAGTAGTCAGTTTCCCGTTGTTGCTGTAACTAATCACCACAAGTTCCACGGCTTTAAACAGCACATATTTATTATGGTAGAGTTCCGTAGATTAAAAATCCTACCCAGGTCTCATGGAGCTAAAATTTCAGCAGGGCTGCATGACTTTGAGGAGGCTGCAGGGAAGAACTTACCCTCTGGCTGTCAGCTCTCCTTCCTCATGGCCTCTCCTTCTATCTTCAAAGTTCAAAACATCAGGTCAAGTCCTTCCCATGCTACCATCTCTCTGGTTCACTAACTTCTGCCCGATTCTTCCTCTTTTAAGAGCCTTGTTGACTCCATTGGGCCCACCTGGATAATCCAGGTTACTCTCCTATCTTATAGTCAACAGATTTGCAGTCTTCATTCCATCTGCAACCTTAATTTCCCTTTGTCATGTAATCTAACACAGTCACGGGGGGGGGGGGGGGGGTTAGGATGTGGACATCTCTCAGGGCCATTATTCTCCCTACCACACCCAGAATTTCCAGATTCTCTTTCCTAGTAAGGCACCAGTCTATGCTTAGGGATAGGGACCATTGAGATAGTTCTAATTAACCTAAATAGAGCAAAAGAGAGATAGGGGGTGTCTCCTCACCTTCCTCCAGCATACAGGGTATTGATGGGAAAAGGAAACTAACAATAAGAAACCACTAAATTCAGGGACCAGCCAGTCTCTTAAAGCCCCCCTCCACCGCTACCAGGCTCATTTTGATTCTCCTTCCCAGAAACTCCTGTTAGGTATTTGAATGTGATTTGGGAAGGGCCCTGCCTGTCACAGAGAAACACGTAGACTTATCTGTGAGTATTCATGTCTCCCACAGCCCACATGATGCCTCAGAAACATGGTGGATGGATGAGTAGATTGAGTTGTCATTTCTTTTTGCCCAGTGTTATATCTTTCAGTTCCTTCATACCCATATTGTAAACCCAAAAGTTTCACTGAAGATATTTACAATTAAACTCTCTGATGGAGGTGGCTGCCAGCACATGTGTTCACACAAGCACATATATCCCACCCCAGGCTAATTCTTTATGAAATTTTTCTCCCATTATAGGTTTGTTCCTTTGAACCCAATTTAACCCACATGTTCATACTGTGAAGAGAGTTCCGTCTCTTCACAGTATGCATCATTGGAGTCAGGTTCCACTCACACATCGCTGTGTGGCCTCGGCAAGTTATTTAGCTTTCCTAGTTTCCTCATCCAGCAAGATCATGACACCTACCCCACATACTTATTATAAATATCACACGAGACTCTACATATGTTGCTTAACCCAACACCTGGCATATATTTGGTGCCAAAATGCCCTTTAGTTTCTGTTCTCATCACCTACAAGTCTCATGAGCCAGTAATAATTAAAAGAACATCTCAATAACCACAAATATCAGTTAGGTGTGTCTATGTGCCAGGGACCACACTAAGCCTCTTGTGAACACCACTACACATACCCTTATGTGTGTCACAATGATCCAATAATGTAGGTCCCCTCGTATACCAACTTAACAAATGAAGAAACTGAGATTCAGAGAGGCTAACCTCTCGGAGGTCACAATAAAAGGAAGGTGAAAGAGGGATTTTTAAATTCAGGTGGCCAGAAGTGTAAAGCTCGAGTTCATAAAAACGCCATGACTAAGATAGAACAAAGAAAAAATGATTACAATTAAAAATTTGTTAAAAAACTTTCCATGCCTTTTTTGGCCTTCTGCCTACAATAAGCACTCCAGTTTCTGGCCACTAACCAGATTATTCTTTCCAAGCTCTCCTACCACCTGGATTTCAAAGCTCAGAAAAAGAAGAAGCATGTTTATCTGATTAATTTGTGTGATCTCTGAGCCATTGCCCATCAAAGGACTGGCTTTGCCAGGAAGCAATTAATGCCTAATTGACAATTGCTGGTGTCTGTATCTGTTCCCTAGACTGCTGACAGTTCCCCACAACCAGTGTATTTTATTGCAGACATCTCTGGTGAGGCTTTCAGGGCCTGCATTCTGGGTGTGAACAAGCTGAAGGAGTACTGGGCTACCAGAAATGGGGAAAGATCCCCTGGTGTCTTGCCTGCACTCTGGTCTGGCAGAAGCCACATGCCTTAGTCAGTCTGGGCTACTCTAACAGAATATCATGAACCAGGTAGCTTAAAAAAACCCAACATTTATTTCTTGCAGTGTTGGAGGCTAGGAATTCTAAGATCCATGTACCAATGGATGAGTTTTAGAGAGGGCTCTCTTCTGTATGTCCTCACCTGGACAGAAGCAGAGGGAGAAGAAGCAAGTTATCTCATGTATTTTCTCATAAAGGCACCAATCCTATTCACAAGGACTCCACCTTCACAGATTAATTACCTCCTAGAAACCTACTACCATTCCATTGCAGGTTAGAGCTGCAAACTATGAATTCAGGGGAGACACAAGCATTCAGCCCATAACACCTTGAACCTGGGAATGAAAGTGCGTAACCGATTAGAATTCAAGAGTGGCAGAGCAGGTGGGTCCCAGTAACCTTGAGGGACAAAATTCCTTAGAGTGACTTCTTATTAGAATAACCTAGTAGGGTTTTAAAAAATATTGGTGCCCAAGCTCCAAACCAGAACAACTGAATTTGAATTTTTGGGGATAGACCCAGATCACAGTCATTTCCAAAATCTCCCCAGACGATTCTAGTGTGTTGCCAGAGTTAAGAACCACTGTATCCAACTGACTTTGACAGATGAGGAAACGGAAGCTCAGAGGAGGAAGTCAACCTTGCCTAGAAGAAGTAAATACCATCATCTTGAATTATAACTTTATCTCACTAATATGTAGTCAACCTCAGGGATCAATAAATGATGAAAGAAAATAATAAAACTAAAGGTGAAAATTAGGAGAAACAGACTGCCAGAAGAAGATGTACTTTGTAAACACAACGAATCTAATACTGATTGTGTTATACTCTCTTTATCTACTTATTTTTCTTGATCATCGCACTGACCCCTTAGATTACTATAGGCTCCAAAGAAGAACCACATCTGAGTCATTTCAAGATCCCTGATGCTGGCACAAGATCCAGTTCATTGCTGTGGGCTGAATTGTGTCCCTCAAAGCAATATGCTCAAGTCCTAACTCATGGTACATGTGAATGAGACCTTATTTGGAAATAGGGTCTTTGCAAGACCTCACCCAAGTAAAGGTGAGGTCGTCCAGCACACCCTTAATCCAATATAACCAGCATTATTATAAAAAAAGAATAAGATACACAGAAACACACAAGGAGAACAATGTGTGAAGATAGGGGCAGATACTGAATGATTTACCTACAAGCCAAGGATTGATGACCACAAGAAGCCAGAAAGAGGTATGGAGGAAATTGTCCCTACAGCCTTATGAGAAAGCATGGCCATGCCAATGCCTTGATTTCAGACTTCTAATCTCCAGAACATGACAGAACAAACTTCTTTTGTCTGAAGTCACCCACTTTATGATACTTTGCTACAGCAGTCCTAGTAAATTCATACATCCAGTATCTCAACAGCATTCCTGGATTAGTCTCTGCCCATGGGTCTCAAAAACAAAATACTAGGGTTCACAAGCTAATTTCCCTCTTATAACTTTGAAGCCTTGAGTAAATTATGTAGACTCTCTAGATCACAGTTTCTCTTCCTGCAAATGAGAAAAATACCTACCTTGCAAAGTTGTTGTGAGAATTGAGCCAATACATCTAAAGTGCTTAGCATAGCACTTGACCCATAAGAAGAGTATAATAAATGTTAGCTAGTATTTGCATCTGTGTTATCTCCAGAACGACATGATCTTTTCCTGGCAACTTTTTCTCTATGCCTGGTAGCACATCTTCAATAGTTAGCCAAGTCTTTCTGGACCACGTGAAGTAAGAGTCCCCTTTTTAGAGGTTCACACTTGATCGCACTGACAGGTAGAAAGTTCTGTATTATAAGAGTTGGTGTCTCACCCACATTCCCTCAGTTTATCCTCAAGGTCACCCTCTAGTTTAGCACACATTGAGAAGTCCTGTGCCTCTCAGCCTGAAGCATTCTCTGGACATAGAACATACCCAGAACTCCTGGGGCAGGCTGGAAGGCTTGGGGTTGACCAGCTGAAACCAGGAGGAGCATGGAAGCAATATTTCAAACACTGAGGGAAGAGATTGGATAGATAAATACACCAGCTCTTATGCTTTTCAATAGAACAAATCTGTAGATGTTTGTTTCCAGTGGATTATCAGTGCAATTGAACTCCAGTTGTCCACAGCAGAGACCCTCTCCCTCAGGGGTCAGAAAACCATGCCCCATATCCACCAAACACTTGTTTTTATAAAGTTTTATTGAAATATAGCCACACCCATTTATTTGCATGTTGACTATAACTGTCTTCATACTGCAATGGCAGAGTTGAATAATTGCAACAGAGATCATGTGTCCCTCAAAGTCTAAAACATGTACTGTCTGGTCCTTTACAGAAAGCATTTGTTGATCCCTGCTCTATCTAGAGCAAGTGCACTTCTCTTCTCTGATTCTTTTCCCCATTTCTTTGCATTGCTTGCTGGGAGCACTGCCCCTCAAGTGAACTACCTGAACCCGAATCCTTGTGTCGGGCTTGGTTCTTGGAAGGACCCAAGCCAAGACAGTTTGTTAGAATAATTTCCCCATTTAGACACTCAACACAGTGCCTGGCATAGAATAGGCTCCCAAATATCTGTTGTATAAATAAATGAACAGAAAGTAGGAAAAGGCTGTGCTATAGGACACCAAGTTAAAGAACCTTGTTAAAAGGGACGACATCTCCAAGAAGGACCCTATGATCAGGTAGAAAAACAGACAGTTTTTTAGCGTACCCAGTGCCCCTTCTCTGCCCAATTACCACCTCTGGCTTCTGAAATCCCAATATTGCCACATCATGAATAAACTTGACCTCAGCAGGCATTTTGAAAGGGCAAATGCTCCTTCCAAAATTAGGCATATAGAACACAGACCCTAAATCTGGGCTTTAGGACAGACGCTTTGATAAATTTGTCACCCACGTACATTCAGATGATTGAAAGTAAAGGGGACAGAGTACAGAAGGAGGAAAGGCATGGAGTCATCTATAACTTAGGGGTTCCTTTGTCTGGTACTGTTGTCTTGTTTTACTCTCTTATCAACTCTCTGTAATAGGTAAACATATTTTTAAATATTTGTCCTAAGGTGTGTCATAGAATTGGGACTAGAAGCCAGGCATATTCTTCCCATCATACATAGACCTTTTTCCAGGTTTCCTGAGCACCTACCTTTGCTGCTCAAAGCACTCAGTGCCTTCTCACTCGTTGCCAGTGTGAAGGCTTCATCTGTTTCTGTTTTGAGGTGGAGGAGCCCCACTTCACAAGTTTGAGAAACAGTGCATCACATTAGATCTGAGTGCTGGGCATTCATCTGTGTGTGGCAGGAATGGTGACAGGCATTGAGGTGGCCACCAAGGTGCATCTCGCAGGCCTTCTACAACAATACAGGGAACATAATTGACCTTGCACCCTAGATACTGTACCTGAAATTCATTGCCACGTTTATGTCAAAGCCCCTACACATGCACACAGGCTTCTGTCTCATAATTACTAAGTACAGCAGGGACACAAGAGTTGACCCATTCCTGAGAGATAAGGAACTCCAGGACACCTTTGTTGGCCAGCTGAAGCTCAAGCTCTCCTCAAAGGCTTTGCAACCCTTCTGTAGACTAAACAGTAGTCTGGGATGCTTCCACCAACTTCCTCTCCCTCTCCCCTTCACTGGAGTCACATTTATGTTGCCCCCTGAGGCTCTCTCAGCTTTTCCAAACTCCCAGCCTATTTTCCTTTCTCACAGGCATTTCTTCCAATAGCATCTTTATATGTTCATCTCACCTTGGTGCCTGCTTCTTGGTAGGCCTAAACCAAGACAAGAGGGTTCACTAAAGTCTCACAATTTCTATCTTTTGTTTTAAAAGAAAGACCTGAGATGTTAAGTAGACCACGGCCAGGTAGCTAATCAGGAAAGACTTAGTGCTTAAACTTAGATTCTCTTGACTCCAAAATGTACATTCACTGCAATTACTGGTCTCCCAGGATTGGCTATTTCATTTCTACCCAGAAATTTTTACATAAATTAAAAAGCATCAAGCACTTCCTGGGTTACTTTAGAAAAATATAGAGGCTAAAAAAGCAAGGTATGCAGTACTTTGAATTACTGTATAATCAGGGAAACAAAGATGAGGAGTTTACACGTGTATTAAAGGCAAAATTCATCAAGGAGGGAAAAAAATACCATCAATGCAGGATGACCAGATGCTTGAACTGCACTGGAGATTCTATTTAGCATGAAACTGTATAGAAATATCTGTACAACTGATGGGAAAAAATACAACTTAAGTCATTACTTTTTAAAAATGCAATCAGGGAAAACAAAGTAAAATCAGTCAGATTCAGATCAACATCTCCAGTGAGGGATTTAAGAAATTTGTAAAACTGGTAACTTTGACCTAAACTTCATAACTAGACAAGATGAGGGCAGAATGGCAATGCCAGCGGTAAAATACAGAGAGCCTTCTATAGGGTTTGTGAATAGCCACTGCTCTGAGGTCCCCCAGATGATTTTGTTCACCTCTTCCCTCCTTGGCTTCTTATCCCCAAGGTCCCTGGGAGCTAGCAATTAAAGGGCTGATGCCTGGCATAACAGAAGGCATCCAGGAATCTGGTCCTAACTCCATGACCAGAGTCTACTCTGATTGGTCCAGCCCCACTGTAAGAAGGAATGGATCTACTGGATCATCTTCTCCGGGCAATCTACCTTGACCCCTCAACAGGGTCAAATGCCCCTCTCTCTGCCCCTCATCCCATAGCTCCTCTGTTTATTTCCAGTACAGTCTATGCCACGTTGTGTTATCTACACAGCGAGAGCATGTGCACACTCACAAACATCCATCAACAGAAACTACATCCACTCCTCTTCAGTGCAGTGTTTGGCACATAGTAGGGGCTCAATGAAACTCAGGTAAACGGTTGAATGCATAGATGGAGGGAGATCTAGTGCACCACTGGAGTTGGGAAAGTTTTTGTTTGTACTCTGACCAGCATCCCAAGGCATTTTCTGAAGTGGGTGTGACATATCTGAATGTATATTTTACAGTTTGTCACATATAAAGCTCTTTCCGACACACTCACTTCCATCCATACCCAAACCAGCTGTGTGACTAAAGGTCAATGACTTAACCTACCTAAGTCTCCTTGAAGCCACTGTATAATGTAGACTTTAGAAGGCAGCTCATTCACAAGGTTACTCACAGAGATACAGCACAGCTTCAAAAGATAGGTCATGGCTAAAATTCCACTCCATTGGTATGGATGTGATCTGCTGAGTCTTTGAGTCAGAACATTTTACGTGTTTCATCACTTTATCCTTAAAAGAACTCTGTGAGGCAGTTATTATTATCCTGATTTTACAGATGAAGAAAGCAGGAGGCTTGATAAATCTTGCCCAGGAATACATAGTTACAGGAAGTATGGCCAGAATTGGGACCCAGGACTGCCTAACTCAAAGTACTCAGCTTTCTAATCTAGCTCCCAAGCCAGGTCTAACTTAAGGCCATGGTCTGCTCTCCTCTCTGAGAAGTAGGGTCAGAGAGGTCAGGCTTTCCTCAGTGTTCCCTAGGAGGGTGCAGAGTTGCAACCGTGGGTCTGCAGAAAGAGTAGGAGAGAGGAGGGCAGGATGATTCTAGGGAAGGCTACCCAAGCATTCTGGGCTGGGCACAAGCTGCTCATGCCCTAGTTGATGTCCAACACAGAGAAATGCCCAACTTCTTTCCCTTCTAGCCCAGAGGTATGCATAATTCAGGGATTCAAGACTCCCCGGACACTGGGACATGCCTCGCTCATCTTTCTGTCACAGGCATTGAGTTCAATAGTTGATTATGGGCTTTAACAGAACTGTATGTCCAAGCCACTGCTTTTAAAGCTGAGAGAATTAAAAAATGGCATTAAGGAAGTGGAAAGGGGGGAAATAATTTGAATATTGGACGGGGTACAAAGTATGACAAAATTTATTTATTTTATGTATTTATTTTGAGTCAGAGTCTCACTCCATTACCCAGGCAGAAGTGCAGGGCATGATCATGACTCGCTGAACCTATGACCTCCTGGGCTCAGGCAATCCCTCCTCCTCAGCCTCTAGGTAGTTGGGATGACAGACATGTGCCACCACACTATTTTATTTTAATTTAGTTTAATTTAATTTAATTTTTTTGAGACAGTCTTGCTATGTTGCCCAGGTTGGTCTTGAACTTCTAGCCTCAAGTGATCCTTCAGCCTCAGTCTCTCAAAGTACTGCGATTACAGGTGAGAGCCACCACACCTGGCCAAGAGATTTACTTAAGAAGGGGAAAGTTAAAGGAGCTAAAATGCACAACTCGGCTAGCTGAAAAAATGTAAGTGCCGTGAGTCTACATATACCTAAAGGTGTAAACAAGAGCATGGAGCACCATTTCCTGTGGCTCATGAAATGGTCCATAGGTGGGAGGGACCAGGGTTAATGGTCTGGAGGCAGGAAGCAACGAAGCAACACAAGCAGGGCCCAGTGACACGTTGATTCAGGGAGATGGTCTAGGATGGGGAATTTGGAGTCCAAAGGCTCCAAATTCAGCTCTCAGTGACTTTGTGCAAGCCCTCCTTCTGTCATCCACCTGCCTGACATGCATTGAGCACTTGCGATGTACAGTAGTTCCACACACAGCCGGGCCAGGCCACCTGCCCTGGTGAAGCCTCCCATCTTCAGAGAGATATTAGCAAGCAGTGGCAGTATGGAGTGGTAAGTTTTGCGATGGGAGCTGTCTTGGTGACGAGACAGGAAAGTTTCTCTGAGGTAGAGACAGTTAATATGGGACTAAAAAAAGAAGGAGACATTGACAACAGAAGACAGAGGTGGAGAGGGTTCCAGAAGAGGGAGAAGCATGAGAAAGCAAGGCAGTGAGAGAGTTCCGGAGTCTCGAGTTTGAAGTGGGCGAGAAAGACTGACAGGGCACGACACAATAGAGGGGTAGACAAGAGCTAGCCAGAACTGGCCATGGATGTCACGCACCTTCAGAGCAATAAGGAGCTATTGAAGGGTGAGGAACCAGGGAAGAATGGGATAACAGTTGTACTCTAGAACGTTCTTTGTGGCTGAGGTGTAAAGAAAAGCTTGGATGCATGAGAATGGATTCAGGAAGAGCAGGCTGGAAGCTGTTTAGTAGTTCCCGAAACTACAATGAGAAACGCTTCCCTTCCACAGTGACACATGAGCTGGGTGTTAAAGATTGAATAGAAAACTGGGGAGGGAAATCCTGGCAGATGCACAGCAGTTACATAAAAGCACAGGGAGTCTGGGAACAGCGAAAACTTCTCTTGGCTGCAGTGTGGCATGAATGAGCATGACTAGGACCAGTCATAAAACCCCTATGTGCTAAGCCAAGGAGTAGAGACTTTCTCCTCCTATGCATAGGCCAGGAGAGTGGAGCAGTGTAGGGTAGAGGTTTGGGACAGCCTGGGCTCAAATCCCAGCTATGTGCTAATGATCAATGAACTCGTGGTTGGGTCTCAGTTTCCTCGCCTGTAAAATGGTGACATACTGTATTAAGCAAAAGTTTAAGTGTTCTTAGTAAGTTATCATGAAAGCAGTGGGGCCACATTCTCAGCATTCTTTGGAAAACACATAGAACACACTCTGCTTTTCTTCCCCAGAAACCCTGTAGAGGTTATCCTTGGATCTGTCTAAGGGCTTTGAGTGAACAAAGCATCCAAAGATTCACGTCCTATGAAGATGCAGTTTTTCCCGTAACACAAAGTTAAGCAACGTGGGGCTCCACTGGGTCTCTGATCCTCTGCCTCATGTCTTCTTTTATAATTCATTTTTTATGAAGACGGGGTCTCACTATGTTGCCCAGGCTGGGCTCAAACTCCTGGCCTCAAGTTCTCCTGCCTCGGCCTCTCCAAGTACCAAAATTACAAGCATGGCACCACACTAGGCCGACCCTCCTATCTTCTTAAAATGCCTCTACATCTCTTACCAGGATGACCTGCCTCTTCATCCCCAAGTGCCACTCAAGCACTATAGTTGTTCTCTACTCTGTCGATGAATGGCATTGCCTACAGGGGAAAGAAAGGCCTGACCTTTCGACAGTGCAGCCTTCTTCTTCTTCCCCCAGGCTGGACTGAGGACAGTGCTCTCATTTGACCCTCCCCTGCTGAGGCCAGGCTGACACAGCTGTGACCTGGAGAAGCCGAAGTTGTGTAATATGTGTTTTTGGCCTCCAGCAGGTCCGGACTGGGCCCCCGCATGAACGCAGCGTGCCTGCTCTCTGCACTGATATTCCTCCCACTTTGCCACTACATGGCCTGCAGCCTGTGGCCTGATCTGTTTACTCCTTTTTCCGGCTACATCCCATAGCTAAGAGGCAGAACCCAGACCACCATAATCAGAGTCCGTTTCCACTTAACAGCTGGGTGACACTGGCCAGGTAACCTTCTCCATGGCCTATTTTTTAAAATCTGCAGCATGAGATAACAATAGCTACTGCTTCTCAGGGTGCTTGTGAGGGTCAAATAAAGTGTGTAAAGTACCTAATAAATAGCAGAGTGTTGACAACGACAATGACGATATGAGGGTTGAGCAAACCTCATTTAACTTCTTTGGAATAATGTTTAATGGGTTGCACATGAAGCCCCTGGTCTTGTCACATGTCACTAGGATACACATGCCGGAACACCCTTCCTCTACCATCTAAAGTTGGGCTAGTGCTAAAGGCAAATCTTTACAAGACAGTCATCCACGATAAGCTTGTCCACCCTCTGGGAAGACTAGGATATTAGAGCAGAAAGAATGAACTCAGCCTGACCTTCTAATCTTGGAGTAAAAACACCCAGGAAGAGGCAGTGAGCAGCCAGAGGCCACACTGCTAATAGGTGGTAGAGCCTGGGCCACAAACCATGACTCTTGACCTCTAGTCCCACCCACGCCACGCAACAAGTCTGTGGTGAAGGGAGCCACATAGTTACCAATGTTCACAAAGGACCTACTGTGTGCCGGGCCCAGAAACAGGGTCTTCATATTCATGATCACATCTCATCCTCACAAGGACCCCAGGAAGTAGATGTTATTAATTTTAATTCCATTTTATAAGAGAGAAAATAATAACAAAAGTTGCAAATCTATATAGGCATGTGCTGTGGGAAAAACTGCCTTCTAATGTGTGTATGTGTGTGTGTGTGTGTGTGTGTGTGTGTGTGTGTGTGTATGCCTACGTGTGCTCATGTGATCCTAATAACAACACTCTGAGGAGACACAATATTGTTCCCACTTTACACTCAAGAAAATGGAGGCACAGAACACTAAGTAGCTTGCCCAAATCACAGTGCTGGTAAGTAATAGTACCTTTCACACAGAGTAAGGTTCAAAGCCAAGCATCAGATGACACTGGAAGTCAGTCTCCCATCACCCATACTCACTCCTGCCCCCTCCTGGGTGCCTGGCCGCATCCCAGGCCCTGTGGGAGGCCAGCTGCTGACTCACCTGGCATTTCTAGGGGCTTCCCTGAGCCTTGAGCCAAGCAAAGTAGTCCTGACAACCCTGCCAGGCCGGGGGCTGCCGAGTGCAGTCGGAAGTGCACTGGGGATTAAGAAAAGCCAGCACAATTTTTTTTTCTTTCTGGCCCCTGGCCAGGACACTGAAATTTGCAGGATAACTGCCAGATGGGTTACTGAATCGCTGAGCATTCCAATTACCAGCCTCTAAAAGCCTAGTTCCCATTCCAAACCCAGAGCAAACTCATAGCAAATGTCCTCCTTGCTCTGAGAACCTTGCGACAGGTCACCTCAATTTCTGAGTGGGCATATTAGCATGGCGGGTACTCTTTCCTCTCTCCTGGCCCTTTATCTCTGTTTTCCACCTAGCTGAGCTCTGTGAAGTGAGTAGCTGCTCCCAACCCTGCCTACAGCTCCAAACATCCTGCTCTGCACAATGGCCAGGAACAATGACTCTGCTATCAGCAGAGGCCACCGCCTGGCTGGTATGATGACAGGACCCATGCCGTGGACCCACACATCAGCCTCACTGCAGCACCTCTGTGTGCCAGCGAGTCTCTTCGCTAACGTCAAAGCACAGCCTCTCTTTAGAAAATAGAGCCCCTCCCAGTCTGCGGACCCCCTTGATCCTGAGAAGGCTTTCTTCTCCTCTGGTGCCAGGTTGCTCACCACTGCATTTGGGGGCCCTCAGGTGCTGAGCCCTGGGCCTGAAACAGGGGGGGCTTCTTCTCATTTAATTTTAACAAACACTTGGGCCACATCCCCTGCATGCTTTTGTTTAGAGCTCTGGACAAAGGGATGTCAATAAAGCCATCTGGTTCTTGCTGTGTCTCTGAAAAAGGAAGGAGGCAGGGAAGGGTCTCCACAGAAAGACACAAATTGTACAAGCCAGTCTGAAGTTGGTCAAAATAGAAACACAAGATGCAATATTTTCCAGGGACCATAGGGGTTGATAAACCTTGCAAAATTCAGGGCAGGGGTGTAAATCTAGTCTACCACCTGTTTTTATAAAGTTTTATTGGAACACAGTAACACTCATGCATTTACATATTGTTCCACAGTGACAAAGCTGAGAGATCCTATAGCCTGTGTTCAAAAGCCAGCATTATTTACTGTCCAGCCCTTTACAGAAAAATGTTTCCAACCCCCGCCCCCAATCTACTATATTTCAGGTCCCAGTGAGTACTTGATACATTTAATTTCATTTAATCAACATGGAAGGCCACTCTTATCCTGTAAATATTATTAATCCCTTTGCAGCTGGAGGCTTGGAGAAGTGAAGGAGTTGCTCCCAGAACGCATTAAATAAAGAGAAGTATTTGGACTTGATCCAAAAGCAGTGCTCTTCCTTCACACCTGTGAGCTAAGACCTGTGCACAAGTTCTAAGTGGGAAAAAGATTCCAATGAATGGCAGGCGGGAAGTTGGAGAAAACATACCAGAGAGGAAGCATGGCTCAAGTAAAGGCAGAGTGGCAGGAAGGAACACCTCCAATAGCAGGTAACAGCTTGAGAGAGAACATCAGAATGTCAGAGCCAGAGGAAGCCTTAGCCATCAAGCTCATCAAATGCAGTCATACTACAGAGGTGGAGACTGGAGACCAGAGAAGCAGAGCAGCAGACCCAAGGTCACACAGCTAGAAAGGACTTGCTGTCACCAAAGCACTCTTAGAGCTATGCAGAGTCTGGGTGCTTTAAACCTTGCCAAGCAGACCTCCTATCGGTCACCTTTTGTTCACTCTGGGTTAATGGCAGTCCCAGGGGGCCCTGAAGCTGTGAGTTCCCTCAGGCTGTATGGAATCATAATCAACCCAATTATGGACTTGCTGTTTGTTTTAACTGCACACTCTCATGTGACTGTAATTTCTGTTTGACCAGGTGTAAAGAAAGAGCACAGGACTGGAACCCAGCTGACCTGGCATCCTGTTTCTCACTGGCTCCATGTGTGACCTTGGACAAGTCACGTAAATGCTCTGACCCCCATCTCCAACTCTATCGTGCAAGAGCTGGGACAGACAACACTTTTTTATGGGCTCAAACTTTTCATATTAAATACGATGGATTAACACGGAAATCATTAAGGAACCCAAAAAGGACACATCCATTGATTGGCTATTCATCTTCTTAACTTATCTCACAAAATCAAGAATCAGGGGTGCATTGCTTGGATTTGTGAGACACAGAATATCTGTAACTAGAATTCATTCATTCTACTAAAATTATTAATTGAGCTTAATTTTTGCCAAGATTTGAACTTCATGTCGGGATGCAGCTATGAACAAAATGGGAGCAACCAGACAGCACGATGCAGTGTGACAAATGCCACACACAGAAGGCAGTCAAGAGCAGCTGTACCCTGTGGCTCTAGAGACAGCCAGTCCATGTTCAAAACCTGACCACACCGCTAATTATCTGTGTGGCCTTAGACAAGTTATGTAACTACCTTGATGTCAGATGTCCTCGTCTATAAAGCAAAGATAAAACAGTATATGTCTCTGGGTTGTCTTGGAGAATCAATTGAGCTAATTCTTATAAAGCTCTTAAAAACATGCCTGCACGAATGAAGCACTCTGACTATCAGCTATTATGGTGATGGTGGTGGAGATTTACTGGAGAAAAAGGAAAAAGCATCTACATGATCCAGTCCAGGGCTGGCAGGACATAAGCAGTGAAAGTTTCCCAAGGGAAGGAACATCAAAACGGAGGCCCTCAGGCTGAAGGGCTGTCAGAAGGTGGAGGGAGAAAAGTGAAATGAGAGAGTTTCCCAGGCAATGAGGATGGGGTGTGCAACAGCCCAGAATCAAGGGCGAATGGGAGTTTCAGAGAAACCGCAAAGAGTGCAGCAGTTTAGGCCAGGGAGGTAAGCCTCAATCTGATAGCCACCCTCCCACTCCCACTCTGGAACTAGAGCTGTATAACCCATCACACTACTTCTCTGTAGACTCATGGGATAAGCTCTGAGAAAATCCCACCCCTGCCTTAGATACCATGCCACACTGGGAGCTGGGATTCAAGCTGGCATTTGGTCAGGCGGGAAATTTGCCAGAAGCTGGCAGGAACAGAGGAGCCCAGGGCGTGTGCTGGCTGTATGAAGTGAGGCTCGCCCGGGAAGCCAAGGGCCGCTGCAAAAACTGAAAGGGCTGGAGGAACTGGAGCTGAAAGCAAAGCCAGGAGAGCCAGAGGGCAGCCAAGTAGACGCTGGCAGAGAATAGGGAAAGAGAAGAGGCACGGAAGAGAAGCAACCGGGTTCAAGACAAATACTCAAAGAGGGCTGGAATGCCAGCAGCCCACCTGCACGGGCCCAGTCACGAGGTGTGCAGGTGAAGCAGCTGGGTGGACCAGAAGAGTCCGGATGGATAGGAGGCACCCCTACGCACTACAGCCTGAGGCATGAAAGGTAGTCTGGCTGGGATTAGCAGAGGGAAGATATCTGTATAGACTGATTGCTGTGCTCAAACAGTTGATCCCAATCCCTCCATGGGGTTGGGATCATTCCTAACCTCTTCTCCCCAGTGAGCCAAGGGCCGCTCCCCAGTGAGCCTAAAGAGGTATTAGAAGAGACACAGCTTTCAAAAGCCACAACTCTAGAGACAGAAAGCCTCCAGTCACCACTGGAACTCCATCTCATTTACATGCAAATGAGGATAATAATAGAACTCTCTCAGGGTATTTTTTATGAGGATTGCATGAATTAATGTAGGTAAAGTGCTTAAAAACAGTGCTTGAAACACAGTAAGTGTTCTATATTATTACTTAATTTAGTTTTACTTTATTTATTCATTTAAGAAAATTTACAGGCGCCTACTTCTAGGCTCTGCGTCAGTTGCTCAGAATATAAGGAGAATAAGACATAATCTTGGACTCAAAGAGTTTATAATCCAATGAGTCATCAGGCAAATAAGCAGGTGAATACAGAACAAAGTTAGAGTGGCTGTAAGAGGGAGAAGCCGAGGACGCAGGGGGAACCCACGAAAGACTGAGGAAAGGAAAACGAGAATGGAAAGATAGACGACAAATGCAGAAGGCCATGCCCTGACCTCTCACACATCTCAGGATTGCCCAGGAGGGAGGAGGAGCAAATGACAAGGGAAACAAGAATCATGAAAATAAGGTGGAAATTGTGCCCCAAGAGGATGCAGGCTGTCAGATGACCAAGCCATTGGCTGCCTATTGGAGAAGACACTCCTCTGTTACGAAACAGAAAAAGATGCCAACGTCCTGCACTTTTGTGGCTTGGAACAGATATGTACTTCAAAGAGTTACCAACCAGTTGTGAACGAGTCTCTTTTCCTTCCTGATTTCAGGTTTCTGGGTTTTTATTGTTCCCAATCGATTTATAGATGCAATAAAAATAAATATGAGAGGCAATGGATTTGTCCTGTGTGAAAAAGAGGGCATCAGCGAGTTTCAGATACATTCAAGGCTTTTATATCTACTTGAAGTTTCATGTCTTGAAAACTAAATTTATTAAGGCTAGAACAACTATAATTCTTAGTAGCACCAACACGAAAATATTCAAAGCAAGGAAAAAAGGTCTTTGCCTACAAAGTAAAATGAGAATGGAAGCAGTTACCAGAATAATTCAAGGCCCTCTAATAACAAATTCCCTTCTGCTTTCTACCTGTTTCTGATAACTGTGATAATTTGGTCCAAATCACATCTTTAGGGATCTTTTTTCCATGTGTTCTCAGGAAGATATTTGAGTGCAAATGTATATGTGTTTCTTCTGACTGAAATATCAAAGTAGTTGGGTTGAATATTTTTTTAAACTTGATTTTAAAACTATATGTGCTTTTAATAGGAAAACTAGAATGTACAGAAGATCATAAGAAGTAAAAATACAACTTACAATTACAATCCCTTTTAGCCACCACAGTTTAACTTTGGGGCATTTCCTTTCTAATGTTTTGTTTCAAGGCATATTTTGCTATTTTCTATTCACTGCTTTAAACAGTTAAGACTATTGCTAGCCAGTCACAGAGGCTCCTACCTGTAATCCCAGCACTTTGGGAGATGGAGGCAAGAGGACTACCTAAGTCCAGGGGTTCGAGACAGTGTGGTTATTTATCCTCTCCAAATCTCATGTTGAAATGTGATTCCTCAGTGTTGGAGGCAGGGCTTCATGGGAGATGTTTGGGTCCTGGGGGTGAACACAGAACAGAGTTACTGTAAGAATGGCTCAAGGTAAAGAGTGATTCTTGCTCTATCTGTTCACAGGCGAGCTGGTTGTTGGAAGAGCCTGGCACCTCCCTTCTCTCTTGCTTTACTCTCCCCATTTGACAGAACGTTCCCCCTTTTTCCTTCCACCATAATTATAAGCTTCCTGAGGCCTCATCAGAAGCAGATGCCAGCGCCATGCAAAGCCCTCAGCCAACTAAGCCTCTTTTCTTTATACATTACCCAGCCTCACGTATTCCCTTATAGCAATGCAAAACGAACTGATACAACTTTACTATGACTATATGTTCACATCCATATCCAACTTTTTCACTTAATATTATGCTCTAAGTCTTTTTGAGAGCCATTGTTATGCATCATCTCACATGTCTGAATACCTGTACCACATTTTCTCAGAAGAGACATTCAGCCTGGATTTTGAACCAAGGATTGGGAGTTGAGTTAGCAGACATGGCAACGGTAAGGAAAATTATGCCTTAAGCTTGACTCAGAAGGTCTGGGCTCGGGGTAAAGATGCCTCAAAGCCTTGAAGGTACTGACTCCTCTCCAGCCATAGGGCAGGCTGAACCTGAAAAGGGAGCAGGACTAGCCCAGGGAGATATCCCACAGGAAGAGCCACCAAAGTTGAAAAAAAACAAAGCAAAACAGTCAGGTCTACATTTCCGGGAGCTAGCTGATGTCAGAGCCTGTGAGACCACCTTCAGCTGCTCACCTTCTTTGTCCAGCCTGACAAGTTAGACTGGTTTTTCCTCTACAGCTACTGTGTGGAGATGCCAGCCACCACCTCCAAACTCACTGCACTAATAAGGAAGAGGGCCCTACTTTAAAACTTGGCAAAGCCTCTCTATTAACCAAGCAGGAGAGAAGCTGGCAGATGTTTGTTGTAAAGAGAGTAAATATGTAAAGCTCTGTGGGCCACTTACAGTCTCTGCTGCGTGTTCTTCGTTGTGTTTTTTTTTCTAATGACTATTTTTAAATGGGGGAAAAAACCTCCTTAGCTCACACCACAGGCCAGAGTACATTGATCCTTGGCCAGGAACGTCTTTCTCTTTCTCTTAAAAAATGAAATAGGCCCAGCTCAGTGGCTCAGCCTGTCATCTTAGCACTTTGGGAGGCCGAGGTGAGCGGATTGCCTGAGCCCGCCGGTTCAAGACCAGCCAGGGCAATTTGGCAAGACCTCATCTCTACAATAAATCAAAAATTAGCTGGGTGTGGTAGCGCACACCTGTAGTTCCGGTTACTTGGAAGGCTGAGGCGGAAGGATCGCCGAAGCCCAGCAGGTCGACGCTGGGGTGGCCGTGAGTGTGCTATTGCACTCCAGCCTGGGTGACAGAGTGAGACTCCAACTCAAAATAAAATAAAATAGAGGTCCTGAGAGTTGTTTCAAAATTGGTGAGAAATGATATGTCAAATCTAGTCCAGTCTTAATTGAGAATGATCAGTACAGAGAATTCAATACTCCATGATGAAGCCTCCCATGTCCACAGGAGTGACAGAGTGCCCAAGAGTTCTGTTATGTCTCCTGGGACTCACAACTCTTTTAAGATTCAAGAGGACATCTTTCCAGAATCAGAAAAAGCTAACTATTGCATTCAACTCATGGTTTGTAAAACTGACGAACTACAGGAAAGGAATTCTAGAAAGATCCGCGGTTTCATCTATTATCACTTTTACTAGAAATATAAACAATGATCCAGACACAATTCCTTGACTTAGAGAACTTTTAAACTGAACTGAGTTGAGAATTCTAAACAATAGCTAATGAGAATAAGACACTGAATGTCTAAACAGACCGTGGCCACACTATACGTAAAAAATAGAACTCTAGCCAACAACCTGCAGCAAGCTGCCCAAGAAACCAACACACGTCTACAGTAAACAGCTCAGGAAGCCAACCTGCTCTCTATAATCGGATTTATAGAAAGTCAGGTTAGGAGTAACCAGAAATTTCCAGGAATCAGCCCAGGAAGTCAAACAGTAACCCCTGTAACAGTCAACCCAAAATGGCCAGGACTTAATCAATAACTGTCAGGCTTGTTGATTTTTGTCCCCACTTCCAGCTTAGAACCCACCACAGAAAACTAACAATTCATCCCTAACCTTTCACATAGGATGCCCTGCTTTGAAATAACCCACAGCTTCTTCAGGCCAACATCGTCCAGTCGCAGTATACCTGAAGACTTCCCTTCTTTCTACTATAAAGCTTTCCCCTGCCTCTGCCTGCCTTTTAGTTCTACAAGTGATGGTGGTTGACCCCCTTTCTATAGCAAGCTCCAAAAAAACAGACTTCACTTGTTCTTATTTGGTTAGCCTTTGCTTATTTTCACAAGGTTATACCTCCTTATTCTATTTTGTCTATTTTTATCATAGGACTTCATCATTTTCATGGCACTAATTCAGGATTACAGAGAATTTAAAAGTGGAAAATAGCTTGGTAGCTTTCATTTGTCACACTAGCATGATGAATAAGGAAAGTAAAGCACAGAAATTTTTTATTCCATCTTTCCTCCATGACATTATACTGTTTTTCTGGAAGTGGGGTGATTTTCCTATCTCTGTGAAATTGAACACAGAAGCTAATGAATTAGTTGAGTGACTTTCGTTTTGCCAAGTCCTTAATATGTGCACACTGCTACAGTGGCTATGAACATATACAATATATCTAAGGCACCTAAAAGTTAGTTTAAAAGACCTCCAAATACACACCAAAAATTAGGGAATTATATATAAAATGCTATTTCCAAAGTGCATTCTAAAGAACGCCAATAACTGCTGTATGAGGGGAAAAAAACTTCAAAATAAATGCATTTAAAAGACTGTGCAAAGCCAAGTTCAAGAAGATTTTCGTTCTTAGATTTCTTTTTTTTTTTTTTTTTGAGTTGGAGTCTCACTCGGTCGCCCAGACTGGAGTGCACTGGCCGCTCCCGGCCACCACAGCCTTGACCTGCTGGGCTCCGGCGATCCTTCCGCCTCAGCCTTCCGAGTAGCCGGAACTACAGGCACGCGCTACCACGCCCAGCTGATTTTTTTTTATTTATTGTAGAGATGAGGTCTCGCTGCCCAGGCGGGTCTCAAACCCGTGGGCTCAGGCAATCCACTCACCTCAACCTCCCAAAGGTGAGAGATTACAGGCTGAGCCACCGAGCCCTGCTTGCTCTTAGATTTCTTACATCATTTAATTTTCAAAGAGGGAGAAATCATAAATGTATTTCCAAACATGATTCTAGAACTTGCTCTGAGAAAAGCATCTTTTGATTTCAGGACAGGAAATATATGTTTTGAAAAATGCTCTTGTAGGAGATTGCCTAAGATGTTTAATGACATTTTTGAAGTCTCACTGAAAGGAAGAAATAATGTCCCAAAAAAGCAACTTTCTTAATAATAGCTAATAGTTTATTAAGGACTTACCATGTTTCAGGCATTGTACTAAGTTATATTATCTCATTTAGCTTTCGCAATATCTCCATGAGTTGGGTATGATTAGTATGTGTATTTCAGTGATGAGGAAAGATAATAACCGAGTTTGAATAACTTGCCCAAGAGTTACCTTCCTCAGGAAGAAAACACTAATTATCCTGCCTTCACTACACAGGCCTCAGAGGACACTGCTTTCCCTTTACACTGTGACTCAAGAAAGGACAGAGGGTCCTTTAACCTCTGTGTGTACACCTAAGGCGGGACCTGAATGTTACTCCTGAAAGGTTTTACCAAAGGAGAGTTAACATCAGCAAAATGCACACTGAAGGGCATCCAGGTTCTAGCTTGTAAAATGACTAAGAATATGGTTTTAGGGGCTGTTATGATCTAAACCTTGTTCCCTTAAAATTCATATGTTGAAACCATAACCACCTCTTAGTACTGTTACAATGACAACTAAGTTTCCAGCACATGAACTTCTGGGGACACATTCAAACCATAGCATTTTGCCCTTGGCATCTAAAATACTAGATTTCTCACATACAAAATACATTCACTCCATTCCAGTAGCTCTAAAAGTCTTTACTTATTCCAGCACCAACTCAAAAGTCCAAGTCCAGAGTCTCATCTAAATCAGATATGGTGAGACTGAAAGCATGATTCATCCTAATGCAAATTCCCTGCAGCTGTGAGCATGTGAAATTAAACAAGTTATTTACTTCCATAATACAATAGTGGAATAAGCATAGGATAGACATTTCCATTTTAAAAGGAAGAAATAGGCCAAAAAAGGGGCCGGGGGAACTGGTCCCAAGTAAGTCCTAAACTCAACAGTTTTAAGTCTTAAAGTTGGAGAATAATATCCTTTGACTTCATGTCCTACATCTTAGACACACTGGAGTAGGGGTTGGGACCCCAAGGCCTTGGGCAGCCCCACCCCTTTTGCTTTTCTGGGCTCTCACTGGTTGGAGTCTCGTGCCTAAAGCTCTCCCAGGTTGGCATTGCACACCGGTAGCTCAACAGTTCTGGGGTCTTGAGAATGGTCCCAATTCCGCCATCCCACTAGGCATTGTCTTACTGGGAGCTCTCAGTGACAGTTCCAACCCTACATTTCTGCTTGGCATTGCCGTAGTAGAGGCTGTCTGTTGTGGCTCCACCCTACGGCAGGTTTCTGTCTGGGTTCCCAGGCTATTCACAACATCTTTTCAAATCTAGGTAGAGGTAGCCACGGACCCACAACTTTTGCATTCTGGGAGCCTGCAGACTTAACGTCACTGGATACACTTGTATCATCTGGAGTGGCAACCTGAGTCACATCATTAGAGGCCACTTGAGCCACGACTGGGGTAGCTGAGGAACACTGTGCTGGAATGCGAGACAGCTGGGCAACAAAGCTGTGGAAGGCACCCAAGCTCATCCACCAAAGCCATTCTGCCCTCCTAGAGCTCTGGTTCTGTGATGGAAGGGCAACCTCGAAGATCTCTGAAATAAATTCCAGGTCTTTCTGCCATTGTCCTGAAGAATAGCATCTGACTTCTTTCCATTCATACTAATATACTTCGCAGATAGACACCTGGCCACATCCTTAGTATTCTCTCCTGAACACTTTTTTTTTCTTTTTGCATGGCCAGGTTGCAAATTTTCCAAATCTTTCCATTATGTTCCCCTTTTAAATATAAATTTCATCTTTACTCTTATATCTCACAGTATTTGCTTAAAAATAGCCATGCAGTCGCCTGACTGCTATGCTGTCCAAATTATTTCTTCCACCAGATATCCCAGTTGATAACTCTTTAGCTCCACATTCTATAATGTCCCCCTAGGACACAGAACAATTCTGTCAAGGCCTTTGCTACTTGGAAAAGAGGATGACCTGTACTCCAGTTTCCAATACCTTGCTCTTCATTTCCATCTGAGACCTCATCAGAACAGCCTTCACTGCCCATATTTCCATCAGCATTCCTGTCGTGAGCACTTAAGTAATTTTTAAGAAGGTTCAGACTTTCCCCACAGCTCTCTTCGTCTTCTGAGCCCTCAATATAATCACCCTTAATACGCTTCCTGGAAATCCAGTCTTCTTCTAGCTTTCACCTCCAAATTCCCCCAACCTCTGCCTATGACCCAATTCCAAAGCCGCTTCCACATTTTCAGGCCTTTGTTATGGCAACAACCCAATTCTGGTACCGATTTTCTGTCTTAGTCTGTTTTCCGTTGTTATAACAGAGTATCACAGACTGCGTAATTTATAAAGAAGCACAGCTCACGGTTCTGGATGCTGAGAAACCCAAGAACATGTCACTGGCATCTGGTAAAAGTCATCTCATGACAGAAGTAAAGGGAACACACAGGACAGAGAAAATTGAGCCAATTTTAAAAAAAAATTAGGAAGCTACTCCTTCAGTAACTAACCCAGTTTTGCAGTTACGGCATTAATCCATTTGTGAAAGCAGAGTTCTCATGACCTAATCACTTTTTCAGGTCCCAGCTGCCACTAAGTTTGCAACACAAGAGTATTTAGGGGACACATTCAAACTGTAGCACCCACACATATGCTGGTCACACTGAGAAAAGACTTGATATAAGTAGGGAGGTACCTGGCTTCCTCTAAGCTAGTTTTACTTATTAAGGTGGGTCCCCAAAGAACTGCCACTTAGTAGCATTAAAAAAAAAAAAAAAACTTATCTGTGCCTTACATAAGCTATTATCGCTTCTCTCTTATATGCTCAGAGTTTAACCTGTCACTTGGTAGTTGTAAAAGAGAGTAAATGAAGAGTTTCCAGTTGGGTTATGAGTATGTTAACAAAGTCAGCATGGCTGGCTTCATGTGCTCAGAGCTTTGTTTCTGCATCTTGTTTCTCAAAACTGAGAAAAAGTGGACCATGAAGGATGTTCTACCTTGGTCACATCTAAAGGGTACATCCATTGGTCAGTTTTGAAGGATGTCTAATAGATGTTAAAACCAAAAAACTGTCTAGTCATTATTGAGGGCCAGGAACTCTAACTTGGCTAGCTCTCTCAAGTGAACTTCAAATAGGTCACCATCACATTTTAAGGAGTAGAGTTTGGTTGTATGGTGACAGTGTATATATGGAAGGCCAAAACACTAGTAATTTTCATCTTATTTGTGATAGCTAACGTTTTATATTATTTGTGATGACATTTCATCAGTGCATACTATTTGCCAGACAGGGTGTTTCATTTGTGCAATAAATATTTATTGAGCACCTATAATGCACTAAACAAAAAACCAGACCAAATACTCTGCTTTCATGGTTATAACATAACAGTCAGGGAGATAGACAATAAACAAAACAAATAATAGATAAATCATAAGGTATAGGATGATAAAGGTTAGATAAGAATAAGTCACAGAAGGGGAATAATGAGTACCAGGTGCAGGAGTACATGAGGTGCAATTTGCAAGAGTGACTGAGAAAGTCTTCACTGAGAAGTTGGCATTTGAGCAAGATCTGGTGAAGAAAATAAGGACATTTACCTTATAAACTACAATCTCATTTAATCCACTCTACAACTCAGTAGTATGATTATCACCATTTATGTATGTGTGTATATATCCAAACTATATTTATATAAAGAGATTTATGAGAAATAGCCTCCAATGATTATGCAGACTGACAAGTCTCAAGATCTGTAGGTTGAGTCAGTGAGTCAGCAAGCTGGAGACCCAGGAGAGCTGGTGGGTAGTTCCCCTCTGAAGGCCAGCTGGCTCAAGACCCAGGAAGAGCTTTTTAGTTTAAATGCAAAGGCAGAGAAAGAAGGACAAAATGATGAACTTCGTAGCAACTTGGATGGATTTAGAGTCTCTAATACTGAGTGACTTATCACAGAAACAAAGTGCTGAGTACTACATGTTCTCACTCTTAATCAGACCTTGAACAATTATTATAATACTATAAGAAAGGGATTGGCAACTGACAGGGGAGGGGGATGGCACACCTCATCAACATGGGTACCTGTGTAATGAACACTTGTATACCTAACCCTGAATTGTACCCCAAATCTTCAAAATAAAAAATATTTTCTTTAAAATGCAATGGCAGACAAACTTATCCCTCGCTTAGGAGAAGGTCAACCTTTTTTATTCAGGTTTTCAACATCCACATTGGGGAAGACAATCTGTTTTACACAGTTTACTGAGTCAAAATTTAATCTCATTCAAAAATACCATCACAAAAACACCCAGAATAAACTTTGACCAAATATCTGGGCACCCCATGGCCCAGTCAAGCCGGTACACAAAATTAATCATCACAACCATAAAAGCTCACTGTATAGTGGTATCTTAGTCCATTCTATGTTGCCATAGTATCATACCACAGACTGGGTAATTTATAATGATAAGAAATGTATCTCTTATATTTCTGGAGGCTGGAAGTTCAAAGTCAAGAGGCTTTCATTTGGCAAAGGACTTTTTGCTGCATTATCCCATAGTGGAAGGCAGAAGTGCAACAAAGCATGTATGAGAATGAGAGCAAACTCACTTTAGTAATAAACCCACTCTCAAGATAACTAATCTACTGTCACCATAAAGACGTTAATTCATTCAGGTAGCAGAGCCCTCGGGACCTAACCACCTCTTATTAGGCCCCACCTCTCAACACTGTCACAATGGGGGTTGTTTCCGACACACAAACTCAGGGGGCACATTCAAACCGTAGCAAGGGGTTAAAAGTTAAAGGATGGGAAGGGAAGGGAAAGAGTAGGGTAGGGTAGGGCAGGGCAGGGTAGGGCAGGGCAAGCTAGGCTAGACTAGGCTAGGCTAAGGCAGGGTAGGGTATGGTAGGGTAGGATAGAATAGGATTGGACTGGACTGGATTGGATTGGATTGGATTGGATCAGGTTGGATTGGATTGGATTGGATCAGATCATTAAAGAGACCTAGATTCAAAACCTGACTTCACTCTTTTGTAGTTTATATGATTTAAGGTGAGAGATTATACACTCCGACATTTTCTTTCCTCTTGTGTAAAGTGGGAATGGTCACACCTGCCCCTCAGATGCACTGGGAGAATTATAAAAGCTCGTGTGTATACCGCCTAACACTGTCTAGACCAGAGCAGTCTCTTGGATGAGTGCACCTTCCCCAGATGGAAGGGAACTGTGCTAGACACTTCAGATGCGGTCTCATCACACATGGCCTTCTCTAGGCCTCCTCTTTGCAAATGCATTTATTCTCAATCAGACTAATCAGCTACATTTCTAAGTGGGGTTTTCAGTTTGCTTTTTACTCGTGGGAGCCCAGGAAGCATTGCAACCCAAAGAAAGAAAAGATTCCTGCCATGTGAGTGGGGCAGGGCAAGGGACCTAGATTTTCCCCTTAGGATAGAGTCATTCAAGGAGAAAACCACAGGCCTGAGACATGGGGCTCAGTTTTAAGTTTCTGATTTAAAATAAGATGAACACCCTGCTGGCATCTCACAAACAGACCAATCATCAGTCAAAGCCTCTCAGCTCTGCTTTTGACCTCGCACAATGTCCATGAGTGGCACAGAAATAAGATATGCAACTCCCTCTTTGCTGCTCCCTTGACAAAGAGGGGGGGGGATGTATCCCTGGCCCCCTTCTGCACCTTCAGTGAAGCAGGGACAAAGTCTGTTTCCTCTCACCTGTGCTGTTTCTCTCAGGAATCTCTGTTCATCTACTTTGCACACAGAACCAGCTGCAGTCATGGCTCAGCCACTCAGTCTGACCACATTGAGTAAGTTGTCTTACTTTCCGTATCTTCAGTTCTTCCATTGTACAGGACTATTAATATATATTCCTCAAGGCTTTGTTCATAAATGGAATTTAGTTACCTCTTACCATGCTTGAGGCACAGGAATTATCTTAACAGTTTTAAGGAGGAACAGATTCATAGGCATGCAACCTGTGCTGTTGAACCAGGCCCTGGGCTCAGAAAGTCCATCTTGAAATTCCTAAAATTGTTTAAACAAGAGTCTCCATGTTTTCACTTATCATTAGGCCTTGCAAATTTTGTAGCTAGTCTTAGTTCTATGAGACAGGAATTGCCCTTGTCTTCCTTTTTTTTTTGAGTTGGAGTCTCACTCTGTCGCCCAGACTGGAGTGCAGTGGCCGCTCCCGGCCACCGCAGCCTCGCCTGCTGGGCTCCGGCAATCCTTCCACCTCAGCCTTCCAAGTAGCTGGAATTACAGGCATGCGCTACCACGCCTGGCTGATTTTTTGATTTATTGTAGAGATGAGGTCTCGCTGCCCAGGCAGGTCTCGAACCCGCGGGCTCAGGCAATCCACTCACCTCAGCCTCCCAAAGGCGCGGGATTACAGGCTGAGCCACCGAGCCCGGCTTGTCTTCCTTTTATAGATGAGACATTTGTGGTGCAGAAAGGTTCAGTAACTTGTCCTAGGTCACACAGCTAGAAAGAGGCTCAACAGGGAAATCTCTTTCTGATCCATGCTATTAAATACTTCTGGATAGTACTTTCTCAGTGATCTCTCAATTAAAAGCCATGGGTTGGTGCTTTATAACTCCAAGTGGCTTCCTCTGCCATCCTTGTTTCCTATCACCCAAGTGGTCTTTATCCTCTTGCAATGATCCTCATCTCAAAAACTGTTAAGAAATGACCCCCATGTTATAGATGCACCTGATTCTTGAATACAGAGATTCCCTGAGAGGCCTGCCACAATAAAGTCACTGCTTCGTAAGTTGGGTTGAGGTAGGATCTCTTTTAAAGGGAGAACGGAGGTGTCGATATTTGCTGTTAGTCAACTAGGAAAGCAACAAGACATCAGAACGTTGACAGAACCTGGAATAGTCTCCCATCTTAAAGGACTCATCTCTCTGGTTCTTTTTTTTTAATTAATTAATTTATTTATTATAGAAGGTGGTGGGATTGGCAGTTGAGGGAAACTGCTAGGGGAGGGAGGGGCATACCTCATCAACAAGAGTACCTGCATGATTAATGTTTATATACCTAACCCTGAATTGTACCCCACATCTCTCTGGTTCTTGACCACAGAATAATAAAGATTATCTCAGGCCTATTCACGGGGGTGGGGGTGTGGGGTGGAGAGGGAGGGTGTCAGGTTACAGGGAGCAGTATACGAATTGTGAGAGTCTCTCTTCAAGAAGCAACAGGGTTAGGAAACCAGGACAAGAGAGATGACTATGAAAGGGCCCTGGGCCACTGCACCAGGCATTTGGGGGTAGAGGACAGGTCCCAAGACAGATTTAGAAATGTATCAAGGCTTGTAAATCTGAACCTAAAACAGGAGCAAGAGATGTGTCAGGAGAAATAATCTGCATCATGCCTCCCGGATTTGGTTTCATCCTTTCTTTTATTTTTTTCTCCTTTCTTCGCTTTTGTTTTGGGTGTGTTTTTTATTTGTTTGTTTGACTTTATTCGGTGAGTTTAATTATACCCCACCCCCTCAAAAAATAGGAGAATGGGCCTGTGGCCTTGCTCAGGCCAGAGAGTGAAAGGAAGGAGTATATGCCCAGGTAATACTTTGCAGTGCCTGGTCATGGCAGCTGAAATAGAATTCAGAGAGGCCAAGAAGAAAGTAACGGTTAAGAGGCAGAGGCAGGTCCTTTGAGTTACCTAGGTGTCCCTTGGAGTGGTGCTTCTAAGCGTTTAACATGCATAGGAATGACCAAGACACCTCCTTATTAAAAGGCAGACCTGATTGAGTGGGCCTAGATGGAGCCTAGAATCTACATTGTAAAAAGCTCCCAGGTGGTGCAGATGCTGCTGGTCTGCAGACCACACTAGGGGCAGTGAAGTCCAAGAAAAGGGCCAGCCCCTTACACATGAGGCCATCAGTCAGTCAAGTTTCATTGTGGAGATATTAGGAGGAGAAAAATGCCCATGGGCTATTTTCAATGCTTTTTTTTTTTTTTTTTTTGAGTTGGGGTCTCACTCTGTCACCCAGACTGGAGTTCAGTAGCTGCTCCCAGCCACTGCAGCCTCTACCTGCTGGGCTCCGGCGACCCCTCCACCTCAGCCTTCCAAGTAGCTGGAACTAACTACAGGCGCGCGCTACCATGCCTGGCTGATTTTTTGATTTATTGTAGAGATGGGGTCTCACCAAGTTGCCCAGGAGGGTCTTGAACCCACAGGCTCAGGCAATCCACTCACCTCGGCCTCCCAAAGCACTGGGATTACAGGCTGAGTCACTGAGTCTGACCTAGGCTGTTTTAAGCCGGGCTCGGTGGCTCAGCCTGTAATCCCAGCGCTTTGGGAGGCTGAGGTGAATGGATTGTCTGAATCCGGGGGTATGAGAACAACCCAGGCAACTTGGCAACTTGTCTCTACAATTAAAAAAAAAAAATTAGCCGGGCGTGGTAGCACATGCCTGTAGTTCCAGCTACTTGGAAGACTGAGGTGGCAGGATAGCCAGAGCCCAGCAGGTTGACGCTGGGGTGGCCATGAGCGTGCCACTGCACTCCAGCTTGGGCGACGGAGTGAGACTCTAACTTGGAAAAAAAAAACACAAAACAACAACAACAACAGCAAACAGCCTAAAATCTCTTGAGGTTATCACTGCAAAGAGAATGGAAAGAGAAGTTGAATATTTTTGTTGATAAATTATACTACTTTTTTGGGAAGTTTAGTACAGTTTTAGAAACGACTGAAAGCCACAGCAGGCATCCCTACTGCTTTGCTAGAGAGTCTGAAATTCTTACCATGAGGAAAAACTACGATATTTTCTTATAACACTATTTCCTCAAGTATGCCCCACTCAAAGCAGTTGTTCTAAGGTATCCAATGATGTAAAAAAAAAAAGAGTTCTGTGAACAAATTAACTGGAGAAACTCTGATGCAAATAAAGTTGAAAATGATTTTTTTACTGTGGGACTCTTCAGAGCGTGTCCAATGCTAATATACATCATGAATAAATACGATAGGAACCCAGTGGACATAGCATTTCCTAACCTTGTTTGATTGCAGAACTCTTTTTGCTTCTCTGTTTTTCTCTAACTCCCTTCCTCTCTTTCTTTACTACCAATTAAATAAGTATCAATTGCATCAACAAAATGCTAGGGGTGAGTAGGTTCCTTATTTGTTTCAACAGAATTTTTTTTTAAGTATCCAATATTTAGCAGCTGAGCAGGAAATAAACACTCACATACTTCCAATGTGAATTTAAATTGTTATCAGTCTTTTGAAAACTTCTTTGGAAAGATGAAGAAAAAACAATAAACACCTATAAACTTTAAAATAATATAGTAACTTCTGTGATTATAGATTTAGATTTTTTTAATTACCCCAAATATAAAAACAAAGTTGTTTGTTCTGCCCCAGCAAACAAACTAGAAAAAACTGAATGCCTTTAAATATGGGAATGTCTAAAATGATCTACGATGGTGCCACTCAATGTAATCCTATGAAGTCATGACAAATGTCTATGAAATCATGCACAAGTGTGCTTAAGTAATTATGCTAGATTGACTGCAAAAGCTAGAGGCAATTCTTCACTCCTCCTTCGGTCCCTGATCAAATGACCCAGGAGTCTCTTCCCATCCAGAGGCAGAATTTACTTCCCCACTCTGAAATCCAGGCTGGCCTTGTAACTTGCATTGACAATACATATGTAGAAGTGACAATGTGCCAATTCTGCACCTGAGCCTGTCATGCTTCTGTGTTTTTCCTCCTGGAATCTTGCTGTTATGTATACAACCCCTGGCTGCCCCCTTGAAGGATGAGAAACTATGCATAGAAGCACTGTGAACCCTCCAAACAAGTAAGAGAGTCCAGCCAAGATTATCTGGTTGCAGACTCATTGAAAAGCACAGCTGAGACCAGAGTGACTGCAGGAACTTCAGCTAACCTCTGAACTCACTTGCAATCATAGATAGTAATTATTTCAGTCCACTGGGTTTTGGGGTGACAACAGATAACTGATAATATGAAAAGAAAAAAAAACACAGGATAAAAAATTATATTGGCCGGGCGCAGTGGCTCAAGTCTGTAATACCAGCACTTTGGGAGGCGGAGGCAAGAGGATAGCCTGAGTTCAGGGGTTTGAGATCAGCCTGAGCAACAAGACCTCATCTCTACGGTAAATAAAAAAGCTAGCTGGGCGTGGTGGCATATGCCTGTGGTTCCAGTTACCTGGAAGGCTGAGGTGGAAGGATCACTTGAGCCCAGCAGGTCGAGGCTGCGTTGGCTGTGAGCAGTGAGCCACTGCACTCCAGTCTGGGTGATAGAGTGAGACTCTGACTCAAAAAAAGAAAAAATTATATCAACTTTTGAGAAATTGCTATAAAATAATCAGGACAAAAGGAAAATATGTATGAAAATGTGGTAAATCATTGTTTTAGGGCAGCAAGCTTATTCGACTGTTGATATATTTTTCATTCTCTTTCTTCACTTTTGCATTTCCAAATTTTTTCCTATGAGCATGTCATGAACTGTCAATGTTTACATGTTATGAAAATGGTTCATTTAGAAATAATAACTCAGGTGTCTTATGGATAGTTGGCATCTGCCAGGTACTCTAGTATCTAGACTTATCCAAAGAAAAGTACATGTTTTGAAAATCATAAAATACCTTATAATCTATAAGGTGCTATAGTCTTTTACAATTCTATATACTTTTGCAGTAGTAAAATTCTCTAATATGGTGCCACTCTTTCTGCTCTAAAATAGGTGAGATCTTTACATTTCGTCTTGATTTGAGGTAAGAATGTGAGTATTCTCCCTAAAAAGTTAGCAAAGCAACAACCCAAGAATTTGAACCAACTTCCTTGTCACTAAATAATACATAAGAGTAATAATAAGCACTAGCCCTGTCTGTGTCATATGGCAACTTCTCATGCCAAGTAAAGCTGCGCTTTCATCTTGAATGGTAGCTTTGGAAATGGAGCATGCATGGAGCAACCCTTGAACTGCTCACAGAGACAGGAGCACATCCTCTCAGGATCCTCTCAGGATAAAAGCTGTTTTATGGTGTACTGTATAAAGAAAGTCCTTTGAAACCATGACTAAAATAGAAAAGAAGACTTTGTAGTTCTTCAGCAACTTTCATCCAGGCATCTGAGAACATTTTACTGACATCTACCTTTAATCTGCTCAACCATCTCAGGGCAAGTAGCAAGATTTATTATTCCATTTTACAGGTGAAAAAAATAAGGCAAAAAAATACGAGAAAAGGATACACATCAGTTACTTGTCTTGGGTTGCAAGCAACAGAAACAAGGGGCTAACCAAACAATAACAATGATGATAATTGTTACTATTCTAAAATAAGATAATGAAAACATTAAAATAAATGCATGTATGTACATATAAAGGACATAGAAAAGCACATGGCTATGAAAGAAGGAAACTGGGCTTCTCAAGCATCCTGAGTTCCAGGAATCAGGGCCCCTCAGGCCACTGGTGTCCAGATGAAACAGCTCTATCCATGTATCACTTCATTCAAAACAAACTATAGAAGGAGAATGCCTGAGTACTCCAGTTGGGTCACAGGTGATCTCTATGAATGTTGTACAGTATGGTTGAGGGGTAATTCCCCTAAGGAAAATCAAAAGAAATAAAATGGATGTTAGGTGGACACAGAACTATCCACGTGTATTTGGAGATGCATGGAATGTAAAAGAAAGCTTTTTTACATTTCTGCCTGTACATCACTCATCACTTTGCCCTTTCTGGAACCAAGCAGGAGCTTCTAGAAACCAGGACGGAAGGAAATAGTGTCTTTGAGCCTGGCCCATAATCTGGAACAGAGTTTTATTCAATAAAAGAACACTGAGCCAGGCTTGGTGGCTCAGCCTGTAATCCCGCGCTTTGGGAGACTGAGGTGAGTGGATTGCCTGAGCCTGCGGGTTCAAGACCCGCCTGGGCAACTTGGCAAGACCTCATCTCTACAATAAATCAAAAAAATTAGCTGGGTGTGGTAGCACGCGCCTGTAGTTTCAGCTACTTGGAAGGCTGAGGCAGAGGGATCGCCGGAGCCCAGCAGGTTGAGGCTGCAGTGGCTGGGAGCAGCTACTGCACTCTACTCTGGGTGACAGAGTGAGACTCCAACTCAAAAAAAAAAAAAAATAAAGAACACTGAATAGCTACATAAATGCACGAACCATTTGGCATTTGTTAGCTTCTATTTGCTAGCTTCTGTCATCATCAACATCATCATCATCACCATTATATTACCATTATTCTTGTTATGGATCACTGTATATTTAATATTGAGAATATCCCAATCATTGTTACAGATTACCCTCAGCACAATCAGAGATCATAACACTGTGCATGTATAATAAATAAAGACGTGAAGCTCAAAGAATATAAATTATCAGTTCAAGGAAAATCAGCTACTAGGTGTCATCTTCCACTGCTTATCTCTAAAGACTGTCTTCTTTTCTCTACAACATGTTGCTACCCGCCCCCACAAAAGGCAAAAGTCATAGTCAAAAAAGGTGAGCTTGCAATGGTGGAATTTGGGGAACACAGAAGAAAATGCTTCTCCTGGTGACCATTAACCTATCTTTAACAGGAAGCCTTCTTGCAGGCTGAGATTTCCGTTTATGGTAGCCCCAAGCATTTTCCCCTACTAAATTATGAGTTCCTTCAGAATAGAGATGTGCTCTTCCAGCATCAAAAATGGCTCCTGGTACTTGGTGACAATTAACATGTACACTTTAAAGCCAAGATACTCTACAGAAGAAAATCATAGAACATACTCACTCTTGAATAATTCCGTGGTTTGTATCCTTTGGAGAGTTATTTTTCTTCTCCTTTCTTGGTATCTCTTTTTTTTTCTCTTCAGCTCCTTGATGAAGGAGCACATATTAATTTGGTTTTTGGAATGTGGATCTTCCCTATTTAGCCCTTTTCCTGACCTAGTCTGTTCTCTGAGTCCGGTATGCCATTTATATGGCCACTTACTTGACCTGTGAGCAGTACAAACTCAAAATGCCGAAAACCACAGCTATCATTTTTGCTCATTTCTACTCCTTCCACATGTGCTCCCCCTCCTGTAATTTATGATCTCTCTTGAATGCATCATCTGCCAGGCCAGAAGCCTCAGAGTTATCTCTTTTCTCTCCAGCACACTTCCTCATCCATTCATATTTCAACCCTGCCAATTCTGTCTCAGTAAGTATTCTTATACTGTTTCTCTAATCTCTCTTTCCACCATTTTTGGGCTATTATCTACAACCTCTAGTATTTACTATTACAACAGTCTTTTAGTCCTGTGTTCTTTTTTTTTTTTTTTTTTTGGGTTGGAGTCTCACTCTGTCGCCCAGACTGGAGTGCAGTGGCCGCTCCCGGCCATCGCAGCCTCGACCTGCTGGGCTCCGGCGATCCTTCCGCCTCAGCCTTCCAAGTAGCCAGAATTACAGGCATGCGCTACCACGCCTGGCTGATTTTTTGATTTATTGCAGAGATGAGGTCTCGCTGCCCAGGCGGGTCTCGAACCCGCGGGCTCAGGCAATCCACTCACCTTAGCCTCCCAAAGGCGCGGGATTACAGGCTGAGCCACCGAGCCCGGCTAGTCCTGTGTTCTTTAAATCCATTTTCTACTTACATAAACTGATGTTTTGGAGCAGAAATGGACAAGCCATTCACCAAACTGGTTTTCCTTCCCTCCAGAGTAATAGCTTGGCTTTGTAGAAATATGCTACCCCAAAATATGCTTCTTTAGCTTGAAGATTATTTTGAAAAACTGCAGACACAGAAGAACCTCTGAAAATAGAGTAGAAGTTACCATTTTGTAAGGGAAATTTACACCTCTTTAAAAATTCCACTTGTAAGGTTGTATCTTAGTCTGTTTTATGCCGTTATAACAGACTACCACAGATTAGGTAATTAATAATGAACAGAAGTTTATCCAGTTCTAGAGGCTAGAAAGTCCAAGACCAAGAAACCACATCTGGTGAGGACCTTCATGCTTTATTATAACCTGACAGAAGGTATCACCATCATGTAATCAAGAGACACCAAGAGAGGGGGCCAAACTTATCCTCGATAAGGACCCCACTCTTGTGACAGTGATAACAGCCCTAATACCTAATCACTTCTTAGAGGCCCACTTCTCAACACTGTTGCATTGGGAATTAAGTTTTCAATCATACACTTTGGAAGACACATTCAAACCACAAAATGTTTTGTACCAGGAAGAAAAGGATAACTTAATCAATACTCTTTTGTGGGGGCGGTGGTTCACAACCTTTAGGGGATTACCTATGGCACCGACTTTAACCATGTAAAGCTCCAATTTACTACTAAAGACTCTTATCAATGGAGAAGGTACTGGGAAATCTGCATAACAAACCTCACCCTTGTTCACTGTGCTTTTCCTGGGCATTTCCCCATAACAAGCCTTCCCCACATCCTTCTTTCTTTTGTTTCAGTGGACATGGTATTTAAGCCTAAATTCAAAGTCACATGTGTGAGATTTACTCGCTTATCCTTCGGAATCTCCCATGTGTTTGTGACATATACATGTTAATAAACTTCTATTTGTTTTTCTCTTATTAATTTATTTTTTTGTGACAGAGGTCTGTCCCAACTTAAAGCTATAAAGGGTACAGAGAAAATTATTTTTCTTCCTCTACATCTGCATTTCCCATGCTCCCCTGTTGTCGGCAGGAGCACTGTGACTTATTTGACTGTGTTCTGGACAGTGGAATGTGGATGGGAGTGACGTATCCACCCCTGGCCTCATCCTTAAACAGTTTCTGCACAAGCATTTCTCATTTCCTGGTCTACTGGCTCAATGTCAATGGCCAGCCAGCTACGGTGGCTCACACCTATAATCCCAGCACTTTGGGAAGCAGAGGCGAGAGGATTACCTGAGCCCATGGGTTCAAGACTAGCCTGGGCAATGCGGCGAGACCTCATCTCTACACCAAATCAAAAACTTAGCCAGGTATGGTGGCGCATGCCTATAGTTCCAGCTACTTGGAAGACTGAAGTGGGAGAATTGCCAGAACCCAGCAGGTAGAGGCTGCGGTGGCCCTGAGCATGCCACTTCACTCCAACCTGGGTGACAAAATGAGACTCTCACTCAAAAAAAAAAAAAAAAAAAAGTCAGTGGTCAGACAAATTTGGAAGACATGACTAGAACATGTCAGAGCCAATGTCAACCTGGGACTCTGAATACCTTCATTGAGCAGAACCCTTGTTCTCACCAACTGAAACATATGACAATGATTTCTTTAAAATGTAGACCAGGGGCAGTGGCTCACTCCTATAATCCCAGCACTTTGGGAGGTGGAGATAAGAAGATTGCCTGAGCCCAGGGGTTCAAGACCAGCCTGGACAACTTGGCAAGACTTCAATAAATCAATAAAACTTAGCCAGGTGTGGTGGTGAATGTCTGTAGTTCCAGCTACTTGGAAGGTTGAGGCGGAAGGATCGCCTGAGTCCAGCAGGTCGAGGCTTTGGTGGCCGTGAGCATGCCACTGCATTCCAACCTGGGTGACAGAGTGAGACTCCAACTCAAAAAAGAAAGAAAGAAAGAAAAATAACATGTATTGCATTCAACCACTGAGGTTTCAGAATTTATCTGTCAGAACACCTAGTTTTGTATTACTATATTTTTCCGAAGCAGAAATGTGACCCGCTTAAGACCTTCTGATTTCTGCCCATATTTTGAGATCAAGTCCAGAGTTCTCTGGCTCTGGCCTTGTCTAACTCTCTCATATCTCCTACCATTAAGGTCACACAATGCATTTTTATTCCCCACACTCCAGGATGGCCCAGACCTACCTTTCTGTCTCTCTCTGGCTGTCTTCCTGGTATTTAAAATACCCTCGCTGTATTTATATTAGTTAGTTACTATATTTAGTTAGTTAGCTAGCTGTTAAGTTAGTTAGTTAGCTGAGTCAGAGTCTCACTCTGTCACCCAGGCTGGAGTGCAGTGGCATGATCACAGCTCACCACAGCCTCAAATTCCTGATCTCAAGCAATTTCTACAGCCTCAGCCCCCAAGTAACTGGACTACAGGCATGCACCACCACACTCAGCTGAGTTCCTTATTTTTTGTAGAGACAAGGTCTTACTATGTTGCCCAGGCTAGTCTCAAAATCCTGAGCTCAGCAATCCTCCTCTCTCGGCCTCTCAAAGTGCTGGGAGTACAGGTGGGACTCACTGTACCCTGGCCCTTATTATGTCTTTATCACAAACTTAGTTTATAGTCACCTTCAAGGATCAGTTTAAGTACCATCTACTCCAGAAAGCCCTCCCTGGCTCTCCCAGTCTAGGTAGAGTTCTCCCCCATTCAGTACTTTTCTGTGCTTCAATGTATACCACATTATACTGTAGTCTCCATAAGCTGCAAATGAGCACCACAAAGAGGGCTCCATGATTTATTCCAGGCCCAAGCCTAGGGTCAGGGCTTTATACCACCATCCTTCAGTATCCGTAGGGCATTGGTTCCAAGACTCCCTGTGAATACCAAGTTCACAGATACGCAATCCCTTATATAAAATGGCATAGTATTTGCATACATATAACCTACACACATCCTCCAGTATACTTTAAATCATCAACAGATTACTTATATACCTAATACAATTTAAATTCTATGTAAATTATTATTATATTGCATTGTTTAGGGAATAATGACAAGAAAAAAAGTCTGTAGAGACATAACTATCCATTATGTTTTTGAATATTTTTGATCCATGGTTGACTGAATCCACATATGTGGAACCCAAGGATACAGAGGGCCAACTGTACATGTTCATTGGACTGAAACCTTTCTCATTCCAGCTGATTTATTTCCAAGGCTAGAGGTCTGCTTTCTTTGTTCACAAGGCTTCTTTGTTATGCAAAAGTACTCCCAGAAAGTCTTACTTATCAAGGACATTTACTCCTAGTCATTTTTTCCTGGAATTTCTCTCCTTCGTTTGGATCATATAAGAATCCCAGAGCTGGTCGGGTGCAGTGGCTCAAGCCTGTAATTCCAGCACTTTGGGAGGCAGAGGTGAGAGGATTGCCTGAGCCTGCGGGTTCGAGACCAGCCTGGGCAACATGGTGAGACCTCATCTCTACAATAAATTGAAAAATTAGCCGGGCGTTGTAGCGCGTACCTGTAGTTCTGGCTACTTGAAAGGCTAAGGCGGAAGGATTGCTGGAGCCCAGGAGGTCCACACTGGGGTAGCCATGACCATTCCACTGCATTCCAGCATGGGTGACGGAGTGACACTCCAACTAAAAAAAAAAAGGATCCCAGAGCTTACTAAATCCTAGAAAATGGTGGACTGAGAGTGAGTGAGGAGACAACAGCCTCAGTGTCCATTTTCCATTTCTAGTGCTGCTATATGTAAGTCCTTGCTTGTTGTCATGGACCACCAGAAATGAGTGGTTATGCCAGTTACTCCTCTCTCTTTGCACCAGATCAGTAACAAGGAACTTTGCCAGGATTCCTGGGGCCATGACACTCAGCACTCAGGACTTTCAAGCCATCATGAAGTCACTTCTCTTGTTAACCTGTCTTTCAGCTGGAACAACTCACTGAGTGCTCCCACAACCATGCCCTTGACCCAACCAACTCAAACCCTCTTCAGACCTTGAAGAAACCCCTCTCAACTTTAGACTATATATACCTCCATGGATCTGTGCCTTAAAATTAAGAAAAAGCCGGGCTCGGTGGCTCAGCCTGTAATCCCGCGCCTTTGGGAGGCTGAGGTGAGTGGATTGCCTGAGCCCGCGGGTTCGAGACCCGCCTGGGCAGCGAGACCTCATCTCTATAATAAATCAAAAAAAATCAGCCGGGCGTGGTAGCGCATGCCTGTAATTCCGGCTACGTGGAAGGCTGAGGCGGAAGGATCACCGGAGCCCACCAGGTCGAGGCTGCGGTGGCCGGAAGCGGCCACTGCACTCCAGTCTGGGCGACAGAGTGAGACTCCAACTCAAAAAAAAAAAAAAAAAAAAAATTAAGAAAAAAATGTTGTGAGTTTGGAATTGAGTTGAGCAAGGCACTGCCTTTTTTTCAGGCCTCGAACCAAAAAAAGTTACTAGATGCTTTCATAAAGAGTCAAGAAAATTCAGATTTCAGTAGTACAGACTAGTTTACCTTGCTGGGAAATGGAGATAGATCTTTTCTTCATTTCCAATGAATTGACAGCAGCATAAAATGAGACCCAGAAAAGTTTTTCAATCACTCTACTATACACCCATCATTCTGAACACCTACTCTGTCCTTAGTGCCAACAGGGCCCTGTCCCTCGAGGAATTCATGGCATGGTTGGAAGCTAGGTGACTAAATGCAAAACCAAAGTGTGGTGAAGTTCAGGGTGAGAGATACACTGAGCAGGCCCCTAGCCCAGCCTGGCAAATCAGAAGCAGCAGCAGCAAAGCTGAACTTCAGAGAACTAGGAGCAGTTGGCCAGGTAAAGCAGAGAGGCAGAGTGGCTGAGAAGAGGTTTGTTTCTTGTTTCCTTTCTGCTTAAGCTATAAAAATATTCTTCCTCTTGTTAAACAGAGGTTAAAGGGAAGTCATTAAAGATCTTTAGAGTGAGAGGGACATGATGATGGGGCAACCTGGAGGGAAGCCAGCCCTGAGGCAGGGGGACTGGTTCTGTCTGCTAATTATCACTTGCCCACAAAGCCACAGGCTCAGCCACCTTGATGACACAGCACTGAAGGAGTCCCTGCTTTTGCTAGAACTCTTCCTAATAAACTTCACTGAACAGAGGACTCTGCTTTCCCAGTCTCTAATTCTTTTTTGAACCATATAAGACTCCTAGAGCCTGCTAAATTCTGGAAAATGGTGGACAGAGAGTGAGAAAGAGACAACAGAATTTGCCTAAGGTCTCAGACCTGGAGTATTGGTAAGCTGACCTTGGACCCAGGGGTGCCTCTTTGACTGACAGTCCTCCAGCAGAGAGCTAGTAGTTGAAAGGGGAAAGGCCACAGAGGCATGAAGTTCTCCTTGGCTGAAGGAATAACACACACACACACACACACACACACACACACACACACACACACACACACACACGCCGACCATACTGGTGTGACTTAAAAAACTGTGGCGCTCCATGACGTTGAAAAATTGGGCTCAAATTTATGATTCTTTTTAAACTGTCAGAAGCCAGAGTGAGTCATAATCCTGCTTGGCCTGGGAGTGTGGAAGGTGATGGGGTGTGAGTCACAGTGGAAAGAAGAACTCATTAACAAAGGGCTTGAGAAAGACCCATAGCCCATAAAAACAGTGTCTTCTGATATCTTCTGGTTTCTCACATGTTTCCTTTAAGACTTTGAGCTGGGCCAGGGGATAAAAAAGGGACTGTATAGTGGTCTTTTATTAATGAAACTGGCTAACAAGAGATAAAAGGGGAAAAAAATAGGCCCGAGACAGAGTTTTGGGGAACCAGAACTCTAGGTCATTTTAGAAAAACATAATAAATCAAAAGTTGTGTTTTGTTTTTTCTTCAAAAAAAAAAAAAAAGTGACTTGGTAGCACAATGACACTGCAGGAAGTGTACAAGTGATCTTTGGGACCAGAGGGTTCTGCATCAGATCCGTGCTCTGCCAGGACTTAGCTGTGTGATCATAGACAAGCTGTTAAATTTCGGCTTCGGCTTTCATATCCATCAAATGGATTTTAAGCAACAGTCATGGCCACCACTCTTGATCAATTATTATGGTCCAGGCATTAGGCTTGGTGTCTTATTTCCAACATCTCAAATATTAATTTTAGGGCCCTTGGGAAGATTAAATGAGATAGCATAATGAACAGGTCTAACTGACTAGTGCAACATAGTGACAAAATAGACACCATTTTCCTTTTAGCTTGCTAATCTCTAAGGAAGTATAAGATTCTGAGCTCTAGGTTTTCTCTTAGCATGTTTACTTGAGTTTAGTTGAATTTGTATATGTCTTCCTTGCAAAAGAAAAAAAATGTCTTTAGTTCTGATCATTCATGTACTGTAGAGGTTTATTTGCATTTTTTGCCAACATTAACTTCACACACATCATCCTAATTAAGTATGATTTGTAACCTGCACTATCTTAAAACTATTAGAAAAGAACATAGTAGTGAAAAGCCAATCTGTTTAAGCAACAAGGAGACTAATAAGGAATAACTCTGTTTTTAATCTACCTATTCTCGTGAGACCTTGAAATTAGAGACAGCTCCTCTGGCTTTACAAAACTGACTTTCAGGTTGTGCAAATCAAGTCTACTTGGCACAGAAAGCAGCACTTAAGCCCAGATTCTAACAAACCAGGGCGTGAGAGGGAGGAAGAGAGGAGGAGACCCTCTTAGGGGGACCAGATTTCTTCTCATTTGAAATGAGAATTTCTTGGGTGAATCTCATATATAACAGAAGATAAAATTATATAATAATTTAAAACCGCAGCTTCCTAACAGCAGGGACTGTGGGATTATTTTTGTTGAATTGTCCATGGATAAATAGCACACAGAAATTGCTTCACAAATCATTGATAAATGAAGGAAGAAAGAGGAGAGAAGATTGAATTTAAATTGCACAGGAAAATTGCCAATTTCTGTCTGCCCCAGAGCTAAGAGAGATGTAAGAAGAACACTGACTTTGGAATCAGTCCCTGGGTAAAATTCAGGGTACGTCACCAACTAGCCTTGGACAAGTCACTTCACATCTCTGAGCCTCCATTTCCTCATCTGTCAAATTGGGAGAGTAATACCTCTGTGTTATTTCATTTCATCATTCACAGGATGATATGATCGTTCCTGATCAACAACTGAGAGAGTATAGATCATTCATAAGAGCATGTCCAGCACAATGTCTAATGCATACCATGCTCTCAATGTTTTCTTTTCTATAATCGCTTGAATAAGAACACGCTATCCTTTTCATTTTCTCAACACCTCCCCCTTACTCTTCACTATATAGCGAACATTTGCTCTATGTGCAATTAAATAAGTTAAAAAAAAAACACCCAAGAAGAAAAAGTTAAGATCCTATGAGAAACTTCAGACTTCTTTACCAACAAAGAAATTGTTCCTCTTCCTCCTCATGTATTCATTTGAGTAGCTTTGATTGTTCACAGACCCCTGAGAGTAAACTGGAATAATGGACAGCTTAAGGGAGCAGGATCATACAAGATTTAAGGACCTGGGCTCTGGAGCCAGGTGTCTGGGCTTGACAGTTGGTTCCATAAACAGTTTTGTGATCCTGGGAAATTAATTAACTTCTTTGGGCCTCAGTTGCTTTGTCTGTAAGATGGAGGTACTAACAACATTTACTCCTAAAGTGGTTAACTGTTGACAACAGTACAGCACTTAGAATGGTGGCTGGCTCATAGTATATTTAATACTCACTGAATCTTATCTCATATCCCTATGGCTGACCTCAGTTTACAGATAAATATGCTCAGAGAGGCTGTGAGTTACCTAAGGTTACACAGCAAGGAGAAAAAGCAGAGCTATATTCTGCCTCAGCTCTAATTAACTCTCTTCCTTCACCATGCAGCAAGGGAAAGGAGGTTTACTGTGAGGCCTGTAGGCAGAGACAGCCTTGAAAGCCAGCATGAATTACCTGCAGACTTTACACTGGTTTGTTTGTAAATTCCTGGAGCACTGATATTCCCAGTACCTACACAATATCTGGGACAGAGTAAACACTAAGGAAATACTGGAAGAATGAGTGAACAAAGAAACCTAGGGGAAATGTGGGGTGGGAATCATAAAAGTATCAGGACTTTTGCAACCTGATGACTGAACCAGGTCCTGCCCACTAGTGGGGGAGGGAGAGTGGACCTAGATTTCTCTATGAGAAAAAAAGGACAGCCCCTATCCTTAGAAAATGCAGCTCAGGTGTGACCTCTTGGAAGGGATGAGGTCCTTGATTTTGGAGATCAGGTCTAGTGTGGGGTGTGTCCGGGGAGGGAAGCAGTGTAAGACCTTATAGCTTCTTATAAGGCCCCACCCCTGACTAATTGTCCTCTCTACACCTCAATTCCACCCAAGCAATGAAGATGGCTTGGCAGAAACTGAGCAGAAATCAAACTGTTGGCCAGAGGGAGCAATTGCCAGAGTTGCCCTAGTGAGGAAGGGTTTTTTTTTGGGGGGGGAGTTGAGTTGGAGTCTCACTCTGTCGCCCAGACTGGAGTGCAGTGGCCACCGCAGCCTCAACCTGCTGGGCTCCGGAGATCTTTCCACCTCAGCCTTCCGAGTAGCTGGAACTACAGGCGCGCGCTACCACGCCCGGCTAATTTTTTGATTTATTGTAGAGATGAGGTCTCACCAAGTTGCCCGGGCGGATCTCGAAAGGAAGGGTTTTTAATAAAAAATAAAAACAGACCCCCAAAGAGTAAATTGGAATCATGGACAGCTTAAGGAAGCAGGATCATACAAGATTTAAGGACCTGGGCTCTGGAGCCAAGTAGCCTGGACTTGACTCTTGGTTCCACAAACAGTTTTGTGATCCTGGTAAATTAATGAACTTCTCTGTGCCTCAGTTGCTTTGTCTGTAAAATGGAGGCACTAGCAACATTTATTCCTAAAGCAGTTAACAGTTGATACTCTTAACAGTACAGCAATCAGGGTGGTGGCTGGCTCATAGTAACACACACTGAATCTTATTTCATATCCCTATTGTTGACCTCAGTTTACAGATAAATATTACCAGAGAGGCCATGCCAAGTTGTAATAATCATCCTATTTGTGGTTCCACAAGGCATATACCCGCCTGTAATCTCATCGGAGCTTCTGCTACAAGGAGGAAAGGCAGAGTTGATAAGCCCCTTCTCACAGGTGCAAACGCTGAGGGCCACAGGCATAAGCTTCCCAGGGTCACTCAGGAACACAAGGTCAGAACCTTCCCAGGGCCACTTAGGAGCAGGCCCTGACACAAGAACAAAATTCATCCCTCGGCCTCCTCATCCGACTCTTCCACATCCTGGATATGCATGTGGCAAATTCCATAGCCCAGGGGGCCTAATGAGTTCACATAATTCCTCCTCCAACCCTATACCTTCATGATACATCATCACCATCCAGAGTTGAGGATCAGAGAGGGACACTGGGCCTGTCTCCCAGGACAGAGGGAGTCTTGTTTAGACCATTGCTGTGACAGCCCTTTGAAAACTACTGAGCAGTCTGAGTGTCGTAAGTGGTCAAGGGAATGGATTCTGGCAACTGCCTATATTAAATCCACAGTTGACCCCATGCTGACTCTATGGCCTTGGGCAAGCCAGTGAATCTCTCAAGGCCTCAGGTTTCTCATTTTTCTACAGGAGAAAATCATAGGGGATTTTGACTTTATTTAAAGACTTCTCAGTGCTGAGTGCAGAGACACACACCTGTAATCCCAGCACTTTGGGATACTAACACGGGAGGATCACTTGAGCCCAAAAGCTTGAGACCAGCCTGTCTGACACACAGTGAGATTTCATCTCTACAGAAAGTAAAAAGAAAATTAGCAGGGCATGATGACACATGCCTGTAGCACCAGTTATTCGGGAAATGGAGATGAGAAAATTCACTGAGACCAGAAAGTAAAGGCTGCCACTATGCTCCATCCTAGTAACAGAGTGAGATCCTGTCTCATAAGTAAATAAATACATGATAAATAAATAAATATTCCTCTAAACAATCAGATCTTCCATAATAGATTAGGACACCCCATCCAGTAATGAGTCCCCCTCACTGGAAGTTTCCAAGCAGGCTGGTGAGTACAAGCATTTACATTTAGGGAGAACACTGTAAGGCTAAACCGAGCGCTGGACAATAGGGTGAACTGGAACACTGGTTTCCAGACTCCCAACTACATTAGAATTGCCCAAGAAACATTTAGAACACGGAGGTTTTTCGGCCCTATCCCTGGTTATTTTGATTGCAAACATTTCAGATGCAGCTCAGGGACCTGGGTTATTCTTAGGGGTACCTATAAATTACTTTGCTAGGGCTATTGTAACAAAGTCATCATCCAGATATGAGGATCAAAGAGGGTAGTTGAAGCAACAGAAATGTATTGTCTCACATTTCTGGAAGCTGTAAGTCCAAGACCAAGGTGTTGACAGGGTTGGTTCCATCTGAAGACCACCAGAAAGCATCTGTTCCAGGCCTCTCTCCCGGGGTCTGTTGAATTCCAACAACCTTTGGCTTACCTCATCTTGCGGATACATGACCTTGGTCTCTGCCCTCATCGCCACATGTAAGTCTGATTGTGTGTCTCAACTTCCCCTTTTTATATGAACACAATCATACTGGATCTGATCCATTCACCCTAATAACCACACCTTCGCTTGATCATCAGTAAAGACCTTCTTTCTTTCTTTTTTTTTTTTTTTTTGAGTTGGAGTCTCACTCTGTCTCCCAGGCTGGAGTGCAGTGGCCGCTCCCGGCCACCACAGCCTTGACCTGCTAGGCTCCGGCAATCCTTCCGCCTCAGCCTTCCACATAGCCGGAACCACAGGCTCGTGCTACCACGCCCGGCTGATTTTTTGATTTATTGTAGAGATGAGGTCTCGCTGCCCAGGCGGGTCTCGAACCCGCGGGCTCAGGCAATCCACTCACCTCAGCCTCCCAAAGGCGCGGGATTACAGGCTGAGCCACAGAGCCCGGCTAAGACCTTATTTCAAAATAAGGTCACATTCGCAGGTACTGAGGGTTAGAGCTTTAACATCATTCTGAAGGACACAATTCCACAGGTAACTCCAGATGACTCCCACGTGCAGCCAGGGTTAAGAAGCAATATGGCAGGGAAGAGTTTTTCAAATGAAATATACATAGGAACCCCCAGGGGATCTTGTAAAACCACAGATTCTGAATCAGTGAGCCTAGGGGCGACGGAGAGTCTGCTTTTTGAACTGGAAACAGTGATGTTGCAGGTCTAGGGTCCACACTTTGAGCAGTGTTATTCTTTTCAAAAATCCTAAGAAATCCAGAAATGATTCCCAAGCAAATAGACGCTCTTCTTGCCTCATTTCTCTAATGAAAGGGCCGCCTATATTTTAAAATTGTTTCTTAATTTAATATATATGTGTGTATATATATATATGTGTATAATATATATATATATATATATATATTTTTTTTTTTTTTTTTTTGAGTCGGAGTCTCACTCGGTCGCCCAGACTGCAGTGCAGTGGCCGTTCCCGGCCACCGCAGCCTCGACCCGCTGGGCTCCGGCGATCCTTCCGCCTCAGCCTTCCGAGTAGTCGGAATTACAGGCACGCGCTACCACGCCCGGCTGATTTTTGATTTATTGCAATCTCCCACTTACCATACGGGGAAAAGCCTGCAGGTAGAAGTCGGGACCCTTCACGCCTGTCCCAGAGCGGGCAGCCTGGTAAGAGCGCACCCAAACTGGGGTGGAAAGAAAGGGTTGGGCTCCAAAGCTCTAAACGGTTTCCCTTCTTATCCCCTCTCCTCCCACTTAGGCCCGTTTCATCTTATAGGCTCGGACCTGTTCTGTTGTTCTGGTTGTCACTTTCACCCGTCCTCCCCCCCACCCACCCCGCGCCCACGCCGCGCCCACCCTGTTCCAGCACCCCCACCCGTCAGCCAAGCCCAGCCTGAGCCCAGGCGGGGCGCAGCCGGCGCCTCGAGGGGACACGGCCGCCCCGGGTCACCCGCCCCGGCCGTCCGCGTCGCGGGCCAGAACCTCGCGACCGGGCAGGGCCGGCCCGCGCCGCCCAGACCCCCCCCCGCCGAGGCAGCCAACCCCAGGCCCCGCGAAGGCGCGCCCCGCCCCCCGCACGCGCCGCCGGGCCCCAGTGTCACCGCGTCCCCCGTGGAGCGCGCGAAGGAGCCGGGCACAAAGGCGACAGCTGCGCGGCAGCGCCGGCCGGGCCGCTCTGAGGGACCGGGGACTGCCGCCGCGCCTCGCAGCCTCCTTAATTTATTTATAGATGCGCTGGCTCTCCATGTGGCCTAGTTACGGACGCCTTTCCATAAATACACAGAAACGGATGTTATTCTAGAACCCACCTATAATAGACACAGCATTAGGGGTCGGGGCTGAATGAAAAGCCCCACCTCTGCTGTCATCACCCCCTACCCCCAAAATATAAAATGAAATGAAAAGTGCACGTGTTTTGCTTTGGTTTGAATGTACACGAGAAGGAGATTCTGTGGGACAAAGAGATGTTTCTTCCAGAACAAAGGCAGGATTTCTTAGGAAACTGTGAAGCAAGGTCTACCTTTGCAAAGCAGACGGCTTGGATCTCCAACCCTCTGCTTTCACCCTTAACAAGGAGCGGCTGTTTAACCCCAAGCATAATCCTCTCCTTCCAGAGGCCACACGTGGTTCACTTCTCCACAAAATATGATTTGCCAAACAGTTCTGGCCCTTTCTGATGCATTTACTTGTTTGGGGCGTGGGCCCTATAACTGCTCTTGGGAGTCTAGGGGCTTAAAAGGAATCAAATCATTATGGAGCTGAGAAAGAGTCCCTGGCTCTGTGTCCCTTTGTTACTTCTCCCAGTTTGTCTTACAGATCCTTAATTCTATTATCCAGTTGTAATTTGGCTCTGTGTCTCGCCAACATTCTTTCCTTTATTCTGCCTCCTTTTCTTTTTAATCGATTGACTCATCTGTAATTGGATTTTCACTGGATCTTACCAGCTATTAAAAGTAGCTATGTGTGTGTGTATGTGAGTGTGTGCTTCCCAACTAGGCCACGCTTTCCAGTGCCTTGCAGTCCTCAATCTTGCTCAGGGTTTCTAAGCAAGTTTCCAAGTATTGAATTCAATCCCCTGATTCCTTGTGAGGAAGCAGGGACTCCCAGAAAGAGTAAAAGCTTTGGAAGCAGACAAAACCATATTGTGATCTATTTTGTGTGTTTTGTTTGAGGCTGACATTTATCAAGCTCATACCAGGTGCCAGGTGTTCTTTATAAGCATCGATAATCCTCACTACATCCTTTTAGGGCAGGTACTCTTATTACTCCATTCTACAGATTAAAGCCTGGAGACAGAGGGGGTTGAGAAACCTGCCTAGGATCAAAGTTCTTAATCATGATACAATTTTCCTAAGCTCTGCTCATTTCACATCTGGGCGATCTTGGACACAGCTTATTTTCTCTACCACTGTTTCCACGTCTGCAAAATTAATAATAGTTGGCTTGTCTCACAGGGCATTTTGAATGTACTGAGGGCACAGTTCCTGATCTAGATCCCAGTGCTGGGACAATGCAAGGGAATCCAGTGACCCCTGCTCTGTAGATTAGATCAAAGACTAAATAAGAGAACTCTAAGAGCGAATGTACAGAAATAGAGCTCTGTTCTCTGAGGCTTACAAAGCCACTGCGGTCTTTGCTTTGGAGGGACACAAACAGAAGCCAGGCAGATCACTCTAGAGAATCACTAGAAAGATTCTACTGCTGACAAGTCACTTCCACTCTCCAGTCCCTCGGTTGGTTTGCCAAATGTTAAATGATGGGGTGGAGCTATCTACTCACCAAGACCACTTCTTTAACTATCTGAGGGGTCAGGCTTGGTGCTGTGACCTCAAGACTGAATCAACCCTGTCATAGCCACCAGGGAGTGCTCGGACACGTCTCAGCTTCATGTCATACAATTATTTAACTATGACCACAAAGGCGTAAAATAAACACTTGTATCCCCATTGTACAGATGTAGAAACAAAATCACAGAATGGCTGGGTAACTTGCTCAAGGTAACATGGTGTCAGTACCAAGACTCAAACCCTGCTCTGTCCTCTAAGACACGGGCCTCCCTAGCCATTTCTGGGTGTAGGACCCAAATAAAGATTGAGGTGGGGCAGAACAGACGGCAGGAAGTAAATCAGACCCTGAGAAGGGACACGTTACTGATGATGGACTTGCCAAATTGACACCAGGGATATTTTGTTGCCTATCATTTACTTTGTGTGATACTTCTAACATCCATTTCTTATCCAACAGATGACGTTGCAAGACTATTGAATGAAATGATGCATATGAAACACTGAGCATAATACCTGGGCCTTATAGTCCCATAACTTTCCAATTCATGTGAGGTATTACAATAATTATTATTGATATTGGAAGGAATGTTTAAATACAGTCTATGTGTGCAAAAGTATACAGGGTTTCTAAAAATATAATTACCAGATTCCTTTTCATATCAAATTAAGATCTATTTTTTAAGTCAAACCTTCCAAATCAAGCCTAGAAACTGTGAACAGAATTGGTTCCACCCCACACCCCTCCGCTTGCCCCTCTCCCTGCCCGGTCCTCATGCTGTTCAGAGAGATACAAAACACAACTCTGTCCTTCAGGGGTGGAGTGAGGAATTCAACTCTACTGCGAAACTACAGAGCAATATAATTTCATAACTTCAAACATCTGGCAAACTCCACAGGCTGTATTTGCAAAAACAATTTTTCAATGACCACTTTCTTTATCACTTAAGTCTTTTTGAGTCTTTTCCTCAGGAAATCCCCAATGTTTAAAATTCTGCAGATTTAGAGATTTAATTCTAAATTTTCCCCAAATCACACTATCCAAAATGTAACACTCTTTTTCAAATTAAAACAGCATGTGTGTGTTAACTCTGACATAGTTCAAAAATGTGATCTCATTGGACCACAACTGCACAGACTGATCATAACAGTATTGTTTGAAATCATAGAGAACTTACATACACAACTATGAAGAGTTGAGTCAATAGCTCATGGTGTCTCAATAGGGCTGGAGGGAGCAGGGAATAGTCAGTGACCTGAAATGGATATGTAATATTCTGAAATGTGGTAATAGGGTTACACAACCTTGTGAAAACACTAAAAACCACTGAGTTGTACACTTCAAAAGGGTGAATTTTATGGAATATGAATTATCTCAATTGAAAAAAGTGAGGAAAAGATTGGTAGAACTCTGCACATTGAGTCAAAAAACTGTGACAGAAAAATGTTTAATGATGTTATAGAAATGTATCTATTGACATAGAATAAGCCTCTATATATTAAAGGGGAAGGATATGTTCCAGGTGAGAAAATATGATTTGATGGAAAAATAGTCTTCCTTTCTAGATTAATCCAGAAGATATATTAAACTGTTAAAGGGTTATTTTTGACATTATATGTGGTTTTTATCTTCTTTTTCCCCCTCTAGGGCTCTCTTGCTTGCGTTCGTTTGTGCATTCTCTCTCTCTCTCTCTCTCTCTCTCTCTCTCTCTCTCTCTCTCCACACACACACACCACGTACATGTGACATATACTTTTTTTTGAATTAAGAGAGAAATAAAAGGAGAAAACAGTTACAGAGGGATGGGAGGATATACGACAAAGGAGTATAGACCTTCAACTAAACAGGGGTGAACAAGCTTCGGCAACGTTTTCAGTGAGCTCTACAATGTGTGCTGTGTTCCAGGACAGCCGTCATCTGCCAGCAACAGGACAAATACACAGTGTTTACCCATCGACTGCCCTTCCTCATCTCTTTCGCTTTGACATAGAAAATGAAGGGACTGTTCTCCCTCCTGACATAAGTTACAAACAAAGCCAACTTCACCTATCAACCACTTTTTGTTAAATGCAACTGAGTTTCACTTATTACCAAAGAGATCTTCTTGGATCTGTTATTAGCGATTTTTTGGCTGGTTGGTTCTGTCTCATTGACTTCATGTACAAAATCATACTTACCAAGAAGAAAAGGGAAAAAGATGTTGTTTACGGAGTAGCTCCTGTAAGTATACCTTTCAGGCAGCATTTATGGATGGCAGTATTTACATGGCCATAACACCATGCCCAGGAGGTGGGTGTTGGGATTCACTATTGTTAGAGACACAGAGGTTAAAGGACAGCCCAAGCTCACCTGGTTGGTGACAGCAGAGCCAGGGTCTGAATGCCAGCATGTCTGACTCCCCAGAATCAAGTTCTAATCCTCCAGAGGGGTCGCCCACCCTCATTCCCACCAGGTCCTTGTAGCCAAGTAATTATCAAAGGAAACCGTGGGTTTCTGGAACAGCTTCTATGAAATAAAATTGATCAGTCGCCAAATAACTCCCTGAATTGCCAGTGCTCAGCCCTGACCTTCCTCATTGAGGATGAAGCCCCCAGCACACGCATGCTCCACGTGCTAGAAAACATAATATTAGAGGGAGAAGGAGGGAGGGGGAAGTCGGAAGGGGGAAGGGAGGAAGCAAGCATTTTTCTCTTGCTGGTTCTTTACCATCAAGGGCTTCCCCTGGCCTCCAGCCCCTCCCCCAGCCCTGCAGTTGGTCCCATTATCCCTTCCACCCCAGCTAATTATAGTCACTGATTACCTAACAGCAAGCCCTACTGTCACCTGCTTTGGCCTGACAGATTATGCCATCTGGGCCACGTGGCCAGGGTCCTAGAGCCATAAGAGGTCACAGAGAGGGGCAAACGGCTCTGAATGGGAAGAAATGTGTTTACAGCCCTGACAGCTGACTGGGCCATTAAAGAGGCTTTAGCTGTGTGTTCCCAGCTGAAACCCCTCTCCAGGGGCCTCGCCACCCAGTGCTATTAGCTGATGGGATGTGACTGCATGTCGCACCAGTTCCAAATGTGGACATGCTATGGCCCTGCACCCTTTCCTAAAAAGGAAAAGAAAGAGGACTCAGAGAAACCTGCAGGCTCACAGCTGTCTGAGGTCCTTGTTGAGCCGACACCAGAATGTGCCCACAGAGGAAATGCTCCACTGGTCAGCATTCTCAGAAAGCACAGCATCCAGGGACATGCTCCACTTCCTGTGTTTATTGTACATTAAATACATGTATCAAATGCATGCTATGAAATTAAGTAAACTCCTTATGGTGACTTCTACGTTATTGACACCTTTTATGTCCTTAGCAGCAGCACGTCTGTCTCAAACTTCATTGCATGTGTATGACCTGAGAATCTTATCTGAACACAGATTCCAAATCTGCCCACGGGAGGAGGGATAGGGGAGGTAGAATGCAGATTCTGTATTTTCAAGGAACCCCTAGAGGAAGTAGACACCACTGGACCACAGCTCATGCTTTGAGTAGCCAGGAACCAGTTAGTCATTGAATGAAGTTAAATTAGTGAGTCAACATTATATAGAAAACCTATAGATTAGTATTCCTCAAGCTAGGTACTGCAGAATAATAATCCTCTAAGACAGTTGCCTCTGCCCCAATGGGTTCTCCCTCAAGTAAATTTGGGAAGCACTACTTCCTCTGTGTCCCTCAGAGAATTCAAGATGCACATGTTAGAATCTTGGAGCTGAGAAAGCCTGCCGTGATCTGTTCCACTTCTATGTGAACGGTTTGCTTTCCACTAAAAGTTTGCTCTGTGCCCTAAATTTTTGTTGCAATCCTTGCTGAATTTTTTACACTATCCTGATTGCTTAACTTGTCTGTTAATTTCTCAATTTTGAAAATGCCTTCTCAGCTATACAGAGTTATTCACATGAAAACGCACACATGCACACACACACACACACACACACGCACGCACACGCACGCGCGCAAGAAAGGCATTGAGAGTCTGAAGCAATGCCTTTGTGAGGTACTGCCATCAAAAGCAGGCATGGCGGGGCACGGTGGCTCAAGCCTGTCATTCCAGCACTTTGGGAGGCTGTGGTGAGGGGATTGCCTGAGCCCGCAGTTTCAAGACCAGCCTGGGCAACTTGGCAAGACCCCCATCTCTACAATAAAATTTAAAAAATTAGCCGGGCATGGTAGCGTGGGCCAGTAGTTCTGGCTATTTGGAAGGTTGAGGCAGAAGGATGGCCTGAGCCCAGCAGGCCAACCCTGGGGTGGCCATGAGCCTGGGTGATGGAGTGAGACTCCAATTCAAAAAAAAAAAAAAAAAGCAGACATTTTGGCAGTTAGTTTCATCTGACAGCTCCTGAGAACTAATGAGTACAGCTTGCCTGGTTTCTTCTACTTCCAGCTTGAGGAGGAAGCAGAAATGAGTGAGAAAACAGTCAGGCAGAAGCCCCCAGAGATGGAATCATGAGGCCTGGGTATATGTAGTAGGTCTGGAGGCCTGACGACAAAGGCCAATGATCTCTGGAGAATAGAGTTTCAAGCCTGATTTGCTTAGAATATATCTTTTAAAAAAGGCTGACAAACTTTTTCTCTAAAAGTAAAATGTACGCCATATAATATCAAATAAAACAGATGACAAAATGGAAGACACAGTGCAATCACAGCTTGTGTGTATCTGTGTGAACAGAAAGTATATGTAGGAGAGGAGACCCCTCCAAAAAAATTCAGAATTATTTGTTGGAGGGTGGGCCCCTTGTTGTAGTACAGACTTCTGCTGCTAGACAAGTGTTCTAGGACTCCATTGCCAACAGTGTACCAGCTAGCATTGTTGTGAGACGGTACATTTGGCTTCAGTGAATTTTTTTAAAAGATTTTTTTCAGCGTGTTTGCCATTTCATGATAGGTGATTTATGAGCACGCCGGTCTACACCATGCTGAATGTTCAGCAGTTTTTGACCCAAAACAGCATGAATTCCATCTCTCACCCTCCCTATTCACCAGATCTCACCCTGAGTCACTTTTTTTTTTTGTTTTTCTAGATGAAAAAATCCCCAAAGAGAAGCATTTTGCTGATGTGGAAGAGTTTGAACAAAAAACAGCAAAAACACAAAAAAAGGCATCAAAATTGACGCGTTCAAAAACTGTTTTGAGTAGTGGAAAAGCATCTCGGTAGGTGTAGTTCATCAACCAGAGAGTACTTTGAAGGTGACTGAAGTTTAAACATATAAGAATAAATACACCATTTTTTTTTTTTTTTTTTTTGAGTTGGAGTCTCACTATGTCGCCCAGACCGGAGTGCAGTGGCCGCTCCCGGCCACCGCAGCCTCGACCCTCTGGCCTCCAGCAATCCTTCCGCCTCAGCCTTCCAAGTAGCCGGAATTACAGGCATGCGCTACCACGCCTGGATGATTTTTTGATTTATTGTAGAGATGAGGTCTCGCTGCCCAGGCGGGTCTCGAACCCACGGGCTCAGGCAATCCACTCACCTCAGCCTCCCAAAGGCGTGGGATTACAGGTTGAGCCACCAAACCCGGCTAATACACCATTTTTAATAAATAAATTCTGGGGGTTTTCAGGTGCCGCTCTCGTGTGTGTGTGTGTGTGTGTGTGTGTGTGTGTGTGTGTGTGTGTGTTCGAGTTAACCACACACAACATGACTTTGACGATTAATGTAATCGTAAAAAATGTTAGCCAAAACTTCATCTTCACACAATATATTCATGTAATAAACCTGCCCAGGTACCTGGAATCTCAAATTTTAAAAAAACTAAATTTTAAAAACAGAATGTTAGCTCTGGAGTCAGGCAACATAAGGTTCAAATTGCAGCTGATCCAAGTCTCTTCACTTTTAGTTTGTCTCTTCTGTGAGATGGTGCTAACTGTCCCCACCTCACAGGCTTATATGGGAACTAAATGAGATAATGTCTGGCTAGCACCTAGCACATTGCCTGGCTCAAATTAAACACTCACCAACTGGGAGTTATGATTGTAATTAATACAGAAAAAGGCTGAAGAAAATGCATGAAGTGTTAACAGTGGGTCATCTCTGAGTTGTGTGTTAGAAATAATTTTTATTTCCCTTTTTGGACATTTCTGTATTATGCAAAATCATTTAAGGACCAAGTATAATTTTTAAAATAAAAAATTTTAAAACAAACTTCATGATGTAAAATGTTAATTGTAGTTTCATCTGATTGGTAAAATTAGGGTCATTTTTATTTTCTCCTTTATGTTTTTTAATATTTATTAAATTGTCCATAATTTATTAGCTTTTAAAATTTTTGAATATGAAAGCCAATCCCATAAATGTCTTGATATTTGGGGGAAACTATAGAAAAACCCTGAAGAAAAAAAGTAAATAATAATTTATAGTCTCATGATTTTTCTTTTTTTGTTATTCCTTGTTTTAATTTGTAAAATACTGAACGTGTCCCTAGAATTGTACAGGGTTCCACATGAGTAACCACATTCGACGGTCCAAAAACAGTTCTCCACTATCCACTTCCTATCTCACTCTCTAGAAAACCATCATTGACAAGCTTGATATAAATTCTTCCCGTATATGTGTAAGACACACATGTATGTACATGCTCACGTGATTAGGTAAAAATAACTACTATATAAGAAAATTCACCCGCATCTTTATAATAAATAAAAAATAAAATTCAAGGAATATTTTGGAGGCTCCTTACATGTCATGAGTATATAGATAATCAGTCCCTGAAGATCAGCTCTGGGAGGGAGGGCACCTTTTCCTATGTCCTCCATGTGTACATTTACTTTAGCAAATGTGCAGTAAGCACCTTTTCTGTTCCAGGCCCCATGCAACTTACTAAACGAGAATGAAGCCAAGATGAAGAAGACACTCACTCTCTGGCCTCAGCAAGCTCCCACCTTATCATGGAAATGCACATATTACATATGTTTACAGTGCCATGTGGCAAATACAATAGCAGAAGTTCATAATAGGTCAAGAGGCAGTAAAAATGAGTGAATTCCTCCTTCTGCAGGAAAACAGGAAGACTTCCTGGAGAAGGACTTGTCTGACTTGAATCTAAACTTTTGTGAATTCTGTTTCCTATCCAACCTATGAAACTTGAGGTTCCTCAAATTCACCTACCCACTCACTAGTCTTGGACTGGAGTATAGTTTACACTTCACCTAACTAAACCCTACTCAGTTTTCTAGACCTAACCAGAAGTCACTTCTTGGAAGCCTTTCATCACCACCAGACTGAAGGAGTTGTATCTTCTTTATAACTTGCCTAGAATTGCATAGTTATATGTCTGTCTGAACTGGAAGTCATTATTTTGCCCTATTCATCTTTATATGATGGGGCAGGACTGAGCACCTGGAAATAACAACACCATACCTAGTACACTGTTAGTGCCCAATAAATATTTCCTGGGGTGGGAGGGAAACAGTGCCAGAGTAGCACTACATTGGACCCACAACACATGTGGTCACCGCTATTACAAAACATTTGTGTTAATCAGAAAGCGCCTCCTTGGACCCAGCCAATTAGAAAAAATATCCCTTCTTGGAGCACATAGTTCCTCACGTGTGCAACTGTGCAAATATTCAGTCCTTTGTGGTTATTGGAAGAAACCCCCATTCTTCCTGGCTGTTCTTCCAGGCAAAAGCAGCCCCGAGCAAGGAGCAAGCAGGGCAGAGACTGGGGTCCAGTCCTAGCTCATTCATTTGAAGATTCTGTGCTGGAGATATAACCCGTCACTGTCCATGGTAGTCCTGATAACAAGTTGTTGAACAGGATGCATTTCCTTCCCACAAGAAACTTAAAATCTGCTCAATTCAACCATCAAGTAAACCTGCATAGTGAGTGGGTGCTTACAAAATGTGGTGTGAATGAATTAGTGTTAAGAAAAATGAATGAATTTTCTCAGACTTTGACTAGATTAAGTCCTATCCTGTGTTTGCTTTTTTGTTCCTACTAGGGTCCACTTAGATTGAATCTTCACATCAACGATTCTAATTCCTTTTCTTCTTGGCCAAAGGTTATGGAGACTTAGTTTCACCAGGTTGAGTTTCCTGTGCACAACACCCCAAGGGCAGATGGGGCCCAAATCAGCACAGAGAGGGCCCATCAGTGCTTTTATATAAACTGGCTCACCTCTGCTTGTCAGCATGCCCTTGTTTTGCCTCCTTGCTTTTAAGCGAGGTCTTCAACACGCACATCCATACACACACACACACACACACACACACACACACACACACACCATTTTATGCAGGCAGCAGCACTGATTCATGGCAAACTTGCCTAGGTGTCTCATCCAGAGAATGGCCACGAGCAAGATGTGACACCACTGTTCCTTGTAGCACTTTACAACTGGTAAGCATTTCCCATGCCTTGAAAGAAGTTCAAACTCCTGTTTGATTGGTGGATATCATGAGCAGATCACCTGGCATGACAGACATGGCAATCACCCAGGAAACTTCAGCGAGTTGCCTAAGCCTATTCTACCAGCGGCAAAGCCCACCTGGGGCCCCAGACCCCTCACCAGAGTTCCTGAAGTGCCACACATAGACGAATGGCCATCGGCAGTGTCTCTAAAATGCCTCTGAGGTCCTCAGACATCAATAACAGCAGGATCAACAGTGTCACTAACGAGCAAAGTCTAGTCCAAGGTAGATTTCAGTGCCGACGGGATCAGTCCTTTGCTCAACCATTCCACAGTCTCCACTTTTGTCCCATGTCAGGACTGCTGCAAATGCATCCTTATTAGGCAATCCAGCTGTCCCCCAACCCTTGTTCAACCCACTGTGAATTTTTCCTCCTGATAACACGGAAATTTGGCCATCCTTCTGCCAGAAGTTCATCCACATCTCTCAGACTATCCCTCGGAAGCAGCTCCAGCTCCTCAGCCTGGCATTGGAGAGGCTCTTGGAGCTGGCCTCAGTCCACTTTCCTGGCCTGCCTTGTTTCCACCACACTCATCTCTACTGATTCTCTGCTTTAGGCAAAGGGATTCCTTTCCTGCCCCTGATATATACCTGGGCCTTCTCTTCTCCCAGTCCTACTCGGTTGATTTTCCCTACTCAGAACTGCCTTTCTCTCTGCACCTATGCATATCTATTATTATCATTCGAAATTCAGTTCAGACTCCACCTGTCTGGGACCGCCTTCTTGGACCCCTGAAACTAAAAGTGCTGGTTGGATTTCTGGCTTCCCACAGCATCCTTGGAATCTACTATGTATGTGACATTTAGGGGAACACTCTTATACAGCCGTTTATCTCTACTTGAGTATATTCATATCTTCTCAGCTAGATGTACCTTCTTTCATCAAGAAAACTACATCTTCTTTTTCAACATAATGTGGCAGACAGAATCGCAGGTTGGTTTATAAGCCTTTGACTGCCTTTAGCTATCTGGCCCAAAGCAAGTTTCCTAGCCTTAACAAGTCTCAGTTTTTTCACCTGAAAAGGGAGATAGTAATAATAGCTATGAGATAGAGTTGTGTGAAGTTTATTAATGATACAAATAGAGTCATTATAAAGTGCCTGGCATAGAAAGTACTCAATAATATCAGTTAGCAACATCTTGTGAGAAAGTAGAGTGTATGCAGGGAATCACGTGGTTCCCTGGTGACTGAAACATCAGCTGTGAGAGAGCATGAACAGAGATGAGGCGGAGAGCTAAGCCAGGTCTAGGTAGAAACAGGCACCCTCAGCCACACTAAGGAGTTTAGACTGATCTTGAAGAGAAAAGTAGCCAACAGAAGGTACTGAGTAGGGGGGGAACTGATCTATTTTATATCTTAAAGACTCCCTTGGTTGCTGTAAGAACACGGCTTAGAGATAGCGAAGAGATGTCAGAAAAACGAATTCAGAGGCTGTTGTAGGTACCCTGATGAGGGCCGATGAGGGTCTGAGGTGGTGACCCTAGGTGATTTATTTCAGTTCTTCAATCTAGAATTAGTCATTAGATGTGTAAAGGTGAATGAGACCCAATCCCTGTCCTTGAGAGCTTCTGATCTATTGAGACAGAGAAGAAAACTAAGAAATGCTGTATAATGGAGGATAGTGGGAAAATAAATGTGCACCTCTTGGAAGCAAAGAGAAAAAAGCACCATCTGTCTGTGACGAGAGGAGGCTCCAGGAAGGTTTCAGGAAGAACGCAGTCTGTAGGTCTCCATCTTTTCTGAAGGATTCTCCCTGCTGTCTTTAAGATAACCCAGAAGTAAATGACTGAATATTCTGATATTGTCCATTCTCTCCAGGACAGGAATTCTCACCATGTACAATGAGCTAGAAGAGGGGATAGGGAGACTCCTTTTCAGTGATAAAATACTATGAGTTTTAGAACATCTCTAAATTCTATCTTCATGAATATGCTTTAAACCTTTAATTTCCCCTTTGTGCTATAATGTCAATGTTTTAAATTTTAGAGGGCAATTAGTTGAAGAGGGACAATAACTCACTCTTCTGTTTTCTTGTCTATCTATCTATCTATCTATCTATCTATCTATCTATCTATGTCTACCTATTTTAAAAGAGTCCCTGGGAAACTATTTTAGCAGAAAACAAGGGCTCGGAAATACACTGGAATTTAACGTTGTTCCATTAACATTTTAGAAAAACGCCAGCAAGAAGTTTGAGCAGATAATTACATACAAGGGAAGGAAATTGAGTTTGTTTGCTTTCTGTAGGCCCACCAGAAAGAAAGTGTTTCCAAGTAGGTTGTGTCACCAAGAATTATTTGCACTTATTTGGTCTCTACAATTATGGATAAAAATAATGTTTACATTTGGACAAATGGTTTCCAGTTGGGCTGCCCATTAAGTGATTACATTCAGGAGCCGTGATAAAATGGAACCCAAGGTGAGAGCTTCAGAGAGGAAATAGACAAGTTGTGGAAGGTGAGAAATGTACAACTCCTGGTTCCCTCCTTCAGCTGTGTCAGAAAGAGGCTGGGTAGCCAGGAACTGAAACCATGGTGCCCACAGTGCTAATAAAACCCGCTCTTTTATACAGCTTTTCATACTATTTTTTGGGCACCCCTTTGTTTGATCTCACCACCACCCTGAGAAGGACAAGGCAGGTACTCTTGTTGTCCTCATTGTACAGCTGTGGAAACCAAAGCTGTGATTCAGCTGACTCACGAAGGGCACTTGATGAGGGAGGAAGGGGCCGTGATTCAGACCTTGGTCCTGCAGTCCGGCCACCACACCACATGGCCTCTCAAAACCCTTTGAATAGCCACAGTACAAAGCACAAGCTTTGGCAATGAAGGCATGTGTAAAGGTAGCCGGTACACTAATGGGTATAAAATGATGACATGAAATGACCTGGCCCACTTCTGAAGGGGAGTGGCCGTGGGGATGCCCCTGGTGAGGCCCTGCAAGGCCGCTGTTTTCAGGGGCGCTCCAAGAAGGCAGTGCCTCATTTAAAACACCAGGCCAGGGGAACCCAGGGAAAGAAACCACACGCAGGAAGCCTTCACTTTAAGGGGACTGGAAGCAGAGTGGCCAGAAGTGAATTGATTACGTCTTGGTAGAAAAATACTATTCTCTCAAGAAGTGCATAAGGCAACCCTTAGGGCCCACCTGTGTTTTGCATTAGAGGATACAATGCAAGAAGCTCAAACCGAGGGGCATGAGGGCTGTTTGAGGTACGCAAACCCAAAACAAACCTTTCCCTACGGCCATATTGATGAAGGGGCCCACTAGTCCATGAAGGAGGCAGGCTAGAAACTACATTAGACCCCACTTCCACTGACCTTTCAAAGACTTCCTCCATTGGCCTGAGGATAAAATGCCCGTTTCTTGGGAGAATCCACAATGCCCCCCCTTCCCGTGAAGTCCTGCCCTTCCTGGCCCCCTCAGCCTCCTTATACACACCACACTGGACCTTTCCAGCTGTCCCAAACCTCTACTGCTTACTTCTTTTGCTGTAGCATGCTTGCTCTCGTGTCTAGGCCTTCACCCATGCTATTCTTTGTCCCAGCTTTATTTCCTCCCTCCTATCCCGATGGCTTAACTCCTACCCATTCTTCTAGTAGCAGCCTACAGGTCACTTTCTGCAGGAAGTGTCTCTCCAGTACCTCCGCCCTCACCGGGCTAAGTTTGCCTGTCCTGCTCTCCTGTCTCAGTCTGCACTTCCTCTAACCTCACTGTAATTGCTTGATTCTTATTCTGTCCTCACCACCTGGCAATTACTCGGGGACTGCTGGTGTACTCACTATGGTAACCTCAAATGGCACTGGAGTGTTTGTTGAGTGATGGAATCGATCGATTCTGTAATTAATTTAGGTGGTGGTAAAATACAGTAAACAGAAAAACATTTCTCTTTTCTAGGTGGTTAGTTCAGTTGGGCTCAGCTCAACAGAGATCCGACTGGGCAACCCTCCATACCATGTTACATAAAAACCTGAATAGACTATTAGAGTCAAGATCCTGCTGCAAAAATGAGCAAGAGTCCTATTTACAGAATTCTGTCTTAAGGAGGATTATTTTTGTCTGGGCATGATCCAAGTTACCGAGGACTTCAAATAACTGGGAAAGGCGTTATCTTTGGAAAGTAAAATCCAACCTCTGTACCTTGGATCTTGCCAAATATCTCCCACAACCCACATTCGGTGGATTACTCTGTCCTTAATCACATACTAAATGCCTGCATCTGTGGCTGGCATCAGCTGAGAGTGAGGCAGCTGCAGTCCCCATATACTCCTCCTGCTATTACAGCAGGAAAGCAGTGGGGTAAAGAGCTCTGAGTAGTGGGTGAGAAACAAGACCGTACAGGTTAAGCTCTTCATCCATCTATTCATTCAACAGTAGTTAATGGTCAATTATATTCTAGGTACTGAAAAGAGAGACATAAGGATCTCTCTAGGGGAAAAAAAGTGCTTAGAGAACTAAAAATTCCTTATAATTCTTTAGCCTGCACTTCTCAATCTTTAATGTATAATTTCTTGATCTATGTATTGTTTTTGTAGAGATGGGGTCTCGCTATGTCACTTGGACTGGAGTGCAGTGGCATAATCATTGCTCACTGTAACCTTGAACTCCTGGCTCAAAAGATCCTCCCACCTCACTCTCATGAGTAGCTAGGAGTACAAGCCCATGCCACCACTCCCAGATAATTTTTGTTGTTGCTGTTTTTGTTGTGATAGGGTCTTGCTATGCCACCCAGTTTGGTCTCAAGCTCCTAGCCTGAGACAATCATCCCACCTTGGCCTCCTGAGTCACTGTGATTACAAGTGTGAGCCACCACACCCTGTCTAACGTGTATTTCAAATCACCTAGGCATCATGTTAAAATGAGGTTCTCGTTCAGTAGGTCTGGGGCGGGACCCGAGATTCTAAATTTCTAACAAGCTCTCAGGTGACACTGATAATGCACATCTGAGGACCGAACTTTGAGCAAAAAGCATTACAATATAGATCAGAGAGAGAGAGAGGAGGTTAATTATATCCCTATTACTTCATTTGATTTTCATGGAAATGGTGGAATGGATGAGGGGGGACCTTTATAACCCTTTCATAGATTAAAAAAAATTAAAAGGAGAAATCCACTATTTTCTCAATAGTATGGCAAGTACTAAGGCCTGGATTCATTTATTCACATGTAGGACCTCAACTCAACATCTTAACCCTCTGTGTTGTCTCCTACCCTTAGATGCTGACCATGGCTAGGGCTCTTCTGCCTCTGGAGACAGAGTTGGCATCTACCCAGTGACCACCCAAACCCCACATTGGACACACTGACTGCCATGACATACCTTTATCCTCTGTGATTGTCCTATCCTGACCTTCACAGGTGTGGTGAAGATCACTGGGTTGAGGACCACAGGGAGCCAAATAAGAATGGAGTATGGAGGATACTAGAGCACTTAGAGCCTCTGGGTCTCAACTAGCCCTCTGAGTACCTGTCATCTCCATCCTTCCACTGTGTCTCTGAACCAGTGACCTACAGACAACAAGCCACTTTGCCTAGGGAATGGAAGAGAACTGCACTTGGTAGACACCTACAATGTGTAGGACATCACACAGATGTTTTCCCTGAGTTATTGCATTCCAAAGTTATATTATGCTTTATACATGCATTCATTCATTCAGCACTAGTTAAGGACCAGTTGTGTTCTAAGCTCTGAATAGAGATAAACATAAGACTTACTTCTTTCCTTCAAGGGATGCTTAGAAAGAGTGACACACCAAAAGGTCACCCAGCTAGGAAGTGCTACCGTGAGCACAGGAAACCATCTTCTTCAATCCTAAACCCATCATTTTCTCCAACCCCCAAAACCCTTTAGACCAGCAGCCTTCATCGTCTGCAAAATTTGCTAGCAATGCAGAGATTATGATTCAGTAGGTCTGTGAGAGACCCTATCATTGATATTTTTACCGTCACACCAAGGGATTTTGATTCAAGCAAACATCAGATCATACTTTGAGGAAAATGGCCTTAGACCAACTATAGAAGTCAGGTGGAAGCACTGCCCATCTTAGGCCACCCTGAGAACTGCTTGGGGTAGAGAGAGCAGATATCCTCCCACCTTGGAGAGACTGAGTCGGTCGGAAAGAAGAGTGCAGTGATGCATCCAGTCAAATCTGGAAACAGTATAATAAGTGTTATGTCGAGGCCAGGAATGCAGCCCTGCTAGAATGCTGTGGGACTGGCAGGGTGTGTGTGTGTGAGTGGGGCAACTCGAGAGTCCCACCCCCAAGCTCACATCACATCATGTTATTATGCCCAGTGTTCCTCCATGCTGGTGTGCTACCATGTGATTATCACTTTGTAGTTCTCAGTCCCACAATCTTAAGGGATGGGTCACTGGGGTCCTTATGGGGGCAGATGCCCTCAGTAAACACACTCCCCAAGTAACTGCACAGCTGGGATAACCCCAAGCAACTGGACCCTGTAGGCAATCACCTGGAGTCACCAATTTGGACACAGAAGGGAGGCACACCATCCCCATCTTGGCAGAAGAGCTGAGCCCAGATGAGCTGGGAGCAACTGAGATGGCAGAAAAAGCACTGGGCTGAGATACAGTCCCAGGCTTCAGAACTAATCATTGCCTGCAGAAGCCTCAGCACATCATGTTACCTTTCTGGGTGATAGTGTCTTCATGAGGAAGATCCTTTTCAGTTCTGATTTTCTGAGTCCTTTGTTTTATTAACGGATAAAGGCACCTGCTTGGCTCAAAATGGAAAGCCTGAGACCCACACCTGGCTCTTTTGTCATTACACCCTTCAGATGGAAGACTGGTTCATTCCTGTCCCCAGAAGACGTCTGAGTCTCTCCCATCCTGATCCCCTCCGCTCTCCTCTCATCTTTGTAGAGCTATTAGGATATCTTACAGAATCAAGACTTGACTCAGAAAGGGAAAGGAAATGAACATATTCTAACAGCAAGAGTTGGTAGCCCTTATTTCTAAGACACTGCCACTAACCTGAGTCAGTACTATTACCTTACAGGTTTTGTGTCTTTCTGCTTTAATTATCAAATTCTAGAAGAGGGAGAATCTCTTTGGCCCAGGTGGAGTGGGATGCCTACTTCTGGTTAGGTCAGGTACAGCCGGGTGGACAGGGTCACTAAACAGAAATATGACCATTTAGACATCACTGCGTGTTAGAGGCAGTCCTCAGAAAAGGAGACTGCCAAGTCAGGGCCAAGCACAGTGATGACTCCTGGGCAACCTGAACCTTTCTTTTCCTTCCAACTCATCCTTTACTACTGATGCTCTGTCCTTTCTTGGGCTTACCTGTAAAACTCTGAGACCTGGGCTCCCACAGGAAGCAAAACTCACAGCTTTGCCTTGTCCCAGAACAGCACTGAGCACTCTGATTTTGATCCTCCGTAAAGCACACGATGACAGCCTCTTCCTCGGGTTATGTTATTCACTCTGCCTACAGAGGACAGCCCTCACTCAGAACACATGAAATCTGGAACTGGGCAGAACACTGATTATGACCCATCTTCGCAGAATAGTCAGCCCACTGACATCTTCCAGGAATCCTAAGTAAATCTTTAGGAACTATTTATTATACTGCAGAAGTCTGTGCTGGATGCTGGGGATAAAGATAAGTCCACATGTACATAAGCTCTGCTTCTAAGACAGCCATACAGGAGAGAGATTAGAAAATAGATAGCAACATAACTAAACCATTCCCTCATGCTTTCAGGAGCCAAGCACAGATAGCAATGGAGGAATTTGAGGAAAGTATAGAGGGTAGATAAGCATTTCTAGGGAAGGTGACACCTACCTAAATTGTGTGTTTTTCATAAAGAGTAGAGATCAGCTAGGAGAAAAAAGAAGGTGAAAGATAATTCCAGACAGGAGAAACAGTATGGGAAAAGGCACAGAGGCATCCAACAATATAGCAAAGGAGAGAAAAAGAGAAGCTCATCTATGTGAGGTGAGTGGAATGCAAGAAGCACAGACACTGGAGAGCCAGGCAGAGTCTAGACCATGTTAGGCTGAGCCAACCAGGTCGAGCCTGTGGAGGAGGGTGGAAGGAGGGAGTGGGAGTGGGAGACAAGGGTGATCACGGTCATCCAGACCGAGAGACATGAAGGCATGCGGCAAGGCACCGGCTGAGTAAAGACCTACGAGACAAGAAGAAGCCAGCTATGCGAAAACCAAAGAAAGGAGTACTCAAAGGCAGAGAAATTAAAAATGTGGCATCTCCAAGAAGGAAAGATGCCTGGAGGAATAGAAAGGGGGCTGGGGATGGCTGATGAAAGCAAGAGTCATGAGGTCTGAGGAGACAAGCCCTGAGATCTACCGCATTGGCTGAGGAGGCACTGGGCTGGGATTCTCTTCACAGGAAGGACTTGGGAGCATTCTGAGCAATTTACATGATCTTATTAGCATTCATTTTTATTTTTTTAATTTTTTGAGTCAGAATCTCACTCTGTCACCCAGGCTGGAGTGCAGTGGCATTCTTACGGCTACTCCAGCATACCCACTGGGTTCCACCAATTCTTCTGCCTCAGCCTTCCAAGTAGCTGAAACTACAAGTGCGTGCTACCGCACCTGGTTAATTTTTTTTAATTTATTTTATTGCAGAGACGAGGTCTTGCCAAGTTGCCTGGGCTGGTCTCGAACCCCCTCGCTCAGGCAATCCACTCACCTCGGCCTCCCAAAATGCTGGGATGACAGGCTGAGCCACGGACCCCAGCCAGCATCCATTTTTAAAGATTATCTTCCTTATTGTGTGGGCAGTGGACCAAAGGGAAGCAATAATGCAAGCAGAAAGAGCAGATAGCAATTTGTTGACATATTCCAGGCAGCAATGATCTGGATGGTGACCAAGGGGAAGACTGAAGTGGGCATGCTGGAAAGAAGATCCGGAGGTAGAATACACAGAAATAGCTGAGGGCTTTTACCTAAGGGGTAGTGAGGGAAGGAGAGCAACCTCACTCCTTGGTAAGTGCAACTCAATATACAGTGTACAGTAGTGCCATTGACTGAGACAGGTAGTCTGGCAGAAGAGCAAGGCTCAGTTTTGGGGGTAGGTATAGGTAATATGGAAATCAAGAGCTCTCTTTTGAATGCATTATGCTGGAGATGCATTTTAAGTCTCTAAGAGGAGATGTCAGGTAGCAGATGGTTGAGTACCATTAGCATAGAGATGGCATTTGAAGACATAGAGCTGGATATGATTACCTAAACAGAGAGTGAGGCAGAGGAGAAAAAGAGATTCAGGACCAAATTTTGTGACCCTCCAACATTTCAAAACAGAAAAGGAAAGGAGAAAATAGAGTAGGACTCACCTATGAGAGAATGTGGTTTCAGGGAAGCCAAAAGTAGGGGTAGAGTTGTGGGGCAGAAACATATTTGAAGAAGAAAAGCTGTGGATGACTGTATCTGATGTTGCAGATTTTACCTGTAGGGCAGGTAAAATGAGAACTGAGAAAACAGTCCATTGAATTTACATTCCAAGCCTCTAAGGCCATGACTGGCATGTAACAGAGGCTCAATAAATATAAGCTGAATCAATCAACTGAAAGATCTGGTGCAGGAATGACAAATATAAAACATTTTTGGCTTCCAGGTTACCACAATTATCTTAAAAAAAAATCCAGACTCAGCCTCAGAATCCTTTAGTGCACAGCTCCAGCCAGGCACTATCCAGTAATTGGAACTGTCATGCAAATTTAATCTATTTGCAATTCCTGGTATAGACTGAACTATCAGGAGAGGACTTTATATCAGAGTTGTTCAACAATGGAGCCTCATTAGGGCAGTTTCAGGGGAACCACAAACCATCTGCCAAGGGTCTTGCAGAGGGAATTCCTGATTAGAACGGAGACTGAACCAGGTGATCACTAAGGCCCCTTGGAGAGTCCGTGTTTCAGATGGTGGTTCTCCCCAACATGCAGCTGTTCAAAGCACAAAGAGAAGAATCCAACCCAGTCTAAGGTTAATACATGCAAATGAAATCTTTCCTAAAACTTTCTCCTATGCATTTCTTCTCCTTCTTATCTTTATTTGCCTCCTGAAATGCCTTATCTTCAAAGGCATGATTCTGTTCTAAATCTCTGTCTATGAACACAATTACCATTTATGCTTCTTCCATAAGGTAAAAATGAATCATGAGATGCAAGACATGAACTTACGTACCCACCCAGCCACAGGCAGACTGTCTTCATCTCTAAATGATGCACTCTTTCACATAAAATAAAAGCAGACGGTTTTATTCTTTAGTCCAAAGTACTTAACATTACGGAGAAACATCTGCTGCAGACAAATCTTGGGTCTTTGGAGGCTTAATACTTTGAAATGTATTCCTCTTCGCCACCTGGAGGCTTATGAGTCCATTTGTGGACTTTTCCACCTAATGCTGCCTTGCAAGTTAATGGGTGGTGGGTTCATAAACATGCTCTCTGTTAAGGCTCCCAAAACCATTGCAATGGAAAGGGCAGAGAATTAACCACCAGGAGCCTCCCAATATCCTCTATCTCCTCTCACTTTTATTCACTGCTTCAACAAACATGTACTGCTTACCAGATTCTATGCTATTTTCGAGAATACAATCTAGAGGTGTAAGATTTAGTCTCTTTTTCCACCAGGGGCTCATGCATGGGCTTCAGACATTGTACATATCCCTCTGAAATGATGTGCAAAATGTTGTGTATGCATTTACCTCTAGAGAGAGGTCTATAATTTTCATCAGATTCAGAATCCAAAAAATGTAGGTATCAATGGGAATCTAAGGTCAGTTTTGACACCTCCCATTTCATCATCCTTGTCGTGATACAAACCAATTACCCGAAAATTGTCCTGGATTCCTCTACATGATTTTCTTCTCTCCACCTGCCCCCTGAGTCCAAGCTTCCTTCATCACGTTAGAAAACTGAAAACAGATCCCCACCGTCTCCCCTTGGTGTCTCTGCCATCCTCCCATCTGCTTTCCACACTGCAGCCAGCACATGTTTTCAGACCTCTTATCTGATCATTTCAGCCTCTTGCTTAAAACCTTTTAATGACTTCCCACTGCTTGAGCATAAATGACAAACCATAAACTTTCATATGAGCATTTGCAATCACAGCCACACATCACTCTCTCCAATTCTCTTCGCTCTGCGAACTCTAGCCTCATTCAACTTCTTTCACATCTTCAAATTATCCATTATCTCTCCTAACACTGGACTTGGGCACATTCTGTGATCTTCACCTGAATGGCTTCTTCACTTTCCCTTCACCAAATTCTATTATAAAGATCACTTGCACTGGCCACTTCCCCTGACCTCCCTGACTAGGTCAAACACCTTATTGTCAAACTTCATAGTTCCATGAAGTTCTCCATACTCTGCCAAACTTAGAATCATGCAGGCTTTGTATGATCCATTGATTAGTATATATCCCTCAGCAAACCTGAGTATTTGCCATTGTACTCCAGGGCTTTGTAGAATACTGGGCACATAGAAGGCAAGAAATTGATTAATACTCAGTGAATGAACAAACGAATAAATAAACAATATGGCAGATGTAACAATAAAAGAAAGCTTTAATTACTGCCAAGGAGGCTGGGCTCGGTGGCTCAGCCTGTAATCCTGCGCCTTTGGGAGGCTGAGGTGAGTAGATTGCCTGAGCCCGTGGGTTCGAGACCCGCCTGGGCAGGCGAGACCTCATCTCTACAATAAATAAAAAAATTAGCCAGGCGTGGTAGCACGTGCCTGTAGTTCCAGTTACTTGGAAGGCTGAGGCGGAGGGATCGCTGGAGCCCAGCAGGTAGAGGCTGCAGTGGCCGGGAGTGGCCACTGCACTCCAGTCTGGGCGACAGTGAGACTCCAACTCAAAAAAAAAAAAAAAAAAAAATTGCCAAGGCACAAAAGAAGGGAACATCTCCTTAGGAGGTCATGAGGGCAGGGACCCAGGGACCATGCTTTCTTCATCCTCGGTATCTAGTTCAGAGCTATGGTGCATGTAAGTAACATGCATTGACTGAATGCATGAAATAGCCTTGGAGAATGAGGGAGGCTTTCACAGGACTTAGCATTTGACATAAATCATAAAGATAAACTGAAAAGGTTCAGATAAAAGGAAGAAAGAGGCAAACAAAGGGTGTTTCAAGCAGAAGAAAAGGCAAGTATAAGGGCATGAAGCCACAGACAAGGAGAAAAAAGAGGTTAAGTGAAGTAGACACAGAGATATGCTTCTGGGATCCTTGTTTCCCCAACTGCTGGCTGTGTTGTGGGCAAATACCTCCAGCTGTCAGCTTTTTAAGGGGCACCCTGGGCTATAGAAAGCCAACTTATTCAAGGGCACACTATCCAAGGAGCAGCCTACACTCCACAACTGCCAACAAGGGACAATTTTGGCAGCCTTTTTTGCTCCAGAGTTCCCAGTGGGGTCAACAGAGACCACCACAGGTGCTGTATCACCACAGTGTAAGTGTTCCCTGTATCCTCCCTCTTACAGGTACTAATCTCACCTGAACACTGTACTCTCTAGCTGAGTCTCCTCCTCAGGGAACCAGGCTGTGAATCTGGGTGGGGCCATAAGACTTGGTTTATGCAGAGGAACAAACTAGAAAGGTAGTTGGCAGTGAGAGAGTGAGAGCCCTCCAATGCTGTGCCAAGAGGTAATAAACTTATCCTGCAGGCAGTGAGAGACAAGGCAGGCCTACTAAGCAGAGGGTGCTGAGTTTAGCATCCTGTATTGGAAAGAGCTCTCTGGCTGCTGTGAGGCGATTATGTTAGAAGGAGGCAGACAGACCCGCTGGGAGGGGTAATGTGAGTTCCAAGCTGGAGAAGTGATGGCTCATCAAGGGGAAAGGTGGTGTTGAGTAATTTAGGAGGAAAAAACAATAGCCTTTCATGACACATTGACTATGGGGAAAGAGTCAGAACTGAGTGGATAATGACACCAGGGGAGTATGTTCTAGGTTGGTAGGGAGAACTCTACTGACTTGGGTTAAAAATAGAAGCCTGGAGCCGGGCTCGGTGGCTCAGCCTGTAATCCCGTGCCTTGGGAGGCTGAGGCGAGGGGATTGCCTGAGCCCGCGGGTTCGAGACCCGCCTGGGCAGCGAGACCTCATCTCTACAATAAGTCAAAAAATCAGCCGGGCGTGGTAGCGCATGCCTGTAATTCCGGCTACTCGGAAGGCTGAGGCGGAAGGATCGCCGGAGCCCAGCAGGTCGAGGCTGCGGTGGCCGGGAGCAGCCACTGCACTCCAGTCTGGGCGACAGAGTGAGACTCCAACTCAAAAAAAAAAAAAAAAATAGAAGCCTGGAAAAGGAGTTCTTTCTCCTAAGGCCTTTTTCAAGACATTCCCAGGTAGAGGAGACATCAAAGATTTTGGAATGGTCCTACAGCATTAAAATAATAAACCAGCGAAGGCTTATACAAGAAGAGTTGTCACCAAAGTTTTTATTTGTTCATAAGCTAAGATCTTGGGACTTTCTGCCTGATATAATGTCACCAAGCTTGCTAAAGAACATTCTTCTGCAGAACAGACAGAGCTTCAAATAAAGGAGCAAAGGTTTGATCTGCAAGAAAGAAAGTCAAACTATTAATGCAAGGTAAAGAAGAACCTGGCAGGAGTATCACTCATTCAATAAGTATTCATTGAGCACCTTGTATGTACCAACTACTACACTAGGAGCCAAGAATGCAATGATGCACCCTGCAGATCCATGTCAGAAAGCAAGCACAAGTCTGGGGAAATTTAACATAAATAAATTATGTCTTGCTGGGTCCAGCATGGCCCTCTACATCTGTTTGGTTCAGATGTCCTCCTATTACTGTTACTCTGAACCAGTTTTTTCCTCGGTTCATGTTTTTTTCCTCTCATTTATAACAGCATAATAGAAAGAGCAAACCAACCCTCATCTGACCCCTTACTGATCACGTGAGCTTGAGTACCTTACACATTCATTCAACAGGGAAAATTATACCCATCTTTCAGGGTACACTTGAAATTGCACTAAGATACTGGGTATAATAGCTAGTATATCATATCAACCTTGATTTATATGACATATCATAGCAACATATCATCAACCTTGATTTTGTGTGAATTCAACTATACCAAATGAAGGTGAGGAGTTGAAAGAAATAATAAAGATGTGCCTAGGGCTGGCCACACAATTTCTGAAGCTCAGAGAAAATTAAAATCGAGAGATCCCTAGTTCAAAAATAATTAATTATTTCAAGCTGGTGACAGCAGAGCACTGGACCAAGCACAGGGTCTTCCTGAGCATGGAGCCCTTTGACACTGCACAGACGACACATCCAGGAAGTTGGCCCTGAACTTCTCATTCCCATCTCTCAGTGGTTCTTGGTACCCTTGCATAGCAAATATGGTGAACAAGTTATGAAGAATATGATTCTAGTGTAAAAATATACATCTTGTTTATTTGATTTCTGTTTACCTTGGTCAATAGCCAGAAGTTATCTTCTTCCTTTGTGTTCATTAAACCAAATATGCTGTCTTTTGATTTAAGGGATTTCCAAGGGTGCTTTTTACTCTGTTTTTCCTTTATACACTAGCTTCCGAAAGCCTGCATGAGATGAGAGTCCACAATAGCTGTCCTTTCTCCCGGGCCTTCGAAAGCAGGGGCCAACCTGCCTGAGTCTGGACCACATGCTTTATATCCAGAAGGTCATTTAATCCACGTGACAACCCTGCAGGGTAAATATCAGGATCCTCATTTTCTAGAGGAGGAAAAAATGGAGACTCAGAGCAGAAAGGAATTTGCTCAAAGTTACCCAGCAAAGAAACGACATATCTGGAATTTAAATGTGGATGTTTCAATCCCAAGGTCCACACGCATTTAATGATGTCTTAATAAATGTTTGCTCCTTCCAACTCTCTGCAAATCTTGCCCCAACCCTTTGGAATGAAGAATTGTTTGGTGAGTGGGAAACTTGCTTTTCTGCATCCTGGGATCAGAGAATGGTTCACCAACTCAGTCTGGGCACGTAAGGCCGGAGGCAGAGCAACAGGAGAGCCTGGAAGTCTGACCTGTGCTTTCAGTGTTGTGATTGCCACATGGTGAAAACTCGGGGCTGACATCACTAGTCTCCAGCCTCCCAAGCATGAGCCCATGTGGAGAGCTGTTATAAAAGGAAAAGAAATAAAGGTCAGTTTAGAGTGAGTGATAGGTATAATTAATGTTACTGACAATGAAAAGCTCAGTTGCTGAGAGACAAATGAGTCAGCAGCGAGTCTGATGTTGAAACTGCATGCTGTCTTGTTGCTCAAATACTTACCTATTTGGGAAAAAAAGCAATTTCCTGATCAATGCATACAAAATGCTAGGTTGAGAACATCACGTAAAAAGGCAGGAGAAAAAGCAATCTGTCTGTGATGTTTCCAGTGCGCACGCGAGCACACACACATACACACACACACAGTCTTCTCTTAGTATTAAGGCCTTTCATAACAAGGACCCCGGTTTCCCTTTCTATAATTGCCCTTAGTAGTCCCTTTCCTAGATATCCAAATCCTATTCCATCACTCCAGAAAGCAGCTCTACCCAGACATGAAGCCCGCCCTGGTATCGGACTCAGAAATGCAGGTAATGAAAGGGTATGACCTGTTTGTCAAATGGTGGGAAATTCTATGTGTTCCCTAATTTTAGTTGGGAATGCCCTCATCCACCTCTCCACCTGGCACGCGTGTCCTCTCCATATTGAGTGAATCACTCTCTTCTCCAGGTTCCCTGAGAGCTTAGTTCATACATCTATTATTGGGCTCACCGTGATGCATTGCATTACATGTCTTTGATAATAATATCAATAATAACCTAATAATATCAGACACTGCCGGGCTCGGTGGCTCAGCCTGTAATCCCATGCCTCTGGGAGGCTGAGGTGAGTGGATTGCCTGAGCCCGCGGGTTCGAGACCCGCCTAGGCAGCGAGACCTCATCTCTACAATAAAATCAAAAAATCAGCCGGGCATGGTAGCGCATGCCTGTAATTCCGGCTACTTGGAAGGCTGAGGCGGAAGGATTGCCAGAGCCCAGCAGGTCGAGGCTGCGGTGGCCGGGAGCGGCCACTGCACTCCAGTCTGGGCGACAGAGTGAGCCTCCAACTCAAAAAAAAAAAAAAAAAATCAGACACTGAGTGAATAGATGGGAGTGTCCTCCCACTAAACCATGGGATTCATGAGATTAACATCTTTATATTGCTCATCTTTGCACCTCCCTCTGTGCTTGGCATATTGTTTTGAACAAAATATGTGTGCAATAAATATTAACTAGATGTATTTGCCTCCATCAAGATGCTTTAATGATCACAAATTTGTCACATTCTACATGGCATTTGGTGCCTCTTGGAAACAGAGGCAAGCTGATTATTTGATAACACAAAGATCTCACCAGAAGGCAGGAGGGGTGTGAGGGAGAATATGTTCTGGACTAACACAGACGCTGCTGTGTTGAATTAATAATTAAAAATTGTGTGGGCTGTGTAACTGATAGAGCAACAAACGTGAAAGGACAACACAATGGTCTATTTCCTCTTGATAAAGAATCACTTGGCCCATTTTGGTGAAGTAGAGTCATTAGTCTTGGCCATAGAAAATTAATGTTAATAATAATAATAACAACTACCTCTTCTTGGTGATTTACCAGGTGCCAGGTGCTTGCTAAGCTCTTTTGAATATTATATTAAATTCTCCCAACAGTCCCATGAAGAAGAAAGTATTATTATTATTTCCACCCTGTATCCCCATTTTGAAGATTCAGCTTCAGAGACACAGTACTGCCTGAAGTTGGAGAGTCAGTAGATGGAAAACTGGATTTAAATCCAGGTCTGTTGCTCCCAAAGCCCATGCTCTAAACTAGTCTGCTCTGTAATGTAAAATAAGGAGATTGGGTGAGGTTGTTCACTGAATTATAAAGGAGGTCGTCTATTAAATAGATTCCAGTCTCCTTATTTTACAAATAATAAAACCGAGATCCAGAAAGATGAAGATCTCATGGCTGAAATGGACTTTAAAATTTATCTAGTCAAACATTCCTATGTCCAACTGCTGACAAAGTCTGCTCTTTTATTGATAAACTTGTTAAGATATAATTCATATATCCTATAATTCACCCAATTAAAGTCACAATTCAATTGTTTTCTTTTAAAAAAACCTCACAGCTGGGCTCGGTGGCTCAGCCTGTAATCCCGCGCCTTTGGGAGGCTGAGGTGAGTGGATTGCCTGAGCCAGCGGGTTCGAGACCCTCCTGGGCAGCGAGACCTTATCTCTACAGTAAATCAAAAAATCAGCCGGGCATGGTAGCGCATGCCTGTAATTCTGGTTACTCAGAAGGCTGAGGCGGAAGGATCGCCGGGGCCCAGCAGGTCGAGGCTGCGGTGGCCGGGAGCGGCCACTGCACTCCAGTCTGGGCAACAGAGTGAGACTCAAACTCAAAAAAAAAAAAAAAAACCTCACAGAGTCATGTGCTGATCAATACTATTTAATTTTAGAACACTAATAAGAAATTCCATATCCATTTGCAGTGGACCATATTCTAGCCCCAACTCCGCCTCAAGCAAACACTATTCTGTCTCTATGAATTTACCTATTCCAGATATTTCGTATAAATGAAATCATACAAATTGTGGCCTTCTGTGACTAGTTTATTCACTTAGCATAACATATACTTTTGAAAATCTTAAGATCGTCTCAATATATGGCAGCAACTTAGTGGCAGCAAAAAGGATTAGTTGGTGCGTATTTCCGTGGATAATCTCTACCCCTTAAGCTACACCAAAATAAACATAAAAATCTAAGAACAGCATGTTTGATATTTGTTATATATAGGTTGATTCACGTCCCCTCTAAAACTCATATGTTGAGGTTCTCATTTCAATATCTCAGAATGTGAGCTCATTTGAAAATACAGTCTTTACAGAGGTAATCGAGTCAAAATGAGATCATTAGAGCGGGCTCTAACCTCATGTGACTGGCGTCCCCACACACACCAGAAGAATGCCATGTGAAGACTGGATTTATGCCAGTACAAGCAAAGCAACTATCCGAAGTTAGAAGAGAAGCCTAGGACAGATCCTTCTCTCAGACAAAACTAGTCTGCTTGATTTTGGACCTCTGTCCTCCACAACAGAGTGAGAATAAGTTCCTATTGTTTAAATCACCCAGTTTGTGGTACTTTATTATGGCAGCCCTTTAAAGCTAATACAATATTTAAATACAGCTTCTCCACAGCTTCCTAGTCATCTTTTCTTTGACAAGTACATTGCCAACTTTAGGCTCCTCCTCAACCAAATTCTAAAAATCAACATTTATTTAAAGCCAATCCGTGAGATTCACCTAAGCCTAGCCTTCTTCCAGAGCTCCCTATTTCAGGCAATGGCACCATTATCAAAAAAAAAAAAATGTGCAAGCCAGAATTCTAGAATCATCATTGACTTCTTCATGTTCACCCTCTCCTCAACACACACACACAACACACACACACACACACACACACACACACACACGTTTTTAGGCTAAGGGACTTAAGAGGATTCTATCAGGGCTATGAGGACAAATAATTCCAATATGCTAAAAATGTTCCAGACCATTGATACTTAAACCTGCAAATTCCTTCTTGAAGCCAGCAAAATATTATTAGAACCTGAAGAAACAACAAAAAAGAAAATCACAAAATCTCGATAAAGAATCTCTATGCAAACTCTAATTAAGATACTAAGCTGCACAATCCATGACTGTTTAAGAGAATAATATAGCATAGCCAAGTGTAAGTGAGTTCAGGAATGCAAGTCCACTTTCTTTTACTCTACTGGCCCAGAATATTATCATATGAGAAACATGATTTGCCTGTTAAAACACTGCATCACACATTACCCCATAACCTAATCTACTCTTGATATTTCTACATTTTTTCATGGTTTTCCAGAAATCTTTACAAGTCCTTTGGCACTGGGCACTATGCTTTCCCCTTTTAAAAATATACTAATGGCTTTGCCAAACTTTAGTCTATTGAAATGTCTGTCTACACAGAGTCTCTTGCCAATATAAATGCAGAAAAAAATACTCACTGCTAACATATAATGGAGGCAACCAATTGTGTCATAGTAAAAAACAACCTTTCCCACATAAGAATTTGAATTTAAGAGCCAAAAATCCATTTCCTGGAAAAATGTTTCTGAAAAAATTATGTTAGGCTTGAAACTTAACCCAACTCAATATGCTGCTATAATTATTACTGTGTAACAAAACACCCCAGAACAAAATAAAACAAAAAATTAGTCTTTCGCAGTCCTGAGGGTTGACTGTGCTATGCTAGTGGGTTCTTCTGTCGGGTCTCTCATATGGTAAAATTTGGTAGGCAATTGAGCTAAACAGACTTAAAGACTTTCCTGGGCTGTCGACCCAAGATGATTCATTCACATGGCTGGCAGCTGATGCGGGCTGTTGGCTGGGAAAGGCCATTGACCAGAGCAACCTGGGATAGTCAACATTGTCAGAGAGACTCAGGAACTTTAACCAGCATAACAGTCAATGGCTGGCTGAGATGGCCCCACTATCACCTGCATTATATTCCCTATATATATATTATTTAAGGCCACCATTGGAAGGCCTTAAAACTCATGGAAGGATCCTATAACATTTAGAAGTCTTCTCAGTCCTGTGCAGAAACCTCAAGAACCACATTCTGGTGTCATTGGAGGCTGCCAAGCACTTGGCTTTGAGTTGGGCAAGCCTGGGCTCCCAACTGATTAGATCTGGCAACTTTCTAAACATTTTCTGTAAAACGTAGACAGTGGTATTCACCTCTCAAAATTGTAGTGAGGCTGAAGAAGGATAAAATGCGTAAAGTACTCTGTACACTACTTGGTATATGATGGGAGGTGAAAGAGTGGCAATTATTAGCATTACCATTAATATCATCATAATTGCTTTGCTGGGAAAAGAAAGCCTATCTCTGAAGAAGCAGAAATGATTTTTTTACATGTTGAGCATGGATAGCCTAACATACCATACTCTGCCCCTCTTTTATTTTGCTATGAGTTCTATTTGCATATAAAGGGGCAAATGATAAAACTCAGTTTACATTAGCTCATTTTTTTGTCTGAACATACTTTTATTCTATATTTAGCAGTTCCTGTCCCCTCCCTCTATAGATAAGGCTCAAGGGCCAGAGCTCCATGCTTTCTGCTTGAATAAGGGCTTTTCCTGGAGTCCTTAAGGAACCCACTTTGGACAGGTGCTAAGTGTCTAGAACGGGGACCTGTCCACCTTAGTTTCTGGCTACTTGGGGCTTTCACACACCCACTCTGTCTCTTCCCTGGAATTCTTGTCTGCTACATATTTGCTTGAAGAAGACATGTAAATAAGGCAGTATATCAAGAGACAGTATTTTAATCAGTGTGCCAAGTTTCACTTGTTCCAGGTGGCCAGAGAAGGGCACTATTAGTAGAATTTACAAGTGCTATGACTCCCTGGAAGACTGGATACTTAGACTGTGTTTAAAGGAGGTATACAACTGGGAGTGGGTCAGCCCATATGTAATAGCCCTTGATGAAATAAATGGGATACAGTGTAGATACTGCAGAAAGACAGTGTGGAGTGGTGTGAAGGGTGGGCATGGGGTAGATAGCTGCTGGTAAATTGCAATTATGGCCCAGTATTCCCTCACCCTATATCCACTCTCTTTGCTATAGATTGCAGTGCCCTCCCACTCTAAGTTGGCCTGGACATGCTCACATGATGAAGACCGATGCACAGGAGAGAAAAGCCCAAAGCTCAAGGCCATTTCAAGATATCACTTGTGAGAGATCTGCTAATAACCCACTGGCTAACGTAAGAGACAAAGTTAAGTCCACTCTCAAAAGCCCAGGGAGAAAAGTAGCAGGAATAAAACAGCCCCTAAAAGCCAGTAGGTGTACGCACAACGACACAGAGAGGAAGGAAACCAAGGCCAGGACAGCCCCTGTAGCCTACCAGTCCCTGTCTTCCTGTCAAGCCAACTTCCACCCCCTTGCACAATAGAAACTGAGGAGATGGTATGGTGGAGGACGCCCATGACCTGTTGGGAGTACCAGTTCTCCTGTCTCATTCATTGTGACTTAAATAGATCACTGCATTCTTCTTGTCCGCCTCCATTTTTCCTCAGTGGTCAAGAGGTGAGTGTGCAAATTCTTACTCTAAACTCATCCCATTCTTTTAAAGAGTTCAGTGAAAACAAGACACTCAACAAAGAATTTTAGTAGCTCTCTGTGGCCTCCTAATAAATCCCAGATTCTTTGGTGAGATGATCTGAGCACTTTCTCACCCCCAAGTTATTTATATTCTGCTTTGTATTGGGGCTATTCCTGCAGGAATCTTATCTTGACAATTCAATTGCGAGCTTCTTCGGGGTAGGGATTGGAAGTTAGCCAGCATTTATCAGAGAATCTTATAAATACATAATGCATATTTTTACTCTGCTAAGATAAAATATTAAATGACTCTAAGATTTTGCAAATGTAATCATCTCTATAGTGAAAAGAGGGCTGGACATAGAGACAGAAGATCCAGTTCTAGGTACTGATGGCTTCTTGCCTCTTGGTGATGTTGGGACCATCATTTGTTTTCCCCAGTACCAATGCTCTTAGCTGGCAGATAGAAGTGATAATATCAACTTCCTTGGTTATTATAAAAATAAAATTGCAAACAGAGAGGAAAAAGTTGCAGTATAACCTAGAAAGAAATATCATGAGAATTATTTTTCAAGCCAGAGCCTTTGAAGGACTTAAAGCTGTCACATTCGGACTGTGATAATATAGAGTTTTAGGGTTTTATTCCCCTACTAAAGTCAGTCAAATAAATGATTTTTTCCAAAAATAAGTTTGTCACAATTTTACTTTAACAAAGTATAGGTCTTGAAACTATAAATAACATCACTGAGTAGATGAGATAGATAAATAAATAGGCTTTGTTAGAAGTAAAAAAATAGGAGGTAATGAGGCATTATTATACCTATTCTACAGCAAGGCCACTGTAAACAATGGAGACCAAGTGGTTTGCACAAGCTAGCAAATTATGAACCAAATAGTATATTAAACATCTCAAGAGGAAAAAAAGTGTCTATATAACACACACACACACACACACACACACACACACACACACACACACACGGGGAGAGAGAGAGAGATTGATTTAGTTACAGAGCATGGGAACAATCTTTGACTGCTTCAGGCTGTCAAGATATGGATCTCCCAAGGAATAGTGTTGAAGTGAAGGGATCTTTCACGAAGGGCAAAACCAGCCAAGAATTTCTCATGTGAAAATTGATCAGTAATCAACACCATTGCATAAATAAAGATTTTTGTCTTCTTCTTTTACAAAATTGAGCTCATCAACCGTCTATACCCATCACTCCACTGGAGACACAAAGTTCAGTGATAGAGAGACTCTCTGTCTCACCAAGTGAGACTTTCATTGCTTTGCAGAGAGCTTGCAAGGACTGAGAAAAGAAAAGCAGGGTGACTGGATGCAGAGAGGAGCTCTACCTTCTACCTCCAGGCTTTTCCCCATTCAAGTTTTGCAGGTTATCTTGTTGGAAGCAGTTCTATTTGCTCTTACAACCTCCTCCTAACTGTCCTTGAGATGCCTGCCAAAAAAGGGAGTGGCCCTAAATAACCCAGTCAATGTTCTTAATGGCCATTCAATTTAAAACTCCAACTATAACTACAACCCTGGCCAGGGTAGCCTTGCAGTTCTTGGTAACAATCAGCCTTGCCAGGAAGCAAAAACGGTGACTGTCTTAACAGCAACAAGCGTGAGGTTTGAGCAGGCCCTTTGGTGAAGAAACATTGCCCTTTTACCCAAGTCTGCCTGAAATACTTTCATTCAGTGCTTATAACTTCAGTATGGATTCCTTTGAGAATGCCCCCCAAAATATCCCCAGGGGGAGAAGATGCCCATGGGACTATGTTAAAGCATCCTTGGAGGCCATCTGATCAGTCAACCCAATTTGCAAATAAGAAGGCAGAATTTCAAAGAGGCGAGGGAACTTGCTCTAGATCATCCAGCAAGGTAGCAGCAGAGTAAACACAGAAACAAGTTCTCCCCACCCCTAATCCAGCCCACTTCCCACAGGTCTACACTCAACTCTCAGTTGCTTTAGTAACAGCCCAGCAAGGATTGTTGAATCTCATGAGCCACCTCCCTGGGTTGACACTGGAGGGAAAGAGATGAGTAAAAAGTGACCTCCACCCGTAGTGTTCTCTCAGTCCAGACCAAGAGATGCATAAAACAAAGATATGTGTCATCCAGTGGAAAGAATGCTTCTGTGGAGGCTTGCACAAGTTTCTTGGGGAGAATTGAAGAGGGAGACTCACTCTGGGAGACAGGGTGAAGAGGCCCCTGTGCAAACATGATGATTGAGCTGACTCTTAAGGATGAAATGTGACATGACAAAAAAATAAAGGAACGTATGCAACATTCAATGTCACATTCAGAGAACCCTGAGAAGGTTCTAGAGTGCATATAGCCCAACTCTTGAGAACAGAATGATGAGAAATGCTAGAAAATGAGCCCGAACTAGGTCTTGGATGGCCTTGTACATCATAATAAAGGACACGAATTTTAACCTAGTAGGCAAAGGAGAAATATATTCATTTGCTAAGTCTTCCATAACAAAGTACCGGAGACTGGGTGACACGAAGGACACAAGTTTCCTGTCTCACAGTTCTGGAAGCTGAAAGTCTGAGATCAAAGCGTCAGTAGTGTTGCTTCCCTCTGAGGACTGTAAGGAGGAGTCTGTGAGGAAGAACCTTTCCCATGCCTCTCTCCTAGTTTCTGGTGATTTGTCGGCAGCTACCTTAACCTCTGCACTCATCTTCACATGTATTCTCCCCATGTGCATGTCTGTGTTCGGATTTCCCTTTTATATACAGACACCAGTCATATGGATTAGTGCCCATCCTAATGACCTCCTTCTAATTTGGTTACCTCTGTAAAGATCCTATCTCCAAATAAAGTCATATTCAGAGGCACTGAGGGGTAATACTCCAACACATCTTTTTGCAAGGACCCAATTCGATCCGTAACAAAATGTCTCTGAAGAGCCACAAGCAGAAGAGAGAATCTATTAGATATGCATACAAGACTGGCCATATTGGATACAATAAGGGAGATGGATTGGAAAGGAGTGTCTGGAGGTAGAAAGTCCATTTGTAGTCTTCAGGTAAAAGTATAAGATCTAAATTCTCAGCAGTAGTAGTGAAATATAGAGGACCAATTTACTGCTGGAGATAAGAAAGGAGGAGGGATCCAAGGGGGTCTCTGAAGTGTTCAGCTTGAATAAGTGGGAAGAATGGTGACACCATCTACTGAAAAAGAAATTGCAAGAAAAACAACAGATTTTAGATAAGGGAGACTAATTTTAGTCTCACACTTCTTAAGTTAAATTGTCTACATGCACCCAAGTGAAAATATTGAATAGGCAGTTGGAAATACAAGAAAGAGTAGATTTTTCTTTTTTTTTCCTTTTGAGTCAGAGTCTCACTCTGTTGCCCAGGCTAGAGTGCAGTGGCACACTCATGGTCACCACAGCCTCAACTTGCTGGGCTCTAGTGATCCTTCTGCCTCGGCCTTCCAAGTAGCTGGAACCACAGGCATGCACCACCATGCCCGGCTGATTCTTGGATTTATTATAGAGACGAGGTCTCACCGTGTTGCACAGGCCGTTCTCAAAACCCTGATCTCAGATAATCCTCTTGCCTCTGCCTATCCAAGTGTTGGGATTGTAGGTATGAATCACCACACCCAGCCAAGAGTGGGGTCTTCTTGCCACAACTATTTCAGAGGACCTACTAAGTAAATGGCAGTTGTCTGGGAGTTTGAGACACAAATATGATTTACAGCAAATGTTCTTGGCTGTATAACGAATGTCTGTTTTCTTCTTCCTTAATGACAAATCCTTGATCTTGTTCAAATGCTGATTTCCCCATGCACTCAAGGAAGATGGCTCCAGTCTGAGCCCAAGGATTGAATGTCAATCCATTCAAGACAATAGAAGCAACTCTGTTTCCTTTGCCAAGGTTTGATTTAGACATGGCCATATGATGCAGCCCTTGACAAGGAGGCACAAGGGGGAAACCCATTAGAGGTTTCTAAAAAAGGCTTTCCTCCCTGATACAAAGAAATAGATAAGAAGAAACTTATCTTCTTCTTGACATACTTGTGTAAGGATATGAAGACTGGCATTGCAGCGGTCGCTTTGATACCATGAGGTGTCAAGTAGTGGATGACTGCCAGTAGGCTGCCAATGACTAAGAGCGGCAATGAGCACACATGGGTCCCCACTGACAACTTGCACCATTGGATCAACTAACTTGGAGCCACCTTTCTTCTAACTTCTTCTTATGCTAGATAATAAAATTATATCAATGTGTAAATTACTTTCATTTAGACACTATAATGCTTTAGAGCTAAAGAATTCTCATTAATACATGATTATGACACACTGTCTCCTTAAAAGGAACTACAACAAATACATGTACACATATGTGATCAGAGACTACATGAATAAAATGTGATGGGTTGTAGCAGAGATAAAGAGGATGATCTGAGCAGTCTGATTAGACAGCAAATGAAACATTTCATTCTAGTTGTGAAGATCCAGAAATTTTTATTATATAATATTCAATAAAATTTCAGTAACATTTGCTTTGTGTTTATTAGGGTTTTATACACACAATATCTCAAACATTCCTACAACTATCCCACAGGTGCTGCTACTATTAGTAGTCTATAGACGAAGAAACTGAGGTCACAGAGTAGCCAGAGTGGCAGAACCAAGACCCCGTCCATGTCTCTTCAACCTCAAGGACACCTCATCTCTGTGCTGCAGACTGCATCCAATCTTGTTCTTCCAAGTGAACTGAGAACAAGTGGAGGTTAAGAAATGGACTTTTCATTGCTTAGTAATATTTTCAGCACTAGCATAGAGTTCCTCACATCTTAAGGTTGAATGAAAGAGAAAGGGAGGAAAGGGGGAAGAGAGGAAGGGAGAAAGGAAGGAGAGAGGAGGGAGAAAGGAAAGAGTAGGAAAGGAGAGGAAACAGAGGAAAAGAAGTGAGAAAGAAAAATTAACCCAGAGACTCATTAACTTATGAACCTGATAAAATCTCAAGTGAACATTTGATTTAGCCCTCAGATTTCAGAGGGTTCAGGTATCACTAGGCCTACTCTAAAGCCTTAAATCAGGAATTAGTACTTAAGAAAATATTTGCATTCCATATTTTTCTTTAGCCATTCTCTTAACCTATTCTTCTTGCTCTTTTCCTTTTCTGTCCTTTTATTTCCAATGTTTAAACATCAAAAAGTTATTTTTTAGCTTACCTTCAATTCTTTCTCCTTTGCATCCACTCTCTCTCCTTCTCTTCCTTTTCCCACTCTCAGCTTCCTTCTGGGTGATATCCACTTATCCCCTGGAATGCCACTCTCCCTGTGGGGTACAGTAAAGTCACAAAGTGTGCTTTATGCACTGAATTAACATACTGGCTACAAAGACATCCTTGAAAAGATTGAGTTAGTTGCAGCCACTTTTTACTATTTAGGAGGATTTCATGACCACCAAGTTGAGTTAGAAAATACAATGGCTCCCATGTCATCCCCTGTCCCTTGCCCAGTGACTAATCCATCATGGTCCTCATTTTCATTTGACACTAGAACCAACGTAAGATCCTTCTCTTCACAACTCCTTGAGTAGCCGCTAATAGCAGCCAATATGGCCTACATGATGAAATATATTTGCCGTTCTGGACCCAGAGTCTGTAGTAGGCTGAAGCTATAGGAGTCGGCAATTGAGTTGAAATGGTACAAGGGACTGTTTTTGTAACATGAGTATTTGTTCAATTATTGATTCCACAAATTTTTATTAAATATATCTCTATATGCTGAACACTGTTATCAACAAGACACAGTTCCCTCTAGAAACATGTGGGCTAGTTATCAAGGTGGGTAAATTAGAAAATCATCACAATCCTGGATTGAGATTGTAGATGCTTTGCTACGTGGGCTCAAGAAGCACAGAGTAGGTGTCACAAATCCGGTCTTGGGGAACTGAGATGTGAATAGTGTACTCCAGGGTTGGGCAATACAGCACCCCAGCTTGTGTCCCTGCGCCAGTCCATTGTGTAGGCATGGGCCGAGTGCTTTGTTCACCTCTGTCTGCTGCTGTTGCTGACCTGCTATCACCTTAGTGTCTCCTTCTGCCCATTTGACACTCGTTTCATTGTACTGTGCTCCCCTCCTGTTGCAGCTGCTCATTTGATAATTCATTCCCTCAGCTGATCATTCTAAAATACTGACTGAGTTTTTGTTAGGCGTCAGATACTGTGCTGGACACTGGGGGTCTCTTGTTGAACAAGTCAAGGTCTCTACACACGTGGTGCTTATGTTTTACTAAGAAGAGACAACTGATAAATCAACAAGAAAAATATCAGGTCGTTATGAGTTCTGGGGTGTAAGTAAAACAGAGCAATGTAGTAGAAAGCAACCGCCCTATTTTTAGTAGACAGGAGAAAGCTGACATTTTAGGAGAGACCTGAATGATGAGAAGGAGCTAGACATGCACATGTTCTGAGAAGATTGCTGCAAGCAATGAAAACAACAAATGTGAGGGTCTTGAGTCTTTCCCGTGAGCCTTCTGTGTTCAGTTTTAAAGTTGCATTGCCTTTTTGACCACTTGCCCTCAATCACAGACTTCAGGATACCCAGCAATTCTGAGAACAGTACCATGGTCACCTGGCTCCTCTGTAATGAATTATTCATCATATGACCACTTTAATAATAGTACGATGACTAACAAAGTAACATTAGCCATGGGTGCCTTAGTCACATGACCCTACCTTTCTAACAACACCCTTAATTAACTCTGGATCTTAGTCTTAGTTACTCCCCTATTTAGTGGGTGAGAAACTTAATATTTTCCTGGAGTTTTGGGTTAAAGAGAAGAAGCTAGAATCCTGCTCTTTTTTGTTCTCTAGGAAGACCATTCCACCAAAATAACAAGCCCACACTGTCTTCATTGCTCATATCCAAACTCCTCTGAATGTTAGCCAATGATCAGAGTCATATTTTAATGGAGAAACACTAATTATCTCAGGTTCTCCTGTGGAAACAAGCATAGGAGACGCTATCAGCATTTTTAACCCTATATCTTCTTTTTACTCACTAGGCAAGGCTTCTATCCTCCCTGTGGTCCATGGTGCCCCATCTCAAATCATGGATGGTGGAGCATGTTTCAGGCCTGAGTTTTTCTGCACATGTTATCTGGTTGTGTTCTACAAGACATCAATAGGTGCTCTGTGCCAAAAATAAAGAAAGTAAAACAGAAGTTTCTGATGTTCGCTATATGTTACACACATACTTCTTTTCTTCTAGAGAAGCCAGATCCTCTAATACACTAATGTGTTAATACATGTAAAATACTGTGAATGATATCTGACACACAGTAAGTGATCATTAAATGTTAGCTATTTTATCAGTCAGTATAGGGTAGGTTATGCTTCTGTAACAAACAATCTCAAAACCTCCGTGGTTTAGGACCACAAAGAGTTATTTATTCATCCTATATGTGCATCACATGTTGGTGGTGGGGTGGGGAGTCATCTTTATTCAGGGAAGGCCACCAGTTATAGATACAGGAAGAAAAGATGCACAGAAGATGTGAACACCTGAAATTCCACATGTCACTACTCACATTTCACTGACCCAAGCAGTCAAATGTCTTCATCCAACTTCAATAGCAGGGAAAGTGTACTCTTTCAATATGACCAGGAAGGGAGGAAGATTGGGTATGGGTAGGTGACAGTAAAGCTCATGTCAGCAATCATTTATATATGCATTTTTATCGTTATTTTTATTCTTATCCCTACCAATACTAATATTAATATCTCTAAGAATCAAAAAAGTATTTTCAAAATTATTCAGCCAAAGAACCATTCTCTCTTAGAACACTGATGGATAAGGAGCTCGGCTTAGATAATACTCTTCTCTAAATCACTCAGAATAACTCCCACTCCACCCCTCCCACACTTTGCTTACAGTGTCTCACCTGCTTTGCCCTGAATTTGTATCCTCTGAATTGGAAGCCATCTAGTCTCTCCTCTTGGGTCTTTGCCCACCAACTCAGTTTTCAGCCTTGACTTTTCTGTACCTCAGCACTCATGCCGCCCTCTGGCCCCACTCCCGTTTCCTCTCAGCACCTCCCACCCCACATATACACCTCCACCTTGGCAAGCCCTGTCTCCTACTTCAATCAAAGAAAAAAGAGAGAAATGTGGACAATCAGCCAGCAGCAAGGTATTTGGTTGCTACGTACACTGATTGATGATCACACAAGCAGAATCCAGTGTATCTTCAAAAATGCATCAGCTTCCAGCAATTTCCTGGAATAATAATTTGGTCTCCATGGAGTAGGGGAATTGAGAGTTTGTTTCCCTCATTTCTCCCTTTGCAATTGCCTATTCTAGATGGAGAAGTTGGTTGAAATTACTGTAGCGGCACGATGCTGGCCCACTTAAAACTTCTATTATGAAACCTAGTTGCATAAGCTATGAGAGCAAATAAGTTATATTCTCAGGACCAAATTCTAGTGAATCAGCTCATTTTAGCTTCACATCTTCATCTGTCTCTGAAGTGGCTTATTTAAATTTTAATAGAAAACGTTCAATGTGGGGCTCAAATGGAGGGAATGGAAATAACACTGTTTATGCCCAAGATAAAATTGTGTCAGGAGCAGAAAAAAAAAAAAAGAGGAAAATAGGATGTTAATTTCTTGAAAACAAACCTCCTATGTCCCACTTCGAAAAAACTGGACAAAGCAATATAAAGTCTATTGTACTGAACAAAAGCAGCAATGGAACATTTGGAGACTCACTGTCCCTTTTTGTTTGGTTCTTTAAAAAAATCATTCAAAAAGGAAAAGTTTCCTTTGGGAAAAGTGATAAAAGCTTGCAAAATAAGGTTTCGCTACTGTTAGGGGACTAGTGCAGAAGGAAAAGAAAAAAGAGACCACATGGGGGTAGTGGAAAGGTCTTTCATGGGCTTGGAAATAAAGATTTAGGCTCAAACACTGACTTTGCCACTTATTAGCTATGTGACCTTACATAAGTCAGTTATTACCAGAGTATAGGTTATTATCTCTAATGAAGATAAGAGTAACAGCTCCTGCATGGTGTTGTCCTGAGGAGGAAACAACGTAAGTAATCCCTTGTCTGGCTTGGCCTCCTGCAGGGTACCATTTCTCAGTGACCTTCACACACTCCAGACAAGGAGTTCACCATACAGGGTCCACAGGCCAAATCTGGACTACACCCTGTTTAAAGAAAGTTTCATGGAACACAACCATGCCCATTTATTTACTGTTGTCTATGGCCGCTTTCTCACTACAGTGGTAGCATTGAGTAGCTGCAAGAGACCATATGGTCGACAAAGCCTAAAGCCTTTATTCCCTGGCCTTTACTAAAAATATTACCAACCCTCGTACCAAACAGTTGTAAAATTTGGGAGCCATCTCAAGCAAACTGGTGTCCCACAACCGATTGGTCACAACCTCCCATGGATTCTATCTCCAAAATATCTCGAGTCTTTATGTCTCCCTCCATCTCCACAGCTACCACCAGATCCAGGCTGCTATTGTCTACACTGTAAGAAGAATTTCAGAAGCCACTTTGGCTCTTCTTTCTTATCCATCTCATCACATACACACACACACACAACCTGTTTTTCAAATAGCAGCAGTTTGAATGGGTTGTTAAAAATGCAAATCATGTCAATTCCCTGCTTAGAATCACTCAGAAGATTCTGTTTCTTTTTGGATGAAAAGCAGAAACAAAGAACTGAATATGACATGTCCTCGTTCATAAGCGGACCCTGAGCATTTACCATAATACTATAAGAAAGAGATTGGCAGTAGCCAGAAACTGCTGCGGCGAGTGGGGACATAACATCAATAAGGATACCTGATCTCAAGCCAGGCGAAGTGGGGACCCAATGAGGCCCAACCTTTATCTGTACGATGACCACTTGTATACCTAATCCTGAATTGTATCCTACATCTTTAAAAGAAAAAAAGAGAGAAAAATCCTGACTGAGATCTTGTAGAATCAGGTACCCACCTCCTCACCTTCTTTGCCTTAACCGACCCTCCCCTAACACTGGGTGGGTCTCACCAGCCTTCTTTCTGCTTATCTACTGAAGGAGGCTCCTTCTTGCTCCAAGCCCTAAACATAGGATGATTTCTGCTCCGGGAGCAGACTTCTCACGGCCTCCATCCTCTTCACCTGGACTACTCCCATTAATCTTCAGGACACAGAATAAGTGTCACCTGCTCAAGGACAATGGTCCTGTCCTGACTCTTCAGTTCCCTATCTCACTCTAGAACATGTAAAAACTCCCTAATTTATACTCCCAGGGTACTCATAATTATAAACAAATGTTTTATTTTGTGTTTGTTTTTGCTTGCCTAACACCTTCTTGAAGAATGGAAGCTTTGAAGGCCTGGGTAAGGCCAGACCCATGACCACTTCTGTATCTCCAGAGCATAGCATACCCCCTTTACATATAGCAGTATAGCTTAGTGGTTGAGGGTGGACATCACCACTGGGCTGCCTGAATTAAAAGCCCTTCACTCCTTACCAGCTGTGTGACCAAACCATTTAACTTCTTTGCACTTCACTCTATGTATATGTAAAATGGGAATAATTATGTCTAGTATATCATAGGGTGTTATGAGAATGAGATTATTTAATATATGGAAAACATTTAGAACAGTTCGAGCATATGTTAAATGCTACATGAGCGTTTACTTTTCTAATTAGAGGAGGTTATCAGTAACAATGGAATAGAGGAATGATTAATGTTTCCCCCTCCTTCTCCAAGGGATCATGTTTTCAGAGTGTGCTGTTTAACCTGAAGTGCATATCCATGCTCCAATAGCACTAGGCTTCTTGGCTTTCCTCCAAAACCACCTGCATTTCACTCCTTCTTTGCTTTTGCACATTCTATTCTCTCTTATCCCCAGTTTCTCTAGTGAATTCTAGGAATCCATTACAACTCTACGAATGCACATTTACCCTAATGTCAACTGATTCCCCTGCACCCTTCTACTCTTCCAGAACAACCTAAAGAAATTGACTTCCTCTCTACTGACTATAATTTGATAGATGGATAGATAGATAGATGATAGAGAGAGAGAGGAGAGAGAGAGAGATGATAGACAGCTAGATAGCTCTTTTTCATAGCTGATAAATACCATTATTCCAAAATGCTTTAAGTCAGTTGTATCTGCACAAGGTGATCCAAATTGTTACCACTTCAACGTTCCCCAAACACGGTGTTTGCACCTTTAGTATAACGCTCATGTTATTTTATTCCAAAGTTTTTAGTAACCCACTCCTATCTTCAGAAAAGTATTATCTATGAGAGGCAAAGGTCCACATCTTACTCACCTTGGAATAGCCTGAATGCTATGTCCTCTCCTTTACATGCAGTAGGCACTTGGAAAATGCTTATTAATTTACTACCAGTAATTGAATTCATTTCTGTGTCATCAGCATCAAGTGCAACTCAGTATAGTTCTGAACAATGGTTGTGGAATTGTGCCAAAATAAAAACGTGTATTTGTTGTTGGCTTCTTGCTTCCTGAAAATAAACTTGAAGGACCAGCATGAATACAACTCAGTGCAAGAGGGATGAGAATTTGACGTTTCCTGAGACAGAAGGAAAGGCAGGAAGTCTGTTACTGAGTGTGGAGACCTGCTGTGGAAACAGCAGATCATGCCATTGGGAGAGGGCGGAGGGATTTTCAGCACCCTTGAAAGATCAGATTGAAACTCAGGTATTTTGGCATCTTAAGGCTTGCCCTCAGTGAGATTTAACTATACATCTCAAGGCTCTCCATTGGACTATTGTTTTCTTCTTTGTAAGCAATATAGTCCCACTGGCATCCTGCATGCTTACATTGAGACCCACCATGCATGTAGCTAAGTGCTGAAGATGCATAAATGTTGGATAGTCTTGTCTGCCAAGGAGCTCCTAGACTAAAGGTGGAAAAGAGAGTGGTCGAGAAAGATCTGGAAGCCACAGACTCACAAAAAAAGAAGTCATTGTGCATTGGAAGTTATTTGTATCTATTATTGGGTAAAAATAATACATTGCAAAAATGTGTTGAATATGCTATTGTTTATTTATAAGTATTTTTATAAGAAGTCACATTATAAGAATATATATGTATATGTGGATCTGCATCAAAATTTTAACAGAGTGACTCAGGTGAGTTGAAATTGGGGCTTTCTGTGGGAAAAAAACTTTCTGTAGTGTTTGATTTTTTTTAACAAGTCTGACTCTTTTAAATTTTATTTTTTTATAGACCAATAACAACCCAGGAAATTTACCATGGCATACAAAAGCTACCCCCAATAAAAAGCCCTGGACCAGATGGCTTTCCAGCAGAATTCCACAAAACATACAAGAAAGAGCTGATACCAATCCTATTGAAAGTATTCCAGGCAATTGAGAAGGATGGGATTCTCCCCAAATCATTTTAAGAAGCTCACATCACACTGATACCCAAACCGGGAAAAGAGCCAACAAAAAAAGAGAACTAAAGTACAATATTCCTTATGAACATAGATGCAAAAATTCTCAGCAAGATTCTAGCAAGTCGAATCCAAAAACATATCTCAAAAATCATCTACCACGACCAAGTAGGCTTCATCCCCAGGATGCAGGGCTCGTTCAACATTCGCAAGACCATAAATGTAGTTAAACACATCAACAGATGTAAAAACAAGAACCACATGATTATATCACCAGATGCAGAAAAAGTTTTTGATAAAATCCAGCATCCCTTCTTAATAAAAACCCTCAAACACCTAGGTATAGAAGGAACATGCCTCAAAATAGTAAGTGCCATTTACAATAAAACCACAGTTAACATATTACTAAATGGACAGAAACTGGAAACCTTTCCCCTGAAAACTGCGACAAGACAAGGCTGCCCACTCTCACCCCTCTTGTTCAACATTGTGGTGGAAGTCCTAGCTTGGGCAATTGGAAAAGAGAAGGAAATCAGGGGTATCCAAATAGGAAAAGAGAAAGTCAAGCTACTCCTCTTTGCTGATAATATGATCTTATACCTTGAAAATCCAAAAGAATCTGTCAAAAGCCTGATTGCACTGATAAAGGATTTTGGCAAAGTCTCAGGGTACAAAATAAATGTGCAAAAGACAATTGCATTCCTATACACCAATAACAAGCAGGCAGAGACCCAAATTAAAAGCATAATCCCATTCACAGTAGCCACATACACACACACACACAAAATGAAATACCTTGGCATCTTCCTAGCCAGAGAAGTGAAAAACCTTTACAATGAGAACTAAAAAAAAAACTGCTCAAAGAATTCCAAGAAGATACAAACAAATGGAAAAATATTCCAGGCTCATAGATAGGAAGAATCAACATTGTTAAGATGTCCATTCTACCAAAGGCAATCTACAGATTCAACGCAATATCCATTAAGTTGCCAACATCATTCTTCTCAGACCTGGAAATGACATTACAGAAATTCATATGGAAATATAAACAACCATGAATGGCCAAAACAATCCTTAGCAAAAGAAACAAAGCAGGAGGTATCACACTTCCAGACTTCAAATTTTACTATAAGGCTACAGTAATCAAAACAGTCTGGTATTGGTACAAGAACAGGCACATAGACCAATGTAACAGGATAGAGATCCGGAAGCAAAGCCTCAATTTCTCAGCTAACTCATCTTTGACAAAGCATCCAACAACAACCCCTGGGAAGAGGAGAACCTATTCAGTAAAGGGTGCTGGAAAAACTGGCTGATCACATGTAGAAGATTGAAACAGGACTCCTACCTATCACCATACTCAAAAATTAACTCTAAATCAATCAAAGACCTAAACATAAAACCTCAAACTATAAGAATCTTAGAAAATGCAGAAGACACCATTATGGAAATTAGAACTGGCAACCATTTCCTATTCAGAACACTAAATGCCCATACCTTAAGAAATAAGATAGACAATTGGAACCTCATCAAACTAATGAGCTTCTGCAAAACAAAAGAAACCATCGAAAGAGCAGGGAGACAGCCCACAGAATGGGAAAAAATATTTGCCAACTGTATATCTGACAAAGGCCTAACATCTAGGATCTACAAGGAACACAAACACACCAAAAGGAAAAAAACAGACAGCCCCATTAAAAAGTGTCATGTCAAAAGACATGAATAGATACTTCTCAAAAGATATATGGGCAGCCAACAGACACATGAAAAAGTGCTCAGCCTCACTCATCATCAGAGAATTTCAAATCAAAACCACATCGAGATACCACATAACTCCAGTAAGAATGACCATCATTAATAAAACAAACAACAACAGATGCTGGTGAGGATGCGGAGAGAAAGGAACGCTTCTACACTGCTGGTAGGAATGCAAACTAGCGCAACCTCTTTGGAAGACAGTGTGGCAATTTCTGGAAGAACTAGAAATTGACCTTCCATATGACCCAGCAATTCCACTATTGGGAATATACCCGGAAGAACTCAAATCATTCTACAAAAAAGATACCTGCACACGTATGTTTGTTGCAGCTCTATTCACAATAGCAAAAACATGGAACCAACCATGTTGCCCATCGAAGCTGGACTAGATTTTAAAAATGTGGTACATAAACACAACGAAATATTATGCAGCCATAAAGAAGGACAAACATATGGCCTTTGTAGCAACTTGGATGAATTTAGAGTTGATCATACTCAGTGATCTATCACAGAAACCAAGAACAGAGTACCATATGTTCTCACTCATAAGCAGATCTTGAACAATTATCGTAATACTATATTAAAGGGATTGGCAGTAGTGGGAAACTGTCAGAGATGGGATTGGCAGTTGAGGGAAACTGCTAGGAGAGGAAGGGGCATACCTCCTCAACAAGGGTACCTGCATAATCATTGTTTGTATACCTAACCCTGAATTTTACCCCACATCTTTATAATTTAAAAAACTTAAAAAAATTATTTTTAATTGACAGATAAAAGTAGATATATTTATCATGTACAACATGATGTTTTGAAATATATATACATAGTGGAATGTCTAGATCAAGCTAATTAATTTAGGCATTACATGACATGATTGTCATTTTGTGATGAGAACACTTAAAATCTACTTGCTTAGCATTTTTTCAAAAATACGGTGGTTCAGCCTATAATCCCGTGCCTTTGGAAGGCTAAGGTGAGTGGATTGCCTGAGCCCATGGGTTCGAGACCCGCCTGGGCAGTGAGACCTCATCTCTACAATAAATCAAAAAATCAGCCTGTAATTCCAGCTACTTGGAAGGCTGAGGCAGAAGGATCGCCGGAGCCCAGCAGGTCGAGGCTGAGGTGGCCGGGAGCGGCCACTGTACTCTAGTCTGGGCGACAGAGTGAGACTCCAACTCAAAAAATATAATAATAATATTACTAACTACAGTCACCATGTTGGTGGTAGAGTTGTTTTGGATCTTGACTGCATCAGTAGCAACATTCTGCTATGACAGAAAGCAAAGGAGGCCAGATAATCTCTCTGTCCCTTAGTCTCAAGGGTACCAGAACAGCATGTGACCTACACCTGATCAGGTGGATGACTTATAAGAGCAATTTTATAAGAGCAAATAATCTTGCAAGATTATTTGTCAAAGGGGCTGATCAAGAATCCACTGGTGTGGAGGTAAGTGTCAATTTCAGAGATGCTAGATTAGGCACCCTAATCAACTGGGCCTGTGGTAGATGGTGGCTGGGCGTTGCCTCCTGTGGTTCCTGCTTCTTTTCCAAGGCTGTTTCTCCAGCCTTCCCATAAATTCTTTGAGGCTTTTCACTTTGCCTTCCATTTAATTCATTTTCTACTTAAATAAGCCAGAATACGTTTTTGTTGTTTACAAACCTGAAACACTGAGAGGAATATAAGTGCCTAGTGTGTACAACTATCTGTATTTCCATTATCTCTTCAATTGTCAGGACGATCCCTAAATGAGCAGTATTCCAGTATGGAATTACTTTTTCCAGGATTCTAAATCCCAGAAGGACCTAGAAAATAAAGTTGTTCTAGTTAAAAGGACTTTTAAATGATCATTTATTAAATCAGCTTCTAATAACGCATGCATTTGCCGTGACTCACTGTGCGTGGAAATAATGTGATCCAGTGGATAGAAAATATTTGCTGCGTGAAGTCTCAGTGGCATTCTCTTCTCAAGCCATGATGGTTCTAAGTCACTTATAAGATTTGAGAGACATAAAATACTATTTTGAACCATTGTATTATAATTGTGAAAACAGACATCTAATTTCTAAGCCTAAAAAAAAACGACATTTTCTAAAAACCAAAAAAGTTCCCAAGGAACATATGCCAAAAATACTGAAGTTGGATCAAGCTAATTACTCTCTCTATTATTTCACTCTTTCTATGTTGACAAACCTAACTTCAGAAATAGACCTACAACGAAATCCACCAATCACCTTCTGTGTTTCTATTTTCTAACTGAAGAAACTGAGGGTCAGATTGGTTATATAACTTGTGTTTAAGATACTGCACTAATAAATTTGAGCACACATACTCATATTTTCCCTTTGTTTCTCTAAAGAAAATTTTCCAGATTTAACTTTGGTTCACTCTTTCTTCAGGTGTGTTTGTAAAGGGTTTAGAAAAATGCCTAGTATACAGTAAGTAATATATACCTGTTAGTTGTCATATCATCATTATGATAAATCTTTCCTTTAATCTATTCATCAGATTTTAATTTTAATAATTAAATTTTTATCTCCAGAATTATCTTTCATTATTTTTCCAAATCTGTTTGATCATGATTGATAGTCTTTTTTTTTCCTTCCCACTTTTATTCCATCTTTTATTTCTCTAAGCATGGTATTCTCAGATAGAACATCTTTATATCTGATAATCTCAATATGTGAAGAACTCAGGGGTCAAGATCTGTTTACAATTGTTTATGCTGGCTGGCACTCATGAGGGCCTGCTTCCATGTGGGTTTTGTTATTTTTCCTTGGGCGTTTATATTTTGCTGAAATTAACCTGTGAGCGTCCTGAAGGCTCTGAGTTGAAGATGTTGACTCCCCAAGAGAATCTGCAAATGCTATTTCTAGACAACAAGGACTGCTCTCAAACTGAGTTTGTTTAATTTCTTGGCTTGATTTTCCCTGACTCCATGGATGGTGCAAAAGTGACTGTAGATCCACATGAGAGCAGACCTGAACTGGAGCTAACAAATTCTACTGGAGACTAGCATTATCTTTACTTAAACTCTATCCAGAGTCATAGCAGAGACATACATGCTTTTTTTGTTTTAAGCTTTTGGTGTTTTTAGTCTAGCTTTTCACTGAATGTATCAGCCCTTGAGAGTCATCCTTTATGAGGGTTTCTCAAGCCCAGCCTGAGCCCCAGTTCCACCTCCCTCTTGCATGAGCCCCAGTTCCACCTTCATGTACCCAGTATGGTCAATAATCCTCAAGGCTTCAGGTACCTGGTTGTGTCATTTTATGCAGGAGGACTCTGCATGATCATTCACCTCTGGTTTCAGGTCATGGTTTGGAGCTATGATAGTTAGGAAAGTGAGGGCACTTTCTTGTGAGCACAGCAATGCACAGGTAGGTGTGGTTTTCTCGTCAGTGATTCAGCACTTTGAAGCTCCAAAGCACAAAATTTCTCCAGGTCATCTTGTCCACATCATGGCTGGAAAAGGAAGTTTCATGCAGACACCAGGGATGACTCTAATGATAGCACCTGCTCTCCAGGCCACACCAGACCGGGAGAAAGAGAATCAGACACTAACCTTCATCCATCTTGCTCCCAGCTCTTTCAAATGCCCCCCAAGGAGTCCTGCTGGGCCCTAGAAGAGTGTCTCACAGGTGCTCAAATTCACCTTTTACCTTTTTCTCTTGTTTTTTCTGAATAACTTAGCTGCTATTTCTGACCATCAAAGACACCAAAATGGTCACTGTCCCCCCTGCCTACCAAATGATTCTCTCTCTATCCCTTGTGGTACTGTTGCTCCAGAACCCAGGACACTGACTTCAGAACCACGATGCCAAAGCCAAGGGTCAGGGCCCCATCCCACTCACACTCACTGGCTTACCCTTGTGACCAAGGCCACCATCCCAAGGCTATTGGCATCTTTGTTCTCAACTTGCATGCCAGTTATAGAGAGAACACCTTCTTTAAAAAATTTTGTTAGTGAAGGTCAGGGTCAGACACTGATTATCAATAAGCCACACATTCTGAGTGCACCAGGCACTGTGTGATTTCTCTGTATACCTTATCTCATTCACCCCATGGCCATCCTACGAACTCCAACCAGGATATACCAACTGCCCTAAGATGTCTCTCATTTTTTTTTTCAAATGAGCATCTAAATCAGATTATGGTTTAGAAGGCTGGTTATTAGATGTGTGACTTTGGACACACACCTGTCTCACAGGCTCAGTTTTCCTACCCACAAAATGACACTAATTAAAGAGCACAGCTCATAGGTTTGTCATGAGCATCAGATAAGAGGGTCATTATAAAACGTATTGCTCTATTAAAAGTGTCAAATAAATGTTAGGCATATTTATTTGTTTTTTATTATTTTGTACATCAATATAAAAGTTGGTGAACTCAGGACATATTTTGCTTATTGTGTCTTTTTCTTTAAATGGATACTAAAGGTATACTTAGGGTGACACTGTCCACACTAAAAGGGGGGTCCCCTGATCAAAATAATTACAAACTACTGGCTTACTCTACCCACATCTATGCCTACCTCACAGGGTAGTTGTAAGGATCAAAAGAAAATAAAACTGAGTGACCAGAGGACAAGACAGGTTACACCCATCTGAGTCCTTGATGGAAATCAAGGTCATGAGGATCTGAGGCCGTGGGAATTGCAACAAGAGCAGCTCATGTGACAGAGGTGGGGAAAGGCTGTGTCAAATCTCTTCCCATTTCTTTGATTAAGGGTTCAATAGACCAAACCTATCCATAGGTTAAAGTTCTGGAATAGTTGGGAAAGATAATAACACACATAGTCAATATTTCTTAAGCCCAGGATCACACAGTGTATGACAATAAGATAGCTTTCAGGAATCTCTTAAGGTTCCTGAGTTTTAAAATGATATGTATCAAACTAATATACTAGGGAAGAGCAAAGGGAAGTTAAATGAAGGGCACAGACTGAAAGATACATGGGGCAGATTCTATTTATATCTGTATTGACATCTGCATCTATACTTATCTCTCTCTCCACACACACACACACACACACACACACACACACACACACACACCTGCACTTTTATCAAAAGTCCCATCTTTCCTATGCCATTAGGAGTCATCTTCTGCGAACTTGGCAAGCACCACAAGATTCAGAGATGACCCTGAAATATCAAAACACACAACATTAGTTGCTTATTTTCCATCTTGTTCTCCACTCCCACTCTCTCTTCTTGATGCTTGGCTTTTCTATTCCCTGAGACATGGAGTCCTCATTCATACTCATTAAAATATGCTAATGAGAACTCTGCAGAAAGAAAAATAGAAAAGTAAAAAGGGGAAAGAGAAAAAAAGTCAAGGGGGCTTGAATTCTAGCTAATAAGCAATGCAGAGCAAAGTTTAACAAATCCAAAGTCATGCTTTTTGGATATGAGCAATTGTTTATTCACTCAAGATTCTAATCACTCCTTTCTAGTGTCTGTGAGGTCATGGAATACACTTGAATTGGTTTTGAATTCTGGAGACCTATCTGAACATCTATGGGGCAGAAGGCACATGCTGGCTGTATGGAGAAATACAAAGTTCGGAGATTCATCTGCTCTCTCTCATCTATGTCCACTTATGTTACCCTCCAAGGCGCCCATGGACAGTCTTCTTTTCTGATACACGCTGCTTGGCATATAGTAGGTGCTCAAGAAATGTTTGCTTAGTGAATAAATCAATAGGTGTATTTGGATGCCCAAATACAATAAAAGCACAGCACAGTGCCAGGAGGCAGGGAACACCTGCTCCTTTAAAAACAACTCAAATCACCCCCAGTCCAACAGTGTCCATTAGTATGAGGCTCTGTGTTTCCTTCCTGTGAAGCACCCCAGTTTTGAGTTCCTCTTGTCTCATTCATCTTGGTAATTTTTCCTCACCTTAATTCATCACTTCAGTTCTGGCACCTTCCAACTATCGTATACTATTAGCCCGCCTGTTGAAACACCTGTCAATTGATCTGACTTTGCCTCAACATTTATGTCAGACCCTTTGGACAGGATCTGAGGCATGCTTTCAACTTTTCAGAGAGGAACCGCCAACATATAACCGGTTTCACTTTCACTCAGGTCTACCTTTCCACTCTACCCTACTGGTTTATAAATAGGGTATTGACACAGTCAGAGCTATGTAACTTTGGGGAATATTGTCCTAAAAGAAATGGCAGGTAAAGGGAAATTAGCCTGGAAGCAGGAAGTTGAGAAAATATTCAATCATCCAAGTGAGAAGACATGAATGAACTAAGGTGGTCACGAAGAGGGAGAGTAGGAAAGCTATGACATACATTAGAGGAAGTAAACAGTCTGGAAAAGCGATTGGATGAGATTCAGATTCAATGAGCTATGTGGACTGGTGATCTGTGCTGTATCCGCGAAAATGGCCTCCATTGCATCAGAGCTGCCAGAGAAGGTGCCACAGGGATCATGACATGGGATCTGAGTCCTCCGTGACAGGGAGGGAGTGGGATCAGGTGGAAGACGGCACTGGGGGGAACCTGGTGGGAACCACAGAAACAGCCATGGCTCCTTTAGTGTCCTTACCACCAAGACGGATAGAGTAAGAAAAAGTTATTGAGCGCCTGTTATCCTTCTTGGTCCAGCACTCATTTCCCCTCTGCAAACAAGCCCCATCTTTCGTGTGGGAACCAAACCATTAGGCATCGGGAATACTGACTACTTCTTTATCCTGGTCACCAGAGTGAGCAAATAACCTAACTGACGTGAGGATTCTATCCCCTTGACCACAGGGGTGGATTCAAGTGTAAACAATTGTCCTAAAAAGATCTAATTAGATGATTTAAAAAATTGAGATGATCGATTCCAAGGCATTAAAATTAAGAGATTTTTCTCTAGCTGGAATAAATGTACTTTTATTTGTTTCCTTCATATACACATTGAAGTCATCACAGGGATCTTTCTGTTGTAAGTAACAAAAACCCACTGCCAACTAGCTTAAGAGCTTAAGAAAAAAAAATGTTGGTTCTCAGGCGACTTTTCCTTCTACTATATCCTACTGTCTTCATCACCCTTGTAGAGATTTCAGCAGAATTATGTACTAAAGACAGTATATCCCCTCTGAAAAAAAAAGATTTGTTCTGCTAATTATACAACTGTCTTCTTGCCATTTCTGCTGTTACCTCTTTACACAATTTTTAAAGACAGGATATAAGATGATGTGACTTTACATCGCACACATAGACACCCATGCCTTTAAAAAGTGATATTGACTTTTGTCGGGAGCTGTTTTCACAGTCCTCCTTATTTTCCCATGCTAGGATTTTTAAGTTAAAAATTTAGTTTCAATCCGGGCTCGGTGGCTCAACCTGTAATCCCGTGCCTTGGGAGGCTGAGGTGAGTGGATTGCCTGAGCCCGTGGGTTCGAGACCTGCCTGGGCAACTTGGTGAGACCTCATCTCTACAATAAACCAAAAATCAGCCGGATGTGGTAGCGCACGCCTGTAAAAATCCGGCTACTCAGAAGGCTGAGGCAGACGGATTGTCGGAGCCTAGCAGTCTAGGTTGCAGTGGCCGGGAGTGGCCACTGCACTCCAGTCTGGGCGACAGAGTGAGACTCCAACTCAAAAAAAAAAAAAAAAAATTAGTTTCATAATTGGACAGAGCTTAGGGATAAACCAATACCATCCCATTGTAAAACTGAGAAACTGTATCAAGTAAACACCCACATTTTTCTGCATTGAACACACAGCTGTGCTGGATTCCAGAGTTTTTTGTTTTTGTTTTTGTTTTTGTTTTGAGTTGGAGTCTCACTCTGTCGCCCAGACTGGAGTGCAGGGGCCGCCTCCGGCCACCGCAGCCTTGACCTGCTGGGCTTCGGCGATCCTTCCGCCTCAGCCTTCCGAGTAGCCGGAATTACAGGCACGCGCTACCACACCCGGCTGATTTTTTGATTTATTGTAGAGATGAGGTCTCCCTGCCCAGGCGGGTCTCGAACCCGCAGGCTCAGGCAATCCACTCACCTCAGCCTCCCAAAGGCGTGGGATTACAGGCTGAGCCACCGAGCCCAGCTGGATTCCAGAGTTTTTAGAATAACAAGACATAGTCTACAAGTAGATAATTACATTCTAAAATGAACTAAAACTATCTTCCTCAGTTGAGATGCTGGAAGCTTCTTCTGTTAATATCTCCAAGTTGAGTATAAACTGTGTCTGTCTCTGAACATCTTTAATGAGGCATATATATATATATACATATATATATATATATACATATATATATATGTATATATATATATATTTTTTTTTTTTTTTTTTTAAACAGGGTCAACAAAAATCCATTATCAGTGGAGTGGGTTTTTGTAGGACTTTAGGGAAGCGAATTTGGAAACTACTTGGAGTAATTTGAATAGGAATATTAAAGTAAGCCCACATTGCCCTGATTCCTGGTCACACCAGCACAAGGGTGGGAATTGCAGATGCTGGGCACTGCTAAGGCAGGAAGAAGGGAGAAGGGAGGGAGGCATGTGGCAACACACCTGGTACCAAGTACACTATCGGGGGAGAGAGGGCCAGCTAGAAGGCCAAACTTCACCTGCATGCAACCTGCTTATGTAGTAAATCCCCAGTTGTACCCCACAATTCTAAAATAAAAAAATTTTAAAAGCTCACATGTTTAAAATTCTGTGAACCGGAAAACTTATGCTACTAGACTTTTAGGGGAAATCAGCATATCACAAGAACATGTATTGAGCTCAAGGATTATCTCAAAAAATAAAATTCTAGAGAAAAGCCTAGACTCATCACATATATAATCACTCCCATTTTTCTAAGCCTTTTCATTTGCAAAGATTTTGCTCACAGGCTCTTAATTGAGTTAGGAAGAACAGGCACCAGTATATTTATCCCCTTTTGACAGCTGCTGAAATTGAGGAGCAGAGTGGTTAAGCAAATTTCCAAAGGTCAGGCGGCTAATAAATGGGAAGTAGTGACCCAAAGTGCCCTCCTGTCTCTCTGTACAGCAAAAAGGAAGATGGGCTCTGAAGTTAGGGCTTCCCAGACATCGGCCACAACTTCCTGCTATGCTGGCCCAGTTACTTAATCATTTTAACATCCTGCTCTTTCTCAACCCCTATGGTTTCTCTCTCTCCTTGGAAAATTTTTCCTCTAGAGAAATATTTTCATTATTAAAATAGCCCAGCATCACCATCTTTCTTTGACTGCCTTACCTGATAGTTATTCCTTCCCTCGAAAGTTGGGTTATGTGCTCCCTCAAGTGCTTCTGTGGCACTCTATGCCTACATGTTTTCATAGCACTTTTCAGAGTGTACTATAGCTGGGAGTTTAGTTATCTCTATGGAAGTAGAGACATTTGTGAGGCGCAATAGTCTAGTAAAGTTAAAAGCAATGTCTAAGGATGCCTAGTATAGTCTCCTGCAATCATCTCTTACTAACTGTGGGATTCTAGGTAAGTTCACTGACCTTTCCATGCCGCATTCTCATATTCGTAAAAAGGGTGTTTATTAGTTTCTTATGGCTGCTGTAACAAATTAACATAAACTTGGTGGTTTAAAACATCAGAAATGGGCTGGGGGTTGTGATTCAAGCCTGTAATCCCAACACTTTGGGAGGCCAAGGCGAGAGGATTGCCTGAGCTCAGGGGTTCAAGACCAGCCTGGGCAACTTGGTGAGACATCATCTCTACAATAAATCAAAAAATAAGCCAGGCCTGGTAGCACAATCCTATAGTTCCAGCTACTTGGAAGGCTGAGGCAGAAGGATCGTCTGAGCCCAGCAGGTCGAGGCTGAGGTGGTTGGGAGTGTGCCTTTGCACTCCGGTCTGGGTGACAGAGTGAGATTCCCATTCAAAAAATAAAAATAAAAACCATCAGAAATGTATGCCCACACAATTTTGCAGGTCCTAAGTCTGATATCAAGGTGTTGGCAGGGCCGTACTCCCTCTGAAGGTTATAGGAGACAATCTGGTTCTTGTCTCTTCCAGCTTGTTGGCTCTGGGTATTCCTTGACTTGTGGGTGCATCACTCTAATCTCTGCCTCTATGATCACTTTGCTTCCTCCTCTGCTCTGTATGTTTCTTCTTTGTGTTCTTACAAGGACACTTCTTGTATTTAGAGCCCACCTGGATAATTTAAGATTCCCTCATCTAAAGATCCTTAACTTAATTACCTCTGAAAATAAGGTCACATTCCCAAATGTGACCCAAATCTTTCCCAAATAAGGTCACATGCACAAGTTCTGGGGACTGGGATATGAACAAATCTTTTGTGGTGGGGCCAAGATTCAACCTACTACAAGATGTTATACTAATATGCTTAGCTTTTATGTTATTGCAAATATTGAGTGAGACAACACATGCAAATCTCTCAGAACAGCACCTGGCAGAGAATAAATGTTCAATCAGTGATGGTTAGTATTACTGTCATTGTGTTTCATAGTGACTATCACAAAGGCTGGCACATCTATAGTTCTTAATTCTTATTTTGCTACTTAAAAAACTATATATCTTAGGTCAAATTAGTCACCTAGCACACTTTAGATCTATCACTAACAACAAGGGTTTAAACAGGTCAAGCTAGCTAATTTTCGCTGTCACAAGAATATTCAATTAACCTGAATTCTACTCCCCCATGACACATGACTCTTGACAGTGATTCCAGTTGTAGCTCCTTCCCAAAGGAAGATGATCTGCCGCTACCCAAATAACGAATGACTTCATTTGGAATAAAGTTGAAGAGGTCAGTGTATGTGATTATAGACATGAAAAGGCTATGAAAACAACCATCCAGTAACCATCCTGCAAGATTCTAGATGTGGGATGAGCCAAGGTCGGCCAAAACATGACTTGCCCCGGTCATTCCTTGAGCCAGTGACAAAGCGGGGTTCATTCATTCGGATTCATCCCAGTCCTATGCTCACCAGTGTTCTGCCGTGTCTTGTTGACATCATTATATACAAGAATGAGCACTATGACATCATCTATTTGAATAGATGGGAGAAGGCCAAGAACCAATTTATGTGACTTAACAATATCTTACTACTCGGATATGCTTTCAATATTCTATCCCAGTAGACCTGTGTAATGATATAGATAATAGCTTTATAATGCATATTTTGCTGTTATTTATTACAAAGGAGAGCAGTGCAATATATTTCAGACACCTTGTTTGACACCCAAAGTTCTCTACAACTTTTCTTGATAACAAGATCCCCTCTCTTCCTCTTCATATATCTTCCGCTCTAATAAAATGAAATGGGCACTGACTCTGTACCTATTCTATGCTTTCTTCATTTTATATTTTTGTTCAAACTTTTGTTCTTTGTGTCTTAAATACCTTTTCCTTTATTTCTATCCTTCCAAATCCTGCCATCCTCAAAGTCTTTGTTCAAATGCTGTATGGTCCATAACATCTTTTTTGTTTGCCCTCTACTGGAAGTGACATTTTCTGTCTCTCAACCCCCATTTTACATTTTTTACACCTCTCTAGTAGTATCAGTTATTTTACATTTGTATTTATTTATCCTAATTTTATATTCCCCCTCCTTTTAATTTATTAAAGTCACAGAGAAATCTGTAAAATGAAAATTAAACAAATAAACTGGAAACTTCACATGCCCACAGGACTTTTTGAGAGAAGTAAAATTCTGATACCTTGGCCACAGCTAAATGGTCCAGAACGGGAACTGGGCACAAGACTAGCCAATCTCTAGAATGGCCAGAAACTGAGGTGGCAAACAGGGGTGACAGACATGTGCCAGAACTGGTTCACACTGCCTCCCAGGTCGAGCTGTTCAATTTTCAGAATTTGAGTCGAGTGGCATCATGTTGATAACTTGAAATCAACCATAGTGGTTGGGACCTTGGAAATTGGCAAACACTAAGTGTCGGGGTTTCCCCTACTACCACCATCCCCCACCACCCTGGCCCCCGGCCTCTCACAAATAACCTGTTATGTAACATTTACCAACACAACACTGTTGATAACAAACTGAATCTTTTCCCTGGGCAGTTTAGGTTGAAACCTACAGAAAGAGCCTATGGTCCCACAGAAACAAAGACAGAATCAATTAAAAGAGAGAAGGTCGTGAGTAAAAAACATGGACAGAAAAAGGTATGAGGTCACAAACCCACAAGGCTGAGAGACAGGAATAAAAAAGAAGCTAATCAGTAAAGTCAGGCTTAGTATAAGCAGAAGTAAAGAGTAGTGGAGTTGTGATGATTACAAATTTCTGAGATAAGCACCAACAGATGCCTTCGGATGGTGAGTAACCCTGGCTCCTGGAGTTTTGTTGGATCCCATATGACCTTTTCTATTTCCTGCTTATTCCGTGAGGCTAGCTCTGCAATGATTCCTGTCTCTCTCACTTTCCTGTCTCTCCCGAAAGATAAACCCTTATCACAGAGGACTTGCAACCCAGAGAGAAGGACAGAGTGACCACTACACTTTGCAGCTCATAAAGTACATCACGCCCATGGTCATATTTAGTCCTCATGATGACTTTGGCAGGTCACCAACTCTTGTTAACATCAGTCAGCATATGAGATGAGGAAGCTGAGACTCAGAGAATCTGAAAGACTTGCCCAAAGATGTGCAGCTAGAAAAGAGAAGTGAGGTACAAATCCAGGTCCTCTGGCACCAGAATCAGGAGCTCAGTCCACTTTTAGCCTAGGTGAGCTGTAAGGTTCAAATACGATGGGAAATGCTTTGACACTTTGCCTTCCCAGATCACATACCATGAATGACAGCAGAGTTAGTCAATCATCAGAAGAAGCAAAAAGGCCAAGCAGTAGAAAAAAACGAGAGAGAATAGAGATAGAAGTAAAGAGAAAATGTGATTTGGAAGTTTGGATATCATATATAAATAATACAATATATAGATATTCACACACATATATACACACATACTCCATATATGTAATATCATATAGGTGGTATTTAATGTTTATTATGTAGCATCAAACATACCTGGGTTAAGATCTCAGCTTTTCTACTCACTGGTTTTGAGAAATTGAGCAAGTTGCTTACCTCTCTTGAGACTCCATTCATAAAATATACCTTACTTTCTCTGTTATATAAGATTCTGACAAAGTGTGATGAGAAAATGTATGTAAACCACTTGGCACAAAGCTTGCCAGAGTAAGAATTTGATATATTTGATATTTAGTTACTCTTATCTTTAAATGATTAAGAGAATCATTTTAATTAATCTGCTTTTATCCTAAAAAAATCAGATAACTAATGAAAGAACTTCTCTGTATAAATCAAGGGTATTTTATATGTGTGTACTTAAAAACACTGGAAATATACAAGGCTCAAAATTAAATATCTTTAAATAAAACATAAAGCAAAAACAGCTGCTGCTGGAACTCGGTCCCTTGGCAGGTTTGACTTTTGAAAATGACAAAGAGACCAAATTGTGCTTTGATCCCTTAGCTGCATGAGAGGGGGACATCACTGCCTCGCTGACAGCCCAATGGAAGGAAGGATGCAGATGCTTAAACAAAGGAGATTGCATGCTGGACACACAGCTTTCTGGGACCCTCAGCCATCAGGGAATTCTGCAGCTGCATCACAGTGTTGCTGAATTTCCTTTCCTTTCATGTTCTGAAATAGCAATCACCACAAAGAAGACACCCTAAAGGGTGCCATAAATGCAAAAAGAGCACATTCCTTACGCTGACCTAGGATAACACTCCCTGCCATAGGCAGAGAAATAATCTACCTTCCTAGAAACCTGGTTATGTGGTCCTATCACTTCCTAATAAAGCCTCTGTTCTAATACATTATGGACCAAGACTAACTCCACCAGGCGCTGAGTTTCTCATGCTTCGCCCTAGACATTAGACCCAGGATTTCTGTTGGGGTATCTATTTGAAGATAATTCAAATATAATTCTTCTTAAATATAATTTTAAAGTTAGTAAAACAAAACCAAAGTAAACACAAAAAAACAGAGCCAAGAACTAAACCAACAATCACAATGACCGCCTTTTGCATATGTGCTTTCCAGTAGGTTTACAGAGTTAAAATTAGAGTATCTACATGATTTTGCAATGCAAATTTTCAGAAGCTGGCTCATTATGTGAAACAAGGGAGGTGATTTGTAGAGTGTCCATCCTGCCCCCAGCCAGGATACCAGAAAGGACCAAATCAATTTCTTTGTGGAAATGATGTTGGGTTGAAGTGCTTCTCTTCATATGAGTGGAAATATTCCAGGATGAGACACAGCCCCATAGCACTTTCTTTCTCCTATCCAATGTTCCTGATGCATGAATTGATTTCTGTTTTTGACCACATTTCAATATCTTCTGACTTGTCTGCCACACCTAGCGTCCACTCTGCCCAAAACATTCTCCCCTACCCTCCACTTACCCAGTTAGCATATTGACTCCAATTGACCACCCAGATCTCATATTACACATCCTCCTGCTAGGAAAGCTTTGCTGAATCTGATCCAACCCACCACCCTAGACTTAGGAAGCTGTATAGAACACTGCAGTTGCCTTTGCTTGGCATGAATAACACTATTTTAATCTTGGCTTTCATGGCAATCTCTTTCCCAATGGAAAGAGACATCCAGAAGGGAAGTTAAGGTCCAGGAAACTTGGCTTATGCCAGCACCCTCAGACACATGTGGACCATTGTAGTATTTGATCAGCAGTTGCTTAGACCCGAGAGCAATGTGGGAACAGTGAGATCCAGGGATGAAGATGGGGCTCCAGAGATTACAGACATACCTGCCTGAATACTCCTTTCCCAGAGATCTGTATAGTCTCCCAGACTGGAGCTGCTAAAAGGCTCACACCTGAGGAAAAGGATCTTTCACCACTCAGAGAAATGCAGTCATGATCCAACAGCCCAAGGTTTAGTGAAGGCGATGGGTCAACATTAGTTCCCACTGTCAGACACAATTCCAAAAAGGAGTGGGTAAAGGAGGTGACTGGAATCCCCACTGGGGACTCTCTGAGGAACTCCTAGACCCTCGAACTGTCAAGATGGAACAAGAATACGTGTGACCAAGGAAGGAAAGAGTGGTCAGCCCCAGTGCTGCAGATCATATCCCTGCATCCAGAGAGAGACCAGAGGGAACACAGGGAGATGGTCTGAAGGGCTGAGGCTGTCTGAGGAAGAGGAGCTTAGAGTTTCCCCCTCAAGGCTAGGAATTCTCTAGTTTATCTGTGCACTCTTATTTCCTCCACAAGCAGGATCCAGAACAAGAGCTGGCCAGTAGAAAGCGCTGGATGAACCTTTGTTGGATAGATAGATGGATGGACGGACAGATGAACAGACAAATGGACAGACAGATGGATAAGTGAGTAAATTGCCACTACAGGATTACTGAGAGATAGTTGTGTGTCAAGATATAGTACAAAAGCACGATCACTTGGGCAGTCCATCTGCTCAACCAGGACAGATGGAGGAGCAAAGCAGAGGCGGACCAGCTCCCCGGAGCCACAGTCCCAGAGGAGGCAGCTGAGTGGGTCCACGAAGGAAAGCCTTGCTGATCAGGACTCTATTCTTCAGCCAAGTCCTGCTTCTTGACCAGGAACCACACATGAGGGATGGCTCAAGGATGGGATCCAGCATCCATCTGTGCAAATGAGGAATTCTTGGGATTTTAGGATTCTGAAGGACGTCAGGAGTCCTGAGAGGGACTTTCCTAGTTCCAAATTATTTCATTAGTTCAGATCTCTCTCTCTCTCTCTCTACATGAATGTGTGTGTGTATGTGTGTGTGTGTGTGTGTGTGTGTATATATATATATATATATATATATATATATATGAATATAGTCATATACATATGAAGTCAGCCCTCTGTATTGGATTCAACAATCACAGATGAAAAATATTTGGAAAAAATTACAAATAACAATACAACAATAAAAATAACACAAATTTAAAAACAATATATTTTTTAAAGTTGTTATTTTAAAGATGTGGGGTACAATTCAGGGTTAAGTATACAAATATTCATTATGTAGGTACCCTTGTTGATGAGGTGTGACCCCCCCGGGGGGGGCAGAATCTCACTACTGCCAATTCCACCCCACTCCCCAACCCTGGCAATTTCCCACTACTGATAGTCCTTTTCTTATAGTATTATGATAATTGTTCAAGGTCCACTTATGAGTGAGAACATGTGATACTCAGTTCTTTGTTTCTGTGATAGATCACTCAGTGTTATAGACTCTAAGTTCATCCAAGTTGCTGCAAAGTTCATAATTTTGTCCTTTATGGTTGTGTAATATTCCATCATATATATGTACTACATTCTTTAATCTAGTCCAGTTTTGATGGGCAGCATAGTTGGTTCCATGTTTTTGCTATTGTGAACAGTGCTGCAATAAACATGCGTGTGCAGGTATCATTTCCATAGAGTGGTTTGAGTTCCTCCAGGTATATTCCCAGTAGGGGGATTGAGGGATCCTAAGGGAGGTCAATTTTTAGATCTTTTAGGAATCATCACAATGTTTTCCACAGAGGTTGTACTAGTTTGCACTACCACCAACAGTGTAGAAGTGTTCCCTTTTCCCTGCATTCTCCCCAGCATCTATTGTTTATTGAAGTTATTATTGATGACAATCCTGACTTGAGGTAGGTGATATCTCAGTGTGGTTTTAATTTGCATTTCTTTGATGATTAGTGATGTTGAGCATTTTTCATGTGTCTGTTGACTGCTCCTATGTCTTCTGTGAGAACTGCCTATTCATATCTTTTGCCCACTTTGTAATGGGGCTGTTTGCTTTTTTCTTTTCAGCACATTTGAGTTTCTTATAGATCCTAGATGTTATGCCTTTGTCAGACATACAGTTGGCAAATATTTTTCCCCAGTCAGTGGGCTGTCTCCCCACTCTCTTGATGGTTTCTTTGGCTTTGCAGAAGTTTGTCAGTTTGATGAGGTCCCATTTGACTATCTTATCTCTTATGGCATGGGCACTTGGGGTTTTGATCAGGAATTGGTTGCCAGTTCCAATTTCCATAAGGGTGTCTCCTGCATTTTCTAAGGTTCTTATAGTTTCAGGTTTTACATTTATGTCTTTGATACATTTAGAGTTGATTTTTGTGTATGATGATAGGTAGGGGTCTTATTTTAATCTTCTCCATGTGGTCAGCTAGTTTTCCCAGCACCACTTACTGAGTAGGTTCTCTTCTCCTCAGTGGTTGGTGGTGGAGATTTGTCAAAGATGAGTTGGTTGAGAAATTGAGGTTTTGCTTCTGAACTCTCTATCCTGTTCCATTGGTCTATATATAAGCCTGTTCTTGTGCCAATACCAGGCTGTTTTGATTATTGTAGCTTTATAATAAAGTTCAAAGTCTAGGTGTGTGATACCTCCCACTTTTTTTTTTCTTGATGAGGATTGTTTTGGCTATTCATGGTCACTTATGCTTCCATATGAATTCCTGTATTGTCGTTTCCAGGTCTGAGAAGAATGCTGCTGGTAATTTAATGGGTATTGTGTTAAATCTGTAGATTACCTTGGTAGAATGGACATCTTGACAGTGTTGATTATTCCAGTCCATGAGCGTGGAATATTTTTCCATTTGTTTGTGTCATCTTTGATTTATTTGAGCAGCATTTTGTAGTTTTTGTTTTAAAAGTCTTTCCCTTCTCTGGTTAGGAAGATGCCAAGGTATTTCTTTTTTTGTGTGTGGCTATTGTGAATGGGATTGTGTTCTTTATTTGGGTTTCTGTTTATTTATTATTGGTATATAGAAATGCGGCTGTCTTTTGCACATTTATTTTATACCCTGAGACTTTGCCAAAGTCCTTTATCAGTACAAAGAGATTTTTGGCAGATTGTCTTGAGTTTTCGAGATATAGAAATATGTCATCTACAAAGAGGGATAACTTAACTTCCTCTTTTCCTATCTGGATACCCCTGATTTCCTTCTCTTGTCAGATTGCTGTAGCTAGGTCTTCCAATACTATGTTGAACAGGAGCAGTGAGAGTAGGCTTTCTTGTCTTGTTCCGTAAAAACAATAATGTTATAGATAGCTTTTGTAGTGTGATCCAGAAATTATTTAAAATAAATGAGAAATGTGTGTTTGTTTACATGAAAATACTATACCATTTTACATCAGAGACATGAGCATCTGTGGATTTTGGTATTTGCGGCGGAAATACCAATCTCCCACAGACACTAAGGGATGACTGTATATAATTGAACTGAATATAACAACTGCATGTAATATAGAAAACACACACATTATGCACGCTTACACATATACAGTCTTGTGTCATTTAATGACAGTGATATACTCTGAGAAATGTGTCATGAAATTTTTCAAATCATATGGACATCATAAAGTATACTAACACAAATTTAGATGGTATAGTCTACTGCTTCTAGGTACAAGTATATATAGCATGCTACTGTACCAAACACTGTAGGCAACTGTGGTACAATGGTAAGTATTTGCATACTCAAATGTAGAAAAGGTACAGTAAAGACAATATAAAACATTTTTTTAAACACCCTGTAAATGTAAACCTAAAGCTCCATTATAATTTTATAGGACCACAGTCTTCTCTGCGGTCATTGAGTGAGAAACATCATTATGCATAACTATAATTATGTAAAGGATTATTTTAAGGAACTTTCTCACACCATCGTGGGAGTTGGCAAGTTCAAAATCTGTAGGGCAAGCAGGCAGGCTAGAGATCAGGTAAGAGCTGATATTGAAGTCTTGAGCTTGAAGATTGGAAACTTAGGCAGAATCTCTCTGTTGCAGTCTGGAGGCAAAATTCCTTCTTCTTCAGGAAACCTCAGTCTTTGCTCTGAAGGCCTTCAACTGATTTGATGAGGCCCACCCCCTTAGGAGGATAATCTGCTTTACTTAAGATCAACTGATTGTAAATGTTCATCACATCTACAAAATGCCTTCACAGCAACATCTGGACTGGTATTTGACCAAACAACTTGTCACCATACTCTAGCCAAGTTGACTCACAATTCATCTTCCCAGCCACAATTTTGCCAGCCCCCAAAAAAGTTCTCATGGCAGAAGAAATACAAAGGCTCTTGGTTTTGAAAGTGCTTTTTTTTGGCCTCCTTTCTGGACTCTGGCAAGGGGGATACACATTCTGGATGAGAGAATTACCAGTTTGTAAAATGCTGACAAGATGCAAACCAACCAGAAATGGCCTTCTAACCGGGCGGTTCACACACACAGAGCAGGGCTTCCTGGGCAGCACCTTCCTAGTGCTTTTCTGCACCTCAGGCACAGTCCCCCTGCCCATGTTCCCTGTACCTTGCAGGGAGTAGGGAATACCTAACCACATGCAATGAAAAGGAGTTCTTTTATCATGAGGTGGGACTTTTGCCCCAGCCTGCCACACCTGACTGGACCTGGCCAAATGGATTCCATTGCCAGGTTGTTGAAAATGTTTTTCCAGCCCCAAGCATGTATCCTTTCTGCTTAGCTGCACTTTGTTGTCACGAGAAAGCGTTCACATATCTCTTCCCTCTGTGGGCCAAGGAGAAGAACCCAGAACAGGCCGTGGGAAACCCTGCCTCAGGTGTCTGCATCTCCACAGTCTGGCACTGGCTGAGGCTCTGAAGACTTGGTTGGTTTGACATATTGACTCAGTCATGGCGAGGCCTGAGAAATGAAACTGTCTTTCTATTCCTTTTCATTTATTTTTATTTTTTAAACAAATAATCACTGTCTTCTCCAGACATAAAGCATCTTTCTGCTTTGCAGGTTGCTCGAACCCCCCATAGCCGGAGTTGGCAACAGCCTCAGTGAAGGTTGTTTTGTTTTCTGTTTCTTTCGCTGTGAACCAGGAATGACAGTACTGATCCACAGGGTCCTTGTGAGGATTTCACTTACTGGAGACAAAGTGCTTGACACATATTATGCACTGAGTACATTCCCTTTCCTCTTCCTTCCCATTTCTTGTCATTCCCATGACCCTCTCATTGTAACATAACTTCCCGTGTGTGTTCTCATCGGACAAGCGTCAATTACCCCAGCTGGCAGAAGTGGAAATTGGGAATCAGTTTACCATTCTCCTGTCTTTGGGGCGACTGGAAGAAACACCTGCTTGTTCCCAAATTCATACATCAGCTAGCACACTCAGGCCCCCCTTTTTTTTTTCCAAACATACGACAGATCAGGGGAAATGGAAATCTAGGGAAATAATGCAACCAACAAGGACAGGCAGGAAAGAGAGAGACCTGGGGCTGCTGAGGGTGAGGCCTGGCTACCCAGAGGACCACAGAAGATGCAGTAGGTAAGAAGTGCAGAGTCTTGCTTGGGGTGGATGTTCAGGGCAGCTGGAGAAAGAGTGAGGGATCTCAGCCAAATGGGTGGGGCGGGGGGAGCAAAGGCCGCCTTGCACTTGTTTGAAGTTCTGTGGACAATCATGGGAGATATGCCCATCAGGTGAGAAAAGCAGGTGGACAGAAGAGGAGCTGTGTCAGGGTAAAGTCTACCCCAGCCATTGCATCTAAGCCACCATTGGCTTTTGCCTGGAATATGGCAACAGCCTTTTAACTGGTCTGTTTTCAACTTAGGCCTCTTCAGGCTTGACTGCACAGAGTAGCCAGAGAGTAGCCAGAGAGAGCCCATAGGCACCACCGTCGGAGGGCCTCTGCCCTGGATGCTCCTTCACCTGGAATGTTCTTCCCCCAAACATCTGCTTGATGAACCCCATGGCCTTCTTTAACCCTGCTCACATCCACGCTCTCAATGAAGCCTCCAGGGCACATTCCATTTCCTACCACAAATCTCCTATCTCCCACAGTCTCAATTTCCCTTTCCTGCTCTTCCTTCTCTTCCTTATGCATTTTTTTAAAATTGTGTTCACCCTTTATCATCTGTATTTCATCACTAGGGTATAATTCTCACAAATGTAGAAATCGGTGTCTGTTTTTTCATTACTGTCTCTCAAGCTCTGATTACAGTCTGCGGCAAGTAGTGGGTGTTCCATAAGCATGTGTTGAATGAATGAATGAAAATGGACTTTGGAGCCAGACAGACCTAAGCTTAAATCCCTACTCACCACTACCTCCATGCTGCCCATCTCGGGCAGGTAGGTTGAGGTTTCTGTGTCTCATTTTCCTCATCTGTAAAATGGGAGATCATAGGTTACGCCTTAAAAGATAGCTATAAGAATTAACTAAGAACTTTCAATAAGCATTCATTTTCTTTTAATATTTTCAGAGATAGGACTAGAATATCTAAGAAGAGAGGTTGCTAATTTTGATATCCTGGGCTGAAAGAATCAACTAACATTTGTTAGCACCAACCTGGTGCCCAGTGCTAGGCCCAGAAACTAAGAATCAGTAAGAAGGGAATGGTGCCCTCAAGAACCACTGAGTCCTTGAGAGAAGCAGATCCAATAGTTACAAGTGTTAGATGTTCTAATAGAAGCTTTGAAAGGTATCATGGAAAGAAAAACAATAGCAGAAATTTACTTTTTTATAAAATGTGTATTTTGAAGAAACTTTAGAATTACAAGTAGTTGCCAAATAATGCAGAGAATTTCTGGGTACCCTTCACACAGCTCCCATCAATGGTAGCATCTTTTTTTTTTTTTTTTGAGTTGGAGTCTCACTCAGTCACCCAGACTGGAGTGCAGTGGCTGTTCCCAACCACCACAGCCTCGACCCGCTGGGCTCCAGCGATCCTTCCGCCTCAGCCTTCCAGTAGCTGGAACTACAGGCGTGCGCTACCATGCCCGGCTAATTTTTTGATTTATTGTAGAGATGAAGTCTCACCTGCCCAGGGGGTCTCCAGTCCACGGGCTCAGGCAATCCACTCACCTCAGCCTCCCAAAGCACTGGGATTACAGGACGAGCCACCGAGCCCGGCTATGTGGTAGCATCTTAAATAACCATAGCACATCATTAAAACCAAGAAATTGACACTGGTCAGTGTGATGGTTAGTTTTAGGTGTCAAATTCACCAATCAGCATGAAAGCTGGTAAAGCATGTTACTGGGTATGTCTGTGATGGTGTTTCTGAAGGAGATTAGCATGTGAGCTGATGCACTGAGTGGGGAAGATCTGGCCCCAATTGTTTGGGCATCACCCAATCAGCTGGGAGCCCAATGGAACAGAAAGGCAAAAGAAAGGCAGATGATCTCTCCTTCTCTCTATCCTAGAACCAGGACACCTTACTTTGTCTCCCCTAGACTCCAGACTCTTGGACCCCTGGACTTGCATCTGTGGTGCCCCAGGTTCTCACGCCTGTCTTCAGGCTTAGACTGAGAGTTACACTAGTGACTTCCCTGCTGATGGGGCCTTCAGACTTCGACTGAGCCATGCTATCAGCATCCCTGGGTCTCCAGCTTGCAAATGGCCTATCATGGGATTTCTCAGCCTCCTGTGTGAGCAAATTCCCCTAATAAATCTCCTCTCTTTATCAGTCTACCTATCTATCTACCTATCTATCTATCTATATCATATTAGTTCTCTCTGGAGAACCTTGACTAATACACTCAAGCTTTAACTATATATCTTGCTCAGATTCCACCAGTCTTTACATCCAGAGAGAGAGAGAGAGAGAGAGAAAGAGAGAGTGTGCATATGTGTGTGTGTGTGTAAAGTACTATGAGATTTTATCACATATATAGAAATAAACTGTTAAAGAAAACCAGAAAAGACTTCACAAAGGTAACAAAGTATGTTGTTTATTTCTTACAAACTTCTGGAGGCCAGTAATAATATTGCCATTTTACAGATGACATAATGAAGCTTAGAAAAGTTAAGAGGCTTTCCTAAAATGATGTAGTTCTTCAATGGCAGAAGCAGGAGCTGTAGTTTTCTGACACTGGGTATGTGTTGTGTGGTGTTACTCAGATTTTGCATGACTGTCTCTCAAGATGTGAGAATAGTCCCTGGCAAATAATGAGTCTCCATAGACATATGTTGAATGGATGAAGGAAAATGGACTTCACCTTAAGGTTGGACTTTTCACCCTAAGAATGGAGAGTGGTGTAAAGTAGCATTAGGAGTTATCGGTGCTTTATCTTCAAACTTAACTTGCCATAGACAGGTGTGCTGCCACAAAACTACTATTTTGTAAGTAGCAAATTGCTATTTTTCTTGATTTCGCCCTAATATCTAGACTTTGGAAGATATTTGACGAAAAGAGAGAGAGAGCCCTGATACTTTTATATTTCCTGAAGGAAGAATTCCCCAGAAAACCCCCGCTCTCCTTATACTCTCCAGTCAGAGTCGCCTCTTTGGGCTGTCATTTAGAGTCCTACAGAGCAAAGAAAGCAAAAAGCCTTAAAATGGGGGACATGGAGAGAAGCTTAAGCAGCCTGGGAGGAATTCTTCAGGAAGAAAGTGACTGTTGTCCTTCCTTCTGAAGCTCCTTTTTGTTGCCCAGTCTGGCTGGAAGCAGCAGGGTCTGAACCTCAGCCAAGGGACAAAGGGCTTTTTTGGCTAAGAGAAGTAATTGTGATTGTGATGGGCCAAATCAGGAGGGAAGCATTTTATGGAGTAACAGGGCCTCCCAAATGTCAGAATCAGTGCCTGCAGGATGTAATTTAATTCTACAAACCCTTACTAAGCATCTTCTTTGTTCCAGGCAGACTCACATGATTAAGAGACAACTCCAGGATCCGGTAGATTCCCAAACTGGTAGAGGACTCATTCATTCCATTCATTCATTCATTCATTCAATATCTCACTTCTTTGGCTGTATAATTCAGCAATTAAGAACATAGGCTTGAAATAAGAGAGACAGGTTCATTCACCCACTCCACAAATATTTATTCAGTGCCTACTAACTGCCTAGTGCTGTTCAAGGTACTAGGGAGACAGGCAGACAAAACTAGATCCCTACGCTCAAGACGTTGATTGGTTTAAGGCTGAGGAGAGAGAGACAATGAACAATAAGCACAAGTAAATGATGGTAGAAGCTGAAAGGCGCTGTGGGAAAAAGAAAAAAAAAAAAAAGAACAGGGTAAGAGGCCTAGGGATTTAAAATGCAGTCTCAGATAAGATTGTCAAGGCAGACCTTGCTGAGAAGGCCACAGGTGGGCAAAGGCCAGGGCAGTGAGAGGTGGGCAGGCCCTATGGACATGGAGGAGACGGAGACACTAGAGACAAGCCCCGAATGAGGGACATTCCTACTCTGGTCAGGAGCAGGAAGGCAGCCCAGAAGGTAGGCATGGAGCCACAGGGGAGGAGAGCAAGAGAAGTAAGGCCGGGGCAGATTATTCAGGGCCAGGAGGGCCATGGTAGGTTTTCTGTCTTTATTGAGTGACATGAGGAGCCCCAACAGGGGTTTAGTAGAGAAGTTCTTCTGTTTAGCCCGTGTTTTGATGGAATCACTGACTACAATGACAGGAACAGAGTTTAAGGGCACAAAGCCTGGAGGCAGGGTGACCTGTTACATGACCATTGCAGCAATCCTGGGAGAGATGACAGCAACCCAGGCCAAGATAGTAACAGTGGAGGCGATGAAGGGTGGCTGGATCCTGGATATAGTTTTAAGGGCAAAGCAAACTCTTGATGGATTGACTGTGGGTTTGGAGAGAAAGGGAGGGGTCAATGATGATTCTAAGGACTAATAAACCCATCTGTACTATTGAGAGGCTTATTAAAGTATGATCTTGGGCAAGTCTCTAAACTTGTATTTTCTTCTCTGTAAAATGAAGAATACTATCTACATTATAAGTGGTCATGAATATTAAAAGAGATAATACCTGCAAAGCATTTGGTTTGTAAAGAGAGCATAATAAGGGTGGATAATCAACAGCATGTGCAAAGCACCAGAACAACAATTTGAGAGATTTTGAAAAAGATTAACTAGGATTGGGTGGAATAGGGGGTAATTGAAATGAATGAGGAAATAGGTCTCATGCTCCTAGTGACTCCTAACCAGGGCATTAACTTTAATAAGTTTTCTCAACCTCACCCTACCTCTACTTTTCAATATGTAAGATGGGGGGACTGATTGAGATCAGGAATCTACCAGCAGCTTCATCATGCATTTTTGTAAATAAAGTTTTATTGAAACACAGCCACACTCATTTGTTTCTGTATTGTCTATAACAGCATTCCTGATACAACAGTATGGTTGAATAGTTATGACAGAGACCACATGCCTTACAAAGTTTTGAATATTATCTGGCCCTTTACAAAAAAAGTTTGCAGACGCTGGTCTAGGTCAGTGTTTTTCGCATAGTTGTTAGGCAAAGACACGGCACAGATGTCGGCACAACACGGTCTTAAACACAGAGCCGTGAAATCCTTTCTTCAAATGAAGTCTTAGCCAGAAGCCTAATACACAACGCAGAATAAGTGTGGATGGTTCGCTTGAAGAGTGAAGGAGGAGGGAGTTACGGAGGGTGTTGTTTTCCCCTCAGGCTCTGACCACTCTCACACCAAGCATCAATCCTGAGGCACCTCCTTTTTAACCCTGGGGGATCCTAAAAGCACAGTTTGAAAAACAGAAACCTAATATTGTCTCTAGGGGCTCTTCCAGGTCTCTAATTCTAACAACCTATAGATCTACGTTCAAAAAAAACACTAAATATACTCAGATCAAAAGTGAACAGAATGATATACATAACCATCTATTTGTATAATTTAGCAAGGAGACTATGCCAAATAAACTTTATAAATACTTGTATTGAAAGTCTCAAAAAACTTTTTCAGTTTTGAGAAATCAACTAAGAAATTAACATTACACTGAGCAAAATCAAAATTTAATTCTTGTTATGATAAATACTTTGAATCTCACAAATAAGAGAGGTAATATTTCCATACCCCTGACTTCTCCCTAATGATCAATTAGGTGTTGAATATTTGTCCACCACTTTCTCATGGGATGATGGAACCCCTGAAAATTTTTAATTTCCATCATTTTGCCTCTTTTAATAAACTTCTATAAGGAAGAATCTTCCCTACTCGACTCTTTTTGCATTTTCCTCTGACTTGGATACCTGTGTGTTATAAACTGAGTGCTTGTGCTTGTGCTTGTGCTTGTCCTTCAAAATGTACATATTGAAGCTCTAATCCCAATGTGATGACATGCGGTTGGAGGTGGGATCTTTGGGAGGTAATTAGAGTTAAATGAGGTCATGAGCATAGGGCTTCCAGGATTGGATTTGTGTCTTTGTAAGTGGAGTCACCAGAGACCTTGCTTCCTCTTTCTCTTTTTGCCATGTGAGACACAATGAGAAGGTGGCTGTGGGCGTGTGAGAAAGAGAGTCCTTACCAGGAAGCAGATCAGCTGACAATCTTGATCATGTACTTCTCACCTTAATAACTGCTAGCAAATAAATTTCTGTTATTGAAGCCACCCAGTCCATGGCATTTTGTTACTGAGGCACTGTATCTCCAGTCCCATTAGCTTACCAATCAGTTTCTGACATCCCCACTCAAATAGTCCTTGCAAATCTACACCTCACAAAATGCCGCTAATTAGATTGATGCTCTTTCTTTAACCGAGTCCAAAATTGACAGCCACCTGCTAGTTAACATCATCAGCTCTCCCACACAAACATGCTATTACTAATGTCCAAAATAAAATGAACTATTCCCTCATGTTGCCTTTAATACTCACCCTTTTTTCCTCCCTTCTATTCATGTCACCATCATCCCCTCCGTCACCCAAGTTAGCAAACATAAGTTACTATTTTATACTTCGGTCTCTCCACCACACAAATACAATCAATCGACAATATCAATTATCCTATCTCCATCATATAGTTTGCGTTCATCCCATCTACTCCATTTCCACCACCATTTTCGAGTTGAAATCCTGGTGAACTCTCCCCTAAACTAGTATATTAATCTTCTAATTCGCATCCTGGGCTTTAGTTGCTCTTTCCACAAGTCCTCTTTTACAAGACTTCCAGATAAATCTTTAAGTGAAAATCTGACCACTACTCTATTAAAAAACCCTAAGTAGCTCTCTATTGCTAGTAGGATAAAGTCAGATACGTTTCTAAATTCCATTCTTCCGCAATCTGGATTATATCTATCTTCCTATTTTTAATTCTCACTATTCCCTTTTATGCACTAGCCTTGCAAATTTAAGGATATACACCCTTTACTGAGCATTGCCCTTATTTTCTTCTAGCTTCTTCTACCTGCAGTACCTCTCTAAATTTTGCTACATGTCCAAATATTTCAGGGCCCAACGAAACTATTTTCTTTGATGGTGTCTCCTCTGGTCCACTCTCCCTCTCCTTTAAAAACATGCAACATTTTAACTGCATCTTTATAATAGCTTGCTTTTGACTATGCTCTAAATTTTACCTGCTTGACTGTGCTCTAAATTTTACCTGCTTAAGTTTTATCCCTGGTACCTTTAGCATACTTTGCTTGTTAGGAAAATGCCACATTTTGCTGGCTTAATGCAGTAAGCATTTATTTCTTTCTCGGGTAAGAATCTAATGTGGGTGTTCTTTCTTGGTAGATAACTTCATTCCACATAGTGATTCAGGGACCCAGGCTTTCTCCATCTTTTGATCCTGTCATTTCCTAAGATTTCAGAGTTCTCTGCTTCCAACCAGTAACAGGGAAAACAGTAGAAAAGCAAAATTCACATCTTAAACACTATCACCTTTACACACATCGCTTATATTTGTATTCCATTGAGGAAACCAAACAGTTGGTCCTTCTCTGATGCAAAAGGACAAAGAAAAATGCAGTCCCTGGCTGGGCAGCTCCTTCCCAGAGACAGCCCTATCCTATAGAAGAAGAGTAGAAATTTTGGGTGAAGATTAAGCCATCTATGCTACACTTTGGCACAAAGGAAACACTTTATACCAGAAACTTCATTGGAGATGATGTATTGCCTACCGTGGATATTTTTGTGCTAGAAAAGTTATATATATTCATTTGAATACAAAGAACAACATAACAATATAAAGATAATGATAATAATTTATGATATGGGAAAACTTTGCTTTGGAGATATGAAGATATAATAATCACAAAAGAGTCCATTGCAGTGGCGTATGCCTGCAGGCTCATACTCAGGAGGCTGAGGAAGGAGGATCATTAGAGCTAGGAGTTCAGGGCTGTAGGGCACTATGATCATGCTTGTGGATAGCCACTGTACTCCAGCTGGGCAACATAGCAAGATTCTGCCTCTACAAATATTAGTAATAAGAATTAAAGTAAAACTTAATTGAGTATTGATTATGAGCTGGACTAAGGACTTCACATCCAAGGCTACCCAAGGTTATAAGTTGTTGAAGAAGGTTTTGAAATCAGGCCTATCAGACCTAATGACCAAGATTCATTACTAGTTTCAATCTTTCCTCTATGCTACAAAGCTAAAATGTGCATAATACTATATGTTAACATTTATGAAGTGTTTCCTTTTTGCCAACCTCAGGTATATACCTTTTACATGTATTGTAAAATTTAACCCACAACATATGATATGTGTACACAGACGCACACACATACACACACATAGGCATACACATATAAATGTGTGTATATGCATGTATATATGAATACACACATATATTCATATATCTGTGTGTATATGAATCTTTGAACAATGCAGGGATTGAGGGCACCCACAACCCACATAATTATACATTTGCATATAACTTTTGACTTCCCAAAAAGTTAACTCCTAATAGACTACTGTTCACCTTACCAATAACACAACAGCCAATTAACATATATTTTTTATCTTCCATGTATCATATGTTGTGCTCTTACAATAAAGTAAGCTAGAGAAGAAAAATGTTCTTTAAAAAAAAAAAAGAAACTCATAAGAAAGAGGAAATACGCTTGCTTTTTACTAAGTGGAAGTGGATCATAAAGATCTTTATCCTCATCGTTTTCACATGGAGTAGGCTGACAAGAAGGAAGTGTGGGTCTTGTGGTCTCAGGGGTGGTAGAGGCAAAAGAAAGTCCATGTATAAGTGGACCCACATGGTTCAAATCCATGCTATTCAAGGGTCAACCATATATAATACAATAATACAATACACCTGTCAAGATGCTTTTTCCACTGCTCAAAACAGTTTTTAAACGTGTCAATTTTGATGTCTTTTAGTGCTTCTGCCGTTTTTTGCTTTGAGGACTTTTTTTCATCTGGGGAAACAAAGCAAAGTTTTGCTTAGAGGACTTTTTTCCACATCAGCAAAGTTTTGCTTTGAGGACTTTTGTCATCTGGGGAAACAAAGTTGTTCGTGGCAACATTGAGTGAATAGACAGGGTGGGGCATAGGGATCATGCCGTTTTGGGCCCAAAACTCCTGAACACTCAGCAAGGCATGGGCAGGTGAATTGTCACAGTGGAAGAACCAGTCATCTGTTTGCCACAACTCAGGCCATTTCTTCCACAATGTAGCCTCTCACAACAATGCTAGCTGGTGCACAGATGCCAGTGGGTTCCTAGAACACTTAGCAGAGAAAGCCTGTACTACAAGGGGCCCACCCTCCAAAAGATAATTCCAGTTTGTTTTGGTTCCCTCTCGTACACATAATACCATTATCACAGTTTTCATGCAGGTGAGAAAACTAAGGCACACAGAGGCTAGATTACTTGTCCAAAGTCTCACAGCGAGCAAATTGCCCCGTGAAGTTGAACCTGGACAGCCAGAACTCTAAGGTCTGCCACCTGCTAAGTCTCTGAGTTCACGGGCCTGTTTGTCTCTGCTGACATGAGACTGTGAGGTTATTAAGGGCCGGGACTGTGCTCTATTCACTATCATACTACATGTACCTAACGTTGCCTGGCACACTTCAACAAATACTTGCTGAACTGAGTTGATGAAGTCCAGGGAAAACCGTTACCAAGAGTAGGACGAGAATTGAGAGTCTGTGAGTTTAGAGGAGGAGCAACAATTGCTGCTGGAAAACAACCACCACAACAAAAGGGGAAAAAAAGCAGCCTGGCATTTCAAGAAGCAAATTAAAGTTCAAATGTTTGGTGAACTTTTCAATGTTTGTCTTTCTGGGGAAGTTCTGCGTTTTTGGCAGTGGGCCAGGGCTACAGAGCCCTATGTAGCAAGGAGACCATTCTATCTCACCCGGCCTGTCGAGAACGACCTTATAACACTCTTCTTGTGTGCTTCTCGGCCAAACATTGCTCAAGGTCTCTAGAGACAGAAAAACGCTTTTCTGTTTGTATTGGAAGTTTGGGGAATATGTCTGGGACAGAGTTAAATCCCAGGCCTTTGGAAGTTTATCTTTTATGTTTGGGGCATAAAAAAATAAATGAGGACTGTATGAGAAGGTTTTAGGATTTCCTAATGAGGTGACCCAGATTCACAAGCATAAAATAAATAATTGAGATGGGGGGGCATTAGGTAAAACAAAGCACAGTCATATACAGTTTATCCTGGTTAATCCATTCAAATTAGACCCAATTAAAATTACCAGCTTTTACCAAATGAAAGGGAGCAGGTTTTCATTTGGTTGTTGGCTTTTGATTTTGTTGTAGTTCTTATTGTTGCTGCTGTGTTTATTTTTAATGAACGAATAGATTTCCTGTAAAGATGGTGTATTGAGTTCACACTTTGTCCCTCTATTTTAAACAAATAAAACTAACAGAAAGAAAATGTATGTGTGTATGTGTGTGTGTGTGTGTGTGTGTGTGTGTGTGTGTGTGTGTGTTTATAAAATGACATAGCCAGGAATAAAGGAGAATACCAGATGACCTCTTTTGGATAAGGAATGAATAGAGACATGAGTAAGTGGCAGGACCTGTAGCCAAGAGCCTCCTGTACTTGGAGTCTGCAGCTGAGGGTTCAGTCCCCATAGGTAACCATCATAAAAATTAAGCCATCTAAATAGGCACCAGGACTAGGCTCACGTGGGCCAGAGCCAGCAGATAGATATTCCCACTTATGGCTAAAGGCAAAAATCTTTTATCCCAACCCCTACCTGGAGCTATAGATTCCAGCAAGCTTCTGGTACAAAAACTGGGGTGTATAGGTATCACCTGACAACTAGAAACGAAACCAAACCACATGCTAACTTGGAGACTGCACCTGCGTAATTCCCATTAGTGCTGAGTGTGAAACAGAATGCCTGAAATGCTATAGTGAGAACTAGAGAACTTCATGGGCCTAGACATAAGAGGAAGACCATTTTTAAATCATTAGGTAGGGCAGAATCAATACTGATGGAGAGAGAAAGAAAATGAATAAACTTCCCTCATTCAACTCTAAGCATAAGCCTAGCCCTATTTCCTGGCTTAACCGTATTGGAATAGAAACAGGAATTAGAACTGCCAGGTATCTCTGACATTGAAGATACGGTGAAACAAAAATAGAGATGTGTTTAAGAAGCAGTTAGACTCCTAGGACACTCCTCTGCCCCATCCCACTCCTGCCCAGGGCCACAAAAGACACAGTTTAACACTGGAGTCATGGAATCTGAAGAGTCTAGATTCAGGGATGCAAAGCACAACTAAGGAAAGGGCGCAGAACGAAATATGCTAAAAATGGGAGCCCAGATCCCTTTTCCACTCAACTCCCAGAAGGCCATCAGCTAGGTTGATATGCCCAGGAAGAAGCCTGGAGAATTCTAGACCTTCCTTAGGAGACTGTTAACTGCAGATGAAAGATCGACAGTTACTGGATTATTAGAGAGCCTGCAAGGAAATTGCTATTTGTTCAGTTACCCAAGAGCGAAGCCCTCCACTCAACAACTCCTGACCCTATGTGCGATCTTTCAACAAGCTTTTAAGTACTTTACTTTTCAATGTAAATGGTTAGCAAACAATTTCCAGTTTTTTGAGAATTTCCTATATAATAAACAGATTAACACAATTGCAAAAACAAGTAACAAAAAACAGAAACAATAATTTTTTTAAAAATCACAAAGAGGTGAAACAGATTGCATTCATGAGACAAGAGTAAATATCATCTGAACAACAACAAAAAGGATTTCTTTGAAATTAAAAATATGGCAACAAAAATTTTAAATTGAATATAATATTTGGAAGCTGAAGAAATCTCCTGGAACCAAAGTCCAAAGAGCTAAAAATAGGAAATTTTTAAAAATAGAAGATCTGGCCAGACGCGGTGGCTCAAGCCTGTAATCCCAGCACTTTGGGAGGCAGAGGTGAGAGAATTGCCTGAGCCCAGGGATTCAAGACCAGTCTGGGCAACTTGGCAAGACCTTGTCTCTAGAGTAAATCAAAAAATTAACTGGGCATGGTGGTACACGCCTGCAGTTCTGGCTACTTGGAAGGCTGAGGCAGAAAGATCACCTTAGCCCAGCAGGTTGAGGCTGCGGTGGCTGTGAGCATGCCACTGCACTCCAGCCTGGGTGACAGAGTAAGACTCCAACTCAAAAAAATAAAATAAAATAAAATACAAGATCTGTTTAGGAGGGCCAGCAGCTAAATATCAGGAATTTCAGAAAGAAGATTAAACAGAGGGAGAGAAATAATAAAGAAATAGTACAATAATTTCACATAATTAAAGAATACAGGTCTAGAGATGGAAAGGCCTCACTAGTGTCTGGTACAATTTGAGCACAAGAAATGAAAACATACTCTCACCAAGGCATAGTATTATGATCTTTTAGAACAGTGATGATAAATAAAGGATCTGACAAGCCTCCAGAGAAGGGAACAAAAAGAAACAATTTTATACACTCATGTATCAGAGTACATTGAGCTTCTTTATAGTAACTCTGGATTCTAAAAGACAATGAAGAAATATCCTCAAATTGTGAAGGGATCGTGGTTTTAAATTTAGATATCAATACTATGGCAGACTATCAACCAGATGTGAAGGCACAGCAAAGAATTTTCCAAACTAGTAACACCTTTAAAAATTACATGTCATGAATTCATATTCAGAAAGATAATAAAAAGTATGTTTCACCAAGCAAGGGAGTCAATCTAAAAAGTGAAAGCAAAGAATAAAAATTTTTTAAAAACCCAAAAACTCGGAATACAACTTAGGGGGGATGCAAAGGTAATTCTAATGTCTCATTACAATGGTGAAAGAATGTCCCCAGCCAATAGTTGCTCACAAAGATGTAAGGCTTCAAAAAAAGCAAGCCTATCTTTTCCTATCTGATTATTCTCTCTCTCTCAGTGTCTCTCTCACACACACCCTAATTTATTGCCTAATGTGTTTGAATGCTAAAAAAGGGTTGCATTTTTGTTAGTTGTAGAATAAATTAATGATACGTACATGGAAATACTAAGCAAATAAAAAATAAGGAATTGATTAACTCTAGAGAAAATAACATATAAACTATATACATACATATAGGCAAAAAAGAAAAGTTAATCCCAGTACCTTACCTTGTTTAGTGGTGAATAATATTTACACGCCATAATATAAGCACTTATTTTAACAAAAAATGTGCTACCATTATATCGGGAGAGTGAAAGATAGCAAATTAGTCATCGTCCAAAGTAAGAAATGAATAGATAATATCTAAACCAGAAAAAAATGGCATCATGTTGATAACCAAAACTTTAAAAACAAGATATAGAAGTAGTTTATGATATTTGGAAATATGGAAATAATTACAAAAAGAAACACTGAAAGAGTTGAAATGGATTGCCACTGGGTAATTACAATACTGGTAATTAGAAATGGGTCTTATTACTGTAGAGCTATTTGACTTTTAAAATATGTTCCCATAAAGTTTTATGTAATAAAATTAAATTTTGAAAGAAAATATTTTTTAAAAATTGATATAATATATTAAAAATATAAAGGAAAATTAACATTACATGCAGGAAAAGCATCTAATATAACTTAAAATGACAAAATGTTCATTTGTTTATTCATAACAAAACATTTACCAAACTGGTAGTAAAATAAAATCCATTTAACTTAAAATAACTGCACATATGCTTGATAATGTAGCTTTAGAAGCATTCAAATGAAGTAAATAAAATAAAAATATCCCCTTGACATTATACTGGAGGTTCCAGTCAATGCAATAAGATAAGGAAAATATAATAATAATAAGAGGCATATAAATTGAAAAAAAAGTTATTTATTTCTTCCAGTAAAACTTTCTCATATAAATTCCAAGACAATTCATAAAAGGACTATTTTAAAAAATTTTTTAAGTTTAGTAAGGTTTCTGGATACAAGACCCATTTACCAAAGTCAACAAAAATTCCAGCATAAATGCAAAAGAAAGACTTCTCAACAATGTTCATAACATCCATGTTTGCAATAAGAAAATATTAGAAACCACTTATATGTTCACCAGTGGAAAGTTATTTTAAAAATTATATGATAAGTTAGAGACAACAATAAAAATAAACTAGAATTAGATGTATTAAGTTTAATAAATCACAAGATATAACAAAAATAGGTTGTAAAATGTTAAGAATAATATGTTGGTATGTTTAAATTTGAAAAATACATTCTTTGCTGTTATCCCATATCTTAGAATGTTAGGGTTAGGCTCAGTTATTAAGCACAAAGACAGAAAAAAATAACAACAAACATGACAGTCTGCTTTTCTCTCATTTAAAGATATACAGAGAAATAGACCATCCAAGGTTTATATGGCAGACCTCTGACATAATCAGTCCCAGGATCCTTCCAGCTGTTTCTCTGCCCGTCCCAGACAACTTTCATCCTAGGTTCCTAGATTCTGGCTACAACTTCCACCATCATATTCAAGTTCCAGTATCAGGATGGAGAAAGGGTCAAAGAAGATGCTTTTCCTTATTTTTAAGGAGATTTCTTAGTAGTTAGACACAGCACTACCATCCAAAATCTTGAGGGTTGAATCTTAGCATTGACAGTACACTTACTGCAAGGGCAACGGGACGACATACTCTTTCCTGCAAACATCAAGGTTTATCTGTTCCAAATAGAAGAGGGAAATGGATTACAGTAAACAACTAGGTAATGACACACACCCAATTCACAACAACATTCTACTGGGATTTAGCAATTATCTCTTACAAATGAGAAAAGAAGATGGGATGGGAAAGAAACACACAGGGGTTCAGCGGTATCCGTGATTTCTTAAGAAACATTACTTAAAGCAAAAATTTTAGCAACCGATAAAACAAGGTGATAGCTCCATGGATATTTGTCATATCATTTCTTTTTGCTTTCACCATTTTTTAATATTTCTTATAATTACAAAATTAATTTCAAAAGATCAATTTTTGCACCACTGTTCTATTTTAAAAAATGAAAGCTAAGCCTACACACACACACCAAGCAACTTAGAATACGTAAGCTGTACTTAAAAGACACAAGTTTTATTACAAAATGTCTCCTATTTAGAGATTCAGTTACTTTAATTTTTAGAATAAAACCCTAGATTAATAAAGTTTTGACCGCCCCTAATGAATTCTTGTTGCTGCTGTTAACTAGCATTAGGTGAATATCTGCTACATAGAGATAACTGATCACAGGGTTTCTTCCAAACAGGCATCATAGAATATTTCCTGGGTGTCAGTTCCTAAATTTCTGATTCCTTCTACAAAGCTTGATGCATTCACCTATTAATTCAAACTGTAGTTGTAAAAAGAAAAGGGGAAACGAGACTCTTCTCATAGCATGGAAAGCTGTGAACACATTCTTTCACTCCTCTTTTGACAAAGATCTATTTGAGTAACTGCAACTGAGCCCATTCACCCCACAGATCTCTGCTTAGTTGACACTTCCACCATGAAGAACTTTACAACACTCCACCACCACCACACATAGATTGAATTGGGTGTTCCTTCTTTGAAACTGCTAGGATACTCCCTGCTTGCTTGTATCTTAGAACACTTCCCTATGCCACCACCATCCCCCCTCCTTCCCTATGCTCTGAATGCCCATTTACTGTTTATCTGTCCCAAAAGACTGTGATTTCCCTGAAGGAAGATACACTGTTTTGATCACTGTTGTATCCCCAAAACATAGCCCAGGGCGTGCTACATAGTAGGTGTTCAATAAATATACTTTTTTGAATAAATGAGTAACTGAATGTTAATTTTTTTCTATTGCCTTAAACTCTGGTGTTGCTGCTTCCTCAGGACTGAGTATAGACCCTTGTGATCCAAAGGCTTCCCTTATTCCACCCAATTTACATAACCATAAAATACTGGGAAGAAACCAATTGCCAGAAACGAATCCCTGCTTGTTCATTTTACAGTAAACAGTAAATGCTTTTGGAATTTCTCTCAATAGACATAGCAGGATTTAGAGCTCTAAATTGCTGAGAAAACAATTCCCATCACCATCACAAGAGTAACAAGGCACAGCCATCCTCACTGACCTACTGAAGGATTTAGTGTGAATAATGGATTGCCAGAACTCCTCCATAAACAAGAGAAAGGGCAAAGAACAAAATATCTGTCCAGTGTTCAGGCACCTCATTCATTTCCTGTTTTTCCCGTAAATTCACATTAGACACTACCCTTAACCTTTCTCAGATATCAGTTCTTGTGCAGTTGAATGGGTCTTCCCAGTTTTACAAATCAGAGTCTGCAGCATCTTAGGACACACCGTTTCTTAGCCTTTTCTGTCTCCTACTCCTCAAAAATCACACTATTAAAAATTTGGGGGCCGGGCGTGGTGGCTCAATCCTATAATCCCAGCACTTTGGGAGGCCAAGGTAAGGGGACTGCCTGAGCCCACGGGTTCGATAACAGCCTGGGCAACTTGGCGAGACCTCACCTCTACAATAAAATTTTTAAAAAGTAGCCGGGCGTGGTCACGGGCGCCTGTAATTCTGGCTACTTGGAAGGCTGAGGCAGAAGGATCGCCGGAGCCCAGCAGGTGCCACTGCCCTCCAGCCTGGGTAAAGGACTAAAAAAACTCAAAAAAAAAAGTGGGGTTTCAGCCACCTTTTCAAACCAGGGCAACAAACTACACACATTTTTAAAAACTTGCTGTATTTATCCAGAATATTAAGTTTAAGGACTTAAAAATCACAAATCTAGGATTACTGATAATATTGTTACTACTAATAGTGGATTAAATAGTGCCCCCATTCATACCCACGCAGAACCTCAAAATATGATTTTATTTGTAAATAGTATCTTTTAAGATGTCATTAGTTTAGGATCTTGAGATAAAATCATCCTGGCTTTAGGGTAGGCTGTAAGTCCAAAAACTATCATCTTTATAAGAAGAGGAGACGACACTGAGAAGCACTCAGGGAAAAAAACATGAAAATATGGAGGCAGAGATTGGAGTTATGCGCCACAGCCAACGAACTCCAGGAGCCACCCAATGCTGAAAGAAGCAAGGAAGTATCCTACCCTAGAGCCTTCAGAAGGATGTGGTCCTGCTGATACCTTGATCTCAAACTTCAGGCTTCAGAACTGTGAGAGAATAAATTTTTGTTGTTTTCAAGCCACCCAGTTTGTAGTACTTTGCTATAACAGTTCTAGGAAAGCAATATAGTACTGGTTTTGAAAACACACAAACTGACTTTTTGGTGAAAATAGTAAAAATATTATGTCTCCAGCAAAATATCATAATAAGAAATAATTTTCTCACTGGGAAAGATACAAGGAAAAAAGAAATTCTTAAGAAGCATTAGGAAACCTGGTTTCACCCAGGTTCCACCATCTGTGGTATGAAACTGAAAAGTACTTATTAGGTGGATTATCAGTATTTCTCTTGAATGATCAATAAAAGTGGTCAATTACACATCTTGTCAAATCCATGATTTCAGAAAGAGACATTTTTTGACTGAAAGAGAAGTTGGGAATTGCAGAATGCTGTAAATATAAGAGTAACAGGGAGCCTTTCAGGAGGGCTCACCATGTTTCAGACACTTCCCATTGACAACACTCCACCACCCTGTTAGTGAGACACCATGTTGATGCCCATTTTACAAATGGCACACACGGGAAAGTAGCTCCATGAGCACAGAGAATTTTACCTATTTGTGAGCTGAACAGTGCCCAGCACTATGTTAGGCCCTAAATAAATATTCGTTCAATTAAATGGAACTGAGTCTTGCCTAAGGTAACACAGCCAGCAAGCAATCAAACTAGAACACAAGGATTGAAACGTAGAGAAAATGGTTTTAGGAATCATACTTTTAACCAGCGTTCCATCCTGCTTCCTACAATTCAAGTGAAGACATGAGTTTTAAAATATTTAAATGCACCAAATTTTAAAATAAAACTAGATTAACCATCTCAGACTTTTTTTAAAATAAAGAAAAGGGAATCTACCACTCAGGATTAGCATTTTGTTAATATTTCTTCCTGGTTGTTTTTTTTACCCTCTATGTTATGTGGCTTTTTCCTCCAAAGTTATGTTCAAACTTTAAATGCATGTTCTACTTTTTTTTTTGAGTAGGTTTCTCACTCTGTCACCCAGACTGGAGTGCAGTGGCACACTCACAGCCACCAGAGTCTTGACCTGCTAGACTGAGGGGATCCTTCTGTCTCAGCCTCCCAAGTAGCTGGAACTACAGGTGTGTACCACTACACCCAGCTAATTTTTAAAAATATATTGTAGAGACTAGGTCTCGCCAAGTTGCCTAGGCTGGTCTCGAACCCTTGTATTCAGGCAATCCTCTCACCTCCACCTCCCAAAGTGCTGGAATTACAGACGTGAGCCACTGCACCCAACCAAGTTCTGCTTTTAAAATTTATCATTGTAGCAAAATATATTTCTATATTGATATAAACTCTTCATAGATAAAAATGCCATCTTTTATTGATACATTTTGGAAAAATTTCTAAATCATATTTTACTGATATCTACATATATCAAATGTTGTATTTCATCAAGAGGTTCTTATGTAACTTGCTTGGGCTTAGATAGTTTCCACTGTTTTTCTGCTACAAGCAAAACTACAAATAGTTATCCAGTAAATATCTTGTTTTAAAAACTTTTAACAATATTATTATTTTCTCAGGACATGTTCCAAAAAAGAAAAAAGGGAAAAGGACTTCTAGGTCAAATTTTAAAAGCCATTATTCTCATCCACTGACAAACTGCTTTTCAGAAAAGGCATACAGACTTATACTCCAACCAGCAGTATGTAAAAGTGAGAATAAAACATGGTAGATAGTCCATGTACTAAAATATTTACTAGCTCCATTAGCAATAAATAACATCATATGACCTTAATTTGCATTTCTTAGGAACTAGAGTTTTAAAAAATACACTTATATGCCAATGCTATGATGCAGCAATTCCACTCCTAAATGCATAAATGTGTCCACCAATTCACTCCCAGGAATGTACCCAGGGGAAATGAGTGTATGTTCACCATAATTGTTTCATTCTTAATAGTTAAATACTGGAAACAATCCAAATGTCCATCATCAGCAGAATGCATACAAATTGTGCTATATCCATAAAATAAATTACTACAGAAAATTTTTTTAAATGAATGAAATGCTACCACATGCAACACACATTCCACATTACATTACAGGAAATAAGCTAAACACAAAGGAGAAAATACTGTTTAATTCCACTTACATGGAGTTCAATGACAGGTAAATCTAATCAATGAAAATTGAAATCAGAACAGTAACAGAAGAAAGAGAGGAGTACTAGTGTAGACTGCAAAATCATGAAAATGGCTTCTGGGTGTTGGAAAATTTCTATATCTTGACTTGGGTATACACAGATGGGTATACAGAGGTGGAAAAAAATGTGTTTAAAATTAATTCAATTTATTTTACAAAGGTTATATCTCTATGAAAAGGTTAAAATTATAAAAATAAGAAATAGCATAGCATGAGTTTTAAAGGACCCCATAATTAGACAGATATTCTTGTGGAGCTCCTTTAAGGTAAATGGTTCGTCGCTCCATTTTGTGGGAATAAGAATTAACTTTTGGATGATATCATGCTTTGCTGTTCAGGGAATTCAATAATGAACTCACTGAACTATTTACACATATGTTTGAAGGTTACAAAGACTGGAATGGTGCCCAAAAGACTTAAAGAGTGAAGGAAGTCATCTTAGCAATTACCATCTGGCAAAGCTACCACTTCAATTATTATTTAAATGAATCTTAGAGAGAAAAGATGATAAGCACAAAAAAACTCATCATAAAAATCTTTAATAACTGAGGAATGACACAAACACTAGGAATTAAAGAAACTATATTCTAATCCAGGTTCTACAATAAGTGAATTCCATAACATCATGCTTCTCTGGTTTTGTTTCAGTCATTATTCTTTATTTTCAGTCTCTTTTGGTGCCTCTAAATTTCCATTTTTCCTCTAAGTTTTGGTGCGCCCCAAGCACTGTCTCCCTAGATAACTGCATATAATTTAATGACTTTAAATGCCATCTATGCCTCCTAAATTTACATTACTACACATGAACTCTCACCTAAACTTCAGACTCATAAATGTAACTACTGGCTTGACATTATCATTAGGTATTTAATAGGCATCTCCAACTTAAGGTCTTGATTTTCCATATACATACTCTGCTCCCCAAAACTACTCCTCTTCCAGTTTCTCCATCGCAGGACAAAGTTAGCCACACTTCTCAAAGCCCAAAACCCAGAAATAAAGAAGAGTCATCAAATTGGGAAAGCCCCTTCCCCCTCTTGCTTTTACTCAAAGCATTTATTACACTTCTCTGCTATATATTACCATTGTATTGTCTGTCTTTCCAAGCAAGAATGAAAGCTTTGTGACAGCAGGCAGTTTCTTTTGTTAATTGTTGTATCACCAGTTCCTAGAACAATGCCTGACATGTTTTAAGAACACTCCAGGAACATGTTGTTTCAGTGAATACATGATGTATCAAACATCATATATTCCTAATTGAAATAATTTCTAATAATAATATAAAGAATCATCTCTGAAATACTGTCACTTATGTTGTTGTGAGATTTAAATGAGATACTTTTTTAAAAAGTCTTTTTCCTTTTTCAATAAAATCATAGTTTTCGTCCAAAGTTTCTGAAGCACAATGGACTTCCAACTCTGACATTAACATTTGTAGGTGAAAATGGGAAGATTTGTGTTAAACCATGACTCTGCCCCTATTTATTACCTGAGAGACCATAGGTTATGTGTTTAATCTCTCTGACTAGGTACTCTCATCCATTAATTACATAAAGTGAATAAAATTAATTGAATATAATTAAATCTGCCTCACAAGATTGTATTGCAAATTACTCTAAATGATACAATGTTTGTGAAGTGCCAAACAAGGTTCTCAAAAAAAAAAAAAAAAGACAACAACAAAAACACCAGGTATCTGTCTGTGAATTTTACCAGTCATAATGATACTTCCTTAAGGGCCAGGTATATTTTAAAAATAATATTTATTACACATTTCTCCTCATTATAAAGTGATACATGTTGTACCACTTGATGTAGAAATTGTAAGTCATGCCTAGAAATAGTTTTTAAATGAAACATACCTGAAGTCCTAACTCCCAGACATATCACTGCTGACATTTTTGTTATATATCCTTCGATTCTTTTTCATGCATGTTTCTGCAAGTAGGGTATCTTATTCTGTCCAAATTCTCAAAAAACATGATTACTGAAAGCTGCATTTCCCTTTTCTGAGCTCCTGTTGATATTCTCTCATGTTGATTTACATGTTTACAACTATAATAATATTGTTAATAAGTTTTTGTGAGCATTTCTGTGGATAAAATTCATAAGTGGAATTAATGGGTGAAAGAGAATGAAAATCATTAAAGTTTTTGGTACATTTTCCTCAAAAATTTACTAATTTACTAACATTAGCAGTGTATGACTGCTTATTTCCTTACCTCCTTGTGAAAGATTGAATTTTAGTGTAGAAAAAACAGTACAAACGCCATTATGGTTAAAAAAAAAAGTATTACTATTATCTAATTTTTTCCAATTAAAATTATAATTTCATATTATTTTAACAATAATGATTTCAATATATCTGTAAAAATATATACAATTATATTTTTATCTTTCATTAAAATTTTTTTCACACAATAATAGTGATTGCCAACTCTTTCTGAGTATGATTCCAAAAATTTCCCTATGGATAGAAAGATGTAAGGACAGGTATGAAGTTAGGAAGGAAGGGCGAGAGGAAGGGTGAAATAAGTCTATTGGAAATGCAGTGGAATCTTGTTATTTGTGGGTTCCACATTCGTGAATTTGTCTACATGCTAATTTTATTTGTAATCTCAAAATCAAACCGAGTGGAGCTTTTGTGGTCATTCACAGATACATACAGAGCAGCAAAAAAAATGTGAGCTGCTCAACATGCATATTCCCAGAAGTCTAAACAGGTGATGTTCTACCTTTCTGTTTCAGTGCTTATACTATAAGTATCCTTTGTGCAGTCTATTTAGCGCCACATTTTCCCCATTTTTGTGCTTTCTTTCATTATTCCGTTTCTTAGAATGACCCCCAAGACAGTGCTGAAGTTCTGCCTAGTTTTCCAACGAGTGAAAAGCTATAACATGGGAAAATACATGTGTTAGATAAGCTTAATTCAGTCATAAATTATAGTGCTGCCCAGTCATGGATTCAATGTCAATGAATCAACAATATATATTAAACAAGATGGGTTTAAACAGAAGCATACATAAAACACAGTTATGTATTGTTTTGTTGATGAAAATTCTGTAACCAAAGGGTCGAAGAAAACTAACCCTAAAAAAATTTGCTAATTCCGTTTCCTATTAATAGCAACTTTATAGAACATAACTAGCATAAATTCTTGAATTGACTGTGCTTTAGAAAACTCAGAAATAAAATTATTTAATGGATCATTCTATAAATGCACCTATTGAGAAAAGCACTTACCTCACTTTACTTGAATTTACCCTAAAGTATAAATTATGTAGAATTAAAGGACCTGTTAAAAATTATCCAATTTTCTTCCCAAAAAGAAATATCAATTCTTAAATGACCCCTCAAGATTACTAAATTTAAAGGCATGAAAATGTGAACTTACTAAGAGACTGGGGTAATTATGTTTTTAAATCTTGATTCAAATTTATATACCATCCATGGACTCTCTGACATAAGAATATTGGAATACATACACTTCCCGATACACACAACTTCCCTCCACCTCCCACCCTGAATTTGTTAAATTATAACTGTGACATTTAGAAGTTTATGTCATTTGCATTTTGGGATGTGATCATGAATTCAACACTTTTTCATTCTTGCTCTATTTTTAAGCTGTTTCAGTACACACCATCACTATTTTGACAGCAATTTCTCCATTTCTGAGCTATGACTTTGTAACAGAACGGTTTGGCATTATTAAGTCTATTATTCCTATTATAAATGACGATTAGAACAGAACTGCATTGTTGTCTTTAGAATGGACTGACACACTTTTTCAAGGCACACTACACACACAAACACACACACACATACAGAGAGTATAAAAATCCCACATGGTCCCACTCACAAGGGAACAGACAAGGAGAAGCCTGGGCAGCAAGAAAAACTACTCTCAGGGAAACCAAACGCCCCAGGAATACTATATGGAATAATATTTCCCGTTTCAGGGGCCACTCTGAAAGACATGAACTGACAGTCTGAAGCTAACTTGGAGAGAAACAACTCCTTTCCTATATGCCATTGATTCTAATACATACTTTTTTCCCATCTTAATATCTCTGAAAATGAGGTATACCTTACAATGTATGTTCTGTTGGAGTTTAATGGGCAGCAGTTTTTGCTTGTCTCTTTATAAAAAATAAATAAAATGATAATTGTGCATCTTACAATTGAGGGCATCTTTGATTTACCAGAATAAATCAAGTAAATGGATCTGAAGGGGCAGCCGATGAAGGAGGTTGGGGGATGTGCAGATGACCAGCAGGGACAGAAGAAGGTTGGGTAATTGGGACAGAAAATGGCAAAGGTGAATGAGTAGGCGGATTCACAGTCAGGGACTGGGAGTATTTTAGTCAAAAGATTGCACAAAGGTCAACTTGTCCATGATCATCATCCTCAAATATTTGAAGAGCTGTCATGTGGAAAAAGAGAACACACTCGTTTTGTACAGCTCCTAAGGGCAGAATGAGGCAAGAAAATGAAGTAAATGATGCCGCTTTGGGCTCAAAACACTAAGGATTTTCAAAATCTGAGTCAGCCAAATTTGGATGAATATTCATGTGTAAAAGTGAGATTTGTGGGATGGAGTCAAGAAGAGGCATATAGGTTCAGAGGTTATCCTTACCTTGAGTTTGAGGTTTGATAAAGCATCTTCTCTACAAGTTTTAAGATTCCAGGACTCTAAAATATCATAACCATTTTAGCGTCTACTAGAAAATAATGTATATTGATAATCAGAAAGAAGAATGGAGAAATGTGTAGGAAGATATTAAGTGTAGTGTAAGATTCAATCAATGCATCCATTCATAGGGAAATGCTTAAATAACCACTAAAACTTGATGAAATACAATACAGCTGTTTAAAATAACCATTATGAAGACCATGTACCAGCAAGGAAAACTATGTCTGATAAAGTCTTAACTGACTACATCACGATACAAAATTCATCTTCATGTTTACGTATCACTGATTATATATCACTGCACATGGGCAAGGACTAGATTGAAGTAAGGGAATGAAAAAAGATGATTTTTTTGAGTGGCAAAATTCTGAATTAGTCTTTTCTTTTTTAATGTTCAATTTCCATTATTATTGTGGTTAGCTGCTTAAGTAACCCCTGTTGTGGGGAAGATAGCTCATCTTATTTGAGGGACACCAACAGGGACCTCACTGATATGACTAATACATGCTATAATCTCCTGACACTCCATCTTGAAGCACTTATCTTTATAAAAAATTATCTTAAGTTATTTGGGCCTAATTACCTAACAAACAGACCTGTTAGATATTTCTTTTAGACTATGGACCCCATTAAAAAATAACTGAGACAACAAAGGCAACATAAGCCAAGAGATTTTTGTGAAGCTCTGACATAGTTCCTCCATTTAAATAGCTCATCATCCAGTATCAAGAACTGGATCACAACTAACAAGTGAAACTAGTATAGTAAATCATATAATCTAAATAACACAAGATGGGGAGGGGGGAAATTAAGAAGGAAAAGAGAGAAAAACAAGGACCTTTGATTGCATGAAAGGCATAAAGAAAAGCTGCACAGGAAGCGTGATTTCTAAGATTCATTGTTCATGTCATCTAAATAATAAATGTTCTTTTTTAAGTCAAATAAACTGGATTATGCAAAAATGGCAATCCCCTGCTCCACTCATTTCGAAACTCCTAGTTCTACTCTCCAGAGCTCAACTATTTTACCTTCTCCTGGTAATTGTTTTCCTGTCTCTAAATGCAACACTTATACTGCTAGATATTATCTTATAAACTTTTGACATTATGTATTTACTTCCTGCTATAGAAGTTAAGGAGTTAGCTTTCTTAAGCCATCCTCAACCCACATCCCTTGATTTAATTATATGTCAAATATTGGGCACATCATTATAGCTACATAAATGTTGTTTACTACTAAAATAAAAATGTAGCATAATGTCTTATCTTTTCTCATAGAACTTATTGTTTTTCCTAGGTTTGTTAATTGACTCTTGTTTTTTATTTGTTCGTTTTGTAATGTACTTATCACTAGTTTTTCCTCAAATGTTCCAACAGATATTCCAAAATCTATCAGTAATTTTTACAAATGCTCAACCACAATTTCAAACACTCTCCATCTCTGCCTCTTCCACCCACCATCCTGCACCCTCTCTCCCATAGCTCACAGTTCTTCTGTTCTTATGTGGACCCTTTGATCTCTGGGCCAGCTACCTGGCTTTCATGCTAAGCCTTCTTTTCTCCACCCTCCTCTACCCCAGGCATTAAATGCCCTGGTTTTTTAATCCCACGCCTTCCTCTTCCTTGATCGGCTCCCTCATTTTATAAAGAATATCCTTCAGTAGTTTCCTAAGGAAAGATTTGTAGTGGGTAAAATACTTGAGACATTCATATCAGAAAATGTTTATATACAACCTTACCTCTTCAATCAATCATTTGGCCTAGTATAGAATACTAGGTTGAAAATAAGTATCCCTCCATATTTTGAAAATATTTCTCAGCCGGGCTCGGTGGTTCAGCCTGTAATCCCGCGCTTTGGGAGGCTGAGGTGAGTGGATTGCCTGAGCCCTCGGGTTCGAGACCCACCTGGGCAACTTGGCGAGATCTCATCTCTACAATAAATCAAAAATTAGCCAGGCGTGGTAGCGCGCGCCTGTAGTTCCAGCTACTTGGAAGGCTGAGGCGGAAGGATCACTGGAGCCCAGCAGGTTGAGGCTGTGGTGGCCGGGAGGGGCCACTGCACTCCAGTCTGGGCGACAGAGTGAGACTCCAACTCAAAAAAAAAAAAAAAAGAAAAAGAAAATATTTCTCTTCTGTTCAAACATCCAGTGTTGCTGAATGCTAGAACATTCAGAAGCCATTCTGAATCTTCTCTCTCTCTCTCTGTCTTTTATCTTTGTTTCATATGTTATAAAACTTCACAATAACGTATCTTGGTTTTGGTGGAGAGATTTTTTTTTTTTGTTTACAGTGTGCTGAGCAGTCAGTCAGGAAGCCTATCAATGTAGAAGCTCATATAAATTAGCTATGGGAAATAGTCTTACATTATTCCTTTAAGGATTTTCTTTTTTCAGTTTTCTCTATCTTCTTTTTCTTCTTTTCTTCCTTTCTTTTCGTGTGTGTGTGTGTGTGTGTGTGTGTGTGTGTGTGTGTGTGTGTGTGTGTAGAGAGAGAGAGAAAGAGACAGGCTCATGTTCTATTGCCTGGGTTGTAGTATAGTAATGCTATTATAGCTCACTGCAGTCTTATGCTCAAGCAATCCTCCAACCTCGCCTCCTGAGTAACTAGGATTACAGGCTCGTGTCACAACACCTGGTTGATTTTTTTAAAATTTTATTGTAGAGATTGAGTCTCACTATGTTGCCCAGTCTGGTCTACCTTCTCTTTCTGAAAGTCCTAGTGTTTAGAGGTGGAAGTTCCTAGACTGAGCCTCTAATTGTCTTATATTTTCTTCCTTCTTTTTCATCATTATTCATTTTGTTTTACAACAAAGTTTTTTTTCAATATTTATATAGACTTTTAACTTTCTTTTTGGGAGTGTGAAAATAAAAACATTGTCTTTTTTTCCTAGTGCTCTTTATTGCTCTGATATTTTCTTTTTCCAAGCATCCTGTTGCATTCTAAAGATGCAACAAAAGTCCTTGTCTTTCTTCCTTCTGATGACATTAATGGCAGCTTTTTAAAGTTTTCCTTTGCTCCCAACATTGTTTTTGTTTTACTGAGTTCCTTTCCATTGTTATTTTTGTTGGTTTGTTTCTTTCATTGGTAGGTTGATTTTTGGTGTGTTTCAACTCTTTCATGTAGAAGGCCTTCCTCAAATACCCAGTTATCCTAGGTAGCCCATTAAAAAAAAAAAGAAGCATGAAGTATTTTATCTAAAGCTTGGTGAGCATGGGCAAAAATATAATTGCTGGGTTTTACTTGGGGTAATAAAGGGGAATGCCATTCTTGCTCGTAGAGAGTTCCACATGTCTGTCTCCAGAAATCTTTTCTCTGCAGCTAATTCATTTCACCACAGTTATCTTCCGGCTGCTAGAAAGGGTCAGGAATAGGATGTGTGTCTGGCTGCTGGCCTTCTAAAGCACTAGAGGAAGGGGGCAGAGGGTCTCAGAATGTGTTATATGGATTTTTCTTAATCCCTCGTTATAGCTCCATGCCACACTACCTTGTTCTCCCCAGATCTTGGCATCCCTGAGACCAGAGTCTCACTAGTTTATTCTCCAAATAATTATTTTTAGTCTTTTGGTTAAGAGTATACAACAAGGAAGAAGCCACTTCTGGCTATGAAGAGTTGGGAGAGACTTGTGCCATCGGGGGTCTGCTCCTGGCACTCTTTTCGCCAAGCCTCTCATAAGCTCCATGGGTAAGTCATCGGCAGGCATGTAAGTGGGCACTTTCTCCACTCTGTTAAGTCGCTTGCAATGCTCGCATCTGTTTCCTATCTTCAGAAAAGTGGTTGAACTATCCATTACTATCTGTCCTACTATTCTTTTTGTTCTTGCAGATCAATATCTTTGCTCTTCTGCCACCGTTTCAAGGGTTTGGAAGAGAGAAGTAATAAGTCTATGTGGACAATGTTCTGTGATTAACTAAAAGCCAAATGTCAACTTCAAAAAAAAAAAAAGATGGAGAAAATAAAAAGGGCAGTCCAGGCAGACTTCTACATGATTGTCTTATAACTGACTTACAAAATCATCTTTCCATGACCACTGCAGAAAGGATTTCAAAGTAGCACAGTATTAGTTTTCAAGCTCAAGATATAGAAGGATACAGACCTCAGTCCAGGTCCCTTTCTACATAGCTATGTACAAGGAAAAATTAACCTTTCTGAGCCTCCATTTCCTTATCAGTCAAATATGGAGGATAATTGGACCTAACTCATACCTTTATAGAGTCAACTAGATGAGAAGATACTTTGTGAAGAGTTAACCCCATATCTAGCAAATCAGTAAGCACCAAATAAACATAAACTATCATCATCAATGTCATTGTTGTCTAATGCACAATTAGATAACAACAAACACATATTAATAGAAAAAAATGATTTAAAAGAATTGGCAAAATCTGGCTGGGTGAGGTGACTCATACCTATAATCCCAGCACTTTGGGAGGCCGAGGTGATATGATTGCCTGATCCCATGGGTTTGAGCCCAGCCCGGGGAACTTGGCAAGACCTCATCTCTATAATAAATCAAAAAAAAATTAGCTGGGTATGGTGGCGAACACCTGTAGTTCCAGCTACTTGAAAAGCTAGGAGAAAAGGATCACCTGAGCACAGCAGGTCAAGGCTGTGGTGGCCGTGGGTGTTCCACTGCACTCCAGCCTGGGCGACAGAGTGAGACTTCAACTCAAAAATAAAATAAAATAAAATAGATGGACAGAAGAAAATTGTAAGAAGAATTAGCAACGGAGTTACAAAAGCCTTATACTGGATTCTGTTTCTTGACAAAAACTAGAGTTATTTGAAAGATTAAACTAAACGTGTGTTTGTGTAAGGTGTTACTTAGGAAACTTATCACATACTACTTATTAGTTAGTAGTTGTTTTGCTACCAGTATTAATAAATATACTAGTAGAACAAAGAAGGCACTTTGAAAGATTAGAAATGGAAAGTTGGAATTAAATGGCAAAAGAGAGTGACTGACTCTGATATTTCAGTTAATTTCTGGCAATAATGAGAGGTCTCATGTGTTCTCCTATAGGGCCTTGTACTACCTTGATACATAACATGCACACCTCTTTTCCTCAAGGGACTGGAGTTATGGGTGGGGAGGAACCTAGTGGGTCTAATTCTTCTATAACTCCAGCACCTAGCACTGTACCTAGCACTGTACCTAGCACACAATAGTTCACAATAATAAGTAAAGACTACTTGAATGATCTAAATAAACATTTGCAAGCTCAAGTTGAGGTCACAGAACTGAAAATAGCTGATTTGGTATGCCTTTCATTTCATGCTCATGGCCTGACAAGCCCCCCAATATTTCATATTCTAATCTTAAAAAAGAGAAGTTTCTTATGCATAAACTTTACACATTGAGTAGCAGCAAAGTAAACAACCCCATTTGACTCCAACTCTTTTCATGAATCTCCAAGGCTGGCAAATCCCACAGGAGCCTGCCTGGCAGTACTGACCCCCACTTAACAAAAGGCTTGATAGCAAAGCATTTCAGGAAAGGCCTACAGTGCTGACTGTATTTGTTTTTATGCAACGTACTTACCAGGCTTTTCTTATTAGCTAGACATCTTGTCACAGATTATTAAAATGAAACAATGCTTGTTAAAACAAATGAAAAAAAGATGTTCTCCATAGTGTCTTGAATTTTACTCTTTGTAGGCCTGCCAATTGTAGGTTTCTACAATATTCCCTGCCACCAAAGAGAATGAGTGGGTTTTCTGCATAGTACTCAGGGCTGAAAAGTATTTTAATGGTGTGCAAAGTACTTTCACATGTTTACATCACTTGGTTCTAGGCAACAGTCCAGTGGAAAGAATCCCCTTCTTGCAATAGAGAAAGAGGGACTCAGTTGAGGAGGATTAGGTGACTTAAATCAAGGTCACACAAGGGGTTGAGCACACATGACAGCACAAAGTAGGCAGATAAGCAACAGTGTAGGAGAAGGGAACCAGGGTTCTTTTCCTGACCCTGAGTATGCAACCTTGAGCAAGTCACCTCATGGGTCTCAGCTTCCTTATTTGGAAAATAAGAAGCTTAAACTAAAAGCTCTTCCAGTTCTAAATACTCCAAAATTATAAAATCTGCCCCAGATTTTCTGATCTCTTTCCAAAATACAGTACAAACTTGTTCTCTGGAATTGAAATTCTTCTGTCACCAAAGAACCCAATGCAGTCTTGTTTCTCTATTTCCAGATGCTTACTCTGAAAGACAACAAACTGTATACAAGTGGATTGAGTAGCTGCCATTTGGCAAGCACTGTCACTTCACTAAGGTGAAGAGACCTGGGGCTCGCCTGAGGGAATTTACTGACTACAGGAGAAGCATAACCAGCTACCAAAGCTATGTTACAGCTGCAGAAGTAGGTGATGTACAGGGAGCAGAGGGATTAGATTAAATTAGATTAGATTAGATTAGATTAGATTAGCCACATACATACACACACAGATATAATACACAGATACTTAGATACATAGATAGGCACAAGCAAGCTTAACAAGCTTAGGTTGATCCTTCTTGAGAAGGAATGTTTGAGTTGACTCTTCTTAACGAACAGGAATAAGACATTGTGGTGATAGGTAACAGCTTGTGCATAGTTGAGAAGGAAGGGAGTGTCATGATACATTCAGAGAACAGCTAGTCCTTCTGGAACTAGAATGAGACTGAAGGAAGCAGAGGAAGACACAGCTAAATGTAAGGCTGGCAAAGGGGCTTGAATTCAATCATGAATGTCTACTGTTGTTACACGTGCTGTTATTTTTTAGTCTTGCTTTATTTATGTTCTGCCTTTCTCCCAAAAGGATTTGAGGCAGTTTTTTTTTTAAGTGAGAACAAAAGCAACAATAAATTAGACTGGTTTAAATAATGAAGAACTGGAGTTAACTCAGGAAAAGAGAAACCTAGAGATCAGTTAGACTTCAGGATTTATTAACCCAGAGACTGTGGATCAGTTTCGCTCTAATTTTATGACTGTTCCTTGTCAATGTATTTACTTTCCTCCAAGATCCAGACTCTTTAGTTATAGGAAATGTCTGGTTCAAAGCTCCAAGAAAGTTCCTCTCTTGCCTTAGCTGGGTCATATGTCTGTTCATGCATCAATCCTTGGGTTCAGGGGTCTAGCAGGTGCCAACTGTCTCAGGCCTGGAATCCTTGAATCATGTGCCAGCATTGAAGAATAATCTCTAGAACGCTCACATGCACCTCCAGAGCTGAGAATAGAGCCGGCCTCCCTGAGATGAAGGGCTGGGATGGTAAAAGGTACATCAGTGGATGAGCAATGGGATGGTTTACGATGAACAAAGAAAATAAAGGACCCATAGATAGCCATATCCACTGTACTTGTATTACATTAAAAAATGATTATGGACATTCTGATGCAATATAATGGCCCTATAATATTATTTAATAGTATATAAAACCATATGTTTACATGATAATCATACTAGTATTATATTATAAATAAAGAAATAAAGGTGAAAGAGATAATAAAGGTAAAATAGTGAGATGAGAACAATGGGAAAGTTACTAGGTAGACTCCAAGCAGTAAAAGCCCCACACAAATTAATTAAAGATGAAATGGTAACTTAGTTTTGAACTTCCTAGCAGCCAAAGCAAAGAAGAAAGAATGATCAATTCAAAGGGCCACAATATAGTTTGGAAAAGCAAAGCTATTTCAGGCCTAAAGTCCTCAGGCAAAATATTTTTCCCACAGGTCTTCCAAAAGGGTCACTAGATGATATCATGAAACCACCAATAACATCCCTAGGGTATATGTAACAGCAAATTTGAAAACAATCTATCAACACCAGCACAAATTTAATTTAGTTGCTCTGAGATATTTGGTCCAAGCCAAGGCAATTTTCAAACGCTCTGGATTAGTCCAAAGATAAAACCTAGAGTGATCAGAGCTGTGTCTCTCAAAGTGGGATAAAAATATGAGGACCACCGGGAATATAGCAGGAGGAATATAGCAGGAGGCAGGAAACCATTTTGGCCTGGCCTTTTTCTCGGTGGTAACAGACTTAAAAGATTATTTTCATATTTAAACCAACATAAATATATTACAGAATAGAATATGAAATGCATATATATTAGGCAAAAGAGAGAATAAAACCTCAGTGAAGGGCTGTCCCAGGCATGTACCCAGTCCCCCAAGGGGCCAAACCATGCTCTTCTCTCATTCAGATTTGTTCAAGGTAAAAGGCAGAAAACACCTCCCTCTCCACTTCCTCATCTGGCCAACTCCTAGTCATCTCCAATAACACCTTGTACTTCTCCAGCATGTCAACCTGCACATTTTTTTCTGGTAACTTGTTTACTATCCCTCTTTCCTGGTAGAATGATAAGGAATAGACTGCATAGACTCCCCAATTCCTGGTGCCATGTCTGGTCTAACATAAGGGCCAATGAACTAATATGTTAATAAACTAAAAATGTCTGATTGTTATGGGCTAAATTTTGTCCCCCTGAAATTCATATGTTGAAGTCCCAACCCCAAAGACCTCAGAATGTGACCTTATATGGCGATAGGGCCTTCAAAGAAGTACTCAAGTTAAAGTGAGGTCATACGGGTGGCCCTCATAAAATATGGCTGGTATCCTTACAAGAGGAGATTTGAACATAGGGACATACATAGAGGGAAGATGATGTAAAGACAGAGACAAGAAGACAGCCCTGGAACAGATCTTTCTTTCACAGCCTTTGTAACAAACTAGCTCTGCCTGCACATTGAACTCTGATTTCTTGCATCCAGAACTGTGAGACAATAAATTTGTTATTCAGCCCTACCAAACTGATACACTGATCTTTAGATCCTTCAGATGACTACATCTTCCATGAATGTTTTTTCCAACTGGGCATTGGTGAAATCAAGTGCTTTGGGAGGATAGTGATGATGACATTGCCTTTTGAAACAGCCACTGAATTGGTGACAAAGGCTAACCCTGTGCTGGGAGATTGAGGTGTGTGCCACTAAAGAGGGTTTCCTTCTTGTCCCATTCCTAAGTCCCATGTGTGACAGACTTCACACAGACAACCATGTTTATATTTGAACTTAGATACCATCTGCAGGATTTGATGCCAGCTGATGAATCACTCTCTGTTTCTTCATCTTAAGGCAGAAATCGTAAATATATCTCAACCAAAAATCAAAGAAATACACATGGAAACTCCTCATATAGTATCCAGTACATAATTGACAGTCTCTTTCCTTTCTCTCTTTCTCTCCTTGTTTGTTTTAGGGTTTTTTTTAATCAATATTTTTTATTTTGATATTGTGGGGTACAGTTAAGTGTTAGGTATACAAATATGCTTCATTCAGGCCCCCTTGTTGATAACAGGTGTCTCCCCATCTCCAGACAGATGTTTACTACCATTAGTCCCATCCCCTCCCCCATAGTTTCCCAAAACTGTCAGTCATTTTCTTATGGTAGTGCATTGGATAATCAAGGTTCACTATATGAGTGAGAATATATGATACTCAGATCTTTGTTTCTGTGAAAGTTCACTCAGTATTATAGACTCTAGCTCCATCAAGGTTGCTGCGAAATTCGTGATTTTGTTCTTTTTTATGGCTGCATAGTATTCCATCGTGTATATGTACCACATTTTTTAATCCAGTCCTCTTTTGATGGACAGCATGGTTGGTTCCAGGTTCTTGCTATTGTGAACAATGCTGTGATAAACATTCGTGTGCAGGTATCTTTTTGATAGAGTGATTTGAGTTCTTCAGGATATATTCCTGGTAGGGGGATTGCAGGGTCATATGGGAGGTTGATGTTTAGAGCTTTAGGAATTGCCACACTGCTTTCCCAGAGGTTGCACTAGTTTACACTCCCACCAACAGTGTAGGAGTTCTCCCTTTTCACCACACCCTCTCCAAGAGCTATTATTTTTTGAGTTATTGATAATTGCCATTCTGACTGGAGTTAGGTGATTTCTCAATGTGGTTTTGATTTGCATCTCCCTGATGATTAGTGAGTTTGAGCATTTCTTCATGTGTCTGTTGGCTGCTCGGATGTCTTCCTTTGTGAAGTGTCTGTTCATATCTTTTGCCCATTTTATAATGGGGTTGTTTGTTTTTTTCTTTTCAGCATGTTTGAGTTCCTTGTAGATCCAAGATGTTAAGCCTTTGTCAGACCTGGAGTTGGCAAATACTTTTTCCCAGTCTGTAGGCTGTCTCCCTGCTCTCGATGGTATCTTTGGCTTTGCAGAAGCCTGTCAGTTTAATGAGGTCCCACTTGTCTATCTTATCCCTTATGGCCTGTGGGTTTCAAGTTTTGTTCAGGAAGTGGATGCCAGTTCCAACTTCCAAGAGGGTAGGTCCTTCATTTTTTTAAGGTTCTTATGGTTTGAGCTTTTACATTTAGGTCTCTGATCCATTTGGAGTTAATTTTTGTGTATGGGAATAGATAGGGGTCCTGTTTCGATCTTCTGCATGTGGTCAGCCAGTTTTCCCAGCACCATTTACTGAATAGGTTCTCCTCTCCCCAGTGATAGGTGGTGGAGGGTTTGTTGAAGATGAGTTGATTGAGAAATTGAGGTTTTGCTTCTGGGATCTCAATTCTATTCCATTGATCTATATGCCTGTTCCTATACCAATACCAAGCTGTTTTGATGATTGTAGCTTTATAGTAAAGTTTGAAGTCTGGTAATGTGATACCACCTGCTTTGTTTTTTTTGCTGAGGATTGTTCTGGCAATTCTTGGTTGTTTGTGTTTCCATATGAATTCTTGTGTTGTTTTTTCTAGGTCTGAGAAGAATGTTGCTGGTAATTTGATAGGTATTGCATTGAATTTGTAGATTGCCTTAGGTAAGATGGACATCTTCACAATGTTGATTCTTCCAATCCATGAGCATGGGATATTTTTCCACTTGTTTGTGTCATCTTTGATTTCTTTGAGCAGAGTTTTGTAGTTTTCATTATAAAGGTCTTTCACATCTCTGGTTAGGAAGATGCCAAGGTATTTCATTTTTTTGTGGCTATTGTGAATGGAATTGTGCTTCTTATTTGGGTTTCTGTTTGTTTATTATTGGTGTAAAGAAATGCAATTGTCTTTTGCACATTTATTTTATATCCTGAGACTTTGCCAAAGGCCTTTATCAGTGTAAGGAGCTTTTGACAGATTCGCTTGGGTACACGATCATATCATCTGCAAAGAGAGATAATTTGACTTCCTCTTTTCCTGTTTGGATACCCCTGATTGCCTTCTCTTCTCTGATCACTCTAGCCAGGACTTCCAATACTATATTCAACAGGAGGGGTGAGAGTAGGCATCCTTGTCTTGTTCCAGTTTTCAGGGGAAATAGTTCCAGTTTTTGCCCATTTAGGAGTATGCTGGCTGTGGTTTTCTCATAGATGGTTTTTACTACTTTGAGGTATGTTCCCTGTATGCCAAGATGTTCGAGGATTTTATCAAGAAGCGGTGCTGGATTTTATCAAAAGCTTTTTCTGCATCCAATGATATAATCATGTGGTTTTTGTTTTGACATCTGTTGATGTATTTAATTACATTTATTGTTTTACAAATGTTGAACCAGGCTTGCATCCCAGGTATGAAGCCTACTTGGTCATAACGGATGATTTTTGAGATGTGTTGTTGAATCTGGTTTGCTAGGATCTTGTTGAGAATTTTAGCATCTATGTTCATCAAAGATATTGGCCTGTAGTTCTCTTTTTTTATTGGTTCTTTACCTGGCTTGGGTATCAATGTGATGTTAGCTTCATAAAATGATTTGGGGAGGGCTCCATCTTTCTCAATTGCCTGAAATAGCTTCAGTAGGATTGAAATCAGTTCCTCTTTAAATGTCTTATAGAATTCTGCTGGAAAGCCCTCTGTTCCAGGGCTTTTTTTTTGTAGGTAGTTTTCTTATTACATAGTCAATTTTCTTGATTGTTATTGGTCTATTTAGGGTCTCAATTTCTTCTTGTTTCAACCTAGGCAGGTTGTGTGATGACAGAAAGTCCTTCATTTCCTTGAGGTTTTCAAGTTTGTTTCCATACAAATGTACATAGTAGTCTCTGGTGATCTTTTGTATTTCTTCAGGGTCAGATGTGACTTCATCTTTTGTGTTTCTGATTGTGCTTATTTGGGTTTTTTCTTTCTTTTTCTTGGTCAGTCTAACTAGGGGACCATCAATCTTGTTTATCCTTTTGAAGAACCAGCTTTTTGTTTCATTGATTTTTTGTATTGTCTTTTTGTCTTCTATGTCCTAGATTTAGCTTTTATTTTGGTGATCTGGATTCTTCTGCTGAAATTAGGGTTTTTGTGATATTGCTTTTCCAGCTTTCTTAGGTGGCTTGTTAGGCTATTAATTTGTGCTCCTTCCATTTTCTTTATGTGTGTTTGTAGGGATACAAATTCCCCTCTTACTATAGCTTTTAAGGCATCCCTTAGATTTTGGTAAGATGTTTCTTCATTTTCATTTGTTTCCAGGTATCTTTTGATCTCTGTTTTAATTTCATCATTGATCCAGGAGTTGTTTAGCATCGTGCTGTTTAGTGACCATGTCTTTGTGGGTTTTGGGGGGACCTTGTTGGTGTTAATGTTTATTTTTATTCCACTGTGGTCTGAGAAGGTGCATGGTAGAATTTCGGTCCTTTTAAATTTGCTTATGCTTGATTTATGGCCAATTATGTGGTCGATCTTGGAATACGTTCCATGCAGTGATGAGTAGAATGTGTATTCTCTGGTCTTTGGATGGAGTATTCTAGAAGTAGGTATCAATTAAGTCCATTTGGTTCAAAGTCACATTGAGGTTCTGGATCTCATTGCTGATTTTTTGTCCCGATGATCTGTCAAGGGTTGTGACTGGGGTATTAAAGTCCCCAGTTATGATGGTGTTAGAGTCAATATCTTTCTTTAGTTTTCCTAGGAGTTGCTTTATAAAAGTTGGTGCAACTATGTTAGGTGCATATATGTTTAGAAAAGATATTTCTTGTTGATGGAGTGAACACTTTATCATTATGTAGTGGCCCTCTGTATCTTTTTTAATTTTTGATAACTTAGATGGTATTTTGTCTGAAATTAGGATCACAACTTCCCCTTTCTTTCATGTTCCATTCACCTGAAAATTTGTTTCCCATCCTCTTACTTTGAGCCTGTGCATGTCCTTTCTAGTGAGATGGGTCTTTTGAAGGCAGTATATTGTTGCCTGGTGATATTTTATCCATTTTACCATTCTATGTCTTTTCAGTGGTGCATTTAGTCCATTCACATTCAGGCTGATTATTGAAATGTGAGAGTTCATCCCTAACATACAGTTCTTTTAGAGTTGTTCTTCCACTTGGTTTATAGTCTTTCTTTTGTTTTGGGGGTTGGTTCATGTGTATTTAATTCTTTTTCTCTTGTGAAGAACATTGCTCTTTTTTCCCCTTTTCTTCTGTGTTTAGTACTTTCTTAAGTGTTTCTTGTAGAGGTGCTTTGGTGGCAGTGTAAGTTCTTAGGGATTGGATATCTGGGAAAGATTTTAATTCTCCCTCACTGATGAAACTTAATCTGGCTGGGTAGGTTATTCTTGGTTGAAATTGCTTATCTTTTAGGACTTTGAAGATAGGGCTCCAAGCTCTCCTAGCCTGCAAGGTTTCTGTAGATATATCTACTGCTATTCTAATTGGTTTTCCATGGTAGGTTATGTGGCCTTTTTCTCTTGCTGCTTTTAGGATTTTTTCTTTTATGCCTACTTTGTTTAGGTGAATTATTATGTGTCTAGGAGTTGATTTTCTCATTTGTTGTCTTCCAGGGGTTCTCTGAATCTCTTGTGTTTGAGTTTTTGCATCATTGATTAGAATAAGGAAGTTTTCTTGAATGATCTCATGGAATGTTTGTTCCAGTGTGGGCTCTGTCTCTCAGGAAGGCCAATTACTCTTAGGTTTGGTCTCTTGAGGTAACCACCCATCTCTTGAAGGTTTTTTTCTGTGTTTTTGAGCTTGTTTTCTGTGTTTTTGAGAGTTTGAGTTAGTTCTATAATTTGGTCCTCAAGCTCTGATATTCTTTCTTCTGCTTGGGTAATTCTGCTTTCCATGTTATTAGTTTGTTATTTATTTCATTCACAATATTCTTTATTACTGTTATCTCAGATATCAGCTCCTTTCTAGTGTCTTCTTGAGTCTCCTCAATTCTTTTCAATCTCTCCATTAATGTCTTGATGTCTAGGTTTCCAGTTTGAGACCATTCATTCTGGGGGCTCTTCATTGTTTTCATTCTGAAATCAGTTTTCTCAGTGTCTGCCCTCCCAGGAGTCTAGGAGAGACCCATACCCTTCTTTTGACTTTTCTTCATTTGTGTAGATTTTTCTCTCATCCTTTAGTGGCTAAAGTCCCTTGAGCTCTGATTTCCTGCCTCTCCCCTCTATTTTTGTTGCAGGCAGCTAGCCTGCTGCCTGGGAGATCTGTGACTCTTGACTCAGTCTGTTCAGCATAGGGGAGGGGCTTTGTCTCCTGTTTAAAGATGTCACCATGGGAACCGAGGTGGAGGCTCTGAAAGGTGGGCGGGGCAATGCATTCTGCCTTGAAAATGGCAGAGGTAGTAGTTTTACTTTCACTTTTAGGGATGCTTGTGTGGGTCTCTAGGTGGGACCAGCGGCACACCTGGGTGCTGGATCTGGGGTGCCACCAGCAGGCTGGGGTGGAGGAGAGGGTTGGGCGTTCCCTCCTCTGGAGCTGGGAGCCTCCGATCAGCACCTTATACAAGCTTGGGGTTCTGCTCCCTTACACAAGCTTGAGGTTGCATGCTGAGTGCCTCAGCCAAGATGGGCCTGGGGCTCCAGGTCTCCAAAGCTCCAAAGGGCAGGTGGTGGCCCTGGGTCCCTCACCGGGAATTTCAGCCAGAAATGGAACTGGTATCTCTGAGGCACAGGCACCGAGCCTCCCTGGGTGACCAGCAGCTTGGTGCTAGTCATGATGATGTAGCCAGGGAGGGAGCCGAGATCCGGGATTCATGATTCCCCAGCCGGCAGGAGTCACATATAGTGGAGCAGCTCCAGCCAGCCGCAATATCTGGACCTTGTGGGACCAAAGGTCCCCAGGCCTCGTACCAGTGAGGCTGGTGGTGGGCAGGGGCTGCAGGAAGAAAAGTAAGAGTGTTTTTGGGAACTCACATTCGGAGAGTCTCACGGATCCACCTATGCCGTCGCCATCTTCAGGAGTCTCCTCTTTCTCTCCTTGTAATGAAATACATAATTCCCCTAGAAGGAGTGAGTAGGCCTTCAAGTTCTTTACAATTTTAAGGAATTTTTCCTTTAATATTATAATCCAGCAGCCTTATACAATAGGCAGAAAAATAAAGAAGACTGTTTAAGTTAAAAAAAAAAATGACAAATAAGTGCCACTGTAGTATATAAGGAGAATTAAATTTTTGTGAACTAAACATGTAAACTGACATCTTAAATTTTTTTCATTAAAAAACAATCCTGGTCCATTGAGTTTACTTACAAACTTTGGTTGTGGTTTATACTTAGAACAAATGGTTTTAATTTTGTTATACACCACCAAATCAACCAAATCACTGTGTATGTAGGCTCAGCCTCCAGATCTTGCAAACGTGTATATTTTTTTCTTTCCTTACTCTGATTTTCATTCTGTTTTTCTTCTTTATTGCTTCTCAGTATCTGAATACTTCTTAAACCAAGCAGAGAAGACAAAAAGGAAGAATATTCTCAACCAAAGGTTTGAAGCTGTTAGATACAAGTGACTGTTTTCCAAAAAGTAAAGCAAACACTTAAATCAGAATACTTTTCCAGGACTGGCTATAGGGAGATAAATTTGATGTAAGTTCATTTGCCATGAACAAATAGAGAAAATTCAGTACTCTTATTAACCCCAAGCCCTAAACACATTTGCAAGAACACCAAAACCTTAGGTTAACATTCTGTTTCTCTTAATATAACCCAATGTTAACAATTAAACCACGCATGCTGTAAATATTTAAAACCCTACTAATATACACTTAGCATCACCTAATGATAATTCAGGTATCTGCTGCACATTTAGAATAAGTGGTGTGAATTATAAAGTGCTAACAGATTTACAATAACAGAAGGCAGGCCAGGGTCACTCCAGACAGGGGCACTAAGAAGGTCTAGGAGATATGTTAGTTGGCGACCTTGCAACAAATGAGAAAGCAGAAAGATCATAAAAAGTGCCTAAAACACCAGCACTCACTTTTTGTAGAGGCTTAGAATGTAGTGTACCATAGGCCCCAAGACATTAATGCAATACAGCCCAACAGGAGACAGGTCAACTGTCTGGAAAGGCAAGGGAACAGGAACCAGGCACTCTGAAAGGTCCCTAATTAGCCAGGCCACTTGAAAAGAGTCAGCTAATCTCGCAAAGCTGCTCTTTATTTCCAGATAAAAACAATTCTGTCACTGCCTACTCCATGGTGTCATGATGGGGATTCAGCATATAAGCTGCATAGAGTCAAGGACTTGATTTTACACCTTGTTCTCTCCTCCTTCTCTTGGCTTCTGGTACTCTACACACCATCCTGTTTCTTTCTAATATGTTAACCATTCCTGCTCAGCCTCCTATGTGGGTTTCACTCTCTGATCTCTAAACTTTTGAATTACCTAGACTTTAGTCCTCATCCTTCTTCTCTCCCTAGGTAATTTCAAGGTTCTACGTATGATCCATTTTGCTGATCATTCCCACATTTGTGCATTTCCATCTGAATGTAGATGTCCAACTACAAACTTGACATCTCCACTTAGTGCCAGATAGGCATCCCAAACTTCATATAGCCAAAACTGACCTTTTTGTTCCATCATCCAATCCGTTTCTTTCCTAGTTGAAATGACATAACACAAGAGTCAATATAGTCAATGAGCAGCCATTTTAACATTAGCTTTGTCATATTTTTCTAGCAGTTCACTTTAATTTATCTTCCATCCACTAGCGAAGGACAGGACTGGTTTCTTAGAGATAGCTGTTGATTACTGCTTTACAACCCCCTCCCCAGCTCTAATCAGCTCTTCATGAAATTCATGATACAGACCCCATCAACATGGCAGCTGTAATGTGACTAACCCACCCATCTGCCTGCTGTCCATCACCTGATGTCATTACCTGTGCATTCCTGGTTCTTCATGATGATGTTGAGTAGACCATCACCCAATCACCTTAACGACTTTCCCCTAGAGCAAAGGAAAAGTTTAAAAAGGATTTCACTTGAACAGCCAGCCACCATTTTACTAAACTCTGGTGTGGCCATGTGCTCTTTGAGCTATGGCTGCCACCATGTTTTCCTAAGCTTTTGCCCCCTCTCATACCACTAACTTCTCTGCAATTATTTGCATCTTTCTTGCAGTACCAGATTGCACAACCCCACCAGGCCTGACCTAACAGTTTGAAATCCCCACTGGGATATAGATCTTCCCTATTTTCATCAGCATCTAACACTAGTCTTCCCTATTTTCATCAATGCCATTCTCTCAATTGCTCAAGTCAAAAAATCTAGGGGTTATCTTAATACTTCTCTGTCCCTCATCCCCTGCATCCAATCCATTCAGCAAGATCTGTCAATTCTACCTCTGAAAAAGATCTCAAATCTGTCACTTCTCTTCACCTCTTCTACCATTGCCCTTATCCAAGCCATCATCTCTGCTCATCCAATTATCCACAAATGACTCCAAACTTATCCCCTTTGCTCTATTGGCCTATGCAAACTTTTTCTTTTTTAACGTTTATTATACCCTTCAAACAAATTTGGATTTAATGGCATCATATAAATCATTAATAGATATATAAATATAGTATTTTTAATTTTAAAATGTATCAAACAATAAAAATATACATGTTTATGTCAAAAATCAACAAAGACCTAGAAGGATACACACAAAATCTATGATCCATCTAACTTCTTAAAAAATATTAGGAAAAGAATGAGGGACAAAATGGACTTTAGCACATAACAGTCCCTTCTTTTATTAAAAAGCATAAGAATATGAAATGAAGAATATATCAGTATGTTAAGATGTTAATTCTTAGCTGGACATTTAACTATTATTCTCTGTAAATTTCTTCTTTTTGTTTTTTGCAAAATAAAAGGAAACACAAATGAGAAGATTTTTAAAAAGTAAAAAGGACACTATCCCTGAGCTTAAGAAATACATTCAAACTTTAAATACAAAATGTTCTATATGTATGCACTTGGCAAAATATTTCAACTCTTGAAAAAAAAATAGTCTTGTTCTGTTCCTGATTTTAACTGAAATGTTTCTATTTGCCTCCACACTGTGGAAAATCTTGAAATTATAAATCATATCATACAACCTGTTTAAACTCTCCCAATGGCTTCTCAGCACATTTGAAATCAAATTCAAATTCCTTACCACAGCAAACAAAGTCTACCAGGTCGGGTCTCTAATCACTTCTCCATTTCCTCCAACAGCACCATCATCATCTAGGTCCCAGCCTTGCCACCCTACTGTCTGTCAATCACAAGTTCTCCCTGACATGAAGGCCTTTGCAGTGATGCCTCATCTGCCTGGATTGCACTTTCTGCAGAGTTGCACTTGGCTGGAATCTTCTTGTCATGCAAGCCTTTTCAAATAAGACTGCCTCAAGGAATCTTCCCTCAACCGACTGATCTAAAGGAGCAAGGAGCCCCCACCCCCTGCTCTAGATTATATCACCCCATTTAATTATATCCATAGGTAGCACTGACCACAATCTAATATTCTACTGTGTATTTATTTATTTAATCTCCTTCATACCCCCATCCTTTTCCCAGAATACAAATTTTATGAGTGCAGAGGCCATGTTATTTCCCAGAACCAAGAACAGTGCCTAGTATCTCTTAAGGGGGTATTTGTTCCTATAGCGACACAACAAGTTATTATCATCTAAGTGTCTTAAAACAAAACCCATGTATTAGTTCACAGTTCTGCAGGTCAGAAGCCCAGGCACAACTTGGCTAAGTTCTATGATCTGATTAGGGTATTAAAGGCTGAATTCAATATGCTGGCTATGCTGAGTTCTTTTCTTATCTGGAGGTCCTGGAGAAGAATTTGCTTTCAAGCTCATTCAGATTGTTGGCAAAATCCAGTTTCACGATGATATAAGATTGAGGTCTCTATTTCCTTACTGCCAACCAGGTGCTCCTAAAGGCCACCCACATTCTATACCATGTGGGCTCCTCCATCTTCAAGCAAGCAAAGGTGTGTCAGATCTTTCTTGTGCTTTGAACCTGGCTTCCTCCTCTATAACCAGTTGGAAAACTCTCTGTTTTCAAAAGACTCATGTGATTCAATAGGGTTCACCTGGACAATTTCCATATTTTGAAGTCAACTGTGCCGTATAACAAAACCCAATCACAGGAACAAAATCCATCACATTCATAGTCCTATGGATGATGCAAAACATGTGAGCCAGAAGGGAGGAAACTTGGGCCCTGTTTTAGAATGGTCTATCTGTCTGCCTACCACAGAAGGTATTTTATAAACATCTGTTGAATGAAAAAAATGAATAAAAAGCTAATCATCTAAAATCATGCATATCTTCACAAATGTTAGCATTAAAGCAATTAAAATTTATAAAGAAGTTCCTATGACATTATGAAAAGGTTTAAGAGGGTATGATTTGCCATGATGAAGAAGATAGTCCATCAAAGCAAGGCTAACTAGATAAACCCTAGTAACCCAATACAGGCAGTGTAAAATAATAATAATTTTTTTAAAAACAGGCTAATGGGTAAGGCTAGGTTTACATTTGACTCAGCTACTTACTAGCTCTGAGGTTGAGCAATTTATTTATTTAACTTGTCCAGTTCAGGTTTCTTCTTTCTAAAATGGGCAACCACTTTGCAGGTAGTTGTGAAGCTTAAATTATGAGATGCAAGTATATTATCTAGAATGTTATCCAGAGCATAGTATCTGCTTGAAAATTGTCTTCCGTCATTCTAGAGAAATCAGCTATTTAGAAAGACAATTCCCAGATTTGCTTCCCCCAGGCAAGGTTTTTCTGTGGAGTTGCAGTTGTAAAAGTGAAGAAAGAGGTGAGGGCATGTTCTAAGGTTGAAAAATTAGTTTAAAGAAATGTGTATATATTATGTAAATATTATATATTATATAAATTACTCATGGTATATGTTGAATATATATTAAATATATAATTTATACATATAATATACATACATTTAACATTCTTCTTGCAAATCCCTTAGGAAGTTGACATATTGAAGACCTCTTTTAACAAATTCAGTGCAGCCACATTCCCTTCCAGTGCCAAAAAAAATTCGTATTTTTTAAGCTAAGGATTGTTCAAGGTAATTGACTAAAGTTTAACGGCATATTTTATCAAAAGCATTTATCTTCAGATACTGCAATCTCAGCAAAGCAAAGGATTCCTAACATGAGAAGCATCCCAGTGGGATGCAAATCCCAGCCCTGCCACTTAATAGTGTGTAGCATTGGATAAATTTGCATAACCTCTCTGTGTGGGAGCAAATCCCAGTGGGAGCAAATCCCAGCCCTGCCACTTAATAGCTGTATAGCATTGGACAAATTCACATAATCTCTCTGTGTCTCAGTGTCCTCATCTGCAAAATGGGAACAATAATTCATCACAGCACTGATGTAAAGACCCAATGATTCAGCATGAGGAAAATGTTTAAAGCAATGTCTGGCATGCAGTAAACGCCATTACAAAGTATTTGCTGACTAAATGAGGACTTTAAGGGACAAGCGGATCCTGGCTGAGGACACAGCAGATACGCACCTCCCACTCATTTAGTGCATACTCCTACTTCATGGATGGTGCTAAGTTGCTCTTTTCTCCACCACCACTACCCCCTTTTTCTTTCATGAATTGCTGTATCAATGGAGATTCACTGAGAGGCAGGCACCAAAGGAATTCCATGAACAAGAAATGTACTGATGAAAATGCTCATGAAAAATAAAGGAAACGGGAGCAGGATTGTGCAAGGGGAGCTTTCGGACTATGACACAGATCGGCTACCTAGGCAAGGGGAGAGGAAAGGAAGGCGAATTGGTCAGAAAAATCCTCAGATCAGAGTGTGGTTCTAAGTCTCAGCCAAGCCAATAAGGAGTCAACAAGCAAACAGAGTACTGCCTATTAGAGGAATCTCATTTTTGGCAGAGAAGGCGTGGCCCCAGTGTCCCTGCCATGTTCAGATGTTGGCTAGGAGCAGTCCAAGGGAAGCATGGTCTTGGCACTTTCAGATGTTAAAGCCCAACAACTGCCATCTGATGAGCTTCCCATGGCAGGTTCACTTGAAAGGAAATCTGAGTGGCACACTTCTGAGGCTGCCACAGCCCCTGTGATTGCACTTATGCGGGTGAAATGCACATACGATGTGATGTTCACCAAACACTTTTGTTAGGTAATCATGTAAATACTACTGCTGGGAAGTAGGTGCTGCACTGGGCCTCTCCAGGCATTGCTGTACACCTTAATGTTCTTTGGAGACCAGCCACGAGGAAGCAGCTGGGAGCAGTGATGGCTTTCGGGTGGGAGCTACCCATAGGGAAAGGTGGCACATTACTGGTAAAATGTGTCTGCGGACATTGAACTATTCCTAGATCAGGCATTTGCTGAGCATATACCACAGTGCTAAGAAACCTCCTTTTATATGAAGGCCAATTCAGAAATAATAGGTGTGTAGGTATATATGTAAGCATATGTGTGTATACATACGTTTGTGTGTGTACGTATTATTTTAGAGGACATATTACATTTACTTTCATTCAAAAAGAAAATAGCCTTATTGGGTTCTACAAAAATATATATCTACTTTTGGAACTTGAATAACCTACTGTATTGAATAGAAGAATGTCATTTAGAAAGTTGGCACTGCCTTTTAGTTGCCAAAATGATAATATCCAAACTTCTTTGAAAAACATCAACAACAGGGCAACTTTCTATGTTTCTCATCTTAAAACTAGATCTCAGACCATATTTCCAAGCTCAGTAGTGCCAGCTGGCCCTCTGGCCTATATGTTGACAACATCTCTTTTCTGTCCCTGGCACTGTGAAGGCACAAGGGGCACAGAATAAAAAGACTCAGTGTCAAGGCTTGGGAGGACACAGCCTATTGAGTGAAGCTGACAAGGACAGGGTATGTGATGGCACATTGAGAATTCAGAAAAGCGAGTCACAAATAATGACCACAGGAAGAGCAATGATTGGCTAGCACCTCCAGACAACAAGCTATGTTTTAATGGGGCTGCTGCTCACACCTGGCAGCCAGCTCTGTTCTCCTCTTACTCCAAACCTTAGCTTCTAACTTAACCTTGACCTTCCCAGTATAGAAGAGGTCAGTGTGATCTTTGCCATTCCCAGTCCCCATCATTTATTCATTCTCCATTTCTTAATCAAGGACACATCGGATACAAAATGCATTTCAACTATAGTTTGTACTGACCCTAGATCCCTTACACAATAATTATGTATTTTGCTATATTAATTTTCAATATTAGTCAACTCATATCACTTTGGAAATGAATTGAAGGATAAAGAAGGTAAATTCTGGTAATTATAATTTACCCTGTTTCTCATCTGCATTTCTCAGAAATGGCATGAAAGTTTGAAGGATTGTGAGCTTTGGTGTCAGAATCTCAGCATTTACCATATGTAAATAAATTTACCATATGTAAATGAACAACTTTCTCAACCTTATTTTTCTTATCACAAAATGGGAAATAGAGATAACAATACTTAGCTTGCAAAACATGTGTTTAGTTATATATGTAAAGAACAAAATACAATGATTAGAGTAACACAAAATGAAATGGAGAAAATAAACTAAGATGTGTAAAAAAGGAAATTTAGATTTTTAAAAGTAATTTGGAGGTGGGACAAATCTTTCTAATCAAGTAAAAAATATACAGAAATCATAATGGAAAAATATAATAGATTTGAATACATAAAAATAACTTCTATGTGGTAAAATATAGCATAAACAAAATTCTTAAAAAGCATATAATAGACCAGGAAAAAAATAGTTGCAATGACTATATGATTAACAGCCACTTTATTTAAACAGCTTCTGCAAATTAATAAGAAAATACAACATCAGAAAAATGACCAAATATTATATATCCAGCAATTCACAGAAGTTTAAATAACCAGTAAAGATCTGAAAACATTATCAGCTTAACTTAACTGGTTCTTAAGGAATGCAAATTAAAACAAATAGGTGACTCTATTGCTTTCACTTACCCCATAAACAAAACAGTTTAAATATTGTTAGCGTTCCTTATAGGCAAATCTATGAGGAAAATGGGTACTTGCATATGCTGCTGGAGAGAACATTGAGTCAAGGTGCCTTCTGGTGTAGTAAGCTTTGTTATTATGACTCTTGGTTCCAAAAAATGGGAAAAAGTCAACTTGAACTATTGACTATTATTATTATAAAGAGATTGGGATATTTCCTGAATATCTACATTGATCATGTAGTTTGACTGCAGGAACCCTGGGACCCAGACAATCAAATTGCATTTAGATATATCCCATGAGGTCTTCTCTGAGTGTGGTCTTCACACTTCTCCCTCTAGGTGCTGAATAGCTTTTCCCATTTGTTGAAAATGGCAACCAACAAACTCTGAGTTTTATGTCTTACAGCCTCAACCATCAGAAAACGACTGATTCGAGTGTCAGTTTCCTTAGGTCCAAAAATCCTAAGGAAGGCACTTGCTGAACCTGATTACATTCAGTGATTACCCCTGGACCAATAGTTGATGACCTGAGAGATAAAGTTCTGTGATTGGCCCAACCTGAGTCTAGACCCATTCCTGACCCAACCCACTGCATCAGAAGATGGGTTCATATTAACTTGGCAGCTACCAGCAGAAGGATGAGAAAAGTCATAATTCTCAGAAGAAGAGAATATTATTCTTGCCCCCCACCAAAATATGCTAGCCAGATATGAAAGGTATTAAAATACAGACATTCAATGCCCTTTTTAATTAATTAGATAATTAAAACGTAAATTGATATACACAATTAGAAGAGTTATTTAGCAACATCTACCAAGACTTTTAATATAAAATCTCACATCCACTAATTCCACTTCTAATCATTTTATCCTAAAAATTAATATACATACGCAGGAAAGCATTAGTTAGTTACTATTCTAAGAACTGGAATAATAGTAGCAAAAAAGAGAAAAGTTTCCTGCACTTACATTTGAGTGGAGAACAGACATGATGAGCAAGTGATTGGCATAAAGCAACTGCTTATTATTAAGAATTATGCCTAATTTCAACTTTCAGATATCATAATCTCACAATATACTTGTAAATGTAATTTCTGTTTATGCAGCAGGTGTTTTCTATGTCTTCAAAGCTCCGTTTGTGATTCCATATACACTGGCAACTGAAAATGGTGTCAAGTTCTACAGAATTGCACACTTTACAAAGAGCTTTCACATCAACTACCTCATGTCTCTCATGTATCATGAGAGAATTGTACACTTTTTACAGAATTGTACACTTTACAAAGAGCTTTCGCATCAACTATCTCATGTCTCTCATGTATCAACACAGTGAGTTAGGTAAAAGCAGGATTATTATTACTTTGATTACCATTGAATCTCCAGAGTCAAGCAAGACACAAAGTATGATGTAAGCACCAAATAAGAGCTTGTCGTAGGAATCAAATCTAAGAGGTATATGGATAAGAGAACTTGGATACCATTGAATAATTTCTTTTGGATCCAAAATGTGATGATGCATCAACTTTTTCAATCACGCCTATTGGATAATTGTGGACATCAATAGTTGTGTTTTGGTTGACTCTGAAGGCAGAGATACACATTGCAAAATAAAGCAATTTCAGGCAGCTATGTGAGCAATTGAGTGTTTTAGGCTCTACAAATTAGGTTGCAAACCTAATTACGACAAAGGGCAAGCATTCATTCTATTACCTGACAAAATGAGTAAACCAGGGGCTGTTAGTTTAAGTCTATCCTTTCTCTTGACATGACTTTGCAGATGCCTTCGTAAAGGCAATGGATGTGCACTACTGAAAAAGAAAGTCTGTTCTTAGGCAACCACTTTTGTGCTAAAGGTCTGCTGACAGAAGTAGTCCTTAGATAGGATATAACACCATTAGTTACATCCTTCCAAATTACAAAGAATAACAAACACACATAGTCTCTCACCTAATTTTAATGGCAGACTTCTGCAGTGGAAAGTAAATGGAATTTGGAATTTCCTAAACCCTGGCTGAATATCCGAGCCTTTGCCCTGAGTGACCCAGAGTAAACCATTTAAACTCTCTAAGCCTCAATTTCCTAATCTAAAAAATTAAGATAATATTTACCTTCCAAGATTTAAGTCACAAATGTATTTAAGCACCTGGTAGAGTCTTGATACTGAACGGATGATGAATAAACATATCAGTGAACCGCAGTTTAACCATTCCCCTACTGAAAGTCATCTGGGTAGTTTCCAGTTCTATTATAAATAGAGCTTCTTTGGACATTAATGTTCAGATTTTTGTGAAATATGTTTTCATTTCCCTGAGATACATCCCCCCAGAGTAGAATTGCTGGATTAAATTATTAGCTACATGCTAGATGTATAAATAAATTGTCAATTTGGTTATTTTTTTCCTTTCTTTTTTTAAAATTTCAATAGCTTTAGTGGGTTTTTGTTTGCATAGTTGCGTTGTGTAGTGGCAAAGAAGTTCGGGCTTTAAGTGTATCCACCACCCCCACCTGTGTACATTGCACCCAATAGGTGATTTTTTTGTCCCTCCACTTCTTCCCCTTCCTTCTTCTCAGTCTCCAGTGTCCATTATATTATTCTCTATGTCTTTGCAGATCCTTAGTTTAGCTCCCACTTATGAGAACAGGTGGTGCTTGGTTTTCTATTCCTGAGTGAGTTCACTTAGGATGATGTTCTCCAATTCCATCCAAGTTGCTACAAGAGGCATTATTTCGTTATTTTTTATGGCTGATACTATTCCATAGTATATATATACCACATGTTCATTATCCATTGATCAGCTGATGGGCATTGAGGTTGATCTTTGCAATTGTGAACCTGTGGGTGCAGGTATCATTTTTTTATGTAACGACTTCTGTTCCTTTGGAGTGGAACTTAATTACACTAAAAAGCTTCTCTGCAGCAAAAGAAATAATCAACCAAGCAAATAGGCAACCTACAGAATGGGAGAACATATTTACAAACTATACATCTGATGGAGGACTCACATCCAGAATCTACAAAGAACTCAAAGAAATCAGCAAGATAAAAACAAATAACCCCATTAAAAGGTGGGCAAACAACATGAGAAGACATCTCTCAAAAGAAGATATACAAATGGCCAACAAACATATGAAAAATTGCTCAACAAGCCGGGCTCGGTGGCTCAGCCTGTAATCCCGCGCCTTTGGGAGGCTGAGGTGAGTGTGTCTGAGCCTGCGGGTTCGAGACCTGTCTGGGCAACTTGGCAAGACCTCATCTCTACAATAAACTTAAAAAATTTGCCAGGCATGGTAGCGCGCGCCTGTAGTTCCAGCTACTTGGAAGGCTGAGGTGGAAGGATCGCCAGAGCCCAGTATGTCGAGACTGCAGTGGCCGGGAGCGGCCACTGCACTCCAGTTTGGGTGACAGAGTGAGACTCCAACTCAAAAAAAAAAGAAAAAGAAAAATTGCTCAACATCACTGATCGTCAGGGAAATGCAAATTAAAACCACAAGATATCACCTTACACCTGTTAGAATGGCAATTATTTCAAAAATAAGAAAGCAATGGATTCTGGCACAGATGCAGAGAAAAGGAAACACAAACTGTTGGTAGGAATGTAAATTAGGACAACCTCTATGAAAATCAGTATAGCGATTTCTCAAAGAATTAAAAGTAGGTCTATCATTTGATCCAGGAATCCCACTACTAGGTATCTAGGTATCCTATTTTCAAGAGCGACTGTCCCATTTTACATACCCACCAGCAATGCACATGAGATGTGGTTTCTTTACATAGCAGTTTTTCTCCTCTTTGGTGTAATGTCTGTTCATAACTTTTGCCAATTTTTTAATCAGGTAATTTGTTTACTTTTGAATTTTTAAAGTGTTTGATATATTCTATATACTAGCTCTTTCTCAGATAAGTGGTTCACAAATATTGACTCTCACCCTGTATCTTGTTTTTTCATTCCTTTAGCAGTGTCATTCTCAAAACAAAAGTTTTTAATTTTGGTGAAGTCCAATTTATCCACTTAAAAAAAATAAATCATGGTTTTGGTGTTATATCTAAGAACTCTTCACCCAACACAAGGTCACAAAACTTCTCTCCTGTGTTCTCTTCTAAAAGATCAACAGTTTTATGTTTTACATTTAAATATACAATCCATTTAAAATTAATTTTTGTATAATGTATGGAGTTTAGGTTGAGGTTCTTTTTTTGCCTATAGATTAAAATTCTCTAGCACCATTTGTTAAAAAGGTTATCGTCCTTCACTGAATTGTCTTTCTACACTAAGTACATACATTGGAGGAAGGACAATCTTTTCCATAAATAATGCTAGGGAAACTTGATACCCATATACATAAAAATATAAATGGACTCCCACTTCTCACCCTATATAAAAAGCAATTAAAATAGATCAAAGACCTAACTGTAAGACTCAAAATAATCAAAATACTAAAAGAAAACATAGGAGAAATGCTTCAGGGCATTGTTCTGGGAAAAGAATTTATGAATAGGACCTCAAAAACACAGAAAACAAAAGCAAAAATAGATAAATGGGATTACATCAAACTAAAAAGTTTCTGCACAGCAAAAGAAACAATCAACAAAGTGAAAAGATAACACACATAATGGGAGAAAATAGCTATATCCAGAATATACAAGTAACTCAAATGTCCTAACAGCAAAAGTAAATAAAATTAAATTAAATAAATGGGATTGAAAAAATGAGGAAATAATCTTTTAAAAATTTTATTTGTTTTTTTTATTTTAAAGATGTAAAGTATAATTCAGGGTTAGGTACACAAATGTTCATTATGAAGTACCCTTGCTGATGAGGTGTGCCCCTCCTCCCCCGGCAAATTCCCACTACTGCCAATCCTGCCCCCACCCTCCCCTGGCAGTTTCCTACTACTGCCAACCCTCTTCTTATAGTATTATGATAATTTGAACAGACGTTTTAAAAGAAGACATACAAATGGCAAAAAAAATGCTTAATATCACTAATCATTAGGAAAATACAAATCAAAACCATAAGGAAGTATCATCTCACCCCAGTCAGAATGGTTATTGCCAAAAAGACAAAAAACAACAAAAGCTAGAGAGGATATGGAAGAAAGGAAATTCTTATATATTGTTGGTGGGAATGTAAACTAGTATAGCCACTTGTAGAACAGTACGGGGGTTTCTCAAAAACCTACAAACAGAACTACCATACAATCCAGCAATCCCACTGCTGGGCATTTATCCAAAAAAAGGAAGTCAGTATATCAAAGAGACATCTGTATCTCCATGTTTATTGCAGCACTATTCACAATAGTCAAGATACAGAACCAGCCTAGGTGTTCAACAGATAAATGAATAAAGAAAATATTATATATATGTATATATACACATATATATAATATACAGACAATGGAATACTATTCAGTCATAAAAATAATAAAATATTGTAATTCATGACAATATAAAAGAAACTGGAGGACATTATATTAAGCAAAATAAGCCAGGCATAGAGAATTAAACACCGTATGGTCTCATACATATGAGGAAGCTAAAATAAAAGTTGATCTCAGATGTAAAAGTAGAAAAGAGGATAGTAGAGGCTAGGCTGGAGAAGGGGAGGGGAGAGGAGAAAAAGGGAGAGATTTGTTAAGGGATACAAAATCACAGCTAGACAGAAGGAATAAGTTCTAGTGTCCTATATCACTGTAGGATGAATATAATTTCAAATAGCTAGAAGGAGGATATTGAATGTTTCCAACACAAAGAAATGAACAATGTTTAAGACAATGGCCATACCAATTACCCTGATCTAATCACTATACCTTATTTGTATTACAACATCACTGCACCATATAAATATGTACAATTATGTGCCAAATAATATAAAAAATAAAAGCCAAATAAAAGTAAATGAAACACAAAAATTAGTTGGGCACATTTGTGTGGTGTGGTCTTTTTGTGGATTCATTCTCTATTCTGTTCTTTTGGTCTATTTGCTTATTTCTACAGCAATAATATGCAATCTTGATTACTCTAGTTGTATAAGTCTTGAACCTATGTAGAGTGACTCCTCATACTACATCTTTCTCTTCTCCAATTATTTTAGTTATTCTAGTCCCCATGACTTTACATATTAATGTTAGAATAATCTCTATATCCACAAAGAATCCTGCTGATATTTTAAAAATTTCCTTAAATATGTAAACCATTTTGGGGATGACTGACACTATGTTTAGTTTTCTAATTCATGAACATAGTATACCTCTTTATTTATTTAGATCTCCTTTGATTTCTTTCAATATTTTGTAGTTTTCAACATGCAAGTTCTGTACGTATTTATTATATTTATACCTAAGTATTTAATTTTTTAAATAATTGAAAATGGTATTATACTTTTAATTTTGGTGTTTGTGTGTTCATTGCCAGCATATAACATTACAATTAATTATTGTATGTTTATCTTATACCCTGTGATCTTTCTGAACTTATAATTTCCAGGAGAGTTTTTTTTAAAATAGGTTCTTTGAGTATCATGTCATGTTACTTTTTCTTTGTGGTTTGTTTTTCACTCCACTTTCTTGCCCTAATTGCAACAACCAAAAAGAGCTTCCGCATTATATTAAATAAGAATGATTAAAGTTGACATCCATGCTTTGTTCTCAATATTAAGGGGAAGTCATTCAGTCACTGACCACTATGTATAATGCTAGTTGTAGATATTTTGTAACTTTTAGTCAAGTTGAGAAAGTTCTCTTTTTTTACTATTTCTCTGAGTGATTTTATAATGAATGGGTGTTAAATTCTGTCAAATGGGATTTTTTTGGGCATCAATTAATATGATCATGTGAAACTCTCTCATATTTCTACTTCCCTGAGTGTTTCTTTTTTAATTAAGAAAGGCAGATTTACTAAAGCAGTGATACATTGTGAAGAGCAAAACATGCACACCAGAGAGAGTTTACTGTCTCAAATAGACTTGTGTTCTTGTTTTTTGTTGTTGTTGTTTTTGGTTGGAGTCTCACTCTGTCACCCAGGTTGGAGTGCAGTGACATGCTCACAGCCACCACAGCCTTGACTTGCTGGGCTCAGGTGATCCTTCTGCCTCAGCCTTTGAAGTAGCTGGAACTACAGGCACATACCATCATGCCTGGCTAATTTTTTATTTATTGTAGAGATGAGGTCTCACCAAGTTGCCCAGGCTGGTCTCAAACCCATGGGCTCCCACAGTCCTCTTACCTTGGCCTCCTAAAGTGCTGGGATTATAGGCATAAGCCACCGCACCTGGCCCTGAGTGTTTTTTTAATGAATGTGTGTTGAATTCTGACAAATGTTTTGGGGGGTATTGTGCATCAATTAATATGATCATGTGATTTTGTTCTCTTTATGTTAATATGGTGATTACAATGATCCATTTTTCAATATTGTACCAGATTTGCATTCTATGAAAAAAATCTAATTTGGTCATGAAGTTTTTGGTTTTTTTTTTTCATTTTTATTATAAAGATGTGGGGTACAATTCAGTGTTAGGTATATAAACATTGATCATGCAGGTACCCTTGTTGATGAGGTATGCCCCTCCCTCCCCTAGCAGTTTCCCTCAACTGCCTATATTATGGAATTATATTGGTTGAATATTTTATGAAGATTTTATATTCATTAAGGTTATTCATCTATAGTTTTCTTTTTTCTCTACTGTCTTTTTGGGTTTTCACTTCAGAACAATATTATCTTCATAAAAGGAATTGAGGAGTATTACCACCTTTTTTTTTTTTCCTGGAGAAATTGAATTGAACTGGTGCTAATTCTTCTTCAAATGTTCGGTAGAATTCTTCAATGGAGCTATGTAGGACTGGAGATTTCTTTATAGGGAGTTTTAAAATTACAAATTCAATTTTTTAAAGAGTTGTTGGGCTAACAAATTAGCAGGCCCTCACCAGACACTGAATCTACTAGCGCCTTGATCTTGGAGTGTCCAGCCTTCAGAACTATGACAACGGAACAGGGCGGACTGTGAGAGTCTCTGCAAAAGTGAGTGTCCATAAAGACTCTCTGCGTGAGTGGGTGTGTGCCAGTGGGTGAGTGAAAGTCCATCTGAAGGGAGACTTGGGTGCAAGCATCTGGGGTTCTCCTCCAGAAGTGACTATAACCCACCACTATCCTGAGATTGGAGACTCGGATGTGCAGTATCATCTGCCATTCTTGGGGCTCTCTTGAGAGGAGGCAGCAGAGAACAGCCACCCTTCACCACCTGACACCCAGCCCACACCATCACCTGCAGCAGTAGACTGGGCAGAAGCAGGAGGAAGCGTGGAGTAAGTAGGACATGGGAATCTGGAACAAAGCTCCAACACTGGTGACAAGATGCTGATGGGCACCATCTTCTTAGTCCCAGGACTGGGAAGAGACCTGTATTGCCCTGCCCAGTTCCACCTAGCCTCCATCTTGGGACCCAGAGGCTATCTTCTCATCAGACTCAGATAAGAGACAGATGTCCCTCCACCATGCTAGAAGAGGCACAGACACATCAAATCTGAATGGGAGACTTGACAACAGCAGCAGAGAGTAGGGTGAGTCCGGATCTGATCCATCCTCTTCCCACAGCAGTCCACGGGGCATCTGACCCATGCTGAGAGCAACCCTATCAGCCTGTAATGAGAGCAGAGAGGAGGGGCTGGAGACCAGAGATGCTCCCTAAGGCGGTGGCCTGAATGAAAACTGGAGTTACAGAAACAACCACAGAGTGAGTTTTTTTCTTGTTTGTTTTGTTTTGTTTTGGTTTTTTGAGTTGGAGTCTCACTCTGTTGCCCAGACTGGAGTGCAGTGGCCGCTCCCGGCCACCACAGCCTCGACCTGCTGGGCTCCGGTGATCCTTCTACCTCAGCCTTCCAAGTAGCTGGAATTACAGGCATGTGCTACCACGCCTGGCTGATTTTTTGACTTATTGTAGAGATGAGGTCTTGCTGCCCAGGCAAGTCTCAAACCTGCGGGCTCAGGCAATCCACTCACCTCAGCCTCCCAAAGTCTTGTTGGTTTTTTGTTTTAGTTTTAACTTTTTTTCCTTCTCTCTTTCTTCTGTTTTGGTTTATATTTTTTACTTGTTTTGTTTCTGCTATTTTAATTTTTTCTTTTTTAGATTTTCTGTTTATATATAGGTATTTTGAGGGTGAGTTCACCAACAAGAGGGCTTTTGTTTGCTTGTTTGTATGATTCTCTGTATGCTTTTGTCTTTTTTGCTTTTTTTGTCTTTGTTTTTCTCTCTGTTTTTCTTTTTCTTTTTTTTAAGTTAGAGGCTCACTCTGTCACCCAGACTGGAGTTCAGTGGCTGCTCCCGGCCACCACAGCCTCGACCTGCTGGGCTCCAGTGATCCTTCCGCCTCAGCTTTCCAAGTAGCTGGAACTACAGGCACGTGCTACTATGCCCAGCTAATTTTTGATTTATTGTAGAGATGAGATTTTGCCAAGTTGCCCAGGTGGTTCTCGAACCCGCGGGCTCAGGCAATCCACTCACCTCAGCCTCCCAAAGGCACGGGATTATAAGCTGAGCCACCGAGCCCATCTCTCTCTGTTTTTCATTAGTTGGTATTCCTGTATGTTTTCCCTTTTCTTCTCTCTCTCGCTTCCTCCACCTTCCTTTCATCTTCCTCTTTCCTTTTTCTATTCTTTTCACTTTTCTAATCTCATTTTGCTTTCAGAGAGCAAAAAAGACACCCCCACTGCATGAACAGATGGTAAGTCAGTGGAAAGTGGGTTCCAGGGTGCCCACACACCTGTCAGCAGACACTGGGATCTGTACATAGCTTCTGAATCACAGCTCTCCCTTGATTAAATCTCAAAACTGCAAAGAGCACAGGCCAACACCACCAGTTCAGCTTCAGAATTGAACAAAACCAGAAGATCTACATAAGGAAGAATAGAAGATTGAGCAAACAGAAATAAAAGCTATCTCCCATTACTGAATAACAGAATTAAATAAGAGGCTTAAAAAATGGGGTGTAAAACCTACATAAATGAAGAAAAACCAAAGGAAGAATATGACTCTCACACAGACCCTGGGAGGTCAGTCACTGAGAATACAGACTTTGGAACTCAAACATTGAGGAGCCCCCAGAATGACTGGTCAAACCACAAACTCAGATATCAAGACACTAATAGAAATGAGGAGAGACAAGAGGAAAGAATGAAGAAGTTGATAACTGAGATAATTAGCAGTAAAGAATACAGAGAATGAAATAAATAACAAACTGATAAGCATGCAAAGTAGAATTAACCAAGCAGAAGAAAGAATCTCAGAGCTTGAGGACCAAAATATGCAATGAACCCAAATTGTTAAAAACATAAAAAAGAAGCTTAAAAAGACAGAACAAAACTTCCAAGAGATGAGTGATTATTTCAAGTGGTCAAACCTAAGGTCAATTGGAATCCCTGAGGCAGATAGAGAGACAGAGATCACCCTAGAACAAACATTACATTAATTTATACAAGAAAAGTTCTCTCATCTTATCAGTGACATGACCATTCAAACACAAGAGATTCAGAGAACCCCTACAAGACAACAAATAAGACCAACTCCGAGACACATAGTAATCTGCTCACACAAAGTGGTATAAAAGAAAAAAATCCTAAAGGCAGCAAGAGAGAAAGGTCAGACTACCTGCTAGGGAAGATCAATTAGAATAGCAGCAGACTTATCTACAGAAACACTTCAGGCTAGGAGAGATTGGAGTCCAAACTTCAAAGTTATCAAAGATAAACAATTTCAACCAAGAATTGCCTACCCAGCTAAGTTAAGTTTCATCAGCGATGGAGAATTAAAGTTCTTCCCAGACATTCAGTCTCTAAAAGTTTAAGACCAGTTCTATAAGAAACACATAAGAAAGTATTAAACACAAAAGAAAGGGAAAAAAGAATGACAACATCTTTCCCAAGAATGTAGGAAGAATATGGAAAATGCACATGAGTCAATCCAAAAATCAAAAGAAAGACAACAAACAAATAAACAAACAAACAGCAGAAACAACAACAAACACTATAAGAACCTCTTGACAGCGATAAACTCTCACATCTCAATAATTAGCCTAAATATGAATGGACTTAATGCCCCACTGAAAAGATAAAGAATGGCAAAATGGATAAAATATCATGAGGCTACAATATATTGTCTCCAAGAGACTCATCTCACCAGAAAGAACACTCACAGATTCAGAGTAAGAGGATGGAAAATAGCATTCCAGGCAAAAGGAACACAAAAGAAGGCAGGAGTCGTGATATTAACAACAGACAAAATACCCTTTAAGCTATCAAAAATTTAAAAAGATTCAGAAGGTCACTACATAATGATAAAAAGTTCAATCTATCAACAAGAAATATCCATCTTAAACATATATAGCCAACAAAGGAGCACCAACTTTCATAAAGCAGCTTCTAGGTAAACTAAAAAAAAGATATTGACTCTAACACTATAATAGCTGGAGACTTAAACACCCCATTAACAACCCTAGACAAATCATCAAGACAAAAATTCAACAAGGAGAACTGGAACCTCAACATGACTCTTGACCAAGTGGACTTAATTGATACCTACAGAACACTCCACCCAACAAACACGAAATATGCATTCTACTCATCACCATATGGAACATACTCTAAGATTGACTACATCCCTGGCCATAAATCAAGCATAAACAAATTCTATATGACTGAAATACTACCATGCACTTTCTCAGGTCACAGTGGAATAAAAATAAATGTCAACACCAACAAATTTCCTCCAAAACCCACAAAGACATGGACACTAAATAGCATGATGCTAAACAAGGCCTGGGTCAATATGGAAATCAAAACAGAGATTAAAAGATACCTGGAAACAAATGAAAACAAAGAAACATCTTATCAAAATCTCTTGGAAGCCATGAAAGCAGTCCTAAGAGGGGAATGCATATCTCTATGAACACACATAAAGAAAATGGAAAGATCGCAAGTTAACAGCCTAACAAATCACTTAAGGGAGCTGGAAAAGCAAGACCACCTAAACAGTAACTTCAGCAGAAGAATCCAGATCACCAAAATTAAAGCCCAAATTTGGGACACAGAAGGCAAAAATATAATACATAAATCAAGGAAAACAAAAGCTGGTTTTTTGAAAGGATAAACAAGATCCAATGGACTCCTAGCTAGACTGACTAAGAAAAAGAGAGCAAAAAATCCAAATAAACACAATCAGAAATGCAAAAGATAAAGTCACAACTGACCCCAAAGAAATACAAAAGATTATTAGAGATTACTATATAATTTGTATGGAAACAAACTTGAAAACCTAAATGAAATGTAGAACTTTCTGACACTATACAACCTTCTCAGGTTGAAACAAGAAGAAATCAAAACCCTAAATAGATCAATAACAACCCAGGAAATCGACTATGTCATAAGAAAACTACCTACCCAACAAACACGAAAAAAGTCCTTGACCAGATGGTTTTCCAGTAGAATTCTACCCAAAAAAGCCCTTGACAAGATGGTTTTCCAGTAGAATTCTACAAAACATACAAGAAGGAATGATACTAATCCTTTTGAAAGTATTCCAGGAAATCAAGAAAGATGGAACTCTCCCTAAGTCATTTTATGAAGTTAATATCACATTGATACCCAAAACAGGTCAAGATTCAACAAAGAAAGAGAACTACAGGCCAATATCCTTAATGAACATAGATGCTAAAATTGTCAACAAGATTTTAGCAAACCAGATCTATAACACATCTCAAAAATCATCCATCATGACCAAGTAGGCTTTATCCCCAGGATGTAGGGCTGTTTCAACATCCACAAGACCATAAACATAGTTCAATACATCAATAAATGTAAAGAAAAAAACCACATGATTATATCACTAGACACAAAAAAGTTTTTGATAAAATTCAGCACCCCTTCTTGATAAAAACCCTCAAACTTCCAGGAATAGATGGAACATATCTTAAAATTGTAAGAGTCATCTATGAGAAACCATAGCCAATATACTGCTAACCAGACAGAAATTGAAACCATTTCCCCTGAAAACTGGAAAAAGAAAAACGTGTCCACTCTCACCCCTCCTGTTCAACCTAGTAGTGGAAGTCCTAGCTAGAACAATCAGACAAGAGAAGGAAATCAGGGGTATCCAAATAGAAGTAAGTTAAGTTATCCCTCTTTTTGGACGACATGATTCTATACCTCCAAAACCCTAGAGAATCTGTCAAAAACCTCTTTGCACCGATAAAGGACTTTAGCAAAGTCTCAGGGTCTAAAATAAATGTGTGAAAGACAGTCGCATTCCTATACACCAATAATAAACAAACAGAAACCGAAATAAAAAGCACAATCCCATTCACATTAAACACAAAAAATATGAAATAACTTGGCATCTTCCTAACCAGAGAAGTCAAAGACTTTTACAACAAATACTACAAAACACTGCTCAAAGAAATCAAAGATGACACAAACAAATGGAAGAATATTCCATGCTCATGGATTGGAAGAATCAACATTGTTAAGACATCCATTTCTACCTAAGGCAATCTACAGATTTAAAGCAATGCCCATTAAATTACCAGCAGCATTCTTCTCAGACCTGGAAATGACAATACAGGAATTCATATGAAAACATTAACGACCAATCCTCAGCATACAAAACAAAGTGGGAGGCATCACATTCCCAGATTTTAAGCTTTATTATGAAGCTACAATAATCAAAACAGTCTAGTATTGGTACAAGAACAGGCATATAGACTGAAGGAACAGGATAGAGATTCCAGAAGCAAAACTTCAATTTCTCAGCCAACTCATCTTCAACAAAGTCTCCACCACCAACCACTGGGGAAAGGAGAACCTATTCAGTAAATGGTGCTGGGAAAACTGGCTGACCACATGCAGATTAAGATAAGACCCCTTCCTATCACCATATACAAAAATCAACTCTAAATGGATCAAATACCTAAACATAAAACCTTAAACTATAAGAACCTTAGAAAATGCGGGAGACACTCTTACGGAAATTGGAAGTGGCAACCAATTCCTGATCAAAATCCCAAGTGCCCATACCAGGAGAAATAAGGTAAACAAGCGGGACCTCATCAAACTGACAAGTTTCTGCAAAGCCAAAGAAACCATCAAGAGAGCAGAGACAGCCCACAGACTGGGAAAAAATAGTTGCCAACTGTGTATGTGACTAAGGTCTAACATCTAGGATCTACAAGAAACTCAAACATGCTGAAAGGAAAAAAAACAAATAGCCCTATTACAAAGTGGGCAAAAGATATGAATAGACACTTCTCAAAAGAAGACTTATGAGCAGACAAATACATGAAAAAATGCCCAATCTCACTAATCATCAAAGAAATGCAAATTAAAACCACACTAAGTTCTCACCTAACTCCAGTCAGGATGGCCATCACCAATAACTCAAAAAACAACAGATGCTGGTAAGGATGTGGGGAAAAGGGAACACTTCTACACTGTTGGTAGGAGTGTAAACTAGTACAGCTTCTGTGGAAAACAGTGTGGCAATTCCTAAAAAATCTAAAAATCGACCTTCCATACAATTCCACAATCCACCTATTTGGAATAACCTGGAGGAACTCAAATCACTCTATGAAAAAGCTGCACATGCATGTTTATTGCAGCATTATTTATAACAGCAAAAACATGAAACCAACCATGCTGCCCATCGAAAGAGGACTGGAGAAAAGAAAAAAATGTGGTATATATACATGATGGAATACTACACAGTCATAAAGAAGGACAAAATAATGAACTTCACAGCAACTTGGATGGACTTAGAGGCTATAATACTGAGTGATCTATGACAGAAACAAAGAGGTGAGTATCAGAGATTCTCACTCATAAGCAGACCTTGAACAACCATTTTAATACTATAAAAAAGGGATTTGCAGTAGTGGGAAACTACCAGGGGAGGATGGGATCGGAATTGGCAGTAATGGAAAACCACCAGGGGGAGGGGGTCACACCTCATCCACAAGGGTACCTGCATAATGAATATCTGTACACCTAACCCTGAATTGTATCCCACATATTTAAAATTAAAAAATGTTTAGAATTATCAATTTCTTATTAGGTGAGTTGTGATAATTTGTGCTTTTCTTTTCTTTTTTTTTTTTTTGAGTTAGAGTCTCACTCTGTCGCCCAGACTGGAGTGCAGTGGCCGCTCCCGGCCACCATACCCTCGACCTGCTGGGCTCCAGCGATCCTTCCGCCTCAGCCTTCCAAGTAGCCGGAATTACAGGCATGCGCTACCACGCCCAGCTGATTTTTTGATTTATTGTAGAGATGAGGTCTCGCTGCCCAGGCAGGTCTCGAACCCGTGGGCTCAGGCAATTCACTCACCTCAGCCTCCCAAAGGCGCGAGATTACAGGCTGAGCCACCGAGCCTGGCTATTTGTGCTTTTTAAGGAATTGGTCCATATCCAATTTTAATAAATTAGTCCAGTCTAAGTTACCAAATGTTTGCGTGTGTGGAGTTTTTCATATACTCACTTATTATCTATTTAATGTCTTCAGAGTCTGTAGTGATATAGCCTGTTACATTTTGTTTTATAATGGTAAGTTATATCTCCTTTCTTTTTTGCTTTATTAGTCTTTCTAGAGGCTTGCAAATTATACTTATTATTTCTAATAATGAGTTTTTTATTTCTCTATTGTTTTTATGTTTAATTTTATGATTTTATGTATGCATCTTTATTATTTCCTTTCTTCTGCTTGCTTTAGGTTTATTTTGCTATTATTCTTATAATTTCTTAAGGTAGAAATTCAGATTATCCATTTGAAATGTGTCCTGTGCTCTAACTGTAAGCATTTAGTGCTGTAAATTTTTCTCTGCACTTCCTTAGCTGCACCCCACAAATTCTGATGTTTAATTTTCATTTAGCTCAGTGTATTTTTAAAAATTTTCCTTGAGAAGTCTTATTTGAATCAAGGATTATTTCAAAGTAGGTTGTCTGGTTTTTAAGTGTTTGGAGACTTTCTTGGTTTTTTTGGTTAATAATTTATAGTTTGATTTCATGGTGGTCAGCGTACATACTTTTAATTATTGTAAATTTGTCGTTGTTTGCTTTGTGACTCAGAATATAATTTGTCATATGTCCCATGGGTACTTGAGAAGAATGTGCATTCTGTTGTTGGATGGAGTCGTCTATAAATGTTAATTATGTTGTGCTGTTTCCAGTAGTCCGGTGACATTGATATTAGATCTCTTGTTATAGCCATAAAGGTTCTGAGTCACTGTTAAACATTTTTTTGCCTATTTTCCATCTATAGGATTTCTATTGTTCTTTCTTTCCATTTTACTGATTTTTTTCCCTCTGTTCCCTCCATTCAGCTGTCGAGTCCATGCATTGTGTTGTTTTTTATTTTGTTTATTGTATTGTTCTGTTATAAAATTTGGGTTTCTTTATATCTTCTATTCCTTTGCTGACACTAATTTTTCATTTGTTTCAGGCATGTTGTAATTGTTCATTGATGCATTTTCTATAATAACTGCTTCAAAATCTCTTCAAGTAATGGAAGGGACAGAAAAAACAATCAGTACACTAAAAAAAAAGAACAATTTTTTAAAATCACCCAATCTACGGAGAGAGAGAGAGAGAGAGAGAGAGAGAGAGAGAGAGACACTTGGGGACCTGTATGACTAAAATAAAACCTCTAACATTCATATCATCAGAATATGGAAAGGAGAGGACAAAGATGAAAATACAAAGGCTGAAAATTTCCTAAATTTTAACATCTCTGTCATTTAGTATTAGCATTCATTGTCTTTATTTAAGTGAGGTATTTCTGGTTCTCGCTATGATGAATTATTTTTGACTGGAATATGAACATTTTGGATATTTTCTTAAGAATCTCCAGATTGTATTTCTACTTTCTACTTTTGCTGGCTTTCTTTTATATCAGTTTTAGAGCACAAGGGGGGGATATGAACTCATTACTGCCAGCTGGAGATAGACATCCAGGTTCCTCAGTTGGCCTCTGTTGATACCTGAGGAGGGCAGGGGTCTCCCCATTATCACTGAGTGGAAGTGGGAGACCCACCTCCCTGTTATGTCCCTTCTGATACCACCCTAGTTAAGAGGTGCAAGAGTGACTCATGACTGCTCCCCACATGTCCTCCAATGCCATCACAGGAACATTGGGAGTAATAACAACAGCATTATTATTATTACCACTAGACACTAGCAAAAATATGAACTCTCCATTAGGTATTCTCTGATGTCAGCCCAGTGTGGGAAGGGAATGGAACCGTATCATTGCAGGGTACAGGCAGAAGTTCAGGTTTAACATGTGGTCTCCACTGACACTGTGGATGAAAACTGGTTTCATTACTTCTCAATACATAAATACATACACCTCAAACAACCAAATGAACAAACAAGACCCAATTTAAATAGCACTTTGGATATAATTAATGTTTATTGACAATTACTTGGCATATTGAAAAGATTACAAGAAATGGAGGGCAATATGTCTTCCCACTAGCTACACGAGGGATAATTTGATTTCCTCTGGGCTCTTACAGCCATTCAGGAGCTAAGGTCAATAAGTATGTATTAAGCACTTTCTGTATAACATGCACTATGGTACTAGGAATAAAATGTATAACTCACTTCTCTATGCTTTCTCTTATTTGATGGCTCTTATATCAAAAAGATATTTCTATAAAATTGACATTTTTAATCATAAATTTGTACTTTTCTAATCATGTTTTAATCATACGTTTTAGAAACTGCTTTCTCATACCTCAACCCATTAATTCTTAAAATTAGGCAGAAACACCTCCTATCATTTCTTGTATGTAATAGACTGGGGCAGTGAGACCTGGAAATTTCAGTGTGTCTTTCCCAACATCATACAACTGGAATCAAAGTGAGGTCTTGAGTAGTGGTCTTCTGACTCCAGAAGCCCAAGACACTTTTTATACCACATCTTGATGCTGCTCAGTTCCTGAGAGCCATCCTCTCCCCCTCCCCACAAAAAATCTGACCATCCTTGATTAAGGTCTTGTCTTATGATTGGGTTTATTTTCCTAAATTGTTCTACCAAACCCACAGTTCCATGAGGGTGGGGATCTTGTAATAATTCCTTATAATTTTATACATCTGTCCATGTTTGTCTCTATTTGTTAATTTGAAAAAGACTAACATTTACCATAATACAATAACAAAGGGATTGGCAGTAGTGAGACACTAACAGGGGAGGGAGGCACATAATATCAATAAGGGTACCTGATCTTAAATCAGGTGAAGTAGGGACCAAAGGGAAGCCCAAACTTTACCTCTGTCTAAAAAAGATTTATACACTACAAGAAAAAAAACAATAGATAAACAATTTATAATTAATGGAGGTGTTATGAAAGAAGCACAAAAAGTACTATGGTTATAAGCATGATTCATTTTATCTGGGGAGTTTTCTTCCCAGACCTTACATGCTAGAAAATGATTTTTCTCTTTGTAAACTAAATTGACTTACTGGTAGTAAAAATAGCTTTCAATTGTGCAATACTTTGCAAAGCGTCTGCACATCCATTTCTCCTTTTAATCTTCACAATGAATGCTCTATAGTCTAGTGGTTTTCTTTAAGATATATTTATCAAAAAAAGGTTGGCATGAGGACAAGTGATATGAAATTTGGAAATTCATTCTAAGTCTTATAGGTTGAAAATATGAGTCAAAACTGGAAACAATATTCTAATGGAGCTTCACAGAAATCATTCCAAGAAAAGCTAACAGTGAAGACCTGTTCCTTTCCCCCCTCACCCTCAGTGAAATTTCCTTACTTTAAGCCTGACCCAAAATCTTGCTCTTAGGTTATTGTAATAACCTTCTAACTGTATTCCCTGCTTTGTGTCTCATCTCCTTCCGAGCTATTGGCCACAAAATGATATTTTTTTATTATAAAGATGTGCTTAAGTGCAAATTGGACCGCATCATTTTTTTGTTGAAAGTCTTTTCATCTTACAGAGCTCCACACTCCCTGTAGGAAAAGTCTAATTATTTGACACAGTATAGAAGATGCTGCATCATCTAAATCTATCAGCTGCTTTAGTCTTGTTATTGACCATTTTCTTCCAATTACTTACTAATTTTACTTCAATTCACCATACTATTTACATTTCTGTGCCTTTATCGATGCAGTCTTTGGTCTAGAATGCCTTTAGCTCTCCACCATTCTGTCTGGTGTGATGATGATGAATATAGAAAGTATGTTTTTTTTTGTTGTTGTGTGTAACTAGAGATAATTAACAACAATAGCAGAATGTTGGCAACACAATTTTGACTCTTGATTTTTTTCTCTTATTTAATTAATGCTTAAAATACAGTTTGGGTACCACTAGTCTAGCTTTTTCTCTTAAAATCTCAGGAAGGGATCATTATGCTTTTTACTGCATATCAAAAATTCATGATATTTATATTCATTTAACATAAAACTAAAATATATTGTGAGCATATTCTGTACTACATGCTGAGGAATTAGCTGGAGATAAGGCAAGGCAGCACAGATCTAAGACTATCATGGATCGTTCATTCAAATAGACAATAAAATAAATGAATGGATTAAATCTTACAGATTGGTGATGAGTGCTATTAAGGAAATAAAGGATGGTCTGAGAAGAAGTCTACTTTGGAGAGGATGGTCCATGAAGGTCTCTAGAAGAAAACACATTTTCAATGAAATATGAAAAATGAGGAGTCAGCCATGTCCTTGGAAGAAGAGTCAACTGGGCTAAGGAAGCAGCAAGCGCAGAAACTCAAGTTGGAGAAAAACTGACTCAAGTAGAAATGAGGTAACCAGTCAGGAGACTACAATATGGCCCTTTCAAGAAATATGGATGAATGGGACTATAGTTGGGGCAGTGGCAATAAAGAGAAGTGGAGGAATTTGAGATATACTTTGGGGATGAAAAGAACAAGACCACTTTGGAAAGGAACAAAATCAAGAATGAGTCTTCTCTTTCTGGCCTGAAGCAGCTAGATACATTATGGAGACATTTAAAGAGATGAGGAAGACTGAGGGAAGAAAAAAGGGAAAAAAGGAGAAAAATTGAGAGCTTCATTTTGGAGATGCAATATTTGAGATATCTACGAAAACATTCTAGTGGAGACATCAAGTAGGAAGTTGAATAAGTTCACATCTCAGAAGGAAATCCTGAGCTAGATATGTAAATGTAGGAGTTTTAAATATACAGATTAGGTGAGATAAGTCAATGCAATTAATGTATTGAAATAAATAAATGAAATAAAACATGAAAAGTAGCAGACACTCCACTCAGCGTGATAGCAAACGTGTTGAAAAAATATTGGCAGTTGGGTGCTGCTTGGTTTTAGGACATTCTTCACACAGTACAGCTTAAGTCTTTCCTGCTAAGGATAATTGCTTTTCTATTATTTTCTTCTCAATAGAAATAGTAACAACCAATAGTTTTTATAAGATCTTCATGTATTTAGAGACTTATTTAACATGTTCTACATATTCATATGTACTAACCCAAAAGATGAAACATTTAATATAGAAAATACATGGCATACATAGAAACATATATAATATTAACTCAGGTATTTTTTAAAGAAATTAAATGAAAAATTTGTTAACTTATTTGGGTTTTGACAGTCTTAGCACATACATGTAAAATAAATATATTCCAGAATGCTGATAAATTAATTTGTGCCACAGCAGATTAATTCATTTTTATGCCATGGCATGCATAGTAGTTACAGTTAAGAAAATGTGGTTTCACCTCATACATCTTGTCTGTGTTATATACCAGCTGTGTGAACTTGGGTAAATTGTATATAACCTCTTGGTTCCTCAGCTTCTCATCTTTGAAAAACAAAAAATTATAACTTATCTAATCAGGTTGTCATGTGACATATGCATAGCACAGTGTCTGAAGTGATCAATACATGATTGATCTGTATCAGTGGTTATCAATTCAAGATGAGTATTAGAATCACCTGGGGACTTTTAAAAACACTTCTATTCAGGCTTTACCTAAACCAGAATCTCAAGCCAATAACAATTTTTAAAAGTTCTTTGTGTGATCCTAATGTGTATCCAGGGTTGAGAACCTCTGATCTATGATAAATAACATGTATAATATATGGGCATATAATACTTGTATACATGTAAATTATATTCATATAATATAGCGTGATGCCAATAAAACAAAAGAATTTCAACATCTGTGTAGTAATTTAGTTTGGAAAAGGCACAGTGAATTGGAAGAGTAGATAAATGATAATCAGAAACAATGATGGCCCAACATCTCTGGAGTAAGCTGCCTTGAATACAATTCCCAGCTCCACCACTCATTAGCTTGTAACTTTAGGCAAGTTACTCAACTACTATTTCCTCGTTTGTAAAATAGGGATAATAAAGGTGCCTACCTTTCATTGTGTTGCTAAAGCTTCAGATGATTTAATACATATAAATTGCTTGTAACAATGTCTGGCATGTAGCAAGTATTATAACTTAATTTTTTTAGAAATTTGATGGAAGTATATATTTGGAATTAAATATTGGCAGTCATTAATATTGAGTGTTAGCAGAATTTTGCATTAAATTAGAACTGCAAAGCTGTACAAAATGTCTGGAGTGATTGTGAATAAAAACATTTATTAGGCATTATATAAAAGATGAAATAGATTCTCAGTTCACATTCTATTCGCTATTTGTCATCAAAGAAGACAATATGTTAATCTTGCCAGGGCCTGTATTAAAAAATGTGGAATATGTTAGTAAAAGTATCCAGCATCCCTGAAGCCCTGAAGCTCAGATAAAATATGATGAACTGAACAGAATGTTTAAAACATGATTACCATATATGGGTCCCGTGTTGGATTTAGGTCCTAGAGGTAGATTTTCAGTGATGAATCCTTCCTTTTGTCTTGACCTTCCTCTGTTCTTCCAGCCTTGTACACATGGTCTCACCTCACACCCTTGGTCTATCCAGGCAACCCTCTCTTCCCGTCCCTAAATATATCCTACTATTTGCCTCCTAGAAGCTTTGGCTGTTCTTGCTGATCCCTCTTCCTGGCATGCTCTTCTCATTTCACTCTGACTAGCTCACTCCAAATGTACACATATTTTAAGACTCAGATTAAGTAGTAACCTCTTCCCTTGACACCTTCTCCAATGCTCAGGGCAGAAGTAATAGTTCTTTCTTTTGTACCCTCTTATATCATGAACAGACAGTCATCTTAAAAACATGGCTGGGTCTCCTTAAAGAACAGGGACACTTGTCTTATTTATTTACTTGGGTATTTATTTGCTTATCAGCACCTGGAACAGAGCCTGGATCATTTAATTGATTTTATTGACTTAGAAAATGGAAGGAAGGGAGGCAAGAAAGAAGAAATGGCATCTATTAGCAGGGAGTCTGACCTAGAGGGAGGGCACCATTGATGGGCATGAATGCATCACTGGGAATCTGTGGTACCTGGTTTCAACAGGAAGGCCACACTAGCACTCAGCAACCAGCAAGTCCCACAAATGTAATGCATCATCACATCTCTGCTGCATAGAAAAATATTGCTCAAATTTTAGTGAAACTCAAAGGTCTTAGACAGGTAGAAGAAGAACTCAAAGCACATAGGGAGTTTATTTTCAAATACTGTAAATTCTCTAGTTTTACATTTTTAAATTTAACTCCCATCTTTCAAAACTCTAAACTTCTACCACTTCTTGGAGGTCTTTTTCAGTCTAATGGAAACAAAGTCATGAGACCCACAACAACTTCAGCACAGTGAATTAAGAGCAGAATCTCTGAGCCACTGCTTCTGCTGTTAGCTCTATGGTTTTAGGCAAGCTGCCTTACACTTCTGTGTCTCAGTTTGCTCACCTTTGAAACGAGGACAACAATAGTATTGATAACAGACTTGTAAAGTGGAAAACTAAAACTATAAGAATCCTAGAAGAAAACACAGGCAACACCTTTATCCACATTGGAGTAGGCAAGGAATTCTTGACCAAGTCCCCAAAAGCGAATGCCATAAACTGCTAAGGTAGACAAATGATACCTCATCAAACTGAAAAGCTTTTGCATGGCAAAAGAAACAATCCAGAGAGTATAGAGACTACTCACAGAATGGGAAAATATATTTGCAAATTATGCATCTGACAAAGACCTAACATCCAGGATCCACAAGTAACTCAAAGTGAAAGGGGGGAAACAAACAAACAAACAACCCCATTAAAAAGTGGGCAAAGGCATGAACAAACACTTCCCAAAAGATGGCATACAAGCAGCCAACAAATACATGAAAAACTGATAAGTCTTGCTAATTATCAGAGAAATGCAAATCAAAACTACAACAAGATACCACCTAACTTTGGTAAGGATGGCTATCATTAATGAGTCAAAAAATAACAGATGCTGGCATGGGTACAGAGAAAAGGGAACACTTCTACACTGTTGGTGGGAGTGCAAGCTAGTTCAACCTCTATGGAAAGCAGTATAGTGATTCCTAAACGAACTAAAAATCGATCTTCCACACAATCCAACAACCCTTCTCCTGGGAATATACCTGGAGGGACAGAAATTGTTCTACAAAGAAGACACTTTCACATGCATGTTTATTGCTGCACTATTCATAATAGCAAAAACATAAACCAACCCTACTGCCCATTGAAAGTGGACTGGATAAAGAAAATGTGGCATACTTACATGATAATGTATTATGCAGTCGTAAAAAAGAACAAAATCATGGACTTTGCAGCAAATTGGTTGGAGCTGGAAACCATAATACTAAGTGAACTATCACAGAAACAAAGAACTGAATACTGTATATTTTCACTCACAAGTGGGCACTAAACCTTAATCACATTAGTACAAGGGAAGGGATCGGCAGTCGCTGGGCATTGCTGGGGGAGGAAGGGAAGGAGGGAGGAGGATGGGGAACACATGATAACACAAAGGGTCCCTGGTCCACTACCGGGGAAGTGAAGGCCAGTTAGAAGCCCAAACTTCACCTGCATGGTGCCTAATTATGTAGTTAATCCTCACTTGTACCCCATATGTCTATAATATATTTTTTAAGTGGAGTAAATATTCAGAATAGTACCTTGCACATAAAGAACAGATTAAATAATTTATATTACAAATATTTAATAGTATTACATTATAAATGTTAATATTATAGGCAGAAATTAGTGAATTGCCTTCCCTCCATCCCTCCTTCCTTCCTTTCTTTCTTCCTCCTTTCCTAAGAATATAGGTACTTCTGTTCTTTTGTACTTTAAGATGTGGAATACAATTCAGGATTAGGTATACAAGTGGTCATTATACAGGTAAAGTTTGGGCGTCCTTTTGGTCCCCACTTTGCCTGGTTTGCGATCAGGTACCCTTATTGATCTTGTCTCCTGATCCCCACCCAGGCAATATCCCGCTACTGCCAATCCCTTATAGCATTATGGGTACCTTTGTTCTAATTCCCATAACATTGCTTATTTTAGAAGTTAAGAAACTAAACTAAATATATTTGCCAAATAGAGAATATACTTTCATCTTTTATGTAAATAAATAAGTCTACATTTAACTTACAAAACAGGAGATTGCTCTTCTATAAATCCTCTGTAATATTTGTTGCTTCATAGTCTGTATTAACAATGGTGAAACTTGGCAAGATAACCAATCTTGTGTAATGGCAGAGAAATGGCAGGACGACCTTGCCTAAGATTCATAAATTTCAAATAAGGCAGTATTTGTTAACTGTACTGGGACATTTTTTTTCTAAATTAGAATGATCTGAACACAAGTATAAAGTTTATTATCAATCTCATTTTCAGTTCCTTTGAAATATTTTGTGAATTTCTCCTATCTTAGGAAACCAGCCATCAAAAAAAAATCTATGTGTGGTAGAGGATTCAGTTAAATAAATACCTGTACAAGTTCAGAACCCATGATTCTTGGTTTTACTCTCTTATTAAGAGGGTATATCTTATCCTCTTCAGTAAATGAAATACAGAGTCTTTAAAGAGAGTGAGGTCTTGGACAATATAAGAATCTCTGATTTTATGCATAAAGAAGGACTCCAGGTTATGTCCCTAGCAAGGATGAATAAATAACAAGTTAATCAACTATCTTCTGTTTATGTTTGTAATCAACAGACCAGTCATTTTTTACACATAGGTTGTGCCTAAATTTCAAGCTTTCTTGACTATTAATAAAAGAGACTACGTTCGAATTTACACGTAAATTTGACAAGACATCTTTCAGTCTTACCAGAACGAAGTTCCTAAGTCCCTCAAGGAAATATGTCCTGCTAGTTCAAAGGTCTTTCTGCCTTTCCCACAGTCTCTCTCTCTCCAGATTCTTCCCCCAGTCACCAGCTCAGGCATTTTATCTTGTTAAGCAATAGGGCAGACAATTGGATTCATGGGAAGCAAGACTGAGTGAACAGAACACAGGGCTACAACTCAGAAGGCAGCAGTTTTGCTTGGTTTTCCCACTTTCTAGCTGTGTGTCTTCACAAATTTACTTAGCTTTACCTTTCATTTAGTCACCAATGAAAAGTGGAGAATAGCATCAACCCCTCCTTCCATCTCACAACGTTACTCTGAGGGTGTTAGAATTGTTTATGAAAGCAATTCTAAGTTGCAAAGTAAGAAACAGAAGTCATTCTGGCCCCACCCATTCTGTAGCATAGGAATTAGGTACCTGGTGGCCTCTGGTGTTAGATTGCCTGAGTTTAAATCTAGGTTCTCACTCATTCATTTTGACCTTGGATGAGTTCCTGCTTAATTTCCTCATCTGTAAAATGGGGTGACTCGTAAATTATGAAGCATGAAATGGAGCAGCACTTCTGTGGCACTTAGAACAATGCTTAGAACCTAGAAAGCACTCTGTCGAAGTTAGGGTATGATCTAACAAGCATTTCTTTAAGTGACTACCTCTTGAGTATGTCTGAGTTTTAAGGATTCCAAAGAATGGACAAGATCTAGTTCCTACTTTTGGAGGTCTCAGACTCCAAACAAACAAACAGGTAAATAAGTGCTATGACAGAGACAAAATACATAAAGTGCAGGGCATAGATTCATTCCTAATGCTCTTCTCTGCCCTTTTCCTTTACTCTGTTTCCACGCTCTCTCTAGGTAAATTTCCTGAATATCCCATTCACTTTCATGACTTTATCTATCAACTGTGCACCAATGGAGCTAAGACCCATAGCCCAGAACTCTACTCTAACAGTAGAGTATCTTCACTTAGCTTACTCTCTTCCCCCTTCCTATACCTGCATCTCTTTCAACTAATCCCTCAAACCTAATCACTGGCCAAACCATAACAATTATCAGAGAAATGGTATGCCCCACTTCTCAACCCCTATTCCACATCTATTGCATTTATCTTAACTATTGCAGGAACTAAGTGTCTCAGTGCCTCTAGTTTCAATCTCTCTATCCTCCAGTCATGCCTCATTCAGTCACCTGAGCTCTTTTAAAGTTTGTATCTTTTCACAACACTCAATCTAGGGAAAGCTCAGGTGACTCGTCATTGCCTGCTTAACAGAAGTCTTCTTACGTTTACAGAACTCTTCCCATAAGTCTCAGGCTCCTTTCCACTCTTATCCAGACTTCCCAGATCTCAACACAACGAAACGCAATGTTTCTTTCCACAACACTGCTGCACCTTCCATTCTTCACCACTTTTTCTTTTGTTTGTCCTGCTCCCTCAATGCCCTGTCTGCCACCTATCCACTCATTCACCTTCTTCTTCATCCTTCAATTCACAGTTCAAATATCATTGACTGCATGTAATTTTCCATGAATAATAAATCCCTTGGGATTTATTGTTCTCACACCAGGATTTACATATAACATGTAGGTTGAACCAAATGAATTAACAGTTTTTGGTAGGTCTTTAAAAATGGTCAAATAATAGCAATTTCAGATAGCTCAACCTGTAACATAACATATTCTTCTTATGGCATTTATACTGCTTCATCAGATATTCTTGTTTAAGTATATCACCTACACAATCTGTTTTCTTTATCCTTGCATGCCCAGTGCCAAGTAGACTGCCAGATGAGAAGATGATCTAGAAATGCTTGTAAAATTAAAACAATTGCTATGTATGTATCTTAACACTTTGTTGAGCTCTCTTAAATCTAGGTCCTAATCTTTCTCACTTGGGGGGCTCTGACAAAGGTGAAAGAAGCCATCCAGGACTGTCTTCTTGAGTCAAAATTGCAAGTATCATACCCACCCTTATCTCTCCCTATTTTTATCAGGATGCAGCTTGCTCTAAATACCACCTGATACTTACCTTACCCAAACAGGCAAAAATCTACCTACAGGGTTGTCCTTTAGGCAGCAAGCATATAATTTATAATGATACCATTCAGGCCATTTAATATCTTCATTCACTGATTCAATCATGGAAGTGTAATTGGTACTAGAGATATAGAGGTAAATAAGGCAGCTGGAGATTATGAATTTGGAGTGGCTTTGTTCTTTTGTCTTCAAACTCTTTCCCTTAATAATGGTATACATACACTATGGGACACAATTCAGCTATCAAAAAGATGAAATAATGTCATTTGCAGCAAGTTGGATGGAATTGGAGAACATCATCCTAGTAAAATAACTCAGAAACAGAAAACCTAGCACTGCATGTTCTCACAAGTGGGAGCTAAACCAAGGATCCGCAAAGACATAGAGGGTGGTATAATGGATACTGGAGACTTAGAAGGGGAGGGGGGAAGAGGTGGAGGGACAAAAAAAATTACTTCTCAGTTACACTGTGCACAGGTGGGAGTGGTGGGTGCACTTAAAGCACAGACCAAAAATTATTTGTACCCCCTAAAGCTGTTGAAATAAAGAAAAGAAAAAGGAATTGCCTAAAGAAACATTGAATATTTTTAAAAATAGCTTATTTGAATACTTTAAAATGTCTTATATACTTTTTCCTCTAGAAATAAGTTGAAATAATTAATGTAATTTTTAGTATATGTTTAATATTGTTACTTTAAATATACTTACCATATCATTATTAAATGTATCCAGTGAAATCTGATTATCACAACAATTTGATACCCATGACTATTTTTTTAAAACCTGAAAAAGTTATTTTTGAAATTTAGAAATTTTAGAACTTTTGTTTTCTTTGAACTCACATTGGCATTATACTTTGCCCTTGGGTTTCATACATATATGTAAAATCAAAACAATTAAGCTTCATATTTAGTCAAGTTTATGGAAAATGTACACCACACATCTGACTGGCAAACCAGTAAGCCAAATTGCTCTTTTTTCCAGAAAATTCTGCCTTAATTTTTCAATTCAAATAAATGTGCTAATATACATTTGCAAGAAATATCAGAGAACATTAAGAAATAAGTAACAATATAAGTCTGTAAGAAAGATTATGAAGTCAAAATTAAAACAAGGTATGTCTAATACAAAAATTTATCTTTATCAATTACAAAATAAAATAAATTAATATTCTAATTATCATTAACCAATGTGTAATAAAGCAATGAATGTAAACTTTATGGAATAATAATGATATCATCCTTCTAATAAGAATGTATATATATCTCTTTCCAGTCAAAAGGCAGAGAATGACAGAATAAAGCAAACATGATCCAATCATATGCCATCTATAAGGGATACAGGATTCAAAGATACAAGTAGGTTGAAAGTCAAAACATAGAAAATTTTTACCATAAAAACAGAATACATAAGAACCAGTATCAGATCAAACAGACTTTAAGACAAGATTTGTTACTAGACAAAATAGAACACAATGATAAAAGACTCAGTGCATCAGGAAGACAGACAATTATAAACATAAATGCACCTAACAACAGAGTACCCAAAAACATGAAGTTAAAATACATAAGTTAAAGGGAGAAATAGACATTCCACAATGATATTTGGAAACATCAATAACCTGTTTTCAATAATGGGTAGAATAACCAGGGAGAAGAAACAGAACAAGAAAACAGAAGACTTGAACAACACTATAAACCAAATAGATGTAACATATCTGTAGAATACTCTAATCAACAACAGCAGAACACACATTCCTCTCAAGTATACAGATAAAGTTCTCTATGATACAGTATATGTTAGGAGGCCATAAAACAAAACTTAATAAATTTAAAAGCCCTTAAATCACACAAAATATGTTCTTTGATCACAATGGAATAAAATTAAAAGTCACAATAACAAAAAATTTAGACAATTTGCAAATATGTGAATATTCATCAAAACATTTGTAAATAACAAGTAGTTCCAAAAATCTAAGAAAAATTATAAAATAATTTTGAGTAATGAAAAGAAAACCACCACATGCCCAAAGTTACAAGATGCAGCTAAAGCAGTGATCAGAAGAAAATTTATAGCTGTAATACTTATTTACAGAAAAAAATCTCAAATTAATAATCTAAACTTCCATCTTAAAAAACTAGCAAAAGAAGAATATGCAAAAATGAAGACAAGCAGAAAAAATAAAATAATAAAGATTAGAGCACAAATAAATGAAATAGAGAATAGAAATAATAACAAACATCGATAAAACCAAAAGTTAGTTCTTTAAAAAAAATTAACAAAATTAATAAACCTTTAGCTAGGTTGAACAAAAAAAGGGGGGTGGGGAATTCAAGTTACTAAAATCAGAATAAAAGTAGAGACTTCAGTACCAACTTCACAGAAATAAAAAGGATTATAAGAAAATACTATTAATAATTGTATGCCAACAAAGTAGATAACCTAGATGAAATAGACAAATTCCCAGATAAATACAAACAACTAAAATTGAAATAGAAGAAATAAAAAATCTTAATAAACATAAGAAAAAAGATTGACTTGGTAATTTAAAAACTTTCTACAAAGAAAAACCCGGACTCAGACGACTTCACTGGTAAATTTTACCACATACTTAAAGAAAAATTAATATCAGTCCTTTACACTCTCTTACAGAAAATTACAAAAAGAAGGCATAGTTCCCAACCCATTCTAGGAGATGAGTATTAATTACCCAGATACTAAAACCAAACAAACAAACAAAAAATCACACGGGAAAGAAAAAAAAAAGACCAATATCCCCTATAACTATAAATGCAAATACCCTCACCAAAATACTTGCAATCCAGATCCAACAATATATTAAAAGGAATACAGATGATAAGCAAGTGAAATTTATCCCAGGAATCAAGGTTGGTTTAGAGTCTGAAAATCAATCAATGTAATACACTATACTAATAAAGGAACAACAAAAACCACAATCATCTTAATAGATACAGAAAAAGCAATAAAGCAGCAATAACTTTTATATCGATTACATGTTGAAATAATATTTTTGCATCCTATTGAGTTAAATAAAATATATTACCCAAGTTAATTTCACTTGTTTCTTTTTACTTTTTAAATTATGACCACTAGGAATTGTATGTTACATAGGTAGCTCACTCATATTTGTGGCTTGTGTTGCATTTCTATTGGATTGTGATGGTCCAGATATAGCTCAGTTTGAAGACAGCGTTCTAACAGCATTGAGTATTTTTCATATATATTTCCCTACGTAATTTATCAAAGAAGAAAACTGAGACTGAGAATGCTTTGGTATCAGAACTGGTACTGGGATTCAGCAACGTCCTCAAAGTCGGAGCCTGAACTCCTTACAGCGCTGGTCTTTCTTAGAGGGATTAAGTAGTTATTGAATATGTTTAAATTAACTTTTAAAATATTTTTCTTCCTTTTCAAATGTAAGAGAAATATCACCTTAAAAAAATTTTTCTTTTACTTGGATTTATCCTTCCATTGCTGGCAATCAGGGATTTTACTACCATTATCATCTTCCATGTGCATGCTGTTTGGTAATTGTTTTGTTTTTGCTTTGGTTATCCACTCTCCAGGACTACCACTGTGTTCTTCTAGCTAGCTTTCTCATCTCCACCTTAAGCTTCACAGCAGATATTAGCCAAGGTATTTTTTTTTTGTTTAAGTATCTCTTCTATGTCAAATGCTATAGAAAACACTCTACTTAAAACATTGATAATTTTTATCACCACAACCCCCACTTCATAGATAAAGCTTATCTCTGCCTTCACAGATAAGAATACTGAGGTTCTCAAGTTTAAGTGTCAAAATTATACAGTAATGGAGGAAGCTAGACTAAAATCCAGGTCTCTAACTACACAGCCCTGGTGTGTCCACATATAACTCCTCCCTGTCTCTTGATGTGGACCTACAAACTGTGGGCCTACAAACATGAGTACTTTCACATATATAATTCATGCCCTTACCACATTTTCTAAAGTTTCTTTTTATCTGTACAATTTTGTCTATTTTTTTCTATTAAAACTTAAGGTCTGTGTTTCTCCTTATTTTTATGGATTATGTGCTCTAATGTTGGTATAATGATTTACACTTATAAATGAATTTTGGAGATAAGATGTCATAGTGTCCTACAGTTCTCTCTGGTGTCCCATGAAAGAAGTAGACTGTAAAAGTGAATTGATAGCAATGAAGATAAAGCACTAACACGAACAAAAGTCAAACATCCCTCTTCCCTCAAAATGTTTTTTCTTCCTTGTCTCTGCACTTAATCAATCCGATACAAAGACTGGTGGTAATGGCTGCTACCATAAGCTTCATGATATTTCTTTTTAAGTGAACTTCCATAGTTTCCAACATAAACATTTGAAATTTTTAATCTTCCAAGATTCTAAAAATATTAAGATCAAATTTGATAGATGTAATACTCTTAATCTACATAACATCTACATATTTAATATTTAGTCAAAATGCATTGTCACTTTTATCTGACTAGAATAATTTATCAATTGAAGGACAGCTTTCTAGAATGTGTGAAAAAGTATAGCTTTCCAGATTATGGGGAAAAAAGAATTAATACTATACTTCCAATATATACTGCCAGGACTCGTTCTTGCAATAGGATAGGAGAAAAATGAATAAGCATATTTGAGGAATATCTCTAAATATTTGTGAGATATGTATTTTTAAAATAAGATGCTTTTGTTCTCAGGTCACTGCGAATTGTCATTTATTTAGTTAGGTGTTACTGTGAAGACTTGAAGGATTCTCTCTTCCACCCCTTATCTTTTAGTAGAGATAGTAACCATTGCTTTGTTATTTGTTTGTTTTCTTTTTAAATTTATTTTATTTTTGAAAAATTATAATTGTATATAATTATGGAGTACTCAGTGATATCATATGTATACAGTGTAGTATGATTGAATCAAGCTAATTAATATATCCATCAACTTAACTATTTATCATTTGAAGTCTGACTGCAACTTTGTACCCTTTGGCCAACATCTCCCCATTCCATCCAACCCCCAGTCTCTGGTAACCACTGTCCTAATCTCCACTTCCATGAATTCAACTGTCTTGGATTCTGTATATAAGTGGAGACATTCAGTGTTTGTTTTTCCATGCCTAGCTTATTTCACTTAAATTAATATCTACCAGATCCATCCATGTTGTTGCAAATGATAGAATTCAGCCTTCTTTTTGAAGGCTGAATAGTATTTCATCATGTATATACATACTGCATTTGCTTTATCCATTCATGAGTTGAACACTCAGGTTGTTTCCACAACTTGGCTCTTGTGAATAATGCTGCAATGAACATGGGAATGCAGACATCTCTTCAACATACTAGTTTCTAGCCCTTAGGATATATATTCAATCACTGTTTTTAAAGACCTGTCACTATGACTCTGTTTCACTCAGGTATTTGCTGAGCAGTGGGCTTCCTCTTTGCCTCTGCCTCCAGCACTAGCCTGAGGGCCAACCAATGGAGAAGACTGAGAAACAGGGAGATGAGGGCATTAAGCCCAGTTTATGCAAACTACCTGAAAAAATTACTTTGTCTCTGGGCTTTCTTATTCCAACAACAAACAGAAATATTATTTGCTTTATCTACTTACAAAATACATTGCTACAAAAAAGGAGATAATAAATAGATTCAAGCCAGGATTAGGATGTGCTTCAGTGTGTATTTCTTCTTTCTTCCTGCTGAATTTGCCTTGCTTCAATATTCTGTATTCTTTACAGGGCTCCACCCATGACCAGCTCAGCAAGGCTATATTGCAGCAAGTATGATTCCAATTTAGTAGGTCAGTTTCAGCCTAGACTCTTGCTATTTATGACTTTGCCACAACAATTAGGATTGGGGATTATCATAACCAGCGTCAACAACAGCATTTATTTACAGCCTCTATGACGATGCACAGAATATTGTATGGGCTTTCTGTTCTGTTCATGATTGTACCCCTAGAACTTAGCACAGTGTCTGGCACAGAGTAAGCATGCAAAAAATAGTTTCTGGATACATAAATGAATCAACAAGAACTAGTAAAATAAATATATTAGTCATAGCCACTGCCTCCAAAGACAGATGATATAACCATGTTGATTAGGCCTTAAAAATAGAAGATGGGCATTGCTTTGTTAAACTCTGGTGTGTCCACGTGGCTCTTTGAATGATGGCCACCACGTTTCTTGGCTTTGGCTCCCTCCCCTACCTTGGGGAGTGAACCTCCTCTCTTCTCTAATTTACTTTCGAAATAAACTATATTTTCCAATCTGAAAAAAAAATAGAAGACACACAGAAATAGAGCAGTAAATCTGTCTACCTGAATGCCCAATGAGAATTGTGGCAGGAACTACCAGAGAGGTTGAGGGCTTCTCACCTAGGTGGGAGTATTGGGAGTATTGACAAATCTCCCAACCTCCACAAAGGTTAACACCACCTATAAAGACCTTTTATTATGTTTAGGAGATATCTTTTGTTTAGAGGAAGATTCTAGATATTTTTGTCAATGAGTTCATCTTTGTATGGCATAATAACCAGAATGGAGATTTCAGTTTGTTATTGTCAAGGTGAATATTGAGAAGGGGATAAGACGTTTTGTTGTTGATGATGGTCTGCTAATCTTATTTTTTCTCCAGCAAATATAAGTTAATAATGTCACAGTTCTCCACAAAATAACACATCTCCTTGTAAATGTGCTTTGGAAACATCTTCCTCTTTTCTTTCTTCCTCTCTTCTTCCTTTCTTTCCTTCTTTTTTTTTCTTTTCCTCTTCTCATCTTTCCTTCCTACAGCATTCATTGGGCAGTTACTAATCAACAAATATTTGTTGTGCACTTGTGTTCTACTCACTGTGAAAAGCAAGGGGAATTAATGATACATAAAGTCTATGACCTAAAGCAATTCAGAGTCTCAAAGAACAGATAGCCAAGGTAACATAATTATTGTCCATATGACATTTATCTAACAAAAACAAAATTACTACAATGATGTTGTAAGAGCACAGAAGAGGGCTCCACGAACTGCCCAGGGGTATTCAAGAAAGGCAACGACATTTGAGTTGGGTCCTGAAAGGTAAGCAACCATTAGTTAGGTGAAAAGACATAGGGAAGCATTCCTGGGAATGGAAACATAGGCAAAGGCATAGAGCTGTAGAATGACATGGTTGATTCAAAGGATCAGGTGGTATGGAGAGTGACAGGTGTTACAGGTAAACAGGCAACATGCAAATAACTTCTGAAGGGTCCTATCTACTAGCAAGTTTGGACCTGATACTAGGGGAGCTAGGTAGGTGGTTCTTGACAGCGTGACAGAATAATAGCTGTTTTCTGAGATTATCAAAGGGAAGATATTCATAAGGGAAACTTGTAGGGAGACCAGATAAGAGGCTGTGTGATAGAGCAAGACAGAGAAGAGATTCATAGCTAAAACATAGGGGTAGTGGAGATGGACTGAGGAAACATATTTGAACAACATTTTTGCAATAGAATTGACAGGGCATGGTGGCCAATTGTTTGTGAGAGGGTGAGAGAGAAGGAGGAAGATGACTCATGTTTCCAGCTTGAGAAACTGGTTTTGTGATGATGACATCAGCCCAGACAAGGAGGAAAAAAGGAGGAGCAGGTTTGGGGAATGATGGTAAGTGCAAGTATGGGCACATTAAATTGATGTGTCTGATGTGACACCGGGGTCAAACTGTTTAATAGGTAGTTGGAAATATGATTTTACCACGAGGCTAGAGAGATGGATTTGGAAGATGTTAGCATATAGATGATGTTTGAAAACACGATATTGTATAAGATTATCTATAAAAAGTATGTAGAAATAGAGAAGAAGACCAAGACTATAAGCCTAAGGAATTACAACACATCAGGGATACGCGTAAAGAGAAAGAAAGCAATGGAGAAAATTAGAAGGAATGTTTAGAAAAGTAAGAAAACCAAAAGTAATGGAAGATGGTGCTACCCTGGGCGCACCTTGAAGTTGGACAGGATCAGTACAAATCTTGATTTCCACTTTTTCCCTTCCCAACCCCAAATCAGGACTGATGAGTTCCCATCTAAAGACTCAACACGTTCACATCCTGTGGGGGCAATCACATTGACAGTCTCAGGAACAAAAATAAATCAGCAGCTTGGAGGCAAGACATCCAGCTGGCCTTATTGCTGTACTTCCTGAACTGGAGTCTTGACTCCTTTCTGTTCAGGCTCCTGCAATGAACTCCTATGTTTTCATCTTTATCTTCAATATCCAAATTCCTGGAACCTGAAGTCCCACCTCCAGGCTTCTGACACAAGAGTCTTACCCCTTGGAGTTTAGGCTTATCTATTCCCTAGTATTAAAGTCCTGGAATACTTATCGATGCCTAGAATTATTTTGGCTTATTTATGAATTCTAGGAGCATCTGTAGGGGATTTGGATAGTTCCTGCAAGCAAATGAACAAATGATAAACAGACTTCATATTACTACATTTTCTTATAGCTATTATTTCCTAAAACTGCTACTCATTAACTCAATATTACCTTTATTCAGTGCATGCATTTGACAACTCTTGGATGCCTACTGTGTTTGAGGCATTGTTCTAGGTGCTGAAAACACAGCAGTGAACAAAACAGGCAATGCATCTTCCCTCATGGGGCTTGTGATCTCATGGAGAGGACAGATAAAACAATTTAAGTACATGGTATGTCACATGGTGGAAAATCAAACAGCCTATGAGGAATAGGGAGGCTGGAATGGGAAGGGAGCTATTTCACGGTGGTGGTCAGAGAAGACATCACTGAAAAATGAGCTTTAGCAGAGACCTAAGTGAGAGAAAGAGATGCCAAAAAAATATGAAGTGAACCTTGTTAGGACTCAGGGAACAAGTACTCCAGACAATGGGAACTGTAAAAGCAAAGGTCCTGAGGCTGACTTGGCCTGATATGCTAAAGAAATAAGCATTCATTGAGAAGTGGAAACTCCTAGGGGATTAGTGGGGCAGGGGCAATCATGAAAAACATTTTAATTATTGAAAATGTGCTGCCTTTTATTCTGAGAAAATGCATTTCTTCAGAAAAGTGGATATGATCTGTCTTCCATTTTGAAAGTACCATTCTGTCAGTCTTGTTGGGAATAGATTGTTAGAGGAACAGGATCAGAAGCAGAGAAACTAGGTGAGACCAAAAGCCCAGAAAAGAAATAATGTAATCCTGAACCAGGTTGCTTGTAGTGTGTGGTGAGAAGTGGTTGGATCTGTATATACCTAGTTTTGTTGTACTCTGTTTCATTATACTTTGCAGATACTGTATTTTTTCCCCCCACAAAATTGTAGTTGTGGCAACTCTGTGTCATGCAAGTCTATTGGCATAATTTTTCCAATGGCATATGCTCACTTCATGTCTTTGTGTCACATTTGGTAATGTTTGTAATATTTCAAATTTTTGTCATTATTATTATGTTATGGTGATCAGTGAGTGATCTTTGATGTCACTATTATAATAGTTTTGGAGCACCACAAACCCCACCGATAAAATATGGTGAGCCTAAATGATAAATTGCTGTTTGTGTTCTAATTATGCCCCTCTCTCCCTCTCCTCAGGACTCCCGATTTCCTGAGATACAATAATATTGAAATTGGACCAATTAATAACCACACAATGGCCTCTAAGTGTTCAGGTGAAAGGAAGAATCCCCCATCTCACTTTAAATCAAAAACTAGAAATGATTAAGCTTGGTGAGAAAGCCAGGCCTCTAGCTCCAAACAGTTAGCCAAGCTGTGAATGCAAAGGAAAAGTTCTTGAAGGAAATTAAAAGTGCTATTCCACTGAACACATGAGTGATAAGAAAGCAAAACAGCCTTATTGTTGGTATGGAAAAAGCTTTACCAACGACAACATCCCCTTAAGCCAAAGCCTAATTCAGAGCAAGACCCTAACTCCCTTCAATTCTATGAAGGCTGAGGGAGGTAAGGGAGCTGCAGAAGAAAAGCTGCAAATTAGCTGTTGGTTCATGAAATTCAAGGAAAGAAGACATCTCTGTAACATGAAAGTGCAAGGTGAAGCATCAAGTGCTGATGGAAAAGGTACAACAAGTTATCCAGGAGATCTAGAAGATCTAGAAGGTGGCCACACTAAGCAATACATTCTCATTGTAGACAAAGAGCTTTTTTTTTTTTTTTAACTTTCTCACTTGTAATTTTTTTTAAATTTTTATTTCTTAATTTTTAATGTAAAGATGTGGAATACAATTCAGGGTTAGGTATACAAACATTGATCATGCAGGTACCTCTGTTAATGAGGTATGCCCCTCTCTGCCCTAGCAGTTTCCCTCAGCTGCCAATCCCACCCCCACAGCCAATAGTTTCCCATTACTGCCAATTGCTTTCTTATACTTTCTATTGAAAAGAAGATGCCATCTAGGACTTTCATCGCTAGAGAGAATTCCTGGTTTTGAAGCTCCAAAGAAGAGGCTGACTCTATTGTTAGGAGCTAATGCTGCTGGTGAGTTTAAGTTGATGCCAGTGGTCACCGGCCATTCTAAAAATCCTAGGGCTCATAAGAATTATGTCAAATCTATTCTCTATAAACAGAACAACAAAGCCTGGGTGACAACAGAACATCTGTTTACAGCATAGTTTGTGGAACATTTTTAAGCTACTGTTGAGACCTACTGCTCAGAAAAGAAATATTTCTTTCAAACTATTACTGCTTACTGACATTGCACCTAGTCACCCAAGAGTTCCAATGAAGATGTACAAAAAGATTAATGTTTTTTTTTCCTCATGACTGTTAACATCCTTTCTGCAACCCATGGATCAATGAGTAATTTTGACTTTTAAGTCCTATTATTTAAAAAATGCATTTGGTAAGGCTAAAGTTTCCACAGATAGTAAGTCCTCTGATAGACCTGGGTAAAATAAATTGGAAACCATCTAGAAAAGATTCACTATTCTACATGCCATTAAGAACATGTGATCCAAGTGAGAAGGTCAAAATAGCAATGTTAATAGGGGTTTGGAAGAAGTTGATTCCACTCCTCATGGATAACTTTGAGTGGTGTAAGACTTCAGTGCAAAAAGTAACTGAAGATGTGGTAGAAATAGCAAGATAACTAGAATTGGAAGTGGTGCCTCAGTATGTGACTGAATTACTACAATCTCATGATAAAATCTGAATAAATGTAGAGTTGCTTCTTAATAATGAGCAAAGAAAGAGACTTTTTAAAATGGACTGTACTCCTGGTGAAGATGCTGTCTACAATGTTGAGATGACAACAATTTAGAATATTACATAAACTTCTTTATTAAAGAAGGGGCAGCGTTTGAGAACTTTAATTTTGAAAGTTCTACTGTTGGTAAAATGCTATCAAACAGCATCACATGCTACAGAGAAACCTTTCATGAAAGGCAGTCAATCGATATGGCAAACTTGCTGTCTTACTTTAAGAAATTGCCACAACCACCACCCTGATCAGTCAGCAGCTATCAACATTGAGGCAAGACCCTTCACCAGCAAAGATTATAACTTTGCTGAAGGCTTAGATGGCCTGAGCAATTTTTAGCAATAGTTTTAATTAATGTATGTACATTTTTTCCAGCCATAACGCTGTTGTGCACTTAATAGACCACATTTTATGTAAGTGTAAACATAACTTACATATGCACTGGGAAACCAAAAAAATATGTGTGACTGGCTTTATTGGGATATTTGTTTTATTGTGATAGTCAGGAACCGAACCCACAACATCTCCTAGGTATGCCAGTAATTTTGAAGGCAGGACAAGCAGCATGTTTTAATGACTTGGATATGATGCAAGATAGAAGCCAAGGATGACTCCAAGGTTTCTGTCCTGAGAAACTAGAACAATGGTATGCCAAATGGGAACTAGAACAATGGAAAGTCACAGGCATGGGAACTAGTGAGGCAGGGAATTCAATTTTGACATGTTGAATTTGAGGTGTCTTCCAGACACTCACTTTGAGACTCAAATAGGCAGTTAGTTGTTCAGCTGAAGTAACTGCAGCAAAAGAGGGCAACAGCTAGAGGAGGGGAAAACAAGGTCAAAAGGTTTTGGTACTTTCCAAAATGAGAGCTGGCAAAGCAAGTTTTTATTCATGTGGAAGTATTGTCAGGAGAGGAAAGAGGTGATGATGAAGGTGTGAGAGGAAGAACTGTTGGAGTCATTTTCTGAGTAGGTGACAGGTAGAGAACCTGGTGCGCCAGTGGAGAAGCTGGCCTGAGAATGGATGGGCCATCCTTTGTAGCAGGAGAGAAGGTGTGCAGAGGCAGATGCAGAATGACTGTGAAAGTTCTTAGAGCAATAAGCATGTGGGTCAGCAGCTGAGTGGGGAGAGAAAGTGACAAGGGGTTTTCAGACAGAGCAGAGCATCAGAAAGGTCCTCTGGGACAGCTCAAGACCCGATACAGGGTCTTAAAACCAACTTCATGATTTGAGATCAACTTAGTGATTTTGAAAAGTAAACAATTTTACCATGGAGTATGCTTATTTATTTATTTATTTATTTATTTAGTCGGAGTCTCACTCTGTCACCCAGGCTGGAGTCTGGAGTGCAGTAGCACACTCACGGCCACCAGAGCCTCAACATGCTGGGCTCAGGCGATCCTTCTACCTCAGTCTTCCAAGTAGCTGGAACTACAGGTATGTGCAACCACACACCCAGCTAACTTATTTTTTCTTACTTATTGTAGAGACGAGGTTTCACCAAGTTGGCCAGGCTGGTCTCGAACCCCTGTGTTCAGGCAATCCTCTCGCCTCCACCTCCCAAAGTGATGGGATTACAGGTGTGAGCCACTATGCCCAGCTGTTGTATTATTTTAAAACATGCTTAATAAAACTTTATTTCAGTTGCATGAGTATGTATGTGCTCGTGTGCATGCTAGGTTACAGAAAAACAAATATAAAAACACTTGTCCAAACAGTAGGAATAAATAAATAAGGGGCTGTCTAATAAAAAATCAGGGTTCCAGTTAATGATGATGAAGTTAAAATATCTTCATGTAAAAATCCTTTTTTTGCTCCTCTTTTTTTTATTTAAAGTTGTGGGGTACAATTCAGGGCTAGGTATACAAGTATTCACCATGCAGTTACCCTTATTGATAAGGTGCACCACCCCTTTCCCCAGGCAAATATCGACTACTGTCAATCCCCCCTCCCCACAGTTTCCCGCCACTTTCAATCCTTTTCTTATAGTAATATGGTAGCTGTTCAAGGTTCACTTATGAGTGAGAACATGTGATAGCTCTTTGTTTCTGTGAGAGATCATTCAGTATTATAAACTCTAATTCCATCCAGGTTGCTGCGAAGTTCATGATTTTGTTAGTCTTTATGGCTGCGTATATTCCAATGTGTATATGTACCACATTTTTTTAATCCAGTCCTCTTTTGATGGGCGGCACAGTTAGTTCCATGTTCTTGCTATTGTGAGCAATGCTGCGATAAACATACGTGTGCAAACAGCTTTTTTTATAGAATGGCCTGAGTTCTTCTGGGTATATTCCCAGTAGGAGGATTGCGGGGTCATAGGGAAGGTTGATTTTTAGAACTTTAGGAATCGCCACACTGATTTCCACAGACGCTGAACTAGTTTGCACTCCCACTATCAGTGCAGAAGTGTTCCCGTTTCACCACATCCTCTACAGCATGTGTTATTTTTTGAGTTAGTGATGATGGCCATTCTGACTGGAGTTAGGTGGTATCTCAGTGTAGTTTTAATTTGCATCTCCTTGATGACTTGTGAGGCTGAACATTTTTCAATATATCTGTTGGCTGCTCTTATGTCTTTTGAGACGTGTCTATTCATATCTGTTGCCCACTTTGTAATGGGGCTGTTTGTTTTTTTATTTTTGGCACGTTTGAGTTCCTTGTAGATCCCTGATGTTAGGCCTTTGTCGGATATACAGTTGGCAAATATTTTTTCCCAGTCTGTGGGCTATCTCCCTGTTCTCTTGATGGTTTCTTTGGCTTTGCAGTTCATCAGTTTAATGAGGTCCCACTTGTCTATCTCATCTCTTATGGCCTGGGCGCCTCAGGTTTTGATCAGGAATTGGTTGTCAGTTCCAACTTCCATAAGAGTGCCTCCTGCGTTTTCTAAAGTTCTTACAGTTAGAGGTTTTACATTTAGGTCTGTGATCCATTTAGAGTTAATTTTTATGTATGGGAATAGGTAGGGGTCCTGTTTTAATCTTCTGCATGTGGTCAGCCGGTTTTCCCAGCACCATTTACTGAAGAGGGATCCTATGGAATAAATGAATAAGGGGCTGTCTAATAAAAAGTCAGGGTTCCAGCTAATGGTGATAAAGTTAAAACAACTTCATGAAAAAAAAAATCTTAAAATGGACTCAAGATCTTCAGCATGGAACATGCTAGAGTACCACAGACCCTTTCACACTACCTGCCGCCCCTTTCCATCATCCTGCCTCCATCCCACTCGAGAAAACATTTTTGAGTATTTTCAACGAGGAGGAGCTCACCAGCTTGAAAGTTTTAGACATCAGAAAGCAACTTTCTTTTCTGTGAAAAATGGGGCCCTCACAAAAGTACAGGGCTGGGCAGTAAGGATTTGGAATTTGGTGTACCTAATATGAAGTTTAACTTTATTATGTTATACCAAACTTGATGGCTTTTCTCCATTTTGGCGAGTTCTAAATCTTCTAAACCCAAATCATTACCAGAGCACTAGGAAATCTTGTTTTTGTTCAAACTCTAGACCAGAAAGTACCCATTTAATTTTTAAATGTATGCTCTCTCTTCTCCGTGCAGTACACTAACTGCAGCGTTAAGGGATGATAGCGCAGAGGTTCATGCCTGTATTTTCTTTCTCTTTCAAGATCTGTTGTTGGATCTGCGAATGACTCCAAAGAAACGCAACTTTACTAAGAAAAAAATTCATCAATTTTTAAGACTTTTCATGCCTTAGTTACTGAAATCGCTTTTCTCTGTAAAATATATTTTAAAATGAATAATATCAAGAATGTCAACATGTGCTGTGAAAATAGCCATTTACATTTTTAATTCTAATGAGCTCAGGTTGTTTTCTAGACATTGAAATTTAGAATAATACAAGTACTTCTCCAGTTCTATATTTTGCCTGATTGTTAAAAATGATTTTGCGAGCCGGGCTCAGTGGCTCAGCCTGTAATCCCGCGCCTTTGGGAGGCTGAGGTGAGTGAATTGCCTGAGCCCGCGGGTTCGAGACCCACCTGGGCAGCGAGACCTCATCTCTACAATAAATCAAAAAAAATCAGCTGGGCATGGTAGCGCGCGCCTGTAATTCCGGCTACTCGGAAGGCTGAGGCGGAAGGATCGCCGGAGCCCAGCAGGTCGAGGCTGCGGTGGCCGGGAGCGGCCACTGCACTCCAGTCTGGGTGACAGAGTGAGACTCCAACTCAAAAAAAAAAAAAAAAAAATGATTTTGCGATCATTAACTTGAACCAATTTCCTATGCACCATACCAGTTTCTGAACCACTTATGAGTTTTTTTAAAGGTACTTTTTCCTTATTATAAGGGTAGTATTAAAATCTAGTACATTAGACAGAATATCAGACATAAGCATTACACAGGAACACATTTCCCCTTGCAATGTTGTTCCCTTCTACAGTTTATTCTGATTTATATGAATTTGAAAGACTGAACAGAGATAGAAATCAAATTTAATAGAGAATGAGAACTTATAAAAAAGTACACTCTGCCTACATCAGTATGTTAATTTATAATTAAATATTTAATCATGGTTTACTTGTAAATCCACATCAAGTAGTCTGAATTCACCTTCTATCACTTTGGGGATTAGAGTCTATATCCTAGAATTCTCTCAATAGTTTCACTCTTCTAAGCACTAAGAAAAAACAGTTAAAACTGCTAAACGGGAAAATAAATCTCAAGCTAATATAGATCCATTTGTTATTCTTTATGTAGGCCCTCAAATAACGTACCCATGTTTCTATAGGAAAGGAAATACACAGGATTAATTCTTCTTCCAATGCGCTTAAAGAGAGTTTTGCCAAGGAAAGCTCTCTCTCTTCCATTCTGCAAGCCTCAACAAGTCTGCTGCTGAGTCAGAACCTCCCCTTTTCCCTGATGTGAGAAATCTCTCTCCCTTGAAAATCCATAAAGCCTCGGAAATGTTTAAATTAGAGTCTCCCTGGGGGAAGGGGCAGGGATGCAGGAATGAACGTGGCGGGCAGAGTCCCACACGCTGCAGTCTTGACGACAGCACATTACACGCCTTTCTGAGACAGGAAGACTTGGAACCGGCCCAGGGTTACCATGGGAGCTCGCTCGGAACCCACTCCGCGCGTCCGTGTGTGTAAAGAACCGCGCGGAGCCACATTCTGCCCCAGAGACTCTCCTCCTCCTCCCCATCAAGGCGAAAGTGTCCGGTACACGGCCGAACTCCGGCTTTGGGCTCACCCGGGGCGAACACCCCGCGCAGCTACACGGAGCCCGGTGACAGCACTCCTGCCCCGCCAGCCGCCCAACGCGGAACCACCAGAGCAGCCGCTTTCTCGGCGACCAGGGGGGCTCGAGTCGGGGGCGGTGGGGCCAGATGTGCAGCGCGAGCCCCTCGGCGGTCTCACAGCACACAGAGCCCAGGCGAGCAAGTTTGCGCAGGACCCCCGGGGTTGGGGCCCGGCGTCGCGCTCGGGGGCGGCGGGCACCTCCTTCTCGGCGGCTCGCGCGCTGCCTGCATCCGCCGGGATCCCGGCCTCAGTTTCCCCCGCGGGCCGGCCACGCCCCGGGAAGCCCAGCGACGCGGCCCGGTCAGGCCGCTCGTGACCCAGGGCGGAGCGGAGGTGACAGGAGGGCGGAGGGCGGGGGTGCGAGAGGCTCGGGCAGCTTGGCGGGTCCGCGCGCGCGAGAAGAGCCGTTGCCCAGAAACCGCCGTGCCCCACGCGCGAGCGCGCCCGGCGCCCGGGGCCCTGTCAGCCGGGCGTCCCCGCCCCAGCCCCAACCGACCTTCCTTTCTCCCCCGGCGGCGCGGAAGGGCCCGAGGAGACGCGCCGGGAGCGCGAGCGCGCCCCCGGCGGCGGCCGAAGATCGACGAGGGGCGGGCCGGGCCGGGGCGGGGCGGGACGACGGGGGCGCGGCGGCCCAGCGCCCGCGCGTGCCGGGACGCGCCGCGGGGGGCGGCGCGATTGTGAGGTGGCGCTGACGCACGTTCCGGGGTTCTTAAGCAGCCCGGGCGGCGGCGGCCGCGGCGGCACCCGAGCCGGTCTCGGGAGGCGGCGGCGGCGGGCCGAGGTCGCCGCCCGGGCGCAGTCACGGTGTCCCTCGCTCACTGACCCTCCCTCCGCCCGCCCCGGCCCCAGGCTTCCCAGGCGGGCGGGGACGGCGCGCCTCCCCCGCGGCCGCCGCCGACACATGCGGGACTTCGGGCCCGGGGGGCTGCAGACCGCCGCGCTCCGAAGCGGCAGCCCCGGGCCGCTGCCCGGCGGCGGGGCGTGCCGTGCCCACGCCGCGCCACCCTCCGCCACGCCCCGCGGCCCGCTCTCGCCGCCGCCGCCGCCTGTCACCGGCTGCGCGGAGGCCGCCTCCCCCTTCTCCATCCCCCTCGGCGGCGGCGCGGGCAGCCCGGCCGCCGCCGCTTCCTCTTCCTCCGCGTTCGCGGCGCAGCAGCAGAGCCGGCGGGATGAGCTGCCGCTGGCGCTGACCCGGCAGCCGGCGCGGCCGCTCTCGGGGGCGGCGGCCGCGGAGAGGCTCCCCGGCCGCCACCCCGGCGGCGGCACGATCGCGGGTGTGACCCACCTCCTCCCCTCCCAGGACTTCAAACCGAGTCTGCACCACCCCTCCTCCTCCTCCGCCTCCTCCCGCTGCTGCTGCCGCACCTCCTCCCCGCAGGACTTCAGTGAGCGGCAGCAGCAGCAGCTGAGCAGCCAGAAGAGGAGCGAGTTGAGCCCGGCCCGCCGTCCCCGCCCTGCGGACCCGAAGCCGCCGCCGCGCCGCTGCCCCGGCCGGCGCAGCCCGCCGCCGCCGCCGCCCGGCCTCCCGCGCCCGCGGCAGGACCCGGCCCCGCGGCAGCGCCCGGCCGACCTGCCCCCGCTCCCGCAGCTCCCGCGCTCGCCGCCCGCAGCCCCGCGGCGCCGCCACGGAGGCGCGGGCAGCCCTCGCACGACCCCGGCCGCGGGCGAGGGCAGCGCCGCCGCGCCCCCCGATGCGGGCTGGGCCGCCCCGACGCCGCCGGTGAGCGCCGCGCCGGGCGCCATGGAGTCCCCCAACCACCCTCTGCTCGGCAGCCCCGGCAGCCTCCTGCCCGGCGGGGCGCTCGGCGCGGGCGCCTTCAGCAGCCTGCAGAGCCCGGACCTTCCGCACCCGGGCGGCGGCGGCGGCGGCGGCGGCGCGGGCGGGGGGCCCCCCGGAGGCGGAGGGGGAGGCGGCTCCGCGTCGCCGCCGCCGCCGCTGCCCGGCTTCGGCACCCCCTGGTCGGTGCAGCCCGCGTCGCCGCCGCCGCCGCCGCCGCCGCCGCCCCAGCAGCCGCCGCCGCCGCCGCCCCAGCAGCCGCCGCCGCCGCCGCCCCAGCAGCCGCCCGGCTCGTCGGCCGCCACCCCGGGCGGCGGCGGCGGCTCGCTCAGCGCCATGCCGCCGCCCAGCCCCGACCCGGAGAACGGCTTCTACCCCGGGCTGCCGTCGTCCATGAACCCGGCCTTCTTCCCGAGCTTCTCGCCCGTGTCGCCGCACGGCTGCGCGGGGCTCGGCGTGCCGGCGGGCGGCGGCGGCGGCGGCGGCTTCGGCGGCCCCTTCTCGGCGCCCGCCGTGGCCCCGCCGCCGCCCGCCATGAATTTACCTCAGCCGCCGCCGCCGCCGCCCGCGGCGCCGCCGCAGCCGCAGAGCCGGAGGTCGCCCGTCAGCCCGCAGCTCCAGCAGCAGCACCAGGCGGCGGCCGCCGCCTTCCTGCAGCAGAGGAACTCCTACAACCACCACCAGGTACGGCGGCCGGCGGCCCGGCCAAGCCGCGGGGTCGGAGACGGCGGGCGGGCGGCCGAGGCCCGGCCCGGCCCGGAGAAGCTGCGCCGGGGCCGCTCGCCCAAGCGACGGGCGCCTGGAGAGAGGCGGCCGCCGGGGGCTGCGGAGGCCGGGGAGACCGGGTCGCGCCGGGAGCCCCTCGAGCTCCCGGCGCGGCGGTGGGGGCTGGGGCCGGGCGGGCGTCGGTCCCGGCCCTCGCAGCGAGCGCGCCCCAGCCCCGCTCCGCCCCGCCCCGCCCCGTCCCGTCCCGTCCCGCCCCGCCGGCTCCCCTGGCCGGGAGGGCCGCCGTCCCGGACCCCGACCCCGGGGGCGCGGCGAGGACGGGCGGGGGCTCGGAGGAGCAGCGGGGGAAGCGAACCTGGGCGGGGAGAGACGGTTGCCGGCGCCGGGGCGTGCAGGAGCCGGCGACTGTGCCCGCCGTCCAACGAGGGCACGGGCGGAGAGGCTGTTTTTCCTCCGAGCCGGCTTCCTTCTTCATTGGCCCGCCGGGATCGGGCCGTCGGGGCCGCTTCCAGCACCCGCCGGGTCCGCCTGCCGGCCGCGCCGCCGGCCCGGACCCGGGTCCCGGTGGGCCGTGTCCCCGGCTGTCGGGACAGGGAGGGTTGGTGGCGGCTGGGTCGCTGAAGAGGGCGACGCCCCAGGGTTCTCTTGGTTTCTGCGCCTTTTAACGTTTGGGTGCTGTGTTGTGGGGTTTAAGACAGAACTGAACTTGAACCTGAGATGAGCACATCTCCTCGTAGACTTTGGCACGTTAAGGGAATTTGGGGTGTGTGCGTTTTAAGTAGGTAATATTATGAAACCACGGCAGGTTTTTTCTTTAATCCGAGTCCTCTCGGATTCAAGCTCTTTTGTGACTCTCTCGATACAGTTTTTGGGTTGGTTAATTGACACCGAAACAGTTTTGTTTTTAATCTGGCCAGCGTTTATTATAGTGGTCATCTTGTTTAAGCCCATTTTCGGTTTAAGGATTGACAGAGGAGCAAAATTTTTACCTTAACTCACATAACTTTTTCAATCGACCGGTTTTCAAGAATTAACCTTTTAAAGAGTGAATAATACCTAAATTACCTGAAGTAACACTTAACCGTTTTTGTTGAATCACAGGTTTCTCTCGGAGGAAACAGAATGTGGCCTGTAAGAATTGAAAAAATTGAATTTTGAAATAATGTTCTGCTTTTCCATGATGTACATAATTTTGAGCCAACTACCTTTGCGTCTTAGGGTCTTCATTTTTTTTTTAACTGGAAACTTGAAACAAAATTATCTATTATATTTTTAAAGTCATTCAGAACTTTAGGAAAATATACACCATGACCCATATTTAATTGTAATCTGCTTTTGGACAAAAGATAGATCTTACTTTGGAGTGTGAGTGGTCACACAGCTTTTAAATGGAATTTTAGATCCCTGCCAGAGAACGTTGAACACTGACTCATATAATAAGGAAAAGTAAGGTCCTCAAGGGTGGAGTGATGTGTCCTTGGCCCCCTAGTTTCGCTTTTAAACTATGTGGAGGGGGAAAGAGTAGTATATATTCATGATTATATTCGTTTTAAAAAGTTAAAAAAAGATGATACTATAGATAGAAGAGGGTTTTTTTATTTCTTTATTTTAAGCTTATAAGAAGCCAGTTTAATTTTAAGAATTCCATATTATTTTTAGTAATTACGTGGTTCCTACTTCTTTGGCTATATCTTAGCACCAAATTATTAAAGTATAAACTTATTAACAGCAATGAATACTTTAAAAAAAAACAAAAAACTTAAACTACGATTATACCCTTTCAGTGGCTCTTCCATTTTTGATGGCTTAACTTTTCTTGCCCCAGGTTTTAGATTGGAATATAATTAACTTTTGAAAGTGAATGAACTTAGTGGAGACTTGAATGGAAACTTTTAGATCTCTACTAAAATAATCAGAGCATATAGTTTATTGGTAGTCTATCTCAGTGGATCCACCTATGGGTAACATCAGATAATTGCTTCATAGTTCATGGATAATTAAATAAATAAAAACAAAAAACACTTTAAAACAAACTGTACCAAAATTTGAATGACATACCTTAAAAGTTAAATGAATAATGTAAAATAATTACATATTTTCTATACTGTCTCTATCCCAAAAGGAATTTTAAATTTGTGCAACAGAGTAGCACAAAATGTTTTTTTAAAACATTAAAACAAAAGTTATCCACTTTTGGAGTGGTATAATTTGTTTTGGACACTTAAAGTCTAAGTATTTCACTCATATGACTAGGACATTTTAATTAATAAAGACCATATTTTTAGTTGTGTCACTAGCATAAAATGGTTACTGTAAGATCTCAGTGTAGGTTATGGCTTTAAGGATCTTCAAAGTTAATTTCGTTGTAAAAGTATATTTTTTCTATATATATCTCATGTATACGGTTCTTTCTGAAAGAAAAAAAGTGCATAGTTATATTTTAGTAATTGTCATGAAATATTATACATAGTAGACAAGAAGGTGAAAACTTGCCCAGCATCAAATACGATTTTTCATATTTGATCTCGAGATCTCAAGCCTATTACTTTTATAAGCTTGTTGAGGTATATTATTTTGCCTTTTTGTATTTCATTCATACAGATTCTCAGCGCATGCCTAAAATTTGAATTTGAATTGTAAACCCAAGTGCCTATAACTTAAATAGATGTGTTTTCCCCAGCCTCTTCTGAAACAATCTCCCTGGAGCAACCATCAGAGCAGTGGCTGGGGTACTGGAAGTATGTCCTGGGGAGCAATGCATGGCAGAGATCATCGCAGAACTGGAAACATGGGAATTCCAGGAACTATGAATCAGATATCTCCATTGAAGAAACCGTTTTCTGGTAATGTCATAGCACCACCGAAATTTACTCGCTCTACTCCATCACTGACTCCAAAATCTTGGATTGAAGATAATGTGTTCAGAACAGACAACAATAGTAATACACTCTTACCCTTACAGGTAAGAATGGTATGTAAATAGCCTTATTTCTAATGTTAATCTTTCAAAATAGGATGTTTTTTAATGGAAGTTTTTTTGAATAGGGTGGTGGTGGTGGTAGTAGTAGCAGTAGTATGGTAAAACTAACAGATTTTTGTAAAAACAGTGTTCTCATTTTTAAGCATATAACTTAATAAAGGGTAAAATGTCTGTACAGAGAAAAACAGAATGTAAAACATTCTCTGAACACGAAATGAAAATTAAACTTAGTAAAGTGTAGAAAAACCTGCTGTATTTTTTAAATACCTGTTAAAGCTTTTAATTGACAGCTTTTAAGAGTGCTTTAATTTATTAATCTTTAATAGGCCACCAAAATTTATTTCTTCTATAATATAGCTAAGCTAAAATGTTCCATAATTGTAATTATTCAAAGATTTGACTATGATTGGCCATATATATATTAGAATATACTTAGTACAGCTGTGATTATGGCAAAATAGTATTAGGGCTTTTTGCATCTAATTTAAATTTGTCTTCACTGATGCAGTGATTTTTTTTTTCCCCCTAAATGTGGCCCCGCAGTTTTGATGATTAGACTTTTTTTTTCAGGCCTTTGAATATTTTGTTGAATATTTTGTTGAAGTTCCCTTATGACTGTTTCAAGTGAGATTCTTTTTTCCCCCCTAAAACCTTTAAAGGATGGAATGAAGATTTAAGATAGAAAGAACTTTGATTGTTTTTTGTTTTCTTTCTTTCTTTTTTGGGTGGGTATGGGGAAGAAAATTGCTCATTTCTGATGAAAACTTCTATGCTATTGAAGGTGAGATCTAGTTTGCAGTTGCCAGCTTGGGGCTCAGATTCACTCCAAGATAGTTGGTGCACTGCAGCCGGAACATCCAGAATAGACCAGGTAGGCTGCACAGTGTATATTTTTCAGGATTTTGACTAGGAGTTTAGTCTTTATATTATGAGTAGGATTTATTGTTTCAATTATATCTATTTAAGCATATGTTAGAGGGCATTGAAGCAATTTATATTTTAAGGATCACTTGATTTAAGCTATTTAAAACTTTTCATTTTCAAATTTAAAAATAATTTATAATTATTTTATATTTCTAAAACATAACTTTTTTTTGGAAACAGGAATTAATGATATACACAAGAGCACCTGACTTTAAACATCAGTCAAACTAAACAGATTTTATCTTCTTTCAGAATTATATGCAATTAGATACAAAACCATAACTTAACATCCTGCTTTACTTATCAGTGTTTTACAGAACTTTACATTTTCATCATGAAGTCTGCTACATTTGTTTTGAGATATATTTATTAAAAAGTCCTTAGTTCAGTTTTTTTCACCTTTATAAAAAAAAACTTTATAGCACGGTATTTCTTTATTCTAAATGGTGTTACTCCTTATACCCCTGTCTGCTTCTAAATTATCAGTTTCTTTGGAGAAACCCATAGTTTAAAAGCTGGGAGTTAGTCTTAATCAAATTACTTTCAAGTCCTTTGTGGTTACAAAACATTATCTTTCTTTCTACAGACTGAATTTGAATGTAAATACTGGGTACCAGATGATGAGAGGATTATTACAGGATATAGAAAACTCGGTCGTTAGATATGAGAATTCTTTCTTACAGAACTCAAGTTTGAATAAGCATAAATAGACTTGGCATTGTGTGAATTATATGAATGGAGCTATGTTATCCTAAGACTCTTCTTTGGTTAATTTATCAATATGAGATGTTTTTATAAGTAAGGACTGAATAAGCAGATTAATAATACATTTGTAAATGATATTCTATTCTAGAGGGTTAGTACTAACTTTGATAATCAACTTAGCAGTTGTTTTAGACAAATCCTGCTTGTTTTCCAAACTAGTCACGCCAGGGTTTTCACTTAGAAATAGTAGTTATTAAATTTACTGTCTTGTTAAAATAAGTTAGCTATCTATGTTCACTCTCTACTCTGGCCCAGTTAAGCCACGTTAGTGACATTTTTATGGTAGCACTTTTATATTTCTCAAATTGAATGCATACATGTCTAGGACTTGGTATGCTAGAAGAGGAAAATTGTTATAGTTTTGAAGGTGGCAAGGGAAATATTTTCAGAGTGGAAGGGGCATAATTATTCTAAGTATTTGTGCTGAAGATGCAATACAATACATATATAAAAGAGATACATATCCATGGACAAGAAAGAAGACAAATGAACTGGCATAAAAGGTCAATGGGAGCAGAGGCAGATGTTGAGAAATTCAGTTATTGAGATGGTTTCTGTCAGTGGAATGCTTAGAGAGTCAATAGAGGTGATAGGGAAAGGGACACTTTCAACCTGCCACCAGACAAGGCTGCCACCAGACAAGGACTCCAGCCCTCCCACTTAGACTTCAGTCACTCAGCTTTTGGGGTTTTAGGGAAATTCATTTTAGAAAAAAGGATTTTGGTGCTTGAAGATAAATGTATTTAGTAAGCTGCTGATTTACTGGCATTCCCTGCGAACCTTGAGCAGAAGTGTGACGTGATGATGTGAAGGACAGTGGTGAGAAAAAGTGGAAAGTGAAAGGAACTGGCAGGAAAGGAGGTTTGAAACTTGGATCTTTCCCCTATTTCTGTTACAATCTATATGGCTTTAAATTACACAATTTATGGACTTTCATCCCTTTGGGTTATAGTTTCCTGTCCTGTATGAGGAGGACCTTGAAATAGGTCATGTAAGGCCTTTTCAGCCAGCCCTTCTTGTACTTTGATCTGTTTTGGCCATTTCTTTTCCTCCCTCCCTGCGCCCCCACCCCCTTGCCTTCATTTTTAGTCTACAAGCCTCTTGGTTTCTTTCAGGGAGGGGCCTAAGGCAGTGGAAGGTAGAATATGACCTTCTAACTAGACTTAAAAGCAATATCATCTCCTTTAAGTACCCTAAGGGTACTTATGCATAATTTGTTCTGTGTTTCCATCTTTCCATAAAAGGTTGAGGTATTTGAAGTTGAGGCTCTTAAAAACATAGCAGCAGTTGCAAACTGGAATTGATCTTTTAAACATTTGATGGATTATCCTAATCGTTTAAATATCTCAAGAGATAATTTTTATTTCTGGCTTTTGTCATCACATACAGCATTGTAATACTAGTAAATTTTTGTTAACAAGTACATTATTTTAAACACTTAACTTTTTATCTCCATTAGGCTCAAAGTGGTTAGGCTTAGAGTGCACTAACTTCTAGAACTGAAGTCTTAATTCTTATACCTGGATACTTCAGGTTACCTATATCAAGAGCTGAACATGTAATTGAATTAAATAAATAGGAAAGATAGCGTTTCATAGGTTGATTTTATTTCTGTTGTATGTAAAAGTTTGTGGGTTAGAATTTTTTATTTTACATAAGTTTTAATGGAAAAGCTTCACATTTAAAACTCATTAAAAGCAAATCTAAATTGTTATGCACATTTCTGACTTTAACATGATTACTAGATATCTCTATGAATTTCTTTAAGGCCATTAGTTATTTTTAAATGCTACTAGCTAGTTGCCCTTGCAAGAAATCATACCCAAGTGTGAATTCTAAATTATCTTAAAGCGAAATTTTCACCTGGGTCCAGGTTTAAATTTGAAGCTTCTCCAATTTAAACCACAGAGTAATATTTTTGTAACTAAGGTTATTATTACAAGTTTATGTATGACATATCAGTTCACTATAAACAAAGTAATATCATGCAGTGGTAATTCAGTGTATGAAGCCTATAAATACCTATTCAGTATGTTTCCTACATGGGGGATTATCAGTATATTTAGCTCCAGATTTTTCCTCTTGCGAAAGTTTATGCCTGCAGTGCTTAAGCATAACTACCTTGAATTAATTGAATGTGTTTTCTACCAGTCTTTAATATTCAGGCTGTTATGATAATATGACAAATAATGATTTTGGAGAGCTCTCTCAGAAAAATATGTTATTTGAGTCTTTATTCACCTTACACATACACACACAAAAGCAGTATGCAGTAGTAGACTAAGGCCAATTTTGTATCTAACAAAGCATTTTTTAAGTTGTGGTTTTTAAACCAGAGACATTGGTAGTCATAATACTGTTATGTACCCACTTAAAATGAAAGAAAATCGGCTTTTGTGTACATGCTTTGGTAATGATGCTTTCTTTTTGTTTTCTATCCTGTGTTCAGTTCTTTAATTGTTTTTGACATGTTTTCTATTTGTCTTTCCATTTTCTTTAATTATTTTGGGCACTAGAATAGCTTTGACCACTTTTGACCTTTTAAAATTTTTGAAAAATTGTTTTCTGAGAATGATAAGCACTGTTGTAGCACTGTATTGAGGTTCAGAATAATTAAAGGAAAATCAAGAAATCTATGGCTATTCTGTATGAGTTAGCGTTTGAATTACCCTTGGTATATGAGAAAAAAATACTATTTGCCTTTGGGAAGGTCGGAGTTGATTTGAGAATTAGGAGCATGTATGTGGACCAATTAGAGAGTGATATGTGAGATTATGAGATTGCTAGATTATATAGTAAAGCAGAATAGCTAATTCAGTGTGGTGCAATAACATTATATAATCAGGAATGTATAATCAATATTTACTTAAAATTGGTTTCAATATTAGCACTACTTTTGTTTTAAAGTAAAAATTAGAGAACTAAACACAAACATTCAAAGTACAGTAAAACCTCATCTTTCTACTTTGGCAGAAGAATACAAGTTCAAGCATCTGATATATCATTAAAAAGGAGAATCTAGAAGTTTTTCTATAAGCTCCTTTTTCTTTGGGAAAAATAATTCATTTTCAAGAGGGATAGGTTTTACTTGACAACTTCTTTTGAAATAAAACAGAACTTTTTAAATATATCACAGCAAAAAAATACCCTTCAAAAAGTTCCCTCATAATTAAGTTTGAGTTCCTTTTTCATACTAATTCTAATAATGTACATTGACTGCCTTAGTTGTTTTTCAGTGTTTATAACCTTTCCTGTGTCATCTTCTTTTAAGATTGGGATTACTCAGTTTTTTTCTGTGTTTTTCAACCTTTCTGAGATTTTATTGAAGCTCCCATAGGTGTTTTTGGCAAATATCTGAGTTTAAGAAAAACTATTAAATACATATTAGAATATAAGAAATTATAACTTTTCCACCAATGTTTTCTAATAATTTTTTTCCCTGTTTGTCATTGTGTGATACTGGAAGCCCATTTAGTTGGTTATTTGCCAGATAGTTTTCATATTTTAAAATAGATTGGGCATAAACTTTTTCCCATAGAAATTCTTATTTTTGTGAAATATCTTGGTGTTTTCAGATAACCGTGTAGTAATAAATGTAAGTTACACTGCTATGGCTTTTCATACTTTTTAATGCTAATCAGAATTGGTATATTCATGATCACTTTAAAATTGCCTTAGGACTTTTATTTAGTTTTTATACCGGTGGCAATTTATATGAACACAGTTTTTCTTAGTATCCTTATTTCAGAAGGATGCTATAACCTGATTTGTTTCTGTTTTTTTAGAAGTCAAATTTTAATTTCCACAGTTTATTTAATGGAATTATCTGTATGTTTTGCACCTGAGCCTATAGATTTCATTAAATTCAGAGAGCAATTTTTGGATGTCATGTGTTCTTTGCTTGCTCAAGGCTGTTTTATGTTTGCTGCTTAAAAAATCACATGAGGTGCAGCTGATGCTTAACAAAGTATAACCAATCTAATAGTTTTAAAATAGCTTTGCTGTTTTATTTCCTAAAGGAATTTATGATTGTATACTTGACAGAAAAAGGAAAATGAGGGACCCTACAAGTAAGCATCTCACTGATTTAATTGAATATAGACATTCAATATAAATTTATTAATACATGCAGTTTTTAAAAATAACAACTCAGAGTTCATTATATAGCAGTCATTGATATTTATTGAATAGCTTGCTTAAGGATTTTCCCTTTCATACCTTACTCATCATGATTCATTCAATAATTTTACTGTACTCCAAAGCAAGATCACACTCCTTGCAGTGAAGATGGAGGGTATGTTCTCCAACACCCCTAGAAAAATGAAGTTACTTGGGAAATATTGTTTGGATGATTTAATAGTTACCATTAGTTAAAATCATAGGTTGACTGTCATAGGATAATTCTGTTCAGAATCATCAGTCTGAAGAGATAACCCTGAACTTCAGTATAATTTCTTTGTGAAGATTTAGGGTTAGTTGGATACAAAGTACTTTAAAGTATTTATAATATGCTCTTAGAAACCTGCATGATACAAGATGCCTTCTGAGGTTATTTGCCTGATTATATGAACATTAATTTCTGTCATGACAGCTTACATTTTATAATTCTGTGTTTTTTTTGTTTTTGTTTTTGTTTTTTTTGGAGTTGGAGTCTCACTCTGTCGCCCAGACTGGAGTGCAGTGGCCGCTCCCAGCCACTGCAGCCTCAACCTGCTGGGCTCTGGCGATCCTTCCGCCTCAACCTTCCAAGTAGCTGGAACTATAGGCGTGTGCTACCAGGCCCGGCTGATTTTTGATTTATTGTGGAGATGAGGTCTCGCCAAGTTGCCCAGGCAGGTCTCGAACCCGCGGGCTCAGGCAATCCACTCACCTCAGCCTCCCAAGGCGCGGGACTACAGGCTGAGCCACCGAGCCCGGCTATAATTCTGTTTTTAAAACACTTGGGAACTTTAAATATAATAGTACTTAATCTTATTGGGTGGTTAGAAATACGAGTTGAGAGCAAGCCACATTAATATCTTATGCTTATCTCAGTTTAGTCAGTTAACATTTGACTACATATTCTGTTGAGGATTGTGATAAGGCTTCATAGTCCTTTATAATTACCATTTAAAAGTACAGTCTTTGCCCTCACAGAACTCAACTTACACATTTTTACAGTTTTTATGGTAGAAATAAAGTAGTATTAATTCAACAGACATTTGAGAGCTTGCTGTGTTCTGAAATTAGAAGGCTCCTAGCCTTAATTTACTTAGAAGTTTAGTGAGAGAGACAGGAAAATCAGCAGTTATTTATGGACGCAGTATAGTGGGAGCACAGAGGATTCCTAAAATTTTATGTCATTTTTGCTTAAGGGCCATTCTCTTCTCCATTTCTGTTTTATTTCATTAATTGTACAGTATTTTGAGTATTTTTTTCTGTGATTTTTAAAGGGACTTAAGGTATCCTCTAGGCTGTTGTGTTTATTTTCTAGGAATTGGAACTAGAGCCTAAAGAAGTTTAGTAACTTAAGGTCAAGAAACGAACTGCTGCTTAAAATGTGGTCTCCAGACCAGCAGCTTTAGAACCAACTGGAAACTTGTTAGAAATACACATTCCCAGGTACTCCTCCAAACCTACTGAATCAAACTCTGTTCATTAGTTCAGCAGTTTGTGTTCAGCAGTTTGTGTTCAGCTTTCCAGATGTTTTTGAAGCTTGCTTAAGTTTGGGAATCATTATTATAGCTCATTGATTCTTTTCGCCTCCATCACTACTCAAGGACACTGTTCTAGTGAACAGCTGTTATTGATGGGTGTGTTTTACCTCAGGGTTCTTTCAGTAAAAATCAGTAAAGGGTACTGATAAAGTTAATTGGTGATAAAGCTGGAGTAAGAGCCTCTGTCTATGTCTAGCATTCTTTCCATCATTCCTTGTTACTTTTCACCTTTTTAAATTCCTTGAAAGCAACTTGTTCAGTCTACAGTGGTGATTCTGGCCCCCTAGCTTTAAAAAGGTTGCAACTCTATTCAAACATTAAAGTAGAGTAAATAAATGAATATATTCTTAGGAAAGCTTCTCATGTTTTTCTTCAGCTTCTAAAGAACTTATTCTGAATCTTCACTGGAGTGTGGACCCCGATTGAAAACTATGAACATTTCCTTCAGAAAAAACATTATCTAGACAGTAGCTCCTCCTTATCCATGGCGGGTGTATTCCAAGACATGAAGTTTAATTTACAAATTAGGCACAGTAAGGAATTAACAGCAACAACTAATAAAAATAGAACAGTTCTAACAATGTACTATAATAAAAGTTATGTAAATATGGTCTCTCGCTCGCTCCCTAAATATCTCATTGTACTGTTCCACAGATGACTGAAACTGCAAAAAAGCAAAACCATGGATAAGGGGGAATTACTCTACACCCATGTGTAGTGTGTTATATGTTATCTCAGAGACTTTGGGTCTCTCTTGAAGCTCATGGACATAGGTTAAGAAGTACCTTATTTTGATTTTGTGGGACTTCTTTTCCCTACTTAATTTTCTGATTCTCCCCTTTCCATTTTCTGTGGTAATAATTTTTTGAAAGTTTAAAATAGCTTACCCTGCCTCCTTCACATATACATACATTTGCACATTTGTAAGTGATCACACACACACATACACACACATGCACGCCTGCTCTCGCACATTCATATGGGTGGGGGATTTAAATGGGTAGCAGAGTATTTTGGGAAAAGACACCCAGGCTATTTGGAAGGCGTGGGCCAGAGTTTGCTATGGTAGTTTCTTTATATATTTTTTTCATGTACATTGGGTATGTGTTGAACAGAATACAGTATAAATTAGTGGGTGTTAAAGAATAAAATCCCTCATAGTATGTAAGCAGAGGGATCGACCAGTTAGCAAGCTAGACTTCTGACAACACAAAAGACTTCTGAGACGCAGTGAAGTAGCAGAATTTGTGAGATGCGTGTGCTTTTATCTTTCCCTCTACCTTCCTGTTTTGTGGGGGGATTGGTCACTCGGGAGGGTATAGAAATGCAGAGATAAAAACAAGAGCACTTTAGAGAGTGAAATTTGAATATAAATATTCTAGGCATTAGTCTTTGTTCTGATTTTGTGTGTCATGCTTTTGATTTTTTTACTATATGTTTATGCATTATGTAAAATTCAGACTACTGTGTCAAATAACAAAATATTTGATAGATGTTTAAAGTATGGTGCAATTATGGAATTAAATTATTCCCCCCAAATATTTATCTTCTAAGTATGTGAGTATCTGTCTTCCTAGATACGTAAGAAAAGTTTAGAAGTTAAGTAAATAAGTAAAAATGCCTTCTGTATCGATAACTTTTTAGGGATCCTTATAGAGAATGATAGCAATAGAAGTTATTTTAGTGTTTTCCATTAACACTGCCAGTAAGATTACTTGGATATAAGATTTTGGAGATAAATGTTGATAATAATGTTCTCCAGTACAAGAAATACTGTAACTCATGAGATTCTTAGTAATTGGAATTTTCTTGAGTTACAAATTGATTAGTAATATCATATAAATCAAATATCCTATTTTATGTAAGATAAGTTAGATAGTATTTTTGTCATCACTTTTTGAAAATAAAATTACGTAGATTATATGTCTTTTTTTTTTTTCCTCCTCCAGGATCGAAGTAGAATGTATGACAGTTTGAATATGCACTCTTTGGAAAATTCTCTTATTGATATTATGAGAGCAGAGCATGATCCTCTTAAGGGTAGGTCACTTTTTAAAAATTATGTTATGTACCAATTTTGTCTGCTTTTCTGACTAATTTTTGTTATGAAAATGAACACTAAGTACCACCTATATCAGCTATAAAATTCTATTATACGTGTATTAATAAGAATCTTTATTTATGTAAAATGTTATGCTCTTTCCTTTGTTAATGTGAAACTACCTCCATTGATTTATAATTTAAGAAAAATGTATATTTAGAGATATGCTACAGCTTACCAGGGGATGAAGAATGGATCTAAAGGTATATACTAGTCACTTTTCTAGAATTCTTGCAAGGACAGAAATATTAAATGTTTTCTAGAATATTCGTATTCACAATTTGCAGTGATTCCAACATAGAATTGTCCTAAGTTAGCTTTTCATCTCATTTTTCTTCTACTGTCATATCATAGGATCTTAAAAGGGGCAATATTTTATAGTAGCTTCTCTGAAGTGAAGAACAGATTTTCTTAAATGCTGAGATAAATTAGAAAAAATAATCAGCCCACTGATATTGCAGTAGCATTATTCATAAATTGTTTATGGTACTGAAATTTTATTAACGTGCTTATAGTCTATGTATAAAATAAAATGTCCGTAATTATTTTACATTTCTTTTTACAATATTGTCATTTATGTCAGTGATGAAAACCTAGCATACTGTGAGCTTGAGACATGGGAGATATTTAGCTATTGCTACATAACAAATTATCTCTAAACTTAGTAACTTAATACAAATATTACCTCACAGTTTCTGCAACTCAGAAATTGAGGTTTGACTGGTTGTGGCTCAAAACCTCTCACTGAATTAAAACCATGGATTACTCTGTAAACTTTCTACATTTTTTATTTCTATGAAGCCAAGTAAGAATTCTCTTACAAGATTATCCTAAAAACTCTAGAACTTTGATACTAGAAGAAAGGTGGTAGTGGGCTAAGTTGATAGTACTGACCTAATAGCTAACCATTTTGTTCTGTTCATGAATTTTGTAAATTAATTTCTTGTCTTTCTAATTCCTTCGTTTTAAGGAATTAATTTAAGCTAAGGGTTATTAGTGGTTGTTAATGATGTGTGCCAATGGTAAGTCCCCATATGAACTAACAAGTTATACTTTGGACTTTTAGGGTTTTTTTCGTTGGGTGGTTGGTTGGTTGGGTTTTGTTGCTTTGTTTGTTTGTTTTTTAACTGCTAACCAAAACTCAGCTTCGTTTTTTGAGTATTAATATATGGATTCTTGTTCTTTTTCACTGTTATGCTTACAGTCTCAGTGGTGTTTGTCTTAGATCCACTGCTTACAAACCAGCAGTTTATAATTAAGAACTTTCCTCTGTTTATCTGCTTGACTTCGAGAAAGAAAACTCTTAGATACTCTTAATAAAAGATAAAATCAAGATTATTAGCTGTTACCAGTGAATAATTGAAAGTTTTTCATTGTTGCTTTTCCTAGTCTTTTTTACAAAGGCTTTTTGAAGATGGTAGAGAAAATATTCATTGCCGCACTATTATCTTAGTTTTTCTTTTTTCTAGCCTTGATTATAGTAATAGTGAAGGGAAACCTAGAGAGAGCACTTTGAAAAGGAAATAGAAGCAGCATAAGGCCAAAAGGAATTTAATAATTTTTTTAAAATCTTAAGTGAATTCAGTATATTTTATTAGAAAACATAATCTTTGGCTGTGGAAAGAGGAAAAATGTGTCCACCACCATCTTTGGGAATCATGGTGACAAATCTCTGTTTCTAACTGGAATATTTTATGTTCCATATGTTTCATGGCAGGAAATACAAAAAGAGAGAAAAGAAAAGAAAAAGACATTTGAGCGACCGTCTCTATGTAGAATTGTAAAAATTAAGACTGATACCAATCGTCATCATATTCATATTTCAAATTATCTTGGTACCCAAGTGCTGTCATTTTTTTTTCTTTCTTTTCTAACTAATACAAACTACTACCTCCAGAATATCATAGTGTATATTTTCTTCCTCCCCACACTCCAATCATTACACTTTTTCTTTGGGCTGGACCTCAGTAGAATCTGCTAGAGCAGGCAGTGGCAAGTGGAGGAAACCAAGCAGAGTTAAGCAGCTAAATTTGTTTTGGCTTCTTTTCATTTCTGACTTTAGAACAGCACTTCACCCTCTATCCCATCTTTTCTATTTCATTTACTCATCCCTTTTAGCATATCTTGTCCTCTATTTATGAGGAAGGACTCAAAAAAACCTGGAATTATTTTTCAAAGAGCAGGCTCCTTATAGTACAGGCTTCCTCTACTAGGTAAGTGTTCTAGGAGCCTATCCGAACCAGTGTAGCATATACCAGCTAGCGGTGTTGTGAGAGACTGCCTTCAGCTTCAGTGAATGTTTTCTGGAGATTCTTTCAATGCATTTGTCCATTTCATGATTCACGAGCACACCTGCCCACACTGTGCTTAATTAATGTTCAGCAGTTTTTTTACCAAAAGATGGCATGATCCCCATGCCTCACCCTCCCAACTTTACCCAATCTCACCCTAAGTGACTTTGTTTCCTGGATGAAAAAAGTTCTCAAAGGGAAACATTGTGCCGATATGGAAGAGGTGAAACAAAAAACGGCAGAAGCACCAAAAAACAGCCAAATTGATGAGTTCAAAACCTGTTTTGAGTAGTGGAAAAAGTATCTCAAGAGGTGTGTTGCATGAAACGGAGAGTACTTTGTAGGTGACTGAAGTTTAAATGTGTAACAATAAATGCACAAATTTTTGTAAATTCCGGTTTGTTTTGGATCCCTTGTATTAAGTTTTTTCTCTAAAAAATAAATATTATTTATATTTAAAAAAAGAAATTTAACTAGCCATTTGTTTTATCTTCCGTTTGGAATCTAGTGAAAAAGGCAGTTGAAGGGTAAGTTTTAAAAGTTAATTCCTTAATAGTGAAAATTTCGAGAAAACTATGAACTTGAGTGATGAGAGTTTGTATTAGTTATCTGTTGCTGTATAACAAATTATCTCAAAATTTGGTAGTTTAAAATGATAAACCCTTATCATATTATGTTATCTCTGGGTTAGAATTTGGGCATAGTTTAACTGGTTATTTCTAGCCAAGGATCTTTCATGAGGTAGGTAGTAGTCAAGATATTGGCTGAGGCTACAGTCATCTGAAGACTTGACTACAAGATGGCTCACTCACATGGCTGGCTGTTGGCAGAAGAACTGTTTGTTGCCCCATAGACCTCTCCGCAGGGCTGCAAAAGTTTTCTCACAACATGGTTGCTGGTATCCCCCAGGGTAAATGATAAAAGCTCAAAGTGAATGCCCCAATGTGTTCTATGTCCTAACCTTGGATTCTCATGCCATCATTTCCACAGCATCCTGGTAGCTACATAGGGCAGCACTGTTCTATTTGGGACGGGTCAGCTGTGAATACTAGGAGGCAAGGATCATGCAGGCTGCCTACCATAGAGGTAAAAGACAGAGGTGTAAATTTGTGTTCATTTCTACTCTTAAGTCTAAAGGAAAAGAAAAATTATTCAAGATGAGAGTGTTATTAGGAAGAAAAGTTGTCAAGCAGATCTCTAGAATTCTAACAAAACAGCACTCTACCAGCCTGACAGAACTGAGAGATTGTACTCTTATGCCCCAAATACTTCACTGCAGCATATTTCCATTTTCCTATGGTTTTAACAGGTCAATAGAGAACTTCTGTTGTTTAATGCTAAGGTTTTTATGGTCTAACATAGAAGGTGGGAAGGAGTCTAGACTTGTTGGAGTTGTACAGATAGGAAGTGAAGGCAACCCAAGATGGATCTCTGAATGCCTTGTATTCCACTAAGCGTGCCTAATTTTGCACCGGTGTCATAGACACTGACTGTACATTGTGTGAGATGGATGTGGCCTCTGCCATGATTTAATGTATAGCTTATTGGAGAAAGAGAAGATCTTACACAAACACAATATACATGTGACTACAGTGTGTTAGAAATACCATGGAGGGTGGTTATGAGGTGTTTAGAGAGATTATACGTAGGAGGAAGTACCTAATTTAGATATGGAGTAAAGGAAGCTGAAACCTGAAGCCTGAATAGCACAATGATGAAAAAATATTGTGGGGAACGTGTCAACTAAACCAACACAGTGGCATGGGCAAAAAGCATGGAAAAGATTGTCATATTTAAGGAACCGAAAGCAAGCTAATCCTGGCATTGCTTGTTTAGGGTTGTCTGATGTTGGCCAGCTTGTGATGACTCAGTTAACAGTTAACACTGTGTTTTGCTCTGGATGGCAAAAGCTGACACACTGTTACATGCTTCCTTAGTATGAGCAGCACTGTGACCAATCTGCTTTATTTATTATTCTGCAGTAGTTTCTCTTCATTAACGTCCTATTTTCTGAAGACTATCTTGATTCTTGGCAAACATTTTGCTTTTCAAAAGAAAATCAAGCATGAATTCTTTTCATGGTTAAAGTAAATCATGCTTTGCCAAGTACTGTTTTGTAACTTTGCAGTTTTATATTTGCATACCTATTCTAAGTCTGATGCCTTTAAAAATTTCTGTTTACTGTTTTTGATATCCAGCATGATTTTTATTACTTGGTTGCTACACTCCTATTTTTTAAGACTCCTAGAGTAAGAAGCTCTGCTTATTTTAGGGAATATTGTCCTGAGAAAATAAGAAGTTCTTTCTGTAAAGTGCTAAGTGGTTGTGTATTACCAAAAAAAAAAAAAAAATGACTTGCTTCTACCACTTCTCCCTGTTTCTCTTCAGCTGACCTTAATTTAAGGTTGAAGTACCAAGTCACAAGATAATTTATAAGTTTCTAAAAGTCTCCGATGTGGGAACTTGCGTTTTGGAATTTAAGACCTGTTGAGCTGAACACAGATTCTCAGACTCTGAGAGCCTGTTAACCATGCAGGCTTTGGGGCCCACTCCTTGAGGTGGTGTAGTGCATGTGAGGTGAAGGGCACAACTGGAGAAACTCTAGTATAGAAGAGCAACAGCAAAGAGATCTTGGAAACGTGAAAATTTCATGGCATTTGTTAAAATAACAAGATGCACAATAAAACACATGCCAATGATAGATCTGCCAGAGCAGTCATGTCTACTCCTCTTACACAGCCCTGTTCCCTCTGACAGAGAGATGGATGCATTTCTCAAAACTGAGTTTAGTTTTCTTCAACCACTGGTGTTTCCTGGAGTCAAAATTTTCACAATTGCAAAACAAAATTTAAAAAGTATAGAAGAAAATCACATGTATTAGAATGTATATTTATTTATTAATCAATAAGAATGTAATTTTGAAAAGATGAATGAAGAGGGCTTGCTGTGTGTGCATTCAGTTTTTTAAATAAAATGATAATTTTTAAAAGAAGTAAAATTTACATATTTTTTTGCCCTCTATTCCATTGAATTTTCTTTTCTTTTTTCTATAGACCACTGGCCTTTGATAGGAAGAAAAAATATTGATTGGTATAAATTATATTTATATAGAAGCCTTATATGTTTTATTAAGTACATTCTGACTTTAAGAGGTGATCACACTTGTATTAAATCTTAATACTCTACCCTCCAGCTACTCTGTAAGTTTGACCTTAAGTGAAAGTACAATTTACAAGAGGTGTTTTGTCATCAGTGGGAATATCTATAGATTGAAAAGAAAGTTATGAAAATGTGGTTGTAAAAGGTCTTATTTTTTAAAAACTTACTTGAAATATAGTATCATAGATAGAAAGTTTGATTTCTTTTTAGGTAGCTGTCTTTATTACCAGCTGTTACTAAATTTGAAAACATACTTGAGTTATTTTTTTCAAGCATCTTTAAATAGTTAGGTAAATGATTTGAATTCTGGCAGACTGCAACTTCCTTTTTAAAAGCTAAAACTCATCAGACAGAAACTACAATAAATTTTCCCCAAATCACATTTGTTTATTCAGAACATATACATGCTTACTGCAAGCCTGTTATTCACCACAAAGGATCTTTCATATGATTTTAAATATGCTTTTATCTCTTACATTTTTAAGTAGAAGGTAAAACAACAAAAAGAATGTTTCTTACATGTAACTTGCAGTGATTAGAAACAAGTACTTGGGATGATTAGGCCTATGAATTTTAGCTGCTTATAATATTTGAAGACATATCTGAGAATCCCTTTTGAAGACTTTTCCTCTGAAGATAGCATTTTATCCTTTTAAAAATATTTGTTTTCCTGTTACAAAAAGTAGTATTCAGTCATTAAAGAAAATTTGAAGACACTACAAAAAGCAAGTTTTTAAACCATCTGTAGTCCCACAAATTAAAATAACCACAGTTTTTTTCTTTTTTTGTGTGTATAAACTTAAAATATTTGCAATAATTAAATCTTTACCTTCTCTCTAACTGGTGAACTTTGTAAAATAGCTGTTTTAAAGATATATATACATAAGAAGTCAAATAGTGCCATAAATCTTATATAACAAAAAATATAAATCTTTTCTCCTTTTTTCTTTTACTTTTAATGTAGTTTATGTAGAAAGTAAATCAGAGAGAGAGAAGATATTCACCTTCCCGGGGTAGGGGAGAGGGAGAAGGCTTAGGAATCATGGTGGCCATAGCTCAAAGAGCCACGTGGCTCTACCAGAGTTCAACGAAGCAATGGCCAGAATTCTCTTCCTTTATCCTTCTTTACTTCTCATTCCTGTTCCTTAGGCGTGGTCACTTTGAACTTTTTTCATTGATTATTAAAGTTGTTATTTGTAAATAAATGCCTATACTTTTATATTTTCTGCATTTTAGGTATTTATAGTTAATACCCTACTAGGACTTAGCTATCTTCTAAAACGTCTACTCTTTTGTCCAAAATCATTGTAATCATTTTGTTTAAATCAAAAGTTTCATTACTAAGATAATCCAAATAATATTCATAGATGAACCTTGTATGTTTTGTATTATAACATCTTCTTTTTCATACAATTTTGTTTTTCCCGGAATTTATTATTATCTTCTTTTGGTTTGTTGACTTTCTAAGACGTTATCACTAATTTATCCCAAAGTATGTCTGTAGAACTGTGAAGCTTCTTTCAATACAGGTAGACACATTAAATAACCATTCAGACAGATTTCTTTCATTCTCGTAGCCCTCTGTAGCAGTCATTTTGGAACTTTCATAATTCTGGGAATTCCTTTTTGCTGTAGAATTCATGTCCCAATCATTTTTAAATGGATTATGCTTTTGTTTTTTGTTGTTGTTGGGCCTTACAGTACCTTCCTGCTGATGAGACATACATTTTGAGACTATATGTATGAAAACAGAGTTGTTCTACCCATATAGTATGATAGGTCAGTGTGGAATTACATAGTAGTAATTTAGAATATTGAAGGCATTGCTTCATTCTCTTTTAGCCTCAGGGTTGCTTTAAGTATAATGCCGTTTTGAAACCTGTTCGTTTGAATGATTGCCTTTTTTGTGATTTTAATTTTTTTCTTCTTTCTGGAAGCTTTTAGGATCTTTTCATGCCTGTGGTTCTGAAATTTCATAATAGTGAAATGTGAGTCTTGGAGTGCATATGTGCTTACATACCTTCCTTCCTGCCTTCATTTATTTTATTTATTGATCTGTGCATTCATTAGACCCTTTTAATTCTGACATTTATTTCTTAAGTTCTTGCAAATTTGGAGTATTAGTTCTTTGGTAATTTCTTCCTTTTTATTTTTCATTCTATCTCTTTGGGAAATTCCTGTTCTTTGGATGTTAAACCTTCTATATTCATCATCTTCTACTTTCCATTGTTTTGTCTGTTGAAGAGATATCCTTATCTCTTGATTTTTCAACTCTCCTACTGATTTTTTATTTTAAGACTTTTTGCTGACTAATTTTTAAGATACTCTTTTTTAAAAAAAATTGTCAGAACTTTCCTATTATGTCTTCTTATTTTTGTTTGATTTTATGTCTCTGGGGGAATATTTTAATGTTTGAAGGTTATTTTTGCATTTTAAGAGATATCCTTATCTCCATACTTTTCAACTATTCTATTGAGGTTTTTATTTTAAAACTTTTTGCTGTCTAGTTTTTAAGACCCTCCTTAAAAACATTCTCAGAACTTTCTTAGCCGGGCTCGGTGGCTCAGCCTGTAATCCCGCGCCTTTGGGAGGCTGAAGTGAGTGGATTGCCTGAGCCCGCGGGTTCGAGACCCACCTGGGCAGCGAGACCTCATCTCTACAATAAATCAAAAAATCAGCCAGGTGTGGTACCGCATACCTGTAATTCCAGCTACTTGGAAGGCTGAGGCGGAAGGATCGCCAGAGCCCAGCAGGTTGAGGCTGCGATGGCCGGGAGCGGCCACTGCACTCCAGTCTGGGTGACAGAGTGAGACTCCAACTCAGAAAAAGAAAGAGAGAGAGAGAGAGAGAGAGAGAGAAGAAAGAACTTTCCTATTATGTCTTATTCTTGTCTGATCTTGTTTTTCTGGAGGCTATTCTAGCATTTGAAGATTATTTTTATTTTCCCAATTCCTTGTTTGTGCTTTTTTTAAGTTCTTCTTTTCTATTTGTTTATGTTCTTTTTTTATGTCTGAGACTTTCATTAAATATTTTATGATTCTTTACTGTCTACTCATATTTACACAAAAATAAGGATTGGAAACTCTATATACATAGCTGGATTTATTAACTGGCGGTGATTGCTATAAGTAAATCAGGTGTGACTGTTAGAATGTGTGTATCTAGGTCTTTGCTTTTTTTTTGGTCTAGGAAATGAATGTAGATGTGGATCTTCCAATCTTTTGCCCGGGAACTGTAGACCTGGCTGCTAGATTTCTTAGGAGAACCAACGAGGGGAGTGAGTGTCCCTAGAGTTCTTTTAAAAACTAGCAAGCAATTTTCAACCTTCCTGTTTTCAGTGCTACCTTACTTCTACCCTCAGTGATAATCAGTTTCTTGCTTCTGAACCTATCCAAATGTCTACTACAGTAAATGGCTTGTTTCTGGCATAGGTTTGTGTTTTTTAGGTCTACAAAGTCAGTTAACATTCAGCCATTCACATTTACAGCTTCCAGAAATTTGATGACATAGTTGTTTTATGATCTTGTTTAATTCTCTTTACCCTATGGGATTCTGTCTCTTTCAAACTTTTCTTTTTTTTGAGTTGGAGTCTCACTCTGTCGCCCAGACTGGAGTGCAGTGGCCGCTCCCGGCCACCACAGCCTCCACCTGCTGGGGCTCCGGCGATCCTTCTGCTCAGCCTTCCAAGTAGCTGGAACTACAGGTGTGCACTACCACGCCCAGCTATTTTTTTTTTTTTTTTTTTTTTTATTGTAGAGATGAGGTCTCGCCTGCCCAGGCAGGTCTCGAACTCGCAGGCTCAGGCAATCCACTCACCTCAGCCTCCCAAAGGCGCGGGATTACAGGCTGAGACACCGAGCCCGGCTTCTTTCAAACTTTAACTGTCATTTTAGGGGTGTCAAAAAGCAACAGAGGTCTTTCAGTCTTTCATGTTCAGTTGGAAGTCTCTGTAATTCCTAGCCAACTTCTACTTCCTCGTTGAAGGTTTCCTGGTACCCCTACCAAGCATAGGTTATTTTATATTAAAGATTCGTGAGAATCATATTTCTTTTTGTTCAGAGCACTTTTCTCATTTATTTTAGATTCAGTAGTTTGTTTTTTAATATCTCTCACACAAGACTTGTCATGGGAACAATGAGCACATCTGTCTTGCTTTACCTTGAAGCAGCATCTGTCATAGTACCACACAAATGGGAGGGGCTCAATAAATTATTGATTGTATAATTAAACATTTTTTGTAATTCATATTCTTTATAGTTATTTAGAACCTTTGAAAATAGTCGTATATTATATCATATATGTAAGATAATTTGACTACTCTCCTACAATTGGACATTTAGGTATTTTAATTTATAAATAAAATTGAATGACTTTTCTCTGTGTTTATTTCCATAGACTAAACTAATGCGTTTGTTTCTGAGGCTATAAATATACAAGAGGGGACCCCCAAAAAAACAGAATTATCTTTTGGAGGGCGGGTCCCTTGCAATCCACTTGGAATTTGTTTCTGTGGATCAAACGGTCAACCAAAGTTTTTATCTGGAAGGTTTGAGAAGGTTGCATCATGATTTATGAAGGAAACATCCTGAGTTGTGGCAAACAGATAACTGATTCTTCCACTTTGATCGCACACCTACCCACACCAAATTGAGTGTTCAGCAGTTTTTGACCAAAAAGTCATGTCCCCTGGCCCCACCCTCCCTGTTCACCCAATCTCGCCCCAAGTGGCACTTTTTTTTTTTGTTTCCCCATATAAAAAAATGTCCTCAAGGGGAAACATTTTGCCAATATGGAAGAGGTGAAACAAAAAATGACAGAAAATAAAACAAAAAAGGCATCAAAATTGATTGAGTTCAAAAATTGTTTTGAGTAGTGGGAAAAGTGTCTCTATAGGCATATTGCGTGAAACGGATAGTTCTTTGAAGGTGACTGAAGTTTAAACATGTAAGAATAAATGCATAATTTTAAAAAATAAATTCTGGGATTTTGGGGATCCCCCGTATATTGCCAACTTACGTGTAAGTTTTATGTTACTTCCTATTGCCACTGGTAATGTTTTATTGCCCATTTGTCTTTTCTAATGGTTATCAATATTTTATTTAAAGACCCTTGTAATGTAAATGAAGTTTTGCAATCATTAGTTCAACTTGATTTTTACTATTAGTTGCATATAGCTTAATTAGTACCAGTTTTATTATAACAGCTATATGATAATACATTATCTTACCAGGTATTTATTGACTTAAAGTTAGTTTTTCACCATTGTCTTTCTTTTGTGCTTACACTTTGCTTGAAACAAAACTTTTTGTTATTCTATGTTACTTGGTGTTCTTTAGTAAATTTTCCATTTTTGATTGGGTAAGTTTTAAAATTTGTACATATCAGTAGGTCAAAACATGTATGGTAGGATTTTGATTTAAGAGCGAGTTAACTAAATTAGCTTCAACTAAATCTAAAGTTGATTGATGGCTTTTATTAGATGTAGGAAAGGAATGATTCTGTTGCTCTCTTGGGATCTGGTATTTTGGATCTAAGGGTCTTTTCTACGTTTGTATGATCTTATTCTTAGGCTTTTATGAGGCATGCATTGAGATTTGGGAGTGAGGTCAGGAATGACTGTCCTGCCCCTTGGATCTGAACAGAGATTGGAGTTAATCAAGGTTGGTAATGACCACATTCTAAGTGGGTTTTACCAGACTTCACATGAACCTTTTTTTTTTTCTAATTGGATTTGGAAGTAAAGGTAACACTAAGATTATTTTTTTTTAAATTGGAATAGTCTTATTAAATTAGTAGAAGCAAAACTTTATTTTAAGCACATGAGAAAGAAGTATTAGATGTCTTTAGTTAAGGATGTGTGTGGTATGTGCTTAATATGCATAAACAATATATAACACGTTTTACATATCATTTACTAAGCACTTGCTAAAGCTAAGCACTGTTCCTGAGGACTATATGTGTATTAACATTTAATTTGCATGACTAAGAGGAATTTACCTGTATGCTACAACTGAGTGACTGGCTTATTCTTAATAATAGTCTAAGTTTCAACTGCTAGGTAGGTGTGGCACTTGGTGACTCTTGAGTTTGTACTTTTAACCAGGGCACCATACTGCCTCTCTCTTTTTATTTAATGTTACTTCTATCCCAAGCTCTTTATGATTCTCATATGTGATTTGAATATTCATTTTTCTCTTTAAAATAGTTGATAAAATATGTGGCATTGTTCTTTAGCAATTTTCTCATCGTTGAGGAATTGGTTGACATCATTGACTGTGAATATTGAGGCTTTGGAGTACATTTTTTGTGTTTTTTCATTAAAGAAAATAGTTGTGAAGTATGGAAAAATTTATCTTAAGAGCAACAAGCAGGACTTTTGCAGCATATCTCCTCTTAGCCCCCAATACTTAAGAGATTTAGCAATGAACTGAAATACAGCCTTGTTTTGTGACTTTTCTTTTTCATTTTTCTCAGAGAATATCCTTCCGTGCCATATATGCACACACATTTCTGTACTTTCAGTTGAGTCCATGATTTACATAATAAGATGAAATATTTCATTTATCCATTCAACAAATATTTGAGAGCCCATGACATGCGATGCTCTATTTTAGGTGCTAAAGATACAGTGGAGAATAAAAGAGACAAGATTTCTGCCTTCATGGATCCTCTATTTTAAAGAAGTATAGAGACAGTAAGAAAATATTAGATAATAATCAGTACTGTAAAGAAAAAAAAACACTGTCAAGAGTATAGAGAAAGCAGCTGCTATTTTAGGCAGGATAGTCAGTGATGCCATCTCTTAAAGACCTGAATAAAGTGAGGGGTGCAAGCTTTGGTCATATCTGAGCACATGTATTTCCATCAGAAAAAAAGAGGAAGATCCTGAAATGGGAATATGCTTGGCATGCATGAGGAACAACCCAGAGGCCAGCCAGTGGTGGAGGATGAGGGGCCAGATACTTGCTCTGGCAGTAATTTGGTAATTTGTGTATGCAAGTGATAAGTTGCATGTAATTGTCCTATTTCTTAGTATTTTTAGTTGCTCAGATGTACATTTAAAGTGGCTAACATGAACTAAGGCTTTGATACAGTAGCCCCTTGGTATCCATGGACACCAAAATTTGTGATGCTCAATTCCCTTATATAAAATGACCTAGTATATGTATAAAACCCTATGCACATCTTTTCATATACTTTAAAGCAGGGGCCTCCTACCCCCAGGCCATAGACTAGTACTGGTCCATGGCCTCTTAGGAACTGGGCTGCACAGCAGAAGGTAAACAGGAGGCAAGCAGAGCCCACCTTCTGTCAGATCAGTGTGGTATTAGATTCTCGTAGGAGCAGGAAACTCTGTTGTGAACTGTGCGTGGGAGGGATCTAGGTTGCACACTCCTTATGAGAGTCTAATGCCTAATGATCCCGTCCCTCCCCCCGGCCGTCCATGGAAAAATTGCCTTTCATGAAACCAGTCCCTGACATCACAAAAGGTTAGGGACTGATGCTTTAAAGCATCTCTGGATTACTTATAACACCCAGTACAATGCCTAGATACCACTTCATTCACGTGAATTCAGTGTTGTACTTGGTACATGACAAATTCAAGTTTTGCTTTTTTGGGACATTTTGAATTTTTTTTCCCTGAATATTTTCAATCAGCAGTTGATTGAAGATCCCACAGATACAAAGGAACAACTGTATTTATATACAAATTGCCATTTAAAATTAAGTAAGATAATTTATAAGTTACTATAGGTCATCTAGTTATTCACTGACGCCTAAAAGTATATATTTTTAAATTATTTAAATTACATACTGTCTTAATGTAAAGGTAGTGCTGTCAAGAGATAGTACATATCCATTATTTATAGATATATTAAACCATTATGAAATTATTGCACTTTATTATTTTTCACAATAATAATCACCTGGTTACCTAAAATTTAATTTGCCCAAATTTATTACTAGAGGAACACCTAGTATTTGTAATTTTAGTTTTTCCTAGAACAACAGAAAATTCATATGTGATTTAAGTAATTCATATGTGAGTTCCTTTTATCACGTTCTTGTGTTATCCTTAACACACAATTTCTGCCTCACAGTTTAATATGGCTTCTTCAATTTAGCTATCACATTTGCAAGCAGGAAAGAGGAAAGGAAGGTCTTTCTTTTTAAGGATCTAGTTCTTCCCATAAATTTCACATACCACTTTTACTTTACATTCCCTTGACTAGATCATACACACAGATGTACACTTAACTATAAGGAAGGCTGAGAAATGTAGTTTTTTCATCTGGGCAACTCTGTGTCTATCTAACATTAAGAGTTCTATTGGCAGCAACAGGTAACAATCAGTGTGTAACCACAAGTCTTTTAGACAATAAAAAGAAATTGGTTTAGTAACAATTTTTTTCTATTTTAAACTTTAAATTATGCGCTATAATACTCTTGTAGCACTTTACATATTTTCTTTATCACCCTTTTTCATAAGCATGTGGATGGTTATTTGCTCAATATCTGTGTTTTTTTGCCAAGATGATAGATTCCAAGCTCTGTTGCAGTAGTGATGTATTCTTTTCATTGCTGCGTCCTTACTTCCTTACACAGTGTCTTTTTATGTATGAGTTGAATAAATGACATAATTAATGTTCTTGGGGTATCCGTAGAGCTGTAATGTCTAACCCAGTAGCCATGAGCTGAGAGTGGCTATTGATCACTTAAAGTGTGACTAGATCCAAACTGAGAAGTATAAATACATACGAGATTACAAAGACTTAGTATTTAAAAAGTGTAAAAGATCTCATTAATAAATTTTTCTATTTACTACATGTTGAAATGATATGTTAGATATATTGGGGTAAATAAAGTATAATATTCAAATTTTAAAAATAAATTATACACTATATAATCATTCTGTGAGTTTTCTTAACAGATGCATTTGTGCAACAACCCTTCATACCTTTCTCTCTATTACATTGTCAAGAGAAAATTATTATTAAGGTAGTGATTAAGAAAATGGCACCAAACTGTGGTTCAGATCCTGCCAGTGCTGCCTGCCAATGGTGTAACCTTGTACAAGTTATTTAACCTGTTGTGACACATTGTCTTCATCTTAAAATGGGATAATTGCTACCTAATTTATAGGATTGTTGTCAGGATTAAGTGGTTGTAAAGAACTTAGAAAAGCTCCTGTTACATAGTAAACCCTCAAATATTGTCACTTATTGCTATCATTGGGCAGGTTCTTAGTGATATCCTAAATAAAATATTTTAGTAATATCCTAAATAAAACATAACTTTAAAAGTTAACTTATAAAGATGTATTAATATTTTCACTGTGGTAGAGGAAAAGTGTTTGGATAACTTAAAAATGAGTATAAACTTGCTTATTTCACTTTGGAGTAATTTATTAGTCCATGTTGAGAAGTTTTTCTATGTGGGAAGCTATAATATTTTAGAGTATATATGCAAATGTATGTTCATTTGCTAATTATCTGTCCTTTGAAATTTCCATGTACAATGTGCCTTTTAAGTCCACTTAAAGCCAAGATGTCAAAGGACTATTAGTAGTGAAAATATTTTGAACCTATATCTTGGGATAAATAAGTAAACAATTAACTATTAGAGGATAATTATGGGGCAAGTATAAGTTGAGTATCTTTCAGGGCAGAACTAGGCTTCAGGTTAAGGCTTTGCTTAATTTACTTTTCCAGGAAGTCTTGCCTGAATCCCTCGGTTTGGTTAAATACTTCATTGTATTTTATTATACAGCATGCTATACATAGCTCTTATAGCACCTGGCAGATTTTATTGAAATTGTGTGTTTGTGTATGTCTCCCCTGCCATATCATAAGCAGAGACTATGTCTTATTCATGTTTGTATCTGCCACATCAAGATTTAATTAACTTGTTGTACACTGAATAGCAATACGAGTTGCTAACTTTTGCAGAAGATTTTTTTTTTTACTTTAAATCTTAAGTCAGAAATCACAGTCATTATTTTCCATGGCCTTAAATTGTTCTCTAAATTTGGCCATCTGCAACAAGATATTTAGAAATAGGCATATTTCCAAAATAAGCTATAATACGTCAAAGTCAAGTTTCATGTTACTGAAATCCAGTTTAGGAAAGCTGTGCTTCCTGGCTCTTCTATCTTGTAACTCCTGTACATATTTTCCTATTTTCCTATTTCTCTTTTCATTATGTTAAGGTTTCACAACAGTAAACTTACTTGTATGGTTCTTAGAGTATAACAACTTTATTTAAGAGGTCATCCAGTTAGCTGTCACGCTACATAAACCTCAGATATGAATAAGAGGTAGTACATTTTTTTTGAAGGATAGTAACACTTAATTTAACTTTGTTAAGTCCAAAATCAAAACATGCCATAATTAAATTTGAGCTCAGGTGAAGTGTGTGCATGCATAAGTATATGTGTGTATATCTAGCATATATTTTAATGTGAAAAGTGGTTTATCTCTGCTGTTCTTATAGCAGATGATCGAAGTCCTTAAATTCATAACTAAAACAAAACCCAACAATTTCTCTTTTATGGGGGTAGAGTACTTACTGAAGTGGTCAAGTAGATGCAGTTAATCTTTACTTTTATGTCAAACTCATTCAAGTATGTATTGGTCACCCTTCTGGTGGCAATGCATTACATCCTGTCATGTCTTTTTTAAAGGGAATGTGTTGAAATCCTGTACATTTAAATTTTAGCAATTTTCTAAATGGATTTTAATGTGCCTTTCTAATAGCCTATTAGAGAATGAGGCCTTTAAGAAAAAATTTTATATATATATATATATATATATATATTTTTTTTTTTTTTTTTTTTTTGAATTGGAGTCTCACTCGGTCGCCCAGACTAGAATGTAGTGGCCGCTCCCGGCCACCGCAGCCTCGACCTGCTGGGCTCCGGCGATCCGCCTCAGCCTTCCGAGTAGCCGAAATTACAGGCATGCGCTACCACGCCCGGCTGATTTTTTGATTTGTTGTAGAGATGAGGTCTCGCTGCCCAGGTGGGTCTTGAACCCGCGGGCTCAGGCAATCCACTCACCTCAGCCTCCCAAAGGCGCAGGATTACAGGCTGAGCCACCGAGCCCGGCTAAAAATTATATTTTTAGTGAATAAAGTAATGATCAGCTGTTGGCATTTATTAAGCAAATGTTATATTGTAAAACTGCTGGATGAACCACAGAATGTTTCGTGCATACTTTTTTTCTTCACCACAGCAGTATGTAGTATCCCTTTTGCACTTAATAAATACAAAACTCTTGAATGAAGAATGACTCAGAGGAAATACCATGCTCCTATGCTTTATAAGAATTTTATTTTTTATATTTTTAATCATTTTGTAAACTTTGAACAAGTTAAATTTTCAGTTACATTCGTGATAATACATTTAAGATATTTTTATTAAATTTCATATAAATCTACATTGAATTAAATGGTAAATTGTGATGAGTTTTCTGCTTATTTTGTATTTGAACATTTTAGTTGTTTTTGATTTAGGAATCCGAAATCCTTTCCTTTAGTTTTACTTTCGACAGAAGATCTATAGGGAAAATTATAAGCAGCTTTAAAAGATTTTAAAAATTCACATTCTGTATTAAGTTGGCAAGACTAGAATACCTATGTTGTTTTGCATTTCAAAAAACAAATATGCTTCATTCTGTCAGCATTGTTCCCAAGTCACATTATGATCTTATGATCTAGGAAGTAAAGTTAACTGTTGCTGTTTTGTTTTCAACTTTCAAAGAAAATTTTAGCTAATATACTTTTAGTTAAACATTACCCTTTTAGTTCTTAAGAAATATGCTGTGCTCAACAATTTCCTCCTTACCCCTGCCTTTTTTTCACTTTTCAAATCACTCTATAATCTTCAGACTCCCTTTTCTGTCTTTTTAAAGGTCGATTGAGCTATCCACATCCAGGAACTGACAATCTGTTGATGTTAAACGGTAAGTTTTATAAAAACATTTTATGTTTCCAGTTGATTTATATAAATAAAGATGATTAAATACATGTTTCTTTGAACCTCCACATATATGCAGTTTAATTATTTTGTTATATAAAAATAAAGCTACAACTGTTTCTCTACAGAAAATAGAATTGGGAATCTAAGTGTGTTCTGGCTAGCAAAGCAGTCATTGAAGTGTATTTGTAATAGTATGATTTTAATGCAGTGATTACCGAATTTGGAGTTAGTACTGGTTTGAATATGGCCTTTCCAGTTTAAGATATGACCTTGGGCAGGTAACTATTACCTTCATTTCCCTATCTGTGAACTGGGAATGCAGTCTCAAGATTTATTATGAGACTTAAATGAGATAATGTGTGCAAGTACATAGAACTTGCTACTTATTATAGCACTTGTGCGTATATTTAACTAATATACTGGTGACTCTATAAATAGGATGATCACACTAAATTTATTCAAACTACATAGTGAAACTCACCAGAATAAGGAAAAGAATAAATACATTTTCATTAAAGTTTGTTTTCTTTCTGTTAGACAGTCACATATTCAAAGAGTCTCAGTACTTAGCACATCCATGGTTCTGGGAGTAAGGATATAGAGGATTAAAATCTCCTTCACAAAAGTATTTTTAAATCAAAAGGTGGGTAGAGAGAGGAGAATAGGAAGAGGAAAGAATAGAAATAGTATTTACTTTAAAAATAATATCAGAATGACTTGGCTTTTCTATTTCAACTAAAGCTTTGTTGAAATAAGGTATCCATGAAGTTGGGGAACAAAGGTTGGAAATAACGTCAGTGTAAAAAGCTAGACCATGTGAACTAATATTAAGTAAAGACTAGTGACAGAAAAATGGAAATAAAGCCCTAGCCACCTGGGAGATTGTCAGGGTAAATAGGATTTTGAAATGAGATAAAAATTGAAGAAGCAGAGCATTAGATGGAGGTGATTGATTCAACATTTCACTGTTGAGTTGTCCACCACTCATAAGCCTAGTCTATAGCACTGGGTTATCTGATTTGTAAGGATCTTTAAGAATGGTTGGGAACTGAATTGTCAAGAGTATTGCTAGGGACAGGTTGAGCACTGTAGGCAGAAGCTGTGTTCAGGCTGGACCTTACAATGGTCCAGTAGGCCACGTTTATGAAGTTAGTGAATTATATGATTTACGTAGATTTAATAAAAAGATACTAGAAATTGCATTTAAATGCCTATCCATTCAGCTTTTTTTCTAACATGCAGGAAGAAAACTCTATTATTTTGATAGCTGGTCTCTGTTGACAAATCAATGACCAAAAAATGATCTTGTTGAAATTGAGTTTTGCAAAACTGAAAATAGATTTTAATTTTTATTATTCCCTTAGCTTGATTTATAAAATAATGATAGATTTAGGTAAAAATGAATTATCTTTGTATTGGGTCCAACTTCCTTAAATACTTTTATTTTGTTACATGAAAAATAAAGATCACTTAAATTTCTATTTTAGCTTTTGAAAAAGCAAAATGTTTCTGCTGAAAATTTTGAATTTGGATATTTTTCACTTATTAAAGTCTACTTGACATAAAATACTTTATCAGATACTTTGTTAAATCATTTACGGATGTTTTTAGATTGCTGAATGGATAGTAAGTGAAAAGGATCAGGAAGTATGTGTACTCACCATAAAATATTTCGGCCGGGTGCAGTGGCTTATGCCTATAATCCCAGCATTTTGGGAAGCCGAGGTGAGCGGATGGCCTGAGCCCACAGATTTGAGACCAGCCTGGGCAACATGGTGAGACCTCATCTCTACAGTAAATAAAAAAATTAGCTGGGCATGGTAGCACGTGCCTGTCATTCCAGCTTCTTGGAAGGCTGAGGTGGAAGGATCACCTGAGCCCAGCAGGTCAAGGCTGTGGTGGCCAGGAGCGGCCACTGCACTCCAGTCTGGGCGACAGAGTGAGACTCCAACTCAATAAATAAATAAGCAAACAAATAAGTAAAAATAAAATATTTTGGTTATGTGGAAGCAAGGAGTTTAGTAGCCACACTATTTGTGCAACATACATTTTTCGTTGCACGAAATAACATTATGCTAATTGATGATCTTGTCCAGCTGCCAAAAGCCCTTATAAGTAGTCTGTATGTTAGGTTGAAAAAAGGCGCGTTATGTGGTAGAAACATAAATATTTTATTTCAGGCAAGAGTTGCATCTTGTGGACTAATCTGTGTTTTGTGTTGTGTGAGTACACTTAGTCGTGTGCTGTTTGGGGCCACAGTGCATACATAGTACAGGAAGCCAAGCTATAAATTCTGAACTTTTTCTGCCAAGGAACTAGGGGAGAAAAAAATAAAATAATGAAACCAGGACAGGAAAATTTGTTTAGGTCAGGAAAAGAGACAATTTGATCCAAAGATATATATCTGTATCTATATCTGTATATACATTTTTTAACTCATTTGGGATCATTGGTTAAGAGATGAAGCAGGAATCACATAATTGGTTGTATTTGTGGGATAAGGAAGTCTTGAGGATTTAAAATTTAGTAGGCATCAAGTTTATTGAAGAGAGAACTAGGCAAAGAAGGATAGTAAAAGGTAAGGAGAAATTTTTCTTGAGCTATTTTTTAACTACATTTAATTTAACTATATCTTTAGCATATCATCTCTCTGGGAAATGCAAGAATTAAGTGATGTTAGTACCTGGCTTTCCCTGTACTACTTATTAAATATTATTGCATGATTAAAAAAATTGTGGTATCTCCTTTCTGAATTATTAAAATTTTTCTTCAGTATATCACAGATTTAACTCACTACTAGGCAGTTGGTTAAGTCAGTTGTATTACTAAACAACAAGCATAGCCATGTTAACTGTAAAAATCAGTATTTAGTAATAAATTTTGCATCAGTCTTTTTTTGTAGTGATTAAGCAGCAGTTCATGGTGGTTGGTACCACAGACTTTGGAGACAGATTGTCTGGGTTAAAACCCAGGTTTGCTTTTCTGTCTGTAACCTTGGATAGCTTACCTAACTGCGCTTTGACTCAGTTTCTTCACATCTAAAACAGAGATTGCACATTGCCCGACTCAGAGGGACTGTTGTGAGGAGTAAGTGAATCCATTCATGTAGAGTATTTTAAACAGTTTCTGAAAATAAATGTTAGTTGTGATAGTGGCTAATGGTGAGTAGTGACAAAAATGACTTTGAAAGAGTAAAAAATTACATCCTGTGAATAGTTGAAGTAGTTGGATATATTTACTTTGGAGAATATAAAATAAAGAGAAGACGTAATTGATTCTTTCAGCCATTTGAGGTATACTGTATGCAGTTAACAAAGAAGGCTTGGTTTTATGTTATTGCTGTAGAACTGTAGAACCATTTGATAGAAGTTATATCAGGACAACATGTAGGCCAAAAAAGGCAAAATAACTCTCTGTGTTACCTAAAGTGTGGTACCTTTGCTCTCTGGGGTACTCAAGATGACTTTTGATGTACAGAGATACACATTAAAATATGTGCATGACTATTACAATTAGAGAGCATTTCTTAGAAAATAAACAACTGACAGTGAAGCTAGGTTTGAGTTTCTTTAATAAAAACGAATATATAAATACTAGTACAGTTGGTAGGCAGATATGGCAAGCACATCTGTAAAGGTTTTATGAATTTACCTTAATAGTTCGTTAGCAGTTATAGTTAAACTTTTTAACTGTGCTTTTAAGTAAATGATAAAGCATGGGATAAAAGCCAGGAAGTTGGTCAAACTCGGTAAAACTATGAAGTGCTTCTGGCAAATCCTTGACTCTGAACCTCTGTTAAGTCAGGTATATTAAAAAAGAGGTATACGACCATACCTGTGTATTTCACAAAGTTGTTGTATAGAAATTTTAAACAATAAAAAGCATAAATATAACTACAAGCAGTCTCTTTCTCAACAGACCATGCTGCTTGGATTAAATTGAATTGACAGTTGAAGGTTGTCACTCTTGAATAATTCAAACATTGTAGAAGAGTCCATATTTAGCATCTGGAAGCACTTTCAGGGGGTCACATTATATAGAAATGTGCAGATTGTCTAAAAAAACAGCAATTAAGTATTGTCTGAAGTTAGAATGAAAGTTTGGATGTTTATCTTTCTAGGAGTATAAATCTTACACTTTGTATTCAATCAATAGTAAAACAAGGTGAAACAAAAACCTCTTTTTCATACTAGTAAAGAACAATACAAAACAATGTGTCGTTCAAGTATTTGTGTTTGGATTGCCTTTGTACTCTCCTCATCCCTTTCTCAAGGAAAATAATGACTTTTTTTTGTTAGTATATATGATTTTTCTTTTTTTTTCAGTATTTTTTATTTTGATATTGTGGGGTAGAGTTAAGGGTTAGGTATACAAATATGCTTCGTTCAGGCACCCTTGTTGATAAGGGGTATCTCCCCATTCCCAGACAGATATTGACTACCATTAATCCCACCTCCCTTCCCCTCCCCTCCCCTCCATAGTTTCCCACCACTGTCAGTCTTTTTTTTAATAGTATTACAGTGGATGTTCAAGGTCCACTAAATGAGTGAGAACCTGTGATACTCAGATCTTTTTTTCTCTGAGAGATCACTCAGTATTATTGACTCTAGTTCCATCCAGGTTGCTGCGAAATTGATGATTTTGTTCTTTTTTATGGCTGCATAGTATTCCATCATGTATATGTACCACATTTTTTTAATCCAATCCTCTTTTGATGAACAGCATGGTTGGTTCCAGGTTCTTGCTATTGTGAACAATGCTGCGATAAACATTCGTGTGCAGGTATCTTTTTGATAGAGTGATTTGAGTTCTTCAGGGTATATTCCCAGTAGGGGGATTGCGGGGTCATATGGGAGGAATTTAAGAGATTTTAAAAATCTCTTTTTTAAAAAAATTTAGAGATTTTAGGAATCGCCACACTGCTTTCCACAGAGGTTGCACTAGTTTACATTCCTACCAACAGTGTAGAAGTGTTCCCTTTTCACCACACCCTCTCCAGCAACTGTTATTTTTTGAGTTATTGATAATTGCCATTCTGACTGGAGTTAGGTGGTATCTCAGTGTGGTTTTGATTTGCATCTCCCTGATGATTAGTGAGGTTGAACATTTCTTCATGTGTCTGTTGGCTGCTCGGATGTCTTCCTTTGTGAAGTGTCTGTTCATATCTTTTGCCCATTTTATAATGGGGTTGTTTGTTTTTTCTTTTCAGCACATTTGAGTTCCTTGTAGATCCAAGATGTTAAGCCTTTGTCAGACTTGGAGTTGGCAAATACTTTTTCCCAGTCTGTAGGCTGTCTCCCTGCTCTCTTGATGGTTTCTTTGGCTTTGCAGAAACTTGTCAGTTTAATGAGGTCCGAGAAGGGGAATAAGAGAGCAGAAGTATGGGTGGACATGGGTGTGGTAAAGTAGTAAGCCCATTCAAAATTTAAATTTTCTGTGATTATCCTTATTCTCCCATGTATGTGATCGAGAGCCTACTGTACTTTTGGGGAGGAAGGAATGTATGTGTATATTTTAGTGAAGAAAATTTACCCAGATGGTCTAAACACACTATAAGTCATAAAAATAAGAAATTTGTGTAGCCATCAGTTTTTTGTTTTTTTTAATGCTGGTGGAATGAATATAATAGATAGATCTTTTGGGTCTTGAAAAAGATTATGATTTAGAAGTATGTTTTCTTCTTTCATTTCCTCACCAAGGAAACTTTAATGTGTATTACCAACTAATTTGGTATGTTTGCCTATCCCTTCCTCTAGCTGTAGTAATTCAGCTGCTACAACCATAGCTGAGAGCCAATACATATGTCCTTACAAAGTCCCTAATTAGAATGTTAGAATTTTTCTTGTTTCTTTTTTCGAGTTATGGATTATAAACTGAATAATATTATTTGGAAGCCAGGACCAAATTGTGAAGTTTCTTGTATAGGAAAGGTCTTCAGGCTTTTCTCAGAGTCGTCTTCTTATTATTAAATAAATAAACACACACACACGCCAATATATTTTTAACATACGTGTGTATATAGTTTCTCATAATATTTCATAAATTTAATGTTGAAAATAAGAATTTTATGCAAAAATTTGTTCATTTTTATTCTAAGTCATATTCTATGAGTTTGGAGGCATATATTATTAAAATACGTCTTTTTTAAAACCAAAACAGTCACTTAACAATTTTTTTTAAATTAAGAATCATAATGGAGCATGCCCTAGAAATTCACATAGAAACTTTGTTAGAAAAGTGAACACACACACCATTGTTTGGTGTGATGGTGTTGGTTATTTCCGTAACAGGGAATAGGAAATGTTTCACATGGTTTAGCTTCATCTACAGTCCTATTTTTGGTAATGTAGATACTTGGAATCTGAGAGTTGTCCAAAAAATAAGTGGAATAGCTCTTTATAGCATTCTAAAATTCCTCAGGTATGAGATAATTGGAGAAATTTTCTAAATAATTATGTTCAAGCCTAGGAATGATATGAAACACAGTGCTATGAAATTTATACGCATTTTCACCATTTCAATATTGAGTAACCTAAGCTAAGAACATAACAACTAAGAACATAAACTAATTATGATGTCATTAATTTTTTCAGTAGGTCAGGAATTAAGTTCTATATTATGACTTCATTATAATTTATCATTTGACTTTAAACTTGATGAAAATAGTCGTAGTTGCTTTCTAAATCTTCAACCCTCTACACCCATGAATGAAGTTCCAAAACACATTTAAACTGAATTGATATCCATTAAGCTATCCCCAGGGATAAGCAGGAAACCCAACTCCCGATTCATGCTGTGAAGCATTTTGGAGCCTATTGGACATTGCTAGGCTTAATTCAACTATTAGGACTTCAGAGAATTCACTCTTGTATAGTCCATTCTTGATAGCTTATTACAATATTTTTGATGACCTGGTTTTTCACAGTTGATCTTCTGTCACTTTGAGATTGTTTATTTTTAAGGCTTTTATAAGTCTTGGAAGACACAGACAGCAAGTGATCCTCCGACCTCAGCCTCCCAAAGTGCTGGGATTGCAGGCCTGAGCCACCACACCTGGCCATCTACTTTATGCTTTTATTTAATATGTGTACTATTGTTGTATGATGATAAAAATAGTAGTTTGTATCTGAATCCCTCTTATCCCAGAGAAGGGCACATAAGCATCTAATAGCTGTTACAAAATATATCAAAAGGATGGAAATCTTGTTGTACTAATTTCTCTAAGCAATTTTTAACATGAATTGATTTCTTACATTTTATCTAATCTGTACAGGCTTTGGAGTATCAGTTTAATAGTGGTATATCTTCTCAGTCTTCTACATTTTCCAATACTATTTCTGTGCAGGGCTTGATACAATGTAGGTTGGATCTGAATAGCTATGTATTGGACTGTATATCCCATATTGCTCTTTATAATAAGTAGGAAAATAAGGATTTAATTCAAATTGCTTTTATTCATTGGGAAAACTATTTGGATGTTCTACTTAACTGCAAAGTGTTGTATATTTCTGTCATGATCATATGAAACAGATATTTGTGAATTTTAACACAAGTGAGAATAAATTGCATATATATTTAATTTAATATATATGTTAACATTGAGTTTTATAGTTTGGATTGTGTGTGTATGTGTGTGTGTATGCATACATGCACATAAAAAGATAAAAGTGCTTTGCAAATGGTAAAACATCATGCAGATGTTCTAGGGTGACATTTTCATGGCTCTTAAAGTAGCACTAATTTCCAGATGCCCACATAGCTTTTCATATCACAAATATCTGTATATGTGGGCTTATTTTTTAGTTCTGACATTTTACAATTTGTCCTTTGTTTACATGCAGCAAGGAGTTATGGGCGAAGACGAGGTAATTCATTTCTGTTTGTTATGGTATAACTTTCTAATTTATTTTTACTGATCAGTGCTGTAATTAATTATTTCAGATTTTTCACGCGATGTCTGAAAACTCACAGAATTGTGTTTTGATTTGAGCACTTGTCAAAGTTTTGAATTCTAAATCTCTTAACCTTTGAAGCATACTAATTATGCTGTTTAATCAACTTTCTCCTTTTAAACTGTCTAGATTTTTAACTACTTTTTAAAAAGATACTTTTAGGCTGGGCTCGGTGGTTCAGCCTGTAATCCCGCGCCTTTGGGAGGCTGAGGTGAGTGGATTGCTTGAGCCTGCGGGTTCGAGACCTGCCTGGGCAACGAGACCTCATCTCTACAATAAATCAAAAAATCAGCTGGGCGTGGTAGCGTTTGCCTGTAATTCTGGCTACTCAGAAGGCTGAGGCGGAAGGATCGCCGGAGCCCAGCAAGCAAGGCTGTGGTGGCCGGGAGCGGCCACTGCACTCCAGTCCGGGCGACAGAGTGAGACTCCAACTCAAAAAAAATAAAATAAAATAAAATAAAAAGATACTTTTATATCTTTTAAGATACAGCTGCTGTTTAGAGTTTGTCTGCTTAAGAAATGTGAAGGTGACATCCAGTATGATTTTTCTACTCTAAATATATGACTGATTGTCTTATCTATGGTATTTAATTTACATCTCTAGATTCTTAGTTCTGTGTTTGACCCAGTTGAAAATAGCACATGTACCAAATAATTATTAACACTGATTTGTAGAAATCATGTGGGTAATATTACTCTTTCTTCTAAGAATATAATCCCTTCTCTCTCTCTCTCTCTCTCTCTCTCTCTCTCTCTCTCTCTCTCTCTCTGTCTCCCTCCCTATCCCCCTCTGTCCCCTCCCTCCCCTTCCTCCTTTTCCTTTTCCTGTCCCTTCCCCACCATGGTATTCTCTTCAGGGTTCTTGTGTGGTGTCCTAAGGAAAGAGCTAGGACTGTTTGATGCCAGGACTATTATTGAACTCTCTAGAAAAAGCAACTGATGTTTACCATGGCTAAAACTCCTCTCCCTTTTCCATGTGCAGAAAAGTAGATGGGATTAGGGGAAACAAAAGTAGCTTTACACTACTAGATTCTCCTCTAAGTGAACAATAATCACGATATTTATGTAGCTCTGCATATTGCAAGTGCCACACTCAGTGGAAAGGATTTTCGTTGACCTCTAAAAATCTTTTAGCCATAGAAGATAGACAGTAATAATAGTGCCCTTTGATAAATTTTATATATACAAGTCAGTACTTCACTTTCTTTTCAGCTAGTCATGAGTATGTGTACTTTGAAAACAAACAAGCGAAACCATTTGCCAACACTGCCAACCAAAACTAGTATTTTATGTTGTTAAGTGGCATGTCCAGTTTTATACTTCAGATCTTCTGAATTTAACTTCATGTTTAGAATATGTTTTTTTCAAATGTTTTACTGAATCTTTCAGTTCTTCATTCTCTAACCAAAAGATTAGAGGAGATAGAAGCTCTAGATTTAGGAAGCTAAAGATGAATAACCTTTCTAAAGACTACTTATTAGCAAGCTAAGGAGAGAGAGGAACAATTTGAATTTTAGTACCTATTTTCAGACCTATAGACTATGCTATTCTAATAATGGCTCTTTAGTTATCTTGAAAACAACTCACCAATCTGATTTTTTAGGCACTTTTGAACCTGTGGAGCAATTTGGATTCTATTTTTGTTATATACATTTCATCTTTTAACTGTTGTGGCTTATGTTTAGTCTAATTTAGTATAGTCCCATGTAAATATCATGATCTAGGAAGTTCTTAGGAATAAAATATGAAGAAGTGTTATTTATCTTCATCTCAGTTCAATAATTGTAGGTTATGATTATGATAATAAGAAAAAGCAAAAATATCTTTTCATACTTTTAGATAGGAACTTACTATCATTCCTATATTTCTCCATTCCCTGGAAAATATAAAGAATTCTTCTGTTTCTGAACTCCCTCCCAGCATTGGAAAGAGGAAGAGTCTCATGGTTTTAAGGCTCTATTAGTTCACAACTGACATTTGTCATACTTATTTCACTTAGTATGGGTGGGAGTATGAATGCTTAAATTTTCATCTCAGATTATATGGCATTAGCAACTTTTTAGTCAGTCATCTGTGAAGAGCAGGAGCCTGCTTTTAAAATTTTGATTGTGATAGTCCCTTCAAAGTTATTCTAGAAATGGCTACTGAATGATTTTATTTGACTTTGAAAGTTCTCTGACATGATAAGTGATAAAAGTATTTTTTTAAAGAAATCTGCACTCCAAAGGAACGACTCAGAAGTAACTAAAAATTGTCACCTGACTCTTTTCCCATTTTTTTACTCATCTTTTCCCATCCTATAATAGATATAATATCAATCTCAAACTGGTACTCTTTAAACGACCAAAGACCTTCTTTTATGAACTTCATGTTTTAGATTTGATCCATCAAAGGAACTGCATTTAATCATTTAAAAGCAACTTGCATGTCATACCTTCTAGTCATGTGGGATGGATCACACAGAGTTGATAGGATTTTTGCCAAAAATAAGTCATAGTTCTTTTACCAGTGCAGTGATAGGTGAATAGTATTATTTTCACAAGGCATTCTGACTTTGACTTTTGTTGTCTAGTTTGGTAAGAACTATTTTTTTCTTACTTGCTGCCTTTAGCTCACCTTTCAGCCCAGACACAGAGAAACTTTTCATTTAAAGGATATCCCACTTGACTACAGTCAAACCAAATTACTACCAAAATGACTTTATATACAGGGTACCAAAAATATTTATATACATTTTAAGCAATGTTATTCATGTAATACTTTTCAAACTTGAATGAAATTATGGTAGCAATGTGTAGTGTGATGTTTGCTCAACTGTATTTCTGCCACTTTCTTTGTCCTGCCTGCCTCATAGTTCACTAGCATTCATTTGATTAATGCCATCTTTTGAGCAAATGCCACATATATTTAAAATGTTGTATACATTTTTTGGCACCCCCTGTATTTGAGTTTCTTAATAATGTCAATAATAACTTTAAATCAAACGAGCTGTAGATATTAATGTATGAAATATACCTTGGGAATAATCAAAATGTATTTGTATTGCTAGTAATTAAGAAAAAGCAGGCCAGACACCATGGCTCATGCCTGTAATCCCAGCATTTAGTGAGACCAAGGTGAGAGGATTGCATGAGCCCAAGAATTCAAGACAAACCTTAGCAAAACCTCATCTCTCTCAAAAAAAATTTTTTTTTAAATAAGCAACGTGATTGTGTGCACCTGTAGACCCAGCCACTTGGGAGGTTGATTGCCAGAGCCCAGAAGTTCGCATCTGTGGTGAGCCATGATCCTATACTTCACTCCTGCTGGGGCAGCACATTGAGATCCCAACTAAAGAAAAAAAGAAAAAGAGAGTGAGAGAGAGATCGCTTTTCCTGCTTTTCAGTTGGAACTTACTTTCTACTGCTGTGCATGTCTGTCTCCGGGGAGCCATAAAGAATTCTACTTCAGAGTTGCCTGGGGAAGCAGCGTTTAGAAGGATGAAGGTTCACATGGGGAGCTAATTTTAATTCATGTAAAATCACCTATCTTGTGTATTTATGTTTCGTTCATTGTTTCTTTCGTTGCATTCTAAGAGTGAGTATGTTGGTCTGAGAATAAACATTTTGAGAGTAGACGTTGTGAAGGGTGCTGTAAAGTATAAACTTTCTCCTCTCAACTTTTAAACTATCTCAATAGCATGATCTGCTCCTTTATTAAAGGATTAAAGGGCTCCTGTGCTACAGAAAGCATAAAAATATGTAGAATATTTTGAGTAATAGACATGAAAAACCCTCTCTTAGTTCATTGTACTAAGCCCCAGGAAGCAATCTTTTGGAGCAGGTTAGCCTCCGCTTTGAGTTGGTAGATTACTTGTAGAATGGAAAAACAGGAGAAATAATTTTAAAGAGAGGCACATAATGGAAGTTTATTTAGGTTTTATTTACTCATACTGTATAGCCACTCAGACTCACATACTATAATAAATAAGGAATTACTAATAATATAAGATATGATATACTGTTTTAAATTTGACCCAGGATTTTTTTATTTGGAACAACCTTTTGATGTACCCAAAGCATACATTCCCTAATATCATCACTACCGAATTTTTATGATTAAGTCAAGGCTGAAGTCCTCATTTTTCAAAAATAATTTTAGTAACTGTCAGAATAGGTAAGATCTCTAAGGTATGAAAATGCCAGGATAATACTCCAATACACAGTGGTCAGCAAATTGTGGCGCACAGTCCAAGCCTCCTGTTTTCATAAAGTTGTAGTGGAATGCAGCCAGTATTTACCCATTTATCTCCTTTCTGTCTGACTGCTTTGGAACCACAGTGGTGGCACAGTTTGAGTAGTTGCAACAGAGAATACATGCCCTGCAAAACCTAGAATATTTATATATGGCTCTTTACAGATAAAATTTGCGAACACCCCTCCCTTCCCTATCTTTTAAGAGACTGACTGTAGCTGGTCTACACCTATATCCAGCCATATCATTGTTATAGAAAACAAATTTTAGAGAACTTAATTTTAAGACAAATATAATTATATCTATAAATTAAGCAAAATTTACAAAGACATATAGGGGCTAGGTTATAATTTTTTAAGTTAAATATCTTATCTTTTATGAGAAAGGGAAAAACCTGTTATTGGGGAAAAATATGCTTAAGCCATTGGCATACCTTATAATGCCTTTCTCAGTTCTTTGCAGAAGCATACCTGATCAGTTAATCTATCTCACTAAACCAGTGATGCTCAGTCCCAAACCTACTTCTGTTGTTTTGATAGTTTTTTTAATCCTTGTGTACTAAGTAAAAATCTTGCCATCCCACTGGTAGGTTATCTAGCCAATAACCTAGAATGACTGCAGACACTGGAAGATAGAAAGAATATTCATAGTAATTATTAATTTATATAGTTTGTGTTTTATTTTCAGAACAACGTACAGTAAATTATGGATCATGCATTGAGATCAAAGAAGCATGCCTAGATTCAAGCTGCAAATTGACTATTTTTGTGCATTTGCTTTTCTTTTCCTGCCTCTCTCTGATGATACATTGGGAAATGTCCTCATTCTGGGATTTCAGAAAAAGGCTAAAATCGGAAAAGTCAAGGATAATTATGAATGTCTGGGTTCAACAGCATGGCCTCCGGTGTCAAAGTTTGTAATTGCCTATAACTTCTCTAACATGTATGTATGTGTGCTGCATATACACTTACATGCCCAAGGAGTTCAGATATTAGTAGACATCTGTTATTCTTATTTAGATTTTTTATCTCTTATTACATCTTTCATCTATAATCTTTATTGTAACTACTATTTTGCCTTTAAAGTTATACATTTTAGGTGGCTGACTGGGTGTAAGCTATTTTACTTACATTTGTAAGTAGAGTTTTTTGAGCACATAGTTAAAAATGTCTCCAGTTTTCTATATTTTACCTTAATAACAAGTTTGGAATGTTTCTGTACTTTTGCTCAACAAGTATCTTCTCCCTAGGAAACTTTTTCCCACTGCTTTTTCTTCTCTACCCTTTTCTGTTTAAAATGGTATCATTTTTTTTTTCACCTTTGAATTTTTTATTTTAAAATTGTGGGGTACAATTCAGGGTTGGGTATACAAATATTCATTGTGCACGGTACCCTTGCTGATGAGGTGTGCCCCCCCTTCCCCAGGCAGATTCCCACTGTTGCCAATCCCACCTCCCTGCCTCCCACACCCCCGTAGTTTCCCACTACTAATCCTTTTCTTATAGTATTACGATAGTTGTTCAAGGTCCACTTATGAGTGAGAATATGTGATACTCAGTCCTTTGTTTCTGTGTAAGATCACTCAGTATTATAGACTCTAAGTCCATCCAGGTTGCTGCAAAGTTCATGATTTTGTTCTTCTTTATGGCTGCGTAATACTCCATTGTATATATATACCACATTTTTTTTATCCAGGCCTCTTGATGGGCAGCACAGTTGGTTCCATGTTCTTGCTATTGTGAACAACGTTATGGTAAACATATGTGTACAGGTATCTTTTTTATAGAGTGATTTGAGTTCTTCCGGGTATATTCCCAGTAGGGGGATCGTGGGGTCATATGGAAGGTCAATTTTTAGAACTTTTAGGAATCGCCACACTGTTTTCCATAGAGGCTGTACTAGTTTACACTCCCACCAATAGTGTAGAAGTGTTCCCTTTTTGCCACATCCTCTCCAGCGTCTGTTATTTCTTTAGTTATTGATGATGGCCATTTTGATTGGAGTTAGGTGGTATCTCAGTGTAATTTTAATTTGTATTTCCTTGATGACTAGTGAGACTGAACATTTTTTCATATATCTGTTGGCTGCTTGGGTGTCTTCTTCTGAGAACTGTCTATTCATATCTTTTGCCCACTTTGTAATGGGGCTGTTTTTTTCTTTTCAGCATGTTTGAGTTCCTAGTAGATCCTAGATGTTAGGCCTTTGTCAGACATACAGTTGGCAATAATTTTTTTTCCCAGTCTGTGGGCTGTCTCTCTGCTGTCTTGATGGTTTCTTTGGCTTTGCAGAAGCTTGTCAGTTTGATGAGATCCCACTTGTCTATCTTATCTCTTATGGCATGGGCACTTGGGTTTTGATCAGGAATTGGTTGCCAGTTCCAATTTCCATAAGACCGTCTCCTGCGTTTTCTAAGGCTCTTATAGTTCCAATTTCCATAAGAGTGTCTCCTGCGTTTTCTAAGGCTCTTATACTTTGAGGTTTTGTGTTTAGATCTCTGCTCCATTTAGAGTTGACTTTTGTGTATGGGGATAGCTAGGGGTCCTGTTTCAATCTTCTGTGTGTGATCAGACAGTTTATCCAGCACCATTTACTGAATAGGTTCTCCTCTCCCCAGTGGTTGTTAGTAGAGGCCTTATCAAAGATGAGTTGGTTGAAAAATTGAGGTTTTGTTTCTGGAATCTCTGTCCTGCTCCATTGGTCTATATGCCTGTTCTTGTACCAATACCAGGCTGTTTTAATTATTGTAGCCTCATAGTAAAGTTTGAAGTCTGGAAGTATAATACCTCCTGCTTTGTTTCTTTTGCTGAGGATTGTTTTGGCTATTCTTGGTTGTTTATGTTTCCATATGAATTCCTGTATTGTTGTTTCTAGGTCTGAGAAGAATGTTGCTTTTAATTTGATGGGTATTGCATTAAATCTGTAGATTGCCTTAGGTAGAAATGGATGTCTTAACAATGTTGATTCTTCCAATCCATGAGCATGGAATATTTTCCACTTGTTTGTATCATCTTTGATTTCTTTGAGCAGTGTTTTGTAGTTAAAATGGTATCATTCTTTGTAAATCTTCTTTTAAAGAACCTTGAGTTAGACCCTCACTTCAACCTTGATTATAATTAATCTTCTCTGCTTCTGAAATTCTCATATTTTCTATGTGTATCTTTTCCTATTACAAAACTTTAATTTGTCCTTCATTCATATGTATGTATCCATTTTATGTACATGAATATATGTGTATATTTGTATATAAAAGTGTATGTATACATTTTAAGTTAGAATCACTTATGTGTGTGTGTGTGTGTGTGTGTGTGTGTGTGTGTGTGTGTGTGTGTGTGTAATCATTCTTGTTACCATGTAGTAGGATCAAGAATTTTGAGTTGGATTTATTTCATAATTATTCAAAGACTATAAATGAAGTGTTTGGTGTCAAAATCAAGTGATAATTTTTAAAGTTAAAATAGCAAGCAGAAGACCAAAAAAAATTCTTCCACGTATAACACTGTAACTCTAACTGCACTTTTTAATTGTTTTAAGTATAGGGTATGCAAATTAATATCCTTATAGTTCTCTGTTACTGGTCTTAACAGCAGGTAAATTCTACCTTTAAAATTATTTATCTCACTAAACAAAAACCACTTATAATTCTTGTGGTTTTTATTTTTTTTATTTTTTTTTAGATGCACTGTTTTTTTCTTTTTTTATTTCTTTAAGTTTATTTTTATAATCAATATTTTTTGTTATGATATTGTGGGGGTACAGTTAAGGGTTAGGTATACAGATATGTTTTGTTCAGGCACCCTTGTTGATAAGAAGTATTTCCCCATCCCCAGACAGATATTTACTACCAATAATCCCATCTCCCTCCCCCTGCATAGTTTCCCACTACTGTCAGTCATTTTCTTATACTATTACATTGGCTATTCAAGGTTCATTATATGAATGAGAACATGTGATACTTGGATCTTTCTTTCTGTGAGAGGTCACTCAGTATTGTAGACTCTAGTTCCATCCAGGTTGCTGCAAAATTCATGATTTTGTTCTTTTTTATGGCTCCGTAGTATTCCATCATGTATATGTACCACATTTTTTTAATCCAATCCTCTTTTGATGGACAGCATGGTTGCTTCCAGGTTCTTGCTATTGTGAACAATGCTGTGATAAACATACGTGTGCAGGTATCATTTTTATAGAGGGATTTGAGTTCTTCAGGATATATTCCCAGTAGGGGGATTATGGGATCATATGGGAGGTTGATATTTAGAGCTTTTAGGAATTGCCACACTGCTTTCCAAAGAGGTTACACTAGTTTATACTCCCACCAACAGTGAAGAAGTATTCCCTTTTTGCCACACCTTCTCTAGCAGCTGTTATTTTTTGAGTTGTTGATAATTGCCATTCTGACTGGAGTTAGGTGGTATCTCAGTGGTTTTGATTTGATTTGCATCTCCCTGATGATTAGTGAGGTTGAACATTTCTTCATGTGTCTGTTGGCTGCTCGGATGTCTTCCTTTGAGAAGTGTCTGTTCATATCTTTTGCCCACTTTATAATAGGGTTGTTTGTTTTTTTCTTTTCAGCACGTTTGAGTTCCTTGTAGATCCAAGATGTTAAGCCTTTGTCTCACCTGATGTTGGCAAATACTTTTTCCCAGTCTGTAGGCTGTCTCCCTGCTCTCTTGATGGTTTCTTTGCCTTTGCAGAAGCTTGTCAGTTTAATAAGGTCCCACTTGTCTATCTTCTCTCTTATGATCTGTGGGTTTCGGGTTTTGTTCAGGAATTGGAGGCCAGTTCCGATTTCCATGAGGGTATGTCCCTCATTTTCTAAGGTTCTTATGGTTTGAGGTTTTACATTTAGGTCTCTGATCCATTTGGAGTTAATTTTTGTGTATGGGGATAGATAGGGGTCGTGTTTCAATCTTCTGCGTGTGGTCAGCCAGTTTTCCCAGCACCATTTACTGAATAGGTTCTCCTCTCCCCAGTGGTAGGTGGTGGAGGCTTTGTCGAAGATGAGTTGGTTGAGAAATTGAGGTTTTGCTTCTGGAATCTCAATTCTATTCCATTGGTCTATATGCCTGTTCCTGTACCAATACCAAGCTGTTTTGATGATTGTAGCTTTATAGTAAAGTTTGAAGTCTGGTAATGTGACACCACCTGCTTTGTTTTTTTTTTGTTTTTGTTTTTGTTTTTTGCAGAGGATTGTTCTGGCTATTTTTGGACGTTTGGGTTTCCATATGAATTCCTGTGTTGTTTTTTCTAGTTGTGAGAGAAATGTTGCTGGTAATTTAATGGGTATTGCATTGAATTTGTAGATTGCCTTAGGTAAGATGGACATCTTCACAAAGTTGATTCTTCCAATCCATGAGCATGGGATATTTTTCCACTTGTTTGTGTCATCTCTGATTTCTTTGAGCAGTGTTTTGTAGTTTTCATTGTAAAGGTCTTTCACGTCTTTGGTTAGGAAGATGCCAAGGTATTTCATTTTTTTTGTGGCTATTGTGAATGGAATTGTGGTTTTTATTTGGGTTTCTGTTTGTTTATTATGGTGTAAAGAGATGCGATTGTCTTTTGCACATTTATTTTGTATCCTGAGACTTACCAAAGGCCTTTATTAGTGTAAGAAGATTTTTGACAGATTCTCTTGGGTTTTCAAGGTACATAATCATATCGTCTGCAGAGAGAGATAACTTCACTTCCTCTTTTCCTATTTGAATATCCCTGATTGCCTGCTCTTCTCTGATTGCTCTAGCCAGGACTTCCAATTCTATATTGAACAGGAGGGGTAAGAGTGGGCATCCTTGTCTTGTTCTAGTTTTCAGGGGAAATGGTTCCAATTTTGTCCATTTAGGAGTATGCTGGCTGTGGGTTTCTCGTAGATGACTTTTACTATTTTGAGATATATTTCCCATATGCCTAGATGTTTGAGGGTTTTTATCAAGAAGGGGTGCTGGATTTTATCAAATGCTTTTTCTACATCTAATGATATAATCATGTGGTTTTTGTTTTCACATCTGTTGATGTATTTAATTACATTTATGGTTTTTCGAATGTTGAACCAGCCTTGCATCCCAGGTATGAAGCCTACTTAGTCATGATGGATGATTTTTGAGATGTGTTGTTGAATCCGGTTTGCTAGGATCTTGTTGAAAATTTGAGCATCTATGTTCATCAAAGATATTGGCCTGTAGTTCTCTTTATTTGTTGGATCTTTTCCAGGCTTGGGTATCAATGTTATGTTGGTTTTATAAAATGATTTGGGGAGAGTTCCATCTTTTTCAATCACCTGGAATACCTTCAGTAGGGTTGGTATCAGCTCCTTCTTAAATGTCTTGTAGAATTCTGCTGGAAAGCCATCTGGACCAGGGCTTTTTTTGGTAGGTAGTTTTCTTATTACATAGTTGATTTCCTTGATTGTTATTGGTCTATTTAGGTTCTCAGTTCTTCTTGTTTCAACCTAGGTAGGTTGTGTGATATCAGAAAGTCCTCCATTTCCTTAAGGTTTTCAAGTTTGTTTCCATACAGGTGTATATAGTAGTCTCTAATGATCTTTTGTATTTCTTCAGGGTCTGATGTGACTTCATCTTTTGTGTTTCTGATTGTGCTTATTTGTTTTTTTCTCTCTTTTTCTTGGTCAGTCTAACTGGGGAACCATCAATCTTGTTTATCCTTTTGAAGAACCAGCTTTTTGTTTCATTGATTTTTTTTTGTATTATCTTTTTGTCTTATATATCCTGGATTTGGGCTTTTATTTTGGTGATCTGGATTCTTCTGCTGAAATTAGGGTTTTTGTGGTCTTGCTTTTCCAGCTTCCTTAGGTGGCTTGTTAGGCTGTTAATTTGTGATCCTTTCATTTTCTTCTTGTGTGTTTGTAGGGATATGAATTCCCCTCTTACTACAGCTTTCATGACATCCCAGAGATTTTGATTTCATCATTGACCCAGGAGTTGTTTAGCATCATGCTGTATAGTGTCCATGTATTTGTGGGTTTTGGGGGGACCTTGTTGGTGTCAATGTTTATTTTTATTCCACTGTGGTCCAATAAGGTGCATGGTAGAATTTCAGTCTTTTTAAATTTTCTTATGCTTGTTTTATGGCCAAGTATGTGGTCGATCTTAGAATACGTTCCATGTGGTGATGAGTAGACTGTGTATTCTGTGGTCTTTGGATGGAGTGTTCTGTAGGTATCAATTAAGTCCATTTGGTCAGGAGTCACATTGAGGTTCCGGATCTCATTGCTGATTTTTTGTCCTGATGATCTGTCTAGGGTTGTGAGTGGGGTATTAAAGTCCCCATTTATGATGGTGTTAGAGTCTAATATCTTTCTTTAGTTTTCCTACAAGTTGCTTTATGAAAGTTGGTGCACCTATGTTGGGTGCATATATGTTTAACATAGATATTTCTTGTTGGTAGAGTGAACCTTTTATTATTATATAGTGGCCCTCTGTATCTTTTTTAATTTTTGATAGCTTAAATGGTATTTTGTCTGAAATTAGGATCATGACTACTCCTTTCTTTTGTATTCCATTCACCTGAAAATTTGTTTCCCATCCTCTTACTTTGAGTCTTTGTATGTCCTTTCTAGTGAGATGGGTCTCTTGAAGGCAGTATATTGTTGCCTGGTGATATTTTATCCATTTTGCCATTCTGTATCTTTTCAGTGGTGCGTTTAGTCCATTTACATTCAGGCTAATTACTGAAATGTGAAAGTTCGTCCCTTTCATAGAGTTCTTATAGAGTTGTTGTTCTTCCACTTGGTTTTTTTGTCTTTCTTTTGGTTTGGGGGTTGGTTCATGTGTATTTTATTCTTTTTCCTGTACTCTTATGAAGAACGTTGTTCTTTTTTCCTTTTCTTCTGTGTCTAGTACTTTCTTAAGCGTTTCATGTAGAGATGGTTTGGTGGCAGCATAAGTTCTTAGGGATTGGATATCTGGGAAAGATTTTAATTCTCCCTCGCTGATGAAGCTTAGCTTGACTGGGTTGGTTATTCTTGGTTGAAATTGCTTATCTTTTAGGACTTTGAAGATAGGGCTCCAAGCTCTCCTAGCCTGCAAGGTTTCTGCAGATAAACTTGCTGCTATTCTGATTGGTCTTCCATGGTAGGTGATCTGGCCTTTTTCTCTTGCTGCCTTTAGGATTTTTTCTTTTATGCCTACTTTGTTTGGGTGAATTATTATGTGTCTAGGAGTTGGTCTTCTCATTTGTTGTCTTGCAGGGGTTCTCTGAATCTCTTGTGTTTGAATTTTTGCATCACTGATTAGATAAGGGAAGTTTTCTTGAATGATCTCATGGAAAGTTTGTTCCAGTGTGGTCTCTGCCTCTCTTTCTGGCTCAGGAAGGCCAATTGCTCTTAGGTTCGGTCTCCTGAAGTAATCACTCATCTCTTGAAGGTTTCATTCTGTCTTTTTGAGCTTATTTTCCGTGTTTTTAAGAGTTTGAGTTAGTTCTATATTTTGGTCCTCAAGCTCTGAGATTCTTCTGCTTGGGTTATTCTGCTTTCCATGCTTATCAGTTTGTTGTTTAGTTCATTCACAGTATTTTTTATTACTGTTATCTCAGATATCAGGTCCTTCCTAGTTTCTTCTTATGTCTCCTCAATTCTTTTTAATCTCTCCATTAATGTCTTGATATCTAGGTTTGTTGTTTGAGACCAGTCATTCTGGGGGCTCTTCATTGTTTGCATTCCAAAGTCAGTTTTCTCAGTGTCTCCCCTCCCAGGGGTCTGGGAGAGACCCATACTCTTCTTTTGGTTTGTCTTCATTGGTGTAGATTTTTCTCCCTCTCCCCCTTTCCCTCCCCTTCTTCAATTCTGTACTCTAGCCTGGACAACACAGTGAGACTAGAATCATGAATCTCAATACTGCACACAAAAAATGCCGGCCTCCATGAGAGTTCCTCTCCAGCCAATCTCTTTTGGTTTTTAAACCCTTCAACTCGTCCTTTAAAAGAAAAAAATTAAATTCCATAAGTTATTGCTTTTAGATATTTGCAAATATCAGTCTCAAAGGAGGAATTATAAGATGACTCTTTCTTTTTGCAAAAATTGTGTAGAAGGGAAATTACTGCCAGTAATTTTTATTAGTTATTTCCTACTGGTGAATAGCCTGTTATCGTATGAATATACCAGTATGTTTTTTTCCATTTCCCTATTGATAGATGTTTCAGTTGCTGTCTACTTAGGACTTGTTGCAAATTATGCTACCATGAAGATTTGTGTACCTTTTTTTGTTTGTGTGGTCATGAGCTATCATTTCTCTTAGATGTATAACTAAGAGTAGAATTTCTGGTTCATGGAATATCATGGAATTTACCAGATAGTTTTCTAATTTTATACTACAACAGAGTATGTAACTAGCTTTGGGTTGTTGACTTTTTAATTATCAATTATGATAGGTGTATAATTAGTATCTTGCTATGGTTCTGATTTACATTTTCTTGATGACTAAGGATGATGTTAAAGCTCCTTTTCATATGCTTATTAGCCATTACATTATATTCTTTTGTAAAAGTACCCTTAAAAATCTTTTGCTTTGTAAGACTAATTAGTTTGTTTGTCTTCATTTTTGGGTGTGTCACTAATCATTCCCCTTTATTAACCATATCTTTGATAGATAACAATTTTTAATTGTGATGGAAGTGCCATTGATTTTGTTTGTTTTTTTTTCCACCATAAGTGTCTTTTTGTCCCCAGAAATTATCACCTACTTCAAGGTCCTGAAGAAATTGTTGTTTTAACTTTTACATTTAAGTCTATGACTCTTCATGGATCTGTTTTTTAAAATGATATGAGGTGTGGGGATCAGAGTTCTTTTTTCCCCACTCCAACCGAATATCCATTTGTTGAAAAGATTTACCTTTCCATATTGAACTACACTGGTACCCTTGAAAAATATCAAGTGACTATATATGTATAGGTCTGTCTACAGACTCTACTACGTTCCATTTAGCTACCATTTATCCTGACATCAGTGTTATAGGTTCAATAACTATAGTTAACTAATAAATCTTGAAACCTGGTCATGTAACTCCACCAACTTTGTTGGGTTATTCTGTATGCTTTCCTTGACTGTTCTTAGTACTTTGATTTACCGTAAATTTTAGAACTTTCATGTGAATTTCTACAGGACAATGTGCTGAGAATGTAAATGGATTGTACTAAATCTATAGGTTGGATAATTTGGAAAGAATTTACATCTTATATGTTTTCTTATATGTATTCATTTATTTCAGTTGTTAACATTTCCTTCAGCAAATTTTTATTATTTTCAGTATAGAAGTTTCGCATATCTTTTATTAAATTTATTTGTAGGGATTTGGTGTTTTTTGATAAGATGTGGGAAAGGTAATGTTAATAATTTTTATCAATAAATAATATTTATTAAATTTAAATATATACATTTAAATTATTTTTCTCATCTTCTTGCCCTGGTTCTGCCTCCAGTTATAGTGCTGAGTAGAAGTAGAGTGAACTTCCTTCCAAATTCCTGAGGGAAAGCTTTTATCATTAACAATAGTTTATCATTCAAGACTTTTACTCTGTTTTGTTTTTAATGCTCTTTAACAGATTGTGAAAATTTCTGAAAGTTTCAAAAATCATGAATAACTGAATTTTATCAGATGTATTTCCTGCATCTATGTAAATTATTTTATGGTATTTCTATTTTGTTCTTTTTATGTGATACAGTTGGAGTAATTGATTTTGAAATGACAAATTAATCTTACATTCCTGAGGTGAACCTCGTTTAATCATGATTTATTTTTCATTTTTATCTGTTTGTAGATTCACTCAGGCAGTATATTCTTTAGGATTTTTGCATTTGTGTTCATTAGGAGTATTGGTATATAATTTTCTTGTAAGGTTGTTATATTAGAGTTATAAAACAAGTTAGAAAGTGTTTCCCTCTTTCTTCTCTGAAAGAATTTGTATAAAATTTCTGTTATTTCTTCACCAAAAGCCTGGTTTGTTCACTAGTAAAATCATCTAGGCCTGAACTTTTTTTTGTTGGAAGGCTTTTTTTTGTTTTGTTTGTAATTTGCTTTTATAGCTATGATTTTAATTTCTTTAACAGATATAGAACTGTTCAGATCTTATTTTTCTTTTTATGCCAGTGTCAAAAAGGTTACATTTTTCAAGGAATTTATTTCCTCTAGTTGTTGAATTTATTAGCGTAAAGTTCTTAGCCTTTTAGTGTTTGTAAGTTCTGTGGTGATTGATGTTCTCTTCTTCATACCTAGTATTGGTAATTTGAGTTTTTCTTTTGTCTTAACAAACTTTGCCAAGGGGTGTTTTGATTTTGTAAATTTTCAAAGGACCAACTTTTGGTTTTATCGATTTACTTTAATGTTTGTTTCTATTTCTTATTGTTTCATTAACTTTAGTTTTTTTTTATTTTCTTCATCCTACTCTCTTTGTATTTTATTTTCTGTTCATTTTTAGCATTTTGTGACTGAAAAAAGATTTGTTTTAAGCATGTCTTCTTTTCTAATATGCATTTAAAGCTATAAATTTTCCTTTAAGCATGACTTTTGCTTCTTCCCACAGAATTTATATTGTATTTTGATTATCATTCAGTTTTATTCCTTTGAGGTATGAGAACCTGAAAACATATGTATGAATCATTCTTAGAAGTCATGTTTAAAGTACACTGTACAATGGTAGCATAACTGATTTAGTAGTTCTCCTTTGGTAGTCATATTAATTTAGGATATAGGGAAGGATAATTGGCAAGCTAAAAAGTAGTATTTTTATTGATGACATATATTCAGTTAACCCCTCTTTTAAGTGTGTGCATTTAAATCCATAGCTTTTATGGCTTTAAAGAAAGCAGTCACTCTTTTTCAGCAATACAGATTCTTGTTAGTATGACTAGTGTATGAAATGTTCTTAACCTTTTTATTACATTCTTTGTTCGACTGAACTTTGGTTAATAGATTATACACACTTTTTTTTAATATAGTTATAGCAACCCTGGTGTTTTGTTAAAGTTAGCAAACAGTCTAAGTCATTTTGGGGTCACCTTTCTTTTTGGTATTGCTTATAGTGATTTCTTCTGTCACTGCATTTGGTATTTCTATTTAGGCCCTAAATATTTGTGATCTATATTGTTACTCAAAGTCTATTAGAAAGACTTTGTTTATTGTATTTAAGGAACTGCTAAGTTTGTATGTGTATTAGGACCCTTTTGTTTGGTTTGGTTTTGGGGTTTTTTGAGTCAGAGTCTCTGTCGCCCAAGCTTGAATGCAGTAGCATGCTCATGGCTGCAGCAGCCTCAACCTTCTGGGCTCAGGTGATCCTTTCTCCTCAGCCTTCCAAGTAGCTGGAACTACAGGTGCGCGCCACCATGCCTAGCTGATTTTTTTTTTTTTTTGTATTTGTTATAGAGACGAGGTCTCACCAAGTTGCTCATGCTGGTCCCAAACCGTGGGCTCTGGCAATCCTCTTGCCTCGACCTCCCAAAGTGCTGGGATTACAGGCATGAGCCACCATGCCCAGCAAGACACTTTAAAGTGAAATAATTTCCAAAGTATTGGCATGTCTGATATAAGCAAATAATTTGGATTTGTAATTTTTTTCCTTAAAATCAAGTTAGTATGCATGCTGTTTCTCTTTATTTTGTTCCTTTTAAATTATAGAATTATTCACTTAAAGTCTGACCTTAAAAATTGGGCCAGTTAGTCACAATTAATTTTACTTTTGATGGATCTTAATGAAGTATGTTTTATCAGCTAAAAGTAGTTTCATGTTGAAAAGCTTCCTTTCCCTTGATCACAGAGAATATTGACTTTTTTTTATCAGTTTCTATTTCCAGTAACAGGTAGTTGGAAAGTTAGATTAACATTCACAAAGTTACTCAGTGAACATGGATATTCTTCAGAACATCTTATTTAGAGTGTATTCTGATCTGCAGAATAATTTTTGTTTTCTGTACCAAATACGGTTTTTCTTCCTGTTTTTATTTCTTATGTTTAAATTTTTATATCTAACATCTAGCTAGCTCATTCACTGTCACAGATATGTAGTCCTTCTTGTCCACAACTCCTTCCATGCAAGCTGTCACATTTCTGATGGTTTTTGTTTATATCACTTGCATCATGTGTCATATTTTTCAAGATGATAATATAAATGACATTTTATTTTGCATTTTTATTACTTTGTATATTAAGATACATGCTATGGATTATATGTATTGTCTCCTATCCACAAAAATTCTTCACTTAATTTGAAAGAAAAGCAACCTGTCAGCATTTGTATTCTCTATTTCCTTCTCTAATTTATTTCTAAGAACTGGTCTTCATTTGATGTCTGCCCTTTAAAGCACTCTAACTACATGCAATGGGACTGCAACCCAACTTTACTGAGATTGCTGCCTTCAAAGATCATGCTCGTTCTCAAATAATTGTTGTTTTAAAAAATCATTATCTTAATATTCCCTATTGTTACTTAATTGCTCTTATTTTATTCTTATTTTGGTTATTTTTTTTTAGTGCTTCTGTCATAGTAATATTTAACTTCCCTCTTACTTTTCCTACCACTTCTTTCTCTAGTATCTTGAATGTTCTACTATTCCTTTAAGTTTCACAAGGAACTGGCCTCATCATTTCTCTCTGGAGTTTTTATCATTGATATTAAAAAGAACCTTAACCTATTGCCTCTGTGGAGTTGACTTCAATTTTTTTTTGAGCTGGAGTCTCACTCGGTCGCCCAGACTAGAGTGCAGTGGTCGCTCCCAACCACCGCAGCCTCGACCTGCTGGGCTCCGGCGATCCTTCCGCCTCAGCCTTCCAAGTAGCTGGAATTACAGGCATGCACTACCATGCCCGGCTGATATTTTGATTTATTGTAGAGATGAGGTCTCGCTGCCCAGGCGGGTCTCGAACCCATGGGCTCAGGCAATCCACTCACCTCAGCCTCCCAGAGGCACGGGATTATAGTCTGAGCCACCGAGCCCGGCTGACTTCAAATTATTTTTTTCAGAAATATGGCTTATTTCTTTTCTCTACTTCATTTCCAACCTCCTACTATGCATTTGTTTCTGAGCATCCTATCAGCATATAAAACTTTATGTATCCAAAACTTAAAGAATTTCCCTTTCTTGTACCAGGTGCTGGCCTTCGCTGTTCTTATATTCAGTTAATTGTTCGTATTATTTTCTAAAACATTCCTCAGATTCCTCTTTTTAAATTTTTTTTCCTTTTTATTTGCCGTCTGCTTATTACCACCATCCATCTTTTGTAGATTTTTTGCACAGCTTCTGATCTGCTCATTTCCCACTACTTTATCCTATTTGCTTAGTCTTCCTAAAGTACAAAAGTTGTCATCTTAGTTGAGTCACTGTATTCAGTTTTTTTCCCACCAACTACTAAATTAAATGCCTCCTTAGCCTGGCATTCAATGCTAAGTATTCTGTTTGGCCTCAAATGACTTTTCCAGCTTTTATCCTCCTTGTTTCCAACATTTTTCAGTCAACTTTGGCTAGTTCTTATTTTTTAAATAGATATATTTTTTCTATCTTTTTTTTATATTTCCCCTTTCTCTTGGAAAATTTGCTTCAAACCATGTTCTTTTTTAAAATTTTTTTTATTTTTTTGAGTTCAAGTCTCACTTCATCGCCCAGGCTGGAGTGCAGTGGCATGCTCATGGCCAACCCAGCATCAACCTGCTGGGCTCAGACGATCCTTCCGCCTCAGCCTTCCAAGTAGCTGGAACTACAGGCACATGCTACCACGCCCAGCTAATTTTTTGATTTATTGTAAAGATGAGGTCTCACCAAGTTGCCCAGGTTGGTCCCGAACCCATGGGCTCAGGCAATCCTCTCACCTCAGCCCCCCAAAGTGCTGAGATTACAGGCTTGAGCCACTGTGCCCAGCCAAAACCATGTTCTTATAAATGTTTCTAGCTATAAATATTCTGTCTCTAATGCCCTCAGAAAGCACTGCTGTCTTCCTCATTTTACCACAAATGCTAACTAATTTCTCTTGGAGATTTAAGAAGTTGCCCTTGTAATAGCCATACTTTTCCTTTCCTTCAGCATATTTTCTCTGACCACTTTGAAGCTTTCTAGCAGATAGGTACTATAGCTGCATATATAGATCTTATCTATCTAAATGTACATTCCTTGATAACAGGAGATTATAGTAGGTCATTTTATATTTTTTGTTCCCCACAGAGTATCTAGCATCAGGATTACTTCAGAGGATTGTATAAGATGTGCCCCTTGCAAGTATGCACTCCTGAAGTGTGGTCTCAAATAGGGACCTAAGTACCACAGGGAATGCTTTGTTCTATTTTGTACATGTGCAGAGCCCTGTCTACCCTTTCAAGTAATTGGCACACATGTAATACATTAGTTCAAGACCTTATATACAAGTGTTTCTGTTGCCTTTGTCCTTGCTTACTTACTCTTAGTTTAAGAGTGGTTTTTTTTATGTTCCCTTTTCTATATGGTCTGTGTCATTTTCTTTACAGTTTCTAAAAAGTTTCTCCTATTACACATCCAGTCTAACTGTCCTTATGCATCAGGTTCTTGCTGCTGTCCTTGACAAGTTGAAATGATTTAATGTCTCTTAGTCAGGCTCGGTGGCTCAGCCTGTAATCCCACGCCTTTGGGAGGCTGAGATGAGTGGATTGCCTGAGCCCGCGAGTTCAAGACCCACCTGGGCAGCAAGTCCTCATCTCTACAGTAAATCAAAAATCAGCCGGGCATGGTAGCGCGTGCCTATAATTCCGGCTACTCGGAAGGCTGAGGTGGAAGGATCGCCAGAGCCCAGCAGGTCGAGGCTGCGGTGGCCAGGAGCAGCTACTGCACTCCAGTCTGGGCGACAGAGACTCCAACTCAACAACAAAAAAAAAAAGAAATGATTTAATGTTTCTTTGGCAGTTTAATTGTTGACTCTGTGGATTTTCAAGTCATACTTCTCTCTTGAATCTGGGTAATTAAAACCAGATACTATCTGAATTTCCCTTAATTTGTTTTTATACCTGCATCACTTTGATTTTTTTTAAGTCTTATAATTTGTCATTGCTATTATTATGCTTGGCTTTAATTTATCACTTTCTTAATCCTGAAATTCAAGTTATGTTTGTTCTTGTATCTTAGGTCGTTCTTCCCTCTTTCCAATAGATGACGGCTTACTAGATGATGGTCACAGTGATCAAGTTGGTGTTTTAAATTCACCCACATGTTATTCAGCACATCAAAATGGAGAGCGAATAGAACGCTTCTCTCGAAAAGTTTTTGTAGGTGGTCTGCCTCCAGATATTGATGAAGGTAAGCTGGGGATTTGAGTTTTAACAAAAAACAAACAAAAAATGAAATAGAACATGAATGGAATATGGAATTTTTTACTGCCTAAAGATTTTCAGAATAAATAAGATTTTTAGTACTTTCCACTGTTTAAAAAAAATGCGGGACATATTTGAATACATAACACTCAAAACTCTGTGTGTGACCGTCTTGCATGACATGCATGCACACATGCACACACACACACACTGAGAAAAATAAATGGAGCCAGTCGTGAAACTATATCTACAATGCATGACAATCAAAAGTTTAATTTCTTTAAAGATAAATGCATTCTTAAAACAGGTAAGAAAGAGGCTATTAAACCTCAAAGGGAAATGAAGACAGAATAGGAATAGGAAATTCAAATTACACAAAGACTAATAACCATATGTGAAAATGATCATGTGTAATAATAATAAAAGAAATAATTCATGATAAAGGTTAAAATACTAAAACTATCTTGGTAAGGTTGTAGGAAATCTGTCACTCATTCACAATTAATAGAGAAGATATTGTTACATTTCGGGAAATACTTCAGTTATGATTCAGATATCCACAAACATATTCTAAGTGTTAATCTGTATGATAAGATTTCCATGAAGTGAAAGAACTTAGAACATACCCTTGGATTTGACCTAAAGGCATTTCTGTGAAACACCCTTGTATGTGTCAGACCCTAGTATGTTTTGTCAGCATTATAGCTATTCTTGTTTTGGCAGACCTTTTATTTTTTCCTACAAGAACATAATTTTACTTGTGAAATGATAATCGATCTTTTTATTTAACTTGATATAATGTTGGCATTTTTTTCAAGCCGGTAATATTTGTGGTCTGGTGTGCAATAAAGTCATTAGTATGTTATATAACAGTTATATAACTTTTAAAAATTTACATGGAATTGATTCTTCTAGCCAATGTGCTGCTTAAAAATGAATTTTACTAAAATAATTGTTAGATTTTATGTATTATTTTAATAAGTATATTAGACATAGTCCCAGTGTTTATATTATAATTTATCTTAGGATATTTAGTGCTTTTAAGTATTAAGTCCTCAAAGTAACTTTACAATACAGAATTTTTTAGAATGAATCATTAAAATTAATTTCTAATGCACATTGTACTTTCTTAAGATGAAATAACTGCTAGCTTCAGAAGATTTGGCCCTTTGGTTGTAGATTGGCCTCATAAAGCAGAAAGCAAGTCTTATTTTCCACCAAAAGGTAAGGATTTTTACTGCTAATATTTGCTAGACTGATTTTATGAGAGCAAAAGAGATAGTAATATTAATTGCTTACTTTGTGCTTTCTTTTATTTTAGAATTGAATATGAACACATGTTTTTCTAAAAATGAATAGAATAATTTGTAGAGGCTGGTAACCTAGGCTGGGTGGGGCAGAATGGTCCTGTGAACTATTCCAAGTTTAACTTTATGCCTTCAGGAATCATAAGAGACTTGCTATGATTTGATAATGATTTCACAGACCCAAATCAATGCATGCTTATTTTCTCTGTCTAAAGCAACATTCTAAGTAACTTGGGTATCAACATATGAAATTAAGACCTGCCGGGCTCGGTGGCTCAGCCTATAATCCCGCGCCTATGGGAGGCTGAGGTGAGTGGATTGCCTGAGCCCGCGGGTTCGAGACCCGCCTGGGCAGCGAGACCTCATCTCTACAATAAACCAAAAAATCAGCTGGGCATGGTAGCGCGTGCCTGTAATTCTGGCTACTCGGAAGGCTGAGGCGGAAGGATCACCGGAGCCCAGCAGGTCGAGGCTGTGGTGGCCGGAAGCGGCCACTGCACTCCAGTCTGGGTGACAGAGTGAGACTCAACTCAAAAAAAAAAAAAAAAGAAAAGAAATTAAGACCTATGTGAAGCGATTTATTTGTATGTCATAAAATAGATGAATATGAACAGTTTAAATATTCCAAGATTTATATAAGTACTCTAGATAACAGCAGAAAAGTATAAATCATTACCAACTCTGTTGATGAATAAATAATTTAGATAGAGGAGAAAGTGACTGGTTGGATCTATTTTTTTAAAACCCCAGTTATATAAAGAGGTAAAATATGAAGAGGATACTTAGTTGTGGTAATCACTTATCGCTAGGGTAACTCTACAGCTGACCACTAGTAGACAGCAATCACAAATTGTCTATCTGCACATGTAAGTCACCATCTGTGGAAAGTAGAAGTATAAACCCTGTCCACAATAAGAAAGAGAGGGGATAGGAGAGTTGAACATTAATTCAGTCAGAATTGCCAATGGCAGATTCTCTGAATGAACATAGGGAGGAGGTTGAAAGACTAAGACTTTGCTTTTGACATCACTGAAATATAATTTTAGAAGAACATACATGCGCGCGCGCTCTCTCTCTCTCTCTCTCTCTCTCTCTCTCTCTCTCTCTCTCTCTCTCTCTCTCTCTCTCTGTTATTCTCACAACTGAGTGAATTATCAAGCCTGTAGGAAGAACTCCAATAGAGCTGTTAAATGAGCTCATTTTAAGTCTGTGAAAAGATAGAGAAGTCATTGGCATACAAAAACTAGCCAAGACTTTCCAATGATGAATTATATGGGTCATCTTTACTTTTTGTCATTGAAAATTGTAGAACATCCATTAGTACTAGTTCATGTAGTTTTTTAAGAGAATTATAATAATATGGTGATTTATTTTTATACTTGAAGATTTTATGCTTATGAAATTAGGAATATCTTTTAAGACCTATGTGAAGCGATCCCAGGCCTCAATGAGAATCTCATTAAAGCTATGTACCTCTTTCCATATATTCTGGAGTTCACTGGAAGTCATGAACCCTGGGTTTAGAGAGAAAATTAACTTCATATAGATAGAAATGTTCATCGATTAGCTTAGTTTTAAGCTGATATTGTCTATAGGTTTACTTTCTTGTCCTTTTATAACATTTACTTTGAGTATTCTGTAAAAATGCCTGTTAGCATCTGATGTTCCTGCCTAAGCTACCGTCATCTCTTGCCTGGACTATTTCATTGGTCCTTCTAGTCCAGCTACGGGATCTCTAGCCTGCTCCAGTTTTCTCCCATGGTCCAACCACAGCAGTCTCTGAAAACTCCTCGGATGGTGCTATTCCTTCCTTCCTTGTTTAGATCCTTTAGAGGTTTCTCTTATTGTTAAGATAAGGTCAAAAGTGCATTCACCCTGCCTGGGCTCCCTGTCTCCCTGGCTTTTTCTCCCGCTGTTGCTTCTTGTTTCCTTCCAGTCCCACACACTGGCCTTGGCTCTTTCCAGCCGCAGGATTTTTATGTATGTTAGTCCCTTGACCTGAAGCTTCTTTCCTGTATCATCTGTATATCCCCTGCTTATCTTTTGTGTTTCAGCTTAAGTGTAAGTTGATCTTGGATAACTTTGAGAACCCAACTGGGGAGGTCAACTCATTCTGCTATGGGCCCTCCCAGCTCCTAGTTGCTGTCCTTCCTTTCACAGTACTCATCACAGTTGCAGTATTAAATTTTTACAACTTTAGAAATATGTAATTACCTGTCAGTAATCTATTGTGTCTTTATTCACCTTTGTGAATATTTGTATTCTTAATAATACACAGATTGATATTTACCCTATAAATAATGTAAACAACAAAAAATACTATAGGATAGAGAAATTACTTTGACTTCAAGTAGGTGAGGGATAGCTTCACTGAAAAGTTTTAGATAGATAAAATGGAGTTGGACAGAATTCCAGGCAGGAATTGAAATATAATTTTAAAAAGGAATTATAAATGGTTTGGGTGGAAACAGATACACATTTTTGCATGAGCCACTTGTTCAGTTGATGGGATGGTGTACTCTAAGCCTAGAACAATGTGTTTGAAACAAATCTAATGAAACAGAATAGTTGTCTTACTGCTGCTGTTGTTATTATTGTTATTATGGTTTTGCAGTATTTTCTCAAACTAGAAAAAAATTACAATCACAATTCTTAGGTGTTTTGTTGTTTGTTTGTTTTGTGTACTTATAGTTAATTATAGCTATTGCCAAGACCAGTGTTCCCAAGCCTTGTTCTTTTCCGCGATTTTGTCAGTTTTTTAATTCAGCATTTTCTATGCCAGTGGAAAACACTGGTATAGAAGCATCCAGTGGGTGAAGCTATATTTTAATTAAAGCAGTGACTTGAGCTCTTAGACACTGAGCCACACGTCTGTATGTTTTCTTTGCAATGAATAACATTCATTTTATGTGATTATTAGCTTGCTTCAATAAATTCCAAAGAAACTATTATATAGTATGGTTTTGATAAGGGTATTTTAGTATCTAACCACGTGCATTAGCTAGGTTATAGTAGCTCACTATGACCTACTATGAATATTGAATCACTACTGAATATTGAAATTCAATATTTCAAATACTACTAATTTTTATAATATAAATATTTATTTCCCAATAACAAAAATTAATTAAGCAATATTTGAAATAGTAAATTTAAGTTGCTATTTTAGTATATTGGTATTACAGCCTCTTAATTATACAAAATAGTTATAGTTCTCAGATCCTTAGTTTATATCAAAATTAAAGTTTTTTTAAAAAGTCTTCATTTTTGTCAAGCATATTTAAATTGCTTCTAGCAATTTTAAAAGCCTAAGATGTGTTTTTAATCTTCTGTGAACTTATCTTTGTAAGTTTCTATTTGTGTAGGTTGATTTGATGACTTCAGGTATTTTTGTATTACTTCAGATCTTTGTGACATAAAAGCCATTGTCGACAACAAGCTCTATTGAACTCTGAGTGAAATGTAGCCTCTCATTTCCCATTGTATTGTGGAAGAGATATGCGTAGCCTTCTTGTTGTCTGCTTCATATTGGAGTAGATTACAATGCTGTACAGTTTATGCATTTATTTACATAGAATTCTTGTCAGGGCAAGGGATATTTTTAAGTCATTTATAGTTATTAGCTACTGGGAATAATCACATAACTAGAATAAATTGTGATGCTTTCTTTTTATAGTGAATTCTGTTCTGTCTGCTGGATACATGATTTTTTAATTAAAGACTGGCAGTTGGTTAAAGTTTGATTGTTCGTTAACAAGTCCAAATATAGTCCCCACACAGTCTATAAAAAGTATTCTACTGCTCATCCAAATTGAGACTTGATTTAAAAGTTCTGATTCATCTGACCCATGATCTATTAAGAAACATGCTTTATTCCAACTTCCCTAGGGTAGTTTTCTTTGTATTATTTGGAAGTTTTTGTGGCACTGTGGAATTTTCCCTCTACTTAGGAATTTCCTAGACATTTCCACCTGTGCTCTAGTCCAAAATTATGCTCTAGAATTTGTATTACCCTGGGGGCATTTGTAGGAAACTAGCCCCAACTGTTTAATTCTTGCAAGTTCTTTAAGCAGTTAGTATCACTACTCACTACTACACATGGCATGGGAGATCTTGGGACTGACCTGGGTATGAAATTATTCAACCAACTACTTACTGTGAGACTGACTTTGGACAAGTAATTTAGCCTCTTGGTACCTCAATTTTTTCTTCTGTAAAATGGGAATAATGTTTCATAGACTTGTGAGAATCAAATGAAACAATGCATGTGAAGTTCTTAATACAATATCTGATAGCAAATTATCTGTATAAAGTAGCTTCTGTTTTAGTGTGAACTACCACAGATACTGTGTTCTCCTTTAGAAGGTATAATGATTTTAGTCCTATTTGATAGTTGTTTTTTTTTTCAAAAGCATGTGTTTTCTGAATAGTACTGAAATTTGGAATGAAATCACTTACTTTGGCATATTTCCTCATTTTTCATGATTATTCCAGGCTATGCATTCCTTCTCTTTCAAGAAGAGAGCTCAGTTCAGGCACTAATTGATGCTTGTATTGAAGAAGATGGGAAGCTCTATCTGTGTGTTTCCAGCCCTACTATCAAGGACAAACCAGTAAGTATGCACCATGTGACCTTTGGATAACCTTTAGAAAAGTTATCCAAAAACTTTTCTAAAATCATTGGTAATGAAAAAAAGAACAATTAAACTACTGAGTTAAGAGTTCCTTTTTTTTTTTTTTGAGTTGGAGTCTCCCTGTGTCACCCAGACTGGAGTGCAGTGGCCGCTCCCGGCCACCGCAGCCTTGACCTGCTGAGCTCCGGCGATCCTTCCACCTTAGCCTTCCAAGTAGCTGGAACTACAGGCGTGCGCTACCATGCCCAGCTAATTTTTTTTAATTTATTGTAGAGATGAGGTCTCGCCAAGTTGCCCAGACAGGTCTCGAACCCGCGGGCTCAGGCAATCCACTCACCTCAGCCTCCCAAAGGCACGGGATTACAGGCTGAGCCACCAAGCCCGGCAAGAGTTCCATTTTTAAAGCATCCAGAACATTTATAGTATCTAGATCAAAGTTACAACTATAATTTGTTTCCAAATTCAGCTATAAATATTTAGAATTTATTAAGTTTAAGTAATTTTTAAACAACTAAGTGGTAAAATAAATTTTTAAAAATTAAAAAACTATAAGTCATCGAGGGAATTCTCTTCGTAGGTTCAAATTCGTCCTTGGAATTTAAGTGATAGTGATTTTGTGATGGATGGTTCTCAGCCTTTGGATCCCCGAAAAACAATTTTTGTTGGAGGTGTTCCTAGGCCGTTAAGGGCTGGTAAGTAGAATGTTTAAAAGTTTTGTTTTTGTTTTAGTTATTCAAATATGAATTAGTCAATTCAGTAAACATTTGGCAGCTATCGTGTACATGACACTATCCTGGACAGAGCAGTTTTCTCATGCTGTAATAGTTGCTAACTACAGAATTCTGAGACAAATTCTCAAGCCCTTTCTTGGAATTCTCAAGTAACAGGAGAGTTGGACACTCATCTATCAACAACACTGCAGTAGCTAATAACTAAGCCGACTCTATAAAAATACACTTAAATACTTCTGATTTCCTAAGTGTGACTCTAAGATATGAGATTTTGAGGTCTTTTTATTTTATGCGGATTCATTTTATGTGAAAAAGAAGTAATGGTATTTTTTTCTATTTTATCTGTATTTGAACCATTAACTGAAGTCGTATTTCAGATGAGTGAGTGTTAAACTTCTAATTATCAATAACCAGGAACCCGAAATCTGCCAAAAGATGTTATATAGGAGCATAATTATAGATGTAAATGCCCACTGTATACACAAGTTATATGGTAGCATGCACCATGTGAAATGTGTTAGTGATGGCTATCCCTGACAATGTCTTCTTCCAGTCTGGGAGATACATGTTAAAGAACCATTTCCACAAATAAATACTTACAGAACATAACTGCTGAAGAAGAAGTACAAGGAACAGAAGAGCATATATAGCAGGAGAATATGATGTAGTCTTATGTCTTGACGATATTTGTAGTTGAGCTGACATACAAAGACTGAACAAAAGGAGTAGGGTTGAATTAGTATGCTTCCTACAAAGGGAACAGCTTATTTACAGGTCTTCTGTGGAAGGAAGCAGATGTTTTGAAGGGACTGAAAGAAGCCCACAGTGGCTGATTGTGGGGGTACAAGAAGTAAGGGAAGAGACACAAGATGACATTCGCAAAGTTAAACAGGAGTCAGGTAATACAAGTGTAATAGATATTTATGAGGTAAATGCAAAGACTGAATCTCAACTTTCAGTCTTAAGCCACCAGGTGGATAGTGGTACCTTTTATCTAGATAGAAGGAAAACTGGAGGAGCTGGTTGCGGGGAGAATACTGTGGCCTTGGTTTTAAACACAGGTTTGTGGCACCATTCAGAGCTCCCAAATAGAAATTCTATAAAATCATGTGGCATCTGGTCTATTTTTAAGACAATCATTCTTTCTACTGTTTGGGAACACTTGAGGCAAGATTCAAAAGTCACAGGATAAGGTTATGCCATGAACCAGATGAAAAATAATGTTTGCTTGAAGCAGAATGTTAGAGATGAAGGGAGGGAGATTGTATTCTAGATATGTTTTGAAAATCAAGTTCACAGGATTGCATATGCAGTGGAGGGGTGTTGGTGGCTGGGACAGAAAACAGAAAGGAAAAAGCCAAAAATCTTGACCTGGCAACTTCATCCTTCCAGTTGCTTACTGACTGGGTCAGCAAAGACTCATTGGAGCAGGTCTAATGGGATGGAGGAAGATTGAGTTCCATTTTTAACACACTGAGTATTGCAGAGTATCAATATGAGTTGTCCAGTAGACAATTTTATATGAGTCTGGAGTCCAAGAGAGAGGTCCAAACTGGAGATAAAAATTTAGGAGCTTTAAAACATAAATGGTGTTTAAAACCATGAAACAGATTGAAGTCACCAAAGTCAGGAAGGTAGACAGAATTACAAGGACGGAAACTTGGGACATTCTTATGTTGAAAAGTCAAGGAATTTAGGATAAACTATCAAGGAAGACAAAGAAGAAATGATCGGTGAGGCAAAAGGAGAATTAGTAGAAAAATGGATCCTGAAAACCAGATGGAGAAAATATTTCAAAGAGAAGGAAGGGATTCACTGTGTTCAGTGCTGCTTACAGGTGGATTGAGTATTGAACTTGCATTGGGAAAAGTAGCCTTGGCATGAGCAGTTAGAGTCATGGTATGATAGTCTGATTATAAAGGACTGAATAAAGAATGGAAGGAGAGGGATTGGGGAATACAGGAAATAATATTGAGGATTTGGCTGTAAAAGGGAGCAGAGAAATGAAGCAGTAGCTGAGAGGGAGAAATAGAGTTATGAGATTTCTTTTAAGATGGAACAGATTACAGTTTACTTGGGAATGATCCATTGTAAGGGGAAAACTGATGGTACAGAAGGGAAAGGGGAGAATTGTTGCAGCAGTTTCCTTTCACAATGAGAGCAGATGGGCTGTAGTATATAAGTGAAAGGATTAGATTTAGAAAGTAGTATGGGGTGATTTCTCTGTAATACCAGGACAGAAGACAGAATGTGTAGTGTGCTTAGTGCTGATAAGTAGGTCGATGTGGTACCTGAATACTTAAAAATGTTTTTTTAAAAAAAACCTTGATTCCATTCTCTTCTTTAACAACTGCCCCTTGTGTGCTATCCTACTCCTGGTCAAATGTTAGTATCCCATTGATTTTTGCCCTTTACAAAAAAAGTACTTAAATTTGTTGATTGACTTTGTTCTCTCACATTTGATGTGAACTTCTTTTCCTTTTGAAGTGGAGCTGGCTATGATCATGGACCGGCTGTATGGTGGAGTTTGTTATGCAGGAATTGATACAGATCCCGAGCTAAAATACCCAAAAGGTGCTGGACGAGTTGCTTTCTCCAATCAGCAGAGCTATATTGCTGCCATTAGTGCTCGGTTTGTTCAGCTTCAGCATGGTGATATTGATAAACGTGTAAGTTGCATATTGGAAAATCACTTATGTCCTAGAATAAGGGGATGATTCAAAGGTTACTTCCTTGAGGAGCTAATAATATAATTCAAATGCTGTTTAATTTGTGATGCTCCTTAAATTCTTAGAGTTAGTGGGTATTATATGAAGATATCCTTGAAATGTAACTCTTGAACATTCTTTAAACTTTAAGTATAATATAAAAATGTAAATGCCATTTTACAGTCATGTCAAAGTTTTTTATCAGCCAAGAAAGTCCAAATATTTTTCTAACCATAGAGGCAGAGCTTGTTTTTAAGAACTTGTATTTTGGAGACTTTCTGGGATTGAACCACACTCCACCATTTGCTCTGTAATCCTGGGCAAATTAATCTTCGCAATGGCTCTTTTTTTGTCACTTATTAAGTAGAAAACCATAGTAATATGTTTTTCTCAGTTATTTTGAGGAGGAAATGAATTTGCAAGCACTTAGAATAGAACTTGACACAGTGTTAGTTTGTGTCATCAAATCTAAAATAACAATACACTGTGAATATTTACCTAAAATAATTGACCTAAACTTTATTTTATTTTTTTATTTTTATTTTTAGAGAAGAGAAAATGTTTTCCCTTCCTTTCAGTAGCATTCTCTTTAGTAGGTCATCACAGTAAAAACTTAAGAAGTCCTAGGAATGATAACTGAAAGCCACTCTATTAATAGAATACTTTTGAGTGCAGATTACCATCTAAAATAGGGGAAAGAATTGAACAAAACTCATGTTCACTTGTAAATTTATTTCATACTGAAATTTGTAAATAATTTCTATACCTAGCTAACCAATATTCTAAAATAACCCTGTTTACATTTATAGTATAGCTGAGATATATTAAGAATATGGGATAAATGAATTTTTTATATCCAAATTAGTAGATATAACTTGAGCGGGTACTTATTTTTCCAGTGTAACAGTTTCTTTAAGTCTCTTCTGAGGCTGTTTGGCACATTAAAAGACTATTTCGAGGGGAAAGCTAGTTAAATAATACTAGACTATGGACTGTAGAAGTAGCTATCAATGTAATTACCAAGCCATCCCATTTAGAAAAGAAATGTAGTATAGGTTCATTTCACAGTACAGAGTGGGTTTTTGGTTACATTGCTATTTAAAATGTTGCCCCAAAAAAGAAGGAAGAAAGTATCAAAGGAGAGAGTCTCTGCTTTTACTCAGTTGTACATACATAAACTTTTTGAACTGGTTTGAACTTGACAGTTCCTCTAGTCCTGTGAATCTCAACCTCAGCTGCACATTAGTCACCTAGGAACTTAGAATAACCTTGACATCTGTGTTCCACCTCACCCCCTTAGGTTCTGATGTAATTGAACTGAGATGCAGCCAGGGCAGTGGCAGTTTAAAAAGCTTCCCAGGTATCATGAATGTTCAGCCACAATTTCGACCACTGATCTATTCTAACCTCCCCTCACTTTTGCTGAGAGGTGATAGGTCTCAAAGAAAGTTACTTATATAGTATATAATCATGGTGGTTTAATATGCACAGCAGAAGAAAAAAGTTGTTGCAGCATCATACCTCATACCTCTTTGTTTCCAAAATGATAGTGAAGGACCAGTTATTTGGAGCAGAGTATTGACTTAAAGAGCAACTCAGTACAAAGCAGGTGAATTGAGAAACACATACATTCAAGGCATTGAAATACCTAAGAGAAAAGTTTATTTTCTAAGATATATGCTATAAAGGTAAATTTCAACTTTATTTAAAAGAACTTGAGCCCTAAATATTTTGTAAGTCATTAGTATACAAAGAAATATTAGACCATTAATCTTTATTACCTTTTATATTTCCATTATGAATATAATTAATTGTTAAACTACAAAAGTGGGCCAAACTTAAATGTATAACTCTCAACCCAAAAATATATAGCATACTTATTTGGAGGGAATTAAAATTGTTCAGCCAGCTGCAGTGGCTCCCACCTGTCATATCAGAACTTTGAGAGGTGGAAGTGGGAGAATCACTTGAGCCCACGAGTTCAGAACCAGCCTGGGCAACATAGCAAGACCTCCTCTCTACAAAAAATTAAAACGTTAGCTGAGTATGGTGGCACATGCCTGTGGTCTCAGTGACTTGGGAAGCTGAGGCAGAAGGATTGCTTAAACCCATGAGTTGGAGGCTAAGGTGAGCTGTGATTATGCCACTGCACTCAAACTTGGACAACGGAGTGAGACTCAAACTCAAAAAAAAAAAAATTGTTTGGCTTACTTTTCAAACTCATAGGCACTTTGAGGTTTAGTCCTGTCTCTCTCATACACAGTCCGTGAGTATTATAGTTTACTGTAACTTCTTATAAATATAAATATAATTTACTGTAACTTCTTATAAATATTAAAGTGTTATATATAATATTAAATATATAATATTAAATATATAATATATAATATTAAAGGGTTATATTTCAAGTTTGATAATTATTAATTAACAAAACTTTACCAATAGGGATTCTCAGAAATTAAAAAGGAAAAGACATCATAATAATAAATAAGACTAGGTGAAGCATCGATGAAACTTCCTTTCACACGTTAATTGTTAGAGATTATTGATGAGAAATAGGTTTTAAAATTTAGTTTTCCATCCTAAAATCTGTGGTTTTGAGTTATAGATTATCTTCATAAACTAGAATTTTAAAAATACAAATAATTGAAATCATTGCATGTGTAAAATTTTATTCAGTAGTTTTTCATTAGGTAATTCCTAAGCACAGTGCATTTTATGAAGTATTGTTGAGGTGAAGTAAACATCACATACCCTAGCTTCAATTTGCCTAAACTGTTATGATAAAAACAAGAAACAGACGAGGCACTGTGACTCACACCTATAATCCTTTGGGATACCAAGGCAGGCAGATTGCTTGAGCCAAGGAGTTTGAGACCAAACTGGGCAATATAACAGAACCTCATCTCTAATTTCAAAAAATTAGCCAGGCATGGTGGTGTGTGCCTATTAGCCCCAGATACTTGAGGGGCTAAGGTAGAAGGATTGCCTGATCCCAGAAGATCGAGGCTGCTGTGAGCCATGATCATCGTGATCATGCCACTGCACTCCAACCTAGGCAACAGGGTGAGACCCCGACTCAAAAAACAAAACAAAATTAAAAAACAACAAGAAATAACCATGAGAAAGAAACCCAGAAAACATATGTAAATATACCACATTCACTCCCATATTTATAGAGTTTCTTCTCTGTGCCAGATATTCTGCTTGATATGGGGAGCTGAATGGGGAGTAAGTAGATGCTGTCTCTTTGCTCATGGAGTGTATAGTCCAATGAGATGAAATCTATAATTCTTATTCTGCTTGTTCTTTGGTCATAGAAATGCTTTTTTAAAAATTAAAGTTATAATAAGGATAATGAATCAAAACTAGTATCCTGGCAAGGAAAAAATGTAATCTATAAAGGAAAAAGTTGAGAGAAAAATTGAGCATAAAAATCTTAGAATTTGTCTTAAAGATTGCTTTAAAAGTCAAAAGTTAATGGAAAGAAGTTAGAAATTCTTAAATGGCAAAGGGAACTTAAGTTAGTTTTTTAAAAGAAAATTCCAAGGCTGAGTGTGGTGGCTAACGCCTATAATCCCAGCACTTTGGGAGGCCAAGGTGAGAGAATTGCCTGAGCCCACATGCCTGTAGTTCCAGCTACTTGGGAGGCTGAGGTGGAAGGATCAACTGAGTCCAGCAATTTGAGGCTGCGGTGGCCGTGAGCGTGCCACTGCCTTCCAGTCTGGGTGACAGAGTGTGATTCTAACTCAAAAAAGAAAAGAAAACTCCAATAGGAAGAAAATATGCAAAAGTTATAGAAACAGGCAATTTAAATGTACAATATACAGAAAATATTCTAATCCTAATTAATGAAATACAGGCAGCAGTGTTTAATTCCATTACCTTCATCTTAACAGTTTTTCTCATCAATGTTTAGGTTGTTTCAGTTTGTTGTTATTCATGCAAATAGTGTTGCAGAAAATATCCTTATATATTAATTTTGTGCACATATGCAAGTATTTCAATATTTATTGTTAATACATTTAGAATAGAAATTGTTGGGTCATTATTTTTTACCATGGGCAAACCTTTATCTCAAATCCAGTCTTTCGAAACACTCACTTTTTTATATTTTTCTAAGGAACAACTGAGATGTTAAACTGTCTGGCACTATTCAGCCAGACATAAGTAATAACCTTCCACTCATAAAGTTATTATAAGCAAGAAAGCATAGCTACCACAGCTTAGAGTAACTAACACTAACTTACAGAATGTGTTAACATGTGCCAAGCACTATCTTATGTTTTTATATGCATAATTTAATCATCACAACTCTGAGAGAGGTTCTATTATTCTCACATCACAGATGTGGAAACTGAGATTGAGAGGTTTATGGCTCAGAACTGACTCCAGACTGAAGTCTTCTGCTGAGTCAGGCCTTCACAGCGGAACTTCTCCTTTACCTCTTATAAATTCACAGAAGTCTAGACATGTCCTTTAATAAGATTATCCACAGTTCTGGTTAGATTGTTTGTGCCAATTATTTCCAAGCAGGTGTGACTCTCACCTGCAGTAGAGAAGCACCACCTTGATCAGTGGCTGTTCGTGTTCTGCCATCTAACAGATGGTGTTTAAAAGAGGGAAGTGAAAAAGCCATTTGTCGTCCTTGACTATTTGACATCCTGTCTGCTTTTCACTCACAGTCACCACCACCTCTGAAAATAGCAGCGCATATGCATTTCAAAGAAGTTATTTCTTTTTTATGTTTTTTTTTTAAAGATATGGGGTACAGTTCAGGGTAAGGTATACAAATGGTCGTTGTACAGGTAAAACTTGGGCCTCACTTGGGTTCCCACTTCACCTGGTTTGAGATCAGATACTCTTATTGATGAAGTGTGCTTCACGAACTTCCTTCCTACCCACCGGCAGTTTCCCACTACTGCCAATCCCTTTCTTATACTATTGCGATAATTGTTCAGGGTCTGCTTATGAGTGAGAATATTTGGTACTCAGTTCTTTGTTTCTGTGATAGATCACTCAGTATTAAAGACTCTAAGTCCATCCAAGAAAGGGGGAGGGAAATGTTTTGCAAATCAATTAGATTTTTGTGGATTTTTGAAAGGGTTTTGTGTCTTTGGAAAATACATGGTAAACACCATTTAGTTCATAGTCCTCTGGAAAAAAAATATATAAATTTTTTTAAATTACCTAATGAAGTAAGTACTCATAATTTAACCACACAGTCAATTATTTACATGAAACATTATATATATATAATGTTATATATAAAAAGATGATTAGCACAAGAGCAAAATGATTTAATTTTTTTGTAACCTACTTTATGGTAAAGCTATTTTCTTGGGAAACTGCCCTTTTTCTCAGCTTCTAATGCTGGTTCTTTTCTCTAGAACACTGTAGAAACATTTTAAGTTATTAATAAATTTTATTTCTGAAGCAGACCCTAATAAGACATTTTTTTCCCTCTCTCTTTTTCTAGGTGGAGGTAAAGCCATATGTGCTGGATGACCAGATGTGTGATGAATGCCAGGGCGCACGCTGTGGTGGAAAATTTGCTCCCTTTTTCTGTGCCAATGTCACTTGCCTGCAGTATTACTGTGAGTTTTGTTGGGCAAATATCCACTCTCGTGCAGGACGTGAGTTCCATAAGCCATTGGTAAAGGAAGGTGCTGATCGCCCTCGTCAGATCCACTTCCGCTGGAACTAGGAATAGCAAATGGGCTTCTATTTCACAAGGAAAGGAAGGGTGCATGTGGCTTACTGTGTCTGAAGATACTGACATGCAGAAGAAATAAGTGCATTCTTCTGCTTTTCACCCCAGCTATCAATACATGCATCTTTATCAGCAGCCAAAACACTACAAGCCTCTTGTTTTTCACCAAAACCCTACATCTCAGGCTTACTAATTTTTGTGATATTTTCATGTTAAAATAAAATGTTTTTTTGTATTTTCTCCAAGTTATTTTTATATGTAAAGTTAAAATTAGATATGAGAATGTTTTGCGTAGGGGCAACACAGTCTGCTGCTATATAGTGGGGGAAGCGTGCACTTATTTCTAGACATGGGTTTTTAACTTCAAGATCTGCCCCAGTAATTTACCAAAGGTAGCAAAATAATAGTGAAGATGGAATATGTCTGCTACAAATGCTTATTTTTATTGTTGCTATTTTCAGTGTATACATAAACTAAAAATTAGGGTTGATTTTTTTGCTCTCCATTTTGACTTGCAAGAAATAATACCTCAAGATAATCTGATTTATTAGCTATTTTTAAACATTTTTAATCACAAGCTGTATTAGCTTTGCTGCTATATAGGTGTTATGTGTAAATGCCACCTATTAATACGGGATTGAAAACGTTAGAGACACACTGCATTGCAGGTAAAATGCAGGCAGCACAATATGGCCTAAACTGCCATAGTTTTAGAATGTGAAAAAAAAAAAATGCATGTTTACTTACTTGTATACACCATATGCATGCACTAGAATTATTAACTAACAAGAGGTGAGGTATTGCAAATGTTCAAAAAGCTCTCTTGAATCTAGGTAGCATGAACAAATTATAAAATTTGTTTAAAAAAGCAAACTTGCATGCATTATTGTGACTTCAAGTTAAAAAATTGTCCTACATGTGTACAATATGCAAATTAGTTTTAGATTAGAGAGTGCAGCCATTTTGTGATCTGGTCGGTAGTGGAATTCGATTTTATGCAGACTGGATGTAATATTTGTAATCCCTGTGCAATTTTGTGATGTGCGGTTCTAATTCATGTGCAGTGATAATAGTATAGATAAAAGAATGATTAAAAGAAAAATACA